>CM032465.1:26226781-27709780 GCA_019059595.1 Marasmia exigua | reverse complement strand
GGAAAGTGGGGAAAATTATGGAATGGAGAAGTTGGGATATGCACTCACCTAAGCTTTTAGAAACAAAAGAGATATTAGTACATATATTGGTATTTTAGAAAACTAAGTAAATAAGATTTTCTAAATTGAACTAAGAATGAGTTGGGACTCCAGGGGATGACCCTGATCCCGTGAAGTCAGGGCAAGGCATTGCTTTGGGACGCGACCTGTGCGGACACGCTGGCCCCTTCCCATGTCCACGCCACTTCACGGGGCGCGGGTGCAGCAGCTGCTTCGGCGGAGTCACGAAAAAAAACAAATACTCCGCCTTAGACACCTGTTACCGATTTGCTCCGTTCCGCGTGGAAACCTTGGGACCGTGGGGGCCCGAGGCCCACAAGCTTTTCCGCGAGTTGTCTGCCCGGCTACTCGACATTTCAGGCGACAGTAATGCTGGCAGCTACCTCGGCCAACGCATTGGGTTGGCCATTCAAAGAGGTAACGCTGCCAGCATTCTGGGCACGATGAGTAGCGGGGCAGATGTTTCATCTCATCCATCATCTCTTGTAAATAGTATTCCTCTTTTTGTTTATTTTTAGCATTCTGTAAATAGGTACTTTTTTATGCTCTGTGTTATTCTGTATAATACTAAAAAAAGAAATATCTTAAGAACGAGTTGGTTCCCTCACAAAAGCGTAGATATGTACGTACAGCCACACATTAGAGTAAACAAAACTGTTAAATTTCTTTAATCTACTCTAATATTACTGGTAAACGTTTGGTTCATTATTAATTGAGGAAAGACAGATATGATAACCCGATTGTGATAAACTGATTTGTACCTGTCCGTACCTACGTACTTACTTCAATCGGAATCGTCATTCTACTTATATAGGGCCAGGCTATCTTAGCCATACGCAATTAGAACAACCTTATAAATATTAAAAAACATAACTACTTATACAACTAGAATACATACTTGATGATTAAACGTTTAAGTCTACCTTCCAGCGCATCTGAGGGTGTTTATTTTACCACGGCTTCCAATCGAAACGACTTTTGCAGCAAGAATGTATCAATGCGGGCGACTTGTCCTACCCACCTCCACTTAAGGTGCGTCACTCGTTGCGTTTACATCTGCGACTTGCTCTCAAAGCCGTTTATTTATTTTGCGGTTCATTAGGGTCCCTTTTCACCAAAGATGCTACATTGCTACAGATACGTATAATATCCACCAATCATGTTCATTGGTCAGCTAAGCTATGGGTTTTTAATGGAAATAGGCGTGCACTGGGTGCGTGCTACAGATGCGTACTAAGATTGCGTGCTACAGATCAGTAGGCTCGCGTCGCATCCTGGCACAGCTGCCTCGCGGCTACGGATCTACATTCTACCTCGCGCAGCTTAATATTGGTGGCTTTCACATCATCGTAGCATAGCTGCATAGCACATCTGTGCTGTGGTGGAATGGTAGCCTCAGTTTTTCTTTAAATATTTTTTTCCTAACATTGATCTGACTCCGAGATAGGTAGCTCAAGCACCTGTGTTACGGATATCAGAACCAACAGCGGCATTATATATACATATAACAATTTTCTTTTGTAAATAAATACTTAAATACATAGTCCAGACCAGTGACTTAGTGACTCTCCTACCAACTTATGAAACCCGCCCTCGCACCAAAGTATTAATAGACTGGCTTCTATGACCTAATCATCGTCATGGTAATATTCGGATCCCATCTAAATGCACTCGACGATTTTCAAAGTGCAAATGAATTTGTTAAAGGCCTGTTGATCTAGTGGTTTAAGTACCGGGCCGTGATCTCGGGCTCTTGGGTTCGATTCCTGGGTCGAGCAAAAAGTATGTTTCGAGTTTTTGAACATTTGTGATTACCAATCCGCATGATTAATCATTTGATCAGAGTAGTAGCTCAGTTCCATACGGGGTCGTGGTTCGAATCCGAGCGTGCGCCTCTGTATTTTTTTAAACTATGGTTATATTTCTACCATTTAGCTCGGCGGTGAGGGAAACATCGTGAGGAAACCTGCACATCTCGTACACAATCATAGACTTATAATACACGTTGTGCGCGTGACTGCGTAGTCAGCCAATCATCATCGTCATCGTCATCGTCAGCCCATTTAAGTCCCCACTGCTGGGGCACGGGCCTCTCTCAATCACATGAGGGGTAATTGCCATACTCACCACGCTTGGGAGACGGGTTGGCGAGGGTTTTGATATAAATGCAGAGTTTTCCTTCTCTGGGTGCTGATGATCATGCCAGCAGCTTTACCTTAGTCGCCTTTTACGACACCTCGGTAAGAGTGAGGGTGGCCTATTCTACTCTGCCGGGGCCCACACGGCTAAGTCAGCCAATGTCAATTTATTATTATCATAATGTATATTACATGTATTAGGTACATAAGTTGACTATGTCTTTATTTTTTTATACCTACACAAACTAATTACATTTACATTACACCTTATTTTCATTACTGTGTTCCTTCGTTTTTATGTTACTTGGAGACTTATGTTATTAATATTGTTTTTTCTTTGATTCTATTGTAACTATGTTCTTTGTTTTGTCTTTCTTCATTTTGTATGTATGTGTGCACGTACGTCGCCTAAGGCTCCGCCAGAAAACCAGTACTGCAGCGGCTTCGGCTTCCACTATAGCAAATGCTGAGGTTGGGCCTTGTTGGCTACAGAATTTGTTCTATTTATGTATTTATGTCACCTGGGTTTAAATTTGTATTCTGTGGCCAATAAAGAAATCTTTATCTTTTATCTTTATCTTTAAATCCAGAGCCACCTATTAGTATAGTTTGGGACTAATAGAGGAACGAACTCCCGAAACAAAGTGTGGGCCATTAGTTATTTAATAATTATACAGTGGTCGTTAATCAGCCACGTCCGGGGCTTCCTGATCGGTTTCTAACAACAGGAATTAATAGTCCACACAATAATCAATAGGAAGAAGGAGTAACTACTACGAACATTCCGAGGAAAAGATTTAAGCAATACAGTTTAGGAGCCCATTTCTGGGATTGTCGCTATGAAAAAACATGGCGGATGCCGCCTGAAAACAATTCAAAAACACTGTTTTATTTTTGCGATATATACTTATCGATTCTGGATAAATATCAAAAACCCCGATAATACGGCTCCAGCTGATTTTAGTGTACAAAGGAGATCAGTCAGGCTGTATACGTTTAGATAGATAGATAGATAGATATACTTTATTTCACAAAAAAAACACAACTTAAAAAAACTAGGCATTACAGAAACTTAATAGTACAATTTTGGCGGTTTTATCGCTGTAAGCGATTTCTACCAGACAACCTTCAGGCAAAGGACATTTGATTTTACTGGGTTCTTTATGTAAATGCTGGGCAAAAAAAGATGATTGTGCCTAATAAGTAATAATTTATACCCCAGTTACTGCCAGCAGCACTCCTCAAGTGACTTACCTACTTATCATTATCATCATCATCATCAGCCCATTTAAGTCCCCACTGCTGGGGCACGGGCCTCCCTCAATCACATGAGGGGTAATTGCCATACTCACCACGCTTAGCAGACGGGTTGGCGAGGGTTTTGATATAAATGCAGAGTTTTCCTTCTCTGGGTGCTGATGATCATGCCAGCAGCTTAACCTTAGTCGCCTTTTACGACACCTCGGTAAGAGTGATGGTGGCCTATTCTACTCTGCCGGGGACCACACGGCAACTACTTATATCAAGAATCAATAATTGTAAAGTCGTGGAAGAGCCACGCTTTGGCAAAATGCTGGCTTGACCGGAGTGAAACCACGGCCTCACAGAAATCTTTCGTGAACCTGCGCTGTGCTTCAGCGTGTGAGATTGAAGGTATGACATTAAAGGTTAGCATTGCACTTGTGTTGTAACGCCCTGTTGGTCTAGTGGTTTAAGTACCGGACCGTGATCTCAGGGTCCTGGGTTCGATTCCCGGGTCGAGCGAAAAGTATTTTTCGAATTTTTCGGACATATCTCGGGTTTGTGATCACCAATCCGCATTTGGCAATGCCCTGCAGTGGGACAGTTTATAGGCTGATTTAAAAAAAAATGCACTTGTGACTCCACTGGGTGCTGTAGGTGTCCATGGGCGGCAACCATCGCTTAACCGGTGATCTGTCTACTCATCTGTGAGGAAAACGTTAAACGAAAAGCGCTTTTTTAAGCGTGCTTATTTTAATAAGCACAAAAGCACGCTTTTAATTTAAACAAAAGCCTGATTTTTATATTTTATGTTCGTTAGTCCCGCCATGTATAATTTAATGAAAAGTAAGCATAAAAGTTGTCGTTTCCAGACAGTCCTAAGCATGAAAGTACGAAGGAAAGTTCATTGAATTGGAAATAAATAAATGTATATAGAGTACAGACAGTTACAATATCAGGTTACCACAACCTGTCAAATTCCCTGAATTGATATTCAACCTAATGTGTTTGACAGTATAATGAGAGTCGATTGTGGGAATTAGACAGTTTTGTTTACGTACGTACATACATAGTTGGATTTCATTCAATATTTTGATACTATATAATTTTTCGTTTCGTTTCGTTTAAAAAGCTCGTTTTCGTCTGATTGGTTTATTAATAATAATAATAATAAATAATAAATATTTCACAACATCACATACATTGATCTGACTCCGAGATAGGTAGCTCAAGCACCTGTGTTACGGATATCAGAATCAATATGTAAATGCATACTTATAATACATAGCAAACACCCAGACCAATACAAACAAACATGTTCATGCACACAAATGTTTGTACTGTGCGGGGATCGAACCCGCAACCCTTGTATCAGAGGCAGCGTTCACTACCACTGTTCCAATCGGGTCGTTAATATTGGCAACGCTTGCCGCGTTAAGCTTTTCACTTCAACGAATTTCTACAACAAACAAAAAACGTATGAGCAAAAACGCGCTTTTTTAAGCAAGCTTATTTAAAAAAGCACAACGTTTCTGCTTAAAAAAAAATTATGCCGTTTTTTCCAACTCTACTCATCTGCCACGTATCACATAAAAAAGTAATCAGTCCTACGTATAGCAGGGCCTCATATACTAAGATTGCCTTCCCGCATGAAGATAGGAAATAAAAACTTTTTAAAATTATTTCTCTAACGTTAGTGAAAGCCCTCAATCACCATACGGCACAGTCTACAAAGTAGTGATGTAACCGTATCCCGGACATAATAGGTGGCAGTGGCGCCGACGCCGACTGGCTCGGTGTCAGGTGGCCGGACATACTTCCGCGGGGCTTCGGCTTCCTAACTAATCTATTACCGGCTTTGGGGATCCCTAGGGTTTTTTTAATCAAACCGTATTGTATTAAACACCGGCGTTGGCGGACAAACTGCCAGATGGTCCGATGACATCAAGGCTCAAGCTGGAGTAGCGTGGTCCAGGAAAACCAACGACAGATGAAAGTGAAGAGAAATGGTGATCCGTGTATTCGTCTGCCACCTATCACATCAAATAGAAAGTTTTGTCCAAAGCTATCGCCCAGAGTGCGCTTATAACCTTGATTCAGGAATTCGGGGGGGGTCTGATATACATCCAGATCAACCAGATCAACAGATCAATATAGGTACCAGACGTTTCATTAACAATCATAAACGTGCAGGTTTCCTCACGACGATGTTTTCCCGCACCGCCGGGCTAATGGTAGATATACCACGGAAGATTTGAAATACCTAGAATGGAAGGCGCGTTCTTATCCCCAAATATCATTATGTTTAGTTAGGTAAGTGGCTAGACTGTTGTTTGAACGGTTGATTATCCAAGTTATAATAATATAATAATAATGTTTGTTTTCTGACTTTGACAGCAACAAATTCATTTAATTTATTTAAAACTTTATTCCACAAAAAGTTTATACAATAGGCGAACTTATGCCAAGAGGCATTCTCTACCAGTCAACCTTTGGGTCATACAGAAAGGATAATGATGCGGCGAAAGAAGATTACGAGAACGTGGAGAACAAAACAAAATACAATACATAATATACATATACCTACATATACCTACATAGCAATACATAATATATTATAAAAATATGACATAAATAGAAAGAATACATATTTATAACCATATGTAATTTAGTCATAATAATTAAATGGGTTACTGAAAAGAGGAGATATGTTCTAGGACCCTTTTTTTAAATGTGTGTTTAGTTAGAGAAGTTTTTATAGATAAAGGCAAGAGGTTCCAAAGCCGTATAGCCTGCACGGTGAAAGAGTTGGTGACGAACGAGGTGCGGTCTCGCAGGATGGTAGAGACGAAGGTTGTCTGAAAAACGGAGAGAGCGGTCATGAGATAGACACTGAAGGCGGAACTGATCTTTGAGATAAGATGGAGAAAGCGGGTTGTGGAGGATATTGAATAAAAAGCAAAGGATTCGACAATTTCTACGCTGATATACCTAGATATCTCACCTATTTTGGGTACATGTAAGCGTGGTATCTTACTTCTTACGATTTATTGAATGCTAGAGATGGGTCTAAAATTATTTGCAAGATTTTTTCTAACAATGGAAGTTGCTTAACTACGAGTATATATGAGCTTGAATTTAAAAGTAAACTTTCTGGGGAACCATTAATCCATGACTCCATGATCCGTGAACACCGCTTCAATAAGCGGTTTACGGTCTTGTTACCTAATAGACAAGACTGGAAGGCTGGAACTCCCGGAAATGTCAAGCAGAAAGACATCGTTTGGTATACGGATGGTTCCAGGAAGCAAGGCGTATCCGGGGCGGGATTTTGTAATGATCACCTCGGAATACGCAAATTCATCAACCGGGGTAGCATACCACAGTGTACCAAGCAGAAGTCTTCGCAATAATTGGCTGTGTCCAAGAGAGTCTGCAAATGAATGTCGAAAATAAGAAAATATTCATCTTCTCAGATAGTCAAGCTGCCCTCAAGGCTTTAACATCCTGTGAACTTGACTCCAAACTACCTCGACTAGAACATTCCAAGGCGTTGATACAGGCGTTCGACCAGAAACGAGCTGTAGAAATAATAAAACTGAGTAGAGCACATGTTAGGGCACTCACTCGGACCCTCACAGGGCACTGCAAATTAAACAAGCACCTCCACAACAATATGGGCCTTTCAGATACCAAAATCTGCAGGTTCTGTCGCGAGGACGAGAAAACGATTATCCACGTCCTCGGCGAGTGCATAGCGCTGCACCTCTGCAGAAGCCGGCACCTGGGAGCACACATGATCTCGACAAACGAGATCAAAAGCTCCCCCATCCGCTCCATTCTCGGGTTTATCCGGGAGCTAGAGCTACATAAGGTGCTATAATAGGTTCTGGGGCAGCCACAATAGATCATCTACTGGTCGCAGTGGCTATGAGGCGCAATGTTCACCCCATTTCTTTCAAATAATAATAATAAGGGAACCATTGTTAGAGGCGCGACGCGCGGCTTACAGCTTTTTGTAGCAGTTTTATATTCCACCGTATGTAGTAACCTATTAAAGGGATGAACGCTCATATGGAAAGTGTTAGCTTTACTTAGCTTTAAAATACGTTCATTGTTCATGTACAAAACTTGAGACCGTCAAGCTTATAAAATACCAAATACGAAAAAGCTCATGGCAAACGCTGTGACGGACCTATCTAATAAATAATGATAAAGATTTTTACTACTGTTTACAGAGTGCAACAAGTCTCTTTGGGTCGATAGAAGACATCTTTGAATATTCTCTTCTCAAAGGAAGACATTAACATGGGTTGTAGTATTGCTATAGAAAAATGTGAAAACTGTGTTTAGGTATAGGTACGGCATACTTCTTAGGAAGACAAGAAAAAATTACCATCATGATGTGATGATTCTTTCTCTGCGGGGATCTCAGAGAAATCAATTGAAGAAATTCACTGTCATTCATATCTGTGATGATCAGTTATCGGAATAGGTAATGCAATTTAGAGTCAACGACCTCAAACATTACATTAGTATGGAAGCGCCTGCGAACCTGCTAGATTTCGGAAATGTTTTATACGTGTAATTTTTTTTTCTTATCAGAAATAAAAAAATAGAACAAGTGTTTAAGTAAGTTCAACTTTATATTTAGTATAAGCAACTTGACCGTGGGACAGCCACGCTTCGGCATTAATGGGCCGTCTGTACCGGAGTGATACCACGGCCTCACAGAAAACCGGCGTGAAACAGCACTGTCTTGTACTTCGCTGCGTGAGGCCCAATCCATGAGAAAGGAGGGTTCAAAGTTTGGCAGCGCACACCGACACCAATGGGGTCACACCACTGGTGTCTATGGGCGGCGGCAATCGCTTACCATTAGGCGACCCGTCTGCTCGTCTGCCACCTATCACATGAAAAAACTTATCTATACTTAATTAACTTAGCTATAATTTATTATAGTACAATGTAGGCGGTCTTAACGCTATTAGCGATAAGACCGCCTACATTGTACTAGTTTAATACCATAGACTAAGATCAGTAAATTTTGTGCAATAAAGTGTGCCATCTATCTTATCGAAATTTTCATCCATTTATGGCATGTCCATGTTTAGATTTCGTCAAAAATTGCACAAAATTTGATCCGATCAGTGATGATAATTTCTACCTACCCATGGTCTACGTTGACAGCCAGCCTAGTTTACATAACCGCACATCGGGAACGCGGGTGGTTTAAATCTTAGCGGTGGGTAATCCTGTAACGGCGGCGCCGACCTCGTTGCGGGGCTTCGGCCCGTCCTCGGCATTATGTGCTTACTGTAACAGAATACTCTATGCCTACTAACACTAGCCGCTGTATGTCACTTGGGTGGTGCTCTTTTTTCTTTTTGTATCCGTATATTGGGACAAACCAGAGGGCCTACTATCTCATAACGAACGATAATATACCCACCTCCCGCATTAAAAAAGCCACGGCGCGTTTTTTAGGATTCCGTAGCCAAATGGCAAAAAACGGAACCCTTACAGATTCGTCATGTCTGTCCGTCAGTCCGTCCGTCCGTATGTCACAGCCACTTTTCTCCTAAACTATAAGAACTATACTTTTGAAACTTGGTAAATAGACGTATTTTGTTAACCGCATTACGATTTTTACACAAACATTGGAAAAAAAATATAATTGGGTTAGTCTCCATACTTGAAACTGAATCTCAATTTTTTTTTTTTTATCAAACCCGCTTTGGACCCCAGGGTACGCTTGGACCATGATTCAGGATTTGCAGGTTTCCTCACGATGTTTTCCATCACCGCCGAGCACTAGAAATATGCACATAGATCTGAAATCCAGTGGTGCATGCTCGGATTCGAACCTCGACCCCCCGCATTGAAGGTGCGATCTTATCTAGCAAACCATAGCAGTATCTATTATTTTAACTATCTAATAAATACCGTGTGTTGTTATACTCGCTATGGGGCTCCCATACCACAGCAGTTAAAAATATTAGATTAGATTTGTTGGATAACTCTTTCTCGATAATGCTTAGCAATTGACACGAATGAATGAATAAATATACTTTTATTGCACTCAAAATAAAATATGAAAACTTAAAAACTGGGTGTTACAGGATATGTACAACGAATGCGGTCTTATCACTATGAACGGTCTCTTCCAGGCAACCTATGGGTAAAGGACACTTGACGAAGGTGACATGTTTTTATGGGAAAGGGGTCAAACGAGCCCATGGACATCAGCCACACCAGAAGGAGTGGAGATGCGTTGCCGAACTTTTAGGAAGGTATAGGCTCGTTTCTTGAAGATCTCAATGTCGCATCTGTTCGGAAATACGGCTGCGGGAAGTTGATTCCACAAACAAAATTTGGTGCGTGGCAAAATTTGGTGTGTGGCAAAAAATTACGTAATGTAAAATGTTATAGTAAAATATTACACAGAGTTATCGTGTTACATTGTGTTAATGGCGTTTATAGGTAATAAATTTACGTTGTTTTGGGAAAGCAAAATTATTCTTCGTTTTATTGAGTGACTGTGACTATGGACTTCGATAGTTGACTACCCACTTAGCGAAGTTTTCCTCTTGGTTGGTAGAGCCATTAGTATTTATATTAAATTTAAATAAATAAATATAAATATTTCACAAAATCACATACATTGACCTGACTCCGAGATAGGTAGCTCAAGCACCTGTGTTACGGATATTAGAATCAACAGTGAGATTACAATTACATATATACATATAATACTGTTTCTTTTGTAAATATATACTTATAATATATAGAAAACACCCAGATCAAGAAAAGGGTGTACTTACTCCTTTCTTAAGAGCCGGCAACGCATATGTGATACCTCAGGTGTTGCAGATGTCCATGGGCGGCGGTGATCACTTTCCATCAGGTGTGCCGTCTGCTCGTTTGTCCGCTATAATGTAAAAAAAAAAACAAAAAAAAAACCAATACAAACAGACATGTTGATGCACACAAATGTTTGTACTGTTCTCCTCGCTATGTGCCCTGCCCATTGCCACTTAAGGCATGCAATCCTTTGGGCTACGTCTGTGACCTTAGTTCTCCTGCGGATCTCATCATTTCTGATACGATCACGCAGGGAGACTCCGAGCATAGCTTTCTCCATTGTTCTCTGGGTGACTTTGAGCCTTCTTAATCGGCACATTGTATGCGGCCACGTTTCGGTTCCGTATGTCATCACTGGCAACACCCACGCATTAAAGACTTTCGTCTTGAGACACTGCGGTAGATCTGCCGAAAATATGCTGCGTAGCTTCCCGAACGCTGCCCAGCCGAGTTGGATTCGTCGATCGACCTCTTTCTGCAAGTTGGACTTACCAAGCTGGACTTTTTGTCCGAGGTAAATGTACTCGTCTACAACTTCCAGAGTAGAGCTTCCAACCTTTACAAGAGTGGGTACGACATGGGAATTCGACATAATTTTCGTCTTGTCCATGTTCATTTTCAGACCCACTTGTTGGGAGACTCTATTGAGGTCGTCGAGCATTTTGCCTAAGTCTTCCAAGGTCTCAGCCATGACTACGATATCATCAGCGAATCGAAGGTGCGTCATGTAGTCGCCATTAATATTGATGCCAAGTCCATCCCAGTCCAGAAGTTTAAACACGTCCTCCAACCTCTCTTTCACACGCGCTGTGTGTCTCCTTTGTTTGGACGCGACAGGCATATTCTGGTTCGTTACGGGACGGCTTTAAATTAAACCATCAGTTTTCTCAACGAGACGATGATGTTTATCGGGACACTATTCTTCTCTATCAACATATTCCCCCTTATAAACGCAAACTAAGGATAGTCCCGGAACAAAACTCGTGCTAGCCCGTTTTAACATTGCGTGTTGGAACAGGTTGCCATGAGCTTTAGGATGGTAATAACTTTAGATCGCGATTTGTAATGAGGTGGATTAGGTAATGAATAAGAGAACTCTATTGATACATAACTTTATTAATTTACTAATGACCCGCCTTCACTTCGTTACGGGGCATTAGTCCCACTTTATACCAATAGATGGCGCTAGATGTAGACATTGCGCAAGCGGTTCGTGTTTTCGGACTACGCGTATAAGCGTTGCCTGCCTATGTATGTATGATTTGCGTCTTTATAAATGGTATAGATTACTAAATGACAACTGTGAATCAGGGTGTGGTATCGACTGCAAGCGACGGCGGATATTGAAAGATAATTATGTGCGTAATAGTAGACGGTATGTCCAGTGGGTTCGAATTCGAATATAAAATGTCACTAATTTCATCATTTTAAATAACGGTAACTGATACAAACATTAGGGATGTCTCATGATTAGGACTAGTGTAGAGAGGTAGGTGAGTCACTTATTGAATAAATTAAATAAATCATACAACAATTCATATCTACCTGATAAATCACTTGTGTTACGGATATCAGACAACAAAAGAACTAGAAATATAATACTTTCATACTTATCTGCATACTTCTGGGTCACTAATTAATGACAAACTATGTGGGCATAGGTATAAGTTTTGGGTATTCTTAAGAGTGCGACGGAACGTCGCGTCGTTCAAATTTAATTCGCAGCGAGCTTCGCCGTTCCTCGGACATCTCGCTATCTCTGTCGCGCCACCGCAACCCTTAGAAACAGCAAGATAGCTGTAAATGATGAGTGAAATTTGATTATATTTTAATTTTCTTTACGACATTGTGTAACTCGACAATACAAGCTGTGTCTCTGTTGAAATTTCATAGTGAATAATTGAGTTTTTAATTTAAAACAAATAGGTCGTTAACGTCGAAGTATTTATGAAATGTAATAATACGGTATATGACTGTTTTTTATTTTTTTTGTTATCAAAATATAGAAACTCGTTGAAAGAATTACTGGATTCTCATTTAAACTACCTGAGATATCACAACTTTAAAATCACATTATTTTGGGCAAACCCAAAACGCTCCATACAAATGGCTACTAAGATGTGACGTCACAGCTAAGTATTTTGTATGCATTTCATTTGAATTTTGTATGGTAGCTATATCAAATGTTTCGTTTATGTCAATGGTTCTATTATAATAGTTAGTGCAAATTGTATGGGTTATTCAATGGTACAATCATTTTTTAATAATTTCATACTTTTAAAATGGACTTGCCCATGAATCTTTGAACGACCATAAAACCTGCTAGACGCTATATTTTTAATTAAGAATTTTGGCACATATTTACCTATATTTTGATAAAATACTTATATTTTGTAAAATCTCGAGCTTTGTCAAATATCCTATTGCATATATTTTCAAGTAAGTAAATATTTTGAAAAACAGGTGTTAACACAAATCATAGATAAATACTACTTCCTTAATCCGAGTAACAGCAATGAAATGTAGAGACATCCTCATATTGCAAATTATTTTGTTGTTACGCTTGTATGGGAAATACGTTGTTCGCCGGACCCTTAAATAAAATACATAGGTAGTAGGTATTCGTAATTATTTAGTTGGTTTAACTAAGAAAAGAAAGTTACTTACCTCTAAATACTTACCTACACACGAATATTGAATGAACTCTACATGCATTTACTTTATAAGAGGTCAAGCTGATTAACGTCAAAACCTCATTATCTACAAAACGCCTGCCGTTGCGTTGGTACTTATATATTAGGTACGTCTTTGGAATGTTTTCAGAGAAAACAGCTGTTTCTATGTCAGCTATAGGTACCTACTAAGTGTAGTCTACACCGCTAATTAAATTGACTCCAGTCAACAGTGCGCTTGTGTCTTGTCCCATAATAAAATTAAAACTCAGGCTGTTCGTCGCGAGGGCAGCTACAGCGCGCCTCCACAGGCCACTCGCACCCCGACCTACCCCGTGCGAACACGTCTTAGCCATTTCTATTTTTTATAAAAAAAAAAACAATTATTTAGTGCTTTGAGTATTGGTTCAAGTGCCCTTTGTTTTTTTTTTTTTGTGTTTCTGTGAGTATTTTTGTTTTATTTTAATTTATTTATAAATTTTGTTTAGGGTTTTTATTTTACTACGGGAACAATGCTGATATTATCAATATCAGTAGGTAATTATTGGTACAAATAGAATTATCTACCTTTGTGTGAAAAAATCATGCAAGTTTTTGTTAATATCTTGAGTGAAATCATATCATTAAACTGTCACATGGATCACCATGTGACACACTGATGTACTGATCACAGTAACGAACTGTTTAGCAACTCAAACAGCAAACTGAAACTTTTTTCTCTAAGTACAGTCGAGACTATAATAGTCTATAGTAGTAATAAGTAGAAAGAAATTGGCCCTTTTAGAAATCATAACATAAAACTTTGATGAAGTGATTGCTTTTGGCTTCACGCTGAACCCTAGAGTTGAGAAGAAGCCAACAAAAGTTGACTGGTAGAGAATGTTGTTAGGCATTTAGGTAGCAATCGAACTATTGTTTTGTTAAACTAAAGAATACATAAATAATATCATAATCCGAAGAGCGAGGGGGTATAAAAGCTGAAACATAGATGCATATAGAGCTTAGAAATCAGACACCATCATTGAAATACAGACAGATCTGTGTATAGAAGTCTAGGGAAATTTCATTACAGTAATGGGCTGTCATCAGAGCCGTCAGGGCCATATAACTGATATATTTTAATCCATATATTATATACTTACTTCGTTGTTCCTGGTTTCCATAGTCCAAGGGAAAACCTTAGTTTGGGCCCAGGACAATGTTAGTGATGTTGTCCCAATTTATTCATTATTATTATTATATACAGTCGGAACACGTCTTCTTTACAATCCATAAAAATATCTGGACCCTGTCACAAAAACGTGTTATTAATTTCAAATTAAAAAGTGCACAGGTATTCGGAATTTACAATTTAAGAACCCTTAACAATTTATAACTATACCTCCTTCCCCCTTATTACAAATCGCGAACTAAGGATAGTCCCAGAACTAAATTTGTGCGAGCCCTTTTTAATATTGTGTGTTAGAACGGTATGACATGAGCTTTAGTACAGTAATAAATAACTTTAGATCGCGATTTATAATAAGGTGGTTTGTGTTTTAGCGTGGGTATCTAGGTACCTACGGTTCGGCTTGTTATACACATTAAGAGCCTTTTTACGGATCAGTAGCACTGCCACCAGGTTTTTATTCATTGTAACGAAATTAAGACAATAAATTATAAATTTATCAAGACATTTTAAATTAATAAGGATATGTGATTTTTCACGCTTATTTTAACCTACTCCATTCATGTCAAACACAATCATGTCTAGCGAGATTTCAAAAATGTGGCCACTAAATATTTACAACTTGCCCAGTTGGGTAAATGTTACGAGGTTTGAAAAGAGTTCTTCTTTCACGGTAGGCCGCGGCATGGATGTGCTCCGGCATTGTTGATGTCTATGAGCGGCCATGTACCATCAGATGGACCGCATGCTCGTCTGCCTATTTTTCGCAATAAAAACAAAGATAGTAATTTGCAAACAAAGGCTCGATTTGACCAATCTTTATCCGTAGATAAATCATTGATATAATTTCAATTTTTATGGAATGACAATACTATACCATAGATTTAGTATCGGATTAAGATTGGTCGAATCGGCCCATTTTTAACTAAATCCTTAATAGAAAAACTATAAATAAAATAAA
Source organism: Marasmia exigua (assembly GCA_019059595.1). NCBI lineage: Eukaryota > Metazoa > Arthropoda > Insecta > Lepidoptera > Crambidae > Marasmia > Marasmia exigua. The sequence continues at coordinate 27,694,675 of CM032465.1, read as the reverse complement.
TAAATAAAATAAAATAATATAAAATAAAATAATATAGAAATATATAGAACATAGACAAAGTCTTCCTAAGAGTTTAACTAGCACTTATCCACTTTTTATATCAGGTAGGTATTTAATAGGTTTTTCACAGTTTCGTGTGTTTACTTTCTTTTTGGTCAATCTAAAGCATATTTGGGAAGATACAGACAATAAATTATAAATTTATCAAGACGTTTTAAATAAATAAGGATTTGCGATTTTTCACGCTTATTCATGTCACTCCATTCATGTCACAACACAATCACGTCTAGCGAGATTTCAAAAAAGTGGCCACTAAATATTTTCATGTTGATGAATTGATTGAAACTTATCCATTTTAATAGTGCGATTTCATTACTATTAGCTGTTAACTTAATTTCTCTACATAGTAATAATGACTTTTAAATAAACCAGTTTAAAAATATTAGTTTTATGAGAAAATCCATATCCATTTGTTTTAACCACAAAAGTAAACATCGTACTGAAACAATAAAAAAATTAATTAAACCAAATAAGTATGTATATAAATAATATAGCTTGCCTATATAACAGCCAGACGGAATACTTACTTTCTGTACTTTAGAAATATCGCATATTGCATCCAGTCACATTAAAACTCAAACCGATCGATAAATTAAAATAGAAAAATATCTTCCTCATTTTTTCTAATTTTGAACGGCCGCTCGGGCTCGGCGCATTAGTATCAGATGTTCGTACGTGCGTGCATTACTAAGCCGGTAGTAAGGTTTCCGCGCTGCAAGGCTTCGCCACCCGACACCGTGCTTTTTTACCCCACACCCCATCCGTCGACAGACACGAAATACCGTTTCGTTTAATACTTTTTAAAAACTTTTTTACTTATCGCCTTTGTCTTACCTAATTTTAAAATCCTCTTTTTTTGAAACCGACTGTACTTTCGTAAACCAAAAACCGGAATAAAGCAGCGCTTACACTGTGTTACCGGAGGCCCAATTCGGGGGAAAGGAGAAAAGGTTAGCAGCGCACTAAAATCCACTGTGTTAACGGGACTTGCTTACCATCAGATGTTTCGTCTTCGATAAAAATAAAATCTTATTAAAATCTTACGTATTTATGTTTTAAACCAAGTGGGTAGTTGCCTATTTACTCATCTTTTGCACGTTGGCGCCAAGACATTACATAAGATAAAACACACTTTAAAAAAAACTGCTTTCTTATGATTTATTTTTTACTTCTTATTCCTAGTGTCAATGTATTTATTATGTTTAGCTTTTAAAACTCTTAGCATGTTTGGTTGTATGTAATAGAATAACTATTAAGCGTCTTAGTCTAATTTCCAACATAGATACTTTTTAAATAGACTTATTATAAGCGACTTTACAAACTTAAATTCCTTACTGTTATTCCACAAAAATAGAAAATCATGGCCTCGTTTTTGAAACAGACAGTTATACAATACTTAGGCCCGATTCGACAATCTTATAAATCTAAGGTATAACGTCAAATTTGTATACAATGACAGCACTATACCATAGATTTAGTATCTGATTGGTCGAATTGGCCCTTAGATAAAAGAACTATTAAGGTAGGTAACATTTCAGATCAGTGTAATATTTTCCCAAATTGAGGAATGTTTTGAAGTCGCTTTGTATTTAGTTTTCATTATTTAAGATCGCACAAAAAATCGGTTGTAAATTAGACTAGGCCAGCTCCACCACAGCCGGGAAGAGTTCCGAGCCTGAGGACGAGAATGAAGTCCAAAGCAGCTGCTGGCCACTGCACAAGATTAGTCTAAGCTATACTCTTGTGCGTGTGACAGCGGCTATTGCGGGCGTTTCATAGTCGTCGAGCCGTTCCATAGTAGCCGAGTCGACGCCACTGGAGAAGTGCGGACTTGGCCTGGTACGCTGCCGTGCGCCTTGCATTGGATTGGACATGAAGGCTGTTTCTCAAGATGTTTTGATGTCGTTGTTTTTTATTTTTATTGTTGCTATTTTTTGTTCAGTGTATCTCTCTCTACATCTTGTTTTTTAAGCAAATAAGAAGGTTCTGATCTTTATTTCGAAGGTTTTAGAAAAAAAAAAACATTTTTGTTTTCATTTTACTTACATTTACTTACAATTCTGAATTTTTATTAACCTATTTATTACCTACTTACATGACTTAGGGCCGATTCGGCCAATCTTCATCCGTAAATAAATCTATGGTATAACGTCAAATTTCTATGGAATGATAGCGCTACCAGACAGACGAAATCCGGGTCGTCCAGTGTCACGATGGGTCGATGATATCACCAAAATTGTGGAGACTACATGGATCCGAGCGGCTCAAGACCCGGTTACATTGGCGTAAAGGAAAGGAGGCCTATACTCAGCAGTGGGTACTACCGGGCTGATGATAACGATGATGAATAGCGCTAAACCATGGATTTAGTGTCAGAATAGGATTGGTCGAATCAACCCTAAGGTTACCTAGGCACAAGTAAAAACCAAAACTAGTTATTATTAAAAGTTTCAGTAGGTACAGATTCTAGCTATTAAAAATACAGTATGGACGTACATACCTACATACGATTTTTTTATTCGTATCAATACCTTAGTAAGTAAAAGCACAGTAAGGGGGACAGGTAACACATATTTATAGACGTGATCATTTTATGCATGTTAATTGCTTATTTTTTTGTTGGTAGCGGTGATGCTGGTTAATTATTTTTTGTTAAAGTAGGTAATTTTGTTTCATTCATCATCACCGCTGTTTATTACAGAAGCAATTTCTCTGTCTACATTTTCATTCTACTTTATATTATAGGAAACCTATGCAGAAACTTTTCAAGAAACAGATCATAAACGTAGTTATAATAAGCTATCTGTATTCGGCAGTTAAATCTAATATCCAAAGATAAATCATTACCAGACACTATGACTGAAATTTTAGGGTTAAAACTTTGTTAGCTAAAATGGTGTTATCGTACAGTTTTCATTCTTTTTTCGAAAATTTTGTAATCTTTTTCCTTTGACACGTCAAAACTACTCTATATAACAACGTCCTAGCTAACAAAGGTTTATTGAAAATTTATGAATACAGCCCTAAATTACTGTTGTGTCATTAATACGTAGTGCGGCTCAAAGAGAATATACTTATTCACTAAGTAATATTCACTAAAGATATTTTGAATGCAATAAAAGTACCTATATTCATTCATTCATTCATTTTCACTGCGTGAGCCAGTGAGTTGTAATTACTACCGTAAGTAACATAGTCCAATGGCGTGTGCTGATAAAATTTCATCATCTTTAGGTACAGATAAACCACAAGTAAGTAGGTAAGTTAACTCCAAAAATATGTACACACTTTAGGACGTTGTCACAATATATAATATGAGACAGTAGACCTCTACTTTCTTATAGGTAAGTATTGTGACAAGGTCCTAAAGTGTATAGGTACATATTTTTGGAGTTGACTGTACCTACGCGACCGTGTTCCATTTCTAAAATTTCAAAATGCCAGATCTCTCTCCAGAGACAGCCAGGAGATGGGCCGTGCTCGACATTTACCCTTAATCCCTTGCAAAAAAGCAATCCTTGTCTCCGAGTCAACGAAAACGCAACAAGCGTAATATATTAAATGCTCGCTAGTTTATCGAGTAATTATGTATTCAGATAAGTTTGTAATAGGTTCGATTTTCTGTTGAGTAAACTATTAAGGAAATTATTTAGGTAATTTACATAACTACAACTACGGAACCCTGTGTGTATTATCTCTGGTAGAATTAATAAAATAAGGATATTAAAAGTCGCAAATCGAACAATCATTCGATTTCTCTTACCAATATTAGTACCTACCTTATGGTATACTTACCATATATCAATATCACAAATTCATTCACAATTTAACAATAAACAAAACCACAAATCCAACGTCTTTCCAAGCTGGCAAGGCTCTATGTGTGAGGATTGAATTCAAAATCAAATGTTTCAATGTTATGAATATATGTAACAAAAAAGCTGTTGGATACCTCCTAGGCGCTTACTTATATTATACAAAACTCACTTTTCGTTTTCGAAGGTAGGTAAGACCTACCTAAATGTTTAATGTATTTTGTAATGTATTGTTTAAGTCACATTTTGATAAGTACTATATTACTTAGTTACTAAATGTGATTACCCAAATTATTACGTACTTAAATATATAAGAAATATATTAACTGTATTGTTTACAATGCATAAAACCTATTATATAAATTACTTATGTAAAAGGTATGTTTGTACGAATAAGCCCTTGTTCAAAAGTCTAAGAGAAAAATAACTTGTGTAACTAAATATACCTACCTCAGCCAGGATGAATAGATAATCACAACGTATTTATCTTCAGAAAACCATCAATTAGTTGTTGGTGGTATGCATTATGTTTCGTACAGACACACCTCAAATCTAATTTTGTAACTTACATACGTACAGCCACACATCAAGGTAAACAAAACTGTCAAATTTCTTTAATCTACTCTCAACTTAATGTCAAACACGTTTGGTTGATTATCAATTGAGGAAATATAACTGATTGTGATAAACCGATGTGTGGCTGTCTGTACAAACTTTTTATGTCCCGACTTTATTGTAACTAGGAATTTAATTTTTATGTACCTACTTAAGGTTTTTATTGAATTGACTTTCTACCTATCTATCAATTTCCGACGAATGCAGCACACCCATAATGAAATAAATAGGTAAAGTCGCGATGATAATCGCTTGGACACTCAGTGGGGTGGGCAAAACTAATCCCTTCGCTGTCACGCATAGCGCAGTGCAAGCGATTTTGTCGGCTAATTGGAACATTGCTACGTTCGCTACATACATTAAGCATGTAGTTATTTTAATTTAAGTATTAGTTAAAATTCATAACTATTGGATTATGCTCGTAGATAACCCTTAAAAACCAATAATAGCTACCTTATATTGTTTTAACTTATATGGTCACTAAGAATAGACCATGGCGCTTGCAACAGTGCCGGAATATCGGAAACTCAAAAATAAGGTACACGGTATAAATCTCGTAAATAACTATTCAAATAGCTAGCTTAATTTGTAAATCCCAGTGCAAATTATCAATTCGATCATTTTGCTGAACCTATCTGACTTGAAACACTCCATAACAAAGTACAGTCGGCCCAATATATTTCTTGATTAGCCTCGCTCTGCAAAAAACTTTAATTTTATCCTTTTTTTATTTATTTTCTTTTTAGTAATCAAGTTTAATTTCAGGTTTCGTTGGCAGAAGAAGCAAGAAGCCTCCGACGAACGAAGCCCAAAACAACTATTGGTCACTGCACAGGACTAGTACTTTCAATATACTCTTGTGCGTGTTCCAATAGTTATTGTGGGTGCTTCATAAACCGCCATCCTGAGAAAAACAAGACATCACGCAACAGGACAAACAGAAGTTTTCTACAAGTGGTTAAATGTAGGTGCCTTGTAGTTGTGCTTTGCTAATCAATTGTGGTTTTAACTGCATCTCAGATTGTTTTATGAAGATGAATTCGAATAATAGAATTTACACGCACTTGCAGATTCAGTACACAAAATAAACCATCCCAACTTGTAAGTAATTCGCAAGAAACTTGCATAGAAAAAAAACAAGAATTTACCTACTTTATTTTACCTACTAGCGACACCATACGGGTATAAGAAAAAATAACGAATATTCGATAAAGCCATGAACCCTGTGCAATTTTAGAGCGATTGCTCTCCTCCTCCTAGGAAGATGCTACGAGAACGCTACAGAGCTAGAAACCGAAACGAACTGTCTTGGTAAGACGAAATTACTACAAAGGCCCCCTTATTTCGGTAACCCGACTTGTACCTATGTACAACCACAGTGAACGAAGAGTGCCACATCTGTCATTTGTATACCGATATTAATATATACATACAAAATATCAACTGATCTACACGTATTTTTACTACGGTGTTAAACAGCGAAATCTACGGAACGAAATCATGTACTACCATCTATAATATATTTTTTTAACATCAGCGCCCTCTAACCATTGCAATGTTATCTTCTTTTTTAGGGGGAATTGGACTTGGCCAAAAACAGAACCCATTACCTGCATTTTTTTAAATTTCGCTTCAGTATCATTAAGGTGACGGGTGGGGCACTCTAGCGACGCCAGTCGATTTTAATTTTTATCTACTAAACCGGATCTATTTTTATCCGGTTTAGTAGCTAAAAATTAAAATCGATTGGCGTCGCTCGTGTGCCCTACCCGTCAGCTTAAATTTTTACACTGATTTTAATTATTTTTCTTAATGTTTCGAATGGTACATTAACATTTTTAGCAGTCAGATGATTACTTGATAAGTTTTAATAAGTTTGTAGGCATGTGATCTAAATCTTTTTTCTTATATAAATCGTCTTTCCGAATCAGTGGTAGCTTACATGTTTAACATTCCTACGAATATGTGTATTGGTTGCTGTATGGACACCAATGCCAATACCAAGGGGTGCAGTATAAATAAACAAAATCCATTGAATATTGAAAGTGTATATTCCAAGTACATCTTATTATCGATACATAGACAATATTCTGATCAGTCTTAGGTACAAAACATCGCAACAAAATGTAACAATCAAAAACAATGCAAACAGTTTGCTTTCTTTCTAAACACATTGTTCAATGTACCTTGTAGGTATTTATTCGAGGTTGAAAACAGTCATTACATTCCACAGCATTAATGTTTTCTTAGGGCTGTTTTTTGATCCGTAGTTACCTTTTGGTTATATTAACTATAGTTAACTGTCTAACGAATAGTCAAAGTGACGTAATTCCTTGTAATAGAACTATTGGTTACGCTAACTATTGCTCAAAAAACATATTTTACCATTAGTTACTTTTTAAACCATTAGTTCTGTTTAACTACAGATCAAAAAATCGGCCCTAAATCACTTGACATTAGTAGAATCTATTGTGATTAATAAAAGTATTTCTAAGGGGCGCATAGTATCGCAAATGGACAATACGACCAAAAAATTATATGTAAAAATTCTCCTGTGACGTCATCACTCAGCATGACAAATTAATAACGCTTTTGCTCACGATGATTAAAAAAAGTAATATCTCTGAACCAAAATTACCATGAACTAGACAAGACAAAATAATGACGTGACAGTAGGTATCTTAAAGTCACATATACTTGTTTAATTGCACCGACATCACAATACATTGAGTCTCAGGACTACATCACTTCCGGCATATTATTTATTAATTAAAAAAAATAATATTTTAATAAAAACACTCATTTAATGTTAAGTTAAAAAATATATGTCATCTTTTTTCTGTTTCTTTATTTTATTTATTTATTTATTTATAAGATCACCTAAAAAAATTACATCAGTACATGATACAATACTAACAGCAGAAAAATTATAATCGAAACGATATCCTATTTATAGGTGACAAAGGCATGCAATATTGACAACAGTAACAGTAGGTAGTGTTGCAGAATAAATTAAATATTCCTAAAATCAATTTCACCACAAAGAGAGGTGTTTTTGGCACCTTTTGGGGAGAACTAGTTTTTTAAATTTAACTAAAGAACCACAAGTTATATCGACATCGGTATTCTTAGATTTTATGTTATACTGGCGAATCATTCTGTTTAAGGGAGAAAAATTACCAACAAATGAATTCGAGCTCCTCAAGCCGAATACGTTATACCGAGATGCTCGCGGCAACCTCTTTGGGACATTAATATTTACTTTAGACAGCAGTTCAGGGCAATCCAAGGCTCCACTTACCAGTTTGTATAGAAAAAAATCTTTATTCGAAAAGCGTATAAAAATGCTAAAAAATGTTTTTTGTCGTATTGTCCATTGCGGCAGCGACGAAAAGTTTATACAGCGACAGCCACGAGATTTCCAAGCGAAATCCTATTTCATTCGGATTCCGTATCCCGCAACTTGTAACCTCATGTATGTTCTGTGAGCGCTCTTATAATAATGTACCTACTACAAGAAAGGAAAAAATGAAAAATATCAGACGCCGCCACAACGACTTTGTTTTATTTAATTAAATATTTCACAACATCACATACATTGATCTGACTCCGAGATAGTTAGCTCAAGCACCTGTGTTACGGATATCAGAATCAACAGTGGAATTGCAAATATATATATTGCACATGACAATCAACATAGTATTAACTCAACATTATTTTTTTTAAGATACACCGCCTTAAAGTTACCTGTACGATTTGAAATCTCATCACAACATTTTTTGAGTTAATAGGTACTATGTTGATTGTCATGTGCGATATATACATTTAATACTTTTCTTTTGCAAATACATACTTATAATACATAGAAAGTATACTGGCTGACTGGCCCGATGACGCTTTGCCTCACGCCTAATGCGCGAAATATCATGGGTACGATTCCCACTCGGGACAAACCTTCATGTGATGAAAATTTGTATATTTGTTCAGTGTCTGAGTGTAATATTGTAATTAATTATTATATTTGTAATTCCTCCGTTTTATGATCTGTTTTATGTTGCTGTTGTTGTATCATGCTTGTATTTTATTTTTGTGCAATAAAGAATATCTATCTATCTATGATATAATATGTTACTGTAACGAGATCAGATCAATTTATGAGATGCTGTATGTATTATAGGTGTTATTTTTTTAAATAAAAAGAATAATTTAAATACGGTTTTCAATTCTTTTTCCAAAATTTTGCCAGTTTTGAGTAAGTTGCTATGTTAGCGTGTGGAACATTCTACTGATTTGTAATTTGGCAATTTCTTATACAGCTTGACGTGTGTAAAAGTCCAAATATTTACAACTTTCAATTAAAAAATGTTCACTGAAGGCAAATTTCAGTAAGTAGAAAAATCATATAATGATTTTAGAAGGCTTATTAATAAGCAACATTAATTAATCATTGAATGCTAATCGGAATGAATACAAGGTATCGTTATTTTAGGCGGATTCGTTGTAAAACTAATTAAAAAAATGTCTTTAATAAATGAATTTACAAACAAAAATTCAAATGCTGAATTCTGTTAGTCAATTTCTCCAATTTTATTGTACTCTCACAAATTACTGTTGTAGCCTCTACACTTATTATAACTAATACTAAACCGTTTAACAGTGAAATTGGTATACAAGTGATCATTCGTTGCTTACAAAAAAATATATATGAAATTACAAAAAATAATTTTACAACCCATAAGGTTCCGTTTACGAATACAAGCCCACTCGCACAAATATAGAGACAGAACGCCAGCCAATAACCTCGCGAGCTAAACAGTTGAGTGTAGTTCATTATGAAACAGAGATATACTAAACGGAATGTGTGCGGGAGACACAAAACTATATACTGCCTAGTGCTCGCGGTGGCTAATATCGGGTTTATGCAATATCGAATCAAAACTATATCGATATCGGATTCTAAAATTATATTTTTTTGAAACTATATATTGGCCAATCGGTCTATATTGAGTAATATTTGATTCGATGTTTTTGAAACTATATATTGGCAAATCGGTCTATATTCAGTAACATTGAATCGATGTTTTTAAATTATGTATATGTCCATATCGTAAAATTATATCATTGATTCTTATTGGTATAGTTAGCACATTAAATCTGTGGTTAGCACAGTTAGCTTTTGTATTTGGATTAGTTAGTGGTTATTTTCTTGGCGGTTCCTAAAGTCACATATAAGAGTCATAAATAACATCGCGATGTTTTAATTTAAATTCTCTTCAGTTAATGGAAAACATCAGAAGAAGTTTAACAGCCTTTCAAAATTGAATTTTCTGTTATTGTCTAAATAGAACTAAATTTAAAAATTATAAAGTTTTTAAATTATTGAAAGATTTAAAAATACATTCTCAGTCTCGATCACAAGTCACTCTTACTTTTACCTGAAAACCATATAAACTTCATACACGCTTACAGTTTAAAAATCATGCAAATGAGATGAATTATATCAACAAAGCTTAAGACCAATCAACTTTGGCATACTTGTAACGGGGAATGTTGATAATTGAGTGTGTTTATTATAAATATGAGTATAATAGTAGTTTATGTGACTGTCTCATAATGAGGGCTATTAAAACACGAGAGATTTCAAAAAACGAGCCTTAGCGAGTTTAGAATTCGCGAGTATTTTAATACCGAGTTATGTGCAGTCTCATATACTACTTTATCTACATTCATGTTAGAAACCATAGTGAAACTATTTTGACAAGCTGTAAAGACATACCTGATAACCTATTATAGTAGATTTTCCTGACTAAAATCTATTTGAGACTTGATGCTTCTGTAAAATATCTGGTGGAATCAAATCCTGCAAATACTATGTACTTTTCTTCTACTATTTTCTCATAACTAAAGCGCGAAATCGACTATTTCGACTGATCGTGTCTAGCCGTCTGACAGATACATTATTTGACAGATACAATTTCTAACTTTTTTGGCAGTATAAATGTTGATAGCTGGGTCATAGTATCAGAGTTGCCACCCGTCCTGATTTTGCCGGGACTGTCCCGATTCCCACAACATGGTCCCGCGTCCCGACGGCCAAACGATTTTGTACCGATTTTTGACAATATGCGATAGGTATAATCAATTCATTCACGGGTACGCCGCAGGTACCGCGTTCGTCTTCGCCTTCTCCCGCACGCCAATTATACTAAATTTAGTACAATAAAGTTTAAAAAATGGTTGCATTTTCCTTACGATTGTCTCACATGGGTCATATTTTGATTGAACCAAACTCCGAACGTCTCTGATGCATGCCCGATCGTCCCGATTTTTTTCCCTAAAGGTGGCAACCCTGCATATTCATTTAAGACATTCGCCTGTTGCATAATGTGATATGTAGCTGATTCATAAAAAATCAATATGCAACACCCTAACTTTTTAATTTTCTCTAAAGCTATCAATATTATAAAGCCTGTCAAAATGTGTTTACTTTTGATTCATTAATTTGAAGATTATAACATGAGTGTAGATAAACAGATTTAGTGATAGTTGGTGCGAATTAAACATCCGCTAGGTGAGGTACATACATATACCTACATATGTGAAGTACAATCGTTTACATAGACGTTAAGGCTCTATAACGAAGAGTGCACATATCTTCATTCGTACAACCGACTTTTAATCAAACGTAAATCCTTGACCCTACTCAGAAATACATTTAAAAACCAAAGAGATTCGAAAACGGATTATTATTTCGTCACTTTATTCGAAGATATAGATGTGAGTATTATATGTATTTTATATATACATATATCAGTCTAACAGGTAGTCCTTTTATTGTCTAGCAATCACTCGCTAGACAATAAAAGGACTACCTGTTAGACTGATATATGTATATATAAAATACATATAATACTCACATCTATATCTTCGAATAAAGTGACTCATATAATACTGATCGAACTTCACTTTGAAGTTCGTTTGATCATGTATTATAGCTTTACCCATAGAATGATAACAAGACTAGAAGGATAGTTTCCTTAGTGCTGTCAGCTCAAATTTGAAGCACAAATTTGGTTTTTCAAGTTAGTACTATGTCCGTAGTATCAACATAAAAATCTAATTAATGTTACCAGTCACAACATATTTCCTCTAAAACATGGGTAATGGTTATTGTAGTAACTGTAGGTACAGTACTGTTTTAATTGAACAACGCTTACAAGTATCTGCCTAACTGTGATTATAAAATTAGTTGGCAAGTTACTGTTTTGATATTTGTAATGCCTTGAACCATACAATAATGAATAAGAAAGAAAGAAATAAAGAGCTGCCTACTTATTTTAAGTGTTATCAGAGTGAGTTTCAATTCGTGTAAAATGTGGATCCATGTATTGTACTGTCAGGAACACATCAACGTACATAAATCATGAAATTATTATTAAATGAATAAATTCTTACTTATTTATTTTTTAACATATAACAGTTCCGGTACCCGGACTCACGCAGCGAAACACAGTAGAGACACTGCTTCGCGCTGTAAAAATCAGCAGCAACTGATTAAATTAATCAGTCTGACCAATTAAATCTTACAATAAAGTTGATATGGTGAAAATATTTTTTTTCATTACCTGGTTACACTGAGCATTTTAATAAATCGTTTGTATTTCTAGCTTATAAAACACAACATACTATGAAATATATCTTAGGCTATATAGGCTTTCATGTGAAAAGTGATGTTATTACACTTTTTATGCTTGTCCGAATCATTGTCACAAAATTTAACCGCACAAATCGTTATAGTAAATTAATTTTCGCGAGATGCGTTTGACAGGCATTGACATGGACGACTGCAGAGCGGTCCGGGCGTTTGGAGTCCTACGGCTCCATTTCAGGCGCAGGCGCAGACTAGGTTTCTAGTCTTGTTATTATTCTATGGCTTTACCGCTTGCAAAGTCGACCTTCCCATGGTACGCGGGACGCGTGGGGCGGACTGCGCTCGACCAATCGAACAGTTTATTTCCTCTTTGGGACAATCAGTGGGGGGCTGTGTGTGCTTGAGCAATCGAAAAAGTTCTGTTTCGAGCTCGCGCAATTGCACAGACAATGGGTGGGTCGACTTTGCAGCGATAAAGCTATAATAGTGTCAATGAAACTGGTCCCACTTCATCGTTATTGTACTTTTTGTCACATGTAACATAAAAAGTTAAATTGATGTCTATATTTACGCCATCTAACGGATTTTCTTTAGCGAAACCCCTCATTCTTTAAGCTTAATTTTATATATGTGATATTGACATTTAGATCTTAAAACTTGTTTTTACAGGGTTTCATTTAGTAAATGGTGATAAATTTAAACCCGGTTCGTATACGTACACTGTACCTATAATAATATGACAACCATATCAATGCAGAGCATTATTGTCAAAAATATATTGAGAACATATACATTATCAGACCGGATAGTGCGTTAATTAATTGCTATCATTTGTTCGTAATATCGTATTCCAACTATTATATAATCTTTGGTCATTACCAAACTCTTCACTAAATAAAAAATAAACAATACAACCTTTGATAAAACTATTTCACAATTTTAATGCAAATCTTTTCAGCCAGTCAGTACGTATATTTGTGTATTAATATGTATATTTCTGTATGCAGGTTAATTTTACATAAATAGTAGTAAAGTGGAAAAAGTAAGGCCGTCGAAGGTAAAAGTTGTAACAAATGTTTTTCTAGTTAGTAAGATGTATTTAACATTTCCCTACAGGGGACATGCACTAAGGGTGGCACCACTAGGTAAAATGTATCTCACTAAGTTCAAATAGACCAGCACCAGTTGGCGCCACTGTCTATGGGGACCGACAGCACTTTGTATTGACTACTATGTTCAAATGATTGGCACCAGATGGCACCACCGTCGATGCGCACCTACTAGGGCCTCTGGCAGGCCCCACATAGGTCGAAGACCCAACAGCGCAGTGTCGGGAGGCGTCCTCCCCCAGAGAAGCGAAAACACCGCGCCCAGAAAGGCGCGAAATGCAGCCCGGGTACCTAATGGGTTTACCCCGAAACCCGAACCGCACCAAGTGCGCAGAAGACGGTAGTAATTTCTTATAAAAATGTAGTGGGTACAACGTCCCCCGTAAATGTCATCCGTCGGCCAAAACAACATTATCTTACTATAAGTACTATTTTCAGAATGTGACATTGTTTCTCGTACGTTAGAAAAAAATACTTTTTAGCGTGTTTTGATGATATATTTCTATAGTCATACCATTACAATGAATATTATGTAAACGGTAAAACTGGCACAAAATTCGTTGCTTCCGATTGCTTTGACATTAGATCTTTCTTAAATGCGATTAGCAGTAATATCATTACCATATTATTTATGTATTAGGGTGCGGTTTTATAAAAGGATAATTAATCATCAGATGCGCTTTCTTTTAAGTGAGGGTTTTCGGCCCAGTGCCACTGCCACATTATTCATTATGAATTTATCACATTACACAGAAGAAATGTGATATAACATCGGATGTTTAAAATTTCGATTTCGCGCCCTGTCCAGACCTACGCGCGATTGGGAGGCGTTGCGTAATACATTGCTTGCTTAAAAGGAAGTGTGTTACAAATGCGTGCAACATTAACGCCAGTGTAACTAAATCCGCGACCGAATTCGCCTTCCGGGACCAGGTCTATCGTGTATGTTCACTTAGGTCTGCTTGTCCGTTTCGTCCTTAGAGAGGTCCCCGAAGAGCATGAGGCACATGGTGGCGTGCAGACATGCCTTGGCCGGCAGGAACTTGTCGTCAAACGTGAGCGTGTAGCGGTACATCCACACGGCTTGCTCGTACTCAGTGCTGAAGACATCGATTATCATCACATTATAGGCGTGAACGCTATGTAAAAATTTCGCATTTAGGATCACTTTACATTACAGCAGAAATATTAGACATTCCCAATGCGCCATTTTGTTTATTTGCTAATAGCATTTACAAAAAAATCTTTCAATGAGGGTTTTCGTGTGTGAAAAATCGGCTAGATGGAGTGCTATAGAAGTGAGGTCCATAAATGGTTATTTTTAAACGTGACCTGTCCAAATGCCAATTTGACAAAGTAAAAACCAATCCGGTTGATGTTGGACCTCAGTCCAACAGTACACCATCTAGCGGATTTTTCACACGCGGAAACCCCCATTGGATACATAGATCCTAATATATATTTTTTTAATTTTAGTTATTTTTAAGGGAAACAAACATTCTTTTGTAAACTTATAAATAACACAAATACTGATAGAACATGTAACAACAAAGTTTCCACAGATATTTAAAACATGTTACAAGTGGTCACAATAATATTATAATAGTAAGTACCTATTTTATGTGGCTGACAAAATACTTTTCGAATAATATACTAGCTAATGTTCGATTAGTATATAGGTACATAATAGCAATGAAAGATGTTTAATATTACCAAATTCTAAATCGCGTTTACAACGTCCCTTAGAAACTGGGAAGGGAAATATCAATGCAAACCAAAATGTACCTTAAACGAAAACCCGTAAAGTGTAAATATTAATGATAAAGCTGGCGTATTTTAAAATAATGGCGCATATTCATTCATTTCAAAATAAGTTTTTAATAAAATCCTAATATTCGACATTATGTAGTGATCAAGTATTTACAAGTAACCTACCTGGTTTGTATGAGAGACGCCCACCAGAAATGCATCGATCTTATTCTTCGGAGTTGTGTAGAAAGAGAGGTAAGAGACGTCCTTAGCATCTTTCGGTTTGTGCTGTCTGAAAAGAATGTTAAGTGAAATGAATGTGTAGTCTAAAAACGATTTAACTAGTACTTCCGCTTTTGTAAGTTTTTAATTTTTACCTCTTTAAGTTAGGTATAGAGTCTCCGCCACCAAAGGAGTATCTTGAAAAACATGCTTCAGTCGCCATCAACTATCAAATTTGAGCTTTTACTCATAGAATAAATTTTAGCTCAGTGTTTTTCCGCGGAAATTCTTTCGTGGCGCGGAATGTAGCTGTCATTTTAATCGGGCTATATTTTACAGGCTATAGGCGGGCGAAGTGTGAAGTGCACGTCGCACTTCACACTTCGCCCGTCTGCACCGGCTACTTGACCAAGCGGCTTCTTGAGAAACATGCTAGATACGGAAGCTAGATACTATGACTACGAGATACCATTTGTAAGACCATGTATCAAAGTGAATTTTGGCAAGTAAATAAATAAACCTCACTGAAAACCGGCGTGAAGCAGCAATGTGCTGTGTTTGGCTGTGTGAGTGAGGGGTAAAGGTTGGCGGCGCATTTGTGACTCCACTGGTGTCGCGGGTGTCCATTGACGGCGGCAATCGCTTACCATCAGGTGAACCGTCTGCTAAACGGTTTTTTTATGTGATAGGTGGCAGACGCACCTATCACATAAAAAAAATGTTTATGTTTATGTGAGCATGGTCGATAAGGATGTGCGCGGACTCTTGATGGATGACTGGCAGGAAATGGCGCAAGACCAACCGAGATGGAGGCTCTTATTATCGGAGGGCAAGACTCACTATGGGTCGCTGCGCCAACCTAGTTAATAAGAGCCATGCCACACGATGCGGTGCCGCCGTACGGTGCGCTCCGGCGCTGCGCCGCACGCTCCGGAATCGAGGCGAGGCGGAAGCGGTGTAAGTATTGAGACGCCGGAGTTGCTCCGTTCAGTTGTTTGCGGCACCGCTCTCACCCGTGTGACGCTAGTCCGACAAGATGATCGGCGGTGCAGCGCCGTACCGCATCTTGTGGCATGACCCTTAGTTATGTAAAAATGACGTGTTTAATCTTAGGCGGAAAAGTAGATACTCGAGATTTGAGTGATGTGCTGTGTCTGTGTGTCCCTAACAAATATGAACGTCTTCGGAAGCACTAACTATTTGCAGTGCCGAAGTGCCGTAGTAGCGCGAGCACGCTCACCTGCCCCGCGTATCCTCACCGCACTTAACGCACTCCTAGTAGCCAATCCAGGATTTGAGATTTAAATGACGCTCTTGAGTCATCACTATCTTACATTGAGCTAAATGAGTTACTGAGCTAGAAGAGCTACAAAGCATTTGACGGGGGGTAAAGAGCTACATAGCTCTTATCTTTCCAAAGAGCTAAATTTCTCATGGCTAATAAATCGTCGCTGAAGTTCTAACACCACGTAAGTTATTTTTTGGCGGTTTTGACATTTTAATGCCATTTGCTAGGTAATCCATAGACGCCTCATTTCGCCCAATCAGAATAGAAGATACGGCCAATAAAAACCTTTGAAATTACGAAAAAGTAACAGCGCTACGCTTTGAGATGACCACGTAAGTCACATTTTTTTTAATAATTTATTTTGTGGGGGTTATGACATTTTGATACAATTCCTTAGAGACTTGGAAGACGGATCGTTTTTTTTTTTCAATCAGAATTCAGTTACGGTCATCCGAGACCTTTCAAATGTTGAATAGGTAACAGAACGGAAGTCAACAATTGAATACTAATAATGAAAATAGGTAGTACGTAAATCTCCGATCAGTTTTTTGGCTTTCCTGAAATGTTGCTTAAGGTGAGGGGTAGAGCACACTAGCGACGCCAATCGATTTTAATTTTTAGCTACTAAACCGGATCTATTTTAAACAATTTCGGGGTTACAACCTCTCGGCTAAAACTTATAATATTTATTAAATAACTATGCAAAAATGGTGGGTCCAACGCGTACGCGAATAATCGATTCACGCCAAAAGCGGACAATTTTTTGCGTACGAAAACGGGCCCAACATTTGTGCATGTTTATTTAATAAATAGTATAAGTGTTTGCCGAGAGGTTGTAACTGCGATATTGTTTGAAATAGATCCGGTTTAGTAGCTAAAAATTAAAATCGATTGGTATCGCTAGTGTGCCCTACCCGTCACCTTAAAATGAGTTACAACCCGTGCGGATAAAGAATGGGATCAGAAATGGCGGCGCATCTATTCACTTCTCGCTCGCACACTATTTGCGTCTATACTCGCACTCGTGGGGTGCGAGTACAGTTAATAAATATAAGTGTTTTAAATAAATAAGTATAAGTGTTTGCCGAGAGCTTGTAACCGCGATATTGTTTGAAATAGATCCGGTTTAGTAGCTAAAAATTAAAATCGATTGGCATCGCTGGTGTGCCCTTTTTTATTTTATTTTTTTTCTTCTCGCTGGGGAATGCCGCCGGCCCGTAGTGCAATGGCCGACGTCGCCGCCTAGTGGCGGCGCCTTATGCATACCCTCCTGCTGGGGAGCAGGAGGGTTATGTCGGGCTCTCCTCTGGCGGGGGCTTCTCCTAACGAGAAGCCGGCCAGAGGCATACCGACTAAACCCCAGCGGTTTTCCCTCATCGCCCTTAAATGGGAAGGCGTCGTGGGCTGTAGGACGAACCTATTACCCATACGGGCGCCACGACCCAAATCGCTGGTGTGCCCTACCCGTCACTTTAAAATGAGTTCATCATCATCATCATCATCATCAGCCCATTTAAGTCCCCACTGCTGGGGCACGGGCCTCCCTCAATCACATGAGGGGTAATTGCCATACTCACCACGCTTGGCAGACGGGTTGGCGAGGGTTTTGATATAAGTGCAGAGTTTTCCTTCTCTGGGTGCTGATGATCATGCTAGCAGCTTTACCTTAGTCGCCTTTTACGACACCTCGGTAAGAGTGAGGGTGGCCTATTGTACTCTGCCGGGGACCACGGTTTGAAATTATCAAGAGGGTATATGACTAAGCTCAAGATTTTACAAAATATAAATATTTTATCAAAATATAGGTCAATATGTGCCAATGGCAAAAATTCTCAATTAAAAATAAACGTCTAGCCGGTTTTATGGTCATTCAAAGATTCATGGGCAAGTCCATTTTAAAAGTATGAAATTTTTAAAAAATAATTATACCATTGAATAATCCATACAATTTGCACCAACTATTATAATAGAACCATTGACATAAACGAAACATTTGATATAGCTACCATACAAAATTCAAATGAAATGCATACAAAATACTCTAGTGTGACGTCACATCTTAGTAGCCATTTGTATGGAGCCTTTTGGGTTTGCCCAAAATAATGTGATTTTAAAGTTGTGATATCTCAGGTAGTTTAAATGAGAATCAAGTGATTCTTTCAACGATGTTTCTATCATTGAGAGGTCTTTTGATTGCAGTAATAAAAAAAAAATAGTCATATACCGTATTATCGAGATAATTATCAAGATAATTATCAGATAATTATCCGATAATTATCAAACAGATATAAGCCTAGTAATCCTTTTTTAACTGATATTACATATCAATATTTTACGTTAGAATCAAGTGATTTAAATAAATTAGGGACATTTTACAATCAAGGTCAACTTTTATTTTTTTATTTTTATAATTTCGTGTATAATAACTTGCAAACCAAAATACGAGCAGTTAATCAACTAATTATATAATACTTTTATAACGATAATACTTTTACTTATTTAATTAAAATAAATTGATGAGTGGAATATCATCTTCATCAACCTCAACTGCGTTAACTGGACGGGGGTTTTCTGTATCTGAATAACAAAAGGCAAATATTTTCGATTATACTTATCAAGATATTTATCAACCAATATTTATCTTGATAATTATCTTGATAATTATCAAAGATAATTATCAATGATAATTATCACTTCAAACCCTGCCGGGGACCACACGGTAAAATGAGTTACGTGGTGTTATAACTTCACCGACGAAATAAATATGCAAGAC
This sequence comes from Marasmia exigua, assembly GCA_019059595.1. Taxonomy (NCBI): domain Eukaryota; kingdom Metazoa; phylum Arthropoda; class Insecta; order Lepidoptera; family Crambidae; genus Marasmia; species Marasmia exigua. The sequence continues at coordinate 27,675,393 of CM032465.1, read as the reverse complement.
GTGTACTCACAGGTGCAGCAGCACGGCGAGCGCGCGCAGGGCGTGCGGCGCGGCGGCGGGCGGCGCGAGCGCGTGCGCGGCGGCGAGGCAGCGCGCCGCGCACGCGCCGCGCCCGCCCGCGCCGCACCACCAGCCCGCCGCCGCCAGGCCCGCCCACCACTTCGGCCTCTGGAACGACTTAACTCTTAACTTTTCATTTGCCAGAAACACAGTTTACATAATGGACAACATTTCAAAATTGCTAAGCTCTGAAACAAAAAATACCAATTCTTTGTTTACTTTTCCGCTGCTTGAATATATATTTATTCATTTTTTATATTGCTTATTTACTGAGAAAAAAATTAAAAACTAAAAAACGTAAGATGACGTCATCGGACGGCAGAATGTAAAATATTTCTTTGCTTAGCACATTATAGTTTTAAATTTACGAAATGCCAAACCCATGACATGTAACTGTCAAAAAAAAAGACAACTTGTCAACGTTGAATGTATGAATGACGTTGACAATGTTGACACTAGTATTATTTACCTTTGACAGTAGTACCTTTTTTTTATTAAAACAATGATAAGCAAAGGAATATCGCTGTATTCAGCCGTCCGATGACGTCATTTGGCGCTTACGTCTATTTAGAATATAAAGAATTTCAATAATTATTTTATGCATAAAAATGGCCAAATTTTGAAAAAAGAAAAAATATGGGTCTGTTCATTTTATGTCTATTTTCATATAAAAAAACAATATGGCCATGTTAAAAATATGAAATGTTGTCCATTCAAAAAAAAAATAAAAATTCAAAATGTTTATTTCATGTAAGCACTTACAATTATCGAGTTACATTAGTTATTGCACTAGGCTCGCAGACCTGTATCGCAATAACTATGAGTGAATATAAATAATAAGTTGTGCTTATGATTAATTTGCTCCGGTTCGGCTAAAAGGAATGAGAGGAAAAATAATTTAAAAAAAACTAGTTACAATAATATAAGCAGCATTGGGGTACATGATTGAGTGAGTGGGTTATATGTGTGTGCGCGTGTGCGTGTGCGTGTGCGTGTGCGTGTGTGTGTGTTGTGAATAATATAATTGAAGAGGTTCCAATCCCGTTTCTTTATTTATGTGCATGAACATGTCTGTTTGTATTGGTCTGGGTGTTTCCTATGTAGTTCATTTGTTGGTCAAAGTATTAAAATGTACAATAAGTTGCCACAAAATGTTATTGAGTTACCAACGCATAAATTTAAATCCCACGTGATAACCTGTTTAATGAGTAAAGGATACTATAAAATTGTAGATTACTTAAATGATAAGGATTCATGGACATAATGACCTCCGTGCCTGCACACATGTAGTCATTTTAAATATATTTACTGGAATCATTATTATTATATAATTAATCAATTTTAATAAATTAGGCTTAGCAGCATTTATTATTGTATACAAATTGATAAGTACTTATACATGTCTTAAATCATTCAAATGTATGACGATTTGTAAGTGCTGTGTACAAGCCTATGCTAATAAAGAATTATTCGATTTTGATTTTGATATTATAAGTATGTATTTACAAAAGAAAAGTATTATATGCATTATATTTGTAATCCCACTGTTGATTCTGATATCCGTAACACAAGTGCTTGAGCTACCTATCACGGAGTTAGATCAATGTATGTGATGTTGTGAAATATTTATTAAAATCATTGTGATAGATATTATTTATTAAATCATTGTGATTTGTACTGCGAAACAGTGGAATCAGCTGCCTAAGGAGGTGTTCCCTAGAGACTATAATTTAAGGGTTTTCAAATTGCGAGTGAATAGGTATCTACTAGGTAATCGTGCTACATCTTAGATCATATTATCACTTACCATCAGGTGAAATATGGTCAAACGCTTACCTATCTACAGTAAAAAAAAATATAATAATAATTCTCACAACATCTCATACATTGACTTGATTCCGTACTAAGTAGCTTAAAGTGACGGGTAGGGCACACTAGCGACGCCAATCGATTTACATTTATAGCTTCTAAACCGGATCTTTTAAACAATTTCGGGGTTACCCCCTACTACCCCTCGGAAAACACTCATACTATTTATTAAATAACTATGCACAAATGTTGTCCGAAACAATACGACACCAAGCGTGTTTTTTTTTTGGCCTGATTACTAAAATATCACTGTGAAAAATAGCAGGTGATTTCACAGTGACAAAAAAAAATCATATGATTAAATGATTACGATTTTTAAATAGGAATAATTCCCGTATCTTGGGTACCTGCTGAGAGGAGGTGTGCCTAACCTGCACTACACCACGTAGTCCACCAAAGAGGAGGGGAAAGGCACCCTTTAGCAGACCTGGCCCTCAGGGACCCGACCCTAGCCTGTCGACGCAGGGAACTCAGGTACAGCTGGACTCTCCGCGGTGGGATTCGAACCCCTCTTGCGCGGCATACCAGCTAAACCTATACAGCGACTCACCCACTCGTGGAAATGGGAACGGTGGCACGAGAACTGCCGAAAGGCTTTGCCCCGCATCACAATAAATACTAACCTAAACTAACCTTTTTGCCCAGCAAAAATACTAAGTGCACATACAAATCATGCTTCGATGTGCAATTAGTATTTTTGCTGTGCAAATAGGCAATTTTTAGAGTGTTGGTTTAATATCTATTCTGACTAGACTCTTCCTCCTTATGTTAGCGTGTAATTCCCGATTGCGTCCAAAGCTTTTACTCTGGAACTCGGGGTAAGCTTATACTACGGTATAAGTTTAACTAGACAACGCCCGCGGCGGTACTCACGCAGTTTTAGTCTTAATTAAAAAAGTCTTAGATAGCTAGATACATAAATTATTTATTTGCATCAAAATAAGACACAATAAAAGTTTACAATTTTTTAAAGAAAAACGGGCATGCAAAAATGATAGATACAAAATTAAAACTAAAATTACTAAATGAGTATTTCTTTGCCCACGTGTTAATGCTTTGTGTGTAGCAGTGATACAAAATGGTAAAAGCTCAACAATTGGGTTCACCGAGTGGCAAACCGCTGATTTTCAGCTACAGCCTGATGGAGACGCTAACAGCCGTCATAGCGTTATTTATTATATTAGGTGATTCAGTACTTAAGATAATTACAATACAAAAGTCTTCATTCAAACTTCAAACCCACGCAACTACCCCTTAGGGGTTGAAAATTTAAAATTCATTTTTTTATTCAAAAGCGGTGCCCTAACATCAATTTTAAGATTCTATCTTTTAAACTGTCTAATCCCCCATACTGCATTTCATCCCCTAATTTACCCCCTCAAAGGATGATTTTCCTAAAACGTTTAAGTGAATTACTTTTTTTTTTAATTAAACGTAAAAATACAATTTATCACTATAAGGACTTCCATACAAACTTCAAACCCCCTTTTCACCCCCTTATGGGTTAAATTTATAAAAATGTTAAAACAACTTGTTCTTGGTTTTAAAATAAGGCGAACGTTTCGGGATTTTCAAGATTCAGGATTCGCAATCCTGCATTATGGTATAATTCATATGGTGTGAGTCTGGTAATTACAATGAAGCGACTACTGTCTAACCTTCACAACAATTTAACAGGGTATCCAGACTGTTCATACGTTCCAGAAACTATCCGAAACGTGTAGGTTTCCTCACGATGTTTTCCGTCAACGCAGAGCTAATGGTAGAAATACGCACTAAGATTTAAAAAATCCAGAGGTGCAAGCTCGCATTCGAACCAGGACCCCCCGCATGGAAGGCGCGTTCAGAACCACTGGGCTACCATCTACTTTATTTCTTAAAGACATTCATTGTAATAATTACTCCCGTATTAAGACAGCTGTTGGTTTTCTGAATACAATAAAATAAAATAGACTGAGCCCGCGGCGTGGCTCATGTAGTTTTAGTCTATTTAACAAAATCCTTTTCATCATCATTTCAGCCAATAGACGTCCACTGTTGGACATAGGCCTCCCCCAATGTTCTCCACACAGATCGGTCCTGTGCCGCCAGCATCCAATGGATTCCCGCGATCTTCACCAGATCGTCGGTCCACCTTGTGGGGGGCCTGCCACGGCTGCGACTTCCTGTACGTGGCCTCCACTCGAGGACCTTTCCTTTTAGTTTATATTAATTAAAAATGTCTTTAACAAAAATTCAAACCCCCTAAGGGTTGATTTACTATCTATTTATCAATTTAAGTCTCTTACTTTAAAAATTGCAAACCACCATACAGCATTTCATCCCCTTTTTAACCCTCGCTTATCGTGATTTACCAAAAACGTTTAATTGGCTTGCGGCTCATACTCGCGAGGTAGAAATTCTTCATAGAAGTAGTTGAGCTTACACTTACCACCTCAACATACTTGGCGATCTTGGCCCCCAGCGTGATGTAGTCGAAGAACTCGAACAATTCCGCGAACTGATGCATTAGGCTCAGCACCGGCTCCCAGCCCACATTGTCCACGCGACTCATACGCTCCAGATAGAAATCCTCCATAGGAGTAATTGAGCTTAAACTTACCGCCTCAACATACTTGGCGATCTTGGCCCCGAGCGTGATGTTGTCGAAGAAGACTAAAGACATCCCCGAACTGATGCATTAGGCTCAGCACCGGCTCCCAGCCCTCATTGTCTACGTGACTCATACGCTCTAGATAGAAATCCTCCATAGGAGTAATTGAGCTTAAACTTACCGCCTCAAAATACTTGGCGATCTTGGCCCCGAGCGTGATGTAGTCGAAGAAGTCTAAAGACATCCGTTAACTGATGCATTCAAATTCAAATTCAAATTCAAATAATTCTTTATTTGCATAGGCTTGTACACAGCACTTACAAATCGTCATACATTTGAATGACTTAAAACTATTTATAAGTACTTATGTATAATTTACATGTTAATACATATATATGTTGATACATAAAATATACTAAAGAAATAAATAAACACAATGCGATTCTACCACCGGCTCGGAAAGTTGTTTCTGGTCGAGAAGATCCGGCAAGAAACTCGCCAGTTACTCTTTTCAATCGCCAACTTTTTTACAATGGTTTATTATCTTCATACCAAGTCATACAGTCTAATGCAACACAAAATAGAATGAAGCAAATTAAAAGCTAAATATGAGGTAAACCGAAGCGGACCAGTCCCCAAAGGTGGCACCTGTTCACAAGTATGACGTATGCGGCCATTAGGCTCAGCCTCGGCTCCCAGCCCTCAGTGTCCACGCGACTCATACGCTCTAGATAGAAATCCTCCATAGAAGTAATTGAGCTTAAACTTACCGCCTCAACATACTTGGCGATCTTGGCCCCGAGCGTGATGTTGTCGAAGAAGACTAAAGACATCCCCGAACTGATGCATTAGGCTCAGCACCGGCTCCCAGCCCTCATTGTCTACGTGACTCATACGCTCTAGATAGAAATCCTCCATAGGAGTAATTGAGCTTAAACTTACCGCCTCAAAATACTTGGCGATCTTGGCCCCGAGCGTGATGTAGTCGAAGAAGTCTAAAGACATCCGTTAACTGATGCATTAGGCTCAGCCTCGGCTCCCAGCCCTCAGTGTCCACGCGACTCATACGCTCTAGATAGAAATCCTCCATAGAAGTAATTGAGCTTAAACTTACCGCCTCAACATACTTGGCGATCTTGGCCCCCAGCGTGATGTAGTCGAAGAAGTCGAACACCTCCGCGAGCTGATGCATGAGGCTCAGCACCGGCTCCCAATCCTCAGTGTCCACGCGACTCATACGCTCTAGATAGAAATCCTCCATAGGAGTAATTGAGCTTAAACTTACCGCCTCAACATACTTGGCGATCTTGGCCCCCAGCGTGATGTAGTCGAAGAAGTCGAACACCTCCGCGAGCTGATGCATGAGGCTCAGCACCGGCTCCCAATCCTCAGTGTCCACGCGACTCATACGCTCTAGATAGAAATCCTCCATAGGAGTAATTGAGCTTAAACTTACCGCCTCAACATACTTGGCGATCTTGGCCCCCAGCGTGATGTAGTCGAAGAAGTCGAACACCTCCGCGAGCTGATGCATGAGGCTCAGCACCGGCTCCCAATCCTCAGTGTCCACGCGACTCATACGCTCTAGATAGAAATCCTCCATAGGAGTAATTGAGCTTAAACTTACCGCCTCAACATACTTGGCGATCTTGGCCCCCAGCGTGATGTAGTCGAAGAAGTCGAACACCTCCGCGAGCTGATGCATGAGGCTCAGCACCGGCTCCCAATCCTCAGTGTCCACGCGACTCATACGCTCTAGATAGAAATCCTCCATAGGAGTAATTGAGCTTAAACTTACCGCCTCAACATACTTGGCGATCTTGGCCCCCAGCGTGATGTAGTCGAAGAAGTCGAACACCTCCGCAAACTGATGCATTAGACTCAGCACCGGCTCCCAACCCTCAGTGTCCACGCGACTCATCCGCTCTAGATAGAAATCCTCCATAGGGTCTACGGGTAGACGGCATTCTGGGACCTTCTTGCTTGAAGGTGTGATGGCTGCGATTTCTGAAGGAACCCTGTTAGAAAAGAAATTGCAAACGATTCTAAGTCAGCAGCGTAGAGTAACGTATTAATGGAGCAAGTAGTATAGTTAGCCGGTTAAGTTGAAAGGACAGGTCTATAAGTCCATCATAAGACCGGTACTTTTGTATGGCAGCGAGACTTGGCCTGTACTTGGGCGACACAAGCAGGAGTTGCATGTCACGGAGATCAACAACACAGCTGCTGGATGTGTAGGAGTTACACCGAAAGACCTGGAGCCCAATTCTCGTGCTCGTGATATTTTGAAAACATGGCGGATATCACCTGAAAACCATACAAAAATAACTATGTTTTAGTGATAATGTCGTATGAAAATAAATGTCACGAGCACGAGAATTGGGGTCCGCGTGAGAAACTCACGCATGCGTGAGAGTCTTTATATCCGTGACTAGCAGACAAACTGCTGGAGAGTCGCCTACGTTGATACGCTCATGTCCTGCGAAAACCAGACAGCTACGTGGGAAACAAATGTCTGGCCATGGCACCACCGCCGGGTCCCGGCAGAAGGGGTAGACCCAAAAAGGTGTGGCTTCACGTCGTAAAGAATAAAATGCTTGCTAATAAACTGACCACTACGTATGCACAAGACCGCGCGAAGTGGAGGAGTCGAAGTAGGAAAGCGGACCCCGGGCTCCGAAGCAACGGCTTGGGACGCAACCGGGACAAAACGCTAAAATGATGATTACGATGATGGAACGAGTAGTATAGTATGCCCTTATTATTACGTTGCCATCCATCGAGATGATGGGGATAGAATGACTATCGCTTGCATGTGCTTCTATGTAGCGATTCAGCTGCAGGGAGTAGATCAAACAGTTCCTCAGAGCACTCGCCATGATAGATGCAGTATAGAATGCTGAGGGAAGCTATGTCTCGCCGCAGTGTTAGAGGATCAAGTCGACTAGAGAGAGTCAAGTCACCGACAATTCGAGCAGCCCTACGTTGTACGCGGTCAAACGGAAAAAGTTGGTACTGAGGTGCACCAGCCCTTGTGCCTTATAGAATTGTAACCGATGAACTGGTGTGAAATACCGCCCCGCTCTATTAAGTACACCAAGTTTCTTTGAAGCTATTTTAGCTTTGTCTTCCAGAAGACCGCGAAACTGGACATCGCTTGAAATGTCGACACCGAGATTCCCGATAGAAGGCTTGACATCAAGGGGAGTGCCCTGAAAACTGATAGGCACTTCAAAGGGATTTAGCTGTTAACGCGCACACTTGTGATTTATTGATATTGTCATAGAATAAACAAATTTTACCTGAGGTTCACTGTATCTAGGAGAAGTTGCCTGAAATTTATAATATGCAACCAGTATCCTATTTGTAAATGTTGAAATGTGCAGTCTTCATCTTTTAGCGATAAGTCTTCGGGTTGGATATCTGGAAAAACAAAGTAATAAAAATTAATAACTGATGCTGTTTATTTTAATATTTTGATTAGGGTATTACCATAGAAAAAATCAATAAACGGTGTTATGTGGGAGTCACCTCGATGTAAGAATTTAGTTATATTTTAAAGTGTCATGTGAATATGACCATGTTACTTACAAAACAAAGACCTTACGTCATCGAAGTTTGATCTTCATAGCGCCATTTATCGAATTCAATAAAACTATTGATTTACGGAGTAGAACGATGGTAGCTCAGTGGACCTGAACGTGTGCCTTCAAAACGGGAGTTAGTTGTTTCGAATGGACAATACGACAAAAATTCATTATCCGAAATGAAAAATACTATTTCTAGATTAGACTCATAAAAATTTAAGAAAAATAATTTCATTTTTTTAACAGATATTTATGGAGAAAAAAATAAAATGTGAAAATCCTCCTGTGACGTCCGAGTAATGACTCGGCATGACAATAACGTTTTTGCTCACGTTGATTTAAAAAAAGGTAATCCAAACCAAACGTCAAACAAGGACATGACCAGTCGCCTAAAATTTCTTTATTGTACATACATATAGCAGCGACATCAAAATACGTTGAGCCTCAGGATTACGTCACTTCCGGCATATTAATTAATATTTAAAAAATATTTCAATACACTTTTAAAGATAACTAAAAGATATAGGGGTCATCATTTTTTCTTTCTTTATTCGAAAAGCGTATAAAAATGGTTTTTTTTTGTCGTGTTGTCTATTCGAGCATACACCCCTGAAATTTATGTAGGTATTTCTACTACAAGCTCCACGGTTAGGGAATTAAATCACAATTATGGTCCAAGTGCACCACAGGCTCTAAAGCGACAACTTTAGACGCATCTCAGAAAAAAACAATATTTATATGATTTGTTTATATTTTGTAGTATCATGTCGAAATGACTATATTACGTATAAAACCACAAATACCATACAAGTTTCACCTCTCAGGTTAATAACACCATCTATCGGACTAAAAAACATATTGGCTCATCTCAGCCTGATGATAAGCAAAAGGAGAGTCCACGTTGCAATGGGGGCTTTCGCGTGCGAAAAATCCGCAAGATGGCGCACTATAGGCCTGAGGTCCATCTACAAGGTGATTGGGTATTTTTAGATGTGATATGTCACATTGTCAATTACCTGCGACCTGCAAACCTTCAAGAAAAGAGCGTAATCCTTTTTAAAAGGTCGGCAGCGCACTTGTGACTCCTCTGGTGTTGCAGGTGTTCATGGGCGGCGGTAATCGCTTACCATCAGGTGATCCGTCTGCTCGTCTGCCCCCTATCCCATAAAAAAAAAACCGAATAAATCAGCCAATGATGTTGAAGTTGGACCTCGGTTCACAGGCACGCCATCTAGCGGATATTTCACACGCGATAGCCCCCATTACAGCGATTTCAAGGCATCACTTCCATTGGCACTGCCATACTGGCCTACGAAATGCTTATTCACGGTTCTTTTGAAGGATTCAATAGTGTAGGAAGGAAGAAATACATACGTATTGTTTTAATGGACTAACCATGACACCCCCTAGGGCCGCATCCCCTTCAGCGCGGTGTCCACGCTCCTAATCATCATATCATAGTTTTGCTGATGTGCGAACTTGTCCGTCCTCTCAGAGGGCATGTTCTCTATAAACGCATCGAACATGCTATCATCCATATGATCGACGGTTTCTCTGCCTTTCTTGCTATCTTTTAGCTCGTTCAGTTCTTTGAGTTCTAGCATTCTGGCTAGTGTACTGCTTTCTGTTGAAATAAAAAGAATCATTATTATGTGTCAAGAAAGTCGTAACAACGGATATTTAAGTTACTAACGGATTTCCCATTTTTTATAACCAATAGGGTTACCATACTCTATGACGTAAGTAGCAGTGGCGCCATCATTTGTTTTTTTTTTACTTTATTAACAAATTAAGAAGTGGTGGTCTAAAGATTTTCGAGAAAGTGAGGGAGCAAGTCCATATAGTATAGAGGGTCAACCGCTGACAACCGGCTTTAATTTTATCTATAGCGAACTATGGTAAATCAGAGACAGCCTTTTGGCAGCTAGCAGTTAGAGTGACAAGGACAGTATATAGCAATCAAATGGTTTTTCAGCACGATAGATTGTGGATCATTCATCGATAGTTTACAAATTCGCGATTTATACTGTACTTACCCAAACAGATTTCATAACTTATACATTAAGTTAGGAAAAAAAATTGAGACAACATCACATACATTATCGACTATAGAAATAGTTTATAACACATATGTGTAGGTATCTATTAGTATGTACGTATGTCATGTTATTATTTGTCAATTTCATTCACCGTTTGCTGCACGTACCTTTATTTTCGTCGGTAAGGAATGGCTGAGAAAGCAGTTTTCCCACGGCAAACAAAATTGCTGAGCTATTTCCCATTTGTATCGCTGTGACACACATGCCAAAGAAGCGCAATTTGTGTGTGTTAATGAATGTTTTTTTCTTTACTTTCTTTAAATTTGTTTATTTTTAAGGTGGAAGCTCACGCAATCCTGCTAAACGATTGCTAAGAGATGGCTCTGTTGTCAGTGAATCGAGAAAATAAATAATTACACTTCTACAGGACAGTAATTTTAAGTGTAGAGTGATTCGCGACATCTACGTAATAACTGCGATTTTTTGATGTATTTCAACAATTAACAACTAAACCAGAATCGTTATATTCCTGCATCGTTGCTAAATTAATATCAACTTGTGTACGTACGTATCGTCCCCACACACACATACAAAGCTGAAGCATGTTTTTTATCGGATAGCTGTTATTCCTCGCTGGCAATAGATGGCGCGCTTAACACTAAAAATATAACTTCATGTAGGTAGGTTCGTGCAGAAGAAGTGGAGTGGTATAAGTCCTTAGGAATGTTAATTAAAAAACAATCAATATAATAAAATCTATATTTGAATCCTTTAAAACCATTTCATTAGTATGTATAATTTACATGTGATTACATAAATATGCCGATACATAAAATATATTAAAATATAAATACAAATAATGCGATTCTACCACCGGCTCGGAAAGTTGTTTCTGGTCGAGAAGATCCGGCAAGAAACTCGCCCAGTTACTCTTTTCAATCGCCAACTTTTTTACAATGGTTTATTTATCTTCATACCAAGTCATACAGTCTAATGCAACACAAAATAGAATGAAGCAAATTAAAAGCTAAATATGAGGTAAACCGAAGCGGGACCAGTCCCCAAAGGTGGCACCTGTTCACAAGTATGACGTATGCGGCAATTTAGGCTCAGCCTCTGGCTCCCAGCCCTCAAGTGTCCACGCGACTCATACGCTCTAGATAGAAATCCTCCATAGAAGTAATTGAGCTTAAACTTACCGCCTCAACATACTTGGCGATCTTGGCCCCGAGCGTGATGTTGTCGAAGAAGACTAAAGACATCCCCGAACTGATGCATTAGGCTCAGCACCGGCTCCCAGCCCTCATTGTCTACGTGACTCATACGCTCTAGATAGAAATCCTCCATAGGAGTAATTGAGCTTAAACTTACCCGCCTCAAAATACTTGGCGATCTTGGCCCCGAGCGTGATGTAGTCGAAGAAGTCTAAAAGACATCCGTTAACTGATGCATTAGGCTCAGCCTCGGCTCCCAGCCCTCAGTGTCCACGCGACTCATACGCTCTAGAATAGAAATCCTCCATAGAAGTAATTGAGCTTAAACTTACCGCCTCAACATACTTGGCGATCTTGGCCCCCAGCGTGATGTAGTCGAAGAAGTCGAACACCTCCGCGAGCTGATGCATGAGGCTCAGCACCGGCTCCCAATCCTCAGTGTCCACGCGACTCATACGCTCTAGATAGAAATCCTCCATAGAAGTAATTGAGCTTAAACTTACCGCCTCAACATACTTGGCGATCTTGGCCCCCAGCGTGATGTAGTCGAAGAAGCTAAGAACACCTCCGCGAACTGATGCATTAGGCTCAGCACCGGCTCCCAGCCCTCATTGTCCTACGCTGACTCATACGCTCTAGATAGAAATCCTCCATAGGAGTAATTGAGCTTAAACTTACCGCCTCAAAATACTTGGCGATCTTGGCCCCGAGCGTGATGTAGTCGAAGAAGTCTAAAGACATCCGTTAACTGATGCATTAGGCTCAGCCTCGGCTCCCAGCCCTCAGTGTCCACGCGACTCATACGCTCTAGATAGAAATCCTCCATAGAAGTAATTGAGCTTAAACTTACCGCCTCAACATACTTGGCGATCTTGGCCCCCAGCGTGATGTAGTCGAAGAAGTCGAACACCTCCGCGAGCTGATGCATGAGGCTCAGCACCGGCTCCCAATCCTCAGTGTCCACGCGACTCATACGCTCTAGATAGAAATCCTCCATAGGAGTAATTGAGCTTAAACTTACCGCCTCAACATACTTGGCGATCTTGGCCCCCAGCGTGATGTAGTCGAAGAAGTCGAACACCTCCGCAAACTGATGCATTAGACTCAGCACCGGCTCCCAACCCTCAGTGTCCACGCGACTCATCCGCTCTAGATAGAAATCCTCCATAGGGTCTACGGGTAGACGGCATTCTGGGACCTTCTTGCTTGAAGGTGTGATGGCTGCGATTTCTGAAGGAACCCTGTTAGAAAAGAAATTGCAAACGATTCTAAGTCAGCAGCGTAGAGTAACGTATTAATGGAGCAAGTAGTATAGTTAGCCGGTTAAGTTGAAAAGACAGGTCTATAAGTCCATCATAAGACCGGTACTTTTGTATGGCAGCGAGACTTGGCCTGTACTTGGGCGACACAAGCAGGAGTTGCATGTCACGGAGATCAACAACACAGCTGCTGGATGTGTGGAGTTACACCGAAAGACCTGGAGCCCAATGGACAACATTTCATATTTTTAACATGTCCATATTGTTTTTTTATATGAAAATAGACATAAAATGAACAGACTCATATTTTTTCTTTTTTCAAAATTTGTCCATTTTCATGCATAAAATAATTATTGAAATTCTTTTTATTCTAAATAGACGTAAGCGCCAAATGACGTCATCGGACGGCTGAATACAGCGATATTCCTTTGCTTATCATTGTTTTGATAAAAAAAAAGGTACTACTGTCAAAAGTAAATAATATTAGTGTCAACATTGTCAACGTCATTCATACATTCAACGTTGACTAGTTGTCTTTTTTTTTTACAGTTACATGTCATGGGTAAATTTAAAACTGTAATGTGCCAAGCAAAGAAATATTTTACATTCTGCCGTCCGATGACGTCATCTTACGTTTTTAGTTTTTAAATATTTTCTCAGTAAATAAGCAATATAAAAAATGAATAAATATATATTCGAGCAGCGGAAAAGTAAACAAAGAATTGGTATTTTTTGTTTGCTTAGCAATTTTGAAATGTTGTCCATTCTCGTGCTCGTGATATTTTGAAAACATGGCGGATATCACTTGAAAACCATACAAAATAACTATGTTTTAGTGATAATGTCGTATGAAAAGAAATGTCACGAGCACGAGAATTGGGGTCCGCGTGAGAAACTCACGCATGCGTGAGAGTCTTTATACCCGTGACTAGCAGACAAACTGCTGGAGAGTCGCCTACGTTGATACGGTCATGTCCTGCGAAAACCAGACAGCTACGTGGGAAACAAATGTCTGGCCATGGCACCACCGCCGGGTCCCGACAGAAGGGGTAGACCCAAAAAGGTGTGGCTTCACGCCGTAAAGAATGAAATGCTTGCTAATAAACTGACCACTACGGATGCACAAGACCGCGCGAAGTGGAGGAGTCGAAGTAGGAAAGCGGACCCCGGGCTCCGAAGCAACGGCTTGGGACGCAACCGGGACAAAACGCTAAAATCATGATTACGATGATGGAACGAGTAGTATAGTATGCCCTTATTATTACGTTACAATGCATCGAGATGATGAGGATAGAATGACTATCGCTTGCATGTGCAGCGATTCAGCTGCAGGGAGTAGATCAAACAGTTTCTCAGAGCACTCGCCATGATAGATGCAGTATAGAATGCTGAGGGAAGCTATGTCTCGCCGCAGTGTTAGAGGATCAAGTCGACTAGAGAGAGTCAAGTCACCGACAATTCGAGCAGCCCTACGTTGTACGCGGTCAAACGGAAAAAGTTGGTACTGAGGTGCACCAGCCCTTGTGCCTTATAGAATTGTAACCGATGAACTGGTGTGAAATACCGCCCCGCTCTATTAAGTACACCAAGTTTCTTTGAAGCTATTTTAGCTTTGTCTTCCAGAAGACCGCGAAACTGGACATCGCTTGAAATGTCGACACCGAGATTCCCGATAGAAGGCTTGACATCAAGGGGAGTGCCCTGAAAACTGATAGGCACTTCAAAGGGATTTAGCTGTTAACGCGCACACTTGTGATTTATTGATATTGTCATAGAATAAACAAATTTTACCTGAGGTTCACTGTATCTAGGAGAAGTTGCCTGAAATTTATAATATGCAACCAGTATCCTATTTGTAAATGTTGAAATGTGCAGTCTTCATCTTTTAGCGATAGGTCTTCGGGTTGGATATCTGGAAAAACAAAGTAATAAAAATAAATAACTGATGCTGTTTATTTTAATATTTTGATTAGGGTATTACCATAGAAAAAATCAATAAACGGTGTTAGGGAGTCACTTCGATGTAAGAATTTGGTTATATTTTAAAGTGTCATGTGAATATGACTATGTTACTTACAAAACAAAGACCTTATATCATCGAAGTTTGATCTTCATAGCGCCATTTATCGAATTCAATAAAACTATTGATTTACGGACTAGAACGATGGTAGCTCAGTGGAGCTGAACGTGTGCCTTTCCAAACGGGAGTTAGTTGTTTCGAATGGACAATACGACAAAAATTTATTATCCGAAATGAAAAATACTAATTCTAGATTAGACTCATAAAAATTTAAGAAAAATAATTTCATTTTTTTTAACAGATATTTAAGGAGAAAAAAATAAAATGTGAAAATCCTCCTGTGACGTCCGAGTAATGACTCGGCATGACAATAACGTTTTTGCTCACGTTGATTTAAAAAAAGGTAATCCAAACCAAACGTCAAACAAGGACATGACCAGTCGCCTAAAATTTCTTTATTGTACATACATATAGCAGCGACATCAAAATACGTTGAGCCTCAGGATTACGTCACTTCCGGCATATTAATTAATAATTTAACAAAATATTTCAATACACTTTTAAAGAAAACTAAAGATTAGGGGTCATCATTTTTTCTTTCTTTATTCGAAAAGCGTATAAAAATGTTTTTTTTTTTGTCGTGTTGTCTATTCGAGCATACATCCCTGAAATTTATGTAGGTATTTCTACTACAATCTCCACGGTGAGGGAATTATGGTCCAAGTATACCCCAGACTCTAAAGCGACAACTTTAGACTATTTATATGATTTGTTTATATTTTGTAGTATCATGTCGAAATGACAATATTACGTATAAATTCACCTCTCAGGAAAATAACACCATCTATCGGACTAAAAAACATATTGGCTCATCTCAGCCTGATGATAAGCAAAAGGAGAATCCACGTTGCAATGGGGGCCTTCGCGTGCGAAAAATCCGCAAGATGGCGCACTATAGGCCTGAGGTCCATCTACAAGGTGATTGGGTATTTTTAGATGTGATATGTCACATTGTCAATTACCTGCGACCTGCAAACCTTCAAGAAAAGAGCGTAATCCTTTTTAAAAGGTCGGCAGCGCACTTGTGACTCCTCTGGTGTTGCAGGTGTTCATGGGCGGCGGTAATCGCTTACCATCAGGTGATCCGTCTGCTCGTCTGCCCCCTATCCCATAAAAAAAAACCGAATAAATCAGCCAATGATGTTGAAGTTGGACCTCGGTTCACAGGCACGCCATCTAGCGGATATTTCACACGCGATAGCCCCCATTACAGCGATTTCAAGGCATCACTTCCATTGGCACAGCCATACTGGCCTACGAAATGCTTATTCACGGTTCTTTTGAAGGATTCCATAGTGTAGAAAGGAAGAAATACATACGTATTGTTTTAATGGACTAACCATGACACCCCCTAGGGCCGCACCCCTTCAGCGCGGTGTCCACGCTCCTAATCATCATATCATAGTTCTGCTGATGTGCGAACTTGTCCGTCCTCTCAGAGGGCATGTTCTCTATAAACGCATCGAACATGCTATCATCCATATGATCGACGGTTTCTCTGGCTTTCTTGCTATCTTTTAGCTCGTTCAGTTCTTTGAGTTCTAGCATTCTGGCTAGTGTACTGCTTTCTGTTGAAATAAAAAGAATCATCATTATGTGTCAAGAAAGTCGTAACAACGGATATTTAAGGAACTACATCCACCGATTAGAAACTTATCTAGTGTTAAATCTTTTAAAACAAAATTAAAATTATATTTATTAAACCTCCAAAAAAATTAAACAGCAGAGTAGCTGTGTACATTATCTAACTTAAATTAACTAACACTATTATGTATGTTATTATTATATGCTCTAAGTTTTTTCATATTTATTCATCCGTTTAAATGTTTATGTGGTCGACGTTGGCGCACGCAGTGGCAACCACTTCTCCGGTATCCTCGGAAGACCAGCGTCGAGGAGTCTACCAGACACCTCGACAAATGCTGAGGAAACCTTTTTAGTGTTACTCATAGTCAATAGTATACTTAATTATAAGCTTGTAAGTTACTTTATTTTATTGTAACCGTGTCATATTTTGTAACACTGAATAAAACCTTTTTATTTATTTATTTATTTAAAACCAATAGGGTTACCATAATCTATGACGTAAGAAGCAGTGGCGCCATCATTTGTTTTTTTGACTTTATTAACAAATTATACTCATAAATTCATACATCTTATACATTGTTACGGATAACAGACACCAGAGGACTTACAAAATGATAATAACGAAATACATGGGTTCATCACAGAATTAACTGTCAGAATGACATTGAACCCGAGACTTTATGTATGAGGCAGGATCACCAAAGCCATACCAAAAGCACCATTTGGCCAGTTCAATAAACCTAAGAATATCTGATCAAGCCAAGTGAATAACGACACAGAAGTGGTGGTCTAAAGTTCTTCGACAAAGTGAGGGAGCAAGTCCAAATAGTATAGAGGGTCAACCGCTGTCAACCGGCTTTAATTTTATTCATAGCGAACTATGGTAAATCAGGGACAGCCTTTTGGCAGCTAGCAGTTAGAGTGACAAGGACAGTATATAGCAATCAAATGGTTTTTCAGCACGATAGATTGTGGATCATTCATTGATAGTTTACAAATTCGCGATTTATACTGTACTTACCCAAACAGATTTCATAACTTATACATTAAGTTAGGAAAAAAAATTGAGGCAACATCACATACATTATCGACTATAGAAATAGTTTTATAACACATATGTGTAGGTATCTATCAGTATGTACGTATGTCATGTTATTATTTGTCCATTTCATTCACCGTTTCTGCACGTACCTTTATTTTCGTCGGTAAGGAATGGCTGAGAAAGCAGTTTGCCCTCGGCAAACAAAATTGCTGAGATATTTCCCATTTGTATCGCTGTGACACACATGCCAAAGAAGCGCAATTTGTGTGTGTTAATGAATGTTTTTTTTCTTTACTTTCTTTAAATTTGTTTATTTTTAAGCCATTGCATGTAGATATGTGTGTCTATTTTTTTTTAATATTTCACAACATCACATACATTGATCTGACTCCGAGATAGGTAGCTCAAGCACCTGTGTTACGGATATCAGAATCAACAGTGGGATTACAAATATATACATAAATTACTCTTTTTTTTGTCAATATATACTTATAATACATAGAAAACACCCAGACCAATACAAACAGACATGTTTGCACACAAATGTTTGTACTGTGCGGGGATCGAACCCGCAACCTATTTATTTACCCTAGTCCCAAACTAAGATATTCCTTTGTACCTACTATGGAAACCAGGAACATCGAAGGTATCACTTATAATAAATTCATTTCAGAGGGGGTTGCAAAGAGACCGATGGATATAACTTACTTCGTTCATGGCCGCTAAAGCATTGTATATTAGTGACGTGGCAGTTGGTTCCGTCTTTTTCACAAACCATATTCACACCTGGTTCCACTTGCGTGCATATGTCACCATCTCCCATGTCTGAAATGTTATTTATTTATTTATTTATTCTTACAAAATCCACAGCTCTTAAATATAATAATTACAGTAAACATATTTTTCTTACAGCCAATAACGGACTTACATTATGTTTTAAATATTTAAGAAATGACAATCCGACGAAAAATGGCCAGATTTTTAATTGAGAATTATACCCGCCTAAGAACTCGGGCTCGACTCACACCACCTGTGTTCCTGAGCTTCTTTTCTCGGATTGCTTGGTCACTCAATGGTCTTGGTCTTGGTCTTGGTAGCAAGGTCACTCATGTCCTCAAGCAAGTGTCTAAGTTGAAGTGGGATCAAGCAGGTCATATGGTGACTATGGGATTCAAGGGGACCATCAGACCAGGGAGACTCCAAATGCGGTGGAAGGACGATAAAAAAAGAAACGTCGAGAAAAAGTGTATCTAGAATGCACAAGTGGTGTGGATTGACAGAGACCTACGCCCGAAGAACAAAACAGGCTAAAGAGAGAGAGAGAGAGAAGTATGAAGCTAACACATACCAACATCCTGCAAGTTGTTGATCTGCTTCAAGATGCAGGACCAACCGTAGAGCAGGTTCCGCGCCAGCCCGCCTAGAAACTCGGGCTCCACGCGCACCACTTGCTTCAGGTGGAACATGTGCGTGTTTCTGTGCTTCTTCAGCATGTTCAGCTCGGCTAGTATGAAGTTTGTTGCTGGCTGTGGATACATTTTAAGGCAATTTTTTCATCATCATCATTTCAGAGAATAGACGCCCGCGGCTGGACATAGGACTCCCCTAATGTCCTTCACACGAATCGGTTTTATGCAGCTCGCATCCGATGGTGCATCTGTCCACATTGTGGAGGGCCTGCCACTGCTGCGACTTCCTGTACGTGGTCTCCACTCGGATACCTCCCCGCCCGCGGAGGTCTGTTCTCCTCGCAATGTGCCCTGTCCATTGCCACTTGAGACATGCAATCCTTTGTGCTATGTATGAGACCTTAGTTCTTCTGCGGATCTCATCATTTCTCATACGATAACGCAAGAGATTCCGAGCATAGGCCTCTACATTTTCTCAGGATCCCTTCCACGGTCTTAAAATAAATATTAAAGATCAGTGTGTGCAAAATTTACCTCATACAGACTTATCCTAAAAGCTTCTTCCGCAGCGGCCAAAGCTTCATCGAACTGTCCCATCTCCAAGTATATCGACGCCAGTGACACCAGCACAATGTCCCTGTATTTCCCCTCCACGGTCTTGCTGGCGGACATGAGGCAGTGTAAGGCGTTCCCATTGTTGCCTCGCACGCGCCAGTACAAGGAGGAAAGAGTGTATAGAAGCCATTTTGGTGCTAATTTCTGTAATGAGATGAATAGATATCTTTATCAACATTTTTTTTGCTCTAGGAACTAAAAGACCATATCACGTCTTCACGAGAAAAACTTTCCTAATTTTATTTTTAACTAGTGAACGTCCGCGGCACTGCTCGCGACAAATTTGGTTTGCCATTAAAAGCTTTTGTTTAAATAAATTTTACCTACCCCATATGGTTGCCATGCAGCCTTGTTGGCCGCAACTTTTAATGCTCTGTACCGTTTATTTATTATTTGTTTTATGAATTAGTGTTGTGGTCAATAAATAGTTTTCTTTCTTTCTTTTTTCTTTCCATGCATGAAGGTATTTTAATTATCTGTGCATATTACTGGAAAGGCAATAATAAATAACTGTCACCCTTTTCGCAACGGACAAAAGCTGAGTTTCTTACCATTTGCATAGCGGTATATATACGATGTCCGACCTCGACGTCTTGCATTCGCATCACCGCGTCGAGGTCACCGTCGCCGACGTATTCCAGCAGCTTCCGCCTCAAATAGCCGGTGTCCACCACCTCGTATGGAGTCTGCTGCCTGTGATAAATTCGCGAAAAATTAATAATAGTCAGCTAATAAAATATCTGAAAAAAATTGTGTTCAACAGATTTTGGAATTCCACAAAAAACTTTAAACCTTAGTAGTGTTGTTAATCAATAGTGGACTATCGATAAATATTCGAAAGTCTAACGATATTATATCTATAAATATCCCCGCTTCCCAATACGAATACTGTTTAGCATACCTAGTCACAAGACTAACTTAGGTACCCATATTTATCGGTCATGGTCAACTCGATAGCTTCTAATATATCACCTTGATAATAAGCACTTACTTTGCTCTCTTATGTGTGAAGGCTGTGGCATCCTTGTCCTGCGGGCAAGCTGGAGGATACCATGGTAATTCGTGCTCTTCACTTACTGGCACGCCTATTTTTGTTGACAACAAGGACTTTAATCTAAAAATAAGAAAGAACGGTTTTCGACAAGGTATGACACAATATTTTACTAAATAAAAGTATTGTACTGTAAATGTAATGCAAAGTAATAACGTTTAGATTCATAATGACAACTATAATAACTTATGCTAACGCCATCTACAACTAAACTTAGTTTACGTTTAGTTTTAGATGACGTCACGTTAACTTATTATACGTTGAGACTTGAGATCTAACTAAAAAATGAAATATGTTAACAAATTATAAAAAGCGGAAATTATTCTCTCAAGTGCTAACCCGATATCCCTACAATTTAATATTGATATTAAGTACAATCGGGGCCAATTTCGGTGAACCACCTTAAGTGTGACTTCAGGTGAGCTTATTTTTCCGCGCTTATACGATCGTTTTAGTACACGCGCTTTGAAAAACCGTACACTTGTATTCGAGCATATTTCGGCATGTTCGCTCGAACTGGCGACGACAACACCGTGTCGTGTGTGTCTGGCATTTCAACATAGATTCTGACGGCTGACAGCTTACACGAGCTTAGAAGCACTTCAGCGCTCGTACGAGTTGAGCGTGACAAAAGGCTCCCTTATACGCGCCTACACGAGCTTATACACGCGTACAAAACGCTCCTTTGAAACCGCCCTAGGGGCGTTGTAATGTGGCAACGTTTTTCTAGTTTACTGTCAATATTGGCCACTTGGTAAAATGCACTTAACCAATCTGGAGCGCACCCTGCTTCCCGATAATGCGTTAGCCGATTATGACCGCAAGTTGTGTCCGATAGTACGGCATCAAAAGTGGGTTAACAAATTAGTACCATGTCGAAGTATCATTTTGTACGTACGCCTTAGAAACTGACTATAATATTCAGAACAGTTAATTTGACGTGGTACTAAAGTGTTCAGTTACTTTTGATGCTGACCGTACCTATCTTATATGTGCAACCTAAGAAGGCAATACAAAGGTACGTGAACAAGTAAGTATTTCGTTTACCTTACCTTACACCTTTGTTTTCGAAAGGTAAGAACACTGGATATATTCCCTCAACATTTTGTGGGAAGTGTGGAGCTCTTTCTTTACAGAACGCATTGGATGGCCATTCCTGTTCCCTATCGAAATCTTCTACGTTGCGATTTATTTTCATTTGCGATGGATACCTACAAACCACAATTAAAAAGATGGAAATTAAAGAAAATTAAAGAGAGGTAAAAGAAACCTTGGTCACTAGATTCGAGCAAAAAGTATGTTTCGATTTTTTCGAACATAGCTCAGGTTTTAGATCACCGGATTGGTGATTGGCATTTGGCAAGCGTGGTGATTAGGTAAGCCTAATTCCATCATAGTAGGTCGAGGAATTGATTTCTATGAAGGAGGCCTTTGCCCTTCAGTAGGACAGATTATAGGCTGATACTTGACTTTTACTTGACAGTAAACCTTATTAAATAATGGTAGTTGCAAACATACTTCACATGTCCATCAAAAAATGTAGCAAATTCTTTTTGACTAGGGCTTGTCGGTGTCTTCTTTTCTAGTGTAGGCCGGGCTTCAATTTTGATATCTTTTAGCTCAAATCCTGTGCCCACTGAAAATGTAAATAATATCAACTTACTAACATAACAGTTTTACAAGTCTTTTATCTCCAAAGGTTTGATGGTCACACTAATAAAATATGGACTTCCTTCATTTCAACTTACCATTAACATCTGGAAATAAAGGCAGAGGTCCTAATTCCTTCATTATCAGACCATCCCCATCTCTGTAATCATTTAATATCTGGTTGGATGAAGTTCGACTCCATATTGGAGTGCTTCTCAATGTGCTTGACTGAGTCTCTGCAAACTGTAGGCAGAGTCTAAGTGGAAGACACCTCTTCGTTCTAGCTTTTCACCCAGTGAAACCGGCCCGTCTAGGAAGTACTGAATGACAGAATTTTTGTCGCCGCTTTTCTTCAAATCTTTTATGTTGAGTCCAGTTAATTCAGTCATTTTTTCACAATTTTTTTCTACATTTCTATAATCTGTGAATAAAAATTTAATATATTTAATTGATATCTGATGTTTATTCAAAAATATCTGAAGATAAAATAAATTCGTCCATTAAAGTAGGATATTAATTAACCAAATATGTTTGACATTAGTAACAATTAGGTAAAAATAATTGTTTAATTGTAGAAACCGCATAAGTGTTTTCTAACACTACCAACAAATACGTTTTTTTACTAAAATTATATCAATAAAAAAATTACCAAATTCCTTTACATGTTTCATAGTTCTCAAGAATGCGGCCTGTGACTTGAGCCAGCGAGACTCTCTGCTATTGTACTCAATCAACTCTTCTCGTAATTTATCTACAATACTGAAATTATAATAAGAAGATACTAAAATAGTCACTTTACTTCTGCAAAAGTAAGTAAAAAAATTTTTAAAATAACCTGTATGGAATAATAAAATTCTAACTACACCTACTTTTTGATTTCATCCATCTTTTGCCACAGAGCAATATGGACACAGTGTCCCATATCTGTAACGGATTGCTAAATCAAAACCAGGACTTAGTTCTAGGCACTGATCAATATGTTTCAATGAGCTGTTGAAATCTGACAACACTGCATAACCAGTAGCCATGATAAAGTGGTTGATATGATATGAAGGGTCGTGGTCTACAGCAGCTCCAAGAACTATCATAGCATCTTCAGTTTTTTTACTGCGGTGGAGGATTGACCCTAAACTCAGGAGTGCCAAATCTTTGTACTCCCTGAAATGTACATTACAATTAAGTTATGTATTTGTTTTATACACTACGTTCTATTTATTTTTAAGTTTCACCAAAGTATTCTTTTAAATAACTTAATAACAAATAAATATTTACCTAGGTGCATAGTGCACGGCACGGCGACTGCACTCTATAGCCTTAGGCGCGATGCCTCTCACACGCCAGTACAGAGACGCCATATTGTAATGTAGCCAGGAAGAGCTGTTTTTGCGGAGGCACACTGCCACCCAATGGCCAAACTGGTCCACTGTCATAATAGGAGATATCAACTCCGGAAGGGCGAGTTCTGGAATAGTAGTTAAGTTATCTCTTTGTGCCATAGCCTGAAATTAAATAATAAATAAATTCATACAACATTTCATACCTGACCTGATTCTGTACTAAGTGGCAAGAACTTGTGTTATGGATATCAGACAACAGAGTAAAACTTAAATTTGTATTGTAAAGTCTTTATAATGAATAGAAAAAGGTCTTTAAGCTGACGGGTAGGGCACACTAGCGATGCCAATCGATTTTAATTTTTAGCGACATTTGTGCATGGTTATTTAATAAAATATAGTATAAGTGTTTGCTGAGAGGTTGTAACCCCGAAATTATTTAAAATAGATCGGGTTTATAAGCTAAAAATTAAAATCGATTGGCTGTTGCTAGTGTGCCCTACCCGTCACCTTAAAATATTCTTTTTGGCAAGAAACACTCTACTTATTCAAATTTTTTATGGAATGGTAACTATTAAGTCCAAGAAAATCGTCCTTTCAAATAAATCCACATTTACACTTAGTGTGACAGTCATATAAATATGTATATCGTATTTCAATTTCTTATTTGGTGAATATTACATAATATTGATAGGATTGTGACGTTTAAGGAAATTGATTTACAAAAATGATTTTAAACTTTCATATTGCATTATACTAAAATTCATATATCAGAGCTAAACATGAAAAAAATAAACAAGTACAACCTGTGCGGATAAAGAATGGGATCAGACTCGCACCCCACAAGTGCGAGTATAGACGCAAATAGTGTGCGAGCGAGAAGTGAATAGATGCGCTGCCATTTCTGATCCCATTCTTTATCCGCACAGGTTGTACATCATAGTATTTAGTGATTTGACATTTCGACCACACTACTTATTTTCATTGCATATGCTTTGATCTACAATGTCAGCTTTTGTCTTCTCAGAAACTTACCTCTAGGTGCTCGAATGCAAACATGCTGAAAGTTAGTGAAGATATCTTCTTACAGTCAGGCACATCCGTGTCCTGGCCATACATAGGCTTGTACAGCATATACTCATCGTCTGCTATATTTTTCGATTTACCGTCTTCTAGGAACGATACATGCCAGTCAAGAAAGTTTAACTTCCCTGTTTTAATACAATCTTCATTTTTGGCTACAACTGATGTCATGTCAGACTTTTCCTTGATTTCTGACCATAATTTGTCAATTAAAGCCTGCCTTTGAAACAAATCATGATAGAGGTTTATTATGCTATCCCACCTTGTGTCTTGGTTCAAGAATGCGAGCAAATCATATGGCCTTGACATTTCAAATGGAGAATCAACCTGGAAAAATAATTATATTACCTACCTAGTAGATAGATAGATATACTTTATTGTACCAAATATACAACTTAAGTACTAGGCATTACAGAACTTTTGAGGACAATTTCGGCAGTCTTACCGCTTCTTCTTCTTCTTTTAACCCTTCGAAAGGTTAAAGGATAATTAAGTATAAAGTAAACCAAGTAGGGTTTCACAATTTTCGTTTACAGCCCTGGGATCTTTGAATGAGTACAAAGAAATTTTATCAGATATTATAAGTAAATGTTTTTTTTACTTTCAACTAACTAATAGGTTTTTAATGTTAGTTAAAACGATAATTATGTAAATAAATTGATTATATTATAGATACAAAAACCATGAACGAGACCGTCTTCGATATACTGCAAAACAATGAGATTATTCATGAGGAAGCAGCAACTAGTTTCGTAAATAACAGTAAGTATTGTTTGAAGCGGAAGCTGATAACATACCCTTGGTTGAATTAAACCACTTTCGGTGACCATCCAGTGCGTCGAAGCCTGTATGTTCATCGTGCACGTACTAAACAACCACAACACGACTGTAAACCTCATTGTTTCAGTGCCACGGATCACTCAACTGATAAAAAAGCGTTACATTTATTTAGAAACATGAACTTTTTTGTAAATTCATAGTTTATTAGCAATCCAGCAACATATAACTCACGACACCGAACATCAAACAAGAATACTCGACTATATCGATAGCTGTCAGCTGTCAAACTTTCAATCAAATCAAGCTGTCAGTGTCAAGTCAAATGTGTCATTCAGACCATAGTGTGTCGACTTGTTGTTGTGCTGTATGGAAACTAACGCCACCTATAGTCGAGCCAAACGAATAAGCCACATTTGACGTTTCTTTTTAGCTTCATAGAGAGGTAACTTAATAAAACTTAAGTGAATAATCGATACGTACTTCAAAAAAACGTGAATCGAAGACTATAATAATGGAAAAGGAGTTATTAGTACTTTTATTTGGAGATATGTGAATCAAAATTATTGAAACGAAAGAGGAAAGTAGGTAACGATTATAGATATCGATCCACGCAAGATTATTTCTTTTTCTTCGAAATCAAAGCGCTTATTATTTTGTGTGCCATACATTTTTTTTTCTTTTCACTGAGACATTAATGTTTTTATATTTTCAACTAATAAGTACGTTTTATTTTAATCAGAATGTGGCTTTTCATTTATAGATAAATATTCCCACACGATCACACGATTAACATTGTATTCGTTTGATTATTTGGGGTCATCACTAGAGCTTAAAAAATGGGTTGACACATACAACATTGTACCAATCAAAGAGTAGTATTATATGTACCAATTTCAATTCTCTAGAAGGAAACTTTAAGTTTATAAATACATAGTTGAACAGAAAAAGTATATCGCGAAAGTATCTTTTTTGTCTTTATTGAAAGCTCAATAATTTAAGGAGGCCCAATCCGGGGGAACGGGGGGTTTAAGGGTTGGCAGCGTACTTGTGACTCCACTGGTCCACGCGAGTGTCCATGGGCGGCGGCAATCGTTTACCATCAGGTGATCCATATGCTCGTCTGCCACCTATCACATAAAAAAATGCAAACATAATTTTAAAAAGTTAAGAAATTGTATTTTTCAACTTAGAAAGATTGATAATTTTGACCCCCTTTATCACCCAAATCTCTGAGCCCAATTCTCGGGACGTGATATTTTGTGATCATACGATATATATCACCAAAACATAGTTTTTTTGTATGGTTTTCAGGTGATATCCGCCATGTTTTTTTCATATCGAAATCCCCAAAATTGGGGTCCGTATCTTATTATTATTTGATAGAAATGGGGTGAGCCCTGCGTCTCATAGCCACTGCGACCAGTAGATGATCTATTGTGGCAGCCCCGTAACCTATTACAGCACCTCATGTAGCTCCAGTTCCAGGATAAACCCGAGAATGGAGCTGATGGGGGAGCTCTTGATCTCGTCAGCTGAGATCATGTGTGCTCCCAGGTGCCGGCTTCTGCAGCGGTGCAGCGCTATGCACTCGCCGAGGACGTGGATAATCGTTTCCTCGTCCTCGCGACAGAACCTGCAGATTTTGGTATCTGTAAGGCTGGTGTATATGCGCGTTCAAAGCGGCGGTGTACGCCAGTAATAAACTAGCTCGAGAGTGCAACGGTTGTTTCATTAGCTCCCTCAGTAGTTACTTACCTACCTATAGTTAGACATATCAACTGGCGGCGATTTACCCACGAGAGGAAAAAAAAATGTCTTTCATCGGAAATATTACTGTGTTCGATCATAAATATCAAGATTGGCAGATATTTCACACTCGATTGGTTCAGTTTATAGAATTGAACGACATCGAAGAGGGTAAGCAAAGAGCGGTGCTGTTGACTAATTTATCGGACGAATCCTACCGCTTGGCTCGGAACTTATTTCACCCAAAGAAGTTGGAAACATTACCGTTCAAGGAGCTAGTCCAAGGACTCAGTGATCACTTTACTCCGAAAAGATCAACGTTTGCCGATAGGGCAAAATTTTATGATGCCACCAGATCGGACACTGAAAGTGTTGAAGAATGGGGCGCGCGGCTCAGGGGGCTGTCAGTCTATTGCGGATTTGGGACGGAGTTGGACAATTTGCTGCGAGATCGTTTCGTTCTCGGTCTAAACCCAGGACACGAGCGTGATCGGCTGTTCGAACAGGATTCCAGCACTTTGACATTCTCGAAAGCGCTGGAGATCGCTCAGCAGGCAGCGTGTGCGCGGGCGGCGCGAGCCGTGCCCGCAGGTGCCCACGTCACCATGGTCAAGCAGGAGCCCGTATATCGAGTGGGCGAGAATCGTAGGTTCACGCGTCGAGGCTCAACACAGGAATCTGATGATGAACTACGCTGTACAGTGTGCGGAATGAAAAATCATGATTCATTGAAGTGTCGTTTCAAAGGATACAGGTGTCAAAATTGCGGTCAAAAAGGTCATTTAAAGAAAGTGTGCATGCAAAAATCTGTGAGATCGCGCTTACATAATATAGATTGTGAACATGTCGAAGAACAACACGAATGTGAAGAATGCAAATTGTTTAATTTAAGGTATGTAACCTATAAACCCATCAGGCTTAAAGTATTGGTCAATAATATAAATTTAATAATGGAATTAGATTCCGGGTCTGGTTCTAGTGTGATTTCAGAAGACTTGTATATAAATAAATTTTCTAGATTTAAACTTCAACCTAGTGATTTGAAAATGTGTTTATATAATGGACATAAAATTATACCAATAGGGTATTTTAATTGTAACGTAACATATTTAGGTAATTCAAATGAAATTATGTTCTATGTAATAAGAAATGGAGGCCCAGGCCTGCTAGGCCGTGATTTTATGTCAAAATTTAAAATATGTTTTACAAGTTGTAATAACAGTATAGCCTGTAGTAGTCACAGTCGAGATGAGGTACAACAATTAGTAAATGCATTCCCAGAGGTATGGAAAGACGAATTAGGTTGTTTTAATAAATTCAAAGTTGAGTTGCAATTAAAAGAAGATGCTCAGCCCAAGTTTTTCAAGCCACGGTCTATTCCTTTTGCTCTAAAAAATAAAGTTAATGAGGAGTTAGATAGGCTGGTCAATTTAGGAATTTTAGTGCCCGTAAATTTTTCGGAGTATGGAACACCCATAGTGCCCGTTCTTAAAGAAAATGGCAAAATTAAAATCGCCGGAGATTTTTCCTGTACCCTAAATAAAGTTCTTAAAATAGATAAATACCCCTTACCACGCATAGAAGAAGTTTTTGCCAAACTTGGAGGTGGAGAGCACTATTCTAAAATTGATTTGAGTAATGCTTACAATCAATTTGAAATCACAGACTCTTCACAAAACCTAACTACTATAAATACGCCTAAGGGTTTGTTTAAGTATACTCGTCTTGTCTACGGATTGGCAAATGCTCCTGCTATATTTCAACGCACTATGGAGGCTCTGTTAGCGGGCATAGAAGGTGTAAGCTGCTGGCTTGACGACGTCTGCTGTACAGCCCCGACTAAGGAACTGCACATGAGTAGATTGATGGAAGTGCTTAGAAGATTACAAGATGCAGGTTTGAGGTTACAAAGAGACAAATGTTCCTTCTTCCAATCAAATGTTACATACTTAGGCTATGTTATCGATAGAAACGGTCTAAGGACCTGCCCTAATAAGGTTTCTGCTATAATAAATGCTCCTACTCCCACTAACGTATCAGAGTTAAAGAGGTTGCTGGGTATTGTGAACTACTACCGTAATTTTATTCCCAACGCTTCCTCTTTAATGCATCCGCTTCATAACCTACTCCGTGCAGGCGCGCAATGGTGCTGGGGACGGAGGGAGCAGGATGCGCTGGAGGCAGTGCAGCGGGAGCTAGCGTCGGAGCGGGTGCTCACGCACTTCGACGCGGACGCGCCGCTGGTGCTGAGCGTGGACGCGGGGCCGGGGGGCCTGGGCGCGGTGCTGGCGCACGTCGACGCCGCGGGCCGCGAAAGACCGATTGCATTTGGCTCGCGTTCCTTATTGGCAAGTGAAAAAAATTATAGCCAGATCCAAAAGGAGGCTACTGCTATAATTTTTGGAGTGAAACGTTTTCATCAGTATCTGTATGGACGAAGGGAGCCCTTTATTTTGAAAACGGATCACCGCCCCTTGCTTTCTATATTTGGCAAGAAAAACGGCACTTCCGTCACAGCCGCACTACGCTTGCAACGTTATGCGATCATTCTATCCGCTTATAATTATACTGTGGAGTATATAAGTAGCAAACAAAACATAGTAGCTGATTATTTTTCGCGCGCACCGTTGCCGTTATCAATAGATCAGCACGTGCAGGAGGAAGAGGAGGACGGGCGATCGTTTCTCTTTCTCGAAGCGGCCCTAGGACCGGTTTCCTACGGCGATATTAGGCAGGCTACCGGAAGCGATAAAATATTGCAAACTGTCATTAGGTATATGAACCACGGCTGGCCAAGAAAAATAATTTGCAAAGAGGTATTGCCGTACTTTTATTGTAAAAGCGATCTGGAATTAAATGATGGCTGTCTGTTCCGGGGACATAGAATCGTAATACCTGCAGAGTTTCATAAAAGAATGTTGGAAGAATTACATTTGTCTCATTTTGGCGTAGTGAAAACAAAATGTAGTGCGCGCACTAGAATGTGGTGGCCAGGTATCGACCGCGACATCGAGTCCTGGGTGGGCGCATGCAGCGTGTGCGCCGGCCTGCGCCCCGCGCCGCCGCGCGCGCCGCCTGCGCCCTGGCCGAGGGCGCCGGCGCCCTGGCATCGCATACATATTGATTATATGTCGATTGGACAAAACGTTTATTTGATAATTGTAGATTCTTACAGTAAATGGTTAGAATGCATCTATATGAATTGTGGTACTTCAACTAGTGCTCTGATATTTAAACTGAAATATTTATTTTCTAAATATGGCATACCCCATGTAATAGTTTCAGACAATGATGTTAAAATTTGCTCCTCAGAATTCCAAAAGTTTTGTGAAAGTAATGGCATTAGGTATTTGACTTCTCCGGTGTACCACCCGGCGAGCAATGGTCAAGCAGAAAACTCGGTAAAAACTTGTAAAAAAATGATCAAATGCATTTTATCGGAACACAAATTACCACTTAATAAAATAGAAGAAAAGTTATCCGGTTTTCTGTTTGACTATCGGAATACCATACATTGCTCGACCGGGGTCACACCGGCTAAGTTAATGATGGGGCGCGATTTACGCGGCCGACTAGATTTAATACTACCTTCTAAAAACGATAACATTAGCGATAAAATAAGCGACGATGTCTTAGGAAAAAGTAGGTCTTTTAAAGAAAATGAAACTGTATTGGCTATGTGGTTTGTCGCTAGAAAATCAGTTTGGGCACTTGCAGTTATTAAAAAGAAAATTGGCAATAGATTGTTTGAAGTATATTTTAAAGATTACAATAAAACATGTAAACGTCACGTAGATCAAATAATCAAATGTAACGATAATAACTTTGATCTTAACACTAATAGTGAATTATTATTGAGTGCACCGAGTGCAGATCATGTCACGTCAGAGTTATCATCATCATCGTTGCCGCACTCAGATCAATCAACAACAATAAATTCACCTTTAGAAAAAACAAATTCTTCATCACAAGCCGACGACAATGTCGCGGAGGTAGTGGGTGAAGGGCACGATAATGATGATATTGATGAGTGGGCGGAAGCGAGTGATAATGTTGGTCAAAATGTAAATGTTGGGGACGGTGGACCTGATCCTTGTATTGACCCATCTATTGATACTCAAGTCATCCCTAGTACTAGTGATGGTCGGAGTGAGGAGGGGACAATGGGTGGATCAATGGGTCCCACGTTAAGACCAAGAAAAAAAATAGATTTTAAGCGGTTTTTCTAATTTTACATTTTTCATTGTTACCAGAACTTCAAAATAGTGTGGAAGAGAATGGTGTATATGCGCGTTCAAAGCGGCGGTGTACGCCAGTAATAAACTAGCTCGAGAGTGCAACGGTTGTTTCATTAGCTCCCTCAGTAGTTACTTACCTAGTTAGACATATCAAAGGCCCATGTTGTGCAGGTGCTTATTTAATTTGCAGTGCCCTGTGAGGGTCCGAGTGAGTGCCCTAACATGTCCTCTACTCAGTTTTGTTATTTCTACAGCTCGTTTCTGATCGAACGCCTGTATCAACGCCTTAGACTGTTCTAGTCGAGGTAGTCTTTTCCAGAATTCAGTGCTTTGTTTTTTCTCCCACTCTTTTAACTCGAACCTGACCATGCATGCTGGAACGCCACTTATTGGTTCCGGTCCGAGTAGTGGGCTCTCTGCCCCGGCCTTTGCTATATCTCTTTGGGTCCGTATCTTAATCACCCAACAATTCCCATCAAACATTCCTTCCTCCCCCAAAAATGTTATTCATGCGGTAACTCTCTGAACTCCTAAAGTTGAGCAGATAAGGAAATTTTGGCAAAATGTTCACCCCCCTCAAAAGACTTCCCTAATTTGTTCACCCCATCAATCCCCGCATACCAAACATCCCACCTCCCCCAGTAAAATTTTAGCTGTAACTCGTAAATTACGGCAGATGCGTCAATTCTGACAAAAGTTTGACCCCCTTTAGGAGAAGCCTTCATCTTGGTCACCACAAAAATTCTCCCCTTATCAAACATCCCTCATAACTCGCAAAAATCTAATTCTGGTCGTATCTCCTAAAGTACAGAAGATATGTAAATTTTCTCAAAATGATCACCCTTCTTAAAGGACTCCCCTACTTTTTTCACCCTAACTACGTACCCCCCATTACCCCCCATATCAAACATCTCGGCTCATCTGCCACCTATATCATAAAAAAAAAACATTTGTGGCGGGAGGTAGCAGGTGTTAGAACGCGGGAATTTTAATTAAAATAAGTCCAGACCCTTGATTTTTCCTTTGAACAGGATTTTACTCATTATGCAAATGGAGAATTATTTGAGTTTATGTTTTTTTGTGCTACGTACGAGTTATTTTTATGTGTCGCTAACTAACACCATACCTATTTTTATTTTCTTTTCAATATACATACGAGTAGATAATAGTAATGCACAGTAATATCGACACCTACCTAGGCATTGACTTGTGCCTAAGGCTTTTTTTTTTAAATCAGCCTATAAACTGTCCCACTGCAGGGCAATGGCCATCATAGAAATCAAGTTATCGCTACTATGATGGGATTAGGCTTAATCACCACGCTTGCAAATCCGTCTAAGGCTTATGCTAACAAAAATGTATGGAGGTTAGGTTATAAAGTAAGGTAATAATAAGTAAGTACTAGGTTGTTTCATACCTACACAAAAGCCACGCTATCTATGTACCTACATGCCCTTACATTAAGTGAGCAGGCGCCTGCATACTGACTTAAAAATCTATAATATGACCTATAGACACAATAACTGCATCCATGAACAACGCAATATCTGACGGAGCGCTCTGAGCCACCCTTCGCGCGCACTGCGCAAGTCCAAATAACCTCATTCAATCCACGCCTTAGGTCATCCGCACGCTATTTGCCATTGTGCTCATATTATTACAAAACCACCCGAGTGAAGCACAAAGGAATTTTCTTTAACTAGACTTTCATACACAAGTACCCAAAAGTATCATTCGAGTGATCAATGCAAATAATCCCTCATGGAAACGCACCCCTTCTGGTCAATACTAGTCGAGGTGTTAAAATACAGATGAAGGAACACTATTTAGGGAATATGTGATTTTCGGAAGTGCACAGCGAGAGGAAAATGGTAAATGACGCACAAGTACAGTCGCCACCAAATTTGGTTGTGCGTGATGGGGACGACCGCACAAACGACTCGTGCAATGTAAATAGAACTGTGACTGTGACTCAACTGGAGTATAAGGTGCAGACTCTTTGGGATAACTGGTGCAAATTCTATGATCGATAGATATACCTATTAAAGTGGTCTTTCTCTGTTTTGTAGGGAGTTCTATGGACATGTGGTCTAAGGGAGATCTGTTTAGCTGCTCTTTGGCTTCCATTAGGTGCTTTAATATTTTGTTACGTGACAGCTTCTATATTTCAAGCAGATGATATACACGAAACACATTGTAGGGTAAGTACTAAAGTGATTCAGTATACTCGTAAATGAAACAAAAAAGAAATACATAAAGCTCAGAACTTTCTTAACACCTACTTAGTTTTTAGCGGTCGTCATAACCAGATCAAACGAATACCTACCTACTCAGGTAGGTACCACCTTCCTACTTATGTAATGCGATGTCCCACACGTGCGTGCAGTATTGCCTACTTTTGAAAAATGTGCAAGGTGCTGTTCATAACAGCTGGCTGAGCAAAAAAATAACATAAGATGAGGGAATTGAATTAAAAATACATAAGATGATTTCAATACCTACCTAATTATTCATGTGTGTAGTAGGTACCTACTTATTATGTTCGATGCCTATTTTTTTTTATTCGACACCCGGAAGAAAATGCCGAATAGGTGGAGTAACTTTTTTAACTATCATACTTAATTACCATTCAACAATGATATCCATTAGATTTAATAACATAATTACAACTCAATATTTTTTAATAATTACCCAAGTGCTCCCTTTTCCAGGGCGTTCCGTTTTTGCACATAGTTTTTTGAAGAATAGCCTAGGTAGTAGGTAGGTAGGTACCTGTCAAACTATAAAGTAGTTAAGTGCAAAAGCGGGATGTTACCGTAACCGAACCGAACTATCCATACTCTGGTATGGATATGTTTAGTTACTGATTAAGTAAGTAACATTTATAGCTTCATACAAAGTATACTTCTTTCCAGGTTTACAATGTAGTACCTTCGATAAGTGCGATTACGGGCATCAGCCCGCAAAGGTATGTGTGGAGGATATGCGTCGCGTTCCACCTAGGACCAAGATTGTTAATAGGATCCCTGTACTACAACTACCATAAGGAGCGCACTGCGCATATCATCGAGGAAAAGGTAACTATGTAGTATACTAGATTATCCTTACTATAGTAATTCGATAGCTATCCAATCTCACACGCCGTAGGAATTAGGTTCGATGGTCTTGGCTGCTAAGGCAACATTTGTGTGATGAACTCGAATGTTTTTCAGTGTATTGGTGTTATGATGTCCGTTTAAGTAATATCTGCTTCTGCAATCGTCACAAAGAGAATTTTCAATAGATTAGTTTGAAACTAAATACATAATTTTACACTATTCACATCGATGGTGAAAAGTATAAAATTATATTTATTTTTCATGGGTTTTTATTTTGCACTGGGACGATAGATACTCTTAACGGAAAAAGTGAAAATTGAGACCGATGGAGATTTGCTATTTTCATTTAATTTTACAATAGCAATACCATAACCACAAAACGAAATACTCACAGAATTTAAGTTATAAGTAGTTAAGAAAGAGGTGCAATTCTATACTCGTCTTTGACAGAAAAGCATACAAAAAAGGAATGATTATTTTTTCCAACTTTGGCGCCCAACGTGTTGTACGGCAGTTCGACCTACAACACGATGGGCGCCAGTTGGAAGAAATTACTTCCTTAAGTTGTAAGAAGTTGCATGTTGCAAAATATTACCAATTCATATTTATTTCTAAACTTTTAAATATCTGATTCCAGGCTCGAGATTTAGCAGTAAAATTAGGGGATGCCTGCTACTGGCTCAATTTTATAGAGTTATTCGCACTCACCGGAGTGACTTACGTTTCCAATAGGGAAAACTATTGTAAGTATTTATTCCCTTAATTTTTTCTAATCCGCCGGTTCGATTTTTAAATAAGTAGGTAGTGTACCTACCTATAGTAGGTAGGTAGATAATGTCTGTCGAAAAAAAAATTCAAATTGCCTTATTCTCACCTATCTTGCTTTTGTTATTCCAGTTGTTCACGAGAAGATATTCATAGTGTTCATGATAGTGGCGTTGCTGCATATGCTATGTCGAGCTCGTGTAGGCTGCATAGCCAGCGACGTGGTCGAGCCGGTGCGGACCAACAAGCTGGTGTGGACGTTGTTCTACGTCGCCATAGCCGCAACCGTCGGCCTCATTATATTCTTCCTTAGGCACCGCCTGTTGTGTCGCCCTTTAGGTATGTATGTTGTTGATGTTGTGTTGTTGCACATGCCAGGCCTGCATAGCCAGCAAAGTGGGGAAGATTGTGAGTACCAACAAGTTGGTATGGTCATTGTTCTATGTCGCCTGTGGCCGTAACCGTCGGCCTCATTATATTCATCATTAACACCGACTGTTGTGTCGCCCTTTAGGTATGTTATGTTGTGTTATTGAACTTGTGATGCCAAGCTTGCGCGGCCTGCATAGCCAGCGAAATGGGGAAGCTCGTGAGGACCAATGAGCTGGTATGGACATTGATCTACGTTGTCATCGTCCGTCGAGTTTACCAAATCACGGAATCGAACGGGGTTTAAAATATTAATGTGGTGGGATCTCTGTAACTAGCGCTCAGAAGCAGAAAGATCTTTCTTTGAGACAGTACCCACTGCTGGGTATACTTAGGCCTTTTTTTACGCCAATGTATCCGATCCGAATCCTGATTCAAAATAGGAATGTCCTAAGAGTCTTAACCAATCTGTGGCCACTTTGATTTGATACACCAAATTGTCTCCTGTGTGATTTTAACCGACCGGTTTTAGAGACTAAGACTTAACCATTAACAACCACGAAAGAGAGCGTCGTTCATACAAAGTAACCTTTGGCCTTTTACTAATTCCAGCTTTCACCTGGTTCTCAGTCTGCGAGTACATCCTGGCGACCGCAAACATGGCATTCCACGCTCTCATAGTGCGGGACCTGCCCCTGCACCACCTGCAGGTGGTCTGCCCCACCCACAGTAAGGCCAATTAGAGCTGCCGTCGATTAGTTACTGGGACTTGCGAACCCAGCGACCTACTCGTAAGTCCGCTGCCTGTTTTACTCGGGGTCTGCATATTGGAGGAAGCAGATAGTGATGGCACACGACTTTGTCATCTATAATTTATATATGACCTCATAATTAACTGGGCGCATGTGTCAAAGTAGCCTGGATTGTTTTAGGTGCCTCTGTTTTCAGATATATTCTAATTGTCAAGAGGCAGTGTTCCAAAATCTTTACTTACAGAATTGTAAGGCTGAAAACTCGTCTGCACATTTGTCGCAACATGGCTTTTTATGTAGAAAAATCTCGATTATTTGTGCCAAAACTGTGTTGATGTGCCTACTGGAGACGAGCCTTTAGACTTAAGAATATATAGTTTAGACTTTTTCATTTTAACTAGGCGGTAATAGCCCACAGATTAGTGTGGGTAAAATACCTAAAGACATCGACTTCTTAGAGTAAAATCGTCTCTGAATCAAAATCTGATGTTCTTCCCGCCTGGCAAAGTGGTGCCATTACCATCGTTATTTCATACACAATATTTTTATTTCAAAAAACGAAAAGATGTTATACATAATTCGTCGGATTTTAAAAGGGTTTGATGACATGATTTTACATGATTTCTTAGATCTTTTGACAATTTGTAATATTGTAAAGTAGTTTGCACTTTTACTTTAGTGTAATTTTGCTTTTTTTACTGGAGGTAAAACCCAAACCAAATGTCTCTCTCTACACAGCTGTCCGATAATCTCTTTGCTCTCATGCAACAACAGGTACCTAGCGATTTTGCAGGCAACGTGACAGCTCTTATTAGTATCGAGTATTAGCACGAACAATACGGGCATCGCAGTAGAAGTTACAGCGTGTTCTTTGAAGCAGTAGTCTGAGCCCAAAACTCATATAGTGGATACCAAACTAACCGAGTGCTATAGCCTAAGTTATTAGGACTGAATTAAATAAAACTCGCCATTGTAATGCCCTTTAAAAACCGACATAGCTTTATTAATAGGTAGCATTTTATTTTGTACTTAGATATTAATTAATTGTGAAAACGAAGTTGAAAAATCGAGAAACTGGACACGCCAGGCGAATTAAAACATATGTTAGGCAATATGCTTTTCACCGGATTTTAAATATTCAGTTGTGTGCATAGCTTTTCGAATTAAAAGTCTTCCTAGATGTGTTAAAGACTTGAGATAAAGTACCATCACAAAATTGCATAATTTTCCAATTGTATTCAATTTTGCGAATAGGTATATTCTGGTTTAGTTAGATTATACACATAAATTATAGTTACCCACAGATGTTAACTACATTCACTAGTTATTATACCTACATACACAAGTGTTTTGCTTTATTTGTAAACTAGTGGCTGCCCTCATTTTGTTTTGGGACATTAGTTTCACTTTATACCAATAGATGGCGCTAGGTGTCGATTACAACATGCAAGCGTTTCGTGTTTTCGGATTACCTATAAGCGGTGCCGCTGTATGTTCAATTTACATCTTTATAAATGGTATACAGGGTGTACTTCTGAACATTTACATCCCTTTAACTACGTGTTCTATCCACCATCATGAACCACATTTGTTCTATAACTTTTGGAAATTCGCATAAAAAAAATTCAACTTTTCATACAAAGTCGGTCACGTGACTTGGTCATTTTGTATGGGGAGTCGAAAAAATTTGCAACGAATTTCACGAAAGCTGTAGAACAAATGTTGCTCAGAATCGTTGGTAGAACACACGGTTAAAGGGATGTAAATGTCCACAGATACACCCTGTAGAATAGATATAGATAACATCAAACCCATCTGAAGATAACATTGATCATTTAATTTAAAAACCGGCTTTATATTTTAAGTTTGAGTTGACATGGTAATTATAACCTCAATCGAAATAAAAAATAATGTCATGCAGGCTGAGTTATAGGTAGGTATATTATTCATTAGTGCTAAGCTAATTCAACGATTTAAGCTTGGGAGTAAGAAAATTTGATCATATTTTAGGGTTTTGTCGTCCCAGCTTTAACTACTTTCTTCCAGTCTCCTAAGCGTTTTCTAGTTCAACTAGGTATAAATAAGTGAACATATTTGAGCGTTATTATAACGATACCCACGACGATACCACGTTATTTTCATTACATTTTCTGCTTATCAAACAACAAGAAAGTAGAAACTACTCTCTCCTAAATAACTTAGGTAATGAATGAAGCTGATTTTACTATATTATATGGATCAGACGGAACTGTCTGCCATCTGATAATAATACATAGAAAGATCTTACCTGGAACCCAATTCTCGGGCTCGTGACATTTATCATCATACGACATACATCGCTAAAACACAGTTTTTTTTTGTATAGATTTCCTGTGACATCCGCCATGTTTTTATATAGAAAATCCTGAGAATTGGGCTCCTGTTGTCCAGGTCACAGATATTATTCCAGGTGTAAGATGTATAGGTACTTAAACATTTTTTTGTGTCTTTGTATCCTCTTCGGAGGCTTAAAATTAAAAAATTACACACCTAAAGTGCTTGTAAACATTGCTCTACCTATTTGTCAATCGTTATGTGGTTCATCATCATCAGCCCATTTAAATCCCCACTGCTGGGAGTCCCCACTGCTGGGGCACGGGCCTCCCTCAATCACATGAGGGGTAGCTGCCATACTCTGGTGAGTCACGCTTGGCTTGGTTGGCGAGGGTTTTGATATAAATGCAGAGTTTTCCTTCTCTGGGTGCTGATGATCATGCCAGCAGCTTTACCTTAGTCGCCATTTACGACACCTCGGCAAAAGTGAGGGTGGCCTATTATACTCTGCCGGGGACCACACGGCACGTTATGTGATTAAAACCTTTAAATTACAAAATTGTGTAGGATGTACACGTTCATCAAAAGTAGAGTCAACCACACATCAGGTTACTATTATAGTATAGTATAGTATCAGTCTATATACTGTCCCACTGCAAGTCAAAGGCCTCCATCATAGAAATATAGTT
Organism: Marasmia exigua; assembly: GCA_019059595.1. Taxonomy (NCBI): domain Eukaryota; kingdom Metazoa; phylum Arthropoda; class Insecta; order Lepidoptera; family Crambidae; genus Marasmia; species Marasmia exigua. The sequence continues at coordinate 27,636,171 of CM032465.1, read as the reverse complement.
TATGATGGGATAATCACCACGCTTGTCTTATGCGGATTGGTGATGATAACAAACCCGGTTTATGTTTGAAAAATTCGAAACATACTTTTTGCTTGACCCGGGAATCGAACCCAGGACCCTTAGATCACGGTCCGGTACTTAAACTACTATACCAACAGGGCGTTTATCAGGTTAAAACAATCTGTCAAAATTCCTCAATCAATATAGAACCGAACCTAACCTCAGGGGCCTAATTTAAAGCAGACGTTACGGGCGAATCGGAGTCTCCCTCTCTTTCACACGCGCTGTGTGTCTCCTTTGTTAGGATGCGACAGGTATATTCTCGTTCGTTACGGGACGGCTTTAAATTAAGCCACATGAATCGGATGAAGAACTTAGACCACCTTATTCTAAGTCGCGATTTAAAGTTATTACCGTAATAAAGCTTATGTCATCCCATTCCAACACGCAATGTTAAAAAGGGCTGGCACTAATTTTGTTCCGGGACTAACCTGAGCTCGCGATTTGTAATAAGAGGGAGGCAGTTTTGAGCTGTACTTGCGTAACTAATTATTAGGTAGTTACTTACATACATAAACACTAGTTATGTATTTAGATGTTGGTTGCCTTGGTACACCGGATTACGTCTTCACTAAAATAAAATTAAAAAATATGTATTCATTGACATTAAAAATACTATTGTAGGCACATTACCTAAATCTAGTCGTCGAAATCAAAATTATTATCTATCCACATTAAACGAGTTCATTAATAAAACAATAAAAGGTCAAGGCTTTTAGACAAAATAATTCAATTTCCGGAAATACAGGGTTATTTTAAAACATCAACCACCTCGCAAGACTAGATAGCTAACATCTAAAAAAGATGATATAGAACCTGTGCGGATAAAGAATGGGATCAGAAATGGCGGCGCATCTATTCACTTCTCGCTCGCTCACTATTTGCGTCTATACTCGCACCCCACGAGCGCGGCGCATCTATTCACTTCTCGCTCGCTCGTCATTTCTGATCCCATTCTTTATCCGCACAGGTTGTACCTAAGTAGATGTCAAAAAAAGTACTTATTTTCATAAACTCTAACAATGATATGTCAATTTTGGCATACTTATTTTTTTCAGTGAATTATTAAGAGTCCTAAGTAATTAACAAATGTTGTTAGCTTACCTCTATAGTCTTGCGAGGTGTTGATGTATCACAAATAACCCGTTTAAATACTGCTATTAATAATATCTCTTTCAGATAAATGCTTTATTAAAATTGCCAAATGAAATTATTTTTTAATGCTACAGGGAGGTGTATGTGTACTAGTATTAACACTCAAATTAATTTGCTTTGCCATAAAGTTAGATAAACGAAGTTAAAAATCATTAGCCAACATGAAACCTCGACATTGAAGTCGAATTAGAGGTTTGTATGGTAATGTATAAAATCTCTATATTCGACCTCAATGTCAAGAATTGCCACTCTGATCCAAATAAGATTATCCCCAACTGTAAATAAAAACTGCTTACTCACCTACCTACTCGATTGCTTCAGCTTTTCGTTGATGTCTTTTATACGCCTAAAATGATTACTAACCTTGGGATTAAGATATGATATACAGACAGCCACACATGAGGTAACTATAATCTGTCAAAATTTCTCAAATGATTCAATATCATTTGAGAAATTTTGACAGATTGTTGTTTTGACAGGTGACGGGTAGGGCACACTAGCGACGCCCATCGATTTTAATTTTTAGCTACTAAACCAGATCTATTTTAAACGATTTCGGGGTTACAACCTCTAGGCAAACACTTATACTATTTATTAAATAACCATGCACAAATGTTGGGTCCGTTTTGGTACGCGAAAAATTGATTCACGCTAAAAGTGGCCGCTTTTGGCGTGAATCAATTTTTCGCGTGCGCGTTGAACCCAATATTTGTGCATGGTTATTTAATAAATAGTATAAGTGTTTACCTAGAGGTTGTAATCCCGAATTTGTTTCAAATAGATTCGATTTAGTAGCTAACAATTAAAATTGATTGGCGTCGCTAGAGTGCCCTACCCGTCACCTTAATGAAAAATAAGAAATTTGACAATATTGTATAGTTTGACGTGTGGCTGTACGACAGATACCACCCTGTGTTGTGTAAGTTTGCATGTTAATTCTATTTTTTGTTGATTTTCTGTATTATTTTATTACTGGTACCAAATAAACATTTTTTCTTTCTTTCTTTGTTTTCTAATTATGTATCGTCTTATTTAATTTTATAATACCCAGAATTAAATATTAAGATACTTCTACATGAAGCGGACCGCCTTCAATATATTGTAAAGTAAAAATTATGTAAATAAAATACGTAATCGTATTATGCAAACCTTCAATTGTTGAAAGGACCAAGCATTTATTGAGAATCAACATGTTCTATCTACAATGTATTTGAACATATCTATATAATGCTAAAATATTGATTACAAAATCTAGATATCGTGCATTCGTGTGAAATATTTGGTATGCCCATTGGATTTCCAAAAGCTTCAGCTTTCGTTAGTACCTACCTAACTACATTCTTACGATTGCAGTAGTATATAGGATACTAGATTTATATTAAGTTAGTTTGATTATGTAATATTAAAAAGTATTATTAGTAGGTATTCTTCGTTTGTTGAAACATTTTTTGACTTTTATCGTTAGGTACATATTTTGTTATCGTTATATAAATGTTGTAACTTTACAAAATTGTTATTGCAACTTGAGTGATTTATATCGTATCCTGAGATATTGGAAACAGTTGAACATCATATTATTTATTTGTAAGGAATTAATGCATGTACAGTCAGCGTCAGATCAAATTACCCCCCTGCAATGGAAAAAAGCACTTGTGCCCTTAAAGACGGTCAAAAGATCAACAAGGATAACTCGACGTGACGCCGTGTGTACATCATTGTATCATAAATCTAATGCATAAATATTTATGCATAGAATATTACAAAACAATCATGTTATTGGATGTTTTTGAATAATTATATGATTATTTTACTTGAATTGTAAATACTCTGTTAGTGTTAAATATTTAATAATAATTTCGCACAAAATTATCAAGTTGCAATTTGTTGTAGTACCTACTCCGAGTAAGTAACATAAAACATTGAGAGAATGCCTGGTTTAAATATGATCTATTTCATTCTAAAGTTTCCCTACAAAAATGGTCGTCGTTGTTAATTTTTTTTTATTGTTTAGGTCCTTATTACATTTTTGTGACAACGATTTAATGATGACGAAATATTGATTATTTGTTCTGTATAAGTAATTTATGTTTGTATTTGATTCATGTATTTAAAACTATATTAATTAAATACGACAAATTATTATATATAAATTAGGTACTATGTAAGTATTATTCGAAATTGCCTTACCACCAACGGGTTTTAAAAATATGTACCTATTAATTATTTTAAAAGTAACATTAAAAATAACAGGTACTTATTAATCATAATCGGTGATCCTAATAAAAAGTGTTCGTAATTTCCCCAGTGGCCGTGATGAAGAATGTAGTAATAAGTAACTTTGAAAAAATATTTTTATGTTAAATTGCAACCTATTATTGTTAATAATAGTAATTATGTAAATAATTTGTTTAAAATATTTGATGCACGTATACACATCGGTCTATAAATTTTTCTCTTGAACTAAACCTGAGAATATATTGAAGAAACTTGGCAGATTTGTATATGTACATTGACGTATGGCTATGTTAAAAACAAATTAAATATATATTTCATTATTTTTGAGCCCTGAAATACCTGATAAAAAGTTTCAACGTCATTTAACTTACATATTGTTATTAGATGCTATAAATTACTAGGATAGTTAGTTTCATGACATGACTGAAACACTTCATTAGTCATAAATAAATAAAGAATGGCGTACCTCCCAAAGTAGGTAAATAAGGTGAAATTCAAGTGTAATTTAACATATTTTATGCACAGATTTTTCAGTAATCTGTGATTTACTTAATAAATAAGCTAATCATTAAAATATGTATTTTTATTATTTTCGTTAAAACCCTTATGAAATCCTAGTTCCTACCACTTGAAGTAGTACTATACATACAGGCACCTATATAGGTACCTCACTCAATAGACTCTATAGACCCATCAATCAAAACAAGAAGAAAAACAGACGTTGTGAAATAGGTAGATGAATAAATAAGAAACAGTCAACTTCTTCTTCAGGCAAATAAAACAGATTATAACTTCGCGTTTAGTATAAATAGTAAATAAAGATATTTCTAACTTGTAAATTTGTAGCAAGTCGGTTTAATAAAAAATGGCAATGAATACATCTGCCGAATTTATAAAACAGCACACCACCCTTCAACCAAATATTGTACTTTATTTTTAATTAGTTGGAATAAAATTTATAACACACAATTACAACATTTCGTTTATTAAAGACGGTGAGTTGACTTTGAAGAAACATTGCTACACCGCCATCTAGCTGTTTAATAAAGAACATCAGAATCCTCACTAGATGTCACTAGGTGTACGGATACAAGAAATAGACATGTTATTTGTCTCTTTCTCACATTAAATATGGCGGAGTTCGGGAGCTAGGGCAGGTATAAACTTTGTTTGTGTGAGTGTATACGTACACCAAATTTCACGTTTGACCACTCTGGACACACACACTGACACAATAAACCGGGTGAGCGCGGGGCAAGGGGAGTAACGTCCGTGAAGTTGTGTCAGCATATGCGCAAACGAGGTGCGCATTCGTCGCGTGCGTTGTCGGGATTCTTTGTGCCATTCTTCGCATACCAATAAGAGTATATTCTTTAAATTTACTCTTAAATTGTTATTATATCAAAATTCGCCCGTTTACTTCATCATCAAACACCATTATAGGTAAGTAAAAAATACTTTTTATGTGAATTTCATACATTTAGGCCGAGATTTTGGTGATTTTTATTCGGGAATGTCAACAATGCGATCGCGATCCTGCAATATTTTACATAGTTGTCGTGTTTGCTTCTCCGCGACTTCCGGTCGTTCGGGTGTCGGCATTTCGCGATGTAAACATTATCTAGTTTTGAGATTTGGCCGCATTTAGACGAACTGTCGGGAATGAAGTGTGCTGAAGGTGCTTTTGTGTTGTTAATTTCGCCTGAGTGTGCTTACTGGGATGGCGCAATTTTCGAAAGACGCGGTATGGTATCGTTCGCCCGCGATACACTTCAGTCGCGTTGGTGGCTGCATGCGATTTGACGTATTCTGCGCGCAGTGATGTCACTTGTCAAATTATTTTATGAAATGTCAAATATTTTACATGTAATTCGCGTGTGAATGATAATTATATTGACAGTGAAATTATATATGAAGTGATATTATTACGCGAGTGACATGGACTGTTATTATTCGAAATTTTATCCGAGGCGTGAGTATTTTTACGAAATATTCAAAACAAACAAACAAATACTTTAAATACTTTTGTGCATTCTTAGCATACTTAGTGAATTTTTTGTGTTGTTTGGAGAATGATGGGCCTTATTTCATGATTATATTTATGAAAATATTTTGAAGGAAATGAATATGCAGTTGTTTTTTTTTAATTATAGTTAAAGAACATTTTAAAAAAATGCGTTTTTTTTTAATTAATTAGTGATGGATATTTTTAAATCCACCTTATGATATTTTTTAAATGAGTGTTCTTAATTTAGATTAAATGTTGGTCTGCTTCAATTAAAATACTAGGTAGTTTCGTACCTAAGTAATTATAGTTAATTGTAAATTTATTATTTCAAGCTCATTAATGTCCTTAATATTGGGGCACAGGCCTGCCTTACCATCGCTAAAAAAATATATAATTATAGTAAAATAAACCAATTAAAATATTTATTATTTAGACTTAAATTTTAGAGGGTTGCTTTTAACATTCCCTCAAAATTAATAAATTGCTAACCTGACTTAATCTTTTTTTAAACCATAATTTGATATGCAATTAGTATTTTTGGTATGCAAATAGGTAATTTTTAGTGGGTTAGTTTATTATATTCCAATTTTATATAAATATATTATTAAGGAATTTGGTAGAGGTTATGGGTAGTATTTTTGGAATATATAAAATTGTATATATTATATAAAATTCATAATATAATTCATAATGTTGATAATATTTTCTCAATAGATACTTATATTACTATTAACAAAAATAGACAAAACATTTTTAAAATTCCATTTCTTTATGATATTAATACCTATATCAAAACGTATAACATTTTCTTAAAGTATTGTAATTTAATTTACCTACATCTCCATTTACATTTCAAGAAGCCAATAAGTACTTATATCAATTACTAGTAGGCCGCCCCGGGTTTATTTTTAAAATACCTATTGCCATTTTTAATAATTAATAGGTATATATTTTATTCAATGATAATTAAATTCTAAAGGTGTCCAATAGTTTTTAAGTTTAACCGCTACATACACACATATACCAATCTTTCCTGTTTATAATATCTTAGTGTAGATATTCCAACTTTAGCCAAGAATTATATTTTAAAGTGTGTTTCATTTTACTTATTTCCATTATTCAGTTGTTTATTTTTAATGCGTTTATTAGTCACACAAAAACATCAACTCATTTTACGGATTTATTCACTTAAACGAGATTTGTAAATAGGATACACTTAATAATTTGTAACTTCATTATGGATTTTTATGTACTCATATGAAGCTAAAAACTAATTGTACGTTGTAACGTTATTAATATTAACCTAATTTAATAAATTGATATTCAGCTTCATAAATTAAATTTCATAATAATTATTTCAGCTTTTCATAATTACAGCCATTTAACCACACCTTTGTTACTCTTGAAAGTTCCAAAAATCGAGACACTGTCATTAATTCGTATAAAAATACAATATAAAATATATTGCTTATCTATATTATATATATAAATTTATTTTATCTAATTTATTTGTACCTGTATCCTAGCTATAACTATAGACTCGTATAGTGCGACTACACACAGATCTGCGGAGATCACGAACCGCCTCACTTACAGTATATCTGTCGGACTCTCGAATGGGTGCCAAGAGTTATTTTGGTCAATACGGTTGATGTTTTTATTGCACGTCGCGACGCCGACTCGAGCTGCACGACAAGCAATAAGACGTGTAAACTGCTGACGCTTCGGGCCCTCACGCGGCGTCACATCTAATGGCCGATTCGGAACGATTTATCACGTATTCTGTCTTAGGGAAATTGAATTCTGCCCCATTTGCTTCTCCGTCGACGTTATTACTTTTCTTTATTAAACTCTTCTATTTTTAACAGACTTGCTTAATGTACTGTGATGTTAATCTAGCAGTAATCTTTTTAATATTGTCAAGAAAATGCTCAGCGATGCAAAACTTTCAGCAAGCTTTCCTATTCGATTCATACTATAAATCCTTAAGATCGATACATTGAACTACGTTTATATGTATCAATTTAACGACTTGATTTGCAGTATTTAAGAGGGTGTTTGACGATGCTTTATCTATTAACACGTATATATACGATTTACTCATTTTATTGGCAATAATGTTTGAATCCCGGTTACTTATTAAGTCATAAACAAATGAATGGAAACTAGTTATCAGGCTTTCTTTTTTTTAAAAATATCTTCCACTATCATACACATCACCCCTATTATTTCAAATCGCGAGCTGAGGATAGTCCCGGAACAAAATTAGTACCAGCCCCTTTTAACATTGCGTGTTGGAACGGGATGACATAAGCTTTATCACGGTAATAACTTTAGATCGCGATTTAGAATAAGGTGGCACATGTCTAATAGCAAGTCATAGATTTTAGTTCTTATTACTTAAGCATACATTTACTCAAATCTACGACTTGCTATTAGACAGGTTTAAGGTAAAAATATATGCTAATACCCTTTAAAAAAAATATCTCATTATCACCACAATCCATGTAAATCTATTGGTGAGTTGGTGACGCTATTTTTGCCAATGTAGGGTATAAATTTTTCAAGTTATTTATTTTGTCAACTATAATTCTCACAACATCTCATACGTTGACCTGATTCCGTACTAAGTAGCTTAAGCACCTGTGTTACAGATATCAGACAACGGAGGTACACAAATATGTACTTAAATACTTATATTACACCCAGACACCGAACAAACACATGTGTTCATCGCACGAATGTTTGTCCAGGGTGGGGATCGAACCCACGACCTTTGGCGTAAGAGGCAGTGTCACTACCAATTGCGCCATCCGGTCAGTCAAAAACTATGACTGTACTGTTCGTATACAATTTGATAAGTCTTACGTAAGATATCTTCATCCGAATCAGCAACATCTTTTATTCCATAAATATTGAATTAAATTAAGTACGTGACAATGCAATAAAAATCTATGTGAAACAAAATCAAGTATACTTAGAGAATTTTCACACATAATGTGTTGCTAAGACTCATTTAACTTACTCCTCCAGCTCAAATTCAAAGAGAATCTTACAAAAATCACCTAATTGATTTGGGCCAAACTTGCATATGCGTGCTTAATTGGGGTGCGCGGTTGATGTTCGCTCCGGATGCTGTAATCGTATTCGTAGAGCCCTACCCATTCACTTACACGAACTTGAATCGCTAATGCAGCGTTCACCAAAGAGCCAAAAAAGATTTTGCAACGTTCAAACACGCGATATTGACTTTTGCTTTTTAGCCAGCAAAATAAAATGCGACAAAGTTTTCGTAGTGTGGTATTTATGATACCATTATAAAACTACGGTCAACATTGCACGAAACTTTCTAGAAACGCATTATTACCCTATCAAATATAATAGTATGTTATTTCCTCATCTTCATAGAACTTATTATGTTACGTTCAGTGGATATTTCTCCATTAAATTGCCACCGTTCAAAACATAATGTTTAATACAAAAGTAGCCTGAGTTTCTGTAATAATAAGGTCACCAAACCATATATAAAGAGCAAATTTGCTATTAGAATTTGTCGAGACCTTATTGAGGTAGAAAGCATCCCTTCTAATGTCATTAAGTATATTCTATCTCACACACATAACAGGGAAACCGTAATCCTAACGTGCGGGTATTGAATGACGGCGTCCGACCACCGTGCGCGCGGATACTCTCTCTACCTGCTCTTATTGACCTGCCGAAGGTTCACTGTAATCCCCGAACAACCTCCCTAACCACGAATCAAATTCATTCAGTGGGAGCTGGAAGGTGCCGGCGTGTTAGGACGGTATTTATTGACGCATTAGGGTACACCTGACGCGTTACTATAAGTAACTGATTCCGGCACCACTATCTTTGTTACTAAATCAATACTTAGCATGGGCAGTCCAGCGGCCTCTTATAGTTTTCCTGTTGGTTTCAATTAAACAATATCAATATATTTACAAAAACCGGGTTCTCTGATTTTTATGAGTCTCTTAAAATCTAAACACATTAAAAGTTAAAAAGTCGCCACAGGTTCGTTATAAATCACCAACGACTTTATTGCGCTCATTTATGTTTATTCATGTTCCAGTGGAGACACGAAGTCTCTTTATAACATGAAAATTTGCGTCACAGCAAACTCGAGCATCGAAAAAGTTCACGTCACTGGCTGGAGATATGATTGCGGCGAGTGTCCAGTAGCCTCGCTCTATTCTCGGACTCCTATTTGTGGATTACTCTCGTGTGAAACCCTCCACATTGTATAGATGAAATCAGCCGTAATGTGCGGGAGATAAAGTTTAAATCCACATATAATCACTTGCGACATCTGTCCTTCTCACGTACAAAGAGGATTCGAGCGAAAGGACCCACTCCTTGCCTCTTATTTATCTTAATTTCGCTCTCCAAAGAAGTGACAAATGGGGATTATAACTGTGTGAAATCGGTGTCAGGCTCACTTTTATAACACGAAACATAAGTATTAATTTAAATAAAATAAAAATTAAGTCGTTTAAAATTTTACAAAAGGTATATTTAGCACGAATATCATTACTATTCAGTGAGACAAGATTGATTTGAAACCAGACGGACCTGTTTTGCTTGACTCATTGTCGTTTGGACAAACTAATGTTCACAATATCATCGAGATAAAGGAGCTATGCTAACACAACAATGTTCGATTCTGCATTAAGTTCGAAGTACCTGATAAGAACAACTTCGAAAATTTTGGAAAGGGAACTAAATAATAATTATGGTGTTTGGGTATACTAATATTTTAAATCAAGTCTTAACTTTAATGTTGTCAATTATTATTATTCTTGTTAATATATTATTGTTAATTATACATTTTATGAATTTGTTAATGTTGTCAATTCAATTGAGCTAACAAAAAAACCAAATCGGTAAATCGTAGGAATTCATAAATTTTATCTAAGAATACAATTTCCTCTCAATTTTTCTTTTCAAAATCTTGTGAAGCAGGTGCATCCACGTTTCATATTTGTTTTGTATAAGTATGAAATATTTTGTTAGCTACTGCAAGATTACAAGAATCGTTGCTCTGACGTTCATAAGAACGTCAATACCGTAACGTTTGAAATTGCCTATTTGTATGAAGATTTGATTGAAAACCAGGATTTCCATACTAACATTTTTTTAAATTTTCATAGGAAATATGAATGCCACTGTTTCATATTTAATTGTTCTCTAATTGACAACGTTTAGGTACATTTAGAATAGGTTTTCAGAAAAAAAAGTTGTTTATTAAAAAAGTTATAAATGCTGGAAGGAGTCAATTCTGCCTAACAAAGAAAGAGTACCTATAAAGATTTTTTTCAGCATCAAGAATACAATTTTATATGTTCTCCACATTACACACCTTAGAAATATATATGGTGTTTAATCAAAATAAAAATATACCACAATATAATTAAAGGGGTTTTTATAGGAATCAATAATCTTGATGTGTATAGAAAAAAAGCCAATTTCATACTTTAACCCCAATTATTAAACTCTTAATTAATTATCAAGTATTTAAAAAAATCGAATAGCCAAATTTTGCAATGTTATATGTAATTGCATCTTCATTAGATTGTACACTAGGTAAGGGTACGATATCTGGATCGATTGCGTTTGTGCAGCGCAGGCACCGGCAGATTTGAAGCGAAGCGCTTTGAGTTTACTTGTTAAACTATCGCTGGTGGAATTGTTTCCGCCGCGCCCGCACAGTCCGGTCTTGGCGATTTAATTAAACTTGTTATTTGTACGTTTTATTTCGCAATTGGGCCCGTGTTCGCTTTGATTGTCTGTCGGCCTGCGAGAAAACCTACCTTTTGTCTTGTCTGCGCTTTCATGTTGAGTTCCAAACTAACTAGCCATTCAGTCTGTTACAACAAAATAGTCAAAAGTTACAAACGTTTGTATTCGAACAAGAACAGTTTGCCCTCACTCGCGAAATCACTTAACTGTAGGTAATCTTTCACGATGCGAACTCATTTGCTATGCATTATGTGAGTTAGGCGTTTCCACGGAGTATTCTCGGAAATCGAATGTACGGGTATTTTAGTTAATCGTGCGCGGTATATAAAAATATAATGTGCAGGATTCATGTAATATTTGTCATGCTGCTGAGTGTAAATCAATAAAAAATTGATTTGCTCCGAATCAAATTGTCAAATGGTCGAAATTTAGAGTAAAACGTGTACTTTGTTTGGAAAATATCGTAACTTTAATGGACACATCAGGTGGTGACAGTACAATTAGAAGTTTTTGTTTCACTTCATTAACGTTCAGACGGATCTCTGATAATTCGCCGTCCCCTCCAGAAAAATGTCAGTTGCTAACTTTTTAACCAACTTAGTTATTTATTTATTCCTTCCTCCAATACTTTTATTGGAAATTATTACTTTTTTATGAATTATAAATGAATGAATATGTGCCAGACGATTCACACGGATCATCTGGTCTCAAATTAGGCCGTTCCCTGTACCATGAATGCCAGGAGGACGATATCTAGGGGCGCGTCCCAGAGCACCTAGACAGTTACCGCCTAATTGTATTTTATATAATTTATTTCTAAAAATATCTGAAGATTTTTGTATATAGAAAATATTAAATTGTAGCCAGGAAAGAAGGTCAACAATGGATTCGCTATAAAATGGTGGGGCTCAAAGTATTATGATAGATTATTATGTATAGTTTTACCGTTTGGAACAGTGGTAGTGAACGCTGCATTTCGTCCAAGAGTTGCGGGTTGCGGATCCCCACACAGTACAAACATTTTTGTGATTGAACATGTCAGTTTGTTAGTCTGGGTTTTATATGTATTACAAGTATGTATTTACAAAATAAAAGTATTATATGTATTTATTTGTAATTCCACTGTTGATTCTGATATCCGTAACACAGGTACAGGTGCTTGAGCTACCTATCTCGGAGTCAGATCAATGTATGTGATGTTGTGAAATATTTATATTTAATTTTAGCGCTCATTCATTAAATTAAGATTGCATTTTTTTTTAAATATGAAATAAGAAAAAGGCCATTATGTAATATCTGTTCTTACATACGCATGCATACACTTAATTACAAAGTGTTAGGTACACTTCGTAATAATATTATGGGCTCATGCGCGCGCGTCAAGGCTTAATTTGCGTCATATTTAGGGAAACTTTTATAGCTGAAATTAAACTGAGAAAGTACCTAAATGCACTCGTAAATCTTAAACAGTAAACGTATAACTGCACCACGGATTACATTGTGTGATATGGGTTATTTAAGAAATGGCTTATGATTAATATTCTAGTGTTCCTTTTTTTCCTTAAATTCAGAACTTTATTCGTCTATAAAAGTCAATATTTATTTCCATACAGTTTTTTATGTTCGTGTTACTTACATAATGTGCTTTCTAAACTTCCTACACGCAAATGCTTCAATTGTAATAAAAATTAGAATGCTTCACGTAGCTAATAAAATGACAAAACTTCAAAAGGCAATCGTTAATACCCACTAAGAGTTACAGGGACAGGGAATAAAAAACGGCAGTTACAGCGTTTCTGTTTTTATTAGTCACAGGGACCGAAAATATTAAATTATAATTAGATTTATTGAATTGTTTTCAAAGTTACCTTGTAAGTATAAGTGCTTGTGGCCGTGTGGTCCCCGGCAGAGTAGAATAGGCCACCCTCACTCTTACCGAGGTGTCGTAAAAGGCGACTGAGGTAAAGCTGCTGGCATGATCATCAGCACCCAGAGAAGGAAAACTCTGCATTTATATCAAAACCCTCGCCAACCCGTCTGCCAAGCGTGGTGAGTATGGCAATTACCTATTGAGGGAGGCCTGTGCCCCAGCAGTGGGGACGTAAATGGGCTGATGATGATGATGATAAGTGCTTGATTCGACATGAGCCGTCGATAGTCTCATCAATATTGTAGGTATATTACAATATCCAGTGGAGATATTATTACAAATATTTGACCACCAGTTAAGTAGACTGCTAAATCAATAGTTGATATTTTTATAGCAATATTTTGCAATTTATTCTTAAGTAAATAACACTCTTAAATATATTTTTAAGTATGTTATTTATTTAAGAATTGTCCCACCTGAACACGAGATGAATTTTTTTAAGTGTGTTATTTTTACATAAGAATAAATTGCAAAAGATATAAGATGCTATAAAAAATATCAACTGTTACCTTGTAGTGTAGTAATATGCAAGTGGATATTGTACTTTAACATAAAATGACAGTGTATTATTTAATTGATAACAAAATCCATAGAGCAAAATGACGAATGCGACTCGTAGATGCAAATTGATGTTATCTTCTTACCGATATTCGTACTATCACGAATCAGAGGCCTTACCATGAGTTTGAAATACTATCCTCGCTATCCAAAACTATTGCTCTGTCTCTTTCACATGCACCACAATGAAAGGGACAAAGCGATAGTTTTCGATAGCGAGAACAGTTTTTCAAACTCATGGTAAGGGTCTATACCCAGTTTTTCAAACTCATGGTAAGGGTCTATACCCTTACCATGAGTTTGAAAAACTGTTCTCGCTATCGAAAACTATCGCTTTGTCCCTTTCATTGTGGTGCATGTGAAAGAGACAGAGCAATAGTTTTGGATAGCGAGGATAGTATTTCAAACTCATGGTAAGGCCTCTGATTCGTGATAGACTTGACTATACTTATTGTAATAGAACAAAATTAAAATTGACTATAAGTATGTATCGCTGTGTGGTCCCGGCAGAGTAGAATTCGCTGTGTGGTCCCGGCAGAGTAGAATAGGCCACCCTCACTCTTACCGAGGTGTCGTAAAAGGCGACTAAGGTAAAGCTGCTGGCATGATCATCAGCACCCAGAGAAGGAAAACTCTGCATTTATATCAAAACCCTCGCCAACCCGTCTGCCAAGCGTGGTGAGTATGGCAATTACCCCTCATGTGATTGAGGGAGGTCCATGCCCCAGCAGTGGGGACTTAAATGGGCTGATGATGATGATGATGATGATAAGTATGTACTCTTAAGGTGACGGGCAGGGCACACTAGCGACACCTATCGATTTTAATTTTTAGCTACTAAACCGGATCTGTTTTAAACAATTTCGGGGTTGCAATCTCTCTATTTATTAAATAACTATGCACAAATGTTGGGTTCTTTTTTGTACGCGAAATATTGATTCACGCCAAAAGTGGCCGATTTTGGCGTGAATCAATTTTTCGCGTACGCATTGGACCCAACATTTGTGCATGGTACTCATAAACTGGCACCAGCGCCTTGCGAAAGAAAGATATAAGATGAAACTGATAAACTTAGTTGTTTAATGCTTTCATAGGCACCATACTGTGACCATACTTCGTAATAGTACGAAAATGAAAAATTACTAAAAGGTGACGGGCAGGGCAGACTAGCGACGTCAATCGATTTTAATTTATAACTACTATACCGGATCTATTTTAAATAATTGCGTGGTTACTACCTCTCGGAAAACACTTAATACTATTTATTTAAATACTAATACTTAACTTTTGGGTTTGCTTTTGTACTCGGAATTTGAATTACCGCCAAAAGTGGCCACTTTTGGCGTGAATCAATTTTGCGCGTACAAAAACGGTACATGTTGGGACCGTTTTTGTACGCGCAAAATTGCAGTGCATGGTTATTTAATAAATAGTATAAGTGTTTGCGGAGAGATTGTTACCCAGAAATGGTTTAAAATAAATTCGGATAAATAAAGTAGCTATAAATTAAAGTCGATTGGCGTCGCTAGTGTGCCCTACCCGTCACCTTAACTCCGTATTCTAAAATAAATAAATAAAATTCGACCAACATTTCAATAGTCGATTGGCAATGTTTGGAAACATGACAATATTAACTTAAAAATTAATACAACCAATAATAATATATGATTGACATGTAAAATATGTTAGTGATTATATTATAATCATATCTACTACATAAGTATAATCATCGCAGACGTCTTTTTTTACAAGAAAGGACCTTGTCAAACGTTTTAGCAAAACTTAGTAGGTTATGAATGCGGTAGTTCATCCTGTAGTGAAATCGTCATTAAATGAATGCCACATAAATATAATAATATATTTCTTTCCCTCAAATCTCACGCTTACTAAATTGTAACAATCAAAATTTTTTGTTCACCAGGAAATGGTTTGTTGAAAAAATCATTTATATGCTAGACTTGCTAATGAGCGTTCGTATTAAATATAATTGGTCGTAATATGCCTCCGTTTAAAAATAGGCAATGTGTTCTTAATTTAGCGAGCTATTGAAGAACTAAGTGTTTCTGAGTAACGCATCGCTGGAGTTAGGTACCATTGTTTTCTTAAATTAGCGGAGTTTGAATTTTTTTCCCGAGGTTTTCGTAAATTCATAAGAAGACTACTTATTTTCAAGCATTAAAACCACATATTACTATTACATGCAGTGCACCTATATTGCATGTGTTTCGCTGCGTGGGTGAGGGTACCGGAGGCCCAATCCGGGGGAAAGGGAGTACCTCCTAAGGCCCAGACACCAGATACAATAGAAAAAAAATTGTCTTTGGCATTTAAAATAATTACAGTCTTTACGACTTTAAAGGTGGGCAGCGCACTGGTGACACTCCACCGGAGTTGCGGGTCTCTAGGTGGCGGCAATCGGCGATTACGATCTGCTCGTCTGTCACCTAACACATAAAAAAAAATTTTTTTTAGGATTCCGTATACAAAAGGTACAAATTGGACCGATAGTCTTATTCGTAATGTATGTATGTATGTATCTGGAAAAACTTAGGACTATCTATATTTATATCAGATTTATTAATTTGCTGAAGTCGGTTTCCGTTTAACCTTAATCTGCTGCGTAAGAGTAAAGAGATACGTATTTTTTATACAATTGGCTTTTTGACTGTTGTCACGGAAAAATATGAAATATTTTAAATGTGGTTGCTTATAGGTTAAAATAATAATACAATACCTGTTTTCTGTAAATTTATCTGTAAATATTTTTATTTTTGTAAAAAGATTTGAGTTTTTTTACCTGTTAACACGAGAACCCAAATCGTGCTGTCAGTATCGCCATATATTTTGTGCATTATTTATTGAAATGAGACGTCACAGCCGCAAGTGTCACGTGACCGACTGTTTTTGGCGCGAATTTCAAAGTCATGTACTTATTATCCTACTAATAACGCTTTTTTTGAGAAAAGTAATTATTGTAAGAGGTATAAAATAAACCAAGGCCCATTTTAAAATATTTTTATTATATTTGTCTAATAGCCAATTATTAGGAACGATGAAATGTAGAAAAATACAATTTATTGAAAACTACAGTACATACCCACTTAATTATGATTAAATTAGTTCAGTAATTTTAGTCAAAAGAAATAACAAAGGAAACAACTACAGAAATTGCTCTACAATTTTCATGAGGTCCTGGAAAATAACACTTAATCGAATCGAATTTAATTTGATTTAACACATATACTTATGTACATTTGCAATTCGATACCTTTTCAGGCGAAACTTGTAAATGCCGCTGACGCTGCAGAGAGACGGAAAGCTGCAAAGTATAGGCATCTATCTATCTGGTGCCTACCACTTTGTAGCTTTCGGTGTTGAAACACTGGGCCCGTGGGGTTCCGACGCTCTCTCTTTCTTCCGTGACTTAGCTAAGCGTCTAGTCGAAGTCACGGGAGAGCCAAAAGCTGGCAGCTACCTCGCCCAGCGAATTTCCATCGCGATCCAGCGGGGTAATGCTGCCAGCATTTTGGGGAGACCGCCACGGGGACCTACTTTGTTTTAACTTTCCTTTTTATTTACTATTAGTTTAATTTTATTTCTTAGTTATTGTCTTAATTTTCTTGTGTTTTTGTTCAATAAAAATTCTTCAGTTAATAGTAAAAAAAAATGCTTTTCAGATAAACGGCAACTAGGAGAGTCCAATATAGAATGAGGCTTGATAATATTATTATTCAGTAGTTAGTTTCTTAGACGTGTGTATTGGATCCGATTGGATGCACATTGACACCAACATAATAAGTGCGATGAACTTATAAACGCCACTATATTTCGCTGTTTGGTTCTCTGTAATTAATAAACTTACAGCTTTACGGTTACATTACGTAGATTGCATAAAACGGCACCGCTCTCGCAAGATTGATGTCGCCCGCTCTACGCGACACAGCGCGGCTGTCGTGCGATAAATTAAACGCAACTTGCATTAGAGCCACCTAATGAAACACACGCCTGTCCTTCTCTGTCCTTAACAAAGATTCCGAGAGCGACAAGGACAAAAAGTGCAGCGGCCCGAGCCCCGACTACCTTTTTTATTCCACGACGGGTCCGTTAACTGTGACTCTACTCCTTTAATGACAACACTAACGTCTGTCATTTTATTATGATTCCTTTAATGAACAGCCAAAATAACTAATTTAAAACTGACAACTTTATAATCGATACTCGAACAGTCTTATTGAATATTAAAGCCTGTAGTAACGCGCACTAATAGGGCTACTTATCGAGTAATCACAGTTTAATTGGAGACAATCACGCAGTCTCGAAACCTCGTTATCCACTATGAAAAGAAATATTTCTTACTTATTTAGGTTAAACATTATATGTAGCAACAAGTATGCGCGTGAAGCGATCTGACCAGATTACTTGGTCGACCATGGCGTATCTGCAATCGGTAAATGGTTACTTTAAGTCTCGATATGCGGAGTATTCCCCGTGGAATGCCACCGTCGCTATGCTGTACTTATATGCGCTCGGCGGACTGAATTTTTTCTTATCGCCGATGCATTTTCTGCGAGTTTTCAATGCGAGCGACACGGCGCGTCCACAATGACGTTTAGTCGATTTTATTTTTACGCAGTCAATTTTTGTGGCAATTTCTGTATTACAAGTTTAGCGCGGTTTTTTCGAGTCGAATCGAGCTTTTTTGTCGTCGTCTAATTTTCTCCGGGTGTGGATATTAAGCCGGCAGTAATAACCGAGCTTCGTCCCGTCATCCATCAAGCGCGGTGCAATCGTCCCGCTGTCAATCTATTCCGGGACGGTCCGTTTTCGCTAATGATTCCTCGCCGTGAGATCACGCGACATTTACAAAGGCCGATTGTGCCGCGGTTGTTCTTACAAATCGCTTCTTCATCTCAACTCGGCGGCGAGTCGATTTATCAGATACACTCTGTTGATAACGCGCGTGATACCATCGACCCGCGTCAGCTTGCGAACGCGCGGCAGCCGACAATTAAATAAACTTTCTACTTTTCTATTCAATGCCAGGTCCAATTTTAAGATCGAATTGGTTACTCAGGTATGCAATTGGCAGTGGGCGTTGCTCGGTCTTTAACCTCGACGGTTTTAGGGATAGATTTTAGTTTACAGATAAATTTATCTTATCGATAGAATAGATCAAATTTTAGAAGCAGAAGTCGAACTCACGCTCAGTCCGACGCACATTCCTAGTAACATACGATATTGACAGGTAGTTAATTTAATTGCAGCAGAAAATCCATATATTATTTTTTTCCTATCACATAATCACATTACACGTCGTACTTACAGTCGATCACATAATTTATAGTTTCTAATGTCTTATACCGTCTTGCAGCAGCTTCGGTATATCAGTCCGCAACCGGTTTTTGGCAATTGTATCTGCATGCCTACCAGCAGTCGAGTTATGGTCGTAAACCTTCTAAATCAATTGTGCTTGTAAATAGTTAAATATAGGCATGCAAAGCGCAAGTTCAGTCGGTTTGTTAATTAATTCAATACCCCTCCCGTGTCATCGCTCAAAAACTCGCTCAACACGGCGAACAAAGCGCGGTTTATTCGTTTCGCATAAAGCGTTCGTCTGCCGCATCGCGTTCCACGTGAGAGAGTTTATAATTTATTTGCGTCGCAGTTTTCTGGCGACGATTTTCCCACAGGGCGGCGTCTCAAACGAGCCGCGCCCGCCCTTTATGTGGTTTTTTGTGGCGGCACAAAATGCCCCGGTGGAAAACATTCAGTGATAACTGGCAACAATCGCAGCCGCCCGGATGCTCCCGCCCATTCCGCGCATACCTCCCGCTGGACCTCGCCGGAGCTTTTTCATCTAGCAGCGGCCGCGGCCCGACCGAACGCACTTGAGCCTCGCCGTGACTCGACTTCCAAACGTCAACAATTATTCACATGTGGTTAATTATTATCTTTATACTCGCACCGCAAAAAGTTTAAGCCGATGCATCAACGGCAGGATAAGAATAAATAGAGCGGCTTTTGATACTCTCTCACCTCCCTCCAATTTCAATTCAATGACAAATTACTATCTCCCTAAATAAACATTGTTTAAATTGCACAGACCACCAAAAAGTCGATCTGTTATCTACACTTATCAAACTTAAGTTTTAGGCATGCTTGTTTTGAAACTTAACCCACTCTTCGGATACATTATTTGTGGTCGTAATTTAAAGATGAGTGGGCGATCACAGCACTATAAATGTCAGCGATCACGGCAGATAAGGCATAACTTGCAAATGTGTATATTACCCATTGTTGAAATTTTGTGCTGCTAAAATAATGCGGAGAACTCACTAAATAAACCAAAAGCAATTAAATTTGGTATTTTCAGCCAGGTTTATTGCCGATATCGAAAAGTTGCTATGCAGTAAATTCGGGATACTTTCACGGAATCGTATAAAATCTAATATTTGCTCTAATACCAAGAACGTTTGGTGTTGGCGAGCCAGTTCATTAGCAGAGGCGCGCTTCACTCCCGCGTATTTCATTGTTCCATTGTTTTATTTGCCCTGTCCGGTGCTTACTGAGAGATATACAGCCCCAGCGCACTACGTCGCTTGACACCTGTAACCACCACAATTTTTTTACGTAACAACACAAACTGAACATTTTATTGCATTGCATACGGAGCCGGAATCGCGGAGTTCATAGGAACGGAACATTTTCATGCCTCGCTCCAGTGCGACTTTTTATTAACGTTCTATTGTTTCTTAATCGCCACTCCAGATTTGATATCGCGATAAGTATAAATTTAAGTAAGTAAAACGGTAAGGTCGCTGCCGATAGTGTTTCTGGCCGAAAAGCGGCCGTCAGATCTGTGGCGATGGTTCTTATCTGTCGGTACGATCGCGGAACACTGCCGACGCTGTGTTGTAGAGTCGAGACGACGATTTTTCAACTCGTAAACCAGATCTAGTGACATGCCACGTAAAATAAAAACCAATCGACTTCTTTATTCAAATTCCGAAACCTAGTTCCATTGATTTTGGAGTAATAAATTGGTTAATTACAAGATGGAAAGTTAATCTTTTGAGCGTGACATTTTCGTCTGCAACCCGATAATTTGTCTTATCTTTTCAATGTTTTAGACTATTCAACTAAGTGCTACACGGCTGCCGCACAAATCTCACGTTAGACGTATCGTTGTTCCAGTTTGCTGACAATAAATCGTATGTTTAGCGACGCGGTGACTTGTATAATTAACAATAGCAGCATTATACGCGATTTCCAAACTGAGCGTCACAACGGAGATCGTTTGTCACGACGTAAATTGCTATTTATGAGGATTATCTATACTTAAACGGGGTAAATTGTTTTGTGTGTATAGGCTTTGTTGCAAGCCTCTTAACGATTTAGCCTTATTCCTTGGCTCAGAGGTAGTTAAATTCAATAAACCGTAATTTACTTACAGCGCGTTGTGGCAATATCTCTAAAGCACAAGTCCGGTCGTGCATGGAGTATTGCTCTCACCTGTGGGATGGCTCAGCTAGATACTAACTAGCTGCACTTGACTCAGTGGAACGCAGGGCCAAAAATCCTTTTCTACCATCGTGAAAACAGACGAACTGCGAGTTACCATCCTTTCTAAGTGAATATTTCTTGATTGCGTACGAAGCGGTTTTCCTCCTTCGTGATGTGCACTGCCCGAGTGGAACGCCCTTCCTACGTCTGTTTTCCCGAATGATTTCAACCTTCAAATATTGGCTACTTCAGGGTAAGCTAAGTTTACCGTAAGTTTGCCTGTGTGGTCCCCGGCAGAGTAGAACAGGCCACCCTCACTCTTACCGAGGTGTCGTAAAAGGCGACTAAGGTAAAGCTGCTGGCATGATCATCAGCACCCAGACAAGGAAAACTCTGCATTTATATCAAAACCCTCGCCAACCCGTCTGCCAAGCGTGGTGAGTATAGGCAATCACCCCTCATGTGATTGAGGGAGGCCCGTGCCCCAGCAGTGGGGACTTAAATGGGCTGACGACGAGGGTAAGCTAGCTCCCATCGTAGGCTTTTTTTTTTCAACTCTTAGAGTTCAGTGTAAAGCAAGCCTATCGCCGATAAAAAAATTGTTTAATGAAAACTCATTTTCTGATAAGTTTACAATTTTTACTCTGTAAAACTTCAAAGTAATTTATGGCAATTATGTTTTTGGAAGTGCCTTAGGCTATTAGGACAGTTTAATTTTCGGTAGTTTAAGTCTTGTACAATCGTCAAAGCAAAACTTCAGCTTCTAGCCTGTAGCTTACTTAAAGGTACTTAAACAATGAGATAAAGATGTACCGAAAGGCACCGAGCCGCGAAATGCATTCCCTCTCACGAGACCTCTCACCTCTGGACATTGTTCGGCCGCAAACGGCGCAGCCCGTAAATAAGCCAATGCTATTTAGCTAACAATCGAGCTCCGATGGGCATTTGGTCAGATTCCGGGGCCGGCAGCCGGCAGCCACGTGTGCTCGCCTCCGCATGCCTCCGCCCGGGTATGCAGTATGCAGCAACCTAGCATTTTGGCCCCGGCCCCTTAGAATATGCCATGCACAGCACATGACGCAAATAATGCCGGATTACCCGACCCGTGCGAGCCGAATTCAGATTAACTGTACCATTTCACTTAATGTGACTAACGTGCGCTTATTGATAAAATTAATGCGACCGCCAACAATGATATATGATACGAGTACCAGTATTATCAGCAGTTGAGCTACGTATAACTAATATTCGACATGTATGTTATGTATTGCTACATGCGCTACTACAAATTGTAGAACTTGATGAAGACATAAGTCAAGAGCGATAAGTAACTCAGTGGATCATCGTCGTCAGCCCATTTAAGTCCCCACTGCTGGGGCACGGGCCTCCCTCAATCACATGAGGGGTGATTGCTATACTCACCACGCTTGGCAGACGGGTTGGCGAGGGTTTTGATATAAATGCAGAGTTTTCCTTGTCTGGGTGCTGATGATCATGCCAGCAGCTTTACCTTAGTCGCCTTTTACGACACCTCGGTAAGAGCGAGGGTGGCCTATTCTACTCTGCCGGGGACCACACGGCTCAACTCAACTCAGTGGATAAGAATGCGCATTTCCATGCGGGGTGTTCAAATCTATGTGCGTATTTTTACCATTAGCTCGTCGGTGAGAGAAAACCTGCACGTTTTCTGATAGTTTCTGAAACATGTAGTTACTAACCATGTATTGTCTTGTTGAAGGGTTGCGAAGGTCAGACAGCAGTCGCTTCATTGTAATTACCAGACTCGCAAATCCTTAATCATGGTCTAAGTGTACCCCGGGGCTCCACCAGGACGCAACCGGGAATTCAGGTACACGCTAATATGAAGAGATATGAAGATAATGTCAACGTATCTTAATATTATGTTACGTTTAAACAGCTTTTGGTTTTCTTTAACAATATTTACTCCTACTGTTAAAGTCAATTTATATAAATTCTCCTTTAAGTGAATTTTCAGGGATTTTGTTAGATAAATGACAATTTTGATGTTGCAAATTTCATCCATTGCACATTTCAAGCTCTTATAAGTAATTAAATGTACCGGTATGTACCGAAAGCGAGTTTTTAAAATAATTGACGATCTTTCATTTCATAGTATTGTCACACCGATTGTTCTATTGGTTTGTACACATACGAATAAGCCCTTTATATCATTAAATGCGTACAAGTATGCACACATCTGTACGTACCCGTGATATTACATTCTGCGGTCTCTCAAATTCGTAATCAGCAGGTTTAATGCCAATAATAACATGCCAATTACTAGACTGTGTATTATACACACAAAGGATTTATATTTCATGACAAATATCGATTTTATGATGTGGCGTTGTTTTAGCCTGTGGCTTGATTAAAATATTTTAAAATTAAATGTGTTACCGACTACTGTCATTAACAACTTAGTACATTATAAAATGTAAATGTATTCGTAAATATGTTTGTCTTATTCTCTAAATACATATATCGAAGTATTTCTATAATTACAGAACGCGATGTGTAGAATTTTATCTGAGATTAGGTTATATAACTATGTAACCTATTTACATATATAGCTCCTTTATTCACTTTTACATCTTCTCCCAACTCTTTGCTTTCCATTCAATTATTTTAAAAAATGATTTTGTTTTTTTGGTGGCCGGGTTTATTGTTTTTAATTATAGTTTTTTGTTGACACAATATTCTGTTCGTTATAGGTAAGTGACAAATGGAAAGTTTACGCCGGTGAAAGATACTCAGATGATGCACCCAGCAGGATACTACGCGAACCTCGGTAAGAACCACTGACACATACCCAACATGACATGTGTCTTTATTTAAATAAATACGTTAATTCAATTTCTTTATCCTTAACATTAACCAACAAACTGTTTTCGCCGGCTACTGGACATAAGCTTCGAGTTGAGCTCCATGGATTTCAATATTTGGTTTTCCTTATCCGATCACGATTCCTACCAGCAGTCCTCTTAAGGTCAGCTGCCGTAGATAGGATACGTAGCCGATCGATTCGAATATAGACTGATGAATGAATTTTGAAAGTGCAGTCTAGTGCACATGAGAGGCCAGTACGTTGCATTATATGCTAGCCAGTTCCTAAATTACCAGTCATGATGGAGGTCAAACCATCCATGAAAACTGGATGTAAACGGCATCGTTACACGTGGAGCCCGCGATTAGTTGTGTGTGACTATGTTACTTCACTTCGTTCGGAGGAGCGAACCTTTGGCTTCTCCAATGTCCAGTAGAGGACTGCAACAGGTTGATGATGATGATAAGTAGGTAATCAGACAAGTCCTCAAAATATCACAGTGAAGAAATATCAAATGTATGACTGGTTAATTTCAATGAGCAAGTTTGACATTTATTTCCTACGTATTTCGAATCAAAATATGATAAAGCCGACGCGTTATAATACAGTGGTAGTGATACACAGGGGATTGATGATATGAGAAAGATGGCTGGTGTATGTTGGATACATATATTGCTCAGGTTCAGGTTAGTTGGCCCTCTTTCCCAAAGCATTTCCCATTCAGCAATGGAAAACGATTGGTTGATTGATTGATTTCGTATGCAACGTCATGGCAAAAAGTGCTCTTTAAAGAAAAATACACTCTGTTTGGACACTCATACGTCGAAAAAGATCCCACAACTTTATCTACAAAATTACCAAATGCACTCTTTATCTTTTATTATTGTCATTCTTAACTATTTCTTATCAGCATCGTATCGTTTTTGCTGAACAATTTGATAGCTAGCCCGCTTACGTAATCATGTAGTCTGTCAATACAAAATCACGGGTTGTAAAGAAGTACTAATATTTAAAACTTTATAGATGGTGTTCTAAATATACACATGCGTTTGTTTAATATTGAAAAACTAGGTAATGTTCCACTAGGTCAATGCGTCATGCTTGCGTGCGTCTTTATAGTCACTCTCAGGAAATAATAATGATATATTTAATTATATTAAGCACTTATGTAATGAATTAAAATTATCCAGGAAGGACATGCTTTATGCTATACTAACGTGTCATTCAATACAAAGGTTTAATTAATATGATCAAAATAAAATATCACAGGTAACTTCAATGAAACAAAACACAGTCGAAGACGTGGATGACGTAAAATATTATTTTCCGCTCTTAACAATATTCACTATAGGCACAGAATAAATATTAGGGTGGACTATCCCTTTTTTTTGTATTTCCGGGTTCAAATCTGTATGCATATTTCTAACATTAGTTCGGCGGTGAGAGAAAACATAATGATGAAGAAAACTGACCGATTCTGATTGTTTCTGAAACCATGATTAAGTTGATAAGGTCCCCCTGTCTAAAGGTTGCGAAGAACAGGCGACAGTCGCTTCATTCAGATTTACCAAACCATGGCTAAGCCATATCTCAGGCTCCAAACCGACGTTTGGATGCAACCGGGAAAAGACGCCTAAATGCGACGAATTTCTAGAACAGATCACATTGCAGTATTCTCAGCTAATTCTTACCTCCACATTTACTTCGAGGATCTCTCCCGCGAGACTGGCCTCAACTTCAGACACGCTCAAGAATATAAATAAAAGATGTGATCGATTTACAAAGGACTTGTTGCTTTGACCTGTTGACTCAGTATACCTTTGCCGCAGCTGATTGTTGTTTAAAGTATATTCTTATTAATTAAACACAAATAAACAACTTTTCGTACGACGTAATATACAAGAGAACATACCAACATAGCACAATACGAAATCGGTTGGAAGGTAACCCTTCCTTATACACATTAGTTAAATAAATATGACATGGGATAATTACTATGACATAAAGATCTACATAATATTCTGAGTGAAAATTAATATACCCTACATATCACAGTTGGAGACTTAATTTGACCTAGTAATCAATAAGTCGTTAGTGGTCTATCCGTAGTGATTAGGTAAATTGATTGATATTTTTCTACTAGCGATTAGGTAGTAAATACGGATCCGAAATTTTTACTGGACAATAATGTGTA
Source organism: Marasmia exigua (assembly GCA_019059595.1). Lineage (NCBI taxonomy): Eukaryota > Metazoa > Arthropoda > Insecta > Lepidoptera > Crambidae > Marasmia > Marasmia exigua. Next base: position 27,609,923 of record CM032465.1, on the reverse strand, counting down.
TGTAATAATATCTACATTGATTTACTTCATCATCATCATCAGCCCATTTAAGTCCCCACTGCTGGGGCACGAGTCTCCCTCAATCACATGAGAGGTAATTGCCATACTCACCACGCTTGGCAGACGGGTTGGCGAGGGTTTTGATATATAAATGCAGAGTTTTCCTTCTCTGCCAGCAGCCATGCCAGCAGATTTACCTTAGTCGCCTTTTACGACACCTCGGTAAGAGTGGGGTGGCCTATTCTACTCTGCCGGGGACCACACGGCATTGATTTACTTCGCTTCTTCTATTTTATTAGGCAATAACTTTAATCTAAACTTTTAATTACTTATGTTTGAGTCCATTTTGTACCTAATATTCTTATTTTGACTGGTATTTAAACAATCCTTTAGCTGGAATACCTAAGTATTTATACGCACCGGCATTTAATTTGATTAAGGTTTGATAACTACATCCAAAGTTTTAATTCAAATTAACGGAGAAGATTCTCTCCATGAAGGTCCCATTCCCTTCTTTCAAGGCATACAAATGTTCGGCAATTCACAACTTGCTCTCTGCTTAATTACTCTCAGTTGTTTGCCAGCCGATTGATTGGCCAATTATACACCGCTAATGCCTCCGATCCTCCGAAACGATTCTGCTAACAGAACTCAAATTAAACACACCAATGATTTTTTCTTCCTTTCGTATTCGTCTACACGGCCCCATTCCGGTTTTGGTAGTTTATAGAATTCTGTTTGGACTCTGTTAGGTCGTTTAACAATAACTCCTTTATCTTAATCGCCTTCATCTTCAAATAATTGATATTTGAATGCTTGCAAACCGTGAATATTGAATATATTATCTTTATTACCGTTTATCTCTATAAGGTTGCATTATAGTTATGTTAAGACTAATAATTATTATTAGTATTTTTAAAGCGCTTCTTAAGTATAAACACTCGTTTAATCATGAATGAATGAATATACCTACTTTTATTGCACTCAAAAAAAGTAAACTTAAAAACGACAACAAAATGATACTAAGCATTCTTGAATTAAGGTATTCCAGAATAAAATGATGTTTAAAAAAAATAATATGAACTTACTTTCATTGTGAATTTGTGATAATCACTATCACATAATGTGATTTAAGCTTCTGTAACATGTGTGGAGAAAGCGTTTTCAGAATCAATAAACCAACTTCATATGTAAGTTGCTACACATTCGTATGACACGCACGCTAGCTTTTATCCTGAAATCAAGCAAGGTGACACAATGAGGAAGGACACTGCACGGACATCCTGAAGTTCTTTGTTAACTTTCAACAATGAAAACTTGTCTTCATATAAGATGGAACATCTTCAAACCTTGGCATCTTTGACTTGACTGCGGTCTCCTGTCAGACCCGAATCAAAGAGGTTTTGAGTCTGAAAGTTTTGCACCTCTCGTCTAAAATACTTAGATTGGATTGACAACTGACTATCACTTTGCTATTGTGATTTTTTCCTTAAATTTGCACTGAAATGAGATGAAAATCAATTATTGCAAATGGATTTTCCAGAATTTGCACGTCATCCTTTTTTATAATACTAGCAACTCTCCAAGTATTGGCGTCTTAGTATCTACGTACCTACTAAGTAATATTATATATAATATTATATAGCGTGATACAATTTTTCCTATTTTATATTTCGGGATTCGGCGGGTAGGGCTAAAACATGCCGCGTGGGCTGATGCAATTCAAAGGTTTTAAATTAGTGTCTAGTGGTTTTAAGTGCACAAATTTGGTGATTATTTGTGCAGTGAAGTGCCGCAAAGTGATCCTAATAATAAGAATCGTTGGATTGTATCGTTTTGAACACTGCTATTGTGTGTCGAGTGAGTTGTCTCTGGACAACTTGCTTTTAGAGAGATATCCGCTCGATCGATAATACGTAAAACATCGGCGTTTTATTGAGTGACTGTGACTTTGACTGACTTCGACTGTTGACTACCTACTTATTCTCAATAAATTACTTGACATTCTCAATTAAAATAATAGAAAAATAGCTAAGATACTGCTTGATCGTTTTCTGGCATAGATTTATTATCGGAATAAGGTTGGTCGAATTCTTAGTGTCTTTAAATCTCGGAACTGTTTGAAGTCGATGTGGAATATTTGGTGCACTTCACCGAAGAAGTTAGACTGACGAGTGTCTTGGCGCCCAATGCCCAGGTGTGACTCAACTGTAATTTGCGTAGAGACGACAAGAATATAAATAGCTTCCAATTTGAATACATTATCTAATCGACCGACTCTATTACTATTTGTTCCGTGGGACTTTTATTATTTTTGGTGTTCTTCATTCCATAAATCATTAGCAATAGGAAATGTTTTGTCATTGTTCATTATTTATTGATTTTGCTCTTTCATGCACATAGGTATATTAATGTTGTCATAAGTGGATTGCTTTGTTACTATCACGATTGTGTTAATGTCTAAGTTATTGTTTAAAATTTAGTTTCGCTCGGGGCATATCGAATGCAAAGCTCCACACAAGCGGCGGGTGCCGCCGGCGCACACGCGCTCTCTACGTTAGAAACGTCCAGTTTATCGCTAAGAATAACCATAAAAGTATGATTTATAAACGTCGCCTCACCATCGGTTCGTATAATAAAACCGACTGCTTTGTGCCATGTGCGGCTAAATCGCGCTATTCCTATTGAACGTCGTTTATTTCTGCAAGGCTTCCACCTATATTTGTTACTAAGATAAACATGTCCTGCAATTACCTCTAAAGGCTTTATTGAAACTTTAAATAATCTAAGGAAGGCTCTCAATGAAGTCAAAAGAAAACCAAAACAGTAGTTCATTCAACCGCTGATGTAGTGTTTGCGGGTGTCTTGACATTTATCTGACAGTGAACCCGAGTGCTTTGACGAGCGATAATAATGAAGAGCCGGGAAGTCGCGCTGCACGGCGAGTGCAGTGCGAAGCGATCGGACGCCTCCACCGCGTCGCTCGCCCCGCCCACGCGCTCTCGCTCACCCGCCCAGCGCGCGAACGAGACAAAATACACTCCCTCCGCCGAAGCCTCCACGCCGTACTGTTTCTAAGAAAAGCCAACTGTTATTATCCGACGCGGATTGTTCTCTCTCGACCTCTCGCCGCTTCATTTGGCCGATCATGAATGAATCGCGGTGCCCGCAGGTGCGCGCCCCCCGGCGGTGTGTATCGCCGATTACCTTCTAAATTCGATAGATGCAATTTCCAGCACGCCACGCGGTAATTTTCAGTGGCCGGTGCTGTCACGCTCGCCGCCGATTTCTGGCTGCGCAGGAAGTGGTCGTTCGGGGGCACTTTCGCCTTATTTTGATAGCGGCGATCACCTCTCCGCCTACTCTTTCGCATATGGATAAATGCCCGGCGGGGCAGCCATCAATCAGGCATCTATTGGCACCGGCACACGCGATAATCTCTGTGTGTGTGTAGAAGATATATCAACCGCTGCCAACGGTTGGATAATCGGACTACAACGGTAATTAATAAAAAAATCACAAACGGAACGGAAACACTTTGATGTACTCATATGTATATATCTTCGTTGATGTAAATGCATCAGATGATTGGCATCATTAACACACTGACAAGTTACAATCATTAAGACAATGCATGACTAAATGAAATGATATAGAAGCAGCGAAAGTATAACAAATGGACAACCATGTCTCCGTTTTGTTGAATGAATTACTATTAAAAACCAAATTGATGGACATAGTAAAGAGAATTTGAAAGACTTCAGAACTTCTTTTAAAGACTTGACAATAAATAGATGTTCAACATTCAGTTTGTACCGTAGAGTATACTACATAGTATTTGTATGAAGTAAAGGGTGTAAGGATACTAACAGACTTGGCACTGGCGAGGCAATAAACAAGAAATGATTTATAAATAATGAAGGCGCACGTACGCTAGAAGATAAATACTCTTTCCTGTGCACACGTGGCTTGATAAGAAATTTAACGTAAGCGAAAATCACTGTTGACAATGCTGTTATATCAAACCAACAACAGTATTTGCAAGACTAGTTAATCCCTTATGGACAGTAAATACTACTCTTTTATAAATCTTTGTGATTTCTACTTTTATTCTCGTCGTAAGATCAATTATCATCAACTTTCTGCCCAGAATCAGATAGTTGAATCTTCTTTGAATTTTCCGACTTTTCTTTTCTTTGTCTTTTGCCTTCCGTTTTGACAGTTATGTTAGCGTCACAGCGGAATCTAAACTTCATTGAAAATGTTTCTGTTCTGCTAATTATATTTTGAATACCTAAATTTCCTACTAATTTTGTTCCGTTTTCGTTGTGACATTACTAGATCTGTACTTAATGCCTCAATCACTTGCTTTGTATGAATGGGAATACATTATGGTAATTAGGTTTCAATGTGTAACGCGTCAGATTGAGTCACTTTTATTGGTTACATAACAAGTCTAACCTTAACATTGTTATTCTAATACAGAAATCTAACTGCGAATTGATGTATTTGAATATATTTCTATAAAATATTACCATTACGGTCGTCCGGTGCGTTTTGTAAACATGTCATATCCATAATAGTAATATCCTCGGTTTTGGTTAAGGCGGCTAATCTCAACGATCAACCAATTACGCAGAATATTTATAGTGCTCAAGTGTGTGCACAAACACAAGTGCACTCTCTATTCCCTTCCCCTCATATTCCGATGGGAAACCAGTGTGACACTACCGGAGAAGGATCGGGCGCAGGTCGAACGGCTTAACGTGCTTTCCGACGCACGGGAGTACAATACCGCCAACTTCCAGATTCCGGGCTTGCACTGAGAATTTCTTAATAGAAAAACTCAGGTACAAATTTTGGCCGGACACGGGAATCGAACCCGGCTTCCAGCGCAGCCGTAAAAAGCTGCCGCCGCTTTAAAGTGCGACGCACTACCCACTGCGCCAACGAGGCAGTCATGTCCATAGTCCACTTGTAAACTTCAAGGTTATATTTAGTTTTTCTTATCGACGTCATACACCACACGTTTCGTGTTAGTCACACTCATTCACCTATGAGCTAGCCGTGAGACGATTTGCTGCCGTCTGATAAGAAATTAATTACTTACATACGACCGATAAGGAGAGAGAGCAGCGAACATCCAGCCAGCTAGCTTTGACTTACAAATCGAGAAATGTTCCAGCAATTGGCAGTTGGCTAAGTGGAATCTAAGTTTAAGGAGTGCAGACTAAACTCGCTTCTATAAATGGTCTATACAGAATCTGTTCAATTGAGATAAGTGCTAAAGATTTGCTTTTAAATCAGTAAAATTCTTTTACGTATTTTATTTGCAAGAACGTATTAAAAGTTTATGAAAAACAATGCAAACGAATATTTATTGAAAAATATGGCCTATATGCCGTTGCAGTCAATCACTTTTTTTAATCAATCATAAAACGAAATTCCAAATTGCATTGGCCAGATCCAATTAAACCTGCGATTCAGCGGTTACGTTTATTTAAGAAAATTACATTCATCAAGTGAAGCTAAAATGCATTTACCTACAAAGTAACGACCAAAGAAAGTGATTAGAGATTGAATCCACTTTTTATTATGAAGTCTTGCGCAACACCCGATACAGATTAACGCACCCATAAAATCGATTTGTATCAAATCTCCCAGTACTCCAGACTGACTATTATTACAAACTCGATATAGCCTGCGCGGGAGTGGTGTTTAGGCGTGTTGACTAGTGTTGCTGCCAGTTTTCACTATCGATACTATTGTTTGTCATTATTATGAAAATATTCACAACGCCATCAAAGTGCAAAGACTGACTGCCTTATTTGCGCCTACACTACTAGATAGTCAAAAGCTGCACTATCACCCTTCAGGTGTAAAGCTTTTGCTATACCTAAGTTTAGGTAAAATCCAACTTTCTAATTTTTTTTCATATGATGTGTCAGTAGCAAGCGACTACAAACGAAATCAGCGTAAACAAACCGAAGTAATCAGTAGTGGGATCTAATAGGCTAAGAAAAAGAAAATGTTTTTTAATGTATGAAACAGTGAATGTAACACATTTGTACAAAAAACACACGGGTAGTCTTAATGTGCCAGTCATTAAATGTATAGACTCTACTGGCTGACTGCCTAGTTAGTGGGTCGCACTTTAAAGCGACGGCTGCGCAGGAGGCCCCGGGTTTGATCCCCGGGTCGGGCCAAAAAATGTGTACTTTAAGAAATTCTTAGTGGCAGCCCGGAGTATGGAAGTTGGCGGTCTTGTACCCGCGTGCCTCGGAAAGCACGTTAAGCTGTTGGTCCTGTGCTCAATCCCTTTCCGGTTGTGTCACAGTAGTGTCCCGTCGGAATATGAAAGTAAGGGAATAGAGAGTGCACTTGTGCTTGCGCACACACTTGAGCACTAATATTCTGCTACGTGGCTGATCGTTGTGATTGGCCGCCATAATCGGTTGGAGGATGTTATTATTATTAGAGCTCTAAAATAGTTATAATAAGATAGAGAAATTGTGTCAATTTTCGGAGCTCAACAATCGATACTGAAACTGTCGATGTTTTGCTCCAACCCTATCGTGTTAAGGCTATGATTGGCGCCGTTTCGGTGGTGGAAGCGGTCGAACCGGTCAGCGCTGTCGTAACAGTAGCCTTACGATTGTGGCCCACGATAAAATTATGCCTTGTTCCGTTTTATATGGGCCGGGACCACCTTTTATCGGCTTGGTCCAAATAGATTAATAGGCTTTCATTGCCACTCCAGAATCTAATTTATAGACAGAATTGTATTTTAGTGCATATTTATTGTAATTGAAATGACTTACATAGTATTTTTGAATAGATTAGGCTTCTAAAGTTGTTTATAAAAAATAATTTTCTAAATTATCCCTGTAAGGCGACGCCAATCGATTTTAATTTTTAGTTACTAAACCGGATCTATTTTAAATAATTTCGCTTTTACAACCTCTCGGCAAACGCTTATACTATTTCTTAAATAAACATGCACTAATGTTGGGTCCGTTTTTGTACGCGAAAAACTGATTCACGCTAAAAGTGACCGCTTTTGGCGGTAATATTTTTTTTTGACGATAAAATAATTACACTGTGTATTTTGTATCGCCCTCTAACCTCCGCTTTACTAGATTAGGTATGTTTAATATCTTTACAATAATATATATTTTGATATTAACAATATAATTATTTCTAAAATTATAATGTAACCATTGTAAGGAGTTCACTTCGTGGCAAAATTACTGCGAGTTGCTACCAGTAGATACGTGTGAAAATAAATTGCCATTTTTTTTTCAAGGACTTTAAACTCATTAAATTTAATAAGTAGATAATAAGAGTTATGCCTATTTGTCGGGTGGTTTTCCAAACCATCCACCATGTACTAACTACGATAAGAGAGTCATAACTTAGATATAACCGGGACTAGAAATTTAACATGTTAGTCATTCTTAGTGCTTGAAATTCAACCGTATTGCAACGCGGGTCACAAACGAAACCAATTTTAAGTCATAGCCAATATATTAATGTGATCCAACGCAAATGTCTAAAAACATATAAAAACGCCATATATATGGTACAAGCAGAATACGAAATGGGCGCCAGCAACACGTTTTAGTGTTATTATCTAAATCGTCGGTCATTTCTCATTAAAAATATATGACTTCAAAGTAATATTAGACTTAAAACCTAATTAGCGGTTGTAATAATAGGCGTAAAAATAAGCAATCCGAATACGATATAACACTTACTAATATAATAAACTTAAAAGCATTCATTTAGATGAAGACTAATACTGACAATTAGTGTTTAAGATGACGGGTAGGGCACACTAGCGACGCCAATGGATTTTAATTTTTAGCTACTAAACCGGATCTATTTTAAACAATTTCCGGGTTACAATCTCTCGACAAACACTATAACCATGCACAAATGTTGGGTCGGAATTTGTAAAAACGATAATTCAAAAACCATAGCTCACTCATATCGAGAAGAGTGTGTCTCCCGGATCATATCTTATGCAATTACAACCGAGAACAAAGGCTCAAGTAGGTACATAAGTACAATACAGCCATTGACACGTCAGTTGTCGATCAAATTGCGATGTAGAGACGCTAATTACGCATTGATACTATAATATTGTTAGAAAGTGATTTATTGCGTAGGAGTGCAATTTGTAAGGAGAAAACGTGGACACTTACCGTAGCCAATGTAACTCTATCTAGTTGTTTTAGCGCGGATTTATTCTGACAATTCGTAAGCTAAGACTCTGGCGGCTATCTGGGTTGGTCCAATGCTAGATAACTCTACTTTTTCTGATAATAACGCAGATTTTTGTATAATCAAAGTAAAATTTTAAAGAGATGTTCCAAATCCAATGTATTGCAACAGTAATAAAATTGTACAGTTCGGTTAAAACCATCCAATTATTGTTGATACAATTTTCAAATTGGAAGTAAATGGTATCAGCTTATAAACTGTCCCACTGCAGGGCAAAGGCCTCCATCATAGAAATCAAGTTTTCGTTACTATGATGGGATTTGGATTAGGCTTAATTAAATTCGGATTGGTGATCACAAATCCGAGCTATTCGAAACATACTTTCCGCTCGACCCAGGAATCGACCCTAGGACCCCGAGATCACGACCCGGTACTTTAACCATTAAATCAATTGGGCGTTAATCAAACAAATGAATGAATATACTTTTATTGCGCTCAAAGTACAGTATGAAAATTTAAGACTAGGTATTACAGGATATCTACAACGAAGGCGGCCTTATCACTATGGGCAATCTCTTCCAGGCAACCTTTGGGTAAAGGACACTTGATGGAGGTGTAGGGTAATGCAATTTTAATATTTATATACTTACACAGAAAGTTTAAATATACATATATAAATATATGTTTGTTTTAATTTTAAATACATTTTACAAAAACATCTAGAGTACCATTAAATAGTTTGATTGCAGAGAACATTGTATAGCTTCCCAATTAGTAGAACATAGATCTTTTTTTTAATGCGCGTGAGACTCTACTTTTAATACAAAGGTATACTTTGCTTAGTTCGTTAACAGTATTTATTTATTGTAACGAGATATCCATACCAATGCCAGTAATTTTTCCTCACGCTTTTAGTACCTACTGCAAAAACAAAACACGGAATGTGAAATTGTGTTCCCACATTAGGATACCTTCGCCTATTGTGGCTGTGCTTTTCTGCCGTTTGCTCTATTTCATACTCGCGGCGAACCAAAAAATGCGCTTTACATAACCTTCCCGTTTTAATTGGGTAAGCGGCAGAAATTATTGGAATACTAAATGAAAAATATGTTCAACAATCTCTACGTTATTGACGTTCTTGTCTGTACTTTTTTTTCTACATGCGCTTTTATCTGCATGATAACTTTTACTCATATCAAGGTTTATTCAATCGCGATAGCCTTACGTTTAAGCCGATTAATGTGCACACATATTAAACTTTACTTTGCAAAATAGTTATTAATAGAAACTTCAGCAACTCTACATAATGCGATAAATAATAGCTCAACGCATAATATGTAGAGTTACTGTACCATTACGACGTCTTAATAGACTGATTATAATATTCTATATATAAAACAAACATTGTGAATGAACAATATCTATATGATTTTAAACTTTCGCGTTGCATTATACAAATAATTTTGTGCGTCCTGTGAAAAGTGGTACAAGTCGACTTGTATCGAATTTGATTTTCTTCTTGCTACTTCATCACAAAAAAATCTTCTATTATTTTGTCTGATCAGACGGAAAAACGAAGGATTTTTTGCATGTCTGATCAGACAGAAAAATAGAGGATTTTTTTTGATGAAGTAGCAAGAAGAACGCGACAGTAGTATGTACTTTACTTATAAAAATAAGTTTTGCCCCGTTTAATTATTTAAAAAATCTTTATCACTACTCTTCTCGATCTCTATCATCGTCAATGCATATTTCCACCAATCATTCAGATTTTTTCTGCTATCAATTTTTGAAAAACCAATGACAGCAAAAAAATCCTTTATATAATCCGAATAAAGCGCTATATAAATAAGTATGCGATTTGGTCTTTACTGAAAATCAGCGCAATAGGCTCAGGCCATAGTTAAATGCTGAGTAGGGACCGTTTTCGGCACTTAGCTTCTAAGATACATATTTCGTCTGTAAATGTCCATGTCAAATGTCGAATAAATGATTTCTTTCAAGTGAGTGGGAAATCAGGACGCGGGTTTATAGCTAGATTTATTCAGATTTATATCGAAATATTTCCGCAATAATTATACTGACAGGATTCGAATAACATTTCTCCACTGGAAAATATAGCCTCAAGCTCAATATAAAGCTTCCCAGAAGCAAGACAGGCAGTTTCGAAGAACGCGGAACGTGTGATCTGGTGAATGGAAACTTAATGTCAGCAAAGCAATACGTCAAACATTACACTCGTATGACCGAACAGAAGAAGTGTCGGAAAAAATCCTTATGTTAGTAGTAAGGCGACGCTCTAATATGCGTACTGTCCCTCGCCCCAATGTCTCCTGTCTTCCTCAAGAGTAAAGTACTTACTTAAGGCAAACCACTGAAAATGTTTATACTGTGCCTGTAGTCTTCGGGAACTGTTTACCAACAAACCAGTCGTTCAATGCTAGCAGCTTATGTAACGTGTCAAACAAAATAATTTCCTATGAATAAAAGATCACACGAGATTCGAGTAAGTCAGACGTCACGCGCTATATGTGGAGTTAATGCTATGTCTACTGTGGCTACTATATGTAGTGTTTACTTAATCCCTTACGAGTCTTACGACATAAACTTATCAACTCTTCGTAATGGTAACGCGGACCATGGCTATGATTCCGTAAAATTAATAACAATCCTGGACGAATTTCGGATATTATAATCGCCATCAATCTCAACGTGAATGCACTCAAGCGCACAAAAACGAACTGTTAAGAAATCAGGGAAAGTAATAAAAATAACAGGCATATAATTAACAAATTCTTTAACAATTTAGCAAAATTGGTGACTTGTGCACTAGGCTCGCCGGCCTGTGTCGCAGAAGTCGATGAACAATTTGCTTTATGTTCTTTAACTGCCGAATGTGATACATAACAACAAATTTAAAATCTATAATATAAAACATCTATAACGGATAACTTAATGTCTACTACGAGTGAACAAAAAAAACCAGAAAAATAACAATCGGATAAAATAAGCAAAACTAGGAACTTATGGGTGTAGTCAGAGTAGTTAAGAGTTTTACGTATTTCCTAATTATAGTGCAAGACTGCTTTTCCAAACTTCGAAGAATTTCTAGACTAGGACCTAACTGATAAACTCGACTAATTCAAGCTACGGATCTGCTAGCCGGTTGCACTAAACTCAAAACCCCTACTTCCAGCGCACCACTAAAGCAGTCAAAGTATTTATTACCTATTTGTATTATGTAGTATATGCATGCATGTTCGCCTTTTCCGCAACACACAAGTCACTCCAGTCAAGGTTCCATATCAGCACCGAATTTGAACGGAAAATCGCACTCCGGGCTTGGTCTGTGAGACTGCAAGTGACCTCGCTGAGTCTGGCAAATGCACTAAAAAAAGCGTTCTGCACAGATCTTTCTTCAGTTTTTCAAATTTAGTTACATGCACGGAAGTTTTTTTAGTAATAAGACAGATATGTAAGGCATACGTCTTGTCTTGCATAAAATAAGTTATCATTGGTTACTCTTATTTAGATCTGACTAGTTTACAGTAGTCGTGATAATAATATAGGATAATAATGCGTCATCAGATAAGATATACAACTGAAAAACGATACCTATCTGTACCTACATTCGACTGGGTTTAATCCTATTTTGGCAAAGGCAATTTTTATTGACTATAGGAAAGAAGTGTTAATCGATGCGCCTTATTAGACGAAACAGGAAATGCGCCGATAAATCACAAAGTTTTCCCTCGTGTACCGATTAATTAAGAGCTGTTAATTACAAAGCTATCACAACTCCTGCGACGGTTCGGGCCGGCGTATAATTTCAAGATGAAGATGCGCGTTTTCTCTGTGTCGGCAAAAACGCGTAATGATTCACCGGCCCGCGATCGTTTCCATCGGCTCGGAAAATTCCTGTAATCGCGGACTTTCGCGGTGCGTTCTGCGCATCGCCTCGCGCACACGCGACACTCGTCTGCGCACGAGTACGGCGTCTTCCTAGGGGCAAATCACTGAGATTAAACTACCTTGCATCAGTCAATTCTGAGTTGACGCGTCTATAAATAATTTAATCAGTTTGATAGTTATTGCAGTGCTAAATGAAATTAGTCAAGTAATCCCTTATCATGTGTCAACAACCGGCCGCAACGTTGAAATACCTATTTTAAATCTGATCCATGACATCACATTCCATACCTATGTCATATGAGGTCATATGGATTTGATCTGGAAAAATGGTGGCTGTGAAATTTTCTTGAAAATGGAAGAAGATTGTCTTGACCGATTCACTTAAAATATTTTTTTGTAAAATGATTTGTCGCGTTTTTTTTTCAATGTTGCCTAACGTCACATAAGAATCGTATTTTCTTTAACTTACAAATCAATCATAAAATACATACATATGTATGATGTACTATACGAATAATGAAATTAAAAAACAATGAAAATTTTAATTGACTTCAACATTTCGCTTGTTGTTGATTGTCTTATACCTACTAACTACCGGAGCGGGTACCGGAGGCCCAATCCAGGGGGAAAGGGGGTTTATAGGTTGGCAGCGCACTTGTGACTCCACTGGTGTCGCGGGTGTCCATGGGCGACGGCAATCGCTTACTATCAGGTGATCTGTCTGCTCGTCTGCCACCTATCACATAAAAAAACTGATAATAAATAAGTCACAGAATTTCTAGGTACGACCATAGATCATATAAATATGATCTGTGATTACACAAAATTCTTGCGATGATTTTCATGACACGCAAAGTCTGCGTCTAACCCGTTTGGAACAGTGGTAGTGAACGCTGGCTTTGGTACAAGGGTTGCGGGTTCGATCCCCGCACAGTACAAACATTTGTGTGCATCAACATGTTTGTTTGTATTGGTCTGGGTGTTTTCTATGTATTATAAGTATGCATTTACAAAAGAAACTTTACTATTATGTGTATATATTTGTAATCCCACTGTTGATTCTGATTATTTCTGATATCCGTAACACAGGTGCTTGAGCTACCTATCTCGGAGTCAGATCAATTTATGTGATGTGAAATATTTATTATGTATTAAATAATATAATAATCACAGAAAACAAGTTGATTGTAAAAAAATACATTTTGCCTGATAAAATAAAATAGTTTAGATAGATAGATATTCTTTATTGCAATTAATGCGACCGTTTTATTGAGACCTTTACTTTTATAACTGGTCACGTTACTGAACAACAGAGTGCTTCATTCTCTGCTAACTATATCCATAACACTTCATGAGCACATCGACTAATATCTATTAAAAAACCAAATTGCTTCACTTCAACTGATGGAAAGCGAAAGAATAACAATAATCTTCTCTTGCTTACCATCAGGTTGAGGAGAGCCAATATACGGTGCCTCTATAAAAACACATTTTAGCAAGCAGAATTGTTACTAGACAAACTTATCAAATTCGCTATCAGTTTCCAAGAAATCTTTGCATAGCGAGATTAGCGAATGACTAATCATTTGGCTCATTTACATAACCAATAAAATAAAAATAAACTTCTTGTTCTGCAACAGATTAACGATTTATTTAAAATCACTAGGTTGTTTCGTTTGAGACCTGACTTACGTAACTGAGTTGCAATTACCGGCATAATTAATTTCACTCATCACAAAGTAACTATTACAAAGACTTGACTGTAGTTCGACTTTCGTTAGTAGCAAGCATAGAATGTTGTTATGTTTTATCATTCTCAGATAAGACACCGAAGTGGTGGTGACATCACCACGTCACAGACCGCATCTAAAGACACTGTTTAGTAGGCTTTACCTGATAAGATAAATGCTAATTCGCTGATTCTTAAAAACCGATACGATCTGTTTCATATTCTTGTTTATGTTATTTTGGTTGATGGTCCACGAATTTAAAAAGATGCTCTGAACTCCCGACTACTGCCCCACTAAATACTTAATTACCGTCTTGTCAAAAAAAGGAACGGTGATCTACGACTTCCCCAAAAATGGTGGACGCCAGTAGATAAGAACGCCTCAAGTCGAGTGAAGTCTACTTGACACAGGAGCATATCGGATCGAAACTCGAAATCATAAACCGGTTTTCTGAAGTCCACCGTCCTCGTTCGACGCCGGGAGCTGCGTATACGCTGTCTCTGTCAGTGAGTCACCGTTTCTACGTATCAGGCAGGCAGGCCGCTCTACAACAGCTCTACGCACTTCATGGCCACTCGTTCGGCTCCGTCACGCTTTGTCTGCAATGACTGGACGTTTAATGCGACAATATATTAATGTCCAAAGTAATAAGCAAATAGATTTCTTGTAATAAAAACGATTGCTTTTGAACACCATTTCGAATCGGTCGAAGGTTTCATCGATTGTATCTCATTCATTGGTGCTGATACATAATTATTTGTAATTCAATGTGCTGTGTAATTATTTGTTGCCGTAATTTACCAATTGCATGTACCTAACTGTGTCAATTTGGGCAACCTTATGCGTCATATAATAAAATTTATCACAATTTTATTGAGACTCGTTTTAATTGCACATCCATTCTTAATATGACGAGAGGGAATATATAAAAGGCTGACATTCGACGATCTCTTTGTATTGAAACTTATTTGAAAATTAAATGGAATAATGTTTCAAATGTTACTTCCAGGTGAAAGGACATTCAGATTGTCAACGCGTTGTCGAGATTAAGCGAATTATTTACAGCTCTTTAAACGTTCATTTGCCATTTGGCATGTTCTCGTATAAACATTTGGCGATCCCCGATTCGGGTTTTAATTTTAAAACTCGTATGTTAACTGTTCACATCGCATCGTGTGACAAGTATAATAAAGTTGGGAGCCGTAAACATGGAAGATGAACAGGAAAGGAACATTCGTCCGTTAAGAGTTGTTGCAGAGCGTAACCCGTTGTTGTGGCGCGGCGAGGGATTACGGTGTATGATTCATTTGTTTTATTTATTGATGCAACAAATGGCGCCAAACGAGGTACACGCTCGGAGGTGTAGAAAGAGAAAGGGAACTTATTCAAAAGTAGGTAATGTTTTTGCCGGTCTGTGTGCGCGTGCGCGTGCGTGTGTGCGGCGCATGATTCATCGGCGCGTGGGCCGAGCTTATTGTGCGCGCTCCTCTATCTATTCACACTAGATAACTTTGACTTTTCCTTTTGACTTAATCATCTTCACTGTGTATTTTTTATTTTAATCCTACGATTTCGTTTTCGTTCAATTGAAACCGAAAAATTTATACAAACAATTTCACTTATTCAAAACTCTATTCAATTGCATTGTGTAAACACAAAGTTTGATTATTGTTGGGGGCATCTGTTGGAATTGCGCAAAAGTCGGTTGTCGCAAGATCTGAAGCAGGCGTTCATTAAGACTTCATTGTTGTATCTCGTGAAGTGTTATTTACCTTTCACCGTGTCGCCCGCTGTCTAAACCGTCTTTTGTATCAAAACAGATCCTTCCAACTTTGTGTACAGAGGTGTTCTCCAAGTTTTATTCTCCGATTGTTTAATCTTAAAGTGTTTTTGCTTCTTTATTCCATTCCTCGGGTATTTTGTTGTTGTTAGATTCGAGTTTTGAAGTCGTCTTTCTAAAACCTGTTAAATTAAAAGTTGTGCGTTTGTATGTTAATTTTCTGTCACAACTTTTTAATATATCGTCCACCTGATAACTTAAATCTATCTGGTCGTATAACACCAGTAAGCTTGCAAAACAACTAGATAGATATCCTTATTGTGATTTTAAAACCGCCGTCGACGATATTTCATAACTGGAAGACTTTACAAGTAGAAATTATAAGTAACAAATCACTGCATAAGCAAATAGGAGCCCAATTCACGTGCTTGTGACATTTATTATCATACGACATATATCACTAAAACATAGTGTTTTTGTAAGAATTTCATGCGACATCCGCCATGGATTTTCATATCGACAATCCCGAGAATGGGCTCCAGGAGCCTTAGGCTAGTGTTTTTGATGCTCAAAATATTCCTATTACAAACTCTCGTTTTGTAATGTGATTTTGAGGTTATAGTAATTTCATAAACTAGCTGTAACTAAAATTTCTGGTCGAGACAATTCAGGCACTTTCAGCATCGTTCAGGTTTGCCCACCTTCTTGAACCATCATCATCATCTTCATCTTAGCGTCCCAAGCTGTCGCTTCGGAGCCCGGGGTCTGCTTTCCTACTTCGACTCCTCAACTTCGCACGGTCTTGTGCAGCTTCTTCGTTTATCAATTATTATCTATTCCAAAGGCTATTCGCTCCATGAATTTCTAAAGCCCCTCTATAAATGAAACATGTGCAAATGTACAGTGTTGAAAAGTTCAATAAGTTTACTTGAACCTGCAATGGTGTCAACTCATATTATTAGTCGATGACCTTTTATGCGTTGATGCTCGATACACTGGAGGCGGGTGCTGAGCGCGGTGGTGTCGCAAACGCGCGCATTGTGACTCGAGGGCTGCGGTTGCGCACCAGGGTTGATCAATGCAAAAAGCATGCAAGCATGCGTTGCTTGTATATTATAGCTAACTTTCAATCGACTTCATAATATGAAGTCGATTATACTATGGTCTGCTTCTACTAAATAGGTTTGACTGTTGAGTCTCCGGTATGAATTTACATTATAGATTTAACAGTATTTATGTTTCCATCCAAAGATCTTTCGCAGTAAGGTACTGTAGTGGGTAATCGTGCCAAAGACAAAGGCTGGCAATTTAGGTTATAACGTGCGTTGAGTTAAGAATTAACCCTTAAAATAATCCTAGCTAGACGAAACTTTAGATGTCTCCATGTCGAGATTTGATAACCCTAGTCTGGGTGCGCGCGCGCGGGCTTTCTCACCGTGGCATTGTGCGCGAGTGAACGGCTCAGAGTCTATGCTAATAAAAACGTTTAGTTTGCATTGCTGTGTGAATTTATTCTACATGATTTTCATGTTAATGTTTTGTATAATTTGTAAATTAATCTTTTAAGCGCTATTGTTCTTAATATCTAGTAGTTAACAATTTGTTCTAGCAAATTTAGGTGAAGATTCTTTTTGGTGATGTTTTTGTTTGTTTATTTTCATCATGATCATTTTCATTACTTCATAGCTATATTATAAAAAAAAACCTGCTTTTCACTGATACTATAGAGCCGTATCAAACCCTCAGCGTGAACTGGGATTCGAATAACATAGCTCTGCTGTAACAATCAAATAAAAGATATCACATCAAGGCGAACGTTTATCTCCCACCCAGAAGCGGTAAAATGTTTAATTTGTATCACGTCACGCATAAGCACCGGTTGTAATCGCCGCCCATAAAACAATTCGCGGCGTGACGTAACAAAAGTGCAGCACGAGCGTGCATTAGGTAGTCTCTTGCAACGCTTGCAATGGTCCCAATATCAGTAGTACTAGTAGAACTACTAGTAGTAGTATCAGTAGTATTAGTATTAGTATCAGTAGTAGTAGTAGTTATCTACTGTGAAATCGGTCAACCTCCCGTTGAGCACGGGACACGCTCCCTCCACTTCGTTAGCGCCGCCAATTGGTGCAAGTTCATGAATTGTGTTGCTGGATTGATTTTCTTTTTGTATTTTGATCTTGTTGTTTCTTGAAGAAAGCAAGCGGCCGATAACGCCCAGTTACAATTTAAGTACGTAGTTTCTGAATAAAGATAGGTGCAGACAAAATGTCTAACCTTGAAAAGTTAAGAAACTATTAGGTACATAACGGAAGCGGAAACATATTCCAGACTACAATTCGATTTGGCTCGTTTCTTCAACAGGATTAAAATTTACATCCATTCGTCCTCTTTTAAAAATATTGTCTGTGTCCTAATACGGAAGTGATGATATCGATAAAATTATGATTTCTATATCAGCTGTTTAGGGTCCTGAAAAGGGTTTAAAGTTTCCTCTACAAAGAATGTAGGTATTTTCCTGAAGTGGGGCGGAACATTTAGGCTGATAAGATTAATAAAGTATGATAGCTTCGTGGCTCGGAGGTGTAAACGTCATGTCTCTTTGCCAAGTACATAAAAATTACATGTATTTAGTTACGAGTACCTTGTATATCTCAGAGGATATTTACATTTTCGATTGAAGATTTTAAGATCATTCAAATGTTAACGAAAGTTCATTTTAAAAGTATGAAATTGTTTAAAAATAATGACGCATCGAATATACTCGTACAATCAATTTACACCAACTAATGTAATAAAAGCGTTAAATAAATCGTTTGATATAAAAGAAACTCATATAAAACACAAACATGTTACGTCACACGTCTGTGGCCATTTTTATGTAGCGTTTTGGGCTTTCCCAAAAATTTAATTTCAAAGTTGTTAGATATCTTCGGTAGAAATGAGAGTCAAGTAATTCTTTAAACGATGTTTCTATATTTGACAGCTCTTTAAAAGTTGTAATACATAGTAAATACCGTACTGGGAAGAAATCTATGGCGTTGAAGAAACCCTACGTCCAGCAGTGGACCGACAAAGGATATTGATTGATTGATTGAAATATTAATATTCATCATCATCATCATCATTTCAGCCAATGGACGTCCACTGCTGGACATAGGCCTCCCCCAATGTTCTCCACACAGATCGGTCCTGTGCCTCCCGCATCCAATGGATTCCCGCGATCTTCACCAGATCGTCGGTCCATCTTGTAGCGACAGTGATGACATACGGAACCGAAACGTGGCCGCTTACAATGTGCCGATTAAGGAGGCTCAAAGTCACCCAGAGAGCAATGGAGAGGGCTATGCTCGGGGTCTCCCTGCGTGATCGTATCAGAAATGATTAATATTACAGAACCAAAATTGTTTAGATCGGTCCATAAAAAAAATGTGATGCGCAAGCAAGTAGTACCGTAGCAAAGGTGTGGAAATATGCTAAAGAGTTTTGTATGTTGGTATGTGTATCTATTTTAAGAGGACAAAGTCGAGTCCTCTGCACTGGTCACGAGTCTAAATTAAGTAACAACATTCCTAATTGACATTTTGGCACGTCAAACTTTTGTCACAGTCTGCCACTGACACGGA
Source organism: Marasmia exigua (assembly GCA_019059595.1). Taxonomy (NCBI): domain Eukaryota; kingdom Metazoa; phylum Arthropoda; class Insecta; order Lepidoptera; family Crambidae; genus Marasmia; species Marasmia exigua. The sequence goes on along the minus strand of CM032465.1, from coordinate 27,590,649 downwards.
CAATACGTTATAGGAAATATATGGACATGAAACCTATTTATAAAGATTTACATAAATAGTGCAGTAAGAATGTTTTATGAGTTGCAATGGGCAATGGGCGGGACATATAGCCCGAAAGACAGACTCGTGGTGTAGGGAAATGTTGCAGTGGAGGCCATTGGATAAGAAAAGACGTATCCGAAGGCAACCAATGAGATGGAGAGACGCCAAAGATTGGCGGGCACAACTGGACTTATAGAATGGAATGAAAGATAGAAAGAAGATTGAAGGAAGCCTACACAAATTAGTTGAAAACGGCTTAAGGTGACGGGTAGGGTACACTAGCGACGCTAATGGATTTTAATTTTTAGCTACTAAACCGGATCTATTTTAAACAATTTCGGGGTTACAACCTCTCGGCAAACACTTATGCTATTTATTAAATAACCATGCATAAATGTTGTGCATTTTCTTGTGGGTAGACCACCTGCACGATGGGCCGACGAAATTGTGACGGCAGTGGGGAAACAATGGATAAGGCTGGCAAGGGACCGAAGGGAATGACGGGATAAAAAAGAGGCCTAGGTATACTCAGCAGTGGGTGGATGTGGGCTGATATGATGATGATTGCATTTTACAAATATTCAGGTAGCTTTTATGAAATTATGAAACAAACTTATTTTTTATTAATTTGGTCTCTTAGACACCTTTTTTTAATAACAACATATATTTTATTTAAAAAATGTTTCACTTATTCAACCTGATACCAACACAAGTTCTGAGGCATTTTTATTCTAAGTATGAAAATGAAACTGAACCGCACATCACGTCAGAACGCCAAATTCCATTCACATCACCTGGATGGATTTATATCGACTACAGTGCGTTTCTCACGTCATTTCCTACCACGCACAGTAAAACTGTGGAACCAGCTGTCATCCGTGGTGTTTCCGAACAGATACGACCTGGTGACCTTCAAGAAAAGGGTGTACTCCTTTCTTAAGAGCCGGCAGCCGTCTGCTCGTTTGTCCGCTATAATGTAAAAAAAAGCAGTTTATAAAAAACCTAGAAGTTATTAATTCAAATTAGTCTAGTCGTGTTTTGAACTAGCACGTAATTTTTAATAATACCTACAATTTATCATGGATTAAGTCAAGCGTCTACTTTTTAACCAGTACGTTTACAATATGTCAAATTAGTTGCGAGTGCGTTATTGTCTGAAACCTCAACATCACGAAACAATAAGCATTGCTATTACGCTATACGACTACTGTGTAAGCGCATCGCACCGACTTGTAACTTGTAAACCAGAACGCTGTAAAGCGCGGTTTACATGCAACGACTCTACGCGATGTTTGGAAGCTTAAGCGCTTACATAACGTCTTCCCCATACATAAATCATTATAATCTATGGGATATGCTCAAACATGCTCTATAATAAGAAAGGGATTCTTATTAGAGGTGACAACGCGTTTCATCAGCACTCAGTTGCTTTTGAGTGTGAGTTGCAGATCGCGAGATAAATAAGTTGCCTTATTTTCCTTTGCAACCATGGCTAACGCTATTTTTCATTCTTATACTTTTCAAATATTACGAAATAAATATTACAATGTCTTAAGTCTTACATTTTAATTGCATACCCTAATTTTCTATTATGTATCTTACTTACCCACATTTTAAGCACTTTTAGTACGGTATTTTATGATAGAAAAAAATTGTAGGTACAACCTTAAATCAACTGAATAAAAAATGACGATTAAATTTTCCTTTCACGTTGAATGCACCATCTGGTGGTTTTTTTTTGGAAAAAAACAATATAAAAAAAAAGGCAAACATATTCCAACACGTTGTCAAAATCGAAATCAATTAAGAGCGAAAGACTTACATCTCTGTGTACAATCAGTGATAACTTCTTGGTTTACGTACTAACCAGGAGATGATGATGATGAAATAAAGTTGCGCGTTGAAAAGTAAACATTTTTACTTCTTCCCAAAATGGTTCCATATAAACCGCGCTGGTAGCCACAAATGGCCCGCCTCATTCCCGCTCCGTAGCCAGCAAAGCAAGCGTACCGTTATTTCTATGTACCTACCCATCTGGGCACACGCTGCCTTGATGGATCGTACTTCGTCTCTAGGAAAATAATTAGCATTAAAAATTACAACGGTCTAACTTGGTTATAAATCAAATCGTTTTACGACTGAGAGCGGGCAATCAAATCATTTTTAATGCACCTTATTAATTTTGTAATCCGACTTTAAGTGTGAAAATTTGTTTTAAAATAATTAAATATTTGAACAATAAGTAGGTGGCTAAATAAATACACTTCAAGCTACTTGGTAATAAGAACTTGTTAAAATAGTATCCTTTATTAAATGACCGACCCGTTTGGAACAGTGGTAGTGAACGCTGCCTTTGGTCCAAGGGTTGCGGGTTCGATCCCCGCACAGTACAAACATTTGTGTGCATGAACATGTCCGTTTGTATTGGTCTGGGTGTTTTCTATGTATTATAAGTATGTATTTACAAAAGAAAAAGTAATATATGTATATATTTGTAATCCCACTGTTGATTCTGATATCCGTAACACAGGTGCTTGAGCTACCTATCTCGGAGTCAGATCTATGTATAGTGATGTTGTGAAATATTTATTTATTTACTTTATGAAGTTAAGAAAGTTATTTTAATATCTGTACATATTAAATTTAATGCCCTTGACCACTTCACATCTCCAATTGTATAATTTTTGTTTCAATTATCAAATTTGATATTATCATTTTCATGCAATTAGCTACTTTTTACATATTTTCGATATCCGAAACCATTTTGTATAACGATGTAATTGTTCTACAAAATTCAAATTAACTAACGAGTTGAATACCAGCTCCTCTACACTCCACTTCAAATTCAATTCCGATACAACTCAAGGTGACTCTATTTTAGCATAGTTAAAGCCTACTTACTTGTAGCCAACGGTAATTATCTTTCCATAACTATGTATCGTAAATGTAAAGATGAAGTTGGTTGTTAAATGTACAGGAAATGAAACAAGCGCAAGTCACTGTTACTTGCGCTTAAATTGATCGAGTTCAAAATTTCAACATTTGAACATTAATAACATTTGAAGTGAACTTGATTCAAAAAGTTCAAAGTTCAAAATCTTAATATAGTATTAATCAACAGCAGTATCATCATTATTTCAAGTAGAATATCTAGTTAAGTTTCGTCGGTATGACCGGTAGAATGAATTCTTTCCCCACCTGGGAATGAAATGATTATACCTCCTTATTTAAAGTTCAGATAAATAATTGCAACCTAAAACTTTAAAACTCTAACTCCAATGCATACAATAACCACCACACTATTTAACCACAATATTTAAATATTTATAAAAATAAATGTTTTTTTTTTTAAGTTTATGTGGTTAGGAGTGCTCTTAGCAAGTGTTTTTTTATATAATAGGTAGCAGACGAGGAGACGGATCACCTGATGGTTTTTTTTTTATTTCGCTGTAGTGCGCTGCCAACCTTTAAACCCTCTTTCCCCTGGATTAGGCCTCCGATTCCCTCACTCACGCCAGTTTTCTGTAAGGCCGTAGTATCACCACAGAATAACTATAGGACATCCCTCCGGTCGAGCCGGCCTCGCACGGTCAAAGCAAGTGTTTGATTATCTTTAGCTCGATTCTGGTAATAGGAGAAATGACAGCCACTTGCATTTGACTAATCGATTAATATTAGCGTAATAATTAATACAGCAATTAGTGCTTATTAGAGATGATGTGGATTCCATGGTTCAGATTTTTCTTGATGTTTTTTAGTTTCAAAGTAGGAAATTATACACACCTAGAATTAGGTCTAAATACAATTTGTCGTAAAGATTCAGAGTCGCGCTGTTCTACCGCTAGTGATGTGTCCTTTCTAGAAGGACTTACGAGTAACTTGAATTAAAGTAGGCCATAACTTAAATTAACTGAGTCAAATTCTCTGTGACTTGATTAGGAAACTCCTAAATCACGCGGATTCAAATGGCTCCCTAATTGATCAGGGATATTTTCACGAGGTTGTAAATACTTTTACATTAGTAAACAAAACTGAAATTATTTTTAAGCAATTGAACTTTTAAATTTTAATCATGATCTAATTAGTCGGTTTCCTTTGTCTAAAGGTAGCGAGGATCAGGCTTTATCGTAATTAACAAAGTACCAGACGCAACCAAATCTTGGATCATGGTCCAAGCGTATGTACTTCGTGGTTCGAAATGGGTAAGAATGCGTGGGGCTCTTTGCCCGAGCTTCTTCTCGCCTTCCCGAGTCCAGGATATGGCGAAACTGGTAGAAACAAGAAGCGGATGCTTTTGCCAGCGGCCATAACTAAGCAGGCTGAAGGAGGCGAATTTGTCCAGTCTCGTGGTCTATAGAGGATTGTTTTGTCTTCCCTCGGGTCGGATCTTAAGTCGGCACATCTCTAGGTTCTGCAGCGGTCGGCAGCGTGGCGGCGCGGGCGCGGTTATACATTATTCAACAGTCATTTCTATGCAACGCGACAGCGAACACTATAAAAAGTTCTCGTTTGACAACTCGGACGCCTGCACCCTTTGTACCTACGTCATACACCCTATGTTGGGACTGTGCTTCTCAAACTTTAATTAGAATTTAGCGGAAACAATTTCTTTAAAGATCAGTTTAATAAATAATTTTGAATGAAAATGACGCCTAGTTGTCCGACCTAGGTCGCTGGAAGGACGTCGTCTAGACTGATCTGCTCCTGGTCCATAACTAGCAAGAAATAGCGCAGGATCGACTTAAGAGGCGATCTCTTGTTTCTGAGGCCACGACTCTATTTGGGTCGCTTCAACCCCCGGCTATAGAATTATTAATAATTCTATACCCCGGCTATATAATTATTAATAATTCTATGCCCCGGCTATATAATTATTAATAAATAATTCTATGCCCCCGGCGAAAACGAAGGGGTGTTTGTTATACGAGTAAGTTTGACGTGTCTAGTGTGTGTTTGAGTGTTTTTTTTTGTGCAACAGGAAATGTAATACTTATTTCTTTTCAATTAATTTACCCAGGGGTGTTGCTAAAAAATCGATTACCTACTTCAATTGAAACGTAAATGTGGCAACATTTATACTATTTTTTAGCTGTTACAAAACTCACTGAGTAATGATTAAAGTATGCAATGAATTGTTTGTTCAGTATAACTTACAAACAACACGTTGGGTTACTATGAATACAATCTTTAGTATTATACTTCCTCAGCCATTTAGAGAATCGAATGAAGATTTTTTTCAGATTGTAGTAACTCAATCCCAACTTGTGGTGGTCTGTGCTCATCTGTTGGCCTAACTGATCTCAGCGTCATGGCTAAGTCCAAAGCTATCTCTTTAGAGCCCGAGTTACGCCTTGAACAATTGTCAGTCAGTATTAAAGTCAGTTTCTAAGGGGTACGTACAAAATGTAAGCTACTTTTGATGCTGACCGTACTGTACGTACTATTCGTATGTCCTATTTTCGAAAAAAATCACTAAAGTTTGAGTTTGAATAAGAGAAATGCTTGGACAATACTTGTAATTGCTTGGATGTTGGATGAAAACGTAACAAAACAGTTTTTTTGTAAGTTTGAGAAGCAATGCAAAGTGCACGCACGTGCTCGTTTCGCTCTTATTTGGGGTGCAAGTTGCACGATGATTGTATAAAAAGTTTTTTTATTATTTTTGTTTTATATTGCTGTAATAAAATATTTTACATCAGTCAATCATTTCGTTGGACACATAGACTTAGAATGACCTCCCTGCTCGTTGGACGGGAAGTTTCTAATTAAACGGCACGATCATAGAGTCGTAAAAAAATATTGTACAGTCGTGTTTACCTAATTAAGTACCGTACTAGGGGTACCGGGTACGTCGACTGGGCCTATGGAACATTTGGCAATAATCATGCCTCTTAAGAGAGTTCTATTCCCTTGATAAATACTGTTGTTTGTTCGGTGCCTGAGTGTTACAGTAATCATTTAAGTTTTACACCTTAATTTAGTGACAACTGCGATGATTTTAACAGAATGACCACACTTAACAAATGTTTTATGTGATAGGTGGCAGACGAGAAGACGGAACGATAGCGATAGATAAGCGATTGCCGCCGCCCATAGACACCCGCGACACCGGTTGAGTTACAAGTGCGCTGCCAACCTTTTAACCTCCCTTTCCCCCGGATTGGGCCTCCAGTACCCTCACTCACGCAGCGAAACACAGCACAGTGCTGCTTCACGCCGGTTTTCTGTGAGGCCGAAGCGTGGCTCACAAAAGGTCAAAAACATGCTAACTTTGAATCTGGCCTTAATATATTTTACCATATGTTTCTTTTTTTCTTGTGTGTAGGTTTAAATCCTGACCAAAAGGACAAAACAAAAGTCTGTTTCCCGCTAACCTCCAAAATAATTTTGAATTTGTTATTCAAAACAGTGTCATAGCCTGGAAGTGGGGTCGAAGAGGGCTACGACTAACAGGAGGAAACGATTTGAAAACAAGACAAACAATTGCCAAATAAACGAGAGAAGAGTCACTAATATAACATTAAATAAATAGGAGTGTTTAATTGTGCATGTTCACGAATAATAAAAAAAACATTGATTATCACACCAGCCTATTAGATAATACAAGCAAATGATTTTCTTCAAGTATTAATTTCTTCTAAATGTTACGCTGAGTGAGTGAGTGAAGGTTTATATATTATGTTTTTTTTTACTACATCACATACATTGATCTGACTCTGATAGGTATGGATAGGTAGCTCAAGCACCTGTGTTACGGATGTCAGAATCAACAGCGGAATTACAAATATTACATTTAATTCTTTTCTTTTGTTAGTACATACTTATATAATACATAGTAACGACCCAGACCCATACAAACAGACATGTACTGTGCGAGGATCGAACCCGCAACCCTTGCATAAGAGGCAGCGTTCACTACTTACCACTGATCCAAAAGGTTCGGGTCTCCTCTCGACAACTTTTTATTGATATGAATTTTTTGGCTTCAGCCATCTTTTGCAATTTATTCTTAAGTAAATCATGCACTTACATTTTTTTCATCGTCGGCTCATAGCGAAGCAAGAAGCACTTAGAAAATTCGTCGTCATGCCAAGGTCTCCGGTAGCTTAGTCGGTAAAGCAGTTGCCCGGTTAGCAAGAGATCGTGAGTTCGAGTCCCACCCAAAGGCTGTCGAAAAATTTTAAGTTTTTTTTTTATGTGATAGGAGCAGACGGATCACCTGCTGGTAAGCGATTGCCGCCGCCCATGGATACCCGCGACACCAGTGGAGTCATTATTTACTTAACATTTAATTGAATTCCAGAGAGCTAATATATTGAGTAATACGATTAGATACTTAACATTTAATTAAATTCCAGAGAGCTAGGAGCTGGATTGGCTTCAACAGCTCTATGTATTAATCAATATATTAATATTGAGTATATATATATAATATATCAATATATTAATATTAATCAATATATTAATATTGAGTAATACATAGAGCTGTTGAAGTCTATCCAGCATGATCTACCACTGCTACATTATCATAATAATGGTTAATATATCATAGAAAGTTCCTCGTCCTTTCGTAATTGTAAATTGATCGTATTGTTCGAAGGTCAGAGATCAAATAAGTCGTTCAATCGCAGGGTTATCGACAACGCGAGAACACTTTGACATTAAGGAATATGAACATACACACATCCTATAATTGTAGCCTTTTGACAAAATAAAACAATGTGAGCCGCAGACCGGTGTATCTATTACACCGTTTGTTGTAAATGTTACAATTTTTTTTGTCATTTTATTAAGAGGCATGGAAAATGGCAAGAACATAACAAGTTCATTGCCATTTATATTAAGGTAACGGGTAGGGCACACTAGCGACGCTAATCAATTTTAATTTTTAGCTACTAAACCGGTTCTTTTTTAACAATTTCGGGGTTACCATCTCTCGGAAAACACTTATACTATTTATTAAATAACCATGCACCAATTTTGGGTCCGTTTTTGTACGCGAAAAACTCACTCACACCAAAAGCGGCCACTTTTGGCGGTAATAAAAATAAAAATTCGAGTGCAAAAGAGACCAAACAGTTAACTATAAGTATTAAATAAAAAGTATAGGTGTTTGCCGAGAGATTGTAACGCCGAAATTGTTTAAAATAGATCCGGTTTAGTAGCTAAGAATTAAAATCGATTGGCATCGCTTGTGTGCCCTACCCGTCACCTTAGCAAAATAGATTTTAGATCAGAATCTTTTTCCATATCAAACAAGTCCGTGAACAATCTTACGTACTAGTATGTTTAATGAAAGAGCACACATACATTACCACAATCAATGTAAAACACAAGATCATCTATTAACAATAATATGCTCTGCTTCTGAAATGCTCTCAAGGTTTCGGCTAGCTTGTGCTGTTGAAAATCCTACCTCAGATGCGATTCTAGCTCAAAGCAAATTATATCATGGTGAACTCTCAATTTATGCATCACCTCATACCTTTACGACTTGACTTCGTGTCGCTGAAAACCCTACTCCGCGGCGCGATCCTTCGCTCAAAGCTGCGCGTGATCAATTCGGCCCACTTTCCAGCCACTAGATAGTTATAACGTCTTTATTTTAAGACCATTCGCACTGTTCGAACCTAACGCTCTTCGCCTCGGGGAATATAACAAATCATCGCAGGTTGTTATTAGCTGTTGGACATGGAATATTAATTTAGACTACCTACTTTCAGAACGGAAGCAATGGAAATGTTATCGTTTTAATTAGGATTCAGATGATGAATGTGTGATTTTCACATTGAACTCAAGATATTGGCATTTTAGTATTAAATATCGCAATTTTGTCAAATAAAACAATATTTTTTATGTAAGTATATTCTGTTTTAGGCTACTATTTAGATCATCGAATCATGTTCATCGTCGTTTAAAAAACTGTATACTTCTTTAATACAAACAAAAAAAGACGAACAAATTTAGAGACGGGGATGAAGAAGACAAAAAATAAGCTTTCCTTAGAAAACAAAATGGCGTGCTTAATTACTTACTTATTGAAAATAAAGAGTTCAATGTTGACTTTACATGCGGACTATCTTCGTATCAAAATTGTACATATATTATTGTTTCTGAAACTTCAAATATATCAGCTATGAATAGAAATTGGTTAACGTGGCTTAGGTCGTCAAATAATTAGGCCTATCTTTAATAGTAACCTTTTCAATGAACTAAAAGTAAACAGTGCTAATTAATGAGCAGTAAAGTTAAAGTACCCATTAACTGATCACGATGTTTGGTCTCTATCAAGAGCATCAATCCAAATCTGGAGCATAATTATGTCCGAATTAGCCTAAAGCGCTTCATGTTCGTTCGTGGACTGTTGAGCCGTCACCAGCTCGTTGACAGCGATGTTCAAACCACCGTAACAAGTATTTTAACAGGTTTGGAAATTACCTCATGTAAACAGACAGGCAATCCATCATTTTAATGGATATTAAGCAGATAAGTGCGTGTTGTCTTGTGACGATTTATATTTTATTTGATAAGCGTGTGCGTAATGTAGAGCGAAAAGCTTGACAATTTAGTAGTTACAATCAAGCTACAACTGAAAAAATATTGAAATATTTAAATGTTACCCATCTGAAAAAATACTAAATCACGGTAGGCAGCGGCATGACTGTGCTCAGGCATTGTTGATGTCTATGAGCGGCGGTTACCGTTTACCATCAGATGGGCCGCAAGCTCGTCTACCTACTATAAGCAATAAAAAAAATATATGCATAGTAAAAATGTGAAATGGTAAATAAAACTAATGACGAACGACCTAAGGATCGAAGGTTAAGAAATAAGTGTGCTTACACTTACACGAGCCTTAATACAAATTCGCAAAACTTAATAAATAGGTTATATCATATTTGGGAATGAGAAATGCCTGTCTAAGTACAGTACTTTGGCTTTGGTTCTCTTTTTAAAGGAAACATTCAGAATGAATTTTGGGAACAGTTTCCTCTTCCACTATGTTTCTGTCTTAATCAATCAACCTAAAAATGTCGCGTGCTAATCAAGTACCTATATTCCGGTGAATTGCTTTTGTGATATAATTAGCCACCAAATCGATCCTGGATATATAAGCGTCAGGTGCAATGACCGACTATTTGATCGAGACTGCATGAACATCCTCGTGTGTGAATCTATCTCAATTAATTAATAAGCCTATCGCCGTCCACTGCTAAACATAGGCCCATAGAGCACCAACCAACCCAATCCTGAGGAGTCTGCATGTAACTTACGCCAGCAATGATTTTTATAGATATAATCGGCCCATCACTACTTCAGCATGCTGATCTAGTTGCAATGTCGTTGACTTTAGTTTAGTTGATCTGAATTTTATTTGCCTGAGAAACTTCAAGCCTAGCACGCTTAGTCTAATATCTACCCCTAAGTAGAATAATTTGACGGCCACGTCCAGTCTCCTAAATGCCGACCAAAGACCTATGGAATTCTCGGGCCAATTTTCTTATTAAGTTTCAAACCGCTAATACATCGGATGTGATTATTGTAGTGACCGGGAGAGCGTATGGAATCAGCTTTCTTTCGTATATTAAAGATGAATCAAGGAAACGCAATCCATGAAACAGGTTAGCTTCTACAAAGTTAATCATCTATTTGGTTTCATAATATGCGAAAATATTCAAAACACTATTCATTTGGGTTTATCACTGACAACCCGCTGCCTTAAAATAGATGTAGTAGCCGCGTTAACTGCCAAATTTATTTACTATTATTGTCTCTAAAATCTCAGAAGCACTGCTAGTAAAATCATATTGTTTTGGAAAAAGGAGATTTCGCGGTTTCTACCGGTCCAGAAACAGGTTTTACTTTGACAACTGTACGGTCTTAACTCGCTAATGTAGTAGGTATTTATAGTTTAAAAAACCCAATATTGGGCATATCGGATGACAAGTGGTCAGGCCTCACCGTCATGTGGCAAGGATGGCACGCAATGAAAGATGGTTTTCATATTGATTGTCTCATGTTTGATGTTTTTTTTATTCGGTTGTTTCAATAATTATTCCATCACTTTGAAATGATTAACCTAAAGTAGTAAACATAATAAAACCTGAATTCAAAGTAATTTGTATAACATTTTAATCATTTTGAATACAAATTAATTAAAAGTGGAATACTTATAGAGAAGTAGAATTCCTTACTCGTATCTATGCAATCATCACAATGTAACAAAAATCGGAATCTTGAATATGAATATTCACAATTAATTACCTACGGTTAAAAAAATGCTTCATCACTTGTTTTTATATCTGATGCTCATCTCTAACTCGATTCATAGTCAAGGTAAAATATAAAACCATCATTATTATCTATACTGCACTGGCGTGAAAAAATAAACAATCGCAAAGTTTTCATACAAACGCTACTTCAGGGCCTGACAAGTAATAAAATACTTTGTGTCAACTGCAATGATTCTAACTGTACATTGCTCTTAATTGATCGCCTTGAGTAAGCCTCTACCAACTAAATATAATCTTAATTTCTTCAGAAAATGCATTAAACAGCCATACTAAACGATTTAATTTATTCCAAATGCACACAAACGTTTCAATACATACCTAGCAATGACCCACACATTAACTTTTTATTCATTTGCGAATAAGGATAATAAGGAAACTATGGAAAGTAAAAGGTGGTATTTTTTTGCACATTGGTGCATAAAATGTATATTTCAACGAGCACATTATCACATTAATCGTGATTCAGTGAGTTACTAGCGATAACATTGTTATCTGTCAATCAAAAACATAACGTAGATTTGAGTACAAATCATAAGTATGTATTTACCATTTCGTGCTACAGAATATACCTACGAGTCATGAATATTTAAACTAGCGTGGAATTTGATTCGTCATAGTAATAAGTATGACGAAGTATCTTAATATTTTTTAAATAAAAATATTTTTGCTTCATGATGTACTAGATAATTTCATTACAAATTAGAAAGTCGGTTACGTCACAAATTCACAAAAGCGAAGCCACTATAAAAATAGTTTCTTATTTTTTTTCCATTCAAATATTAAGATTTAGATCATCCGACTACTGTAACTTTTTATAATACATATCTTATTTAGAGTGAAATATATCCCCAAAGACTAAATGTTATCGTATTAATCATAGTTTCCATATAATTAGAAGTGACATGAACATTAATTTAATGACAAAAAAATGTTGTCAGCCCTAAAGACGGGTGCGGAAACGGCGGAGCGGTCACCGTTCGCCGCTGGCACACTGCCCATGGCCAGCCTTTACAGTTATACAGCACCACACCACCAACAAGTCCTTACCCACCGCAGAATACAGTTCAAATTCCCTCGAATCTTTACATCTACAGGGTGCAGAAAAGAAAGTTTTCTCACAGGAAAAGTGCACTTGGTAGCAATTTATTTATTTGGCATAAACATGGAACTTGTGAATCCACTTTTGTTTGTTTGCAAAGTGAATTTGATTGGCGCTATTTAATGTTGAACACGTGGTATTTGGGGTTATACCTACAGATCATTCTGACTTTAGGACTATTTATATGTATTCGTATAACCGCCTAAACGTATTAAATTCATTAAAATTGAAATTCAAACATTAAGTACAAATTACTACTTAGGTATAAATGCAAGTTGACTTAGATTACGTGCTTTAGGTATATGTTTTCTCATTTGAGTCATCAGGTAAATGTGACGAATCAAATGACCTTTGACTCTGATATGTGTGTAATAAGTAACACGCATTGCAGCCTAATTGAGAAACTAACTTCGACATGTATCTCTCTGTACATATTTATTTACTCTAGTGACTTAGTAAGTGCTTTATCTAATTTTTTTTTTAATTGGAGTTTTATCGAGATTTTATTCACCATTTTTAAGATAAATCTTTCTTTGACAAAATCGAAAATTTATAATAAGTTTACACTTAAATAGAAGTAGGCAGCCTTTACAAGACTTATCAAATCAAATCAAATAATTTATTCGCTATAAACAAGGTGGTAAAATTAAGTAGGTGTTACAGAGAATATTACAGTATTTAAGCCTATTTAGCCTTACTTTAAGACATGCGAATATATATGTTGAGTATGACAAAAAACGGAATGAAATTTTTCCCTAAGAAGTGATGGAAAATACAGAAATTACTAATTATTAACCTCGCTTAAAATTGATTGATAAAATTTATAGAAACGACTCATGAAAATTACTATGTTCGATGAAACAAAGATACTACTGAGTCCACCCTTCAAGCTGAGGCACTTTATATTGACAAATACCAATTAATATAATTTAAACACGTTTTGGTGGCAATTTATCTTGTAAACTATTTTATTCTCTCCTTTTTAAGAAATAGAGGGCCTACAAGCAGACGTTTCACCTGATAGTAAGTGACCAAAGGAGTCCCAAGTGCGCTGCCAGCCTTTTAAAAAGGAGAACGTTCTTTTTTTGAAGGATTGCAGGTCATTTTTTTTTTCTTTACTTAAGGACTTTTATACAAAAGTACATGTCAGTCCTGTAGGACAATACATTAGTTTACACTTTGTATTTAATAACTAATATAAATGAGACAAGTGGCTTCTCAGCCTCTTGTTTTGATGCAGTCTATTGCAAAATCCAGCAGAAACCTAGCACGTTCTGACGTTGGGTCGGCCAAGATCTGGTGGAACATGCCAATATCAGAGAAGTTCAATCCTATTTTTGCTACCAGATCCTGTCTCTTTTGCTGGTACCGAGAGCATTCTATCAATATATGATGGACATCTTCAACACGTCCACACGGTTTGCAGGTCGAATCCAGAAACACCGCAGGCGTTGATAGTTCAATCCATATTGGTTTTTCATCATTACGCAGGGATCTCCTTAACGTGGATAATAGCCGAGTACATCTCTACATCAGTAGCACCAGTTCATTGACATGTACTCCTATACAGCATCTTTACTTTAGGTGACGGGTAGGGCACACTAGTGACGCCAATCGATTTAAAGTTTTAGCTACTAAACCGGATCTAATTTAAACAATTTCGGGGTTACAACCTCTCGGCAAACACTTATACTATTTATTAAATAACCATGCACAAATGTTGGGTCCGTTTTTGTACGCGAAAAATTTATTCACGCCAAAAGCAGCCACTTTTGGCGGTAGGCGAGTGCAAAAGCAGACCAAACAGTTAACTGTAAGTATTAAATAAATAGTATAGGTGTTTGCCGAGAGATTGTGTCCCCGAAATTGTTTAAAATAGATCCGGCTTAGTAGCTTCAATTAAAATCGATTGGCGTATCTAGTGTGCCCTACCCGTCACCAGAAAATCTGCTCATACCTAAGTTAAAATGCTTTAAGCACTAATTGAATAAGTAAAGGAAATAGTAACATTTGGAAGTGCACGTTTCCAAATGTATGCAATATACCATCTCTTAAACGTTATAGTGAGTTCCAACGTTTAATAGATATATTATACGTCGGTTGAATAATCTCCGCCTCTTTTGAACCTAGCTATTCAGCAGCGCGCCTCGCGAAACGAAATAAGCTGCATTTGTAAACAGAGCGAATGCAATTGCACCTTATAATAACCCGCATAGACTCAGCCGGCGACAGTCGATGTCGCAACTCGCTAGTGCTGTACTAAGAGCGTTCTAGATTTTGTCGACAGATCTAAAATAAGTAAATTAAGTTTAGGTTAAAATATCTTTACTACAACAAAAGACAGAAATACGTGATAGTATGTACGATACGAGTGTTAAGAAAATAATTAGGAACCTGAATTAAGACGCTCCATACATGTAGCAAATCGGCCCAGTTTATAAGTATTTACTGATATTATTTAAAATCCAATACATAATACATTTTACAAAACCAATAAACACTACATACCTACCCTCTAACACAATTACCTACCAGAACCCAGAACTCAGGACATGAATTTGTTGGAAAATGACAATGACTCGCGTGAGGTGCTGGTTCAATGGACCTCATGTTCGATCTCCACTATTTGGTCTCAACTTTTTGACTATCCCAGTTGAATGTTGATGTTCGGATATTTTGGTGGTGCTAAGTTTCGTGAGGAGCTACGGCAGAGATCTCTAATGCCTCTTCACGGGAGAAGATAGGTATGCTTGTTTATACTTATCCAGACTGTACCTATCCAGGACTATTATTACCTTACTCTATGGACAGACCGTTGTGAGGTATTTTTTCTTTCTATCTTCCACCTTTTGATATTTCATACGTCAGTTTGGATTGGGAGAGAAAATGAGAGGATGGATGAGAATGCGTTCGAAAATTATTTATGAAGTTGAAACCTAACAATATTTGTTTCATATTGAAAATAACCCAAACGGTTTTTTGAAGAATGTTTGTTTATAATGAAAATATTAAAGTAAAAAAAACAATAGAAGTTAGAACACTTGCTTGCCAATTTAGATGAAGATAAATTTGTCCCAAAAGACCACGAATCTTCTTGTAAAATTTAAGTTCTTGTTGTAACTGAGTGATGAACTGATGACAGCACTAGACTGCGTTTCCATGGATCGTGCCGCGTGTTGAAGCCACCTATTTTCTAATTACCATGGCAATTCCATTAGCACACGTTGCATAACCTTACAATTATTAGTACATTACCTAATCCACCCATAAGTAGTGTTTACCCGGCATGCGCCCCGTCCCGTGTGTCAACTTTGTCCGCAGGCCCTTTCTTGCTACCCACTTAGCCGTGTAACCTCCACTTGTCATGCATGAAACAATTACTCACAGTATTATTTTATTTTTATTTTCCAACAAGCCAATTTACAACCTTCCGTTTCAAATTGTAATTGTGCATAATATGAACTGTATATAAATGCAACCGTTTTTTAAGCAATTTTGTATGGTATTTTCTTTAAATATATTTTACATTAATGCATCTGAATCTGAATAAATATCTCGCGGTGAACATTGAATATGATAAAATTGTGCAGCCATACGACATAATCGTTTCCATGTTATAAACTACTGTATCTGTTATGTTTTGCTTCGTCATGTTCATTCATATTGATGTACCTACTTACCATAAATTTATAAAAAAATCATGTCTTTGATTCGACGAGTTCTAATAATTTTCCAATATTATTATTGTAGGTAATCAAAAAGCGTCTTTTGCTCAATATTTTCAGTCAATATTATCATAGATTTACAAAGAGCGTTAGTTCAGTTTACCATAACTAGGACATCTTTTGAAATTGTACATATCAAGCCATGAATTAATGAGCATATCTACATAATGTAAGAAACTGATATACCAAGTTAGCAGAAACAAAATAATTGCTTCTGAGCGTAACGGGTGCATCAGGCTGCAGGCGAGCGATGAACATAAATGGAAAATCAACAGAACAACTACTGTACGCCTATTAAGCCCATAATGTATGTCGCAAGAGGCTTGTTTTTTAGCATTTATATGTTCTATTGCGAGGCAGGAATTCTGCTAATCGTCGCTGGTAACATTTCGCGCATGCCACGGGCTGTTGTCGCGCAAACGAGTGTAATTTAACCTGTGCCGGTCTACAGCAAGCAACAAAAGAGAAACAAACAATCACTCGTGAGGAGTTTTGTCTCTTCTTCATCTTCCTTTTTTATGCTAGTGACGACAAACGGGTCACCTGATGGAAAGTAATCAACGAAGTCCATCCGCTACCTCTATTACCTAACATAAACGTACCTAACGTGAAGAGTATGCGATTGTATTCCCAATCGCTATTTAATTTCTGATCTTGTTTAGTGTGGCTCACAATATATCCAATTAAGAATTTAGAGTTTTGATTTATCGTCCTTCTAATTAGTCAGATCAGTTCAACATTATTCATTTCTGGTCAGCAGACTTCCATTCGCAACACGATACCCATTCCGGCTTTTTACTGTTGTGAATGAGTGATTTAGTGTTCAGTCATCTGTCATAGAATTAGTATTCTCATCATCAGCGCGATCGTGATATTCCTGGTTGCATCCAAAACCGTCGCTTTCGAGTCTGGAGTGCGCTTGCACCATAGTTCAGGATTTGAGGAGTTAGTTAATTACGACGAAGCGACTTGACTTGACGATTTAACTAGGGAAATAGACCAATTGAATCATGGTTACCCGTTTCCGGAATTAGGTATTCTCACGATACTTTCCCTCACCAGTCCTACCACCGCTAGATAATAATGTTAAAATATGCACATAGATTTGAAAAATCCAGGGATGCATGCTCGGTGGACGTTATTATTATCCAATGACCTGAGCCACCATAGCTCATGTACTTCATCGTAACGAAACAATTATCTCACACCAATTTAATTGTATCCTCATCTACAATTTCCACTAAGGCGGTATTCTGAAGTTTATCTGCGTAACATATACGCAAGAAAATAAGTATAGGTAGTAGGTATGTATACGTAAATAGCCGTCAATCAATTACAAAAATGAAGTGAAGTGGTATGAAAAACCCTGTTTTGAAGCCTTTATAGTTCTGACATCTATTTGATCTTCGTGTCCATCTGTTGCTTGAATATGTTGTATTCTTCCTTCTTACTTCCATCCCGGCCATTCGTTAACTTGATGTTGGTATTATTTGTTTGTTGTTATGCCCGTGATGTCTGGTGGTGGCAGGTGTTATCGGGCAGGACGCTCGCCCACGCCCGAGTAAATCACCAAACGCGCCGTCGCGCATACGCCGCCGCAATCTATGCAAATCGCCGACTCAAACTTATTGCTCTCGCCTCGACTCCTTTCCAAATGCATACTAAATAGCACCGACCACGCCAGCCTTTGTCTCGACTTTTTCACTTCACCTCCCATACCCGGTTATTTTGAATGAAAATATTTTGTTCGTTACATACAACATACGCAGGACCTAATTTTACATTGTTTCAAAGTTGCTGCTTTTCGTTTGTAGGATTTTGGAAACGAAATGTTGCTCGTGAAATGTTTTCCAAACTCGTACTATTCACGTGTTAGCACTTCGCTCATAATAAAATTTTCGAATAAAAATGATTACCTCATTTCGTTTTGATTAAATATTCATTATTTGTTGGACGCATGCAAAATGTGAATCGGCACGCATTTCATGTTCTCATGATTGGAAACTTTAAGCTAGAATTTGTTTGGAATCTTTGTATAATTTTACTGTTTCATTTTTATTCTACCTTAAAGGTAGCATTACCTTATGCATTTTCATAACCATATACATTTGTAGACTTCTGGAAAATATTTGATAAAATCCTAATTACATGGCTTTTTTTACATCTTCTGTTCTTGTTATATTATGGAAAACAGTTGCTTCTACGTCTTTATTTTCCTGTTTCACATTAAGTATATTTTATAAACAGGGCTTACGTTTTCTTTCAATTCTCTTAAAAGGTTACACTCACTTAGCAGAAGTGGTACTGGAAATCTAACCCACAAACGTGGTAGGTACCTATTCCCATGGTGTTCTCGGAATAAGACACAGAATGTAACGAGAGACGATACTGCCATTCTTCCGCATAGGCTCTCGCATTGCGATCCAATTATACCTGATACCGCCTAGAAATATTACTGCACGGATTTGCAGCTAGCTGGATAATTACTGTGAGAATCGCAAACGGACAATGATGCCCAAGTATGGTTGTAACGCGTAACTATGTCATTTACGTTTCTAATCAGTTTCCTGTTTCAATACAGCAGATATTTTTTATTCAACAGCTCGCCAACTGTGAGCCTTTGTCAGATCGCAGCGTAAATGGTATTTATCTCTTTTATTATGTCACTAATAAATCAGATTATTCTCATAGACACCTCAAACAAAGATGTTTGTCTAGAGATCCTTTGAAAAAAGACACTATTTTAAATAAAAATCTCCCAGCAGTGATATTTGAATTCGTTTTCAAGAAACAAAAAAAATACCGCAATTAAAATCTGCCCCTATAGATACGAACGCAAATATTTTCTATCGTCTGTTCGTGTTTAGCTTTCATTGCAGCGGAACGCTTTTCTACGTATAGAAGAAACTAATTACACTGGTGTGCGTGTTGCATCGTCCAGGGGGTCGTCGACCCTCGCGAATCGCCGATAACAATTGTCTCGAGAAGCAGCTGTCTCACCGTGACCGACAGTCGTTAATTGCTAAACTACCATCGCTTTATGGCCCTTCACAACCAGCCGCAAACCAAACAGCCCGTGCCGTACCCGACCGTCAAGTGAAGCGTATGAAACTATTGGAGGAACACTGTATGGCTTAGCCGATTTCAAAGCACTCAAGACGTTGCTAACAAACTTGTTGCGCTAAGAGCGTACCTAGCATAGTCATAAACTTAGTTAAACCCTCTGTCGGCAACATTGCCGGCTTCAATGCAGTTCAAATTAATTCGATTATCAGCGCACCTTGATTTCGCTAACGCTCTCAGATTCCCGTCATTATGCGCACAACACGAGCTGGTTGGTGCATAATGAAATAAACATGACCTAACGTAAATTGGATCTAGCCTTTGTACTCTGATACTTTTATACTCATTCCATTCGCGCGAGCTTTTAAAATATTTACATTAAACTGTTACTCAATATTCACAGTGCGGACGTTCTGAACTCACGCACTGTATTGGAAGTTGGTCATGAATTCATTGTTTTTGACGTAGTCGTGTGATATTGAACCACAATAGGAAAGAGTTCAGGTCACGTTTGAAGTCTGTACGGTTGAGGAATAATAAGGTTCAAATATTGAATGGGCAGAGTTTTTAGAATTCCGACACTTACAAATGGGTGTTGCGTATTGTTGATGTGTGTTACTCTGCTATAAATAGTCGTGTAAGGAGTAACTCAGTGTTGCCAACTTAGCCTTTTCGGGGCTAAATATAGTCCTTTTTATGCTTATTCAGTCCTTAAATAATGATTTAAGCCGTGGCGAAGGTTGCGGAAATCCATTGGATGCGGGCGCCATAGGATTGGTGTGGAGAACATTGGGCTATGTCCAGCAGTGGACGTCTATTGGCTGAAATGATGAAATAATGATTTAGCCCCTAGCCCCATTTCTAGACCCAAAGAGTCGGGTAGTAATAGTTGAAGTAAAATCTTGTGTGGAGAAAAATCATCTGATGAAGACTTTAGAAATTTGAGCTGTTTTTTTTTATTAAGTGTGTTTAATTCTCCCTGTGGATTCTTCTATTTTTGTTTAAAAAAATAGTTAACAATACTTTAACCCTATTTTGGCTTTTTGCAACTCCAATTTGCCCAAAATCCTGGCACCTAGTTAGCAACACTGGTATAGTGTTGTTGGTCGACGGAGCACCAACGTTTGCGCCAAATGAGTGTTTGCGCCATGATGGCATGCTCGGCTGCAATATTGCGGCGTCGGTGTTTATTATGATTAAGCGTAAGACGTGGATGCGCCGGACCTACTTAGCCGGCGTAGTGTGGCTGCTCGACTATCGTATCGCTTACGTCACGTAGCACAGTCGTTGCCACTAGATAGATAGTTTCCGAATCCGTTCCACACATATTTTTGTATTTTTAATTTCAATGGCAATATTAAGCATACCTACCTAATACTTTTGTAAAGGTGTTTTTGGTGCACAAAGGAAATCTTTCATTTGAGACCAATATGTTATCAATATCTTATTAATTATTTATTTTCATTTTAAAATACTCGAAGATATATGTGCCAGTTTTCATTGTAAACAATTTAATGTTGTATTCAAGTCTTTACGTTTGCATTATGCTTTACCTTTATGCCTCAGTGGCGCAGTGGTTAGTGGGTTGCATTTTAAAGCGACGGCTGCGCAAGAGGTCCCGGATACGAACATTTGTACCTAAGTTTTCGGTAAGAAATTCTTACCCCCTTATTACAAAAAACTGCTCTGTGATACCAGTTTTAATCCTAAACTAGCAAGTTCATGATTATTACGGAATAATGTTACTTATCAAATTTTTATTACAAATCCTCGACTAACCATAGACTACTTAGTACCGCAGGATAGTGTCAAAATTGATCGAATCATTCAATCATTCGTTCAGTGACATTTCATTTTATATAACTTTCTTTTGTTGACTGAAGTAAAAATATTTCAGAATTGTTTTTAGGCAACAATAAATTAAAATATTGACCTAAGTAAGGTTTCCAAGTAATATGCATAAGGAATTGCTTATATTTTTGGGATTAAATCCAAAAAATAAAGTATCTACTTTCTCACAAATAAGTATAGTGTAAAACAGAATGAACTGTCACAGGGATAAGTTTTCATGGTTACTGAATCGATATTTTGAGGTTATTATTTTAGTACTTATTATAAACTAGAGATCCGAGTGGTTTATCTTAAGTAATAAAGTTGATATACTAAATAACGTTAAAGTTAGTTTTAGTAATAATGTTTATTCTAGTTCTTTAGTTCTTCCCAGTATTAATTCCACTACTTATTTTAAACCACGTTTTGGAATAAGAGAGTTTGTGTTAGGCCGAAGTCTTGAAGTTGGCGGTCTTGTACCCACGTGTCTCGGAAAGCACGTTAGCCGCTGGTCCTGCGCCCGCATCGGAATATGAGGGTAAGGGAATAGAGAGTGCACTTGTGTTTGCGCACACACTTGAGCACTATAATATATCCTGCTTACATGGCTCATCGTTGAGATTGGGCGCCGTAGCCTTAATCGGTTTGAAGATATGCTTTACCTATGCGGCAACTATTTATAACAATGGGCATTTTCTCTTATTTGAACGTCTTTGTGTAAGCGTAGAAAAAAATGTGATGTAGGTCTCTCATTTACCTACGCTCCCATTAAATTATTAAAGTTAATTAATCAATAAATCACAATCTAAACTTAGAAACGATTGCATGTAACCGAGTGCCTCTACCGTGTAGTTAAACATGTTTACGTTTTGAACTTTACGGAGACTAAGAAGTAGGTCAGATAATAGGGCTACTTACAGTATCTAGGTATAAACTTTCTTACACCCACACATGCATTGGTGAAATACAAATACACCGCGGATGTAATTAATTTTTAGCAGAAAATACTTTAAGATAATTTCACCAACTACCCATACATACAATAAAGATTGTGTTAGTAGCAGTTTAGCAACATCACGGCCCATAACTGGTATGCAGTGATACGTTAATGCAGTCTAGCCCATGCGATTATTGCAAACAGCGCTTCTATGGAAGTAACGTCTCAAGGGCGGATCCACCGTTGTGGGCACGATGGGCATGCCCACAACCTTAATAGACTTGTGACGTCACCTTTTTACGGTCTATTGAGATCGATAGGCTGATGATAATGAACGATAAGCCTTAATAAAATTTAAAAAACACAATAAATCATGAAACGTGCGTGATTTGGAACGCAGCAAAGAGCCATAGACGATATGCTGACATGTTATGACTTATGTCACATTTTTGACAACTTATTGCCGTGCCGCCAAAACTTCGAGCCGCGTAGCGAGGCGTCTGTGGCGCTACTTAATGAGGGTGCTTAAAAATTTTTAAACCGCTAGATGGCGTAACGTAGCCGTGAGGTCCAACTTCACCATGATTGGATTCAATAATGTCACTTTGAATGCTGTGACCACAACCTTTTTTGAATGCTGGATCCGCGCTTGTAACGTCTGTAAGTTCGTTGCAAACAAACTTTATTGAAGACTATTAAGAAACAGCGTGGGTCTGTCGCGGTAATAAGGTTTTGTCATGTTTAATTATTCTAGCACCTGAATAGGCTTCTCATTTTAAAATAAGCTTTATTTATTTAATATAATGTATGTATGTATATACATACCGTATGGTACCTCAGGGTAGAGGAAAACTATAGCGAATTAAGAAAAGGGGTAAGGCAGTGCAAGTCAGAAAAAGAGGAAAAAAAAGACATTGTAAAGATTTTGTCTTTTTTTTCTCTTTTTCTGACTTGCACTGCCTTACCCCTTTTCTTAATTCGCTATACTTTTCCTCTACCCTGAGGTTGTCTGGAAGAGATAGTCTTGTAGGCGGTCTTATCGCTATTAGCGATAAGACCGCCTACATTGTTTTAGTATAATAACTTAGGCTAACATCTGTAAATTTTGTGCAATGAAGTGTATCTATCTATTTATCTATCTTGTGCAAATGTGTACCATCGTAAAGTACATTTACAATATCATCTGTGAAGTACTTTGCTTTCTCTTTTTAATGTAACTCTTCTGGAACTGTTTCTAGCTATAGCTAGTTCTTAATTTAACACATTGCCAGAGCGCTAGTTGGCAGATCAGTAGCAAGTCATTACTGTTGTCCATATGATTGCATTGCTACCTCGCGCTGCCTGCGCGTACGCCGACAGTGCTTATCTCTTGCGCCGTGTTCCGCGCCGACGCCTCCGTTTTGCGCCACACCGAAAGTAATCTGTGCATCCGTTTGCGAAACCTATCGTTTAACTGGTGCATAGTTTTGCATTTTAATGGTGATTATGGATCGTGTGCGCTGTTGAGGACCAGTTCGTTGACTCGACACGTGCTTTGAACATTATTTTAGCTGCGAATGATGATGCAGTTATTCAATGAGCGAAATAATATCAAGTTGAAGAAATTGTAGATGAAATGAAAGTATAATGTCAATGAACGTACCTACTAAAAGGACAATAAAATATCGTAGTCATTCGACAGCCGCTTAAGCTTCAAAATATGGTTAAGATAATCATCAAAACTAACCATGATTACAAAAATTGTAGTAAGTGTTTATGTGCTTAATTTTTCGTTGATTTTAAAACAATAGCACTGGGTTTCCATTTTAGTAATTTCTAAATACGAGTCGCTTAGCAAAAGCAGTGTGTAGGCAGGTACTACGATCGTCGGAGTTACGAAACAGAATTTTGTTGACCCTGAATTCACCGCAAAAAAAGAATGACACTACATTAGTTTGTCGTCAAGAATGTTAGGAGCAACACAGATATATGTTAGCGTGTTTGCTCCCGGCACTCGATCACATGGATATAATGTCCTGTGACATATTACTTTATATTCCGACGGGCGGCCGGCGGGCGTCGCCGTGCGACATTATTTACATATAAGTCGTTGTTCCTGGCTCATTCATGGCCCGCTCGCCAGAGAACTGATTTATCGCCTTAATTTCATAAGTATCTCTTTGTTACCATGGCACCTATATCATCATGTTTGAATAATATTGCTCCTTTATTGAACGCGCTTGGAAAGGTCGAGCGCGGGACTTGTAATCTATTTGATAAACCATCGCTATTAGAGCTTCCAACAATTCACTTTCCCATGTTGGAGCGAACTAACAATCGCGTTAGTCACCATACTGCTTGGCTAAATAGTAGCAGTATTGGATTGTGCGATTAAGTGGTGATAATTATTACGTATTCTTATCGTGGGCGTTTTTGCTATCAGTTTGGTGACAGACGTTTCCGGATAATCGGCTAATATCTAACTTTAAGCTTTTTTAAATGCCTGGATAATTAATCAATTTACATTTACAGGTTATGAGTCTCTACATTCAATTTGATAAACGTTAACTTCTGTATTAGGTATATTTATCAATAACGAAAATCTTGGATCAACATTTGGTTTTGGGAAGAAAGGCATTACATTATATGCACATACAATATACTAGATACTTTTTATGCTAGAAGCGACAAACTATCAGGGATCACCTGATGGTAAGTGATGCTCACCGCCTGATGAGTGATTTAGAAGCGCCTAAATACATATAATTGTTAATGTACGCATGGGTATAATGATGCCACTGTCTACTTCTCGAAGCAATTCATACCGCCATCTTGAGTTTAGTTACAATCTCAAAGTGCAACGTGAGCTAGCACATTTGTCGAGCAATCAGCAACCTGAGTCTTAGCTCGCAGCTGCGAACCGCGATGATTCACCGGCACCAAGTTTGTATCCGATCACAATGTTCCCTTACCGACAGAAGACAACGAGTAAAATAATTAAAATTTATGCATTAGGATACAAGCGCATAATCCTAAACAATAAAACAAACACTTTCTGGACTGCATTTAACCAAATCTCAGGCAGATATACAAGATTAAGACTTTTAGAGTTGTAATAAAATAAGTCCCTAATCAATCAGGAAAATAAAGTAGTCACGCCCAAAAATAATAAAAGTAGAATGCAAAATAAAGGAACAAGTACCTAGAACAAAGTACAACTGAATTGATACATATAGCTTTCAAGACTATTTTCATTTCCATACATCACAAAACTGCATTAGCATTTATCAAATCCAACCAGATCTTAGGGTAAGAGAACATTGTAACAAAGCTGAGAGTGAAACCAACGATACATAAAGTTCAAATGTGCACCGCCGGTATATATACGTCCTTATACTTGGCAATATCCGATGTTGGCAGCTTCTTGCGTGAGTCAGAGGTACTCCCGATCCAGAGATTATCAACGACTTGCTTTATCAAATTCAAATATCGCATCTGTTACTCAGTGAGGAAATAGAAACATCCCTGCCTTCCAGAAATTCTTTATTTATAAAATGCCTAAGAGTTTTCTTGAATTTTGGCGCACGAGAATGGACACATAACAGGTGCACCGAGTGAAGTAATGTGTAAGCAGCTTGAGACCGAGAATGAATGAACAGATAAAAATAAAACAGCAAGCCGTGCACAATGAATATAGAAAATGAATAATAACATTGTTAGTGTTACTGAATTAATTCTAATTACAAACAACATCAAAATGGTACATTTTACTTAATAGAAAGAAAGCACAAGCAACATTATAAAAGAGTTCACACTCTTCACGTTTATTTGCAAAAAGCTCACTTACTCTTTGGCTCATATACGCAAATCTGACATTTTAAAACTGAGTTAATAAGAAGCTGGTTCATTAGCGATTCCTGATGCGGTCAAGATGTCTGAGTGAAGTGTGAGACTACGAATTCAAATTCTGGCCCACTTACGGTATTTAATGTCAAGGTCAACACGGATACACCCAAGGGATTTCTCCAGTACGCGTGTAGTTTATGCAACCCTCGTTTGTAAACATTCTCACTCACATCTCCGTAAACATCTTTATAACCAGTAACCATCGGCTGAGGTAAGTGCGTCACAGCTCATTGTGTGCGCTGACGCAGACGTGGCGGTGGTCTTTGCGCAGGTATGGCATCATTTGTAAACACTTACCCCAGGCGATAAAACCTTTGTGGAAACTTAAACAATAGCAAAATGCTGCTCCATCATTAACTACGGAAATGGCTCATAGGGACGAAACTATGACAGCTTGTATCCACGGGCTCCTCCTGATGTTGAGTTATAAAAGAGAAGAGATGATGGCATGTAAACAGCGTGAATGGCTGTTATTTTAAAGAGTGATTAATTTATCCAAGCAAAAGTTCGCTCCATGTCTTTTTTACGATGAAACTACTTTGATGTTTCCATATAAGTATGAGAGTTTGCTGTTTTTAACGAACATGAGGCAGCTGGGAAGAATATTCTTCATTTAATTCGTTTTATTGTTAACAGCATTTAAACACTACCTTGTTCTAAAAAAGTGATTCGATGAAAACTTTCGAGTTGTTTTCTCAATTATTTACAGTAAAAACATAATTAAGAAATGCAGCTGCCCAAAGTTTTGTCTGCGAAGTATTTGTTTTGCAGTTTGTTTGTAGACGAGAAAGATGTTGGCTAGCAGTCAGATGTTGAACTACTGTCCCGTTTGTAAATAATTCAGCATTGATAAAATTGCCGATTTTAGGAACATTGAAAGTCTAGTAAAAAAGACTAAAAAGAAAATTTGACGTGGCAGTCTGAAACCTACACGTGCGTACACGGCTTTTCTGTAGAAGCTGACTTTAGGCACAGCTTTAGGTCCGAGGCAATGCGAGCGCGCGCCACATGGTCTACTTTGTTCTGCGTGCGCGCCGTTTGTAAACAGTGGCGACGCGGGTAAACATCTTTGTACGAATACTTGCGCACGCGTACGCTCGAACTCCGGTGCTCTACGTACACATGATAGTATAGTAATGCATCATTGAATAGAAAATAATTTAGTAAACAAATGTTTCAATAATAACCAAACTGAATCACCTTTTCCAGAATATGTAACCATATAGTTTGTTTAGTCACGGCTGAGCTTCAATGATTCAGGAGTTTATCCATCACATTATTGCTGTATTTTTGTCTGCCTTTTTTAGTGTAAATTCTTCTGACTTTAAAAATGATCATAAAAATATGTTATTCATCATCCTCCTGCCATGTTCCAGGTTATCTGGGGTCGGCGCAGTATGCCTTCCTCTTCATACGTCCCTGTCGTTGGTCATCGAATCATCCACCCTATTTTCCATCATGGCATTCTGCTCACAAAAAAACTTATTATGATTAGATGACATTTTTGACTGACGCATCTTTATTAAGTAGGTACAGACAGTCACATATCAGGTTACCACAATTTGTCAAATTTACTCAATTGATACTGAACCAAACGTGTTTGACATTGAGGTGTGAATCGACAGATGAATTTGACAGATTTGTATATACATTGATGGCTTACCGTACTTATATATATTATTTTTTCAATTCTGCACTCATGCTTACAATTCCTTTTAAGGTGACGGGTAGGGCACTCTAACGACGCCAATCGATTTTAATTTTTAGCTACTAAACCGGATCTATTTTAAACAATTCCAGGGTTACAACCTCTCGGCAAACACTTACACTATTTATTAAATAACCATGCACAAATGTTGGGTCCAACGCGTACGCGAAAAATTGATTCACGCCAAAAACGGCCACTTAAGGTAAATCAATGTTTCGCGTACAAAAACGTACCCAACATTTGTGCATGGTTATTTAATAAATAGTATTAATGTTTGCCGAGAGGTTGTAACCCCCAAATTGTTTAAAATAGATCCGGTTTAGTAGCTAAAAATTAAAATCGATTGGCGTCAGTAGTGTGCCCTACCCGTCACCTTAATATAAAAAATGGACACCACAAACTCCAATATTCATTTCGCGATTAAATATGCCGATGAAGAATTAATAAAAGCCTAATGCCCCATTTCCTAGGCAAGGGAGGTTATCCATTGAATAATTAAAGCTGGGGCGACGAAATTTAGACGAAGGGGAGGAGCTATTATGTTATTGATTTGGTCGTTTATGTTACGCATGATGAAAGGAAAGTACTTGTCCAATATCTGTCAATCTGTATTTAGTGCAAGTATTGTCATTTGGACTTTATTTCCGGTTCGTAGTGTTAGATTTGGAAATAAGAAAAAGCAAGGAATTTGACGTATAATATGTATGTCAATATTAAGCATTATTTAAGTGAACACTACACGATGCTAAATCATTGTTTTTAAAAGTCAAGTAAGAACACTAATTTTATATAGTTTGAATCCAATCATCTGAGCATGTTAATGAGATTGAAAATAAAGACTCGACCCCAAATCTCCCAGTATTTTTATGTCAAAGTAACAGTTGAGTAGTATTCAATACCAATACAGCAATAAAATCTTATTAATATTAAAAACTGGACAAAACGAATTTAACAGCACCGCTTACATAACACAAAAGATAAATCGACGACTAACACGACATCAACATAAAGAGTATCAAAATCTCCCCCATATCTTACAAAGTACAAACTCTCTACGTTTTCTATTTTACAATCCGTAAAATCCTAAACCCTGGCAGGTTTTATTTCGTAATTTGCGATATTAAAAACGTGTTAATAACGTTGAGTTGGAAACAAAAAAGGCAAACCACAGCCGATCGGAGCGGGCAGCGGGCAGCGGATGGAGGCCGAAAATTAATTAACATACTTTGCCAACCCTCACGCTCACAGGTGGCCGCGCCACCCTTACGTGCGTGGTAGGGCTGTCTGCCAATAGTTTGGTAGCTTCATAGGATACCAGAGCGTTTCTCCGTTTTAAAAGGCGAGCAACGCCATCGACTAACGCTTACTATCAAGTGATCCGTCTACTTTTAAGCCGTATATACAGCACTATATAACGTACGTGAGTATAAGAAGGATCTGGATAAGTGAGGGTAGTTGCTCACTTATATTTTAGATGTCTAAAAAATGTAGAGGTAGCATCAGGGATTCGTGAATTTGTTTTCAGAGTAGAGTAGCCACCAGGTCAGTGCTGTGCAGTGGTCGAATTTGATTATGAACTATGTATGGACAGTGTCTGCCTTTGTTAACCATATACGAAACGCATTGGTGAACCGCGCAAGGTCCCTTTTTTTTACATGTTTTGCAGATGTCCATGGGCGGCGGTAATCAATCACTTACCATCAGGTGAGCCGTCTGCTCGTTTGTCCGCCATAAAGTAAAAAAAAAGTCCCAAAATACACTCTACGCATTGATTGTGAAAGTGATAGAAATAAAATCCGACTAACAAATTCTTACTTGAGTGGTCGATTGGAGCAATGGGATTTAAAATGTGCTTGTCTTTGAAGCTTTTAGTTTAGTATGACACTAAATCAAAATCATGCAATAATGATCTTAGGTCCAATGTTTCATATTTTACATGGAAAGCGTTGGTTGGCATCCCTGCCCGCCACCCCTGCCATTCGTAGCCGATATTACGTACTACATGGGCGATACGCTGCACTGGTGATAGCCCCAGATGTGGCCCGATTTGGGCTATAAATAAAATTTGGACATTATTAGTTTGACCATAGATAATTCAGTACTTAATCGAATGCGCACTCTGGCGTTAATAGTAGACAGACATTGATGACAAAAGTAAATATTCTGAAATCAAAAATAAACTAAAGAAGTTGAAACGAACTTCCAAAATCACTTTTCACAAAGTCATGAAACCCCAAGGAGAAAATTCAAACCTTCAAGAAAAATGCGTATTATATTCCTTTACAAAGGGCCGATAGCGCAGGTATTTGTGACTCCACTGGTGTTACTGTTGTTTTCATCATCATCATCATCATTTCAGCCAATAAACGTCCACTACAGGACATAGGCCTCCCCCAATGATCTCCACACAGATCGGCCCTGTGCCGCCTGCATCCAAGAGATTCCCGCGGCCTCCACTCGAGGAACTTTCTGCCTCATCGGACGTCAGATCTCCCCGCAATGTACCCTGCCCATTGTCACTTGTTACTGTTGTGCATGGGCGGAAACAATCTTTTTATATCAAGGGATAGGGTCTTACCCCGTCTATTTCAAATACAAAAACTTCCCTTTTCCAGTCACTGCCAACAAGCAGTTCTTCTGCGTAAAGTCAGCAGCCCAATAAGTAGCGTCTCATTTTAAGGTTTGGGGTACCCGATTGGAACAGTGGTAGTGAACGCTGCCTCTGATACAAGGGTTGCGGGTTCGATCCCCGCACAGTACAAACATTTGTGTGCATGAACATGTTTGTTTGTTTTGGTCTGGATTTCTATATATTATAAGTATGTATTTACAAAAGAAATGTATTATATGTATATAGTATTTGTAATCCCACTGTTGATTTTGATATCCGTAACTCAGGTGCTTGAGCTACCTAACTCCGAGTCAGATCAATGTATGTGATGTTGTGAAATATTTATTTAAATAAAACAAAGTCGTTGTGGCGGCGTCTGATATTTTTCATTTTTTCCTTTCTTGTAGTACATTATTATAAGAGCGCTCACAGAACATACATGAGGTTACAAGTTGCGGGATACGGAATCCGAATGAAATAGGATTTCGCTTGGAAATCTCGTGGCTGTCGCTGTATAAACTTTTCATCGCTGCCGCAATGGACAATACGACAAAAAAGCATTTTTTAGCATTTTTATACGCTTTTCAAATAAGGTTGACATACAGCAGAATCCACTCGCAAAGCGTCTATTATCGGCTTTTGTAGCCGGTTCCAGACTTCACTGGTTGCGTTATGAATACACAGCTGATATCGTCAAAGCACCCATACTCATTATTTTCAAGTTAATAGTCAAAAGTAGTTATTTATCAAAGCTTAGTTTGAATAAACCGTTCTATAACTAAAGCCATAATTAATTCCATTTTCTAAATATAGGCAAGAGTAAGCTCTCCAGAACGGTTCGACGGGAGTGGGCGGCACAAAGACGGCCGTATTTATAGAAACAAACATAGCGCGATTATGTACTAGCAAACTATTAATATGGAATAGTGTTACTCATACAGGGTGTATACTTGTAGGGAAAAGTAGAACAGCTTATATTGTGGCTCAGGGATCCTTTAGACATGGTTAATCTGTGCTAAAAGGCCGGCAATTAGTGACTTCTCTGATCTGGCAGATGTCACGGGCAGGCAAATTAACTGCATTGCTTATCAATTGTTGTCTAGCATGCAAAATAACTAACCTACTTGAACTTCACTTAAATAATAAAAATTAATACTGAAATAATTCATATTCCATCCCTGAACTCTCAGAATTTCAAAGTATCAGTTTGTGTAGTGGCAGATAAAGGCATGTGGGTCTCGTTCCCGATCATTCTTGCTGTAAAACAAACATTTGTTCTGGAATTATACGTTTTTAATTTCCACTACTTACTGCCCATGACAATAACCATAATTTTAGAATTTTTAGACAAGGAAATCGAATATGTTAGATGCGAAGTTGTCTCTTTCATAAATATTTTCCCTTACTATAAAACATGTACAGTTAAAACTGAAAAATAAATGTAACAGCTAGTTAATTTTCATGACTTCTTTGCGTGTCGATTGCAATCGCCAAGTTTTAATTGCATCGATCAGATGATTTGAAAAAGTACCTAGAATATAGAATCGAATAATAGCAAAAATACTTAATGATTTAAGAATCAAATTGGTTTGTTGATGAATATAATTGTTTTTAAAACTTCTGGCCCCCGACGAACTTCGTACCACCTTTCTTGTTTATTTTTATAGCTATTCGAAGCAAATCTAGGAAATAAAAGATCACTAAAATTGGTTCAGCCATTCTCTCACGCCATATTATTAATTAAATGAATAAATATGTTCAAAATGATATATTACACAAGAAAATTTGTCATTCTCAGCATGCGTTTTTTCGATATTGTCCAATTTTTAATCAACCGCCTAAATTATTTTATAATAGTTATATAGTACCTATTAAATAATTCATCTGCGACAAGCTGAATGTAAATATATACCAGCGCCTAAAAGACTACAAGGCGTTAAATAGGCAATTCCTATTAAAGAACAGTCTGTCATTGAAGTTCATGGGCGCAACGAGAGATAATTGGCAAAGTCATCATCAGACACCACGGCTAATTTGCTGAAATGTATATTTAAGTAAAAGGGAAGGGAAATATCTTGATTAACCACGATTGCAAGTCGGACTTAGAATTAAAATTCGTAGGATTTTTTTACGTAGGTATGATGTCACCCTCCTACTTGACAATGCGTCCGTACGCCTGAATTTTTAGTATTATTGTACCAGTCCGGCTTTCAATGACAATTATCAAAAGGTTAAAAATTCCAATGTTTACCTGCTCAACTAACTGTTAGTGATTAGTTTTCTAGCTTAGCAATTTATCTAGCGTAAACACAGGAAAAAATTACGACCTACTCGGAGAAAAAACTTACTAATTGCATCCTACACACTATTAATGCTACACTGTTTCCATCAAGCAATAAAGTAACATTCGATAATCTACCATTAGAGTACATTGAACATTTAAATTGTAGGTTTCATTGCAGGCACCATTATTTAATAGTGTCAAGTAGAACGGACTAATACAAGGGTCTTTAATTAGTACAATCATGTACAATTCCGCGTCTAGTGCGGCTAATTCGAGCGACATCGTTGCGGCAGCTCACTCGCTCACTCATAAAGGGAGCATGAACGTGCAATAATTAAAATAATAAAGCACCGAGGGTCTGGCTCATTGTGTTCATATGACAAGTGTCCGCAATAAGTGGGACCCTCACAGTGGCACGCGGATGGCACTTCGAATCAGTGATGCGAATCGTTAAGAATTTTTACTAGTCTCGAGTCTGTCATCGGATCAGTGACTTTGTTTCATTTTAGCGAAACTACATAAGATTGACAAATGATGTAAGTATATCACATAAAATAGGACTTCCGATATTACAAAAATTTTGGTGAACAATAAGCTCGTGTTTTGTCAACATGACCTTAAAATAAATAAATTCGACTAAAGTAGATAACTATCGTCCTCTTTCGATATACTCACAGCTTGACTAGCCAATTTTCTGAGCTATTGACTAATTAAGTTTTTTTTACGCTGGTTGAGTAGGCAATTCAAAGCACATATTTTTAGAATTTCTAATTTAACGAGACGAGACGAGAGATGATTAAGTCAAGTTAATTAAATTGAAATGAAGTTGTGATGCAATTATTTTGATGCGAATCAAAAATACATCTTTGGGTTGTGTTCTTACTAGAAAACGGATTTCAGTCATTCTTTCACCGATGTTCCTATTTTTTGAGAGGTAAGTACTTTGATTACTTACTAATCAGAAGAAAAGTCAACTAACCTGACCTGTTATTTAGTAAAAAAAATCTCATTCTGCTGTAGATTTTAGTCGACATCTAAAAGTAGCTGGAGTCACATCACTAATTCATATGATATCCAGCCGTGTTGCGATTCACTGTGGGGAGTTTGATGGTGGTTTTGAATGGCTTTGAAAGGGACTGACGTATTCCTGTCATACGTTAGATGGGTAATGTTAGGGTAAACATTCACCCTTTTACAGAAGTTGTTGAATAACGTCATAAATGATTAAAAAAAGACATTGTTTTATTTTACTAACTGCTGCGGTTATGAATCGTAAACATTGAGTCCGACTTTAAAAACAATAAACCAAGTAGGTAAGCTAATAGTAACTGGTATTCAGGGGAAAATGTGTTGTTAATTGGCTTCGGCCACTGTAGCAAATTCTGAGGTTGGGCCTTGTTGTAAACAGAATTTGTTCTATTTATGTATTTATATCATTTGGGTTTAAATTTGTATTCTGTGGCCAATAAAGAAATCTTTATCTTTTTTAAAATCGTTAATTTTAATGCAATTTTGTTATTATTTGTTTATACAACATTTGTTTACCTTAGGTTAAGATTATGACGCAATGACGCATATGGTAGGGACCCTGCCTTATAGGTACGCCAAAGGTCATGGGTTCAATTTCCACTCTGGCTAAACATTCGTACGAACGAACACTTGTGTTTGGTCAGTGTCTTTGTATTTAAGTATTATACTTTTCATACTTCTGTTGCCTGATATCCCCGTAGTACTCAGAATCAGGTTAATACCTTTATGACATGTTGTTTTAAACATATTATAATAACTTTCGACTGTCTTGCCGGTGAAGATTTCAGACTGTCACACAAAAATATTTTTCATGACTTTTCTATTGAAAAATGGACGTTACACGAACGGTTCAAACCTACTTTATTAAACTTTAAACAAAACATAATCCAATCGAAGAACAATCCAAAATATACCACCCTGCCATTAAATCGTTCATAACGCTCACAATGCAAAAATAGACTACTATGTTACGTTATGGAACAATAAAATATAAACACATGCGGGACATAATATATGTGTATTATAGGGAAGTATTTTAAATCAAATGCGATAGATGCACTTTGCCCTTTAGAAAGTGTACAATGTGACAGTAGTATTAATGTTTCCGATATCCACTCCTATTCAGGGTTTAACGGTTTATACTATACTATAGAATGGATATTATGGTAGTTGCAACGAATGCAATACTACAACCATTTATAATAAATGATCTCCTATCTCTTGCAGAGTTGAAGTATCTACCTATTAACATTAAATGTTGCAAGGGTATCTATTTGTAATATGAACATTTTCAACAAACGTTTCATCGCATAACTGACCGGATGGCGCAATTGGTAGTGACCCTGCCTCTTACGCCAAAGGTCGTGGGTTCGATCCCCACCCTGGACAAACATTCGTGCGATGAACACTTGTGTTTGTTCGGTGTCTGGGTATAATATATGTATTTAAGTATATATTTGTGTTCCTCTGTTGTCTGATATCTGTAACACAAGTGCTTAAGCTACTTAGTACGGAATCAGGTCAACGTATGAGATGTTGTGAGAATTATTATTATTATTATAACACATCAGTCAAATAAACAGTAATCATTAGATTAATTACAAAGTTAATTTGATTTTTAATTTTAAACAAACGTAATGATCAAACACAGACAAATAAAGAAGGTAGGTACTATACATTGGTTTAGTACAATATGTCAAGATGTTTACAAATATTTTTTGCATTAAATGTAGATTTGGTAGGTATGTAGTGAAAGATAAGATTTTATAAAGTTGCGAGCGCGAGGCAATAGCGTCGCAGGGCGGGCGGGCGAATACTTTCCTGCTACGGATCTGATCTTCATAAAGAAATTCTCTGTTTTGATATTATATTTATGCTGTAAACATTTCGTACCTGCATATTTCTAGCAGTAAATATGAAAATTTCCGGAATGCCCACGACCCTCCTTGGATCTCGAGGAAACAAAGATTATTTCGGTATTAAGAAATTTTCCCGCTCGGTAAGACTATAATGTATACAGATTGAATTTTTCAGTTTTATTGTTGAGTTTGGGTACGTACCTACATTCTTAAGGGAACGCGCGGTATTTAACATTTGGGAATAACTTCGTTAATGTCTTTATGGGATTAGGGTCTCCATTTTATGGTTATCGTTGTGTAATTTGACTGCTAAATTGGAAATGTGCCTCGTGTGTGGACTTAATCCAATTAGGACGGAATCCGATGATATTGAAGTGTATATCTGACTTTTTGATATAAGAACTATTGAATACGCATACTATTGACATTGAATACGTCATTAAAAGCCTAATCATTTTAGTCGTGTCAAATTATGGTAATTTGACTGCTAAATTGGAAATGTGCTTCTATTTCTCGTGTGTGGACTTAAATCCAATTAGGACGGAATCCGATGATATTGAAGTGTATATCTGACTTTTTGATATAAGAACTATTGAATACGCATACTATTGACATTGAATACGTCATTAAAAGCCTAATCTTTTTGATACCGCCATCTCACGAGATACACGCAGCCAACATTGATTCGAAAAACAACATGCATGGTAGTTTGATACTACCGCTTAAACTGTTGGTTGGAGATCACCGTTCTGCTTACATTGATGTATTACCATATCGCCACAATACGATTGGAAGTTTACAACGCGGCATCCGACGGTAAACAAACATGGCTGACGTCAAGTGTGGACGCGGACAGGGTTGCCAACCATCCCGAGAGCCATGAGAGCGGCGGGAGCAAGAAAGTGATACAGCCTACAGCAAAATTAATCAGCCTATTCTGCAGAAACAGGTGTGTCCCAGTAGCGTGTCATGTTAAGGTGACGGGTAGAGCACACTAGCGACGCCAATCGATTTTAATTTTTAGCTACTACACCTGATCTATTTTAAACAATTTCGGGGTTACAACCTCTCGGCAAACACCCATACTATTTATTTAATAGTTATAGTTAACTGATTGGTGTGCTTTTGCACTCGAATTTTTGGATTACCGCTAAAAGAGGCCACTTTTGGCGTGAATAAATGTTTCGCGTACGAAATCGGACCCAACATTTGTGCATGGTTATTTAATAAATAGTATAAGTGTTTGCCTAGAGGTTGTAACCCCGAAATTGTTTAAAGTAGATCCGGTTTAGTAGCTTAAAATTAAAATCGATTGGCGTCGCTAGTATGCCCTACCCGTCACCTTAATTGAGTATCTGCAAATCTATCAATATGAGTCGTGGGTGACAAAGAATGTTTAGATTTATTATGTACCTACGATGCTATCTTGCAAAAAGTTGGAGCAAGCACTTGTCTTGATACTTTCATTATCTTGATTCATTTTTTATACTAAGATTTCGGCTGAGATACCGGAGTTCAGCTACTGAATATTTTTCACTCTGAAAGGTCACAGACAAATTATTGGTATCTTCATAGATACCCACCTTATCTTAAGATAATCAACTTTATGAATCATTGGTCCTCGTGATGTTATATTGATTATTCTCATTTATTTATGTGTCCCAAGGGGAACTATAATGGAACAGGCCGTCACATATTGTACCGACACCTTGACACATACATAAAAGGAACAAGGTGAGCAATAGGACTTGTGTATATTTCGGCGTAATGTGGCCGGAATATATCGCCGGGACTGAACCGAAAATTGGTTACTTCCATCTGCAAGTAGCACTAGAAAAGAAATTGAAATTTCTAACATATTTTTCGATAATGTTCACCACCAGTTTGGAGACCCTGCCGTCCGCGTGTTCATGCTAAACTAATATTACAAGCTCCTTTACTTTTATTGCACTGTTCCAGCTCGTTTAAGCGAGGATGCGCTGAAATGCGCAACTTGAAACGTTAATGAATTCATACGGGCTTTAGGTTTCCTCTTAAAATATATATCGCAGGTTTCAAACCAGGCATTAAGCCTAACATAGTTTATGGATTGAAGCTCGCGTGCTCATAATGTCCCTTTGACATTTGGCCTGCGATATGATGTGGCAGGATTCCGGAAGGAAACTGGCACCTTTCTTTCAACAGTTCCATTGAGTTTATTACGTCAGTTGTGTTGTGACACATTAATGTACCTACATAAATACATACCTAAGTACGTCTTGCGGAAACAAGTTGGAAAATACGCATGTATTATAAATTATTTTGTATCTAATTATTATAGTTAGGCTTACGTTAACGGAGATTTTATATGAGTACCCTAATACCACACAGTATAAACATGCATCACCTATGTAAAGACAGTATCGCTAGCACTGCGCTATAAATAAAAAAAATATATTTCGACCGACTGAGATCATAATTACAACAATTTACATTAATCACATTACATTACATAGATTTTACTCAATTACAATTGAAATTGTCATACATTAAATTGAAATAAAATAAATAAAATTGAAATAAAATTAAGCAGTCACTACATGAATCATCGCGGCATGGTTCATGTAGTAACAGTCAAATCGACTCGCAAATAGTCTGAGGATGCTGTTGGGACTAGCGCGAACCCTGCTGCTATGCGTGAGCGCAGGGATTAGCTTCGATTATTGCCTAGCCCCTTAGAATAAATTCTAAGCCTAGCCCTGAAAAAAAAACACCGGAAAATACTTTGACTTTGGGACTATTGACGAGGGCCGCTCCGGAGGCCTTAAACAAGCCAATTATACATTGGCATCTTACCTTACAGTGGAAACGTGATCGCGTGTATACCCGGCTTGGGAAGACCTCCCGACGAACAGTACGGTGAACCGTTCATATGCCTAGCCTCTAAAAGTCACAATTCTGGTTGACTTTGGAAATAACCCTTACCAAGGCCGACTTTTCCTGATCATCTTTAAGATAAGAGTGAACAGGCATCCTGAGGGACAACGCGTAATATCCTTCACCTCATCTATATAAGATCTGCAACATAGCTCACAACACTTATTTTTGTTGACTCAAGGTTATTTGACCACAATTTCTCCTGATAGTCGCTCTCTATCAGTGAAATAACCTATCAGTGAAATAACCTTGAGTCAAAATAAATGTTGTGAACTATGTTGCAGATCTTATTCAACGCTCTATCCTAAAGTGTGAAAATATGAAAAATGTTTTATTTACTTTACCTAGAAAAGTGAATAATATTGTTCACTACTTGATAAGGTAAAAAAGAAAATTTCAACAGCTTCTGTAAAATGCTATACGGAAATAAATCTCAGTAAACAGGAATTTGTTGAGGAAACTTATTATTCTCTATTACAGCTCCAGAGGATATGACATCTTCCTCAACGTAAACGTCATGGTGAATTTTGTAAGCAGTCCTTTTGCATCACTCTCATTCAAGAGCCTATTTATGTAAAACCGCAGACACCAATTACGTTGAACGGCTAAAGCCACAGTACATGAAAGTAGCAGTAATGTTTTAACAAAATGCAAATCAAACCTAATTTGAAAACTTAAGACCTTAGACAATTTAACACTGTCTAAGCTTGAGACTACCAACTACCACACCGCGGCGTTACTACAGACCGTCTTCTTCCTATGAATTTCACTTTAATAATAATTACCGTTAATGTGAGTATGGTAAAAACATTTATCATCGTCTATAACAAACCGTGAAGTAGGCCACCGTAGGGTTTTGTTAATTTATAATCTTACGCACCAAAATGTCTGCGCATGATACACCCCATTATCTGAAAATAATTGCAAAGCCACTGTGAGAAATT
Source organism: Marasmia exigua (assembly GCA_019059595.1). Lineage (NCBI taxonomy): Eukaryota > Metazoa > Arthropoda > Insecta > Lepidoptera > Crambidae > Marasmia > Marasmia exigua. The sequence continues at coordinate 27,551,423 of CM032465.1, read as the reverse complement.
TGCGATATTTAGGGCCGCCTGTTTTGTACAGACAGCCACACATCAGGTGTCAAAATTCCTCAATTGATATTGAACCTAACGTGCTTGACATTTAGGTGAGAATCGATAGAAAAAAATTGATACTTTGATGTAAGTACATAGCTCTTATAATTTTACCCTGGATACTGAATTAGTAAAATTCGATTTACAATCCACACACTGCATCATTTTTGGCACGTTTTCCCAAGTTTGATCCCGGTTCGGTTATCGCGTCGCTGACACGTCATCACAAATTCAAATTGACCTGTTAACTTACGCACCAAAATGTCTGCGCATGATACACCCCATTATCTGAAAATAATTTCAAAGCCACTGTGAGAACTTTGCGATATTTAGGGCCGCCTGTTTTGTACAGACAGCCACACATCTGGTGTCAAAATTCCTCAATTGATATTGAACCTAACGTGCTTGACATTTAGGTGAGAATAGATAGAAAAAAATTGATACTTTGATGTAAGTACATAGCTCTTATAATTTTACCCTGGATACTGAATTAGTAAAATTCGATTTACAATCCACACACTGCATCATTTTTGGCACCTTTTCCCAAGTTTGATCCCGGTTCGGTTATCGCGTCGCTGACACGTCATCACAAATTCAAATTGACCTGTTAAACAATGTTGGCACGCGTCACTGGCGAAGTTCTAATATCGGGAAGGAAACACCTCACTGATCTCTATTCCACAAAGCTAGGGTAAACGTGATTCACTATTGTAATTCGGTTCACCGTTAGGTATAAAGAGCTGCCAGCTGCCTGACAATGTGCGGCACAAACAATGAGCCGATAAACACTAAACAAACCAAACACACAATTCGATTCAACACTAGAACAGACTTTTTAATCAACTTGTAAAATAAGATGTCAAAAACAAACAACTAAAACATATGAACAAGCACCGCAGATATAGTAAATAATATTTAATCTTCCCGAAATTTTATTTTCTTTTTGAACTGCCATTGAAATTTTTATATCTTACTCGTAACTACGCCGTGTGGTCCTCGGCAGAGTAGAATAGGCCACCCTCACTCTTACCGAGGTGTCGTAAAAGGCGACTAAGGTAAAGCTGCTGGCATGATCATCAGCACCCAGAGAAGGAAAACTCTGCCTTTATATCTAAAACCCTCGCCAACCCGTCTGCCAAGCGTGGTGAACTGGTGAGTATGGCAATTACCCCTCATGTGATTGAGGGAGGCCCGTGCCCCAGCAGTGGGGACTTAAATGGGCTGATGATGATAACTCGTAACTAAACTATCATCATTAGCCTTATTAATCCTTATTTTAGCGTGTGATTCCCGGTTGCGTCCAAAGCTTTGCTCTGGAGCCCGGGGTACTCTTGGACCATGATTCAGAATTTGGGTAGCCTGGTAATTACAATAACATTAGCCTTAAATCTTATATATTTTTGCAAAATGCAATGCAGTTTTTGTATGTTTGGTTTATAAACTTGCCAACTTCATTCATTGTTACTAGTCGTGCCATTTAAATGTGAGCAGTCTGAGTCAAGCGATAGGTCATTTACTACTAAATACTGCTTATGTAATCTGCAAGACTGCTTTACTTATATGTGAATTAGTTAAATGTACAGCTGTGCCAGAAAAAATCGGTTATTGTGAGCTCCAATATCGTGTAATTATTATTTAGCTAAAACTTCTGCATCATTGCATAATAAAGTCTTCTTTTGCTAACCGGACTTTAACTAATGCGCGACAAATGAAAAATCTGTTAAAAGAAACAATTTCACGCCAAGCATTTTCGAACAAATCGAAATTATGTGTTAGTGTTGTTTTTCCTTCGGTTAAAATTGAGTTTTTGTTGTTACAGCGAGCGGTGCGCTCGCAGCCGGCACCATTGCGTCTCCGTGGAGTACGCCGGCCGGCGCGCCCGACACCAACGGCGCGGGCGCCGACGCCAAGCACCTCGACGTCGGCGATGCGAGCGACGATGAGAAGGTAACTATTCCATTTCAGCGTATAACTAAGCTTCCAGCGTTCATTTTACCTGCATTCGTGCAAGGTTTGGAACGAGTTCCCAGCAGATGTACCCTGATCACCTAAATCTATATGAGTTAAAGCGATCGGCACACATTTTCAAAGTCAAGTGAATTCTGCCAATGTCAAGTGATTAAAGAGACGTTTGACCGGTGATTTGAGTTGATGAGACTCTTTAATTAATTGAGTTTTCAGGAACATTATTTAGAGAGAATAAGTCTTCATTTCTGCAACTGTGTGACAGTGCCGAAATTGTTTTAAAGACCTGACACTGACCAATGTAACACTGATGCGATGCAATGTATTGCTTTAGTAGTAAACAGCATACAGGAGAGGCACAAAAGCGTCTCACTGTGACCACAGCAGCGCAGGCGCCCACCAACCATCTTAATGTCAGTGAAACTACACTACTTTGGGCTTTGGCATATTTCCAAACTCGAGGGACATCCTAATTCAAGGGTCTGTCAACTGGCGTCTAAATACGCCAGTCCCAGTTATTTAACGGACGACGCTAAAAGTAAACCTTGCGCCCTTCCTGCTTCAAGGCTCATCATTAATTCACATTCATTTCATGTGTTGCGTGTTAAATGTTCTGTATGACAATAATCGAGAACGCATTTTGATATTTTCTTTAAAATTTTAGGGATAAACTATATGTTACATGGCTTTCCGGAATATTCGTAGTAGAATAGCCGTTCGATTGGAACCCAAAATTCGGAATTTAATTTTATTCTTGCACAAACTTCAATTATTTACATCTCGTACAATTCGTTACATATTATTATCACTATTTAAATATTACGTATTGGTAAGTATATGTTGAATATATCATCATCATCATCAGCCCATTTAAGTCCCCACTGCTGGGGCACGGGCCATCCTCAATCACATGAGGGGCAATTGCCATACTCACCACGCTTGGCTGACGGGTTGGCGAGGGTTTTGATATAAATGCAGAGTTTTCCTTCTCTGGGTGCTGATGATCATGTTAGTCGCCTTTTACGACACCTCGGTAAGAGTGAGGGTGGCCTATTCTACTCTGCAATATATACATTAAATTAAGTCTGCAATTTGAAATATACAGCGAATCAAAATGTAAATATTGACTCCGCGTTAGTGAAACCAGAAACAACGTTTCAAGTGGTTTCAAGGAACTGTGATTCACGGTGTTTTCGACGCTTGGGCGACTGAGGGAGGTTATTTTTATTTTCTTTTGAGAATAGCAGCTAGTCTATTAATTACAATGACGCACTCTTCGCCTTGTGTCCGAAACTGTAAGCAGCACGTAACTGCGGATGTTACAACATCTGTTTTACGTCCCGAGTAGCGTTTTGTGATGTGCTAGGGAGTTCACGGCTTCATTGATAAACTAATTGATAGTCCGTAGTAGACGAGCTGTGTAGATAATACATGAGGTGACACTATATCAATTTGGCAACTACTCGTAGTCGCAAATGAGGCAATCTATTCGTTACTTTATTCGCTAACAATTGCCTACGTAGTGTACTCGTATTTAAAGAGGAGCGTCGGAACAAAAACCGATAAATCACAATTGTGTTTTTTGTGGAAAAATGTAAAAATATGGCCAAATTCAAGGTTTTTAATTTAAGAGTTAAACGAAATTTATCAAATTGTAGGTGTTGGAAAACTAAATACTGCATTCGTGGCTATGGTACCTATTGAGTTATAAAAAAAAATAAAATGGATGTATCGGTTATGGAACAAACCAATTGGATTTATCGGTTTTTGATAAAACACAGTAGGATAAATAGGTATTTGATAAACTAATATATCCTACAAATTGTTTATGGTTTTGTTATGAGAAATTCTAAGTTAGAAATATCGGTTATTGATGGAATCAAAAGAGTCAACAATGAAAAATGTAAAGGATTTATCGGTATCTGTTCCAATCGCCATCGTTATTTAGTGCGATTGATGTAATTATCGGTTTTTGTTCAATTTCGGGTAAAAAGGCCAGTTTTAGAGCGGATTTATTGGTTTTCGACCAGGTTATTTTGACTACCAATTTGCCTTCAAAAAAAATAATTAAATTGTGATATATAATATATCACATTATATATCGGTTTTTGTTCCGACGATTCTCAATTCAAAGATACCAATTATTAATTTTCTCACTTGCTGCACAATGTGCAAAACAACGTTCATAAACGTAAACAAAGCTACTGAAATTTAAAAGTTAAGTTACGCTTCATTTTTAACTCGTTTCTGCTAACTCATGCAAAAACTATGCGGTTGCTTCGAATGACACAACTACTGTTATGACAAAGTTATTTGTACTCAGTTGTAAATAAATTAAATTTCCCGTGAGATCTGTGACTACTGCAGCCAGAAGGTTAAAGTTTGAAAGGCAAAACTAACATCCTATTAATATATCGACACATTTTGTCTGCCTATCATCATCATCATCATTTCAGCCAATAGACGTCCACTGTTGGACATAGGCCTCCCCAATGTTATTCACACAGATCGTCGGTCCACCTTGTAGGGGGCCTGCCACGGCTGCGACTTCCTGTACGTGGCCACTCGAGGACCTTTCCGCCCCAACGGCCGTCTGTTTTCCTCGCTATGTGCCCTGCCCATTGCCACTTGAGATATGCAATCCTTTGGGCTATGTCTGTGACCTTAGTTCTCGATCTCATCATTACTGATACGATAACGCAGAGAGACTCCGAGTCTGCCTATAATGCACGTAAAATATTTGTACCTGATTGCTGATATGTAAAAAGGAGAGTGAATTTATGACTGCTGCGGTTGCTTCAATATAATGGAGTATCAGAATAGTATTAATGTTTGAAAGATTAGTCGACCACACAATAGGATATAAGACCCCCGACTGCTAGGTACGTATTATCTTAATTTTTATTAACATGTGCACACATCTTGTATTCGCAGGACCTATCGGCAGCAGATGCGGAGGGAGTATGGAGTCCGGACATCGAACAGAGCTTCCAAGAGGCGCTGGCCATCTACCCGCCCTGTGGCCGGCGCAAGATCATTCTCTCCGATGAGGGCAAGATGTACGGTGAGTCCGGACATGCTAGAGTACCTTACCTTATTCATGACATCCAAGTAGTCTTTCAATAGGTGACATACATTTTATTGTAGTCATGATCCACTTGGTCTAGTACCCTGTTTAAGGTCTGCGATTAGACAGCAATTCCTGAATCATGATCCAAGCGTACCGGATTTAGCGCTTCTCTAATAAGATTCTACGCAGGTCTTTTAATCAAGTACCAGATAATAATACTGTGAAAAGTCATGTATTCAAAGGCTAAAAAGTAGGTCAACCCTATATTATACCACGGATTATATCCCTATGTCTCTATATGTTTTGCATCAAAATGTATGCATAAGTTATACTGAATAGAAAGACAATTTCGAATAGAGGTAGATTGCAAATCAGGACTTATGCATGCATTGCATGCATTTGAAAAAGCTATTGGAATTTGGAACCCTGAAAAGCGAAAAATATTTGAACTGACGGATCACCTAATGGTAAGCGCTTATCCGCCGCCATGTACACCTGCAACACTAGAGGAGAGACTCACAATACAAGTACGCTCTTTATTTTTGTCCCTATTTAAAACAATAATGACATTATAGGTTCCTAATTGATTACACTATAGAGGTCGAAGTGGTCTCACTACACATACTTTCCACGAATCAGCGACACGGTCAGATCGGGAGATAATAATTGTCGGTTCACGTCTTTCCTCGGAATCCTATTGCGCAAACCGCTTTGTCGGCGACATCAATACCTACGGCTTTGTCTCGTGCCAGCCATTGTTCATTTGGGCGGGTGGCCTTGATACCGCTTCATAATTCAACCACATTGACATGTAAGTGATCGGGCGTAATGTTAGCGCAAGCTGATTTCATTCGTAGGGGTGCGTGCGTGTTGAATATGGATCCAGATAATGAAGCAGAATCTTCATTTATCGATGAGATATTCAAAAGTTTCAACTCGAGACAACAGATTTAGGAACTAAGATTTTGAATGACTGATGGATGAGAAAGGAGGCTGTATATAAAATCATATTAATTTTTACAATAAAAAGATTCATCTATCCATCTTTTGAACAACTTTTGTATTTAGATCTCGTTACAACATTGACTTAAGATACCGCCCTGTTAGAGTTACATAATTATATCTGATCAGGTCGTTTCTAATCACAAATCAAAATTGTTGTGTGGGGTTTAGTGGTAGATACCTAATCTTTACCTGATAGGTTAGGCCAAAAAAGTAAAAACAGAATATTTTGAAGCGTATCAACAGAGAGCTATTAAATTTTAAATAATTTTCTTTGAGCTGATGACGCCTACAATTCTCAATATTAAATGGGAGCTGCCTCCAGCAGCAAAAGCCGGGAGGCGAAGGCGAATTTTTTCACGTTACTGTGTTAAAGAAGCTCGTTAACGCGACGTGACGATTGCTACTTTAAATAAACCTTGCCTTCAGTAAATTAGCTAGAACAGCTGGGAAATCCTCCGCCCAACTGCTGGTTATGTGATATATGTGATGTTTACAATCCTGGTCTGAGATGAAAGTTATTATTTTTCTTCAAAAACTGTCACAATAGTTGAAGTATAACTTTAAGATAAGGTAGGAATTATGTTTTCGATACTAATTAAATTTATCGCCCATTAAACTGTCATGGAGAAAAGTAAGATTTAGATATGCAATGATTCTGTATAATCTTATGAAACATCCACAATTTATGTGATTATGAAGATTGTTTTTTTTTTTCAATACCTACTGAATCACGCAGATGATTTAAATATTAATTGGTCTGGATCTCCTGTCTTAGGCCACACGGCAGTTGCTTCTTTGTAATTACCAGACTCACCAAATCTTGGATTAAGCTTGGGCTCTAAATGGTTTTGGATTTAGTTTAAATGACTTTGGATGTAATTGTGAATAAATTCCGATATAGAATTCAAATCTATCTAAAATATAATACTTTACTTTGTCGTTGTTCTGAGTCTGTCAAATGAAACTGTCCATGAGAAACAGTAATCTCAGTAGCAGTGTACTACATTTCTGTAAAGATTCGCGCATCCTCGCGAAAGTGACAGTGAACTCAGCTCGCGTTATGGCGCACAATTGACGTGAACAATTACTAAGGGAGCCACTGGCATTACCGGACGGACATTAAGTCGGCGGCAACATTACCCAGCTTTAATTAAAGGACTGCCCGCTCAGCCCGTCCCGTGCCAAATGGAATTGCTAAACAAATTCGCCACGAGCGATGTGTCCACCTTAAGTGATTTAATAGACGGAAAGAAATGCAATGTTTTAATTGCTTTAAATCTTAACCACCATCTGGACGGAATTAAAGGTCCCAGGTAAACGTTCCGGCAGGGGTTCCAGCAACCTTTCAGTTCACGGACTTTCACCCTTCAAGGGCTTGAGAGATATACCGGGCAGATGCTTAGTGTAATTAAAATAAAACTGTACCAACAGGTATTTATTCTCGATCCATATTAATGGCAAACCGGCTGCTTTGTATCAAATACCTGTCAAGTATTTCACCGTCCGATGTCATCCTGTGGGTGATATTGATGGCGACGTAAAATAATCACTATAGTTTTGTTATGTACTGATTTACATTTCTACTTTTAACCTAAAAAAAAAGGTGATGCGTCTTTCATACGATACGAATTAAATTAGGTTTACTGAAATCATGAATAATGATTAATAATGAAATGGCAACAGTAATATAAAAACATGTTTAAAAATGTGGATATCTTCAATAACAGACAATCATACCCACATGAGAGGAGCATCATTTGGCTGCAACATTTTAGAATAAACTTCCACTTCCGAGAATCTACTAATAACGCGTAGCCCAATAAAAATCAGCAAAACGGTCCGCGGCAATGTAAAAGACATCTCCTATATTTAGACGACGCTATCCGTACTATAATTGCGGACACGCGTCGCCCGGACAATATATGACCACATTACTCGAGGACGTGTCCTGCGAGGCTTAATCTGCCGCCAGTGCGTCACCCCAGTTGCTTCACCACCCTCGCCCTTTACGCCAAAGAGAACAACCCACTGAGAGGAACCAGCACTATTTTTAAACCACTCATTCATGTTTCGTGGAAAACTCTAGCAATCTTTTACGGCTACGATTTTTGTAACGGACGCCAAAACGGCAGACATCATTAATTAGGTCCATAGTATCTAGTCCTAAGTGACAAGTCAATTAATTGTCGACTGGATTTGCCCTGCCCTTATCTTGATGTCAAGTCATTGGTTTAAATTAGATACTTTGTCTAGAGACAGAACTCGGTGTGGATCGTTTCACATATCACCTACAAGTACCTACTCACTCGTACAAGCATATTTTTATTTTCAAAAGTCTTTTCTTCTATTTTTAACGACCAAAAATAAGCAACCATAAACGCCTCTGTTTATAAACCAACCAAACACTGTCAACAATACTCCATAAGTTCAACAAAGTTCCAAAGTTGTTGACTGCTGGATCATGTTCTGCTGAAGTGTTTCTAATAGAGATCCCGATCTCAGATCATTGTTATAATTACTGTTACGTGTGGAAACTATTCCAATCAATCGTCGCTTCTTAACCTGCGATTGGGGGGCGCTATTGAGTAACAGTCTAACCGCTGCACGTGAGTAAGTTAAGTTACTCATGCTGCGGTGCAGTCGAAGTTGAACAAAGCTGTGCTGGTGGCGGCACGTTCGTGAGTTAAGACATTCAAAACCGCTCAATATCCTGGGAGTATGAAAGTTTCGTCGGCGCACGGGTTCACGTGGTCCGGGGTTGGGGGCGCGGGGTTCGTCGGGAGGGCTAAACTATGCGAAGAATGCGCAATTAGTGAGCGAGCGAGCGTGTAAGGGGCTCCGGCCGCGGCGCTAGGCGGCGAACGCAGTAAGAAAATATAAAGAAGGGGCGGGCCGCGCCCGTTGTTTAGCGCCCCGCCCGCCTTGGGGCATAACTCCCGATTGTCTCCCAAGAAATCCTCCTTAGACCCGTCGCAACTCAACCCTTTCTCGAGGATTCGCATCGCATAGCTCCGGTTTGGGTCAGCGTGAATTTCCACCGAATCCAGATACAACTCAAAGTCTAATGTTTCTTTTATTGGGTTGGTCTTTGATTCAAAGTTTTTGCCAAGGCCCCGATTCTCTTTCTGTTTTATTTTATATTTATAAATAAGACATCTCATTTTGATTACCAAAGACTGGTCGGCTAAGATACTGCATGTGCTACAAAATGTGTAAATGTGGTAAGTTGATCACTGTCACTACCAATTTTATAGCCGTTTTGTATCACTTTATACCCAGCAGCATATTCGTACTTAATTTTACCTTAAATTCTGCTCGCATAAAAACTCTAACCAAAGACAATTTCGAAACCATGCCTTGAGAACGACGTTAATGTATTTCTGATGGATCTCCAATATCTCCCCAGTTGACGAATAAATTACTTCTAAAACGTTTTAGCGAAATTATTAAAATCTCTCTATTTTCAAATTTTAATATTAGGACATGTATGAGAATAAATACATAGTTATACCAAATTTATTTAATGGACTTAGGACATGACCAACGAACGTCCAAATAATAAGATAATGGTATATTGAAAGCTATTGAAAGAAATGGTTAATATTCATATGGAGCTAGCTCACGCACAATTTCATCGACGGAGTGCGCGAGAGCGCGACGCGCTGGCAATGGACCAAATTAGCCAACTAACGAACTAATAAATAATGATCTCTTGTTTTTCTATTCACTGTGGAATAGAAACGTTCCGACTTGATCCCTCTGCACTGCTATTTATAGAGCGATGCACACGACGTTTCGGGTGAAAGCACTCTTAATTCGCGGCCGCGATGTCACAAATGGAAGTTACATTCACGGGCGAATAACGTACAACTTGTTTATCCTCCCCACTAATTCGTCCTAACAGCAATTTGTTAGAGTGGCCACACTTACTAATTTTAGCTTAACACCCGCCGTGAAAAGTTTACGGCGGTGCCATAATTTCGGAGCAATTTCAAGAATGTTTGACTTAGCAGTTTTCAAGAGTTTCTTTTGCGAGACTCCACTCCCAGTGAAGTCTTTCATATTGAGTTTAATATTAGAATTAAGGTGGGAGATGTTTATTTGATCAAACTAGAGTTTGTTGCGTCAGTTTTTGGGGTAGTGATTGGTGTGGGTAGGCTTTGTGTTGGACGAATTGAGGGAGCAGCGGACGAGCATAATATGAATAGTTAGGCGCGTACTACATGCGCTCGCCTCAACAAGCAGCATGGGGTTAATTAAATTCGCACTAGCCGCCTCTCGTCGCCATCACATTCCCCGAATTCAATGAGATTTCAATTTACTTTGGTGAGGTCTTCGTCTGCGCTGTACGCAAATTAATACAGTCGAGCATATTGGTGTTGTGTCCGACACAACAATTTGTTGATTTCTTATATTGATTTACTATTAACAGGTACTATAAACAACCAATACCAAAAATATTTCGTAATAAAAAAACTAAACAAAATATTTAGTAAAAAACTAAACAGAGACAAGTAAAGTACCTATATACGTTTAACAACCCTTGTAGAATAAGTATTTCTTTATAAAGGCAAATTACTTTTAATAGGTACCTACTTTTTTATTTTTCTTTTTCTTAGTATTCAATTCATTGGTCAGAATGTTGTTAGATACATCGAATGATTTATTGAGTATAAAGAACTTTTGGCACACACGTTTTGTAATGAAAGAAGACACTAAAACTTCAATGTAAAACACCTAATTCTAAAAATTAAAACTGAAAGCCTAATTTAAAGCAGACGACCGAACCGGAGTTTCCCTCTCTTTCACACGCGCTATGTATCTCCTTTGTTTGGATGCGACAGGTATATTCTTCGTTCGTTTCGGGTCGGCTTCAAATTAAGCCACCTGAGTCGTATCGCAGGTCTAAGTAGAACGCTACTTACAAGAAAGAACTCGTTTTTTGAAGCAAACATTGTCTTTACTGAGTAGTAACTTCAACGTCAAATTGGGAAAAGTACTTGGGTACATGTGTAGTCAAAACTAGCTAACTAAACTGTTGAATAGTTAGTCGAAAATGTTTATTTTACTCAAAACATCCATTAAGCAATGAAAATTGTTTGACAATGGCGGCTGGCATTGATTCGGACAATCCACCCCGCATTCCAGCCCGGCTGCAGTTTCAATGATTGAAAATAGCTATTCAAAATATTTTGAAAATTGTTTCATAACGGGCTCGGTGGCGCTACGCTCGAATTGCATTGTACAACGCGGGTTCGCGTTCGGCACGCGGGGTATGCATCGGTTATGTCAATCGGCACATGATTCTCATCCCATTTTTCATTCATTCGATGGGGGATTCACTCGATTACGGTATTACTGTAATGTTTATTAACTGACATTCCATTCAACGATTTTATTATTTAAATTTTAACAATATCCGCTACGTATCGCTCAATCGTGTTATCTAAATAAGTGTCGCAATATGAACCAAGAATGCAAGATACATCTCACCATTGCATTAGTTTTCGAGAATATAATATATATATTAGACAGGCTTTCTCAAGTAAGGTGAAATAAGACTTAATTAATGAAGGGACGTCCGAGACAGTCTCAGAAGTGACACAGAAACCCAAACTTCTTCAAAAATTCAAATATAATATGTCTTTCTTTCCTTATTTTAGACATCTCAGCAAAGTTTCAAAAACAAGGATACTCTCATTAAAATTTTAAGAAACTTTATCCCTCTTATTACAAAAAAACTGCTCTGATACCGGTTTTAATCCTAAACTTTCATGATTATTACTGAATAATGTTAGGTTCTTAAATTTTTATTACAAATCCTCGACTAACTATAGACCACTTAGTACCGCAGGATACTGTCAAAATTGATCGAATCATTCAATCATTCGTTCAGTGACATTTCATTTTACTATCCTTATATAGTTGTCTGTAGTAAAAACATTTTAGAATTGTTTTTAAGCAACAATAAATTAAAATATTGACCTAAATAAGGTTTCCAAGTAATATGCATAGGAAATGCTTATATTTTTGGGATTAAATCCAAAAAATAAATTAACTACTTTCTCACAAATAACCTTGGTGTAAAACGGAATGAACTGTCACAGGGATAAGTTGTCATGGTTACTGGAATCGATATTTTGATTGTGATTGGTGATTATTTTAGTATTCATTTTAAACTAGGGGTCCGGGTGGTTTAACTTAAGTATTATAGATGATATACTAAATAACGTTAAACTTTATTTTGTAATAATGTTTACTCTAGTTCTTCAGTTATTGCCAGTATTAATCCCACTACTTATATTAAACCACGTTTTGGAATAAGAGGGTATAAGTATTGTCTTCATCAAGAATTTAACCACTTTTCGTAGTATTACATTTTATCATTTTAACCACGAATTAAATTTCATATTCCAGGAAGGAACGAGCTAATAGCGAGGTATATAAAACTACGGACAGGAAAAACCCGCACGAGGAAGCAAGTCTCCTCGCACATACAGGTGCTAGCTAGGCGGAAATTACGGGAAATACAGGCCAAACTCAAAGTGGTAAGTTTACATCTTAAATTTTGTATGGGTACATGATTTTAGTGAGAATTATGGTACATTCGACAGCACATATTTTTATCTTAAAGGTGACAGGTGCCTATTATACGACTAAATTGACATAAATATGGATAGGTACATGTGACTGATCGTAGAATGTAATGTTTCTAAACATATCGAAGTGTATTTTCTAGAGGGAAGAATTCGGCAAGAGACAGGAATCTTTCCAGATAAGAATATTACAATCTTTATCTACTTAATCAATGCAATCTTTGGATATTGAGATAAGTAGAAAAATTGTGGCTAGAATTTAATCTCTATCACAAGACAAGATGTAAACCTTATCTAAGGTGACGGGTAGGGCACACTAGCGACGGCAATCGATTTTAATTTTTAGCTACTAAACCGGATCTAATTTAAACAATTTCGGGGTTACAATCTCTCGGCAAACACTTATAATGTTAATTAAATAACCATGCACAAATGTTGGGTCCGTTTTTGTACGCGAAAAATTGATCCATGCCAAAAGTGGCCGCTTTTGGCGTAAATCAAATTTTCGCGTACGCGTTGGACCCAACATTTGTGCATGGTTATTTAATAAACAGTTTTTCTACTTATCTCAATATCCAAAGATTGCATTGATTAAGTAGATAAAGATTGTAATATTCTTATCTTGCCGAATTGTTCCTTCTAGAAAATACACTTCGATATGTTATACTAGAAACATTACTTTCTACGTTATGTCACGTTTACCTATCCATATTTATGTCAATTTAGTCGTATATAGGCGTAATTTCGAACTACCAAAAATCGGGTTATAAACAAATGAACAACGTCTGAATAAAATCTAGGACGGTGGGATGATGAAGGAAAAAGCCATGCAGTCCATGAGCACACTTTCGAGCGCCCAGATCGTGGCTGGCTTGCCTCACCCGGCGTACCACCATACGGTACTGCAGTTGATACAGGCATGCCTTGTGTTACTGTCCCAGAGCCTGTTCCACCACTTACCGATTCATCTTTAGGTCTGTAGGCATGTATAACGAGAATCGCTGACGCTGTAGAAGTAAAAGCAATGAGCGGAAATGAATTTGTTCTCTATGATAAATTTCAACTCCGTACTTTGTACTTGTTTCTTTTTTGATAGCGATTAACGTTAATACACTGTCTTAAGTTCCAAGATAACTTATTCAGCAAATACTGGATTTCTGATAGATTTCTAGTGAATATTTGTCGTATAAGCTGTCTAGAATAGGAGGTGGCGAAATAGGTTCTGGGCTAAGTTTTGTCGCTTCTACTTAGGCATGATGCGAATGCACGTTGGCAATACATAACAAATGGTTTATATAAAGCTTCACTCACATTCCAGTAATTAGTTCCTGGACAGTTGGAAAACAATTTATGACAACTACTATGAGAAAAAAATATTGACATGGAAAAAATTTAACACAAACAAACTTTTTGTTAGCAAACCCCGAATTCTCATACTTTCGGGACGAAGACTAAAAATGTTGGCATATATTATGTAGATAAAAATTAAACAATAATTAACTACATTATTACGCGCTAGTAAACGTGTGTAGAGAAATTAACAGACAAGCCAATAACAACGAAAGAGCTTCATGTGTTTTCTGTATTTTGATATTCAATTACTTTAATTGTATTATTGGTTTGTTTTTCAGCAATTTTGGCAACCGGGTTTACAAGCTGGGACATCTCAAGAGTAAGTGTAATTTTAACTCTAATACTAAAACTAAGTTAGACACATAATATATGTACTTATGATTTACATAGGATCTCGGTCTCAAACAGTTAATACATTTTCTGTAAAGTGCAAGGTTTGGGGCTGATAAACAGCATAGCGGTGATCACATTAAATCAAATTGGTCACAGTGATACTGGTCTGAATGCAGTTCCTGCATAGCCTTAAAAGACATTAGAAAGAGTATTATGTACTGTAAGAAAAATAAATAGATAATAATATTCTCAAAAACGATGTGTAGGTATCTGATATATTCAAAGAAAAAATGAAAATACTCAATTTATTTACAACGTTTTTTTGGTTCATGGTATTGCGTAAAACCATAAAGAATTACTTATTTTTATATTTCCAGCGTAAAACCATTCCCGGGCGCGGGATACAAAGGCGTTCCAGGAGTGGGCGGCGTAGGAGTCCCCGGTGGCACGGATGTAGCGCCGCCACCGCCTTGGGAGGGCCGTGCCATTGCCACGCACAAGCTGAGGCTAGTGGAGTTCTCGGCCTTCGTGGAACACCCTCGTGACCCCGACACGGTAAGTTGCACTTTTAAGAGGATTTATGTCCACCGAATGTGATGTATGTCGCCAACCCGTCTACCAAGCGTGGTGAGTATGGCAATTACCCCGCATGTGATTGAGGGAGGCCCGTGCCCCAGCAGTGGGGACTTAAATGGGTTGACGATGATGTCCACCGAACCGATATGTCTTTCGAAAGATCCCACGGAAAAGACCACTAGGATGCCACCCTATGCGATGGACAAATAAGATTTGCGCAAACGCCGACATTAACATAAGGGTAGCCATTGCACGTAGTTCAAGGAAGATGGCGTGATTTTGATAATGATTTATCAAAAAGATCACGATCCTCACTGGAAAACGATGCAAGGAGGATGTGGACCAAAACCAATCAAGTAAAAACTGAACTCAATGGCCCGAATGGCGATGGATTGTAAAAAAAAATCATGAACACTGATGTGACGATAACAACCACTCTGCTAAGAGTGTGACAAGTGTAGAATTAGCCACTATGACTTTTTTATCAGAAGCAAATTAATATCTTCTAAACTACTACATAGATATTATGATTTCATAGGGCCAGAATGATCCTTTACTGTGATTCAAGGATTTGCTATACCGGCTGATATAACTTATTTTTCTTCTCGCAGTAGATTCAAGTGTTTCAAATGAAGATATTTTTCATCCCTCCTCTAATACTAAAAATCTTTTCTTCAAATTCTAGTTCTTATAGCGGTGCTTATTTTGCAAAGATTTCTATTATACCAACTCACGTGACTTCACGGAGCGCTAGTCTTTTAAAATAACGTTTGTATTTTTTTCTAAGAAACCCATAAACCGCCGAGTTGCTCCTCTGAGTTGGAACTCGAACCATCGCGACCTTGACATACTAAGAATGATACAACCACGGAGTAAGAAATAAGAAGCGTAGCAAATGTTACAATATCGATGGATGAGCCTTGAACTTTGAATGCCGTGATACACTTTCCAGATCGCGGCGTTAAATGTACTTGAGTATTCGTAACTCGACGGGAATCTACGTAACCTATAACATTTAAACTTGAGACGATTTGAAATATTTTCATATACATTATTGAAATATCTAAGCAGCAATAAAGTAAATCCTTATGGAAATATACGGATAGTAGACTTTGATAGATTTGACATTAAAAATTGTATTTCCTTTTTCATTTCCAGTATCCTCCAAGCGCAGCGCCGGCGCAGCATTTGTTCGTTCATATAGGTGGTACTGTCACATACGCGGATCCTCTATTGGAAGTAAGTAATTTTAAAAACCAAATACAATTATTTTTTAATAGTAAGTGATCATCACCATCGCACATGAACATCTGAGAGATCAAAGGAGTCACTGATACGTTGCCAGTCTTTTAGGAAGGAATAGGCTCGTCTCAAGTCTTGAACGGGAAATATCGCTGCAGCCGAATTGCTGACCAAAGTTGTGGTTACAATACAGCCTGCCCTGATAAGACTTAGGTATACAAGTTAGTGTATCAAAAAAGTACCTAATCGATTCAATAACAAAGCGCACACGCTAACTCAATTGTAAAAAATATCTGCCTACAAAACACTAGCTAATTTGGAAATCCTATACAATGGAATTACCTATAAAAATTAAAGAATACCTTTATAACGCCATTGTATCCTAAAGCAATATGTGATCTCCTATAATTGTAGGTACTAAGAACATGTATTTTAAGGAAGTGTAACCTATTTTGGTGTTTCTGGTTGGTGTGTAAAATACAATTTCCTTTTTCGTTTCCAGTCTGTAGATGTTCAACAAATAAACGATAAGTTCCCGGAGAAGAAAGGAGGGCTAAAGGAGCTGTATGAAAAGGGGCCGAGAAATGCCTTCTTCCTGGTCAAGTTCTGGGCAGACCTGAACACAAATAACTTGGACGACCCCGGTGCTTTCTATGGGGTCACTAGTGTGTAAGTATTTTTTAAACACAGCAAACATGGACCTTATTTCGAATTATATAATAGTCCATTGTTTAACTTGTGTCATGAGTATCATAAATCATAATAAATCAAATGTAAGCACATTTAAATATACGAGAGGTGATCCAAAAGTAATGATAATCAATATAAAATAAGGGTATTTTAACTAAAAAAAAAATCTCAATGCATTTAGTCCATACTTTATGTAAACCCATAATGCCTTTAAAAAAAACCCTTTGTCTTGACCCTCCAAAAACTCCTCTACAGCAGTCATCACCACGCTATCGTCCTCAAATTTTTTGCCTCGGAGGTGTTGCTTGAGTCGAGGAAAGAGATAGAAGTCGCTGGGAGCCAGGTCTGGCGAATCCTGTTTCTTGAATGGTAGCCATCGCGACGGCGGCTTTGTGAGCCGGTGCATTATCTTAGTGAAACAACACTCCAGCTCGGAGTTTGCCTCGACTTTTTTCTTTAATGGCTTCCCTTAATCTTCGTATTTGGTCTGCGTAGTAAGAGCCCGTAATAGTGTCTCACTTTTCTAGGTATTCCACCATAATAATTCCTTCAGCATCCCAAAAAACGGACGCCACCTTTCCTGCCGAACTTGACACTTTGAATTTCTTCGGCGTAGGAGAAGAGGCTAGTTTCCAAGTCATCGTTTGCTGTTTGGTTTCCGGATCAAAATGGTGGATCCAGGTCTCAGTCCATGGTCACGAAACGAGACAAAAAAGATCCCGATCCGTCTGGAAATTTTCGAGATACGCCCTCGATGTCGACTCGTTTTTTCTTTTGCTCGTCGGTTAACATTCTCGGTATCCAACGCGCAGAGACCTTTTTCATATGCAGTTCGTTCACAAAGATTCTTTCATCATCATCATCATCATTTCAGCCAATAGACGTCCACTGCTGGACATAGGCCTCCCCCAATGTTCTCCACACAGATCGGTCCTGTGCTGCCCGCATCCAATGGATTCCCGCGATCTTCACCAGATCGTCGGTCCATCTTGTGGTGGGCCTGCCACGGCTGCGACTTCCTGTGCGTGGCCTCCACTCCAGGACCTTTTTGCCCCAACGGCCGTCTGTTCTCCTCGCTATGTGCCCTGCCCATTGCCACTTGAGGCATGCAATCCTTTGGGCTATGTCTGTAACCTTAGTTCTCCTGCGGATCTCATCATTTCTGATACGATCACGCAGGGAGACTCCGAGCATAGCTCTCTCCATTACTCTCTGGGTGACTTTGAGCCTCCTTAATCGGCACATTGTAAGCGGCCATATTTCGGTTCCGTATGTCATCACTGGCAACACACACGCATTGAAGACTTTCGTCTTGAGACACTGCGGTAGGTGGGCCGAAAATATGCTGCGTAGCTTCCCGAACGCTGCCCAGCCGAGTTGGATTCGTCGATCGACCTCTTTCTGGAAGTTGGACTTACCAAGCTGGACTTTTTGTCCGAGGTAGATGTACTCGTCTACAACTTCCAGTGTAGAGCTTCCAACCTTCACAAGAGTGGGTACGACATGGGAATTCGACATGATTTTCGTCTTGTCCATGTTCATTTTCAGACCCACTTGTTGGGAGACTCTACTGAGGTTGTCAAGCATTGTGCCTAGGTCTTCCAAGGTCTCAGCCATGACTACGATATCATCAGCGAATCGAAGGTGCGTCATGTACTCACCATTTATATTGATGCCAAGTCCATCCCAGTCCAGAAGAAAAAAAAGATAAGAAGTCCAAAAGATTCTTTGAACACTACCATATGAGATCCCTGTGGATGTTGGGTAGAAACCCAGCTTGAAATCCTATGCCCAGCGCGCATTGTTATTGAATATGTAGGAGCAGAGTCCGCAATATTTCCACTAGATCGCTGTATATGTCTTAGGTAGACTTTTTTTCACCCAGAGGTACTTGACAGCTCTGATTTCGTTTTTCTCCATTTTGATGATGGCTCTCTGACTGTTCGTATTCAAATGAATGTACAGTCAGAGAATGAAAAGGTTCGTCACCTTAAGGTAAATTTTCGCCTGCATGGCAAGAATCAGTTGTACCAACATACAGTTTTAAAAAGATCTCATCATCAGCCCATTTAAGTCCCCACTGCTGGGGCACGGGCCTCTCTCAATCACGTGAGGGGTAATTGCCATACTCACCACGCTTGGCAGACGGGTTGGCGAGGGTTTTGATATAAATGCAGAGTTTTCCTTCTCTGGATGCTGATGATCATACCAGCAGCTTTACCTTAGTCGCCTTTTACGACACCTCGGTAAGAGTGAGGGTGGCCTATTCTACTCTGCCGGGGACCACTACGGCGTAATAAAAAAAAAAAAAGTTCAAAAGATCTACCAACCATTTAAAAATGTCATAATACATTTTGTCTTCAAATACGGCTTAGATAGGGAGACTTTGACCTATTATCCTAATGCTATTCGCGAATGACACACGAGACAGCCAGTAGTAAACATCCAAATTCAAAAACGTCACCGACCATGACAATAAATTTCTTTTTATTTTTTTTTATTTATAAATTTAACTGTCACGTCCAACCAATGTAGGTTTTACTTCATAGGTATCTTTAAATTGTCTTTACATCAAAAAGAATCAATGTTGCTACAAGCAAATCTGAACTTTCTGATCTATAATTTTCTGTGCAACAGGTTCTGTGCATTACTCTAACAAATTTACGAAAGGTAATAAGTGCGCATAGCATATCAAACGAATCAATTTGAAAACTGACGAACCTTTCCGTTCTTTGACTGTACCTACCGGTAATCGTGTCCTATTTATGTTTTTTTATGCTGAACTAGTGGATAAAAAGCGAGGCAGCAAAAAAAAATGTTTTATGTGCTCTACAAATATCTGATTACCATTACTTTTGGATCACCCCTCGTATTATAATGTTTGAGATGCAATCGGGCCCCCATAAAGTCAGACTACCAAATACGCCATCAAAGCCAAACGTACCTACTTATATACATACTTATAATCAATACTTATATAAAATGCTGCCATCATATTTTGTAAAATATGTTTACAATAAAAATGACCTCAGTGCTAACGAAGTGAAATTAAAGTCGCAGATAATTTCTGGCCACATTAGCCTTCTGCGCTTTTCACACAGGCTTCTCACTTGCCAAATGAGTCTGTATAAATAATAATTAACCAATGGTTCCCAATCTCTGGTCCGCAGGAGTCATGTATTCCGCAAAGACCGCGAATGATCTAGGAAGGGCCATGCGTATAACAAAATTAAGTTTATTTTTTATTCCCCTATGTACAGTCAACAAAAAAAAATCTAAGTGTTCCGTGGTTTTTTATAGAGGCACAGTATATTGGCTCTCCTCAGCCAGATAGTAAGCAAGATAGCCCAAGTTGCGGAACGGAAGCGATGTTAAGGCATCACCTCCGTTACTATAATAATTTGAATCCCCCGTACTTATATGTATTATGATGTCTTACGGGTGGGTAATATTAGTTTTGGTTTTTAGGTAAGTGTAAAATTCAAAGAGCCTAATAGATATAACTCGTCCGGCCGATTTGTAAAAGAATGGCAGAATCTCAACTTTAGACGCAACTTGGACTCCATTACTTAAATAAAAAAATCATATAAACCTATAGCCCGTACCATTTAAACGTGCACTTATGTATTTTTGGAGTGCATTGGTGGGATGGTAAGGTGTGAATCATCATCATCAGCCCATTGAAGTCCCCACTGCTGGGGCACGCGCCTCCCTCAATCACATGAGGGGTGATTGCCATACTCACCACGCTTGGCAGACGGGTTGGCGAGGGTTTTGATATAAATGCAGAGTTTTCCTTCTCTGGGTGCTGATGATCATGCCAGCAGCTTTACCTTAGTCGCCTTTTACGACACCTCGGTAAGAGTGAGGGTGGCCTATTCTACTCTGCCGGGGACCACAAGGTGTGAATAACCTTATATAATTTATTAGGCACGGACTACAAGAATTTCCATAAATTGTTCCAGATACGAAAGCAACGAGAACATGACGATAACATGCAGTACGAAGGTCTGTTCGTTCGGCAAGCAAGTCGTCGAGAAGGTGGAGACGGAGTACGCGCGGTTTGAGAGCGGGCGGTTCGTGTACCGCATCCACCGCTCGCCCATGTGCGAGTACATGGTCAACTTCATACACAAGCTCAAACACTTGCCGGAGAAGTATATGATGAACAGTGTGCTCGAGAACTTTACTATACTTCAAGTACGTATCATGTTTTTTTTTTTTTAGTTTAATAATTCTCACAACATCTCATAGGTTGACCTGATTCCGTACTAAGTAGCTTAAGCACTTGTGTTACAGATATCAGACAACAGAGGAAACAAATATATACTTAAATACATATATAACACCCAGACACTGAACAAACACAAGTGTTCATCGCACGAATGTTTGTCCAGGGTGGGGATCGAACCCACGACCTTTGGCGTAAGAGGCAGGGTCACTACCAATTGCGCCATCCGGTCAGTCATTAGATAATTACTATTGATTTCCTCGGTAAGCTGTGAGTAATGCTAATGCTACTAACGCTCACGCTTAAAAGCGACGGCTGCGCTTTGCCAAAATTTGTTCCCACAGGTCATATCTGTGGTACCTATGTTTTTATGTTAAGAAATTCTCAATGTGATGAGCCCGTCCGATTCTGGAATGAATTTGGCGGTCTTTTTGTGAATCGGAAAGCACATTTATTTATTTTGAGTGACAGAAAAAGAATGTGAAACCAATGATGCATCCCTGGGGAACGCCGTACTATAATACCGGGCATGCTTGAACTTGACTGACAAGTCGATTACCTACATTGAACCTACGAGTATTGCCGTCTGAACTTCGCAATCCTAAGACAAGGAAGAGTTATTTGTCGATCAGACCTGCTAGATCATTGTTACTCGTTCGGAATAATTATCTCAAAACTTTTAGAAACTATTCGAAACGTGCCGATTTCTATATGATGTTTTGCTGAGCTGATGGTAAAAAATCAAGTTTGCCTCAGTTTCATAGCTTATTTATGAATATTAATATTAACGAACACCATAAAAGCGACAAGGTACCTACGAAAATACCCAGAACCAGAATTAAACTTGAGATGCCTTTGAGCTTGAGGTCAATATTATATTCAAAATTCAAAATTCAAAAGTTCTTTATTTGCATATAGGCTTATATACAGCTCTTACAAATCGTCATACATGAAAAAAATATAAATTATAGCTATGTATATTATACATGTAATTAAACATATATGTCGATACAAAAAATATACTAAGATATTAATAAATATAATGTGATTCTACCACCGGAATCGGAAAGTTGATTCTGACGAGAAGATCCGGCAAGAAACTCGCCAGTTACTCTTTTTAATCACCAAATTTTTTTAAGTAGAGTATCATGGGTGTAGGCGAACAGTTTATCATTTCCACAAATTCTTGTCATTTAAGTAATCATTAACTGTATAATAGGCTTTTGCCATTAAATAATTTTTAACATGTGTTTTAAATTTAGGCATTGGTAAATCAACAAGCTTTTGTGGTAACTTATTAAATATTTTAATACTCATTCCTACGAATGAATTACCAATCTTATGAAGTCTGAGATGTGGAACAGCAAGCTTGTGTTTATTTCTAGTATTTAGGTTATGGTTGTCGGATTTTCGAGGGAAGGTTTCTAAATTTTTATAAACATACATAATACAGTCAAAGATCCTACTGTGATGCTAATGTTAAAATGTTAATTTCTTTGAACAAGTTTCTAAGCGAGTCTCGTGGCCTAAGTCCGTATATGGCCCTGACAGCTCGTTTCTGTAGCACAAAAATAGCTTGAATATCAGCCGCAGAGCCCCATAACAGCAGACCATAAGACATAACGCTATGGAAATAACTGAAATACACAAGTCTGGCTGCTTCAATATCGGTCAGATGTCTTATTTTTTTGACTGCATATGCAGCCGAACTAAGTCTCCCTGCCAGGGCTGCAATATGAGAACCCCACTGTAATTTTGAGTCTAACGTGACGCCTAGAAAGACTGTAGAATTAATTACTTCAACATTTTGACTATTCATATTAATCCTAGTGCTGACCTGTCTTACGTTGGGCAATGTAAATTTGACACATTTAGTTTTTTTAGCATTGAGAAGTAAATTATTTACAGTAAACCAATGTAGCACTTGAGTGAGAGCATTATTTACATCGTCAAAGTTATCTTTATGTCTATTAGTTTTAAAAATTAAAGAAGTATCATCTGCAAATAATACTATGTCACACAAGTTTTTAGTAAAGTAAGGTAGGTCATTTACATATATAATAAACAGTAAGGGCCCCAATATCGAGCCCTGGGGCACTCCCATCTGTAAAAGGGCGCCAGGAGAGTTAGTTCCATTAACATTGACTTTTTGAATTCTATCACTTAGGTATGACCGTACTAAGCTCAGAGAGCTATCTGTGAGGCCGTAATGCTGAAGCTTCATTAATAATGTTTGGTGATTAACGCAGTCGAATGCTTTGGATAGGTCACAAAATAACTACAGCATCTTGCTTATTTTGCCATGCATCAAAAATGTGCTTGATGAGTGCAACTCCCGCATCAGTAGTAGATTTGCCTTTAGTAAATCCAAATTGTTTATTATGCAATAATTTGTTTAGATTAAAATGACCCAATAATTGATGGAATATAACTTTTTCATATATTTTACTAAGGGCAGGTAAAATGGATATTGGTCTGTAATTAGATGGGTCACTTCTATCACCTGATTTGAAAAGTGGTAGAACTTTGCTATATTTCATCAGATTTGGAAATTGACCAATATCTACGCATTCATTAAATATTACAGCTAAATATGGAGCAATGATTTTTATTATATTCTTTAATATTTCTACTGATATTCCCCACAAATCTTCTGTTTTCTTTACGTTGATGTCTTTAAAAGTTTTAAGTATAGTTTCCGGGTTGATGTGATGGAAACTAAAAGAAGTCAAGCACTCATCCACACTGGATTGAAGAAGACAATTAGCAAGCTGAGGACTAGAATTTAAGTTACTAGTGGTAATAAGAGGTATATTAGCAAAGAATGATTCAAATGCCTTTGCTATTTCTACGTCCTCGTTGAGTTGTTTATTATCAATTTTCAAAGAGTACTTGAGGTCTTGAGTAGTATTTTTACAAGTCTCTTTATTAATCATATATATTTCATATATATTTGAAACACCTGCCTCTGGATTCAGGCACTACATCACAATACCTGGTATTATCTAATCATTTATGAGTGCATTGCATTGTTATAAACGTTAATTACTTTAGATGCTTAGGCATTGATGATTGCAACTTGTATGGCAAAATAACAGATTATTCTCGTTTCCTCAGGTGGTGTCAAATAGAGATACTCAAGAGACGTTGTTATGTGCCGCGTTTGTGTTTGAAGTGTCGAACAGTGAGCACGGCGCGCAACACCACATCTACAGGCTCGTGAAAGACTGAACAGCCCTCTCCGCATTCCGAGCGGACCCGTAGATCGAAATAAGCAGCTTAGAAGCCCCGCGGACCGAGGACGCGTCGCCAACCAGCCTGGCCGAGGGACGTCACTGCGCCCGCCACCGTGTCCAAGACTCCGCTAACATCTCGAGCGTGAGCACCGTCTTTCATAGATAGGACATGCCCTTGGTATATATATATTATTTTACAAAGAACTTCCTCTTATTTAGAACTCAGTTTTAAAGCTGTTTTTTATGTGTCGTCGCAAAAGCATTCTTTACGACAAGCGTCTTTTGTTGTAAATGTTTCTATCTTCTGCCACTTCAAGAGTTTGTGGTGGCTCAACTTTGTCAGCAAACGTTACTAGGTCTTCCGATTAAACGCGTAAGCTGCCCTTATTTCTATCTAAAACACACTCTGCTCTATCACCTATCACTATATTAGATTGGAAAAATATTCGTTATGATGTAATGTGAACCTAACATAGCAAATTGTGATCTGAAAATTACGCTACAAGTATTTTTATAACTGAATTTTTATTGTATAGCTCAATTTTTAATATCTCTACTATAATTTGTTTTCCTTTATCTCTTCTTAATTATGTTGTACAATGTAAATAAAATTTAACCAGCCACTGACGTGGTCCAGGCGAGATTTCTTTAACTTCAAACAAATAGAGTAACAATCATATTTTACATAATTCTTTAAATGCTGAATGTCGTTCGGTATTTTTGTGTAAAATAATGTCAAATAAGGAAATATAAAAATGAATACACACAGTGCCTCTATAATTATGTTACATTAACATAAATTACTTGAGCAATTTA
The DNA here is from genome assembly GCA_019059595.1 of Marasmia exigua. Classification (NCBI taxonomy): domain Eukaryota; kingdom Metazoa; phylum Arthropoda; class Insecta; order Lepidoptera; family Crambidae; genus Marasmia; species Marasmia exigua. The sequence goes on along the minus strand of CM032465.1, from coordinate 27,526,268 downwards.
ATCTTTTCACTGGTTGGGGAAATAAGAAAAGATAATAAATTATAATAAGATATACCAGTGAAAAGATTAAAATTTTAGTGTAGGGTACCTTGAATCATGCGTAGGTTAGTATAGTGTTAAGATGTTTCGTGAATACCGTCGGGCGCAAGGCTCATGGTTCATACATCGCTTCCCTTCTCTGTCACCGTCAACTCACTCAATTATGTAAATATTACAAACAAGCTGAACTGTCTCCTATCGTTTCATTTACGCACTCACTTCTTCAGCTACGTTATTATCTACTTATTTTTAATACTTATTAGATAAGACATTATTCTGTTCTTAAGTATGATTTGCCAGATAATTGTACTTGTAACAGTCTTTGCCACAATAAGAATTTGCAAATAGATGTACCTAATGTATATAGTGTACCTACGTTAGTGTTCATGTGTTCACGTGGTCTGCCAGTTAGGGGTTTGGACTAAATTGTATCATGAGCGAAATAGAAGTTTGGTCACACAAGTCTTATAAAGAGATTATTTTGTATTTTTTCTTGTGCCCCGTTTTTTCAATAGTTTTCTTCTTGGTAGCTTTTTTTTGGGATAGACTACGGACGAAGTGATTTCTGTCGTTTGATTTGGCTTGATCTCATTTGGTTCATGACAACTTATAGTGTAAGAAATAACATATACCGTTGACGAAGTCTGCCTAAAAGTTGTATTATGGACATCTTAGACGATATTTCAAGCAAAAGATGTGAAATCACTTCGTTTAGACATTTCGCTGGCACGAGTCAGGGGTGTCGTTCGTGCTTTCTTTGGAGTGAATTCTATACTGATTCTGAACCAACCGCGGCCTCTTCTCTTTCAAGTTTCAAAGTACAAATGAGTATGGATGTTACTCACAAGGCCTGCCGGTTTATACAATAAGTTTACGTGGCAATGATTTGATCTCTCTTTTAGTCAAATATTTTAAGCGTCGTCCCGCGGTGCACGTGTCGTGCGCACATATTATTTTTAAACAGTTAAGTTTATGTGCATTACATAGTGTTTAGTTTCAAGACATGAGGTAGGAAAATATTATCTTAGATAATAATAAGAGATTTTTGTATTTATTTGATAGAGTTATATTAGGTAAATTGTAAAGTGAATAGCTTTAAGTTTCTTTGTTTTATGGCGATGGTCGTTCAGAAAATTGTAGGTAATGTTGTCACGTACCTAGTACTTAAGCGATTTAAACTTAATTTTATTGCCCTGGAGTGTTTGGTTGTTTTAAGACATTATATTTATGGACCAATGAATGTAGGGAGTTAACTATCAATTTCGTTTTACAGTAATTTACTATTGAAAATGTCTACATATTATAACGTTTACAATGAAAGCAATCAAATACTCTATTGCAAGTTATCTGATTTCTTTTCCTGGATGATATTATAAGAACACAACACACACTAAACCACCACACACGGTTTATTGCGGAAAGTGTTCGTAGATCGTGGAAAAACAAGCAAAAAGATCTGCTTTGTTGTGATTTTATACCTTTATTATAATTATGTACTCATACGAGATTAACTGGATATTATTCGACTTTTGCTAGAATAGTATTAATGGAATTGTTTGAAAAGCCTACGGCAATATGCAATAATATTATCAAGGTCGTGTCATGTAAATAAAGTATACTTTAGTGCATTTTTTCAGTTATTAGTACTTTAAGCGATTTTTGCTTCTATAAAGTTTTTCATATCGACAATCTGCCATATCAAAATGAAAATATTAAAGATTAGTCGGCGGCATTGGAGACAATCATTTGCTTAATCCTGTAGATTGTTCTTATAAACGTTTCATTAAAATCTGCAAATACTTAGATATTATATTCGTTAGGTCACAGCAAATGATTTCCTACAAAACTAGCCGACATTGTACAGTATTTTAAAGATAATATTACGTTAAAGATTTGTATGAAAATTTAATTATATTGTCTTCTTAAATTTTGTGTTTTATTTTTAAAAAATCAACACTAGTGAACTCTAAAAACTTTTAAATTACTTGGTAGCAAAAGCTCGTATTAATTGTAAATATAAATGTACCTAATAATAACAGAAAACATACTGACCTACCTAACACAGATAAACTACCTACTTAATCAACGATTTAAAAGTACTCAGTATGTAATACCTATCAGATTAAGAATAATTGATAGTACCTAATTATAATCCTCTAAAAATGTTATTTAATACCGTGTGTGGCAGAGGTAAGTCGTTTTATATTAATAAACTATGCTAACTGCCTACAAAAAACCAACATTAGCAGACTGAATGGGTAAGGATGATATTCTGTTGGTATTATTACTTATAAGAATATTTTTAGTGGACTCAGAGCATCCAACCCATGCTCCAAAGGTTCTGAGTTCGAATTCCATCCCGGGTACTTTAGGTAAGGTACTCATATTTATAGAAGTATTTTTTTTATTTCGGACTAGGCTATCGCTTGACCTCAATCGCACCTGATGGAAAGCGACGAAGAGGTCTAGGAAGATACTCGTTTGCATAGAATATGACTGTTGACTCTTGCCTTTTAAAGATGTCCAGATTATAATGGTTAGGAAAAGCAGGCCTCGGCAGGGACTTCCACTCCTTAAGGGGTGGACTTTGGTATATTACAAGTACCTTCGTCGATTCTGATACCCATGACAAGTGCCCTACTTTCTTACTTAATCTAGGATTTCGACCCCAATTCTCGTGCTCGTGACATTCATTATCATGCGATATATATCACTAAAACACAGTTTTTTTGCATGGTTTTGAGGTGATATCCGCCATGTTTTAGTCATAGCATGAGAATTGCAATCCTCCAGATCAATGGAAATGATCCTGTCTGAAACTTGTTGTCTAGTAGAATCTAGATTATAAAATGCTGATAAATTTTATTATTTGTAGATGGAGCCACAACTGGGATTTATAAGTACAGTATTGCTTTTATTAGTGACAGTCACATCCAGTGGTAAGTCATTAGTATTTTTAATAGAAATAGTCGAGCAAACTAGGGCCAGCCGACCAGTTTAGGCTGGCACGTACGTGATATACCTATAATCAAATGGCTTAAGAACAACTAGCCAAGTCGTTGACCACAACGTTTAAGCAGACGGCTAAACGTACTCGTAATGTTCGTCACCATCACTCATTTGGATGTCTAGGCAGATAGTTGTTAGAACTTAAGTACACTAGACTCAAACTTTTTGTAAAAATTTGCAAATGACGTACTTACTATTACTTGGTAAAGTACCTACTTCTATGTTTTAGACTATTTTGACAATATTACACTATTAGTTTGCTTATAATTGTACACAAAAATGTAATAATCGAACCATAACATTCATTCACAGCTGTTTTCGCTACAGACGCCATATTTGTTTTGATAGTACTAGCGCTGCGGTGGAGAATAGCAGAAATTAATTTGCATTTTCGGATTCATTTCTAATGGGCTAACTTTCAATAAGCCAGGCTGTTAAACGTTGAGTGAACGAAACGCTTGTTCGCTGAGTAAAACGGGCGGGTTTCACCACGGGCTCTCCTGATTAGAGTCTGCAAATGAGTGGATAGAGAAAGAAACTTAACCTAACTTACCTCATCGTTGACTCATTTGTCGTGTGTCTATATCCAGTGTGATATCTATAGTTTTATTATTATTATTTTATTTATTTATTTAGGTATTAAATTTACAAATTTAATTTCATAATTACACTTGTCCTACAAATCTGTTTACACAGTTTGTCTACAGGATCGGTTGTCTTAACATAATTAAGTTACAAAATTCTAAACCAAGTTTGTTTTTAAATATATTTTTGACTGGTTCCTGTCGAATGTCGTCTGGAAAGTTATTTAGAAGTTATTTATGGCAGACTTTGTTTTAACGTTCTATCTCCAAAGATGTACTTTGGGTACATGAAAGTTGCCAGCGGACATCGAACGAGAATGCCGCCGGCTCAGAATGAACCGATGTCGGCGCTGTTGGCCGGCGCCGCCTTATGCACACCCGGTCGCTGGGAGTCGGTCGGGTAGTGGAGGCTCTCCCCTAGGGTGTTCCTAGGGGCATACCCCCTAAACTCTGCGACAGTTTCCATCCCTCGCCCGGGAGAAACTCTCAGAGCGAGAACGCGGGCTATAGGACGAACCTTTTTAAGTCACCGCGTAAGAGGCTCGCCAGTACAGCCTCTCTCTTCACTCCGGTCCAACGAACCCAAGACCTCTCCCACGGCCCACCAAACACCGCCCCCCGGATGGCACCCACACTGCTGGCTGCAGTGCAAACACCACCGGGAGACGGACTGCGGATACCCTTCCCCACCCATACACTGCTGGCTGCAATGCAGAGTGGGTTGGGGAAGTAAAAACCGCAGGCTTCAAAGCGAAGCCGCCGCGAATCCCAACTCCGCTGAATACGGAGCCGGGAAAGTTGGCAACACCGTCCAACTATCGAGCCCCGTGGCTGGAAGACTCGACGCTGGACTCCAAACAAGGCCTTTCGGCCACTGCGCCCGAAGGCGCTCCCTTCTGGTGGGGCCCACGTCAAAACGCAATCACGTGTGAGGTGACGCCGGACAGGGCCCCGGGCCCAGAACAAAAGAGGTTACAGGAGAGGGGTTTCCCCAAACCGTGAGGCCGGTCCTAGGCTCCGAGGGGAATCAACTGGGGGTCGACAGAACGACTCCGGGAGCCCTCCCGTGTGTGTGCAGCCGTTAGCCGCCGGGTAGCAATGGGCAATGCCGATTACTACCCGCCGTTGCCCAGGGATACCAGTAGCAGCTCCAAACAAAGCAAAAATACTACCGAAAGGGCCACACGAGGAGGCCGCCGCTTTTTTTTTTTGTTGACCCAGGAGAAATGCGTTACGCATACCTATCCGTCTGTAAACGGATGGGTTATGTCGGACTCTCCTCTGGCGACGGCTTCTCCTAACGAGAAGCCGGCCAGAGGCATACCGACTAAACTGGGACTCTCCCTCATCTGTCCATGAGTGGGCGAGTGACATGGGGCCAAAGCTCGGAGCCTTTCACCACGTCAAGCGAACGAGTATCTATACTATACTTAACCTTATTTAATATATATATAATGTTAAAATTATTTAATATATATTGTTGCTTAGTTGGTTTATTTGGGTGTTTTTTATTTTATCACAGTTTGAAAATTTTCAGAAGACCTACCATGCCGCGCCCGAGACCTCGGGATCGAAGGCCGGTCTATAGTATGCGTTTGCGACGCTAACTACTGCGACACCATCACACGTGAGGATCCTAAACCAGGGACTTACGTCGTCTACACTTCAAGCAATGTGAGTTTGTTTTCATTCATCATCATCATCATTTCAGCTAATAGACGTCCACTGCTGGACATAGGCCTCCCCCAATGAGGTCGTATGATGATAAATGTCAGGAGCCCGAGATATGGGCTCCAGGTTTCCTCACGATTTTTTCCTCACCACCGAGCTAACGGTAGAATTATGCACAGTTTTGAATAATCCCGAGGTGCATGCTCAAATGCGTTCTTATCCACTGAGCCACCATCGCTCATCCTAAACAAGAAACCCTAAACATTTTTTTTCCAATAGCCAGACATTTGGCCACAATCTCTCCTGATGGTAAGTGATGTGGCCGAGGGTGGATCTGTCTGTCTAGTAACAGCCTATTCACTCTAACTGCCTAGGTGGCGCAGTGGTTAGTGGGTCGCACTTTAAAGCGACGGCTGCACAAGAGGTCCCTTGTTCGATCCCCGGCTCGGGCCCTAAATTTGTACCTAAGTTTTCGGTAAGAAATTCTTAGTGTTAGCCCGGAGTCTGGAAGTCGGCGGTCATGTACCCCCGTGCCTCGGAAAGCACGATAAGCCGTTAGTCCTGCGCCCAATCCCTCTCAGGTCGTGTCACGCTGGTGTCCCATTGGAGAGTAAGGGAATAGAGACTGCACTTGTGTTTGCGCACACACTTGAGCACTATAATATATCCTACGTACTTGGCTGATCGTTGAGATTGGCCGCCGTAGCCGTAATCGGTTGGAGGATTTTAGTATTATTCACTCTAATTTACAAAATATACTTAAAAAATATATAAGTACATATGTAAAGAAAGACCTCCTTAGACAACTTATTAATACCTCGTTCTTGTCGGACTGATTAGATATTGCGAATTATTATCGGGTTATGTCAGTAAATACGGAAAGATTAATTTAATACTTTAAATTGTGTTTAGGCCGGCCAACGATTTGAAAAATCATATGGAGAGCTTGAAAGTATGGTACCGCCCACGGACCCTCCAGCAACCCCCCCGCCAGCGACTACGACGCCCGCAGCGCCCACAGCAGCACCCGGGCCTCCCCCAATCACTTTATTTCCACCTAACATTGATACACCTGTGGATGGTGTCCCAATGTTTGATGGGGACAGCTGGCTTTATAATGCAACGGAGGAAACTCCAAACGGTAAATATGATGTACCTAAAGTATCAGCCTATAACTGTCCCACTGCAGGGCAAAGGCTTCCATCATAGAAATCAAGTCATCGCTACTATGATGGGGTTAGGCTTAATCACCACGCTTGCCAAATGCGGATTGGTGATCGCCAACCCGAGCTATGTTAGGAAAAATTTGAAACACTTTTTGCTCGACCAAAAAACCCAGGACCCCGAGATCAAGGCCCGGTACTTAAACCACTAGACCAACAGGGCGTCGATGATGTACCTAATTAGCTTTTAATTATATACTTTAGATATAAGAACATAACAGAGTAAGCAGTAACTTTTCTTTAATAAAATAAAATAATTGAATGAAATATCAAAGTGTAAGAGCCACGTTTGAATAGGCCGGCTCGATCGGAGTGATTTTTTTTAATGAAAAAGTGAGGCAAACGAGCAAGCGAGATACCACGGCCTCACAAAACTGACGTGAAGCAGAACTGTGCTATATTTCACTGCCTGAGTGGTAGGAGGTACCGGAGGCCCAATCTAAGGCAAGGGGGTTTAAAAGTTGGCAGCGCACTTGTAACTTCACTGGTGTGCCCATGGGCGGGGGCAGTCACTTACCATTAGGTGATCCGTCTGCTCGTCTGCCATCTATCACATAAAAAACACATAATAGAACCGCAGCACTAATCTCAACCATTGTTGAATAGACTAGCCTGATAGCGAATTTGGTAGTGACCATGCCTCATACGCAAAAGATCGTGGGTTCGATCCCTAACCTGGACAAACATTTCTGAGATGAACACTACACGATATTATATTTGTAATTCCTCTATTATCTGATATGTCATCATCATCATTTCACCCAATAAATGTCCACTGATGGACATAGGCCTCCCCCAATGATCTCCACACATATCGGTCCTGTGCCGCCCGCATCCAAGGGATTCCCGCGACCTTCACTAGATCGTCAGTCCACCTTGTGGGATCTTCCACGGCTTAAACCTCCTATACGCGGCCTCCACTCGAGGACCTTTCTGCCCCATCGGTCGTCTGATGCCCATGATATGTACTTGGTGTCTTAGTATTCATATATCTGATATTCAAATATTAATCTCTTTTCTGGCGATTCCTCAGTTCCCAAAAAATAACACCATTTTTATGGTTTAGGGGAAAGACAAGCAGACGTATCACCTAATAATACTTTATTTTTCTTCTAGCAACAATATTTAACACTGTAAACCTGAGGATATTTACCAACACTCGATTCCAATACATCGAAGGTTTTGGTGGATCCGTGACTGACGCTGCTGCCATCAACTGGCGAAAACTGTCTGATGAGGCTCAAGTTAATTTTATAAAGTAAGTGGACCCGAAGATAGAAAATTTCAAATCCATTACTTGAATGCCCAACGACTATGTTTATAGACCCGAATAAATGTAGAGGGTTGAGTGGGTATTATAAATCGTAAACTATGGATAGTCCCGGAGAAAAATTCGTGCCAGCCCCTTTTAAGGTACGGGTACGGGTAGGGCACACTAGCGACGCCAATCGATTTTAATTTTTAACTACTAAACCGGATCTATTTTAAACGATTTCTGGGTTACAACCTCTCGGCAAACACTTGTACTATTTATTAAATAACCATGCACAAATGTTGGGTCCGTTTTTATACGCGAAAAATTGATTCACGCTAAAAGTAGCCGCTTTTGGCGGTAATAAATTTTTCGCGTACGCGTTGGAACCAACATTTGTGCATTGTTATTTAATAAATAGTATAAGTGTTTACCGAGAGGTTGTAATCCCGAAATTGTTCAAAATAGATCCGGTTTAGTAGCTAACAATTTAAATCGATTGGTGTCGCTAGTTAGGGCTACCCGTCGCCTTAACATTGAGTGTTGAAACGGGATGACATGAGCTTAAGTACGGTAGTAACTTTGTTATAGGAACACAATTTTTTACTACGTAACTATCTTACCCCTGGCCCAGGGCTAGGCTAGCCTTGAGGCAAAAAGAGATAATGTCCTATTTTTCGGTTGTTCTCATATATCTAGAACTATGCGTCCTAGCAGCAGCTGCAGCAAGAGACTTTCTGCAAAATTAAAGACGGTTAAATTTTGTCCAAGTTTTATCTGTAGGTACACTTTTTTCATTTCCCCACTCTCAAACTAATTACACGTTTCGTAAAAATCAAAATTTCGAAAAAACGTCCAGTTACTAAAAACTTGCCATTGATTATTTTGTGCGTTGGTTTCGTGGCCTATTAGTTGTGCCAGTCAGTGATTTTTCTCATAACACCGCGAGTACATATTTCAAGCTATTTTCTTTACAATTTCCAGATCTTACTTCGGTCCTGAGGGTCTCGAATACAATCTTATGAGAGTACCCATTGCCGGCGCCGACTTCTCCACTCATCCGTATACTTACAACGAGTATCCATGGTTTGACCATCATCTCACCAACTACTCATTGACTGATGAGGACCACTTTTTGAAAGTAAGACCTTAGCTAACAAATCAAGTCTTTTTTACTTGGATTAAGGTGAAGGGTATATATACCCCGATCTATTTTAAACAACTTCACGCCTATACTATTTATTTAGTAGTTATAGTTAGCTATTTGATCTGGTTTCGAATTTTGAATTACCGCCAAAAGCGGCCATTTTTGGCGCAAAAAAATTTTTTAGTACAAAAACGGACCCAACATTTAGGCATTATTATTAAATAAATAATACAAGTGTTGGTCGAGAGACTGAAGCCCCGTAATTATTTAAAATATATTTGTTTTGGTAGCTAACAATTAAAATCACCCGTCGCGTCGCGTCTTTTTTGTGAAAAGCCCAGCCATGCATTTTGGGCGCAATCTTACCTGATGGCCGAGGATGAATAGCCAGGCATGATCCACCCTCCCACCTAGTAAAATACTATTGTAAACGCAAAGACTCGCGGCAAACGGTAGAGTATTTCATTCATTGATAAATTACTAATACGACAGAAGAAAGTGGAGAGAAATTGGAGAGGCATATGCTCTGCAGTGGGAAAATACATGCTGCTGAAGAAGAAGAAGACGAAATTAATAATAAATTATATTGATCAAAATGGTTTGTGTGTGAGAATTATGTTGATCAAATTGGTCAGTAGGGTTAAAGGGAAGTAACTCTTATACTCAGTCGGGATCATATTTCATTCATTCTCTTTCGTCTGCCTCGAGTCTTTGCGTTTATAGTATAACCAATCCAGAGTTTGTATGTAGGCTATTACTAGTAATAGTGTACTAACTCTTTTCTTAAAAATGTCCACGAATAATTTCTGTCGATAGAATATTCTATTCCTTAGCTGTACACAATACAAATATACCTTCGGGTGATACATCTGCTCGTCTGCCACCTATCACGTAAAAAAAACTTATTTTTACCGACTTCAAAAAGGAGGAGGTGACTGTATGTTTTATTTAATTATTTCTTATGTATTTATTTTAACCGATTTTCCCAACTATTTTTTTATTTAAAAGAACACACTCCCAAGTTGGTCCCACTTTCATTACCTAAGTATATCAGGATCAGATGAATAATTGAATAAAGTATTTATTACAAGATAGTCTTGGGCGCCGACTTCGGTTAACACCTTTTCTCGAGTGTACTGTTATAAAATGTTATTTGAAGTGTATGAAGTGTTAAAAATATTATTTTATACTTTTTATTTCGTGGTTTTTGAAGGCGGTTTTTTTACATCCTTTTTTAGTTTAAGGACACAGTCCCATTAATGTAATGTAGGTAACATTAACCAAAATATGTTATCAATTTTATTTTAGATGCCGATGATCAAAAGAAGTATGCTGATGGCTGCGAGAGCTAACAATGAAATTAAACTCGTGGCCAGTACGTGGTCACCCCCGATATGGATGAAGACCAATGAGCGCATCACTGGGTTCGGCCAGCTTAGGGAGGAGTTCTATGAGTCTTTCGCTTTGTATCATTACAAGTAAGAATTATTACATGGGTATACGAGTACGTTTCTCAACTATGTAACAAATGCTTCGTTGGCGCAGTGGTTAGTGGGTCGCACTTTAAACTGCGCAAGAGGTCTCGGGTTAGATACCCAGGTCGGGCCAAAAATGTTTACCTAAGTTTTCGGTATGACATTCTTAGTGGCAGCCCGGAGTCTGGAAATTGCCGGTCTTGTACCCACGTTGAGCTGTTGGTCCTGCGCCCGATCCCTCTCCGGTCGTGTCACAGTAGTGTCCCATCGGAATATGAGAGTAAGGGAATAGAAAGTGCACTTCTGTTTGCGCCACACTTGAGCTCTATAATATATCCTGCGTATGTGGCTGCTCGTTGAGATTGGCTACCTTAGCCGTAATCGGTTGAAGGATATTATTTATGAATAGAAACACAGTGACTGAAGGTTTTTTTTTATATGGCTCTACCCGAAGATAATTCGCCAATGTCAAGTAACTTATTGAGAATAAGTAGGTAGTCAACAGTCGAAGTCAGTCAAAGTCACAGTCACTCAATAAAACGCAAAATGTTTTACGTTTTATCGACCTACGGATTCAGCGGAAATCACTCTCAAAGCAATCGCGGGTTTTTAAACTCTATTAGGTCCAAGCAAGTTGTCACGAGACAACGCACTCGACACACAATAGCAGTGTTAAAAACGATACAATCCAACGATTCTTATTATTAGGATCACTTTGTGGCACTTGACTGCACAAATAAACACCACATTTGTACACTAAAAACCACTAACCTTTGAATTTCATCAGCCCATGCGGCTTGTTTTAGCCCTACCTACTACCTACGACTGAATGTTAAACATTCTAACTCCCAGTTCCAATGACAGAGCTGGTGTCAGAAATAAGCACATAGACTTGAAATATCCAGATGTGTGTACCTACTCGGATTATCAGATAGCGACCTCGAAGATTAATGATATGTGGCAAACGTATCACCGCGCAGCGATAGAATTAGACGCCGCCCATAGAAATCTACTACACCAGTGGAGTCACAGTGCGCTGCTAAATTTTTAACCCCCTTTTCCTCACGATTGGGCCTAGCTCCGGTACCCACAATGACTCGGCGTGACACAGCGCAGCAGCACTAGCATTGCCAGATGGTCGGGATTCGGCGGGATTATCCGGCTTCCTTGTATGTCCTCCCGACACCCGACAAAGTGGATAAAATCCCGGAAAATAACTTCGAATTTTCTTTCCCCCTCTCGAAAAGTTTGAACTTTTGAATTGAAAATTATTGTCTTTCGGTGATCTGATCTCTCCGACATAAATTCTAAAATCCCGAAAAATCTGTATTTGCTCCCGACATTAGCATGATTTGATAAGGAGCACGCCTGTTTTCTGGGAGGCCGCGGTATCACTCCGGTCGACCCAACCCATTCATGTCGAAGCGTGGCTATCTCACGATTTTACTTCTTATACTTCGCATTATTACATTTACGTGTTTCAGGTTCTTAGAAGAGTACTTGAAGGCCGACATAAAGGTTTGGGCGATAACTACAACTAATGAACCAATAAACGGCATCGTGCCGTTTGCGCCATTTAATTCCCTGGGATGGCTGCCATCGCAGATGGTTTGTACAAAATATATGACATGAAATGATAATTCAGTTCTTTACATACCTGGAGCCCAATTCTCGTGCTTGTGATATTTTGAGAACATGGCGGATATCACCCGAAAACCATACAAATAAACTATGTTTTAGTGATATATGTCGTATGAAAATAAATGTCACGAGCACGAGAATTGGGCTCCTGGACCCAATTCTCGTGCTCGTGACATTTATTTTGTATGGTTTTCAGGTGATATCCGTCATGTTTTCAAAATATCACGAGCACGAGAATTGGGCTCCTGCCATAATAAGCCGTCGTTTTAATCCACTTAAAACCACATTATCTTTTAGGCTCGATGGGTAGCCAATCATCTAGGACCGATGATCAGAAATTCTCCTTTCAAAGACGTCAAAATATTTGGTGCTGACGAACAACGCTACTTGCTACACTTCTATATTGTCGGTGTAAGTATATTACTTAGAGGAACATCTGGCTAGATCTGGTCTGATGGGGCGGTTGCCCCATAGCGTATTTTTCAATCTATAATATAAAAATTAATCGCAAAATGTGTTGGTAAGCGCATAACTCAACAACGCCTGGACCAATTTGGCCAATTCTTTTTTTAAAATGTTCGTTGAAGTCCAAGGATGGTTCTTACGGCGAGAAAACATCGAATAACCGTCGGGAAAACCCTAAAAACAGTCCTTTTCTTTTTCACATACAAACGTTTTCTAACTAAAACGTAGAATCAATTTGAGTTTTATTGCTATTATATTATATAAAGTTCATATTTGTTGCCACATTACATTTTTTTTTTGACAGGACGAAGTCTGTCGGGTCAGCTAGTAGTGTAATAATTATACATTCAGAAATATGTGTGTACACTACAGAGTGTACACACATATTTCTGAATTTTAAAGCATTAAATACTTTGCCATTAGCACCGCCCCGTCGCGTTGGTCTAGTGGTTTAAGTACCCGGGCCGTAATTTCGGGGTCCTGGGTTCGATTCCCGGGTCGAGCGTTAACTATGTTTATAATTTTTCAAACATAGCTCGGGTTTGTGATCACCAATCCACATTTGGCAAGCGTAGTGATTAAACCTAATCCTATCATCGTAGCGATAACTTTATTTCTATGATGGAGATGGTGGCCTTTGCCCTGCAGTTTATAGGCTGATACTTTACAATAGCAACGATAAATGTAAGGAATATAATCAATAAAAAAATCTTTAAAGTAAGGAGTTAAATGCCTTGTTCGATATCTACTAAAAACTTGGACTTTTCATTGAAGTAAAATAAAATGTGCTAGATGATTAAAGTGACACAATGGTCAATTTCTACTTTGCTAAGGGGACATTGATGATATTGATAAGACATTTTTCTCTTCCACAGATGGAAAGAGAAGACCCAAAATCCTTAGATTATATTGACGGAATCGCCATACATTACTATGGAAATTTCATACCGCCAGCAATTCTGTCTGCTTTACAGAGGCGCTATCCAGACAAGATGTTGTTATCCACAGAAGCTTGCGAAGGTGAAAATGATGAAATGAATAAGTGCACTGAACAGCGCAAATAAGAGAGAGCAATTAGATTAAATTTAGTTAAAATCCATCCAATCTGATTGTCATGGTTTTAACACAAGAAATAAACACAAGCTCGCGATTCTGACATGTAAATTATACATAAGTACTTACAAATGGACGCCCTGTTGGTCTAGTGGTTTAAGTACCGGGCCGTGATCTCGGGGTCCTGGGTTCGATTCCTCGGTCGAGCAAAGAGTGTGTATCGAATTTTTCGAACATAGCTCGGTTTGTGATCACCAATCCGTATTTGGCAAGCGTGGGGATTAAGCCTAATCCCACCATAGTAGCGATGACTTGATTTCTATGATGGAGGCATTTGCCCTGCAGTAGGACAGTTATAGGCTTATACTTTACTTTACTTTTTACTTACAAATGGGCCGGCCACTTGTATCGCCGACACGACGTAATATGGAGTAGGTGTGTTTTGGCCTGGTGGCCTCGTATGGACAGGAGAAGCGTAGGCAGACCACCAGCCAGATGGGCTGATGATCTAATAAGTCACGCAGGCATCATATGAACCAGAAAAATTAATCAACGCGTCGAGTGGAGGTGCTTCGGAGAAACATATGCCCAACGGTGGGAGAAAGAATGCTGATAATGAAAAAGAGACTTATAGATAGTTTTAAATTACTTAAATGTATAACGATTTGTAAATGCTGTGTAGAAGCCTATTGCAAATAAATATTTTTTTCATTTGATTTAACAGCACGCGCTTATGACTGTGTAATTAGAACGCGTTTGTTTTCATATTTAACGGTGGGAGAGCCACGCTTCGGCATGAACGGGCCGGCTCAACCGGAGTAATACGACGTCCTCAGAAAACCGGCGTGAAGCAGTGCATGCGCTGTGTTTCGCTGCGTGAGTGAGGGCAGGGGAAGGGGGGTTAAAAGGTAAGCAGCGCACTTGACACCACTGGTGTTGCAGGTGTCCATGGGCGGCGGTAATCGCTTACCATCAGGTGGTCCGTCGGCTCGTCTACTACGTATATCATAAAAAATATATATATATATATTGGCCGAAATGTGCTGATAGTGTAATTTTGGTTTTATTGCATAGTTATTGGTTATTAATATAATTTTGAAATTTTCAGGAGCTATGCCTTGGCACCAAATGAGAGTGGAATGGGGATCGTGGCGAAGGGCCAGACGCTATGTTACCGCCATCTTGGAAGTAAGTTAGTGCTTACAACTGATTGGCTTTCAAATTAAGAATTCTGGGAGCCATTCTCATAACAGCAACATACTATGTTCTAAACTATCTTTTTTTTTCCTTTTAGGATCTGAATAACTTTGTGGTTGGTTGGATAGACTGGAACCTCTGCTTAAGTCCCACAGGTGGACCTAACTGGGCTAACAACTTTGTAGACGCACCAATTCTGGTATTCGCTGACAACGACGAGTTCATCAAACAACCAATGTATTATGCAATGGGCCACTTCTCCAAATTTATACCAAGGGGATCTCAAAGAATTCTGGTGTCTCGTAGCAGCCTGATTGGATTAGAACATCTAGCAGTGTTGACCCCCAAAGGAAATATTGTCATGGTCATTCAGAACAGGTAAATAACATCATAAGAGATAGATGATCTAAATATAACGAGTCTCCCTAAACACTTGACATTGGCGGAATCACACGTGCTGTCGGCACCGTGCGCGGGATTAGAACCATTAAAAAAAATCAGATAGATGGATAATGTGAAGAATGATATTAATGAATAGGAAGTGGAAATTCGATAACAAAGGACAGGAACCTATAGAAAAGGACGATACAATGATTTTGGAACAGGGTCTATGAGCTGAATTAAATTAAATGTGCAAGAGTACCAAGCATCAAATACAAAAGAAACTAAGATTTATAAATATTTTAACAAATCTAAAGTTTTTAAGGTGACGGGTAGGGCACACTAGCGACGCCAATCGATTTTAATTTTTAGCTACTAAACATTTGTGCATGGTTATTTAATAGATAGTATAAGTGTAAGCCGAGAGGTTGTAACCCCGAAATCTTTTAAAATAGATCCGGTTTAGTAGCTAAAAATTAAAATCGATTGGCGTCGCTTGTGTGCCCTACCCGTCACCTTAAGATGTGTAACTATCTAGATACTGAATTAATGTTTTTTTTTATTTTCAGATATAGCCGGGTAATGAATGTCAAAATACAAATTGGACGAAGATTCTTAGCTTTCGAAATGGAAGCACAATCAGTCAAGACTATAGAAATTAATCATAATGGATGAAATATAATATAATTTTTAAATTAAAGTTTATTCAACATAACATGTTTCTAACTATTTACAAACATCACTGGAAGACAATAAATCTTTTTTTTTACCATCGGACACAACGCAACAGAATGGTTTCTACAACTTTTAATGAAATTTATGCTCCAACTAAACTCTAGCCTTGTTTTAATCTACTCTTATCTCATGTGATTAGAATTATATTGGGCCTTCATTATTTCTCTCTTTAGTACAATATCAATAAAAATATATGTATATTAAGCGCAATATAACACAGGTAGTAGGTAAAACAAATGACCACACTCTTAACAATAATAAATCACATCACCACTAATATTCAGTCAATGAAGATATTTTATCAAATGGCCAAACACGACACACCACTCGACTCCTTATTAAACCTTGTGGCACTGGACCGTACACTCTCGAATCCGCTGAGTTACTAGAATTGTCCCCTTCTAACCACACATGTCCCCTAGGCACGTACTGGCTGCGTTTAGGAAAATGACCTTTTACCTTATCCCCGGGCAGCCCCACTATTCTTTTACAGATGTTTTGTCTAGGGTTCGCTGGGCTCTTAGCTATTACTATATCTCCTCTTCGAAGCCTCTGCATCCTAGGAGTGATGTGTTCTGTGAATAAGATGTTGTTGGATTCCAAAGTGGGCTCCATTGATGGTCCAGAACACTATAACAAAGTAGAAAAATGTTTAATTAGTACAATTTCCAATAAAGCAGAGAGAATTATTAAAAATAAGTGAAACTTTCTCTATCAAAATATTGAAGATTTTGAGTGTGTAATGGACGATCCAATATGTTTCTTAAAATTATAACAGTAAACAAAAAAAGCTAAGTGGGCAACATTTTAAGCTTACCATAACAAAGTTTCCGATATACTCAAATGTACAGTGTGTAATACATGCGTATTGGATCACATATCCCACAAATCCACAAGTTTTGCCAAGAACCTTCAAAAAGGTCATGCTAGCTAATTTCTTCAATAGTGATCATTGAACTTGAACTGGCTAACATAACCTTGTTCCGTAACACAAACTTATTTTTTAGGCCGATTCATCAAGAAAGTTTGACCTGAATTATTGTAAGTATTAATGGACATTATGTGCTGAGCATTTATTTGTAATTAAAACATAAATTTTTAAAAAATATATTTTTTTACGTCAAATTCGGAACAAGACGAGACGAGACTTTTTTTTATATAATATATATTTTTTTACTTGTCTGACAGCAGAACTGATAAGTTCACGGCTTTGGATTTTCATGAATAGAAATCTGTGTTAGGGTTGTGCACCCTCCGACCAATATAAGTTTCCCGACCTATGTGAATCTCCCGACCAAAGTAAATGCCGCGAATAATGTAAGCGCCCGACCAAAATAAATATTTGCAGCCATACTTAATCGGATTGGAAAACCCATATATTACGGTAACATTTATAAACAGTTACCGTTAATATATTTATTCTGTTAATAGATTGATTATACAGAGTGTAAAAAGACCTTTAACGAAGCCGAAACCTACGTATTCAGCACATCATCAGGACCATTTTTTCCTTCTCGACCATACCTGGGAATTCAATACTTTCCAAGTTATTGAAGGTCAAAGTCAAAATAAAAATCTCAAGATTTAGATGTAAATAAATTTTAAACATTATTACCTACTTTTTGTCCAAAGAAACTTGTTCAAAATTTTAAGTAATTCCTAGGGAAAATGGATTCAAAACGTACAGCTCGCAATGTAATGGTTGAGAGCGGGGTGGGGGGGTGTACAGGGGACGCGCCTCAGCGACTGAGCCGCCCACAGATCACCCACAATCTGGGGGTGATCTGTGGAGCCGCCCAAGCGCGGATCCAGCATTCAAAAAAGGTTGTGGTCACAGCTACTAGAAAATCGGCTAAGTACGAGTCGGAGCATGAACATGCTCATCAACAATCATGCAAGT
Source organism: Marasmia exigua (assembly GCA_019059595.1). Lineage (NCBI taxonomy): Eukaryota > Metazoa > Arthropoda > Insecta > Lepidoptera > Crambidae > Marasmia > Marasmia exigua. The sequence goes on along the minus strand of CM032465.1, from coordinate 27,508,496 downwards.
CGTTTATAAACTATAGAATTAGATTATTTCCTTTTTTCTGAGCATCAGGACTTGGGCCATAGGAAAGGAAACAAACTTAGGAGGAAGTCGGACCCGATTTCTTCAAATCAAATAGTCAGTTTCGATCCAAACCTATTTTAATCAATAAGTTATATTTTTTTCTTTTAGCCAGTAAGCCAATATAGGGACACTAGACTGGATTAGTAGGTATCTTGACGTTGTATCAGGAGTAATGTAAGTGAGATCAGCAAGTGAGATCCACCAGGCGAGATTTTGATTATTTTTTACATTTTCTAAGAATATTAAATTAAATTAAATGCTAGAAACATATGTGACAGCACAAGCCAATGGAATTTTTCAAGATGTGATTTTTGGACATATTTTCTGTTCGTTTTTCCGTGTTTTTGCAAAGTTGGTGCGGAAAATCATAGTTAGGTGAAGGCACCCAATGTTTTTCTAGTAGTGCAGCTTTAGTTGCATCAAGTAATTCATGCATGTTTCCTTTAGAAATATAGTTTCCAATATCTGAAGCAAATTCAGAGTTCAAGGACAAGCCGCCACTAGTTATAGTTGATGATGATGATGCAGTTAAAGCTGTAGACGTACACTGATCAGAAGTAGAAGCAATATCTATACTATCAATTACTTGGGAGTCAATATCAATTTCACTACCAGTAGTCAATGCCCCCGCTCCAATCTCAACCTTGGGTTTTTTAAAAAAATATGTGTTAATCTTTCGCGTTGAAGCAGTATTATGGCTCCGCTTAGAGCCACTTGTGCCACCACCATCACCCTTCTTCTCTACCTCATCTTCCTGTAAATCAAACAATGCCGGCAAAAGTCAAAACAACATGCAATGCACAAGCCAGTATTTCAAAAATCTTAAGCATTGATGGGAGGTGAGAAAGGTTTTGAATTTATTTAAGGTTAAGTAAGTAAACTTTAGGTTAGCTGTAGGGACTGCTGTAGGGAAGCTGACTTATGTAATAGGCAAGGTAATAGGTGCCTACCTTAATAGATTCAGAATACTCCTACCTGAACTGAATCTATTTCCTGTTCTGTTACTTATAATTTTCCTTCTTTCGTAGTTTATAATTAACATAAGCAATTATATATAGGTATAAGGCATTACATAAATCACAGAGTAGAAAAAAACAAAAAAAATCAATCCAATTAAAAGTGAAATTAAAATCGTAATATTCAGTTGAAATGAAAGTTGAGGAACGCCAATGTATATTATGTTGAAAAAATAATCAAAGTAATTTACTCTTTACAAGTAATCTTTTTTAGGTTATGCTAGGTTGCTTACGTTTCACAGCATAAACAAAAGTAAATAGTAAGTAAAGTCGGCCAACGCAATGAGGGTGTTTCAAATCCGCTAGATGGCATTACGTAGACGTTAGGTCCAGCTTTATTGTGATTGGATATTTTTGACAGAGCATGTCAAAGTGACATTATTGAATCCAATCATGGTGAAGTTGGACCTCACGACTACGTTACGCCATCTAGCGGTTTCAAAATTTTTAAGCACCCTCATTAAGTAGCGCCACAGACGCCTCGCTACGCGGCTCGAAGTTTTGGCGGCACGGCAATAAGTTGTCAAAAATATGACATAAGTCATAATAACATGTCAGCATATCGTCTATGTCCTTTGCTGCGTTCCAAATCACGCACGTTTCATGATTCATTGTGTTTTTTAAATTTTATTAAGGCTTACCGTTCATTATCATCAGCCTATCGATCTCAATAGACCGTAAAAAGGTGACGTCACAAGTCTATAAAGGTTGTGGGCATGCCCATCGTGCCCACAACGGTGGATCCGCCCTTGGAGCCGCCTCAGCTGAGGCGCGGGCGCGCGTGCGGGGCGGTCCGGTATACGCTGTTCATTGCGTTGTCCGTTTATAGGATTAAAAAGGACACCAAAAAATCAACTTTGTTTCCCATCAATACTTTTTTGTTCTATGACTTGTTTTAATGGTCGAGTTCGTAGACGCCGGCTTCGTTAAGGGTCTTTTTACACCCTGTATATGTTACTGTAAAACTTGCTTGAGATGTGACAAGAAAACTGATAACTTTATAAGATATCATAATGGAATAAATAAAAAAAATATTAATAACAAAACTTTTGTTGGAACACTGGAAAGTAGGAAAATTCGTATTTGATGCACACCTTTTTACTATCGTTTATTCGTATCTAGTCTTAATATTTTTTTTATGCATGGTGTCCCAAGACTATTGGACTTAAAGGGAAAGTACCCTAAATCCTCAAGTTAGTATTTTTTACTCAAAAGAAACATCACATTATTTTTAAAAGAAACAAAAAACATGTATACATTTTTTGTATTGTGCCTGTATTGCACGCATTCGAACCGGAAAAAATTAAATAAATAAAATCGGATTTTTCAATCTTTTTTATTTACGAAATTTCAATGGGCACATCCGCCGGGTCGAGTTTGCAACGAGTGCCCCCTAAGGTACATGGTACAATGAGTAACTTAAATAAATAAATAAAATAAAAACCCTCTAAGTACCTACCTATTTACTAAACCTATTATGAAGTTTTTTTTTTATTATAATTGTACTAAGCCATGAACCTATGAATGTTGTCTGCAATAAAGAAATTTGAATTGAATTGAATTTAATTAATCTGCCAATCGACACCGTCATTAATAACGATACAATTTCTCTGAGAAACCTTTGGTCTTACACTCGTTTGTCATGAAAGGCGTGCTCCAAAGCAGGGCTGAAATCGATTAGGTTTTGTAGTGACATTTTGTACTACAAACCCCATACCGTTTCAGACACATCATCAAAATCATCAATCAAATAATTCTTTATTTGCATAGGCTTGTACACAGCACTTACAAATCGTCATACATTTGAATGATTTAAAACTATTTATAAGTACTTATGTAATAATTTACATGTTAATACATATATATGTTGATACATAAAATATACTAAAGAAATAAATAAACATAATGCGATTCTACCACCGGCTCGGAAAGTTGTTTCTGGTCGAGAAGATCCGGCAAGAAACTCGCCAGTTACTCTTTTTAATCGCCAACTTTTTTACAATGGTTTATTATCCTCATACCAAGTCATACAGTCTAATGCAACACAAAATAGAATGAAGCAAATTAAAAGCTAAATATGAGGTAAACCGAAGAGGACCAGTCCCCAAAGGTGGCACCTGTTCACAAGTATGACGTATGTGTCAGCCATCATTTCACTCAACCATATTAGAGGGAATGTAATGACCCGCCACATAACGCCACCACCTCAGAGACATTTGAGTGAGCATGACTACTTAGGTTCCCCTCATAGGTCAGAGTACTTAATCCAATACTAATAAACTGCAGGACGAGGTGTACAATAGTAGGTGGTTAGCATCTTGTCAATTGTTTGATTAATCAATACTAATCAATTTGTATACAATAATAAATGCTGCTAAGCCTAATTTATTAAAATTGATTAATTATATAATAATAGTGATTTCAGAAAATTTTTATAAAATTACTACATGTGTGCAGGCACGGAGGTCATTATGTCCACGAATCCTTATCATTTAAGTAATCTACAATTTTATAGTATCCTTTACTCATTAAACAGGTTTTCACGTGGGATTTAAATTTATGCGTTGGTAACTCAATTACATTTTGTGGCAACTTATTGTACATTTTAATACTTTGTCCAACAAATGAACTATTAATCTTTTGGAGCTTCAGATTTGGAATCGCGAGCTTGTGTTTATTTCTAGTGTTAAAACCATGACAATCAGATTTTTTAGAAAAAATATCAATGTTCTTACGCACGTACAAAATACAGTCCAAAATGTATTGGGAAGCTACAGTTAAAATGTCGATATTCTTAAACAGTTCTTTCAGCGAATCGCGAGGCCTAAGGTTGTATATGGAGCGGATGGCCCTCTTCTGCAATACAAAAATAGTTTGTATCTCAGCCGCCGACCCCCACAACAAAAGACCATATGACATTATACTATGAAAATAACTAAAATAAACCAGTCTCGCGGTTTCAATATCAGTCAGATGTCTGATCTTCTTAACCGCATATGCGGCGGAACTAAGTCTTCCCGCCAAGGCTGCCAAGTGTGGATTCCATTGAAGTTTGGCATCCAGTGTAATACCTAAGAAAATTGTCGAATTAATAACTTCAATGTGTTCATTATTCATAACGACGTTAGTGTTGACCTGCTTTACATTGGGCATAGTGAATTTTACACATTTGGTTTTCTTGGCATTTAAAAGCAAGTTGTTAGTTGTAAACCAATGTAGCACTTGTGAGAGGGTGTCATTTACGTCGTCAAACGTATCTTTTCGACGGTCAACGTTAAAAATCAACGAGGTACACAGGACTTATATCAGGACACAGGACTTATATCATTCGATAAACGTGGTGTCGCTCGCATCAATGTCGCACTTGTTGGGAAAAGTGCGGGGCAGGGAACGAAAAAGCGGACGGGTGTGCGCCATGCCCGCTACCTCAGCCCCCGATATCTCAGAGCTCCCGCGTGGAACATAGGGTCTGTAGGTAGGTCAGAAAATTGAGAGTTAAGAATAAGAACCTATTTTGAAGGAAGAAAAATAAGAGATGTAATGTTTTTGCTTTGTTATAACTCTTTAATATTTTAGTCATTATCATAAGTTGAGAGCACAATTCTTGTGCACTCGACATACATAGATATTGAATGAGAGATTTTCACATAAATGTCGAATTCGAAATCTATATAACGACACTAGAAATGGGCTCCAACACGTTAGGTGATGTGGTAGTGGTAGATGGTACTTGCGCTGTTACTTGTCAGTATACTGTATTATGCATGTACTGTGTCAACGCCATATTGACTTTGACTTCTGGAGAGAGGGTGTAGAATTTTATTGTATTCAGTTCAGAATAATCCAATTCGTCACAAGTTTTGTTACGGCACGCGAAATAATATTTTCCGTTACGCACCGTATGTAAAAGTATCCTTTGTTCAACAATAAAATTGGCTGTGTTTTAAAATTTTCGGTGTATAAATATCTCTGAGCCCAACACGCGAGATTTCTATAATGTTGTATTGATAAAATTATAAAAGACCGTGTTTGAAGTGAAGAATATTTATTTTCGAACAACGTGCCAGTGTTACTTGTTTACTTTTTCGCCTAGATGACGAGCCGCGTGTTTGTACTTAGGTGGTGTTGAATCGATATTCTATGGGAGTATTTACCTGTTGTGGTGAAATGAGTGTGCATATTTTGTGACATACGTACCACCTCATGGGTTATACTTGCTGATACAACAGCAAAATTAAGTTAGAAAGCTATAAAATTACCATGTAAGTACTAATGTAGTTCGAAGTTTATAATAGTGCATAGCATGTGGAAATTTCTTTGCAACAAAAACAATTGATGTGAACTTAGTCCATTTTAACTTATAGCAAAGAAAAAAATTTGTATGCATTACATATAAATTAAATTAAATATAAATTATTCAAGTTAACTAAACCATTTACTACCCTAATTTATGAAAAACATGAGACCATTGCTCTTTTTAAAAATTAATAATTAAATCTTTTTTTTTCTTACCAACAACATCAAAATGCAGTCTTAAAAATCTATTGAATGGTACAATAGGGTATATGACTAAGCTCAAGATTTTACAAAATATAAATATTTTATCAAAATATAGGTCAATATGTGCCAATGGCAAAAATTCTCAATTAAAAATAAACGTCTAGCCGGTTTTATGGTCATTCAAAGATTCATGGGCAAGTCCATTTTAAAAGTATGAAATTTTTAAAAAATAATTATACCATTGAATAATCTATACAATTTGCACCAACTATTATAATAGAATCATTGACATAAACGAAACATTTGATATAGCTACCATACAAAATTCAAATGAAATGCATACAAAATACTCTAGTGTGACGTCACATCTTAGTAGCCATTTGTATGGAGCGTTTTGGGTTTGCCCAAAATAATGTGATTTTAAAGTTGTGATATCTCAGGTAGTTTAAATGAGAATCAAGTGATTCTTTCAACGATGTTTCTATCATTGAGAGGTCTTTTGATTGCAGTAATAAAAAAAAAATAGTCATATACCGTATTCTTTCATGTACCTCTATCAGTCACTGTGTGAGACTGATACCGAGCTTGTTATTACTATTAATTTTAAATGATGTTGTGAAACAAGTTTAAAGACAAAATTACTATAAAATAACTAGTCTGCTCTCATATACCCACATCACTTAAAATTGACAAATGTACTCAATACTTAATTACTGGTATGAAAAAAAACATGTTTAAGATATTATTCATATAAAAGTAATTTGGATGATTTGAATAGGTTATCTTTATCAAAATTTGATTTATAATATTATTTGTAAAAAAATGTATTACCTACTTATAGTAATATGAAATCAATAATTTTACAAATGAATAAATAATAAATAGTATGTACTTATTTATATTTTATTTGTGGTACATAATTTACCTCAATTTTTTTCCTTTTTCATGCCTGTTTCTTATGGCAATCTAAACATTTTTTGTTTTTATTTTCTTTGTTTTGTGTTGTTAAGTAACTACTTACAGTTTTGAGCACCTTGGAGGACACCAGTGACAGACATACAATAAATTTTTATTTGTGTCGGTTTCATGGCAGTCAATGTGTTAATATCTAGTATAGATAGTTAGACACATTAATCAATTATTAATAAGTTTAGCATTTATGCAGAAACAATCTGTAGAAGTATCATTTGAAAAAAAATACAGATAATGTGAAATATCTATTTCTAAAATTCAAAAGAGTAAAGATTAAGTGCAGGCTCTATTATCCAGCTCTTAATTAAAAGAGTTTGTGTCCACCACAACTGCTAACACCCATCAAAACTATTTCCTTAAGTCCAAATGCATGCACACACTTGTCTGCACTGAAATTTTGCTATGATAAATAAACCACTTTACCTACTTCATTCAATTATCTGAATGCCAATCTGGTTTAATTAGTCTTTAATTGTAATCTATCAATATAGTCATAAAGAGGCCTATATTACAACCAACATTACAGGTTACCCCAATGCAATAGTGTAGATTACTTACTTAGCTTGATTTAAGTAAATAACACACTTAAAAAATTTCATCTCGTGTTCAGGTGGGACTCGAACCCACACCTTCCACAATCCGGGTGGATGTTCTACAAATTAGACCACTGAACGCATTACTGAGCTGACGAAACTTGTAAGACTTTCAACATGAGCTGTCAATAGTCTCATCAATATTGTAGATATATTTTTACAATATCCATAGTGTGTTATTTACTTAAGAATAAATTGCAAAAGATTGCTAATATAAATATCAATTATTAGCTTGATTTATTTGGCACATAAACAAAAAACAAACAAAGTAGCCTTTGTGAATTCAGTTAAAGAGCAGCTAATCACATCAATGGTCCCAGCGACTTTGTCATTTGTTATGTAATGGCAAGATTTCCAAAATTAATTCAATATTATATTATGCACTGAAATGATATGTTACTGCAATTTTTCTTTCAGAAACAATGGGCAGGTTTTCTGGAAAGAAGTGTCGACTGTTATCGATGTTATGGCTTACGAGTGGTTTCTTCTTTGTGGAGCTGATAGTGGGTTATGTCACCAACTCCATGGCACTAGTGGCAGATTCGTTTCATATGCTAAGTGATGTAGCAGCACTAGTTATCGCATTTTTATCAGTTAAAGTAAGTTTATTAAAATTATATTTTACGAAAGTTCATAATAGTGTTAAGCAGTTCTATAGGGGATATCAGAACATATTTTAAGGTCCCTGAGCTGCTAGATGCAATAGTAGTACAGCTAAATAGCTGCGGGAGACCTTCAAGAGAAGGGCGTAGGTACTCCTTTTAAAAAGGCCGGCATTTCATCAGGAGACTCGCTTTCTCGTTTGTCGCCTCTAGCATAAAAAAAAAAGTGTGTGATGCTGTCTCAAGACGAAAGTATGCAATGCGTGTGTGTTGCCAGTGATGACATACGGAAACGAAACGTGGCCGCTTACAATGTGCCGATTAAGGAGGCTCAGTTACCGAGAGAGCTATGGAGAGGGCTATGCTCTGAGTCTCCTTGCATGATCGTATCAGAAATAATGAGAAACGCAGGAGAAGTAAGGTCACAGACATATCCCAAAGGATTGCATGCCTCAAGTGGCAATGGGCAGGGCAAATAGCGAGGAGAACAGATGGCCGTTGGGACGGAACCGGACACCTTGGACCGACGATCTGGTGAAGATCACGGGAATCCATTGGATGCGGGCGGCACAGGATCGATCTGTGTATAGAACATTGGGGGAGGCCTATGTCCAGCTGTGGACGTCTATTGACTGAAATTATGCTGAATGATGACGTGATGGTAATGAAGCAGGCATAAGAAGTAGCCTACCCTACACCGCGGTATCTTTGAGGGCGTGAAGCAGCACTGTGCTGTGTTTCGCTGCGTGAGTGAGGGTACCGGAGGCTTAATCCGGGGGAAAGGGGGGTTAAAGGGTTAGCAGCGCGCTTGTGACTCCACTGGTGTCGCGGGTGTCCATGGGCGGCGGCAATCGCTTACCATCAGGTGATCTGTCTGCTCGTCTGCCGCCTATCACGTAAAAAGGGCGAACATTGCGTTACATTTCGTTGTTGCACTAGTGGTCTAATGTAAAAGTGTTCTGCTTGGCCGCACCGATGGATGTCTTTTGTATCGGACCATGCCGGACCTATTATTGTGACAGTAACAACATACTGTAATTTATTTTCAATATTCGTAAAAGATACGTAGATAATATGTGAAGTTACTAAATGGCCTATGTAGATAAAAATATTTTCGTCATCATCACATTTACATACTCGTTTGGAGATGACGATACATCCTGTATAATTGAAATTTCTCAGAAATACACGCCACAATGTGTCATCGTTCCATGGGCTTCCCCTCTTAATATTCTATTTAATAAATCTTACATTGTATAAAACCCAGTTATGTGGCCTCGAAACATTTTAAGATAAATTTTATTGATTTCCTCGAAGATTTATTATCTCAAAGATTTAGATTTTATTATACTCTTCAGATTGTCATCATCACCATAAATAATAGACTTAAGTAGATAAGTAAGTCTATTATTTATGTCGCGAAGGTCAATCGGCTGTCTCTTCATTGTAATTACCAGACTTCCCAAATCTTGGATCATGGTCCAAACGGTACACGGGCTCTGAAATTCTTTCTAATTTTCAGTTGCATCCAATGCTGTCAATGCAACTGAAAATTAGAAAGAAAGAAAGAAAATATTTATTATTATAGACATCACTACACAGAACTTATAGCAGTTGTAAACAGAACACAATTTGGCACAAACAGAAAACAAAACATAAAACAATAAAAATACATAATATAAAATATGAATTACACACTAAGATGAGAGGAATGAAACCATTTTCGAAATAGATTGATGAAACCCAATGCAGACGAAACACTTGTTGGTGATACAAAAGAAATCGAAAGTCGTGCAGGTTACATGCAGGTTTCTCACGATATTTTCCCTCACTGCCGAGCTGATGTTAGAAAATATGCTCACAAATTTGAAAAATCTAGAGGTACATGCTGGGATACGAACCACGACCCCCGTATGGATAGCGCGTTCTTTTTCACTGAGGTACCATCGCTCGAAAGTGGTTACATCGTCTATCGGAATATCTCTGAGATAAAAATGAAATAGAAGACCCTAGTATTACTTCCGTGTTTGCAAAATGTGCATTCTTTGTATGGAGGGAGGTATCTCATCATCCTCCTTCCCCTTTCCCAGGTTATCTGTGGTCGCCACAGTATTTCATCATTTTCCATACGTCCCTGTCATTCGTCATCGAATCATCCACCCCTTTTCCCGTCATGTCATTCTTTACAATCATCCATCAATCAATCCATCTCTTTTTCGGCTGTCCTCTGTTCCTCCACCCACTTACATTTACACTTATAACTCTTTTGGTTATATGTTCTTCCCTTCTTTTCATTACATGGCCATACCAGGAAAGACGATTGCCTTCAATTTATCAAGGTACCTCTATAGGTATTGAATTTCATCAAAATCGATTTTGCGGTTTAGGCGTGAAAGCGTAAAAGGTGGGTGCAGAAACTTTCGAATTATAATAAACTTAGTTGAGTTGGTGTGTTTTGCATAGTTGTTACATGTCAGTCCTTAGAATCAATAGTAACCTATTTAATTAATGTGTCAAGATCCTACAACTCTAGTTGATTGACTCTACATGAGCAATTGAGCTTTGCACAGAGTTATTTGATTTTATTTCAAAATAGTGGCCCGCCCTAACTTCGTTTCTTTTAAAATCTCAAAATTTTAAAAGCGTCTAAAATCTAAAAGCAATCTAAAATCTGTCTATTAGATAATGTCCACATTTAAGTGACTCAAGTGTGGGAGGCTGACACTCGATTTAGGTCTTAGGAAAGTCATGCGTCGCTAAACCTGCCTCCTCGGCGGGACATGTATCAGCTCGGAAGATGTCTATAACATGGTGAATAGAAGCTTAAAAATGAAAATGTAAACATTAGAACTTATACGTACATACTTAGCTAGTTTCGGTTAGTTGCAGAGTTAATGTGCATTCATCAGCAACCCACACTCGTCCACTGCTATAGGTCTACCCTAATTCATGCCACTGCTCCCGATTTTCGGTCATTCAAGGACTTTACGGCTCCAACGGCTGTCAGTTCTGCGGCTAATATGACCAGCCCACTGCCACTTCAGTTTGCTAATTCGGTGGGCCATGTCGGTGACTCTGATTCTCTGTTGGATTACATCATTTCTGATGCGGTCCTTCAGAGATACTTCGAGCATAGCCCTTTCCATAGCTCTTTGAGCGACTTTGAACCGGTGGACTAGTCCAGCCGTGAGTGTCCATGTCTCGGCACCGTAAGTCATGACCGGAAGGACGCACTGGTTTCGACTTTCGACTTACGACTTTGAGGGATAGGTGACGAGAAGATTTGACGAAGTTTACCAAATGCTGCCCAACCTAGCTGAATGCTTCTATTGGCTTCTCTCTCGAAGTTGTTTCTGCCTAATTGGAGCGTTTGTCCTAGATAGACATATTCCTGAACAAACTCGAGAGGTACTCCATTAACAGCGAGCTTTCCCGGATCAACGAGCTCGTTGAACATAACCTTGGTTTTGTCGAAAACCAATGTGTTTGGAAGATTCAGCCAGGCTGCTCCTGTAGGTCTTGTAGGGTTTCCGCCAAGATGACGATGTCGGCTGCGAATCGTAGGTGTGACATGTACTCGCCATTCATATTGATTCCGCGCTCTTTCCAGTTTAGCGTTCCGAACATGAACAGCGGAGAAAAGTTTCGGAGATATAACATCTCCTTGTCTCACACCACGTCGCAGCAGGACAGGCTCGGTTTGGCCATTTTGGATCCATTTAATTGTTTCTTATTTATAAAATTAATTAATTTTAAACATCACAACGTACAAGGTCGACAAAGTTCCCGGTAGACCACTTTTTTTGATATTAGCTTTGGTAACTCAAAACACAACTACCCGAGACTCAATAATTAATTTTACACATCACAACGTACAAGATCGACAAAGTTCCCGGTAGACCACTTTTTGACCTTATTCCAATACTTTAAGGTCGAAAAGTGAGTGGGAACTTGGTCGATTGTACAAGCATTTCAAAACATCGTTTTGAAAAATCCAGAGGCGCATACTCAGATTCTGATCACGACCCCCTCGTATTGAGGACGCGTTCATATCCTATGAGCTACCATCGCTCTATTGATTATTTATTACGTGATTATACCTACTTGTTTATTTTCCAAACAGATGTCACCAAAGAAATGGTCAAAGAATACGTTTGGGTGGGCGCGAGCGGAGGTCCTGGGCGCGCTCGTGAACGCGGTTTTTCTGGTTGCGCTGTGCTTCAGCATCACAGTCGAAGCCGTGAAGAGGTTCATCGATATAGAGAGGATACACGACGAGAAACTCCTGGTGGCTGTGGGCACCCTAGGACTGATATTAAACATTGTCGGACTATTCCTATTTCATGGTAAGTGTAAACACTTAGACTAAAGTCTTAAAGCTAGCAGATTAGACGAGTGTAACTCTTTACGGAAACGACTCAGTGAAGTGATCCGACTCAGCCAAATGATACACTGAATCTCTAATGTTCGCTCCGAATGTATCATTCGACTCAAATGCATTTCAAGTGGACCGAATGAGCTGAATGATCCAATGAACCGAATGATACGAATTCGCGGAATATATTTGTGAGTCAATGTTCCAAATGAAGCGTTTCACTGTTCCGCATCTCTGCACTGATCCAGATGCAAATGTTCCAATCTTTTGAAAGATACGTTTTTGCCAAGTCAGATCTTGTCTTATCATATGGACTGTTAAGCCTTGATGTTAGAGTTTTAATCCTACTTAGGAACTTCTGAAGTTGTCGGAAAACGACCACAACCAAAGAGGCAGAGCACGGAAGCATGTAATCATATTTCTTTCGTACAATCATGCCTGGAATATACTAGCCCATTGGTTCTCAAATGTTTTGGTGACGAAAGCTTTTGGAAAGCGAAATACAATACAAATGCGAATAATCCTAGCAAATTGTTTGATTACATCTCTATGTAATTTACAACATTTCTATTACCTTTGATCTCAATACGGTTTAATGAACTTAGCGAAACTGTTTTCGATTACTGCTTAATAAAGCGATCGCTATCTTATTGTAATCGTGGCGACTGTGCCCATTATACAGTGTGTCCGGTGGTCGGTGTCCGACCCGTGAAGACGAGTAAATATAATCGATAAATCCATTGCGTTAATGCTCTAGCTTTTTTCTTAATTTAAAAAAATGGCAGCCATTTTAATTTTTGTGGCTACTGAGTCCGGTTGGGCTATTCACTTGGCAATATCTTCTGATGTAGAGGACTTACAAGCATGAAAGTAGATGTGTTTGATAGCTTAAAAAGCAGGCAATACGTTAACATTAACAAATTTTACTAAAAACTCCAATTAAAAGCATTAAAATCACTTTAATGCTTTTAATTGAAAGCATTAAAATCACTTTAACGCTTTTAATTGGAGTTATATAAAAGTACAAAAACCTAATAAAATATTGATTTGAAGTTTTTTATTTTTAAAACAAAAGGAGAGCATTGAGATAACTTTTTTTAACTTTTTAGATGCATCAAGATTTACCTAAAAACCGATGTTTAAACTTCAGCTTTATCTCAATTAGCCTAAGAGTAGTGTTTAATTGAAATCAGCAAAAAAAAAAACAGTTTAGGTTACATCTTTGTGCATCTAAAAATTAAAAAAAAAAGATTATTTCTCCTCAAGTTTTTGTTTTAAAAATGAAAAACTTTGAAAATAATCACCCAATTTATTCGATTTTGTGATTTATAAAGGACTATAAAGGACATTCTCTTTTTTCGTTCAAGTGGCGGTCAAAAAATGTTTTTGCTGTATTCTCTGGAACTTGTCCTTCTGAGTATTTGTTACTATGGGACCAAAGTTATGGGGTCAATATACTTGATTTTATTGGAGTTAAGAAATCAACATTTTCATAAATATTCAATGAGTCAAGTAACAAAATATTTCTTTCTTACTATGCCAAATCTTGACATTTGAACATTAGGGGCACAAGTCCTTAGTGTTATGTAATTGCCTGCTTTTAAAGCTTTCAAACACATCTACTTTCATGATGATTGCCTTCTACACCAGAAGATATTGCCAAATAAATGAACCCACCCGGACTCACTAGCAACAAAAAATCAAATGGCCGCCATTTTAATTTAATTAAGAAATTTAAAAAAATTGATTGATTTAAATAAATCAATATTTAACAACATCACGTACATTGATCTGACTCCGAGATATTCAATTCAATTCAAAATATCTTTATTTGCATAGGCTTGTATACATACAGCACTTTCAAATCGTCATACATTAGAAATTATAACTATTTATTTGTTAGTATAATATACATGTTATTACACATATATGTCGATATATACAATAAACTAAGAAATGAATAAACATATTTAATGTGATTCTACCACCGGAATCGGAAAGTTGATGCTGACGAGAAGATCCGGCAAGAAACTCGCCCGTTACTCTTTTTAATCGCCAATAATTTGAATACAATGTTATTTTTACTATATTACTCGCATAAATAAGTCGATTTCATGTCCAACTATAAATATATCCATTACAATATCTAAGGTGTAGGCGAACAGTTTATCATTTCCAAAAATTCTTGTCATTGAAATAATCGTCAACTGTATAATAGGCTTTTGCCATTAAATAATTTTTAATGTGTGTTTTAAGTTTAGGCATTGGTAAGTCAAGTAGCTTTTGTGGTAACTTGTTAAATATTTTAATACTCATTCCGACAAATGAATTACCAACCTTATGAAGTCTGAGGTGGTGGTAGCTCAAGCACCTGTGTTACGGATATCAGAACCAACAGCGGAATTACAAATATATATATACATTTCGTACTTTTGTTTTGTAAATACATACTTATAATACATAGAAAACACCCAGATCAAAATTGTCGATAAAATGTATTATTTATTCGCCTTCACGGGTCGGACACCAATCACAGGACACACTGTATAATATCGCCATTTCAGCCAATAGACGTCCACAGCTGGACATAGGCCTCCCCCAATGTTCTCCATTCAGACCGGTCCTGTGCCGCCAGCATCCAATGGATTCCCGCGACCTTCACCAGTCGGTCAACCTTGAGGGGACTGTATAATATAGTATACGCTAAAACACCAAATGTTACAGTAAATTCATTTGTTAACGTCAACTTACCGTACAGCAGGGAAAAGCTATTGTTCTTGCCATTATCCTCTTAACTAACAAAGGAAATTGTTTTGATATTAGCTTTGCTAACTCAAAACACAACTAGCCGAGACTCAATACTATTCATGAATTCAATAACAATTGTACACATAATATGCTTGCAAAGGCAAATTTTGATGAGACGTTCCTGTATTCAAAATTAGTATCAGCAAATAGATTATACATTCTGAAATTATGCAAATCCCGTTCACAGATTTTATTGAAACTTTTCGTGTTCATTATTGTAACAAAATCTTTTCGAAACATTAGAATAATCAAATCTTTTAGCATATTTTAGATTTAGTATTTTCATATTGTCTAATAACAGACAGTTCAAAATCAACTGTAGAAATGTACCCTACATACATAATATGACACTTTGTGGCAGGCTGATGCCATTCCAAAGTCGTGACCTGTCCATTCACCCTGCATTAGGGCCAAGACACTACGAATCTCCTCGTTCATTACTAATACATTTGATTGCATACAAATTGCGATCGTCAGGCACAATGGGCAAGAGATCAGTCACCCAACGCCGGGACCGAATGGGACCGACCGAAAAAGACGCATAGACAAGATACGGCCTACAAAGAAACGGAATTCATAACCGAACCTTTACCCCCTACCCGATGATCACACGCGCTGTAAAGATACGCATGTTTACAGGCCGACAGTATGTTCTCGTTTCGGAACGGTTTTGTTATAGGCCCTTGGGCCCTTAAAATCCCTAATAAGTCTGTTTACTTAAGTATAGAAAATTTTCTTAAAGATTTCATCAAGAGCACTGTTTTAGAACACGGTAGCAGTCACGGACATTCCCATGGAGGCGTGCCCCCGCCTTCCAACGTGAGGCATCTAACTGAGATCGTGAACAGCAATGCAGATATGGCCCTCGGACACAACGCCACAGACACCGAGGAGACCGATGAAATGGTTCCGCCTAAAGCCCTGAAGCTGCCTAACAATGATAAGCAGACGCCGCGGCGGACTAACAACGACCCGGGACATATGAATATGAAGGGCGTGTTTCTTCATGTCTTGTCCGATGCTTTGGGTAAGTGTTTCTTTTTTTTTTGCATTAGGCATTGTATTCTCACGTGTATTTAACTATTCAAGGGTCAACGGAATACATATAATATAAGCGTTGGCGCTGTTTGTAGGATTTGCCTCTTTATAAATAGTTTAGATGTAGGTATTTGTACGTTGAGGTCGCGGTTTTCCTGTGATGTGGAATTCGACCAGCGTGCTCGCTATGGCCCATCGCATGGCCATTTCAGTCGAAGAACTGACAGCCGTTGGGGTAGAAATGTGTGATTTAGAAACCGGGCTAGCTTCCAAACAGCGGAAGGTTATAGCGGAAATTGAATGCGTTAAGCCGAAGACAGGGTGAAATGGCGAACATTTGGGGAGATCTATGTCCAGTTGTGGACTGAGACAGGCTGATGATGATGATAGTTATGTATCTTCGTATGTGTATTGACTGTAAGGACAACTGTCGTAGTTCCAAGCGATGAGAAACACGATAAAAGACAATAAACAGGATCTTACCTGGCTTATGAAAATGAGGAAAACATAATTGATTAAGTGCCTTTGTCCTATTTGTCATCGCCATCGTAGCTCAAAAAATACATCTTGCTTTTTTCATTGAAGTACAAACATTCGTTTAAAAGATTACGGAGTTTAAGTTTTGAAAAATCTATCTACTACAACTTTCTATTTTACCTATCACAGCATTTGACCTGAACAAGAAATCTTCAATTCAATTCAAAATATCTTTATTTGCATAGGCTTGTATACGTACAGCACTTTCAAATCGTCATACATTAAAAATTATAACTATTTATTTGTAAGTGTAATATACATGTAATTACACATATATGTCGATAAATAAAATATACTAAGAAATGAATAAACATATTCTCTCTTCTGAAAAAATCATATGATGTGTTTACCAAATAAAAGCTTATTCTATTCTATTCACATATTCAATTCAATCTCTTCTTCTTCAATAGGTATCTGAATTTTGAAGCAATTTCTAGTTTGAAATTCTGTAGATCAGTTACGCCCTGGTGGTCTAGTGGTTTAGGGCCGTGATTTGGGGTCCTGGGTTCGATTTCCAGGTCGAGTAAAAAGTATGTTTCGAATTTTTCGATCATTGCTCGAGTTTGTGATCACCAATCCGCATTAGGCAAGCGTGGTGCTTAAGCCTAATCCCATCATAGTATTGAGGCCTTTGCCCTGCAATGGGACAGTATATGTATAGGCTGATACTTTAGATCAGTTACTTGCGGCAATTTTTTTGTTTTTGGGATGAGTACGAGGCGTTTGGATGCAATTTTAATAGGAATAGAATTCATTTTTGATTTGGGTTTTATTAAAATTATATATCTACCCCATAGTTAAAGCGGTAACATTGAACGCGTATTAATCAACTATGTAAAACTGCAAGATTACGATTAATGACTCTTAACTATGATTAGAGACGGATGATGATCTAAATACTGCCGTGGGGGAGCCACGCTTCCCCATGAATGGGCCGACTCGACCGGAATGATACCACGGCCTCACAGAAAACCGGCGTGAAGCAGCACTGTGCTGTTTCGCTGCGTGAGTGAGGGCACCGGAGGCCCATTCCGGGGTGAAGGGGGGTTAAAAGGTTGGCAGCGCACTTGTGACTCCACCAGTGTCGCGGATGTCCATGGGCGGCGGCGATTGCTTACCATCAGGTGATCCGTCTGCTCGTCTGCCACCTAGGTGTCACATAAAATAAAAACTGCTGAATGATTAAAAATTACTGAATGTTGACACATTGGGGCCTCTCGCCTGTGCGGATTACAGGGTGCACCGAAGTAACGATGAGTCTGGATTAGAGAGGCCCTACTGCATTATTATCATCATCATCGTCAGCCCATTCAAGTCCCCACTGCTGGGGCACGGGCCTCCCTCAATCACATGAGGGGTAATTGTCATACTCACCACGCTTGGCAAACAGGTTGGCGAGGGTTTAGATATAAATGAAGAGTTTTCCTTCTCTAGGTGTTGATGATCATGCCAGCAGCTTTACCTTAGTCGCCTTTTACGACACCTCGGTAAGAGTGGGGGTGGCCTATTCTACTCTGCCGGGGACCACACGGCCCCCTGCATTATTATAATTACATTTAATTTTTTTTTGCCTACCAGGTTAAACTGAATAGATTATGATCAATGCATTGTTATAAAAACCGTTAACAATTATTGCAGGTGACCAGTCTTTTAATTAGGGGCTTTACCTTGTCTTTGACTTTTACTTTCAATCTCAACGCGGAAATTGTATAGATTCCATCAAAAGCGTGACAAATTTCATGAGAAAACTAAAGTAGAACGAGTTAGTGTTTCCGCGCTATGTAACAAAAACAACCTAAAAACTCTGTAAGTTGCTTTTCCGTATTAGTATGAAAAATACAAGTTCTGAAAGTCTTTTGTCAATGCACACATTTCTTTTTAAATATTTCAGCCCGAACCAGCTCTTTTAAAATGATTAGTGATTTCTTTCAAAAGGATTGCACCACCCTCCCCTCTTCTAATGTCCTTTACCTGAAGGATGTCTGGTAGAGATCGCTCCCAGCGATAAGACCGCCTAAATTGTATATTGTATCTCTGTATACCTAGCTTTTAAGTTTTGTATGTTGTGCAATAAAGAGTATCTATCTATCTATCTAGTGTACAGAGTAAAAAGACCAACTACGAGCATCAGTGACTTATTCAAAGGAATCATAACTCTCGAGAATCGTGACGAATGTATCGTCACGATTCTCGAATATAAACATGATCGAAGCTTAAAGAAAGGTTCCTACAAAGCGAGCAACAGAAATGCATTTGCAATATTAGTGGATGTCAGTGACACGTGACACGCTTTCCCGTTTATTTTGTCCAAAAAAAATTAAGACTAAAAAAGCAAAGTTTTTTTTATGTACTACACTAATTCCTTGAACTATTACATCATACAAAACGTATGAATCAGATTGGAATTGCGATTTCTTTATCCGACCTTGCCGTCAAAGGCAAATAGTTACTTTGCCGGAAATTATGAGCAATCAATGTGGTGTTTATTAGATACCTAAGGACATAATTTTACTTGCAAACATATCTTAGTGACTGCCTCGTAAAAATAATGTGATAGGTTGACCATTACCTCACACGAATAATAAAATATACTGATGTTTTACTCTTAAATGGGCAGGAGGCAAAGATAATATGGAAAATGTTCTTCCAGGTAAGAACCAATTCTTTTCTATGTGAAGCTATAGAAAAAATCTGTCTTCCTCCGATTGTATAATTTCCACTCTTGAATAAGTTGAAATAAAGCAAGGTACCGACAAAATGGTTCCTTGGGGGTTTATCGTTTCATAAGATTCTCTTGTTGGAAATGTAGCATCCTTTTCCAGAAATTGCAAGTATTAAGACGCTTTTAAATTCAAAGGAAACTCCTACCAATGCGATTCATTCTTTATGCAGTGATGATTAAGCTGTGTTTAAATATTTTGGCACGGGTTGACACGATATAAATCCTCACCCGCCAGGAAGGCTATGACATTTCCTCGTAACAATAAGTATTGTCTAAACAACTGAGGAGCGTTTTCAAGAATGCTTTGTTTCTAGGTACAGTGTGACCTCGTCTCATGTCGTCCTGAGGCTCGGCTGTCGTCAATCCACCTTTGGCGCGAATCGATTTGTCACATTCTTCGCGTCGCTTCCCTTGACATTGTCGGTTGTGCTTGTGCGCATACCTGCGTTGTTTTACGTTCTAACTTGAGCCAATGACTTCTCCTGCGCAGATTTTGGTCTATCTCTCCTCAGCATTTTCAATATTGAGATTTTAATGTAGTGACTTTGCAACAAACGTCCGATGTCCTTACTAAAGGCTCAATAAATGTTTGCATCCAGCAAAATGATGATAATAAGTCAGTCGTAGTGGCACAAAATAGTCTTCCTATTTTGTTGTTGTGGTGTCCAAATGGCGGGACGAACAAGAGTTAATTTCTCATTTAAAATTTTAGTATGGATTCATTAATCTTTTTAAATTGTTTATTTAAATGTTGCACAGACACGTCGATATGGTAATGATGAATTATCATGGGCAATTTATCTAGATTGTAGAATGGCAGGTAGTCGACTGTATACAATTAACTTTAATGTATTTAATTGTAAATTTTTATTGACTATCTAATTGTGGCATGTTTATTGACTATTCTCATTAGCACATTGACGAATATTGTGTAAAGTCCGCATTTGTTGGTATTTTTCCTGGAGCGACAACATATCTATTTAAAGGCTATTGGGTTTCCACATAGGTACATAATTATAACACGCATAGCTCGTTCCTAAACCCCTTAAAACCAATCTTAAACTGAGATAATAATACGCGAAATAGTATTAATAACATAACATAGACATTATGTTCATGTTTTTTTTGTTATTTTCTCAGACTTAAGGGAGCATTTTAATAATTATTAATTAACATAAATAATATGTAAAGCGAGTGATAGAGCGAGAGAGAGTCAAAGATATTTTTATACATTTAGCATATGTAACTAATCTGAGATTTACCGCAACCTGCCAGTGCCAGGCTAATGTTATTGACATTATTTTGTGAACAAACTTACGAAGCCTAGTAGCCTTGTACTAGTTTCGTAAAAACCTTATCATACTCGTTAGGTGATCACTTGCACTGATCGCTGCCGAGATATTAGATAGTAGATATTTCACCTACAAGGTTAATAGCGGGAGTGCCAATAATTACCGAAAAGTTTCAAAATCAATATTGTTTGTTCTGATAACGATGTGGGTCAAGTGTATGATGTTGTTGTATTTATTTGTTTTAAAGATATTTTCTATTAAACTAAATGTAAGTACAATTTTCGTGCAAATAAATGGTGAACCTTCTATTACCCATAAACTTCGTTAGCCCCTAGTCCCATATAGTCACCTAAACTTAATTGACACTCGATAAATAATAATTTCATCTTACCCCCGATTCGACCAATCTTTATCCGTGAATAGATCTATGGTATAAAGTCAGATTTATATAGAGTGACAGCAGCTTTACCATAGATTTAGTATCGGAATAAGGTTGATCTAATCGGCTCTTAGTCAGAGATTTACTTTTAATATCCATTGGTAGGATTGTTCAAATTATAAACATTGGACTCCTCCTCACTGAAGGCCATCCTCGTTGCTATAAATACTGGAAGGTATAATGACCTGCTAATCGTATTCGTGGAATCGGGATAACATACCTACATATATCTTGATATGTGATATTAAATTTGCGAATGTCAATTCCTTCTGGTAATGATTCTCACAACAGGCTTTATGTTTCTCTTGTTGCTTTGAAATACTTATCGAAACTTTTTATTCTTTTGACGAGGGATGCATCCAGCTCTGTTGTTTCGCTCATATATTAAAGTGTTAATATACTTATGTGTACACTAATGTGTATCCTAATAGATATTTTTACACACTAATTATTATTCATGACAAGGTGTACATAATAATGGACATGCAATTACTCGACTCCCTGATTTCCCAGGCTTCCGAAGCGATGGCTTTGTTAACCGGGAATAATGCGCTAAGATGATGATGATGAAATTGCAAAGATTTGCTATATCGAAAAAGGTTCTTCAAATAAGAAGTGCTATGGAAACATGTATGCAAGTCTTCTGGAGTTGCAGTCGTCCATAGGCTGCGGTAATCGCTTAAAGTCTAAAACTAGGCACGGAAATAGGTACCTATGTGATTTATAGAGCAACGAAATTCCTCTACTAAGTATGCCATACTATAATTTTTAAAAAATCCCTGCGCCTGGCAGCTGTTCTGCGGTGGTTGTTGGTGGAGTTGGACAACAAAGGGTTGTAATATCAATTGCAGGTATGTGATTTATAGCCTGGCACACTTACTAGAGAGATTTCGTTACTCTACAAATCACAAACCTATTTCCGTGGTTAGCTCTCCGTCTATCTAGTTTTATAAAAAAAAAAAATTTGCTGTCCAGGGTCCCTTATCGTAGTGGGCTCCGCGCTGGTCGTGTGGCTGACGGACTGGGAGTACAAATACTACATCGACCCCGCGCTGAGTATAGTGCTGGTCATCCTTATCCTGGCGTCGGTGTGGCCGCTCCTCAGGGAATCTTCGCTTATCCTGCTGCAGACTGTACCCACACATATTCAGGTAAGGTAAACACTGCCACTTCAGACAACACTTGGTGCAACACTAAGTGAGCCTTCTGCTCGTCTGGGTCTACTACCTATCATATAAAAAAAACTTCACTTCCTCTATTTTGATGTAATGTATGGCAGACGATCAGATTGATCACCTAATGGTTAACCTGTAACCGTTAGGTGATCCATCGGTGGTTTAAGCTTTGGTAATGGCCCAATCCCACGGATCAAGCATTACCCTCATTCACTCATTGAAACACAAAGCAGGCGCTTCTTCACGGTTATACTGTTGTCTTGTCTTCACTACGAGGAGGGCCATTGAGTCGGAAAGCCGTGGAATTCCTCCCACAAGGTGGTCCTACCCGATCAAGATCACGGGAATCTAATGTATACAGGCGGCACAGGACCGATCAGTTTGGAAATCCTTAAGTGAGGAATGTATCCAGCAGTGAGCGTTCATTAAGAGGGATGAAGGTCGTATAATAATATGTAGATTGAAAATGTCCTTAGAGCCCCGTGATTTGCGGAACACTGGTGGTCACATATGGATCGCGGAGCTAATTCTAATAATATTGTAAGACAACAATAGAATAGATACAATATGTATATACAAGTTAATTTTAAAAGTAGGTATATATGTTTAGGGAGCGAGCACTTAACATATACATTATACATAGGTATTACCCGTGCGGATAAAGAATGGGATCAGAAATGGCGGCGCATCTATTCACTTCTCGTGTACCGTATAAGCTTCTTACTTACTAACTTAGCGTCCGATATATATTATTTAGCTACCAATATTTAGAGGTACTCTTCGCTGTTTTTCGTCATATTATGTATGTCACAGCCATCCTATTGGACGCCTAACGCTTTCGTTAAGGTAAAGGGTATCAATCAAAAATCAAAATCAAATAATTCTTTATTTGCATAGGCTTTTACACAGCACTTACAAATCGTCATACATTTGAATGATTTAAAACTATTTATAAGTACTTATGTAATAATTTACATGTTAATACATATATATGTTGATACATAAAATATACTAAAGAAATAAATAAACATAATGCGATTCTACCACCGGCTCGGAAAGTTGTTTCTGGTCGAGAAGATCCGGCAAGAAACTCGCCAGTTACTCTTTTTAATCGCCAACTTTTTTACAATGGTTTATTATCCTCATACCAAGTCATACAGTCTAATGCAACACAAAATAGAATGAAGCAAATTAAAAGCTAAATATGAGGTAAACCGAAGAGGACCAGTCCCCAAAGGTGGCACCTGTTCACAAGTATGACGTATGTGTCAGCCATCATTTCACTCAACCATATTAGAGGGAATGTAATGACCCGCCACATAACGCCACCACCTCAGAGACATTTGAGTGAGCATGACTACTTAGGTTCCCCTCATAGGTCAGAGTACTTAATCCAACACTAATAAACTGCAGGACGAGGTGTACAATAGTAGGTGGTTAGCATCTTGTCAATTGTTTGATTAATCAATACTAATCAATTTGTATACATTAATAAATGCTGCTAAGCCTAAATTATTAAAATTGATTAATTATATAATAATAGTGATTTCAGTAAATATTTATAAAATTACTACATGTGTGCAGGCACGGAGGTCATTATGTCCACGAATCCTTATCATTTAAGTAATCAACAATTTTATAGTATCCTTTACTCATTAAACAGGTAGGGCACACTAGCGACGCCATTCCATTTTAATTTTTAGCTACTAAACCGGATATATTTTAACAATTTCGGAGTTACAATCTCTCGGCAAACACGTATAGTATTTATTAAATAACCATGCATAAATGGGAGTTAACTATAAGTATTAAATAAATAGTATAGGTGTTTACCGAGAGATTGTAAGCCAAAATTTTTTTTAAATAGATCCGGTTAAGTAGTTAAAAATTAAAATCGATTGGCGTCGCTAGTGTGCCCTACCCCTCACCTTAAACGCCGGCAACCAATAAAATGACTGAAGAACAGCTAGCCATGTCATTTGATCGCAAGATTTAACTAGATGGCCGAACGTTTGTCGCCACCATCATCCAATTGGATTTTAGTTCAAACAACTATCCGCCTATTAGGCATCCTATTGGATGCCGGCGTATAACGAACACCCTAGGCGTCCGATTGGATGGCTAATGGTAGACCAATGGATAAGAACGCGTCGTCCATGCGGGGGTCATGGTTCAAATCCGAGCATGCCTCTCTGAATTTTTAAAATCTATGTGCACTCGTGGGGTGTGAGTATAGACGCAAATAGTGTGCGAGCGAGAAGTGAATAGATGCGCCGCTATTTCTGATCCCATTCTTTATCCGCACAGGTTGTACTGCTAGTTAATTTGCATAATATGTTTACGTACCTATAGGTAATATTGTATTTGGTGTGACCTGGACCATTTTGCGTTTGCGATTTTGTTGTTACCACAGTTGGATTTTTTTTTAATACCTTTTTCTGGACTTTAGTTCGTAGGCATACCTAATTTGTATTGCATGTAATTTGTCAAGACTATTTTTAATTATTTTACTAAGAAATGTGTATAGTTGGTGAATAACTATTTTGGCCTAATTCGTTGTAAACTCTGTATTTAGACTAAGAACTTTTATAAAATGGCTGTTGTTATTCCATAATAATAATAATAATAAAAAAATAAACCAACTACGCATCTCGAATCCACAGGGCATCTGGGTCCAATATTCCCTCATGACAAAATGGTTAAGAACTAGTGGTTTTAACTGATTAAGTAGAAGTGTCTGGGTCCTGAAGCTTCTTTTATTACCATTTTTACAGTGTTTTTATTCAAGCCTGAGACTTGAAAAAAATAAACTATTTTTTAAACAAGGTATTTCCCTTCGTATAAGATTGTGATTGAGGAGACCGGGTAATTAACCTACCCTCATCATCGGGTTAAATAGAGGACAAGTATCCATTAGTTGTGAAATAGAAATTAAGCATTGGCGTTTCGAAACGCTTTAACCCCACAGTAGGTATTATAGAAGTTTACAACCTGTGCGGATAAAGAATGGGATCAGAAATGGCGGCGCATCTATTCACTTCTCGCTCGCACACTATTTGCGTCTATACTCGCACCCCACGAGTGGGAGTATAGACGCAAATAGTGTGCGAGCGAGAAGTGAATAGATGCGCCGCCATTTCTGATCCCATTCTTTATCCGCACAGGTTGTACTTCATAAACGTTTCAATAACTGCCTATTTTACGTAGAAGTTTCAAATACTTTTCCTTGTTTGTACTTTACGCACAGACTTAAATTCGATTCAGTCAAAACTATACAATTATACACGGGTGCCAACTGATGGTGTTGCGTTGGTAGCAAGAAGAACGTGAAAAGAGTCGCCGTTACATCGATTAGCTTCTAATTAGGTACGTGACCATTCAAAGTTAAATAAAGAGGGCTTGACGCTACCGTCACATCTATAACGCTACACTCATAATGAGGTACTTACTTTGTCTAATAAAAAATACTAAGACATTAAATAAGTAATCATAGGTGGGATGGATAAAAAATAGGTACTTATTTCATTTACTAAATCTAGCTCAATCGGAATTTCAAATCAAAATTTCGCATAATAATGAAACCGCACTCCACTGATTAAATTAAACCCTAATACTTAACTAGTGCCCTCAATATCGATATCAATATTCACCCCACACAATACCTACATGCTCATCGATTTATCGAGTAACGTATTCGTTGACCTGATAAGCGCGATATATTTACACAGGTTGACATAAAGGTGTGTTAGAGGGTGAATAACATAGCTTTTTGAGCCTATCATATCATACGCTTTTTCATAAATAATAATATCCTCCAACCGATTACGGCTACGGCGGCAAACCTCAACGACAAGCCACGTATGCAGGATATATTAAAGTGCTCAAGTGTGTGCTCAAACACAAGTGCACTCTCTATTCGCTTACCCTCATATTCCGATGGGACACTACTGTGACACGACCTGAGAGGGATCGGGCGCAGGACCAACAGCTTAACGTGCTTTCCGAGCCACGGGGATACAAGACCGCCAACTTCCAAACTCTTAAGAATTTCTTACCGTAAAACTTAGGTAAAAAATTTTTGGCCCGACCTGTTGATCTAACCCGGGACCTCTTGCACAACAGTCGCTTTAAAGTGCGACCCACTAACCACTGCGCCACCGAGGCAGTTTTTCATAAATACTGCTGAAAACTATTCTGCTATTCTGCCGTTTGTGGGTCTATTATGTTTGGGGCATATATTATATATTTTTTATGTAATAGGTAGGCAGATGAATAGACGGATCACCTGATGGTAATATGAGGAAAAGAGCCCGTCTCATCTTAGCTTTTTATTCCCGGTTGCGTCCAAAGCTGTCGTTCCGCAGCGCAGGGTGAGCTAAGACCATGATTCAGTATTGGGGAGTCTGGTAATTAACACTTAACCAGGCACTGGATCATACGGGACCACCAGATTTTGAACTTTGTGCAGTTGAGTTAACCCAATGAAATAAATGATGTCTAGTTGCCTGGTAAAGGGTTATAATGAAGCGATAGTTGCCTGACCTTCGCAACCCTTTTCTCAGAGGAACCACATCAACTCAATCATGGTTACACGTTAAAATAATCCGAAACATGCGGGTTACCTAACGTTTTTTTCTCTTACCGCCGAGCTAATATACATTAAAGAAATACGCACATAGATTTTAAAAATTCAGAGAGGCATGTACGGATTCGAACCATGACCCCCGCATGGACGACGCGTTCTTATCCATTGGACTACCATGAGCCATCCAATTGGACGCCTAGGGTGTTCGTTAAACGCCGGCATCCAAAAGGATGCCTAATAGGCGGATAGTTGTTTGAACTAAAATCCAATTGGATGATGGTGGCGACAAACGTTCGGCCATCTTGTATAAAAGCTTGCGATCAAATGACATGGCTAGCTGTTCTTCAGCCATTTGATTGGTTGCCGGCGTTTAAGGTGAGGGGTAGGGCACACTAGCGACGCCAATCGATTTTAATTTTTAGCTACTAAACCGGATCTATTTTAAAAAAAATCGGGCTTACAATCTCTCGGTAAATATCTATACTATTTATTTAATACTTATAGTTAACTCCCATTTATGCATGGTTATTTAATAAATACTATAAGTGTTTGCCGAGAGATTGTAACCCCGAAATTGTTAAAATAGATCCGGTTTAGTAGCTAAAAATTAAAATGAAATGGCGTCGCTAGTGTGCCCTACCCTTTACCTTAACGAAAGCGTTAGGCGTCCAATAGGATGGCTGTGACATACATAATATGACCAAAAACAGCGATACTCGACTCGACCTATAAATATTGGTAGCTAAATAATATATATCGGACGCTAAATTAGTAAGTAAGTAGCTTATACGGTAAACATACGTTTTTACTCACGACAACCAAATAAGACCACTTATGATTGATTGGTACCTATCGATAATCAAAATAAAAATCAAAAATGTCTTCATTCAATTTAAGTCCATACAGAACATTTATGAATGTCAAATATTATGTAATCTACCGCTGATTCGGAATGACAATTTCTACCGAGAAGAATCAGCAAGAAACTCAGTAGTTACTCTGTTCAAATAATATGGTAATTACAATATTCATTCTTTCACAAATTATGATTACAGTGACAGTATGATATACAATGCTTATAATCAATATCGTTTAGTTAAATCGTCAAAGAAAAATTATGACATGAATTATACATTAGAGGACAGGCGAAGAGATCAACGTGTCCAGGAATCCTTGTCATTCAAATAATCATCTACTTTATTTCAGTCCCTGGTTCCCTTTAACTACCTGTTCCCATCACCGTTCCCCTGCCCTTGATCGTCCTTATTCACAATCTGCTGAAGCTCATAATCTTGGCCTACTTGAAAAATCTTCGACTTGGCTTGATTTAAATAATACGGACTGAACTTCCTCAAAGTCGTAGTAGCCTTTCTGCACCTACTAGGCAGTTTTATACATGCAACTTAAACTTATGTCCATAAGGCAATAGTAATAAATGCAATATTTCTCCAGGTGGACGCGATACAAAGGCGGCTCTTGGAGAAGGTAGACGGGGTACTAGCGGTACACGAGTTCCACGTGTGGCAGCTTGCCGGTGATAGAATCATAGCCAGTGCACATATTAGGTGAGTACTGAATACCCGTTGCTATTTGACGGGCCCCGCTTTTTCCGTAACTTAAAGGGGAAAAAAGAAACCCTTTTAAGATTACTTTGTTTTCTGTCTGTACGTCAAGACTCATTTCGGGAAGATTTCGGTATCGAAATAAACTCAGGGTTTCTGTAATAGCACAGCTTGTCATAGTTGTACGCCGTGTGGTCCCGGCAGAGTAGATAGGCCACCCTCACTCTTACCGAGGTGTAGTAAAAGGCGACTAAGGTAAAGCTGCTGGCATGATCATCAGCACCCAGAGAAGGAAATCTCTGCATTTACATCAAAACCCTCGCCAACCCGTCTGCCAAGCGTGGTGAGTATGGCAATTACCCCTCATGTGATTGAGGGAGGCCCGTGCCCCAGCAGTGGGGACTTAAATGGGCTGATGATGATGATGACAGCTTGTCAATTGTACTCAAAATTGCGAAAAATATTTATAGTTCAATGACATCGTCGCCCGTGTAGGTACGAGTATGTTTGTTCCACCGTAGAATTTGTCATAATAAAATACATAGAATTTAAACGATGACTAAATCGACTTAAGTATTATTTTTGAATGGGAAATAGGAATGAACATGAAGTAACTGTTAAAATATCTACAAATGGTTTTCGTGAATCGTCGCGTGGTACAACGAAATCGAATTAACGGGATTGTTGAATTAAATAACAGTAGCAGGTACAAGGAAAATTGACTTGCAAATTTACTAAAGCTGTCTACAGTTGGTAACTGCGAAATGTAAACAAATCAAAGCGAAAATACGCTGAATGGTGAAGGAAAATCTAATAGAGGTAATTTATTTCTTTGACTTAACAACATGGTAACTGCAATTGAACCTGTATTTTAATTACTAACAAAGGTTAGGTAGTTAGATATACCTCATCATTAATATTCATTATTTACCTATGTTTACAATAATGTAAAATAAATTAATGAGTTCTGTTAAGGTGACGGGTAGGGCACACTAGCGACGCCAAGCGATTTTAATTTTTAGCTACTAAACCGGATCTATTTTAAACAATTTCGGGGTTACAACCTCTCGGCAAACACTTATACTATTTATTAAATAACCATGCACAAATGTTGGGTCTGTTTTTGTACGCGAAAAATTGATTCACGCCAAAAGCGGCCACTTATGGCGGTAATTCAAAATTCAAGTGCAAAAGCCGACCAAACAGTTAACTATATGTATTAAATAAATATATGTTACAGTTAACTATATGTATTTAAAAAAATCGATTGGCGTCGCTAGTGTGCCCTACCCGTCACCTTAACAACTAGGTATTGATTTCATTAATTTTCCTTGACTTCACTTGTTGTCAAGACAGATGTGAGTAATTTATCTAAATGTGTATTGTGGTGTTTTTACCGTCATCATTTATTTTACACGTAATTCCATTAAAAAACCTCTTAACAAAAACATGAGGAAAGTTATATGTGTATTAAAAATACGACAGGATATTACATGTTGCCCATCATCATCATCATCATCTTAGCGTTTTGTCCCGGTTCCGTCCCAAGCTGTCGCTTCGGAGCCCGGGGTCCGCTTTCCTACTTCTACTCCTCCACTTCGCGCGGTCTTGTGCATCCATAGTGGTCAGTTTATTAGCACGCATGTCATCCCTTACGATGTCAAGCCACACCTTTTTAGGATATTACATGTTGCCTACAAGACAATTTGCATAAGACCATGCACTCACAATGAGTGTATGGATGTAGTCGAATATAGCGAGCAAAGCCGAAAAAAATGCGAACATCAAACAGCGATATGAAGGAACAAATCGAATTAAACGCCTCATTTTCCCAACGGCGTGTCATACAAAGTCTGGCTCCCACAATAAGTGGTTTATCATTACTTATTGCGGCTAATAATTAGACGATAACCAGAGCCTTTTACGATTCTCCGATAAGACTTACTCCAAACGATATAGCCCTAAATGTCATGACGTTTGTCAAATCACTTTCACCTCTATTGTCCTAGAGTTTAAAGTAATATTTGAATGTGCGTTATCATGTCATTTGTGAAAGACAGTTTCTTTCTAGTAACAAAGGTATAGGTATCGTTGAGAGCCGTGCTTGTATTGAAGCATTTCGAGTTAAGGTACAAAGGATGCGTCATTCTAAATAGTATAAGAAAGGAATGATACACGTAATGAGATCGTTTCCTGATTCAATGAATTTGTTTAATCCTTTATACTTTATTGACCTAAATTCTTTGTGTTGTTTTTTTTTGTCGCTCTTTTATATCTCAACACACTGAATATTTCACTATTAAAATTTTCCATAATGTGAATACCTTACGTTGAACCAAATCCCTTAAGGTAACGAGTAGGGCACACTAGTGACGCCAATCGATTTAAATTTTTAGCTACTAAACCGGATCTATTTTAAACAATTTCGGGGTTACAACCTCTCGGCAAACACTTATACTATTTATTAAATAATTAATCTTTTGACATTGCTTCTGATTTATATTTTAAAATGATTCACGCCAAAAGCTGCCACTTTTAGCGAGAATCAATTTTTAGCGAACAAAAATGGACCCAACATTTGTGCATGGTTATTTAATAAATAGTATGTAAGTGTTTGCCGAGAGGTTGTAACGCCGAAATTGTTTAAAATAAATTTTAGTAGCTAAAAAAATAAATCGATTGGCGTGTCTAGAGCGCCCTACCCGTCGCCTTAAGGTATAAAGTTTAACATAACCATGTCACTTGCAACAGTGCGCCGAAATAAATAAAACTCAAAAATAAGGTACATGATAGCAATCCCGTTACAAACTACTTATCCTAAAAAGTAGGTCTAAATCGCATTGGAAATTCAATCATCAAAGTATTCGATACATATCAAATCAGATTTTCAATCAAACTGTAAATTAAATACAGTGCATTCGTAGTCCAGAAATGCGCCGTTCCAGAATATTTCAAAACTCAAAGACGTTTAAAAATTCAAGCGAAATGTATGTATATTAAAAAAAACGGTCTCACAAATAAATTTGTTCTGGCATGATCCCAAGCCAAACAATTCTTTGTCCCAGAATCAATGTCAATGAACCAGTTTGCGTGGTACAATTTCCAGCACATAAATGAATGATAAAGAGTATGTAAATGTTCTACATTTATCTCTGCTTTCCACGTGTAACCTAGAACTGATTTTAGGCCTATAGTCCATTCGGTATCTAAAGGTGAATATGACAGTTCATACGTTTCGTATCATGCATCCATCTTTCTACAAATAATAATATTACGTTGTAAAATTCATTATCTTTTTTGTGTTCCTATTCTTCCAATATAACAAGTATTACTTTCTCAATTAATCAGTCATCATCATCATCATTTCAGCCAATAGACGTCCACTGCTGGACATAGGCCTACCCCAATGTTGTCCACACAGATCGGTCCTGTGCCGCCCGCATCCAATGGATTCCCGCGATCTTCACCAGATCGTCGGTCCACCTTGTGGGGGCCACGGCTGCGACTTCCTGAACGTGGCCTCCACTCGAGGACCTTTCCGCCCCAACGGCCGTCTGTTCTCCTTGCTATGTGCCCTGCCCACTTGAGGCATGCAATCCTTTGGGCTATGTCTGTAACCTTAGTTCTCCTGCGGATCTCATCATTTCTGATACGATCACGCAGGGAGACTCCGAACATAGCCCTCTCCATTAATCTGTACAAGAACTTTATTTAAGTTATTACCAATAAAATTTGTAATAAATATCTTATGAATTGCATAATGCGCTAATCGGATTTTTTAATCGGTGTGGCGACCATCTTACATTTTTTGTCTCGTGCAAAATATGTCTGCATAGATTGCATTAGGGACCAAGAATTAGTAATTTCTTTTGGTGAAGAAAGTGATTCCGACACGTTAAGCGAGTGTTGTTATTTTTCAAATGAATAAGATGCATATTATTTAATTATCAATGATTTATTACGGGTGTACCACTAAGAATATTTACATATTGTCATTCGTATCCTGAGTTCAAATACGTAGATAAAATGTTGATTAAGTTTAAAAATCAAACAAATGAGAAGTCGATTCGATTTCTAAACAAAATATTCTCGATTCTCAAAAATATCGGTTAGATTTAAAAGTAGCGTCTCACTTTTAATGTCAACTGTTGACAAATAGAACTGTCCTATTTACCTTCACATACTGAATGGACTATAGTGTAGTAAGGTTCCTCAACAAAACCTCTGTGAGCTCTAGCAGCTCTGAACTGTATAGGTAAGGTTTTAGAACCCCTGGCCTAGTGTTATGAGAAGCGATCCAAAGTGTACTAATAGTACAAGCTATTGCTTATGGCATCCATATCTCAGTTAATATTATTCTAAACACGTTTCTGCATAATCTGAAACTGGTATGTAATATTTTATAACTCCTAGCAACACGTAACAATAGTGTATAAAACACATATATCAACTGAGATGTGTGCTGTGCCATTATACATTTATTTCGTTACCTTGGGAGAGCCACGCTTCCGCACGAATGGGCCAGATCGACGGAAGTTACCACGGCGCGGCCGCAAATAAAACCGATTCGAAGCAGGCGTCTGGCTGTGTTTTACGTAATTTTACCGAGTGAAAAAGGGTAACGCTTAGGTACCATCAGATGATCCGTCTGCTCATCTGCCACCAAACATATTAAGAAAGCTTGGTTGATTTTTCGAATAAAAATAACTTAGTTTTCGTAAGATTCCTAAATCCATAATATTGGTCTAAATCAGATGTCACATGATGACACCACACTGCACCCACAGACGTGCATACTAATCAGACAGAGCCTTTACATAGAAAACCATACTTGAAAAACCGCGCGAAGCCGTTAGTACACTGGGGTGACGTTCTGGGTGACGTTCTTTCTCTACCGCACCCGTATAGAGATGCATGATATGGCCGGTTGGATCTCTTTCACACTCAGTGACGTTTTTGCCGAAAATGGCACATTCCCCTGTTTTTTTTTAAATCAGCCTCTAGTACACTACCGCCCAAAATAATTGACTCATCGGCTGCCTACATAGCGAGCTATCTGTACACGCAAATATACATTACAGAACTTATGTACTGTTTAATCTTATAAGTACATTTCTGACAAAATGAACCCTCCTTTAAATCAAATTCATTTAACAGATTTTATCATTTAAAATAATGGAATGCAGAGTTGTTAGCGCTGATGATAAAAGTGATAAGATGATAAGAAATATTGAAGCGGGAAAGTATATAGGTATATGTACTATTTTATAGACAACAGTGTATCAATTTAAATTATCCGATTAAAATAATTTTAATCGACTAATTACATCAATATTATTATAATTTATCAGATATTTAGCAATAGTTTTTTTTCTCAAAGTATTATATTTAAATTAATTATTAATTATTATATTAATTTAATTTATTATTTTTAATTTTAATTTAACACCTTACTTACCATGTTTCTTGTTAATAAATATGATTATGATTAATAGTAGATTCTGTGACTGCCACATAATAAGGGTTATTAAAACACAAGATTTTAAAAAACGAGCATTCGCGAGTACAGCAGCAACAATGACATTCACTATCATGCGTAAAAAATGTTTGATAGAAACCATTTTATTATACCTTCATATATTTTAGCTATAAGTTGTTTAATAACTGTGATTGAAATAGTTTAATAACATTTTCCTTTCTCCTATGTAAAATACCTACCTACTTATAGTGCAAAAACACCTTGGACCTGTGATAAAAAATTAAGATTATTGTTACCATAATATCACACTAGCTTTATGATGAAACGTTTTCTTGTATCAAAATCTCACTATGGTATTCCTCACCGAAGAGCTATTAGGTAAAAATACGTGCATGCTCAAATATCGAACCTACGAGCTCCCTACGTTTTCAAGTTAAAGATATTCTATAAAATCGGCAGTTTTTTTTTTTATAAAGGCTCAGTATATTGGCTTTCCTCAGCCTGATGGTAGGCAATAGAAGAGCCCAAGTTGCAATTACAACGGAAGCGATGTCAAGGCATCACCTCCGTTGGCACTGCCAACGGCAGTCTATCGTATAAAAAATCTTTAGTCGACAATAACTCCCCTACATTTTATATTTACATATCATTGACGTCAAATGTGAACAGCTTCTGTTTTTGTATATTTTGTGTTAAAATATGAATATCTTTAATCATGTAGTTAAAGATTACGCTAGTTGTTGAAATAACATTAAATGATATATGTGTCTTTGTTTGAATTACCTGTATGATACGTGAGAATATCGCGAGCGGTATCAAGTATTCAAATGGTAATTTGATAATGTTATTAATATCAGTAATAAAATGATTAATATTACATATTTCATCGCGATCGTAAAACATACCGGGTAAGTACTTACTTGTAGTCGATGGAAACGATATCTGATTATTAGGTATTACAGTACTTAAATAAAAATAAAAATAATGAAAATATTATGTTTGTCATTGCTTTACTTTCTTTTAAATTCGGGGAAACAAAAGTACTCGCGCCGGGTAGAGTGGTTCCTACTTTTGTATTTGTATTAGTACTGCGCGGACGACCCCTTTTACTACATTGACTACGCTGTTTTTCTGTTGCGTTTTAGACGCGATGGAGTGCCGATATATTTTATTGCATATGAATTGCGATCGTCGGAACCTACTCGGGCGGAAGATCGTTCGGGCGAGGTTTTCATATTAAACTATTATTCGCCGCCTCTAAAACACAACCAAAAAACCGCTTGAAGCGGTTTCAGATTAGCGTTTTATACGAGCGTATAATCTCGTTTTGGGGAGCGTGTGTATACTTGTGTGAGTATAAAACGCTAGTCTGTAACCGCCCTTAGTGTGTCTTGGCACATAATAAATTTAGTTTCATTATGTTCAGACAAGAGCACGTCGAAGTACTAGAACCTCTAAATTCTTCTATTGATATTGAACTGTAAATTAATAATTACACCTAATGTCCCTAGCTTAAGGTCCCTAAATAGCACACCAATACAAGAAAACGTAGTATGTTTCTAATTTTTCGGACATAGCTCGGGTTTGTGATCACCAATCAGCGTTTGGCAAGCGTGGTGATAAAGCCTAATCCCATCATAGTAGCGATAACTAACAACCCGTTGGTCTATTGGTTTAAGTACCGGGCCGTGATCTCAGGGTCCTGGGTTCGATTCCCGGGTCGAGCGAAAAGTATGTTTCCAATTTTTCGGACATAGCTCGGGTTTGTGATCACCAATCCGCATTTGGCAAGCGTGGTGATTAAGCCTAATCCGATCATAGTAGCGATAACTTGATTTCTATAATGGAGGCCTTTGCCCTGCAGTGGGACAGTTTATAGGCTGATACTTTTTTTTTTACAAGAGAACAGCTTTTAACTTATTTTGCACCACAACGTATAAACAATTTTCTGCAACTGTTTTTAATAGACAAATCGATGTATCAAAAGTAAAGCAGCATTAAAACATAGACAATAATCAAAAAGAATGGTTGTGGCAGTCGCCAACATGTTTGACGTTAAACTAAGAATTGACTGTTTAATTTTCTGTTTCGGGTAACCCAACTTTTGTGTAGGTACCTTGTTGTGTAATATCGATATTATTTAGGTATGCTGTTTGGAAACAATACATGAGATTTACTTAGTTTTGCAAAAAGTCTGTCTAGATGTTCATTGGTGCCGCTTGACATGAATTTCGTTCATTATGCTATGTCTGATGCACTTGTAAATTTTTATGAAATAAAATTATACTATTTAAACAGAAAGAGAAAGTCTAATGCCTCAAAATATTTACATTAAAAAACTGTGTTATAAAAATTGTTCCTTAAAATTACGAATATTAGCAAAGCAAGGATAAAGTTATTGTACTGATAAGTGATAGCTGTCCAGCCATTATAGATATATGGATGTCACATTATTGGCAATGACCTAAATATCCTATGAGTTAGTTTGTCCCGCAATATGACTCATGATGACTCAAAAGTATGTGCGAGGGCTATCGATCAACACCCAACATAACAGAGTACAAAAAAGTCGCATAGAAAAAAATAACTTATCGGAAAGTAAATCAAAATCTCGTATTTATTTATCGTTTTCTTATCGTTAAATAAATTATGCATCTCTGTACTGACTTTAGGCACTATCTTTTTTTTAATAAACATTTACGTTTCTGATTTTACGGAGTTGGTTTTGTTACGTTCTCCACGTGCAACAAAATCGCCTATTTACTCTTCTATCTCGATATCAAATATCAGTGATTGATGTTATCAAAGTGCAAATATGTTTATTTAATATTTATGTACCCTTTCGCGAACACGTACTAACACATCAGCCAATTGTTATTTAATATGTACTTGTGTAACGTAAATAATACTCAATGAACTTTGTACAGTAATCCGTATTTATTGTTTGGTTGAAACTAATTTGTAATACATATTGTTGGTAAATATTGTTCAATATGAATCACCAGAGTAATGTCGCTCCGGTTCATATGTGGCGTAAACACAGGAACAGAGGAGGACTTAGCTTAGCTAATGGTTTTTGATGACATGGCGGATGGGAATGCTAAGTGCTTTATTCATAAACGTTCAATAAACCTTTGTTAGCTAAAAGGGCGTTATAGAGCAGTTTTTACGTTTGAAACAAAAAAAAAACCATAGATTTTTTTTTAATAAAAACAATTATAACTGCTTTATAACACCGTGTTAGTCAGCAAAGGCTTAACAAACATTTATGAATAAGACCCTAACTTAAAGTTTAGAAAATTAGAAAGGTTACATACTTACGAGGTGTCGTAAAAGGCGACTAAGGTAAGGCTGCTGGCATGATCATCAGCACCCAGAGAAGGAAAACTCTGCATTTATATCAAAACCCTCGCCAACCCGTCTGCCAAGCGTGGTGAGTATGGCAATTACCCCTCATGTGATTGAGGGAGGCCCTTGCCCCAGCAGTGGCGACTTAAATGGGCTGACGATGACGATGACATAATTACTAATTGCATGGACTAATTGTATCTAATTCTGTGTGTCCTGTGAAGTGGTACAAGTCGACTTATATCCAATTTGATTTTCTTCTTGCTACTTTATCACAAAAAAATCCTGTAATATAAATATTTTTCTGTCTGATCAGACATGCAAAAAATCTTCCATTTTTCCGTCTGATCAGACAGAACAATAGAGGATTTTTTTGTGATGAAGTAGCAAGAAGAAAACCAAATTCAATATAAG
This sequence comes from Marasmia exigua, assembly GCA_019059595.1. Taxonomy (NCBI): domain Eukaryota; kingdom Metazoa; phylum Arthropoda; class Insecta; order Lepidoptera; family Crambidae; genus Marasmia; species Marasmia exigua. The sequence goes on along the minus strand of CM032465.1, from coordinate 27,470,979 downwards.
TCGACTTGTACCACTTTTCGGAGGACGCACAGAATTAGTCCCTGTCAAAGGGTATGTATTTCAAAAACAAATTGCCTATTTCTTTTACCAATTTGAAAAGAAATGAGCCGAACACAAAACGCGCTGAAATTCCTGCACCGCAACAACATGGCGTCGCTTTGTGACATGTGACGTAACCGAACGTCCATTGGTAAAGGAGACAGTTTGAACCAAAATTTGGACTAAACCTAGATGTTGTTACAGATGTAGGAACCTGTCAGAGTACATGAAGATTGCCGAGAAGGTGAAGGAGTTCTTCCATAACGAGGGGATCCACTCGACCACTATACAGCCGGAGTTTGTGGAGCTGCCCCTCGGTGGAAATGAAGTAAGTAAAAAAAGTACAATGACAAAGATACCAAAAAATGTTTGGCTTGACATGGTAAGGTTGGCGTGATGTGAGTTTTGGGACTTGATAATAATAATATCCTCCAACCGATTATGGCTACGGCGGCCAATCTCAACGATCAGCGACGTACGCAGGATATATTATAGTGCAATGCTCAAGTGTGTGCGCAAACACAGGTGCACTCTCTATTCCCTTACCCTCATATTTCGATAGGACACTACTGTGACACGACCTGAAAGGGATCGGGCGCAGGACCAACAGTTTAACGTGCTTTCCGAGGGACGGGGGTACAAGACCATCACGTCAGAACGCCAAATTCCATCCACATCACCTGGATGGATTTATATCGACTACAGTGCGTTCCTCACGTCATTTCCTACCACGCACAGTAAAACTGTGGAACCAGCTGTCATCCGTGGTGTTTCCGAACAGATACGACCTGGTGACCTTCAAGAAAAGGGTTTATTCCTTTTTTAAGAGCCGGCAACGTATATGTGATACCTCAAGTGTTGCAGATGTACATGGGCGGCGGTGATCACTTTCCATCAGGTGTGCCGTCTGCTCGTTTGTCCGCTATAATGTAAAAAAAAAAGACCGCCATCTTACAGACTCCGGGCTGACACTAAGAATTTCTTACCGAAAATTACATTTATGTTACATGATATGATACAACGTACTCATAGAACAATAGTATTGTTGTTAAAAATAAGGAAATTCCGTCATTGAGTCTTAAATTAATCACAAAATCCAATACAGTCAATTTGGGTAACTTTATATACTACTGTAACTTTGAATAAAACTGGTTTAAAGATTTTTTATTTTATTCCTTGGAATTCCTATACAATTTAAAACGGTATCTAAAAGTCGATCCATTCAACGTAGATGCCGTTTTAAATTGTTATTTTATTCCTTGGAATTCCTATACAATTTAAAACGGTATCTAAAGGTCGATCCATTCAACGTAGATACCGTTTTAAATTGTATAGGAATTCCAAGGAACAAATATAAAAAATCTTTAAACCAGCTTTATTCCATCATCAGCCCATTGTAGTCCCCACTGCTGGGGCACGGGCCTCCCTCAATCACATGAGGGGTAATTGCCATACTCACCACGCTTGGCAGACGGGTTGGCGAGGGTTTTGATATAAATGCAGAGTTTTCCTTCTCTCGTGCTGATGATCTTGCCAGCAGCTTTACCTTAGTCGCCTTTTACGACACCTCGGTAAGAGTGAGGGTGGCCTATTCTACTCTGCCGGGGACCACACGGCCAGTTTTATTCAAAGTTACCCAAATGGACTGTAGCGGTGCCACTTCGGTGTAGTCGTGTTTATTTTTCTTTTTCCCTTGCATAACTGTAGCTCTTGTTTCAGATTACAAGCGGAGCGTCAGCGGAGGCGCCGTGTGCACTCCACTGTCCGCCCAACGACCTGTGCCACAACGCGACCTGCTGCGGCCCCAACCAGCAGGTTAGCCTGATGCCAACTATCGTCTACTCGGAATGACAACAACCCTCAACTGATGCACCCTCTGACGTAGCCGTGCGTCAGACACTCGCGAAATTCTTCCCCCGAGCGCTTAGTCACAAAATAAATACACCCAGACCGGCTCTAGCTGACATTGATGTAGAAGAGTTCGCTGACATACGCGCTAGGCACTATGTCGTATCGTGTCTCGCGTAGCCTGTTTAGTTAGGGTAGGTTGCGGGCGTTTTGTGTCCATATATTTTGTGTACCTGGCGAGACTACCAATACAAACGATATTGCTGTCTGACCTCCGTCACACACTCGCGGTATTAAGAGTTAGAAATATAAAAAAAACATATCGCGCGATTGGTGGAGACATTTTACACCTAAAGTATTCTGATTCATAAGTCATTCATATCAAAAATTAAGTCTATTTTTATTTTCGAAATTGGAAAAAAATAGTTAAATTGAATATCTGACACCTGTTGTAGGTATCTTGTTACAATACACACACCTCCCGTGTCAGAAAGTGAAAATCAGGATGCTAATAACTATTGTTCATTTAGCATCTGAAGGTGAATTAGACAGTTCTATTTTAACATTGAAAGTGGGACGCTCCTTCTAAACCTAATCGATATTTTTAAGAATCGAGAATAATTTCTTTAAAAATCTAATCGACTTTTTATTTGTTTGATTTTTAATCTTAATCAATATTTTATCTACGAATTTAAACTATCTGGATATGGAATACAATATGTAAATATTTTTAGTGGTACACATTGTTACACACAATTACAAATAATTAAATAATATGCATCTTATTCATCTGAAAAATAGCAATCTCTCACTTGACGTGTCGGAACTACCTTCGTGGAGGACCAAGAGAAATTACCATTTCGTGGTCCCTAATGCAATCTATGAAGACATATTCTGCACGAGACAATAATCGTGATTCGATGGTAAGATGGCCGCCATACCGATTACTGATTTATTGCGATTTTTTGTGTCAATTCAATCCCTATGAGCAAAAATTCCGATTACCGCATTATGAAATTATTATTCATTAGATATTTTTTACAAATTTTATTGGTAATAAGTATTTTAAGTTCTTGTTCAGATTAATCAAACATATTTATACTTGTTATTTTGGAAGTATAAGAAGTATAAAAAGTTAATGATTTTTACAATATTTTTATTTAAGTTGGATACATGATAGTACCGCTATTATCAAATGTACCGATGTTAACTCTTACGGAACAATAATTAACGATGCATTAGACTCTTTAGTAAACTGGCTTGACATTAATAACCTAAAAATAAATCTGGCGAAAACAAAATGTATGCACTTCTATCAAAAACTTAAACCACAAAATATTTCAATTAACTACGGATCACAAAACATCGAAGAAATAGCGTGTACAAAATTTCTAGGCGTCACAATTGACAGTCAGCTAACTTGGAAGGCTCACGCGGAAGCATTAAGAAAGAGGCTTAATAAATCGGCCTATGCTCTCTTTCAATTAACAAAAAAACTAAAATTGGATTCAGTCATCACAGCCTATCATGGGATTGTTGCATCAACACTAAGATTTGGAGTGATTTTCTGGGGTAACTGTAGTGAAAGAGAAAACATTTTTAAATCACAGAAACGATGTATTAGGGCCATGTGTGGATTAAAGAACATTGAAAGCTGTATACCAGTATTTAGGTCACTTAAATTGCTAACATTACCGTCAATGTACATTTTCGAAATGTGTATATTTGTCAAAAGCAATATTCATCTATTTAATAAACTAATTAATACAACAACTAGACCAGTACGATCACAATATCGTCCTCTACTTAGAACTGGAGGTTTTCATACGGCCCTCTTGTGTAAAAGTGTATTTGGCATGGGTCCTATAATTTATAATAAAATACCTAATGACATTAAAAATTTAAACATGCATTTATTTAAAAAGAAATTAAAGCAGTTACTTATTGAAAAATGATATTATTCAATTACGCAATTTTTAAACGACAATTTGACAAGCTAATAATATTATATAAATTTTATTTTGACATCATTTTTATTTGACATTTACTTTATATGATTACTTATTTTGACATTTGCACTGTGTATTCTATTAATATAAATATCAAACCCGATTGGAATAATGTAATACAAATAATATTAACTGTAATAATGACATTCCTACGCCTATTATGGCAAAATATGCTGAACATTGTATGTACCCTAAGACCACTTCTGTAACACCATATTTTAAAGGAATAAACGATTCTATTCTATTCTATTCTATGATACGAAACGTTTTTACTGTCCAATTCACCTTCGTACGCTGGATGGACTATAGATACTTAACCATGTACATCTTTTAGTAGGCGACTGTACTATTCTTGCTATAGAACATTTTCTTATGGCGGAATACTCGCGTCCCGCACTAAATGGTTCATCATCACAATATCGTATTGTTTTCCTCAACAACAAGTTATTACAAAAGGCCAATAGGCACGAAATAGGCTACACGTAAAATATTAATAAATGGAATACCACAAGTAAAACAAGAGACCGATACTTAATCGTCGTCTTTAATTTGGTTTTTATACTAAAACTTTACATATTCTTTGAGACCTTATAACTATTTTGCATAAATACAATTTTATGGTTTTTTAAACACAGGCTGCCTCACCACCTTCAAACGTCACCTCATTTATTAAAATACACAAGTAACGTATGTTTCTTTGTTACGCGTAAATGTCTATAATGCAGAGGTGCTGTTTATTGTATAACTGAACAATCGAACATCTATCATCATTAAGGCGACGGGTAGGGCACACTAGCAACGCCAATTGATTTTAATTGTTAGCTACCTAAACAAATATATTTTGAATAATTACGGGGCTTCAGTCGCTCGACAAACACTTATGCAATTTATTTAATAATCATGCCCAAATATTGGGTCTGTTTTTGTACTAAAAAAATTGATTCACGCTAAAAGTGGCCGCTTTTGGCGGTAATTCAAATTCGAGTGCAAAACCAGATCAAATAGCTAATTAGGTTTAGGTTTAAAGAAATTTATTCTCATTAGAAATTTACATTTCACTTATAATGAGAAATACAAACAAAATATATAATTAACTTATAGTAACGATGTATTTAATCATCGACCGGCACTCTTGCCATAATGTGTTGCTTGAGTTTGTGTTTAAAAGTCGGCTCCTAACTATAACTATTAATAAAATAGTATAGGTGTTTACCGAGAGACTGAAGCCCGCAAGTTGTTTAAAATAGATCTGGTTTAGTAGCTAACAATTAAAATCAATTGGTGTCGCTAGTGGGGCATACCCTTCACCTTGAAGAAAAGACTTACTAAAGTTGCTGTCATTTCGAGTGAAGTTTACTGTAGATTAATATAGAAGTATTATTAAGTGCAGTAATGTAATGTAAGATGTTTGTAATGAATTTATTACTTAATAAGGATCCCATGTAGAAATAGTCAACTGTGAAAAGAAAACTTGCAGGTTGTATCTTTTAATAGCCGTTTTCTCAATTTCGATAAATTACTCGGAAACTGGAGCCTAATTCTCGTGCTCGTGATATTTTGAAAACATGGCGGATATCACCTGAAATCAATACAAAAATAAACTATATACAACCTGTGCGGATAAAGAATGGGATCAGAAATGGCGGCGCATCTATTCACTTCTCGCTCGCACACTATTTGCGTCTATACTCGCACTCGTGGAGTGCGCCGCCATTTCTGATCCCATTCTTTATCCGCACAGGTTGTATGTCGTATGAATATAAATGTCACGAGCAAGAGAATTGGGCTCCTGGACTTGTATTTCCATTCTCTGGACTATGGATTATGAGCTTTGATCTAAGACTAGATTAGACATGAACTTAACAAATATGAAATTAACCTATTGATTAACTTATAGGTATTACTTTTAAAAAATCGCCTACAAATTATTCAAAAAGTTGAGAAGGATAATATGTAGGTATATTGATTGATAAAGGACGGTGCTGGTCAAAGATACAGCCTGTATATATTTAATGAAAATGCAAGAATATGATCGTTAAGTGTCACACAAATTAAAAACTACTAACTAGTCAATATGCCTCGTGTTGTAAGTTGTAATAGTGGTTTCGGCAATAAACATATCATTTATTTTTTATGTAAGTTAAATTATTTCGTATATTAAATTTGTGTTAGCGAAAATTACTTTCATGCCTGAGAAGTTTGCGTGGTAGGGTTGCTAACTATTATTTCTTATTTCACTATCTTCTAGTTTCATTTAAAATATTTATAGACACATTAAGCTTAATAATATTTTATGTTAAATTTTAAGAATCTATTAACAAACATTTTCGGGGACTGAAAATGTGACTTAAATCATCATAGATCGCAATTTTTCTATTGGCTTTTCTTGTTTACTTTTAAAATGGTGGAGTTACAAAAAAAACTCCTCTATTATTTTATGATTTTTATAGCCTTTTATAATGTTATATTACTATACGGTACAGTATAGTAGTCACTGCAACTGCCCACTTAAGGACGATGAAAGTGGTGCAAAGGGGTTTTAATCGGTACATTATACTAGTCTCAACCCAGAAAGCTTCTGCGTGAGGGGGAGATAACGGCGGGTAACGACTCTTTAACGTTTCCGACAATCCACCAAGAAAAATGTAAAATGCGGGTGATCCTACCACGATGTAGATATAGATAGTATTTTGATTTGTTGCTGCGTCACTTAGCAGTATTCTGTTTATTTTCAATTGCAGTTTTTCAGTTTAGAAACGATAAGGGTTCGATAATCTTTTTCAAGGAGATGGTATCATTGAAATGGGGCAATCTGGACCAGTCTAAAGCCACCAGGGAACTGAAGATTTTAACAGAGGCTTAACCACAGTGCATTTTATATTGTGATATTAATTTTGTATGATTGTAAGGGTGGATTCGACCGACTTGACAGTTATAAGAGGATAACTATCCGCAGAATAATTTACTTCGTTACTTTATTTACGTATAAACTCAGTTGTGTTCTTCCAAAACCGGTAAAGATATGCCATGTTTAACGAGTGAATGAACGAATGACATTATAAACCGACAAAAACAATATGTATTGTTTTGTGATTCATGATAATGCCACTAGTGTATTTTTGTTAAGTAGGGTTATACAGGTAATGTCAAAAATAATCAATATCAGCTGTGATAATGACGCCATTTTGAATTACCTAAGATATTACTAATTCTGTCAAAATTAGCGGTCTAACGATTTACCATTGGAATAGGCGTTGACTATTGGATGAGTAGTTGGTAGAACGGATTTTTATTTTACACTGCATATAACTGCGCTATACCATAGATTTATCGTTGGATAAAGATTGGTCTAATCCACCCTTATTCATGTAGATTTTTATACCATAGATAGTTAATAATTATTGTTTGTGCCAATGTTTTGATGTACAAATTTTATGTATCATGTTAAAAAAAGTAAAAATATTGAATTTTTAACTGACTTTGAATTACTTTGTTTGATTGTGTTGTCTATATTAGGGAATCTGTGCATGTAGTACCTATAAATTTTTAAATGACTGTTTTTCCTTACAAATACATATATACACCTTATTTTTTATGCTACTGAAAACAAACATTTTTACCCAGATAACATGGACTAATATAAAAAGAAATTCACCTGCCTTACAAAAATGATCAGCTGATTGTTTTTGCTTTAATTTTTTATTTATTACAGCCACATGATACATATGTATTAATACAATACAACAAACTACATAATGTACTTATTAAAGTTAGTTTCATTAGTACACACCTCAACTTTGTCTAAGGATATTGCGAAAATGATAGTTTTAACATTCTAAGTATATATGTACATGTGAGACTGGCGATCCACTAGGCGGTACTACAAGTATTATTTGCTAATCCCTTCGGACGAAGCCTTCGCATAATTATGATAGAACTTCACGGACAGGTAAGTTCGTTTAATCATTAATTATACTCGGCTTCGTCCTTCGGGATTAGCAAATAATACTTGTAGTACCGCCTATATACATAACTCAAAACCTACGCTACCGAATTTAAAAAACCCTATAACAATCGTACATTATCCTCTTTGAAATAAATCTGTAGTTACTTCGGAGAAACGTTATTTCCTACGGGACACGCTGTTAAGGGGTAAGTAGGTCCTAAAATTTAAATAAAGAATTAAAAAGGCTAATATTGTGGTCTATCGAGATAATGTAATGTTTTTCAGTTTATGACTGAATTCAGCAAAGAATATCCCATTTCAAACCGTGGAGCAAGAAACTGCGTCCTATACAAGTTTTCAGAAATGTGTATGAAACACATTTTCTGCTTCCGTTTCTTGCTCTGCGTTTTAAAATTGGTTATTCTTTAGTTGACTCAATTAAAAGAATACAATGGCTCGCTATTGACAATTATTATATACTGAGGGTTTACGCGTGTGAAAAATCCGCTAGATGGCGTACTGTTGGACTTAGGTCCAACATCAATCGCATTGGTTGTTTAGTTTGTGAAATTGACGTTTTGACAAATTTTAAAAATAACCAATCACATTGTATATGGACCTCACTCCTATAGTACTCCATCTAGTGGATTTTTCACACGCGAAATCCCTCCTTAACAATGATTGGCCTTTTTATATTTTTTATTAATTTTTAGGGCCATAAATATACCCATTTACAGCGTGGCCAGCCTAGAATAATTGATGTTTTCTCGTAGGAATGAGACATTTTCCCGGACTAACTAAAGATTTGTATCAGGATGAGGATAATGTATCATTGGAATGGTGAAAAAAAAATTGAAATCGGTTTCGTAGCTTTTGAGCAATACCTATATGTATATTTATACATATAATGTTAAAACGATCATTTTTGCAATATCCCTAGATAAAGTTGAGGTGTGCGTGCATTATACCCTCGAGAAGTCTCTTGGATATTCAAAAAATCACGGTGTATAGATATCATAAATATTGTTTTTCACATCAGACAAAGGTAGATAACAAATCCTAATCGGAGAATTTTAATCCAAAGCAATTTTCGGTCAATGAAAGATAAGTTAACGCTATTTTAATGCGTCAAAATACATAAAGCGGCGTTTCAGAATAATAAAGTACCACTTTGATAATAACGACATAATCTTGCCCCTGTGAGAAATCCGTCAATTTAAGTTTGTACTTATGGAATCTTTAAATACAACTTCCCTCTTATTATGTACAAAAATCTACTCTGGTACCGGCTTTAATACTAAACTAGTAAGTTCATGTTTATTACGGTATAATTTATTTTTTTGTAAAACAGCCTTATTATAAATCGCGATCTATTGTTATTACCATACTAAATCTCATGTCATCCCTATTCAAAACGCAATGTTAAAAGGGGTTAGTACAAAATTTATTTTGTTCCTGGACCTTCCTTTGTTCGCGATTTGTAATAATTTGATCATTGTCACTGATTTGAGGTTACCCACCGGCTGATGTGAGGTAGGTGGGTGGTTAGTACCCACTTTAAACAAGGGATCAAGGTGGTTACTTTGATGATATAGTAGATACACTAAATAACGTTAAACTTAGTTTAATAATGTATTTTCTAGAACTTCAGTTATTCTTAGTATTATTAACCCTAGTAATTATTTTAAACCAAGTTTTGTAATAAAAGGGATGGTTTTACAATATCAATTCCGTCAAAAATGTTTGCTAAATAATTAAACAAAATATTCAGAATTTACAAGCTTTTAAGTACGTTATGTCGAAAAAAAGGTTTTTCTATTTTTCTGAAATTACATTCGATAGGTTATTTAGCTAATTTTAGTGTTGCTACACGCAATCAAAATTGTAAAACAGACTTTTTTACTTACTTAAAGGTATTTTTGATTTGATTCAAGTACCTTTACTTACACAAGTTCGGATGACTAATAAAAAATTAGCTGAAACAAGCAATGAAAGTAAATTGGCCGTAGCACCGTTACTGACATTTATAAAAGGCCATGCAATTTCCATGAATCAATAAGTATGCACTCTTTGTGAAGGTTCGAGAAATTGATCTAACCTTTATATACTATGAAAATTGCCCCATAGAGGACAGAGAATTACCTAGCCTCTGTTTCAAAGGTAAAAAGCATTCTACTTAATAGTAGTCAACATCATTTTCCTAGTAAATATTATAGTAGATTTCTTTGAAAACATAAATACATAGTACTTCTTACGTAATTGTATTGACAGCCATTTTAGCAAATAGCCGTATCTTACTGCGCCACACGAGGTAACTACTTAGAATTCAAACATTCATCTAACTATCGAAAATAGTAATCACTAGTAGTAAATACACTTGAGTGCCAAAAAATATACCTACTGCCTAATTTTCATACAAACGTGCGTACGTACTTTACTTTTTCGCGCAAAACAAAAATAATGTCCTAGGTGCAACATTGACGCATCTCTATTAATCGAGATCACTTAAGGTGAATCAGTTCGTTGCAGTAATCGCTTGGTAAACGCCATTACCTGTAACACCCAAGTTTTCCTTATTGCCTAAGACCAATTAGCGTTAAGCAACAGCAACAACTTTGACAGGCGGCGTACAGTACAGTTCAGATATTTGCCATCGTTCAAAACAGTGTTGTTTATCGCAATGTATTTATGACGTTGTTTAATAAATAATACGTAGATTTGTAGAATTTAACTCTTTTTAACAGAAAATTGTTGCCATGGAAACGTCATGGTAATTTAGGCATATTTTGATACTCGCGTTGTGACTGGTTAACGTGAGCGAGAAGCGGCCGTGGCGGTACGTGCACACAACATCGCCCTTAAAATGATTTCACAGAAATTGTCCCTGATTGTACCTACCTGTGCATTGTGCATGTAGATTGTAAATGATTATGCTTGATATTAATATTGTAATATTGTTTTTATATGCTAGAGGCGGACAAACGAGCAAGCGAGTCACCTGATGGAAAGTAATCATCCATGAACATCTGCGAAATCAGAGATATCGCTAATGTGTTGCCGGCATTTTTAAAAAAGAGTACGCTCTTCTCTTGAAAGTCCCTAAGTCGTAGCCGTCCGGAAATACTCCTGCAGCCAAACCGTTCCACAGAACTGAGGTACGTGGTAGAAAGTTCCGGGAGAAACGCACAGTATTAGACCGTCATCCATCGAGATGATGCGGATGGAATGACAATCGCTTGCGAGTGGTACGATGTAAGGCTGCAGGGAGTAGATCAAACAGTTCTTCAGAGCACTCCCCATGATAGATGCGGTATAGAATGCTGAGTGAAAAAGTTAATAAAACTTTTTTACCAAGTATGTACTCTTTTTCAAAATACTCAATAAGTAAAGATCTTAATGTATATCTATACGTTTTTTCAATTAGGTACACTGAGCATGTCTATCTATATGAAATTGGTGATAGGTATACTTTTGCACTCAAGTGAATTTTTAGAGAACACCCAAACCACAGACATTTAATTTCTTATATTCACAGTAGAAGTAAACGGTTACCTGAAACGTAATTTGTTTACACGCCAGGTACTACGTAGCGCAGTAACATTCGACTTCTAAAGTTGTAAGTAAAATTGGGAAATTCCGGAGATAAAGTTGCATACACATCGCTTTTAAGCCGTATTCACGAATGTAGCGGGAAAAGTGGAACAGATCTGCACAATACAAAGAGGGCTGATTCTCGCGCTTTTTAGAAAATTTAATTCGACATTAACAAATAAACGTTTTCTAATGATGATGTTGCATCATCATGATATAGACTGACAATGGCATGTAAAGGAAAGGTTCATGTTCTAAACGCTGCATACTTTAATTTAAACCTCTCACTTACCTTTAAATCGATACTTACGATAAATTTGTCTTTAAACCCCCAACGCAAAAAACGACGGAGTGTTATATTTGACGTGTCTGTCCGTCCGTAATGTGGCAGTGAAATAGACTTGTCGCTTTGTATTTCTAACTATGTCGAATTAGACTTTATGTCACGCCATTAGAAATGGTCACCTCATTTATGTATTGTTTAGCTCAGTGTTTTTCAACCTGTGGGTCGCGACCCCCTGGGGGTTCGCGAAGCTTCTGTAGGGGGGTCGCCAGAGGTCGGGTATTTTAGAAAAAAAAAACAATAAAGACAATTAATATTTATTTATTAAGTAAGACTCTAACTTTCAAATTACTCTTACTGTAAGATAATTTTAACAAAAGGATATAACAAACAACATAACAAACTCGTAAACATTTTAATATGTTATAAACAAAAAATACGACGACGCGCGTTAATGCGAAGGTTGAGCTTGTTTTTTATTGATTAATTTATCCCATCGTGGATCTGTTTTTGCGACACATAGAATTAAATCGTTTTCCAAATTTAAGCGATTTCTTTGCTTACTTTTTATCTGGGCCATCGATGAAAATGTCAACTCGCATAAGTACGAGGTGGCAAATGGAATCAAACACTTCAAAACCTCAGTTGTCAATTCCGGGTATTCTGTTTTTCTCATTAGCCAAAAGGTATCCAAATAAGAAGACTTGAATTCCAGGTGTAACATCCCATCGGCAGATATTTCTAACAGATTCTCTTTGAGCTTATTTGGTAAACTAGCCTCATTTATAGCTGCATTCAAAAATGGATTTATGATCCACCTCTGCCCAGTGTTTTCCGATATCTCTTGCTCTGAGAAGTAATGACACAATTCTTCTTTCAAATTATCTAACACCATTTTCATACCAGATATATATGTCTTGATCGGGCGGCAGGCATCGGCATTAGTCGTGCGTACGTACCGTATGGCGACGTATCCGATGTACGTAATTGTAAGTGTTTTTATATCCGATAAGTATGTACTTATATCCTAATCATGGAGACCATAAATACGTTGTATGGAATGAATATTGGTAATTCAGTAACATACACACATAAATGATAAAAAAAAACCGAAGGGTCAAGGGGGTCGCAAAATATTTTTTTATACCAGGGGGGTCGCATCATGAAAAAGGTTGAAAAACACTGGTTTAGCTGTACCTGCCTGCTGCCTCCATGAATACGGCAACACAACCATACCGCAATATATCCGAACGGAACAGGATGGAACGGATAATGGTTGTTTAAAAAGGTTTTGGAGTGGCGTCTGACTATTTGTGCCTTGATAACATGCTAGTTTCATTAGCTCTTAAGCAAACATTAAAAACCGCTTAGTTTTACATCATTTTTGCGTGATGCATGGGCGGGTTTTATAAAGAATCGTGTGTTTGATTTACAGGAACATAGTACGCCGTCGCCGACTGTCACGCCGTACCTATGCAGGCAAAGGAGTATGGGGTCTCGGGCGGAGTCCACCAGCTCGATGGCTGGCAACGGGCAGCAAACCAGGTCGGCTACTTGGAACCTAGAAGCTTTAGAATGCGGGTTAGTAGAGTAGATAAATGTCACAGATTGCACATCGGCTCGAAGGACCACATTTTATTTTAATTTGATACAAAACTGAAAAAAATTAGAATAGCACAAACATTTACCTATTTTATTTACATCGCATTCTGAGCTTTAAAGGGTTTTTTATTATACATTTGTTTTAATGTAATTTTAGATTTTTCTATTGTTCAAATGAATCAAAATGTTTGCATTGTTTTTAGTTTTTTTTTCATATTTGTTTGATTTCAATATTATTTTATTATAAATTATTTTTTTAGTTTATTATAAACTATTTAAGTTTACTGACATATTTGCATGAACATTAAACACATCTATATTCGTAGTAAAATATTAATCTAATTAGTAATAAACACCGTAGAATGTAAAAGAAGCCTACTAACGGTGGACTAGTTGATCAATATGTCATAATAATAATAGATAAATTTCTATAGAAACGGGCATAGATACTATCTATTACTTTGAAAAAACTTTGAAGCAACTCAATTTCACTTTTTCACTTCAGTCTACTAGTCTACTGGTATACTAAATTGGACATTATATTAACACAAGAACCGGTCAGTATTTGTGCACCTCCCGAGATGAGAGGCCAACAGGTTGGTAATACAGTCATATTTTTTAGCTCCCTGCTCCCTTCGCCTTTGGTGGAGGGCGAGCTGGCAGTCTGACAGGCGGGCCCGGCGCGGTAGCCTCCCGACACGGTCGCAACCATCTGCGAGCCAGAGTCGCGTTTGTACGTAGGCTACATCGGGGTACAGTGCGGCGTGATTACATGAACCACTAACGGACGTGTAGAGTGATTTCCTTATTTGAATCAAACGGTATTGAATGAATGAGTGAGTGAACGAAGTTCCAGAAATTCTGTATATCTAATATAAAAATAAGGTCTGAAATACACATAAAGATCCTAATTATTTTCGGTACTTACCACCATAATGAACATTTGAGAATGTGTATAGAGTTTAGTAAGTAGGTAAACTTAAGTATAAGAAAGGAGACAATATATGGAATTTTGTTGTTCAATACCTCAATTTCTTATATTACATTGATAATAACCAGAAACCATTGGCATTGTGAATCATTTTACGTTAGTAATGTATGGCAATAGAAATACACACTTACTTTTTCGATTGGTTTTTAGTATTGTATCAATGTATACTTACACATTTACAAGTGTTCTCAAAATCATTACATAAAACATTGATATACCCCGTTAAAAGTAGCAATTTTATTCGTACGGAAATCACTCTAATGTTATCAATTAAACAATGGAATAGACTTGTGCGGAAAGTTTAGTAGTTCGTAAGTGTCGTCGAGTTGTTTTAGAGGAAATTGATTGTCGAAGGTCGAAAGATGAAGTTTTTCAAGCGATCACGGAAAATACAGATATTTTAATTTCATTTATTACTGGAATGTATTTTTATGAGGCGTATGTAGAATTGATAATCTAAAAAAATGTTTTTTAAATATACCTATCCTTAAATAAATATATCTCGACTAAAACAGAAAAAGTCAAATAATTTAATACCAGACCAGTTCACAAAAGGATGAAAAGATTAATTTCTACCAAAAAAAATACTGTAGACTAATGAATGAACACTATAACCGAACAGAATTACCATACCAATATAAAGTTTCAACGCTGCTTATTGCTTAATTTTTAGTTTAACGGCAGATGTATTATGTTTTTTTTTTTACAAATTAAATAGCTTTTTTATTCTTCTAACACAATATATGGCGGTTATATTTTTAATTAAAAGTCCATTACTCCAACACTATTGTCTGTATGGGATAACCTGGCCTCGAGTTGATTAATACCATTCAGCAAAAATATTTTTTAATGCTAATGAAATTCTATATACGCCAATTTTTATTTATTTCAATTTAAAAGGTCTATTCTAAAGTTTTAAGTGTGTAAACATCAATGTATCATCATGTGTTAAATCTAAGTGTTATGATAACGGTATAGTTCTTGCAATTTATGAATGCTGACGGACACACAAACAAGGTCGTGTTTCGTGTACATGCTGTAAGTGATCTCGGTGATTTTAAGATGAGTGAATAACGTTGAATTAATTAAAACTGTGATGTGAATTCATATTAATGACATCTGATTTCCTTAAAAAAATCGGATTTTGCAATTACTATATGAATTCTTTACGGCTCCAACGGCTGTCAGTTCTACAGCTAATATGACCCGCCCACTGCCACTTCAGTTTGCTAATTCGGTGGGCTATGTCGGTGACTCTGGTTCTCTGTCGGATTACATCATTTCTGATGCGGTCCCTCAGAGATACTCCGAGCATAGCCCTTTCCATAGCTCTTTGAGCGACTTTGAACCGGTGGACTAGTCCAGCCGTGAGTGTCCATGTCTCGGCACCGTACGTCATGACCGGAAGGACGCACTGGTCGAAGACTTTCGACTTAAGACTTTGAGGGATGGGTGACGAGAAGACTTGACGAAGTTTACCAAATGCTGCCCAGCCTAGCTAAATTCTTCTATTGGCTTCTCTCTCGAAGTTGTTTCTGCCTAATTGGAGCGTTTATCCTAGATAGACATATTCCTGAACAAACTCGAGAGGTACTCCATTAACAGCGACCGGTCCCGGATCAACGAGCTCGTTGAACATGACCTTGGTCATGAGTCCTTGAGTGGAGTCCGCGACTCGGTAAGCGTAGTGTAGGACGCCCTGCGACAAGATGGGATGATGACATTCGAAGGCTGGCTGGTGTGGGCTGGATGAGAGTGGCCGAAAATCGGGAGCAGTGGCGTGCATTAGGGCAGACCTATGTCCAGCAGTGGACGAGTGTGGGTTGCTGTGATGATGATGATATGAATTCGAACTGGATTTTAATTTCAAAACTCAGCCAAGTTTTACTAATGAACGATATTCTTGCGCATTGTATAATAATAATAATAATTCTCACAACATCTCATACATTGACCTGGTTCCGTACTAAGTAGCGTAAGCACTTGTGTTACAGATATCAGACAACAGAGGAACACAAATATATACTTAAATACATACATATATTACACCCAGACACTACTTGTATACTAACAGATCTTATATTAAAACCGTCTGTGTTCTTAATTTGCTATAACTATATCAGTTTTGTCTTAAGGTACACCTTCTGTGATTCGTGATTACAAATACCCGATACAAATACCCAAGTGGTAATGGTGCAAAGTTGAATACTTAAGCATAGTTTGGTTGAAAATTGAATGCGTTGTTTAGTATACGTTAAGAGCTAAAGTTAAGATATATTTCGTAATTAATTACGTAGTAAATAAGATGGTAAATACCAAATCAAAGTTGTTGACTTCTTTGCTAACGTTTACTTTGTGTTAAAATATTATTTTGTCTTCAAGACATGGTTAAAGCAATCATATTGTAAATTCTTTGTTGGGCAAATCATGGATATAGCATTGTATATAAAATAATCCTATTCCAAAGTCTCAATCATTATTTTTTGTTATTATTATGAAACCAAACAAACTTCAAAATCGAATTTAGAATTAGACGATACAATTAACAGATAACTTAATTTTTTATGTTACCTATTATAAATAATATAACCTATTTTACTGGTGGCGCCGAAAGTGTGGACACCCACACGTGTTTCTGTATATACGTCAACCTTTAATTTTTTTCAGTCTACTAACTACTAAACTTATATGATTTTTTTATTAAAATTTAAAAACGTGTTTGTCAATTTGACACATTGTCATCCAATATGTTTCTAAAATGTTTCTTTAATATTCGTGGCGCCATCTACTTTCACTTAATTATGGTTTTATTTTGTAATGGAGGCTGAATTAAAAAAATAGATCATGTACTTTTAAAAGGACATCGGTCTAATGGCGAGCCTTTTCCATAGTTTTAGTAAAGGATTAAAAATCAGTTGATCCAAAGAAGTAGATATTAAAACTTAAAGTACCGACATTTAAGTTTATCTGTATCTAATAATTTATGCATAAACAAGTTTTAATTTCTGACTTTTTATACTGTTGACTTTTTTATTCATCAAGTACAATAATGTTTGACCATGCTTTGTTTTTATGATACATAAAATTTAATCATTTTTACCGGACAATATGAATGAAGGTTATTCAAAACTTTATTTTATCTACCAAATAGATTCACGTAGCCGATAAACTTGACTGTTGTATTCAATCTCGTCAGTTGAGCCTTTTGTCTTTGTCAGTACTTATGTCAACTACGAAGGATTGTGAATGACGGCATCTGGTGGATATGTATAATATTCAAATATCCTCATTGGTTTATTATCAAACGAGGTCGATGACCCTATGAGCCTCGCCACGTGGACGAGGCGACACACTTTACCTATACAGCAATCTTATCAGGTATCACCTGATTATTATGTTAAGTGTCTACGCATTACAATTAGATAATTAGATACATTTAGTCTAACACTAAAATTTCATTTACTGCTTAAACTGTAACTTTAAAAAATTATTCGTTTACTTGAACATTTAACAATTTCTTATTTACTTCAAAAATCTTCCTAAAATAACATTTCCTAAAAAGTAACAAAAAATATTACTGGCTATAAAATTCGCGTCATATAAGTAGCATGACAATAATTGCATTCTTTACGTAAAGTCAGGATGACGAGAACTTCGCTTATTATTATTTTTTTATTATATGATGGATGCAGACACTGAAAAGTCTCCAATTTATGACCTAACAAATAATCTAAAAGAAACCTTATAACAACTAAAATAGCGCATAGTTTTCGAGTTTTCCTTTTTTTTTGGAAGGAAGGCAAAAAACAACAAGCCAAAACTTATGAGATATTTGGCATGTAGTCCAAATAGTTCTAGGTCAAGTCTAAGTACAGTAAAGAGTGAAAAGTAAATATTTATGCTAGTTCACTAATACTGCCTATTTGCGCGCCTTATATTATATAGTCTACGATAAATAGTTGCATACTTCCAGCCCCCTATTTTACGCATTAACACTGATAATGTTGCCAGCAATATAGATCCACCACCACTGATAGTGAATAGTGTTACTCGTTCAGAAAAACAAATTTCAACGTTCAACAGTCTGAATTTATACGCGTTATTTAAAATGATGGAATAATTTAATTATATTGTGAACATAGTACATTAAGACATAATTTTCTAAAACTATTTGTGCATAATGTAATTTTACTTATCTCTGTCAAGGTACTCTTAGGAAAAGAATTGTTTGAAAAATTTGTAATTTTTAGTTAGCATAACATCTAAAATCCTACCTGACTGATTATGAGATTTGTTTTTCTGAACGAGTTACACTATTTACAATCAGTGTTGCTAGATGAGAATAAATATTCGCGTCGAGTCACACTGTTACGCAATGCGAATATTTTTTTCAACCAGTCACAGTGTGACAAGATCTAGTGTGACTTGTTGCGAATAAAGGGACTTCCAGGATGTATTGGTAAATAGTTATATCCTTCTAAATTTATAATTATACCGATTACTTGCAACGTTTTTCGGACTTTCTTTTTATAAAATTCAGGTAAATCATCAATCGAATTTGAATTTATGTTGCATTTTTTGAGAAATCATCAGATCCATCGGAGCAATGGTAGCTCAGAACGCGCTTTCTATACGGGAGGTCCGGGTTCTGACCCGAGTATGCACCTCTGGTATTTTCAAATCTATGTGCGTATTTCTACTATTAGCTCGACAGAAAATAAACTTATTGCCTGTCAATCGTTAAGATATATAAAAGCTATGTCATGCATGCATATATGGCTTTTACGTGGATTATACCATGTTTCTCTTCACTGTATTGAATTTAATTCCGTAAAAATACATGTTTGTTATGATAATAGGCGCTTCCTAATGTGAGTGATCGTTGGATGAAGGAAGAATTGTATAGATATTTATATCATTCTAATGTGTTCATAAAGCCGAGTGTCTTGTGAATGTTTTTCTAACAGCACAAGAATCTAGTATAGTCAGCATAATATGAAATCTGATAATGTTATCAGATTCCATATTATTTTTAATTTCAAATTCCAATATAAACCTGGAAAGAAAATGCGCTGCGCGGTATAAGCGCGAATTCACAAAATTCCGCTGTAGCGGACGAAATGCGGTCCTTTATTTATGTCATAGGTGTCAGACGAACTGACGGATCACCTGATGGTAAGCGATTGCCGCCGCCCATGGATGGGATGGCCTTTGCTTGAATCTGAATATTGAAGATGAAGAAACGTGATATCATACTATTTGTCTGAAGAATATTAACTCAGATCTCAAATATAAAATGATTTACAATAAAAAACTGCCTAGTTCGCATTGCTGACTGCGAACATACGCAAGAGACGCAGCTCAATCCACCAAGTGGCAGTGTATACCTCGGCTTGATAAGCAATAATAAAAGTAACTCTCCAAATATATGCATTTGTATACCGTCGACTTTGTAAATAAAGAGTTAATGAATATTTAGTTCTCCAATGCCTCATTATGCCAACATGGACTATGTATATCTTATACTTAAAAATGTGATCATAATTCTTAGTTTAAGTAATGCCAGAAACGGCTAGCATTTTATAGTGTACCTATTATACATTAGAGAATGCGGGTAACAAGTTGCAATATGTCTAAGGTAGATAGACAATCTTATTATAGCAAATATTAGTTGTTGCACTTTATATAATATCCTTATCACTGTTTTTACACTATTAGCGGGAGACATTAAATTCCAATTTATAGAGACTAGGATAATTGAATGATAAAAGTTTCGCTACAAGTTTGCTATTTGTCTGAAACAAAACAAAACAGGGTGTAACGATAGACATTTACATCCCTTTAACTACGGGTCATCATCGTCATCGTCAGCCCATTTAAGTCCCCACTGCTGGGGCACGGGCCTCCCTCAATCACATGAGGGGTAATTGCCATACTCACCACGCTTGGCAGACGGGTTGGCGAGGGTTTTGATATAAATGCAGAGTTTTCCTTCTCTGGGTGCTGATGATCATGCCAGCAATTTTACCTTCGTCGCCTTTTACGACACCTCGGTAAGAGTGACTTACCTACGGGTACCTACTACTAAACCAACCAGTCTGAACATTTGTTCTATGTATTTTGGTATTACGCATAAAATAAACAATTTGTCATTCGGACTCGGTCACGTGACTAGATCATTTTTATTAGACCTGGCAAAAACGTAACTTTCAAAAGATTGCAACATTTGCATCTGGATCAGTGCAGAGATGCGGAACAATTAAACGCTACATTTGGAACATCGACTCTCAGATAGGTCCGTGATTCATTCAGCTTATTCCGAATCATTCGGCTCACTCGGATCATTCAGCTCATTCGGATCATTCCGCTCATTCGGATCATTCGGCTCACTCGGATCATTCAGCTCATTCAGATCATTCGGCTCCTAGGATCATTCATCTCATCGAATGATACATTCGGATCGAACATTAGAGATTCGGAACAGTGTATCATTTAGCTGAGTCGAATAACTGCGTCGTTTTTATGGCCAGTCGAAATTTATTTCGAAAAATTTCTAAAATTCGTAGAGCAAGTGTTGTATAGTGTGGTTGTTAGCAGACATGGTTAAAGGGATGTAAATGTCTACCGATACACCCTGTATAATAATCTCAATTATACAAGCTGCTGCGGTTTCTGCCATTAGCTACGTTGTAACTAGTAGCCTATTAATAAAAATGAAATCCATCCGAATCTATAAAATATGCCAAAATTTTTAGAATGTTTCTAGTAAACTTTCATCACTTTACTTTCAGTTAAAGGAAAGCTCTTGTTATACTATGCTTTCATAAACATATTATCTCACTTTTCAGTCTACTATGCTATTCTTTTTGACCAGTTAAAAAAAAAAAGATATTAAAGACCAAAATTGTTAATTTAATAATATGAAATGTAACATTTAAAACCGCAGCCGTTTTCCATTCCGATATATTAAACGCAATAGCCCCACGTATTCAAGGGTGTTTACATTTATCGTTCGAAGTAATGTATCAATTGTCTTTAATCGTAGTATTTATGAAGAGAGGTTTAGTAGCGATAAAGCGGCTTCGATTATATGTATAAGAAGATAGAAGAGACAAGCACGTCTAAATCCCTCAAGTTTTGAGTTATTACAAAAATACTTCAATGGGGTTTAAAATCCGTCATTCTAGAACAGCAACTATTTGGACATCACTAGTATTTGTTGTTATTTGGAAATTGTCTAAATTGGTCTATAAGTCTTTATAGTTGGGCCAATATAAAAGGTCACATTTGACACTTCAACAAAATTCGACAACGTAACCTTGTAACAACGGTCATTGAATTTATTCATCTTTGTATGTTAATAAAAGCACAATTACTTAACTTTTTAAAAATTCTGTTTGCATTTATTTATTTCAATAAAGACAAAAAGATAATTTCACGATTTAATTTCTCTGTTAAACTATTTATAAACTTATTAAACATTTACTTTTCTAGAGAATTGAACGTTGATACAATGTTGTGTGTGTCAACCTATTTTCTTTTTAAACTCTAGTGATGTTCCCTAAATAATCGAACGTAATTCAATGTTAATCGTGTAGGAATATTCATCTATAAATGAAAAGCCACATTATGTTTACAATAAAACTTATTATTCTCTTGTTTAAAAATATAAATACATTAATAACTTTGTAAAAAGAAATAATATCTATGGCACACAATATAAGCATTATTGATTTCGATGAAAATGAAATAAACTGGCCGCGGATCGATATCTAGCATCGGTGCCTACTTTCCTCTTTCTTTTCAATAATTTTGATTGATATTTCTCCTGAATAAAAGTACTAATAACTTATTTTTCATTATTATAGTATTCTATTCACGTTTGTTTGAAGTACATAGTCGATTATTCACTTTAATCGACATTTTTTAGTAGATTACCTCTCTATGAATCTAGGATTTAGAAACGTCAAATGTGGCTTATTAGCTTGGCACAACTATAGTAATAAAAATCTATAGAATAACTGTTTAAATGATAAAACTTTAAGTTTAATGAAATACAGGTCAAGTGAAAGCTGTCATTCTAATCAATCTAGATTTTACGGTATAAACAATTATGATAAATATCCCGCCGTAGTTAAAGAAGGGTAGTTTTATAAATCCACATTCACATTAATGCATATTTAAATATAATTAGACATTTAAATCTGTAGTGACGAACATGCATACAAACTGATTACTGTAAGACTAGAAACTGTTCATAAATTTCATTCATATATAATGAAATGCTACATGTTTACACTTAAGTTTTAACATGTCTTCATTTAATACTATCACAATAGTGTTTAAGATCTTAGCATTCCTGTGATACGAAAATGCATGAAGTGTCGTCTCTTTCTATCTAAGGCCATTTAGCAAAAATGAGTGAGATAGAATACCGTCGAGCTTTTTTAATATATTGTATAAGATAGGATTCCTTCAATAGCCTATTATTTCATTGATTTCTTTCTACCTTCGGTTTGTGTGCTTTGTTTGTTTTCTCCGTACATATTTGCTACTAATTAAGTGACCTTGTATAATTTTATAACCAAATGAATGTATGATATTAACAAATATTTTCATGCACAGTTGTTATAATGATGGTGAAATATTCTCGACTGATGCGTGCGTGGCGACGCCACTGCTCAATATAATGAAATGAACCTATAGATTGTATTTATGTACAAAATGTAGACAATTGTACGGGCACAGCCTTCAAAGGATCGTCTGTGGGCCTGTTTCACCGCATTTTTAGTTACATTTATTTTATATGCCTTAATTTTTTCTATACAAATTTGTATGTTATTAAATTAATTAAATAAAATGCTGTTCAACAGGCCTGAATAGTTTTTATTTATAAAACGCTATATATAAGTTTATTGTTTTCGGATCGAGAGACGTTAAAAATCATGATTTGAATGTTAGAGAAATTGTGGAATGTATTTTCACAGTTAATAAAAATATGTATTTAATGAAAGTTTTTTATTTATTAACATCTAAGGTATCAATACACATATTTTTTTTCTATTCTGCTCCCATGTGCACGGTGCTTAAATCTAATCATTGATTATGAAAGACATATTTTAATTGCATTTTATATTTAGTAATAAGTAGGTAGGTAGAATAAATTAAGTATACGAGTATATCCATCCACAGGCGCATTGTTTTATAGGAATTTGTAATATTTCTTACACACACAATTAAAGGCTACTAAACATTAATATTTAGATTTATTTTAAGGTGTCAAAGAAATAAGTCGTTAAACTGACAGATGTCAATGTGTCATTTCCATACATTTGCAAAATCCAAAATGTCAAAATGTATGGAGGATTTTAAGGCGGTAGGACTAAAACACTCGGCGATGGGATGATGCAATTCAAAGGTTATAAATTAGTTTCTAGTGGTTTTTAGTGGACAAATTTGGTGTTTCTTTATACAGTGAAGTGCGCAAAGTGGTCCTTATAATAAAATTAGTTGAATTGTATTGTTTTTAACACTGCTATTGTGTGTCGAGTGAGTTGTCACGTGATAACTTGCTGGACCCTAAATAGTGTTACAGTTTAGTGGTATCGGCAGATTCCGTTGGTTGGTTGTTTTATTGAGATGACTATGACTTTGAATGACTTCGACTGTTGTTACTTATATCAATAAGTTACTTGTACATTGGCAAGATATCTTGGGGTAGAGCCATATTTAAAAAAAAAATCTATGAGGACATGACATTTGCATCTGTCAGTTTACTTCGTCTAATTAATAATTCGACTATAATTTAGTCCAAAAGACAAAGTTTAGTCCTACAAATCAGGCAACCACATATTGCCGCTATTTTGTAAACATTTTTGGAAAAAGTTTGAAAAAACTTGTTGCGCCTATTTAAATATTGTTCACAGAGTAACTACTTGATATTTTTCATGTGATCAAACTTCCATTCAGTCGTAGCTAGCTTTTCTCTTAATTCTTTACTTGTCTATCCAGCTGATAAAGGAATGCCGACGGAGTCCTTACTGGGATCAGCCTAGTGTCCCCATTAGCAGCTTCAATAACTAAATATTCTCTCCCATTTATGATTTTGCTCTTTGCAGTGTCCGTTTTAATCTTAGGGTTGTGTCCAAAGATAGAGTCGTAAGGAGGGGGCCGGCTGTCGTCGTAGTTGTGGATCCGAGGGTGTTTCTCAAACTTGGTCTTCTTACGTTTGGTTTTGCCTTTTCCTTTGGGTAGCTTGAGGATATAGCGTTTAACGAAAAGCTGTAAAAGAAAGAAAGAAATGTTTTTTTTTATCGGTCTATTATTTTTAGGTACTTCAATACACTGTTATTTTTTATCATTTACATCCTGAAATTCTCATAACAGATATTATTACAGCCCATTTAGCATATAAGATCACCAAAACAGCGAAAAAAAAAAAACACAGCTGTTCCTTACAAAATAGAATATCTACCCGGCAATAATGTATGGAACAGCTGATTTTTTTTTTCTTATTTTGGTGATCTAACATGCTAAATGGGCTTTATTCACGGTACCTATTATGAGGTTTTCGGGATGTAAACGATAAAAACGATGTAGGTAATATTAAATGTAAGACTCAACTTATTTACAGTTTTATTAAATGTATCGCCGGATTTCTCTACCTGGAGCCCAATTCTCGTGCTCGTGACATTTATTTTAATACGACATATATCACTGAAACATATTTTTTTTGTATGGTTTTTAGGTGATATCCGCCATGTTTTCAAAATATCATGAGCTCGAGAATTGGGCTCCTAGTCTATTTAGAATTAAACAGTGATATTTATCGTAAAATATATCGAAAAAAACGTTATTCTTATTACAGGAAAAGGAGAAGGTTGTTCATCTGCATATATGTTCACCGAATTCGGCGAATTATTATTATTATTATTATTTTATGCGGACGAGCAGACGGATCACCTGATGGTAAGCAATTCCGACGCCCATGGACACCCAACCACATTAACAGGTTCTTGCGATAAATTTCGTGTGCCGACGCACAAGTATTGGGAGGTGTCTCTAGAAACAGAGCGCAATTTGCTACTCGTATCTCGTGTCCGAAGCCAAGACCCACTTCGGGTTGCTTGTAAAATATGAGTAGGTACCTTTCTAGAATAAAAAAATGTCCTAAGAAATTGAGTTTTGAAAGCTTGTAACTACTGAGTTTCTTGCTGCTGTCTTCAGTAGAAATCGACATTCCGAACCAGCGGTAGATATTACCTATGTACCTATTTTGACATTCATAAGTGTTCTGTGTGGACCTAAATTGAATAAATATTTTTTTATCTTTATCTTTGATCCCGTGTCTGTCAGCAATCATGGGGATGACCGGCTTACCTCTCCAATGAAGATGGCAATAGCTGCAGCCAGTCCTGTCACCATTATCATGTAAGTCATCATCAGGTCGCTGTTCCGTAGCTGGCGATCCTTGGACTGAAGATCGAGGGGGCAGATCTTTGTGCTCGGCAGGTCTTTCGTCTTCAGAAAGTCTATTATGCCGCCTTGGAGGATGTACATAAGTCTGAAAATTATTGAATGCCCATTTTACAATGAATAATAATAATACTTACTTACATTATTTCTTGGCCCTTTTTAGCTTAGCAACTGGACAAAGGCCTTCTCCAATTTAGTGTCTCCATATCAGATACTCCGTGGGTATCTGATATGGAGACACGTAGTGGGACACTAGTGTGACACGACCGAAGAAGGATTCTTCGGTCGTGTCACACTAGTGTCCCATCGAAATAAGAGGGTACGGGAATAGAGAGTGCACTTGTGTCTGCGCAAATACTTGTGCACTATAATATGTCCTGCGTCGATGGCTAATCGCTGAGATTTGCCGCCTTGACCGAAATATCGGTTTATAGGATATTATTATCAGATACTCGTATCCTTTCTTCCCAAACTTGAATTGCTGAAGAAATCATCTGTTTTCTGGGCCTAGACACCCCTAGTAGACGCTCATTGGTCGGCCGCTATTTACTGACGGTTTTAGGCCTATCTAAATTACTTTTTCTATTATATTTAAAGCAATGTCTTTTAATAATGATTGAAATACTCACGGTGTATCTAGAAGAGGCCTGAGCGTGCTGTTTCTTGGATACACGAATCCTCTCACTCCGGTCATGAAGTAATTCGGCGCCACAACGTATGTGCATCTATAAGAATTCAAAATACCATAATAAAGAGTAGGTATGGTAAACACGAGCATCTCGTGTCCTTCTCAGTTGCGTCCAAAACCGTTGCTTCAGACCATGATCCAGGATTATGTAAAGTCTACACGAAACGGTCTGAAAAGTTTCCGAACTGACAAAGATCCCGGAATCTGCCTGGTTTCCCTCATCTAGAGTCGTGTTGTAGTGAATCGTCGCAAGAATTTGGAAATGTTTTGGTCAAAACCGCGCACTGTCCGCTTTCGCATTTCATTGTGGAAGTGAAAGAACTATGCCAGTAAAAGGGCGTCTTACCTTGCTGCTTCTGCTACCCCCTCCCTGGCTTTCTGCAAGTAGTCACTATACATCAGGTCCTCAATCCCAGTCTGCTCCTTCACCAGCACTGCGCCGCCGTTCACCAGGGGCAGGTAGTCGCTGTCGTTGCTCATGTTGCGGAACTCTGCTCTGCCGGTGGCTACCATCCGGCTTAGGTAGTACAAGTCTTCGTTCGGCTGTGAGAAAGAAAGTGTCTATGTAGATGACCGCCTTCTATTCATCCAAATATTATGGGGACGTGCCTAACTTCGGCAAAGGAATCTCCATGATTAGTCGTAAGAACGCAAGTCATATATTCAGTAAAAAATTAATCTGGCATCCCTACCCTCAGCATGGGCGTAGCGACTGTGAGGCTGGCTGATTAGCTGATTCTATGATGGAGGCCTGTGCCCAGTAGCGTAACTACCTATTTTTAAGTAAGTACCTACCACTCCCGTCCTGAAGCCAGCGAAGTGGCGTAGCTTTGAAAGTAATTTTGGAGCTCATGTGGAGATAAATTCATGAAATCTATGTTCTTTTTTTATTTGATAAGTGGGAGATGAGCTCCCGGATCACCTAATGATAAAGGATTGCCGCCCATAGTCAAGTGGAGTCACAGTGTTCTGCCAACTCTTTCCCCTTTTTCCCCGTACCCTCACCCACTCGGTGAAAGAGCGCAGCGCAGTTGAGTCAGCCCACTCATGCTGAAGCGTAGTTCTACAACAGAAATGCGATGGAACTCTATAGCTAAAAATATTGGACGAGCCATTTGGATCAGTGGTAGTGAATGCTGCCTCTGGTGCAAGGGTTGCGCGGTTCGATCCCCGCTTAGTACAAACATGTGCATGAACATGTCTGTTTGTATTGGTCTGGGTGTTTTCTATGTATTATAAGTATGTATTTACAAAATTATAAATATATTTGTAATTCTGCTGTTGGTTCTGTTATCCGTAACACAGGTGCTTCAGCTACCTATCTCGGAGTCAGATTACTGTAGGTACGAATGTGATATTGTGAAATATTTATATATTATTATTATGATATCCATACATTAGTAACGATATTCTGTACAGTGCTTCCCTCAGCGGACACCCAGCGGTAGTTCTTCTTATACAAGTCTTCAGGAGTCTCGATGTCTAGAGTGAACCTCGAGAGCGTGAGGAAGGCAGTCAGGTTCGCAGTGTAGAAGGCGGAGAGGAGGATTATGAAGATCCACCAGGTCGTGAAGAGAACGCGGGTGGTGTCTGCGGAAAATAAGTAGGTACAAAATAATATCCTTCAACCGATTACGGCTACGTCGGCCAATCTCAATGATCAGCCACGTACGCAGGATATATTATAGTGATCCAGTGTGTGCGCAAATACAGCACTCTCTATTCCCTTACCCTCATATTCCGATGGAATACCGGCGTGACACGACCTCTGGATCAACGGCTTAACGTGATTTCCGAGGCACGGGGGTAAAAGACCGCCAACTTCCAGACCCGGGCTGACACTAAGAATTTCTTACCGAAAACTTAGGTACACATTTTTGGCTCGAACCGGGGATCGAGCCCAGGACTTCTTGCGCAGCCGTTGCTGTAGAGTGCGACCCACTAACCACTACGCCACCGAGGTACAGAATACATAAACACCACGTACATTCTCACTTTGTGTTTTATGGGCCGGCTGCTAACGCCAAATTTTTTTATGTGAATGGTGGCAGACGAGCAGACAGAATAAGTCAGAAGAATAAAAAACCCAATAAAGGGATTTTTAAACATCGCTCAAAATTTTTGAGGTAAGTATAGGTAGGTAAGTATATCTGATATCATTACTTACGACATAGGTTTTGACAAGGTCGTAGTTCATTGAAGCTGTAATTTATCAAAACGTCACCCTCAACTTAACACGGCCATAATTTCGATCAGTAATTACTTTGGCCATAGCAATCACGACGAAAGGGTGTGTGTGACTGACTTGATGGATGACATGAGGCATTAAGGCGATAAGATCGCTCGTGTCGGATTCGACCATAGGATTCAACACAACATAACGTAACGTGTCATTTTATTTTAAGCTTTAACGATCTTGATTCATTTTCCACCTACATTCTAAATAAATCGATGAATTAAGGCCGGCCGCACGCCAATGCTTACTTATAACGACGATAGCTGTATTTACAATGACAAGGTCTAATATCCACTATTTACATTTATAAAGAGGTAAATTATAACACTTGGGCGATGTAATCTACATCCAGCGCCATCTATCGGTGAAATTTGGAACTAATAATCAGTCCTTTGTACAATGTTAGCTCCATAGATCAATGCGAGGGGTCGTGATTGGAATCCGAACATGCACCTCTGATTTTTACTATGTGCGGATTTCTACCATTAGCTAGGTGTAGAGAGGAAACTTGCGTTTCGGATAGTTTCTGAAACGAGTCCTAA
The DNA here is from genome assembly GCA_019059595.1 of Marasmia exigua. Lineage (NCBI taxonomy): Eukaryota > Metazoa > Arthropoda > Insecta > Lepidoptera > Crambidae > Marasmia > Marasmia exigua. The sequence continues at coordinate 27,441,729 of CM032465.1, read as the reverse complement.
CCTAACCATGAAGCAGTTGGTCTTGTTCCCCTGTTAAAGGGTTGCGAAGGTCAGATGGCAGTCGCTTCATTGTAGTAACCAGATTCCCCAAATCCTGATGCATGGTGTAAGCGTTTCGAACCCGGGACGTTCGTCTCAGAAGGAAGTCTCAGAAGGATGTCACGTTTATGTGATTCAACCTTAATTTTTTTTTTAAAAACAACCCCGACGGCGGCCATCTTGGATTTGAAATTTGTTACAATAAATATATTCTGCTACTCGAGCCCTTTTATATGATACCCATATTGCGGTAGTTGTGTTTAAAACATACAATCCATATCTTTGTGACGGCGGCCATCTTGGATCGATTTTTATCCAACATGGCTAAGAACACTCCCCCCTTATTCATCTTTCAAGCAAAAAAACAACATCAAAGTCGGTTCATTTGTTCGGGAGCTACGATGCCATAGACAGACACACACACACAGACACGTCAACTTACCCCCGACGCAAAAACACCCCGTCGTTTTTGCGTCGGGGGCTGAAAACAAGACTTACTTGCATCCGGAGACAAGTTGGTGCCCTGCTTGATAAACGCACCATACACGAACCAGAAACTGGGCGAGAAGGAGATGTACTTCTCGCCGTCGGGAACGAGTCTGGTGCGAAGCCATGTGAGGAGAGATATGCATGGGCCGTATGATAACACAGCTACTAGGATCAGGTACCTGCGAGAAGAGGTCTGCGTCAACTTTTTTGAAAGGATAGAAACAGGGGCTTTAGAGCGAAGTCGTTCCGCAACGAACAAGAATAAGCCTGTCTCATCCAAGTAAAGAAGAAACACAGCACATGTGAAAGGGAGGGGAACACCCACTGATTTAGTATCGGAACTCCGATTCGATCGTAACCATTGACGTAAATAGTTAAGGTGACGGGTAGGAGTGTAGAACACATTAGCGACGCCAATTGATTTTAATTGTTAGCTACCAAAACAAATATATTTTAAATAATTACGGGGCTTCAGTCTCTCGGCAAACACTTATACTATTTTTTTAATAATAATGCCCAAATGTTGGTTGTGATTTGTACTAAAAAAATTGATTCACGCCAAACATGGCCGCTTTTGGCGGTACCTAATTCAAAATTCGTGTGTAAAATCAGATCAAATAGCTAACTATTAAATAAACAGTATAGGTGTTTATCGAGAGACTGAAGCCCCCAAGTTGTTTAAAATAGATCTGGTTTAGTAGCTAACAATTAAAATCAGCCCTTAACGTTTCGGTTCGCGCTAAGGCCCCAGATTTTATTTTAAAAGTCATAAAAAGCGAACGAAGCACTCACCACACAGCATTATTAAAAGGAGCCAACAGCCCCGATCCTGCAGCCGACTCCTTCGGCCGCTTCAGCATCATCACCCAGACTCCTTTGTCCAGCCCGCAAGAGAAAGCCACCTTGTTGCGAAACTTCACGTCGTTCAGTAGAAATGCGGCCACCATGTCTACTAACTAAAAATGGAACTCTGATCAGGATCTATCCTTTTCTTTTATTATGGCTCTACCCGAAGATAATTCGCCAATGTCAAGTAACTTATTGAGAATAAATAGGTAGTCAACAGTCGAAGTCAGTCAAAGTCACAGTCACTCAATAAAACGCCGGTGTTTTACGTTTTATCGACTGACGGATTCAGCGGATATCACTCTAAAAGCAATCGCAGGTTTTAAGACTCTTATTTGGTCCAAGCAAGTTGTCACGAGACAACTCACTCGACACACAAAAGCAGTGTTAAAAACGATACAATCCAACGATTCTTATTATTAGGATCACTTTGCGGCACTTCACTGCACAAATAAACACCCAATTTGAACACTAAAAACCACTAGACACTAGTTTAAAACCTTTGAATTGCATCTGCCCATGCGGCTTGTTTTAGCCCTACCCGTCAAATCGGATCTATCCTTACCTCGTTTACTCAAACAAGTTGTTGTCCCTGTCAAGTTGACTATAATAATTGTTTTAAACTTTCATGGTCACTAACATTAGAATTGTTATTTACGAGATTTCTACCGTGTACCTACCTTATTTTCGAGTTTCCGCAGTGCCAAAATATCGGAAACTCATAAATAAGGTAAGTACATTTTTTTAAGAAAGCTAAGTTTTTAATTAAAGGACTTAGTCTTGAGTTCTTTTTGTACAGAGTGAGCTCATTTAAAAGACTCAGTCTCTAGTTCTCTTTGGCAAGACTGGAGTCTATTTTAAGAAGACTAAAAACTCCGAGAGATTTCAGCTTAAATTTATTCATTTTTGACTTGAGTCTTAAAAAAGAACTCAGAGTCCCAAAATTAGGACTAAAAGACTCAGTTCTTTTACAACACTAACCAGGTACGTGGTAGAAATCTCGGAAATAACTATTTTAAAATAGACGATATCGCCATAGCATGACTTTTGAGCATGGATCAGCTCAGTGGCGTAGAGGAGCAACTGCATAGGGAATAAACAAGGCCAACTGGATCACGGTTAACCATAATTCGGAGTATATTCTCGATATGAAAACCTCCTCCGTATTTTTTGTCGGTAAAACTGCATCCAAATACGCATTAGTAGGTAATCATGGAAATATTACCAGCTATATAAGTCCTAATGTCCAAGCTCTTGTCTTGACTGCCTCGGTGGAGCAGTGGTAAGTGGGTCGCACTTTAAAGCGACGGCTGCGCAAGAGGTCCCGGGTTCGATCCCCGGGTAGGGCCAAAAATTTGTACCTAAGGTTTCGGTAAAAAATTTTTAGTGACAGCCCGGAGTCTGGAAGTTGGCGGTCTTGCACCCCCGTGCCTCGGAAAGCATGTAAGGTTTGGTCCTGCGCCCGAACCCTCTCCTGTCGTGTCACAGTAGTAGGTAACGTGTCCCACCGGAATACGAGGGTAAGGGAATAGAGAGTGCACTTGTGTTTGCGCACACACTTTGAGCACTATAATATATCCTGCGTACGTGGCTGATCGTTGAGATTGGCCGCCGTTGCCGTAATTGGCTGGAGGATATTATACTTAAGGTGAAGGGTGAAACTAGGTAAAACTTAAAATCGATTGGGCACACTAGTGACGCCAATCGATTTTAAGTTTTAGCTACTAAACCATGCACAAATGTTGGGTCTGTTTTTGTACGCGTTGGACCCAACATTTGTGCATGGTTATTTAATAAATAGTATAAGTGTTTGCCGAGAGGGCGTAACCCCTAAATTGTTTAAAATAGATCCGGTTTAGTAGCTAAAAGTTAAAATCGATTGGCGTCGCTAGTGTGCCCTACCTGTCACCTTAATTTTGAGTATTTGAACGATTTGTGGGTAGATTATCCACAGTTAAAATGCGTTATACTTACTTATTCGGGCTTCATTCATAATGTTTGAAAATATGTGAACCGCTTGCTTGTTTGTGTTGTGTCCCTTTCCCAAAAAAAATAATAATTAAAAGTAGGACTTCGAAGTCAGGACCATACAATAAGTAAATATTATTTTATAATCACGACCCTGTACAAGCCTTTAAGTAAATATCTATTGGTTAAGTAGACATTTTTCCGTCGGGTACACCATAATAGAACCATAGAACTTTATTTAGTTAACTACTCCAAGGACTTCTGAAAGCAGTTATTGACTAGCTTGCTACATATATAGTGACCTGTGGTTATTGACCATGCTGAATCGATTTTGGTAAGTATACCTAATGTATATGAACTCCTGTTTAAAAATCTTTAGCACATTTCTGATATCAGAACGGATTTCTCAATAGCAATACCTCAGTCAATCATCGAATAGATCAATATCTGTTCGATTCAAAATGTAGTGTCAGGTAACTTTAGTGATCGATCACACTAATATATACCCTCATCATCATCATCATCGTCAGCCCATTTAAGTCCCCACTGCTGGGGCACGGGCCTCCCTCCATCACATGAGGGGTAATTGCCATACTCACCACGCTTGGCAGACGGGTTGGCAAGGGGTTTTGATTTAAATGCAGAGTTTTCCTTCTCGGGTGCTGATGATCATGCCAGCAGCTTAACCTTAGTCACCTTTTACGACACCTCGGTAAGAAAGAGGGCGGCCTATTCTACTCTGCCGGGGATCACACGGCCAATATATATACCCTTATATACCTATTATAAAGGCAAAAGTTTGTAGATATATAAGTATGTTTGTTATTTCTTCACGTGATAGCTGCAATTTTGATAGAAAGTTAAGTATGCAGAAAGGTTACACCTGGATGAATTAATGAAGTGTAGGTACACATATATATTTATTATGCGATCGTCACATAGACATGAACCTGTGGATGGCCACAATCACATACAAGCTTGCGGCTCTCCTGATAGTAAAAGAATGGTGTGCGTGCATAAGTGATTTTAAATTTACCTACCTATACGTAATTCACTTTTTATTTGTTGTCCAAAATTACGTACAGAATAGGCTAATTAGGCTTAGTCATTAGGTAACGTAAAATAGGTTTAGTAGTGGATATAAATTTTGTCCGACCGAATTTAATGACATGGCGGAATCCATTGATTGCTGAAATTATAGAAACCAAATATAGAAACCTTTACCTTTTGGGAGAGCCAAGCTTCGGCATGAACCGGAGTGATACCACGGCCTCACAGAAAACCGGCGTGAAGCAGCACTGTGCTGTGTTTCGCTGCGTGAGTGAGGATACCGGAGGCCCAATCCGAGGGATAGGGGGGGTTTAAAGGTTGGCACCGCACTTGTGACTCCACTGGTGTCGCGGGTGTTCATGGGCGGCGGCAATTGCTTACCATCAGGTGATCCGTCTGTTCATCTGCCTACCTATTACACAAAAAAAACCATTTGTTGAAAACATCATCCAGAAAATTTAGCTATAAAAAAATTAAAATTTCAACATACGCTGTTATTAGCGAGCCCAACCAGCGAATCCTCCGGCTTGCTGCCGCCAATCTCGAAGTTCTGCTCCGGCGCAATCACCTCGTAAGTGAAATTGAGCTTCTTCTTCAAGATCTCCACGATTTGGAAGGCCACTCCGTACCCTATTAGAGTGCCATTGGCTCCCTTCTCCACCCAACTCATAGGCTTGTCCTATAGCGATGTTTAAAAATAAGTTTTGTAAAGTCTTTCTTATTTAACAAACATAGACACTTTCGACTCAATATCAATTGAAGAATTTTGACGGACTATAGTAGCCTGATGTGTGGCTGTCTGTACACAACTGTCAAATTGTATTGGTTGTTTTCTTTTTTTTTTCCGTTTTTTGCTGCCCCTTGGCTGTTGTATTTATATAAGTTTGTCAATGTATTTAAAATCTGTTATTGGCTGTAAGTAGTATATAAATTTTAAATAGTATAATTTAAGAGCTGTAGATTTTGAAAAACAATAAATAAAATAAATAAAAATAAAAATAGAAAGGATAACGCATTGAAAAATTTAGAAAAGGCGGAGATTGCAAGGATATTAATGTCAACTGTTTTTGACTGCCTCGGTGGCGCAGTGGTTAGTGGGTCGCACTTTAAAGCGACGGCTGCGCAAGAGGTCCCGGGTTCGATCTCCAGGTCGGGCCAAAAATTAGGTAAAAATTTTTGCCCCGACCCCGCGATCGAGGGAGTTTTCGGTAAGAAATTCTTAGTGGCAGCCCAGAGTCTGGAAGTTGGCGGTCTAGTATCCCTGTGCCTCGGAAAGCACGTTAAGCGGTTGGTACTGCGCCCGATCCCTCTCTGGTCATGTCACAGTAGTGTCCCATCGGAAAATGAGGGTAAGGGAATAGAGAGTGCACTTGTGTTTGCGCACACACTTGAGCACTATAATATATCCTGCGTACTTAGCTGAACGTTGAGATTGGCCGCCGTACCCGTAATCGGTTGGAGGATATTAATTACGTCACCTTCTCTCTTTTATTGGTTTTTATGGAAGTTAGTTATTTGTTGTTGCTAACCAAACACTTTTTCATGTTATGTATGCCTGCAAGAGTTCTAAATTAAAAACTTACATTGTATGTTCCAATTTTGAGATGTTTTCCATTGAATTCAGTAGCCAATGCATCGTATATCTGTGCCTTCCTCGCATTATGCGCGTCTAAAAAAGTTGATCTAACATTAATAGTTCTGATTGTCTAAATTCTAATCAAGATCTCTATATCTAATTAAAATAAATTATTAGACAGTCCTAAGTACCTGCCGTTTCATAAAAAAAAATAACCGTGAAATATATCTACGGTTCGGTAATTTGTTAACACTATGACGGAAAGGTTAAATGAAGTAAAAAAATACCTATAGGAATATTGTCATAGATTGCCTCACAAAACGTAGCATTGCAAACAGTCGACAAGATCAGTTCTATTCCGGTGGCCATGGCATCTTAATTTCTGCACCCTTATCTACACGGTGGCAAAGTGTTAAGGTGACGGGTAGGGCACAGTAGCGACGCCAATCGATTTTAATTTTTAGCTACTAAGCCGGAATTATTTTAAACAATTTCGGCTACAACCTCTCGGCAAACACTTATACTATTTATTAAATAACCTCGCACAAATGCGTACCCAACATTTGTACGCGAAAAATTGATTCACGCTAAAAGTGGCCGCTTTTGGCGGTAATCAATTTTTCGCGAACAAAAACGGACCCAACATTTGTGCATGGTTATTTAATAAATAGTATAAGTGTTTGCTGAGAGGGGGCTACAACCCCCGAAATTGTTTAAAATAGATGCGGTTTAGTAGCTAACAATTAAAAACGAATGGTGTCGCTAGTTAGGGCTACCCGTCGCCTTAAGTAAAACGCGGTACTTGTTACACTTGTTTCCGAGTAGGTGCGACTAGATAGGCAGTAACTACGAAAGGTCGGTCGCAGTGGTGTGACCGGGCTGACATGTCGCCACGAAATGAGGATGAACCACGACGCGCCAATAATGGATCGGCGAAGTCCACACGCTATAGTATACATATTGCACGTTAGAATAATATGGATGTATTTTTTTATGTGATAGGTGGCAGACGGATCGCTTGATGGTAAGACATAGACACCCCCGACACCAGTCGAGTCACAAGTGCGCTGCCAACCTTTAAACCCCGCTTTCCCCCGGATCAGGCCTCCGGTACCCTTACTCACGCAGCGGAAAACACCACAGTGCTGATTCAAGCCGAGCCGGTTTTCAGTGAGGCCGTGGTAACACTCCGGTCGAGCCGGCCCATTCTCCCACGATTAAAAACTGATAATGTAGGTACCTACCCATTTACTGCAACCGAACCTACTGATATTTATGTCCTGTTGCAAAACTATAATGTAAGGATACCCAAAATCAATGTAGGTACTATATACAAGTCTGTCTTTCTTCAATCGCTCTCACTCACATCTGGTTCAAACTTCAATTTATTTATTTATTATCATAGCACACAAAACAGATTACAATCAATGAGACTTATTTTAATACTTTCCTTTATTTAATTTTGAACTGTACTAACTACTAATCTATCTTTACAGATTTTGGTTACCGCGGGATCGATTCCCGCACCAACACAAATGATCTGTTGACGAAACAGATATTTGAGTTGGGGGTGTTCTTTGTTCTAGGTTTCCATCCTACTTAAAAGGGAAACCGGCTATTGCTCACCGGATTAGCAGGCTTAAGTGGCAGTGGGCTGGCCATATTAGCCGCAGAACCGACAACCGATGGGGTAAACGAGTTCTAGAGTGGAGACCGCGTCTTGGCAAACGTAATGTAGGGCGCCCTCTGGCTAGGTGGGGGGGACGATCTGCGCAGGATGGCTGGTAAGAGCTGGATGCGAGAAGCCATGGATAGATCACAGTGGCGAACAATTGGAGAGGCCTACGTCCAGCTGTAGACTGCGATAGGCTGATGATGATGATAAAAGGGAAAACCTTATTGTATGTGAGGGTAATGTTGTGTGTTGTTTCAATTTATTTATTTAATAGAAGCTTCTAATTTTTAACATTATTTTTAAACCCAATGAATCAGGCATATTAGGCAGGTACCTACCTTTTCAGGAGAATTACCTACTCAGGAGCATTGGGATTAGGTACCAATGTGACCATCTTTGTTAATAATTAATTCTTAAAATAAGTTCATTAATTGACTTCTATGTTAAAATAATACGTCGTCTTATCCACAATATTCTATCGCACTTGCTTACTTACTCCAATAATGGGGTGACGGTAAATCGTCAACATAACCACAGCATAACACAAAATGACGGCATATAATGATCATGTCATGTATTTCTAAAGAGGTAGGGTAAGTAGGTACCTCTACCTATGAACAACAAAAAATATGAAGTCCATCAGACTCTTAATTTTATTGGGTGAATAACTACTGAATACTTACATAAATTAGATATTACTGTAAATATTTATTTTTATTTTTAATTCGTTTTTAACTTTTGCAGATGAGAACACCACAATTAATGTACAATAGATTTAAGTTTCAATATCAAGTAAATAAATATTTTTTATTTTGTATAGGTAACAGTTTTGTATACAGGGTGGAACATAACATTGGGCTTCAAAGATCCTTTATTTTGTAAAAGAAATAAACCTGCAGTCAAAGTTCTGTGGGCAAAATGTCAATGGGTTAAAAACATTCTGTTGGTCAAACATTTTTGAACCATCAAAGGACTGTTTAGTTGGCGAAATGTTTTTTTTTGTTTAGTTGACGACCAGACGGATCACTTGATGGTAAGCGATTGCCGCCGCCCATGGACTCCCGCGACACCAGTGGCGTTCGCTGCAAACCTTTAAACCCCCCATTCCCTCGGATTCGGCCTCCGGTAATCCACTCACGCAGCGAAACACAGCACAGTGTTTCGCTGCGTGTTTTCTGTGAGGCCGTGGTATCACTCTGGTATGCCGAAGCGTGGCTCCCCCACGGTTTCAGAATCCACCGTCAGTAAGTACGTACAGCCACACATCAAACTGTACAAAACTGTCAAAACTCTTCATTCGGTTCTCACACGTTCGGTTCAATATCAATTGAGGAAATTTGACAGATTGTAGTAACCTCATGTGTGGCTGTCTGTACCTACAATGTTTGACTTAAAAGCCGGATACTTCTAAACGTAATAATTTGAAAGAAAGAAAGAAGAAATGTATATTTGGAACCAAATTATGTTTAAACGATTACCTACATAATTGTATCAAAAAATGTAAGTAATTATTATTATTATTACATCTGTGGTTATCACAGAAACAAAATATACGTAAACAGTTTATTAACGACGTAAATACATGATAGGTACTAAAATAACTCAAACTCAGTCCCCAAGAGACAGGAATACGTAGTTTGGGGGCTACCAGGTCCAGTAATTCCTACGTTGTAAAAACCTTTTGCAAAAAAAAATGGTCTCCGCTCAGTATACGGATAAGCGTGACACACATTCATCATTTCAGCCAATAGTCAATAGACGACTGGACATAGGCCTCCCCCAATGTTCTCCACACAGATCAGTCTTGTGCCGCCCGCATCCAATGGATTCCCGCAATCTTCACCAGATCGGCGGTGGACACAACGGTGGACACACATTATGCCACTCTAAACCACTGGTAGGTATTTCTAACTTAAAAGGCCGGCTACGCATCAACAACTGATCTCGCAGATATTCACAAGCGACCATGATTTACTTACCGTACCGATGATGATGATTAGGTTGGTAAGTAACCATGTTTGTGTGACAAATTTCCCTTGCATGGGTACGTAGGTAGGTACATACCTACATGCCAAGTGTACCCATGTTATCTACATAACAAAAAGCCACATATCAAGTTACTTTATTCTTATTGGATCATACTTAGACTTCATAGGTACAGCTTTGGATGGCATTGAGCAGTTTTAGGAATTATAAATTGATTGAAGTGATTCGCTAGATGGCGCAATCAGTCCCTACGTTCGCAACGCGACCATAGCCGCGGACCTGGAGATGCCATCCCTGGAGGAGTTTGTGGTAAGGCTAACGCGTCGCATGTTCGACCGGGCCGACAACGGCCCCCACAGGCACCTCCAGGGTTTCGCTCCCCTCCAGCGACGTAAAGCCGCCCATAAGGGCGCATTCAAACACACGTCGCGAGCGCTACTACTCGCAATCTCGATAGGTACGATGATTTCGGAGACATGTGCTATCTAAAAATGTTTGAGAGACATCCTATCGTCGTCGTATCTTCTTCTTAGTTTGTGGCCGCAGTACTTGCGCGCATTCTCTGATATACACAAACTAAGTAGAAGTACTGAAATGAAAGAGAAATAAATAAAACTGTAAAAAAATCCAAAAGTTTTGAATTACCGCACAAGACAAACAGGAAGTGAAAAAACTTTTTTTACAGATTAAAAATAGGATTTATCTTTTTTTCCATCATAGCTTTGAGTTATGCATTTTGGCAAAATATCAATTGAAAAGTTAACACAATTTATCCATAGAGCGCAACTACAACAACGATCAGAAGGCACTTCAGGGACATTGACAGGGTGTCGTTGTACAACATTTTTTCTATGGGAAAATGTCAAAACAGCATTAGTTCCGAATTTTTCCACATGCCAAATAACCGAAGGGCGACTATAATTTCAATTGAATGATTTCAGCCCTGCCCTATTGTACCTGTCAAATTGACATCCATTCATATTTTAAAAAGTATAAATTCTAACCTATAAATAATTCTTAAATTTAATTTTTTATCAAGAAATAGTAATTTATCCATTAAATAAAGATGCGAGAAGTATTTCTATCAAATTGTGAAAAAAACTTTATACAAAAAATTGTATCAGAGGGCCATGTAAGTAAACATACAACTATCACAAAACTTTTCCCACTAAGTATCTTCTTTATTGTATCAGTATCAGTGGATTCAGCGGGAATAAATAAATTATTATTATTTATTTCAGCGACTAGATGGAAGGAATTACAATGAAAGTAGAGACCTACAAATCACCTTTGGTTCAGAATACGGAAGTTGTATCGTTTCTCTAGGCGAAACGAAGTGAGTGCTAATATTTTAATTTTATAACTAAAATACAGAAATAAATTATTAATCAATACATAATATATTAAAAATAGTTAAAATGATTCGGGCACAGTAAAACCAAGTATTTTCTAATTAATTTCAGAGTTCTAGGACAAGTATCATGTGAAGTGACTCAGCCAAAACAGATCCGGCCCAATGAGGGAATACTATACATCAATGTTGAGCTTACACCCATGGCCGCGCCACAGTTTGAGGCTAATAGACAAACTGACCTCACTGTGTACCTAAATAGATTACTTGAAAAGTGCTACAAGGATTCCAAGTGCATAGATCTTGAATCTTTGTGTATAGTAGTTGAAGAAAAGGTGAAGAAAATTTCAAGAACATTATTTTTATATAATGCTTTAATATAATGCATTGCTTCATTGGAATATTATAATAATTTCAATAACCGTTAATAGGCCATAACAAAAAATTTCATTGGTTTTCGCTCTTATAGATAAGGTCCAAAATCAGGTGGGAACTATTTTCCCAATATCCGATTAAGGGACATTAGACTCCGTTGTGCTGCACCACAGTTTTCTATCACACGGAACTTAAATTTTTCCACTTTATCATTAGGCGATAATATACTAGCAAGTGAATCGCTTGATGGTGAAAGTAATCGCCGCCCATGAACATCTGTGAAATCACACATTTCCTAATTTGAACAAAATACATAATGTTTGGATGCAAGCAGCACTGAACCAATCTATGTGGAGCACATTGGAGGAGGCTGTCTAGCGGTGGACATCTATTGGTTGAAATGATGATGATGATGACATAATATCTAGAAAATATAAGAGCATTCTAGATCAGACTGGTCATCTTATCTTAGGAGTTATTAGTCCAATAGAAAATACTACCTTGAAATAATAACTTGTTATTTAATATTTTTCAGGTATGGTCTCTAAGAGTGGACATCAAAATTTTAAATCATGATGGTAATCTCATAGAATGTGCTAGTATAGCAACTCTGACTGCCTTAGCACATTTCAAGAGGCCAGATGTGACTCGGAGTGGTGACAGTGTCATCATACACACCATAGCAGAGAAAGACCCCATTCCCACAGTATTATACCACTATCCAGTGTGTGTAACATTCGCAATATTTGGCAGTGAGTAAGTATGATAGCATAGGTATTTACAAACAGTTACTGGACATGCACATTGTATAATGATCCTAAGGAGTATTCCTTGGGGTCGACATTAATAATAATATTTTCACAACATCACATACATTGATCTGACCCTGTAATAGGTAGATCAAGCACCTGTGTTACGGATATCGAAATACAATTTGTATACATATAATTTATTTATATATACATATACATATAATTTACATTGAGATAGAAGTGTGGGGGACATTCCACAGATCCATGCAGTTTTACATACTGAGTCACCGACATAGCCCACCGAATTAGCAAACTGAAGTGGCAGTGGGCGGGTCATATTAGCCGCAGAACTGACAGCCGTTTGAGCCGTAAAGTCCTTGAGTGGAGACCGCGACTCGGTAAGCGTAGTGTAGGACGCCCTGCGACGAAGGCTGGCTGGTGTGGGCTAGATGAGAGTGGCCGAAAATCGGGAGCAGTGGCGTGCATTAGGGGAGACCTATGTCCAGCAGTGAACGAGTGTGGGTTGCTGATGATGATGATGCAGTTTTACTAGAGTCAGGGTTGCCTGGGACACCAAGTACATGTTCTCTTTGTACATGCAGTGGACATGACAACTACTTTATTCTTGTTTCCAGTATTCTACTATCAGACCCAAGCTTCATTGAAGAGTCAGTTTGCACCAGCAGCACAGAGGAAGGCATCAACACAGCTGGTGGTCTGTTAGTGGTAGGCATGAACCAGTATAGGGAGTTATGCCTCCTGGATCTGACTGGTGCAGCACTGGACCACACCAGTATTGTGCATAAAGCAGTTATAGGTGCAGCTGATAGAAGCAAAACTATTGTAGATTTGGTGAAAAAGACTATTGTTAGTGATGATACTGCAAGGTATGAAAGTTATTGGTTTTATTAGTATATGTTCCGATTAATATGGGCCCTTATTATAAGTGATCGGATTTAGGTGTGCAATTTTTGACGAAATCTTAACATGGACATGTCAACGGCGCTTACAAATGTATGAAAATTTCGATAAAAGTTGCATGAACTTAATGTAATGTTTTTAATTTCTGATAAGGAAAAATGTATTTTACACAAATAGGACATTTCTGAAATCCCGCAATCCTGCGGGTATATCTATACTAATATAATGTTTGAGGTTGTTGACCCTAAATTGCACTACCTATTCCGATCACTGCTTATTACTGATCAAATTGCCGCAAGGGAAGCCGTGTGCGACCGCTAGTAACACATGCACTTGATATGAAAAAAATTGTAAGATCCATTGCAAGAAATTTTATCACATAACCACAAGTAGAAACCACAAAGATACCTAACCTATGATTATGTATGACAATATATTTAAAAAAACATGTTTTTCTGTATTACAGACAAAAGAGGACCAAAATTAACTTTTCTGATGTAATAACAAAAGAACACATACTCTCACTCAGTCGGAAAGATCTTAGCATTCGCCTTAAAAATTATAATGTCATTGATACAAAGCCAAAGGAAGAGCATATGTCTGGTGATGACAGTGACACTGATAAAGAGAGTGAGCTTAGTAAATATGATGGTAAGTTTTATACAATTTATTCATCATCATTATCATCAGCCTATCGCAGTCCACTGCTGGACGTAGGCCTCTCCAATTGTTCGCCACTGTGATCTATCCATGGCTTCTCGCATCCAGCTCTTGCCAGCCATCCTGCGCAGATCGTCCCCCCACCTAGCCAGAGGGCGCCCTGCATTACGTTTGCCAAGACGCGGTCTCCACTCTAGAACTCGTTTACCCCATCGGTTGTCGGTTCTGCGGCTGATATGACCAGCCACTGCCACTTAAGCTTGCTAATCCGGTGAGCAATGTCGATGACTTTGGTTCTCTGCCGGATCACCTCATTTCGGATTCGATCTCGGAGAGAGACGCCGAGCATTGCTCGTTCCATAGCCCGCTGAGCGACCTTTAACTTGTGGACCAGCCGTACTGTAAGTGTCCACGTTTCGGCTCCGTATGTCATGACGGGTAGGACGCACTGATTGAAGACTTTCGTCTTTAGGCACTGTGGTATCGACGATACGAAGACACGACGTAGTTTTCCAAATGCTGCTCAACCTAACTGGATTCTCCTATTCACCTCATACTCGAAGTTGTTTTTACCCAATTGCAAAGTCTGCCCGAGGTAGGTATACGTATCTTTGAACAGCTTCGAGGACGGCACCGTGAATTGCAATCGGTTCCGGTAGAACATGTTCATTGAACATGACCTTGGTTTTGTCCAAGTTCATCCGTAGGCCGATGCATTTAGAAGAGTCAGCCAGGTCATTCAGCATCTGTTGTAGGTCCTGCAGCGTTTCTGCCATTATGACGATGTCGTCTGCAAATCGCAGATAGATGTATTCGCCACTGATGTTGATGCCACGTCTCTTCCAGTTCAGCGTCTTGAACATATCCTCCATTGCATTTGTGAACAATTTCGGGGAGATGACGTCCCCTTGTCTCACTCCTCGATGCAATGGTATAGGACTTGTTTGCTGATTCTGTACTTGGACGGACATAGTAGCGGCATCATAGAGACATCTCATTACCTGGATATATCGCCAATCGACTTGGCATCGCTGCAGGGACTCCAGAACAGACCAGATTTCAACCGAGTCAAAGGCTTTCTCATAATCCACAATTGGTAGACACAGGGGCTGATTATACTCTTCTGTCTTCTGTATAATCTGCCGCACTGTGTGGATGTGATCTATGGCCCCGTATCCGCTCCGAAACCCAGCCTGTTCCGGTGGTTGGAATTCGTCGAGTTTCCGCGCAAGACTGGTCGTGATCACTCTTGAGAACAGCTTATAGACAATACAATTTATTATTCATATACATATAAGACCTAAAATACTAACTTATCTATGCCAACTATTTTAAGAAGTTTGTGGTTTTCGAGGTGTAGTTCCCGGTTGCGTTCAAAGCTGTCGCTCTGAAGCCCAGGGTACGCTTATACCATGATTCAGGATTTGGAGTCTGGCAATCGCAAAGAAGAGACTGCCCTCTCACCTTCGCAACGCTCTACAGGGGAACCAGACCAACTGAATCATGGTTACACGTTTCAGGAATTCCTCACGGTGCTCTCCCTCACCGCCGAGCTAATGGTAGAAATAGGCACATAGATTTGAAAAATCCATGGGTGCATGCACAGATTCGAACCACGACTACATGGAAGGCGCGTTATTCACTTGGCTATAGCCATCGCATCGTCTCGCTCCCCGAGCCACTATTGCTCCCATGAGAGAGAGTTGTATTAATATACAAGATCCGCAGGAGAACTAAGGTCATAGACATAGCCGTCAATGGGCCGTCCGTGCCGACTGTTATGTTCGCAATGTAGGCCACCTTGAAATAGAATAGATAGCAAGGTGGATAGGTCCTAGAGTGGAGACCACGTACAGGGCGTCGCAGCTGTGGCAGGCGTCCCAGAAGGTGGACCAAACCAGCCATGGTGGACCAATTCATTTATTCAGACATTTTATGTAGAAAATTCCGATTATTTGTTTTGAAGCTTACTCGAAAATGGGTTTTATTAAAAAATCTCAAGTTACTACTATTCTATCAAAATAGTATCTGCATTTTTAGGAACCACCCTTCGTCCTTCGGTTCACTATCTACCTATATAATACCTCAACTTATCAAAAGTCCCAAACGCTGGACAATGGCCTCCCTCTTCTATTTGAATCTAAAAGTTATGGAGCCTATCAGTATTAATGTGTCTTAAATGAAATATTGCTTGAATAAAACAATCCACTAAGTTTATTACTATTGGGTTATTTAAATTGATCAATTTAATAAACAAGTTCATTGACAATTCTTTATTTTATTGATATTGTAGAGATTCCATGTTAAATTCCATAAAACATAATTTAATTTGTTCATAGGGGGTTTCTGAAGTTGTCACTATTTTAAAATTTGTTCTACTGCTATTTTAGTTTTTCAAATATAGTTAAATATTTACAGAAATCATCTCGCCCAAAATCACATGTAGTGGAAGGAAATAGGTCTTGGTATTTGTGACAATATACCTTAACTAAAATTATATTATTGTTTCAGTTGTACCATCATTGCCACAAACAGCAGAAATTACCAAGAAGGGAGCGTCAACATGGATTGAAATTTCATCAGATTCAGAAGAAGAGTGATAAATAAATAATTAGATTTGTTTATAACAATCTTCATTTGTTAAATAAAATGTAAATGTACATTTAAAAATGTTCTCTTAGTATAATCTCTCTTAACTATGTTAGCCATTGCATTCCCCTCAAAAACGGAAACTTTGCTGTTGCAAAATTAAAAAAAAAAACATTACAGAGCAATATTACACTATTTCATTTCATTTCATTAAACAAAATAAATAGTATTGTTATTGTTCAGTTATGAAGAAGCCAACATCACATAACTACAATCTGTAATTTTTTCACCTTAATATCTTAAGAAATGTGACAGATAGTAGTCACTAAATGTTTGGCTGCCCACACACAAAGGAATTACAGGAGCCACATACCTATGTATAAAGGCTTAATAATTGAATATAAACTTTGGCATGAAGTAATATACTTCAATAAAATTATTTAAAGATACCAATTCATACATCTATTTTTACAAAAAGAATGCAAACAGAAATTTCAATATATGAAATTTAAGGAAGTCTAAAACCTAATTCTATTGTTAAATCTAAATAATTCCATAAATTAATTATATAATAAAATAAAAATCTACACTGAGTCAGAGTTTATTCCATTTTTCTGATCCAACTTGTTGCCATTTGTTTTCACCATGTAGATAAAATATGTCATAATCTCCTTTTCATTTACAGGTAAAGTCTTGAAATGCTTCTGTATAGCCTGTAAATTAATTTAATAAATTGTAATTTTATATTTGTGTAATGAGCACTTATGTTTCTTCAGTATCAATATGTTATATGTGGTTCCTTTGTTGACTATGATGCCCATTGTTGGCACTTACTTTGGAGTCACTCTATGATAATTGTCTTATATATTAAATATAATAATCTTAGGATGTATGAAAATCTGGTTTAAGGGCTGTCCCTCAAACCAGATTTTCATACATCCTCTCTCACTTATGCTGATACATAGCATTTAAATAATAATACAGTAGATTTATATCATTACAGCAAAGATCATGTGTTGCTCATTATTTAACCCAGGTCTTGGTGTAATTAATTGCCAATATTAGATATGTTAATATAAAGTTATTTAACAGTAGTAAGTACTTACATCTGCTAATTGAGCCTTATTCAAGCCTGGCCTTGTTGGCACCTTGTAATGCCTCTTATACCTCCTCAATGCAGGGATTTGTAGCTGGAACCAGTCTACTTCAGGAGAGTCCATCTCTGCCTCATTGCTATCATCTTCCGAGTCCTTTGGCCTCCTCTGTTTTGTCCTGGCACACTGGATCATGTTTTTGTGGTAGTCACAAATGTATGTATGTCTTGCCTAAAAATATAACATTTAAATTTTACATGTATACATTTTGTAAAAAAAAAATCATTTATAAAATAATTAGAATTGATTCTAAGTGATGGATTACCTGGGGGTCAATGTTGAGTTTGAGCTTCCGTTGCATCACAGTCTTCTGTATACGTTTACTATACGCGGCGTTACCCGCGGGTCGTCTGCAACGTTCGCTGTCATCCACAAGGCAACATATTTGGTCAGAATTACCTCTAGAGTCTTCTTCTCCTGTACTAAACCCGTTGTTCATTTGATACTCCCGTTGAATCATATATAACAAATAAGTTAAACCTCTGTGTTAGACCTCGCACCAGGCGATGGCAAATAGTTCGACGTATTCACAAAGACGCACTGTTGAGGTTATAATTTTTAACAACACAGAACATTTCTAAGCTAATAAGCAGTTATGAGGGGTCAAAGAATTGACCGGTTAACTCGACGTTGTATTGCACTCGGTATTACAGAAAGGTAATTCCTTATTCACTGCACTTATTCACAAAAATGTTCACAGCTTCTTTATAAGTTTTCAGACACCTAGATTATACAAAATCAAGTAAATATGTTGATGAATTCTTCACCACAGCAAGAAAATATTAAGATCTCCCTCTAATTCACAAATACTGAACACAAAAAACCAAACTGAAAATACTAATACCGCTGGATAAACAAGAATAGGACAGACTTTCGCAGCAACCGATCGCCATTTGACTTGATTTGAATGATTTGACTGGAATCGGTCGTCGTTGTCAGTTTTCGTAACCACTCATTCATTCATTCATTTATAGTAACTTCAACCCTAAACTGCGTTTATCAGGACATGTTTTCGAGTAACTCCAAAATACTTCTCGCTTTGAAAAAATAGTTCAGTCCGTGAATGTGTGCATAGTTGCAATGTGACAACGTAGCTATGTTGAACTATAAACAAAAAATAAAGCCGACGCTTGAGTACGGATTGGCTGCAGCATGGCGGGGTTTTCAATTTGAACCAATCAAATTTTTTTCTCATTGACATTGCTTGCTCTCATATTCATTACGGCAAACGCGAAGTTCCCTACGTAATAAGCGCTGAAATCGTGTGCCCGATCTAATAAACACAATTGGTGAGTTTTAATATTTTTTCTAATAGCCAATATAATAACGCAAAAGCATCATGAAAGCGTTAGTGCACACATTTTTCCCTTTAGTGAAAACGCGTTCATGTATTGCTCGAAGTGATATTTATAGTTTTACATTCTAATTTTGTAAGCAAATGGCTGCCGAGGGCCGGAGTAAAGTGACATTATACACATGACAATTGTAGAGGTAAGTAGGTATATACATTTGGTACATGTTTATTATATTTAGGAAAGGCTAACATTATTTCATAAAGTATTTGAGGAAATAACCTAAACATTCACTTATTGCGCATCTTCATATACCTTGTTACTGATGGTTTTATAATTTTTACTTATCGTATTATATTAAAAGACCATGCGGTGAAAATATCTGTTGATTTCTTCTAATGTGGTTAGCGGAGCAGAATAATCATAATAACAAAAAATAATGTTGAGCTATTCTAACCGGTAGAGAAAAACTGATATTGTTGACAATATTTACCGCCAAAATATAATCTAAATCATAATCATGAATCACAACTGTCTTATCTTTATGACATTAAAACAATAGTAACTTGCAATTTAATAAATCTGTAGGTATACTTTGTCAAAAAAACTTAAACTATTCAAATAATTAAAATGTAATCACATATTTTGTCGAAATATTAAGATTTCATAGTATGAATTTCTTCCTCATTTATATTATATTTAACTTATTATAAGTGTGTTTTTGTTTACTTGTTTGATTTTATCACTTTTCAATAGATGTCGCCCGTCATAATTGAATACAATGTTAAAGTCAAATAGGTTTGGCGCCCTAAAGTTTGACTATTAGTCAAAATGTCGGTTTAAGTTAGTTATAGTAAAAATAAATGACAATTTTCTGTCCCTAATTAGGTAATGGTCCAATTAATTTGGACAGTCAAACGCATTAGCTTAATTTAGTGAAATCGGGGATTCACTGATCATACATAATTTGGAATGTGTTTATTTATTAGATTATTTATAATTGTACAGGACAATGGCCTATTTTTTGTGTTTAAGCCTTGATTAAACCTAGAATCTTCTTCCGTGAAACTTTTTTTCAACTCTGAGGGTCGTGCCGTGGCCTCTATGGATCACTTTGGTTCGAATTATGGGCTTCTAATTATCCAGACTTCAAGCTGATTGCATAGCATCGTGGATCTTAATAATGGACAATGTGATGTGGACTAAGTTAGTCCATCGCCATGAGTTGCGGCCTAGAGCCATATTACAGGGCCAGTGACCATTAGTTTCTTCAGGTTGTTCTCGGTGTTTCTGGCAATATGTCCGAAAAATTTCAAGATTCACCGAACTATGTTTGGTTACCGAACGATAATTATGTTTGGAGTTTGGTGGTTACTTTTACTTTCTTTTGGTAATGACGCGTTGGTTTGATTTTCCGTCCAAGACACTTCCGGAATGTTCCAATACAACAACTTGAAGGCGTTTTCTATCTGTTATCTTAGAGGCATTAAATCCTGGTATTAACTAAAATATTTTTAAATTAAAGCAATTTCGTTGTATTTCATGCAAAAATAAATACATTTAAAATTCTTGATGCGTCTTTAAGTAAGTTCTTTCCACGATCTTTCACTGCTAGAATACATCAGTCACTCCGGAAAGATTTTTCACAACAACTTATTACGATATGAATATAACAACAACGTAGTCATTCATTAATTATAGTAGAAATAATTATCTAGTATTAAATCTGGCTACAACAACTGTTTTATGAAAGTAAAGCGAATATAGTCGAAAAAAATTTATTAATAATAATGTTTTCTTTTGATCGCTTGCTGAATAAAGTTCCAAAAGTTGCAATCATCTCTATGCAAATGGAAAATAAAATTTTGCAATTAATATGAGGTATGAATTTATACTACTGCCCGTGGCAAATTCGAAATGTTTATAGCATCTTCAATTGATTTTAAAAAAGCGGTTTAAGTCTCTATCTCCCTTTCAGAAATGACTTAGTATTTCGTTGAATTTTACACCCTTAAATGTTTTATACTGCTTACTCACTAGTAAGCACTGCCCACACCCACACCCGTGCATCGTTACGGGACTTCATTTGGCACAGTGACATGAAGTGTCAAAACGATATTTGTCTTCTTTTTGGAAATTGGCGTCGAGGCCCCGAACATAGACTATTTTTCATACTAAGTTTGAACCCCCGTTTTAAACTTACAAAAATAATTTCATAGTGCTCTGCAAGGCTATAAAAGGAGCCCCTGTGTAAAATGTCAAGTTTTTAACCCTTATAGTTCAGGCCCTACATTGATAGATCAGTCAGTCAGCTATCGCATAAATATATTAGGATTTTGGGGCTAAATCAAATGAATGTGAACGCCAAAAATATGTGTGGAGTAACAAACATAGACAAGACAAAGAATATTATTACTAAAGTGATATATGTTTCCTTAAATATATAAAAAATACTTGGTACATAGATGGACTTATAAGGTGAAAGACATTGTGAAAAGAAAACGACTGAAAGAAAAAGGAAGGGGAAATAAAAAGTTCAAACTCAAATATTACTATTTACTGACTTATTTAGAGGAGGTCAGAAGGTGGAAAGGGTTCGAAAGTACAGGTGTTTGGGGTGTTTTGTTCAGGATCAAGCCGACCACAGGTCGACAGCTTGTAGGATTGAACAAGCCGGCAGTGATTTGAACAAAATAAAGAAACTTATGTGACAGGAATTGCAACTTATAATATAGGACAAGATACAAGGTCAGTCTGCTCGTCTGCCACCTATCACATAAAAAAGTGAAGAGAAGGCCAGAAAGAAGAAGAAGTTCTTATCTTAAAAATCTGCTCCAGTGGTATACAGTATACAGGCACCTGTTCTCTATTTAGAGCAGCCGTGGTAAGGGTTCAAATCGAAATGATGACCGACAACCTTCGTTAGAAAATGGAACTCAAAGAAGAAGAATAACTCAACTGTCCTTTAAGAGCGTTTCTGATGACCTGGAAACTAGACAGGGGAATGTTAAACGATTTCAACATGGAGGAATATTTTCTGACAATTTAATTAGACAAGAATTTCTTTTAATGAGATCACTTACTATACCCTCATAAAGAACGCATCATAACACGTTAAATTCTTTTATATTGTTTCCGAATTGGAATTAAGGTACTCTCAAGAGCTGAAAATGTTTGAGGCTCCAGTTAAACAGTCCAATAACACTATCCTTTTTTTAGGAAGTCGTTTAAAAAGTAGAAGCAAACATTATAACAAAACCCTCCTTCTTAATATAATAGCAATATGAGCGAGCGATCGACAGTATTGATTAACAGTATACCTTAACATGAATAATTAAGCATGTTCATTCTTTCAATTCTCTATTTTTAGTGATTTAATAGTAAATGCAGTTTAAGTTATAATATTTTATGACAACCATAATATAAGTATTCAAAATAACATTCTACAAGAACAAAAGATTTTTGTGCGAAGGCAAATAGCTCAGGCTGCGCTAATCGTCTTATTGACCGGTTGCTGGACGAACTTGTTGCCAGTTCGTGCATATTCGGTGTCTCTTCGTATATTTTCGATCGTTTTTATAATGGCCGCTGCGCGTTGAGGGCGCCTGTGTGCACTTGTTTAGCGTCTCGCTATGCGACGTTGCCAACTTTATTGACTTAAGTACAAACGAAGACAAAACGTACGCGCGTGGAGTGGAACTTCCAGCCGGTAGATTTTTAATTGATCAACACGCAAAACCCTATGAAATTTCGTTTTTCATTTATTAAAGCTCATTATGGAATGATGTGCCATTAGTGAACATATGGAGTCTTTGTGATAAAAACCGATTTATACTAATAGTGTCAGTGTTCTATGTGAAAATATCTAAAACTGTACCGACAATCGTTGTGTTGGTACCATATTGGAAAAAGGACATGATTTTTATAAGATACGCACAAAGGGTTTCATAAGTGCTTACCGGTGGGACATAAAGAAACTGGTTGGCCGAAAGCGGTGATTGTAACATGGGGGACAGAGGCGCGACGGGGGGCGCTTGGGGTGCGCGCGACGAAGCCTCGTGGTGGCCGGGTGGCGCAGGTGAACTTCAGCACCAACAACAATTAAATGAGGATATTATTGCCAGGAGCACTGCTGGAAATACTCATCAACTTTATACTTATAAAATGACTGGTGGTTTTTCTAATAACGGCGGTGGGGATAATACAGCCGCGAGTTATGATTACCGATTAATGCCTAATTCAAATAACAGGGAGCAATCACCTCAACAATCATGGTGGTATGCTTCAGGGTCAGTTGAATCACAACAGGGATCTTCACCTACGGTACGCAGTGTTTCTTTCTGTAGTATATTTAAATAATGTTTTTTTACTACATAAATAAATGATTACTTACTTATATTATATAATTTAATTTTATGAAAGTTATAATAATACCCACATGGCACCAAAAATAACCATCAAAAGTAGTACAGTTTAGTTCAATAAAAAACAAGAAAATATATTTTTTAAAGGAATTAAATAAATGTATGATTGAAAAAAGATACCTTATATAAATCGTAAATATTTTCGCCAGCAAATGTTAAAGTTTTGCGTAATATGTAAATCAATATTCTAATTTAATATTTTATGTATAGAATAATACACAAGCTCGTTTTAGGTGTTTTGTAGTATGTAACTAGTTCTTCTTTGTTCTTCCCTTAAAATATTCACTGTAGTCTGTAACTGACTTCAACGGCTTATTCCTTACATTGTTTATAAATCGTATTATGTAGGTATATACTATACTATACTATATTATCCAAGTATGGAATAATTAAATGAATTTTATTGATATAAATACAGTGTAATGTTATTGGTTTATTGCCTGAAATTTGTATTACCAATTTCAGAATTTCAAAGTGCAATAATAAACCATCATGACCGTACTCTATAACTCTCTTAATCTGATTCTCCGGATCTTGAATAATTATTAAAAATATATTTCTATAACTTATTTTATGAGTAAACACAAAATGAAATGTGTCCAATTTCGTCTTGAATACCTCCGTGTAAAATGTTCTTTGGTTTTATAATAACAATAAAATTTTAATATGAGGAGGATGCCAAATGATGCCATACATACGACAAACATTAAAAGAACTGTTATGTCACATTTTTGTCTGTTAAGGGTTTCAACAAATCGTTTCATTACGAAAACCTCGTAAGTTCTTCTCGATCTTTTCATTTACATTTATATACTCTCATTTTTTTATAAATAAATTCATATGACCTGTCTTATGTGAATTTATTTATTTAAAAAGAAACTAGTGTCATCACACGAACGTTTGTCCAGGGTGGGGATTGAACCCAGGATCTTTGGCTTGTGAGGCAGGGCAACCAAATGCGCCATCCGGCCATCACTTTATTTGAATTATATGTAATAAAAAAAACAGTAAAAAACTTTTATTTATTGAAAACTGAGTAAACGTGATAGTAACAGTCAGTGTAACTCAGGAAGTGAAATAATTATTTTACGTAGCAGTATGTACATAACTTAATAGATTTTTGAGCGAAATACATCGAGATATCTCATTTTACTTCGAAAGTCTTTAAATACCGTTTAAATAATAACGTTATAGATGGCACCAGTTGGCAGCGCCGTCTGAAGTTACACTATTCGATATTAAAAAAAAAAAATCATCGAAAGTAAAAACGCATTAAAGGGTTAATTTATAATTTCAGTACCTACTTTGGTTCATTCCCTTCCGGTAGCATTACTGATTTTTTTAGTAAGATAATTAATAAAAAGTAAGTGATTTTTAATTTACTTAACAAAGGCTAAAATTGAATAGGATTTTGCCCCACCTAGCATTATGCATGGTACACCCTAAAATATTGGTTTGTTAATTTGTAAAAAAGTAGTTCATTTGACCGTTTAGAAAAATATCAAAACAGAGGAACGAGCGGAAACAATATTCGTTCGTTCATTTTCTAGCTTCCTGCCTCCCTCCCTCCCCCTCCCTGTTTGTTTTTCGTAATTCGTTCGTTGTGTCATTGTGTCATTTACCTCAAAGACTAGTAATATATTGATTTACCTATTTGGTTGTTGTGACTAACATTAATGTATTTAATTTATTAACAAAAACATTATCGGCTATGCTCAGGTGTCCAGTTTTTATTATAACAATTATCTGGACTTTTAAAGATTGCATTTCTTTTTTTCTAAATTTTCAAACGCCCTTTCAATAATAGTATCTGATTATTACCTACAATTATAATTAATCTATAAGGTCTGATTTTTAAAAACGTGCTTAGTATCAAAGTACATAGATAAATAAACAATCTTATGCAGGACGTAAGTATGATTTTGTTACCTACTTATAAATAAAGGAAAACTTGAACCGGGAATCTAGTCATTTCGCTATGGGGTTTTTTTTGAAGTTAACCTTTTGATTGCATTTTTGGATGGTATGTCGCTGGTTTTTATGGGTTTGTTTAGATCCTATCATCAGACGAACGCACCACCAATGTGCAGCCCATGCGCATGATTTCCATTTAAGTCTTTCCCGCTCATATATTTGAATAATCTGAAGGTGCGAGCTGGGATCGAACCCGCAAATTTCCGTTCAGAAGGCGCATGTTTTTATCCAAAAACTATGAGATTAAATCTATTTATTCTACACAATAATGCATGCGATCTGCTCACGAACAGTGGCTGTGGCTCTGCATTGGCTGTGTATTCGTTATATCTGCATGCACACTTAAGTCCCTGTCCAGAACTAATGGGAGGCGTTACGTAATACATGCTAAAATGCCAGTGTGTTACAATTGTGTGCAATATTTAGATGCCTATGCTAAGCTAGTAGTGAAATTGCGACTAAATTCATGTCGAATTTGCCACTAGTTGACAATATCTATCCTCAATTGCACTATATGCCACTGATTGACGCGACTACAAACTAATTACGTATTTCCTCAATTTTTGTAATAGCATTGCCGAAAACCAAACATTTGGGTGGCCATGTTCAAGCCAAGAATTATGGGACACACTTGTAGTCATGTTTTGTCGTTCTCACTGCGTGCCGCAAACAAGCCTACAGAGTCCCATCAACACTTAATTACTACCACTCCACATTTTACATCTAATCGTACCAAGAGTTGTAGCTTAGTTTCTAATTATAAAGATGAATGACTTTATTTTTTGATGATTTCTTACAAACTCTGAAACGACTGGATTTTTAGAAAATGACTCATTTCTATGGGAAAACATGTAAAAAAAAACCATGTGGGCAATGTTGATAATAAAGTATTTATTTCATACTTGTGGTCATACCTAAAATTTCTGAAAGACTTCCCCTCTTACAGCCACAAAATCAGTCGAGTCCAGATCCTGAGGGAAGCCAGCAATCAAACGGCATCCAGCAAAACCATCAAGTTCTTCAACAACAGAATCAGGAGCAGAATCAGTCTATCCAACAGCAGAATCAGATTCAACAGCAACTGCAGCAGGTATGTTATGATTTCATACAAAATCTACAATAATCTACATTCTACATCATATAACTTTAGACTTGTGATATGGAACATACCACAGAGGTATCACATTAAATCATACTGATATATTAATGAAGTCGGTAAAAAAAGCGAAAGTTTGCTGCACTTTCATGCAAAAACAATTCGATGGATTTTGATGAAATTCACAATCACAGCTTATATATTAGAATACCACATAGGCTACTATTCATGAAGAATCTATTAATATACATATATTAGGCTGATACATTGTATATTATCCATAATAAAACAAAGATTATATCAAGATAGCGGAAGATATGCCACGTCCCTTCAATTAGACAACTGTAAACGGACCTATTTGTTTTGACATACGCTTGAGGGAGTCATCAAACGCGTCATGTCTAAAGGAGAAAGTAGGGTCAACGAAAATAACTAATTTCTAAATAATTAATTTTTATAACAGTCGAAATTATCATAAATGTATTGTTGGTACTATTATAAATTATTATTGAATGTTATACTTGCACAACGTTGACTTATCTTCGAATATGGACATTCACTTGTGTCTACAAAATATGAATGTTGCCCTCGATTATAATGGGATCCCACCGTCAGATCATGACATGCTAAGAATGGGATTAACTGAGAAACATACTCTTTTAAAAAAAAATCCAAATGATCTAGTCATATTTCCAGTAGTTACCTACTTACCTAGTTGGGGAATGTGTATAAAAAAATATCCCAAAGAATTGATAACCTCCTCCTTTTTATGAAGTCGGTTAAATATAAACAATAATAAATATGTTTTTTTTAATTACACATTTTGCACTACTACTACTGTGAATAAATTAACAATTAATATTTTGCAATTATATTTTTTGATATTTTTATGCTGACCCTATCTTTGTGTGGCGAAATATCGCAAAATGGCGATCAAAACATTGTAAAATATTGAAATATCATAAGAAAGACTGAACACTTGTGTTTGTTCAGTGTCTGGGCGTAATATATGATGGGATCAGATATGGCGGCGCATCTATTCACTTCTCGCTCGCACACATATTTGCGTCTATACTCGCACTCGTGGGTGCGAGCATAGACGCAAATAGTGTGCGAGCGAGAAGTGAATAGATGCGCCGCCATTTCTGATCCCATTCTTTATCCGCACAGGTTGTATATATTTGTGTTCCTCTGTTGTCTGATATCTGTAACACAAGCGCTTAAGCTACTTAGTACGGAATTAGGTCAACCTATGAGATGTTGTGAGGATTATTATTATTAATAATTAAAAAAACATCTTGTATTTACGAGTGAAATGTGATTCCATGAGATTTATTTTTACGTTTTGAATTATTTGTACAGCGCGTAAAAGCGCATGTAGGCATTTTGATAGCCTTTATCCCACTTAAAACAATTAATTAACATTTTGGGTGACGAGACCGCTTGTCAGACTCTGACATTTGTGACTGCGAGAAGCGGTACACGCGGTATAGACGAGTCGCCTATCTTCCGCTATTTTGATTTAATCCAAGTAACAAAACGATAATTCTATCACCGTGGGGTGAAAGCGGGGGCGCAGCTAGTACAAGCGACCAAATTGAATCATGACCCTCCATAAGTTTATTTTCTACTGTCATTCTATATAAGTAGATTTTAATTCATGAACCCACATGTCCTAGTACGAACCTGTCATCAATTTATAAGACACATGTAGACTGACTTCTAAAATAAATATTGGCCGAATGTAAGAAAAAAAGTTGAATGTGTTAATTTTAGTTTACAATGTCAAAACTGTCGAAATTATCGATTTTTCTTAAATTCAGACTAACTCTTAAACTAAGTAGAAGATACTAACTGCTTGACATTTGATTAACTAGGATGTAACACAGTTAAATTGTTCATTGTTTTTATACAATAAACTCATTTAATATAAAATGTATCTAATTTATGGAACTGTTTTAAGTTTGACCTAACTTTAAGATTGTTGATGAATTTTAAAAACTAGTAAGTATAATAACATTCAAGTAGGTAAAACCAGTTTTAACATAATTTGCTGAATGTCGTAGTCAAAATTGTCGAACTTATCGATCGTTTCAGTGGACGCTAAGGCTTCTCTAAGAAGAGCTCTTTGAAATAAATTATTACAAGGTTTTATTTAACTTCACTTGTATACAAAAGTGAAGTTAAATAAAAGCTTGTATGTATTTTTTACATAAGTGTATCTTAGTGTATATGATGTATCATTCATTCATAATTTTATTTTCTACAGAGTGTTTATGTTTATTGCTAGTGCTCTCATTTTCATATTGAATTCGTCAGTTACACATGATACTCGTAAGTGTAAGTTACACTTATATTTTTTTTAACGCTAGGAGTGACAAATGAGCGAGCTGGACAACGTCTGAGAGATCAGAGGTGAAATGTTGCTGATGCGTTGGTGGCCTTATCATGAAAATTTGTTAGTAAAACATGGTCAGGTTTGCCTATCATGAAACAAAATAAAAACTGTTCATAAGATTACATTAACATATTAAATCATAGAAACATTGCATTTTGTTATAAAAACAAGATCTAATGAGCGCATTTTTTGCCCATATAGCAGCAAAATTTGCAGCAGCAGCAGCAACAACAACAACAGCAACAACAACAACAACAGCAGCAGCAGCAGCAGCAGCAGCAACAGCAACAACAGCAGCAGCAGCAGAGGCAGCAAACGCAGTCATTGCAGCAGACTTTGCAGCAGCAGCAGCTGCAGAGCCAACAGCAGACGCTGCAGCAGATGCTACAGCAGCACCAGCAGCAGCAGCAGCAGCAACAGCAGCAACAACAGCAGGCGTTGCAGCAGAGCATACAGCAGACGCTGCAAGTGAGCCAGGCTCAGGCTCAGGCGTTGGTGCAAGCTCAGGCGATTGTGCAAGCCCAAGCTGCTTTACAGCAACAGGTAAGTTAGACGAGTAATCGTCACTTTTGTGGCGATTCGTAGAATAAGCTGTTTACTGTTTGTAATATAAGTAATTCTAATAGGCTTTTTAATTTGTTTAAAAAAATTACAATGTTTTTTAATATAGCAATTTTTTTATTTTTTTTATGTGATAGGTGGCAGACGAGCAGACGGATCGCCTGATGGTAAGCGATTGTCGTCGCCCATTGACACCAGAGCGTCACCAGTGGAGTCACAAGTGCACTTCCAACCTTTAAACCCCCCTCTCCTTCGGATTGGGCCTCCGGTTCCCCTTACTCACGCAGCGAAACATAACACAGTTGCTGCTTCTTGCCGGCTTTCTGTGAGGCCGTGGTATCACTCCAGTCGAGCCGGCCCATTCATGCCGAAGCGTGGCTCTCCCACGGCTGAAATAGAGCTCTAAAACGCTCACACAACATTGGCTATGGTATATGGTAGTACAAACATTTGTGTGCATGAACATGTCTGTTTGTATTGGTCTGGGTGTCACTTATGTATTATAAGTATATATAAAGTATATAATTCTCACAACATCTCATACGTTGACCTGATTCCGTACTGAGTAGCTTAAGCACTTGTGTTACAGATATCAGACAACAGAGGAACACAAATATATACTTAAATACATAATATTACACCCAGACACCGAACAAACACAAGTGTTCATCGCACGAATGTTTGTCCAAGGTCGGGATCGAACCCACGACCTTTGGCGTAAGAGGCAGGGGCACTACCAATTGCGCCATCCGGTCAGTCAAGTATCAGTATGTATCTATAAAAGAAAATTATTATATTTATATATTTGTAATCCCACTGTTGATTCTGATATCCGTAACACAGGTGCTTGAGCTACCTATCTCGGAGCCAGATCAATGAATGTGATGTTGTGAAATATTTAGTATTTAGTATGGTAAGCGGTAGCCGTTCATTTAGACGTAAAAGTATGTGTTGGCTTAATGTGTCGTCACTTTAGCATCGACCAATGTCGACCGTATTCGATTACATGGAGCCACATCCATACTAATATTATAAATGCGAAAGTAACTCTGTCTGTCTGTCTGTCTGTCTGTCTGTCTGTCTGCTACTCTTTCACGCCAAAACTACTCAACGGATTTAAATGAAATTTGGTATACAGATAATCTAGACCCTGAGAAAGGACATAGGCTACTTTTTATTTGGGGGTTGTAAGGGGTTGAAAGGGGGGTAAAAAGTTACTTTTCCACGCGGACGGAGTCGCGGGCGGCCGCTAGTAAAAAATATTTGAACTACCTACAAATTAATTTTCACATTGTAATTTGTAGACTAACAGACGGATCACCTGTTGGTAAGCGATTGCCGCCGCCCATGGCAACACAAGTGAATTTACAAGTGCGCTGCCAAGCTTTTGCGCGCTAGAACTATTACAGAGAATTAACTGGGTTACAAAGAATGAAGGCCCGAAACGAAGTGAGGATGGGACACTACTCGTTTCGCTTTATCATGATATCAGTGGCAGCAGGACAGAGTTATACTTGAGTCACACGTTAGAAAGAGACTAACGTGAAAAATGTATAGATTTTGACATCTGTCACCCATATCATGCTAATGCGAAAGGAGTATAGCTTTAGAATAGTTTTTTAGATTTTCGCGTTGCATTATAACTATAATGTATCAATACGGGGATTAACACGATATTTATTATGTGAAACAACATTGTGTACTACTCACATATTTGGCTCGACGTTTCGGCTACGTTACAGCAGCCGTGGTCACGAGCGGAAGTCCGCACAAATATGTGAGTACACAATGTTGTTTCACATAATAAATATCGTGTTAATCCCCATATTGATACATTATAGCTTTAGAATATTTGTAAAGATTGTCTCCACCACTTTCCGAATGTTTGTACAGGAAAGGATCGTTGCTCAAACGCTGCAGCAACAGCAACAGTCGCTGCATGATCACATGCAAGCGGTGCAACAGCAGCAGATACAGGCTGCGCTTCAACGGCAATCTGCTACATTACAGGTAAAGATAATACTCGGGCAGTGGTTAGTGGGTCGCACATTAAGGAGACAGGAGCTCACAAAATTTAGGGAAGAAATTAAAGAGCAGGCTTCTCCCCCCACGCCTGTTACCTGCTTGACCAACGGAGTCAGCTTTGCGGATATGGTGCGCACCCAAAAGACACGTACCAGCTTGCGATGGGTAGGGCACACTAGCGACGCCAATCGATTTTAATTTTTTGCTAAACCCGATCTATTTTAAACAATTTCGGGGTTACAACCTCTCAAAACACTTATACTATTTAACCATATATAACCATGCACAAATGTTAGGTCTGTTTCTTTTTAAAAAAATGATTACCGTAAAAAGCGGCCACTTTTGGCGTGAATCAATTTTTCGCGTACTAAAACAGACCCAACATTGTGCATGGTTATTTAATAAATAGTATAAGTGTTTGTCAAGAGGTTGTAATCCCGAAATAGTTTAGAATAGATGCGTTTTAGTAGCTAAAAATTAAAATCGATTGGCGTCGCTAGTGTGCCCTACCCGTCACCTTAAAGCGACGGCTGCCCCAGAGATCCTGGGTTTGATCGCCGGGTCGGGCCAAAAATTTGTAGGTACCTAAGTCTTCGGTAAGAGAATTAGTGTTATTTAGTGTCCAATCGGAATACGAAGCTAAGGGAATAGAGAGTGCACTTGTGTTTGCGCACACACTTCAGTACTGTATATCCTGCTTTTATTTCTCCGATTATATTGGGCTCTTCCACAAGTTCTTCAATCTAGCCATTTTGAGAAGCCGCATACTACCATCAGGTCTAGGGACTCGTCCGAGAATTTTCCGCAAAATCTTCCGTCCGCCGGCCAGAAGCCTGTTCCCCTCCTTGAGTGTCAGCGTCCAAGCCTCGCAACCGTACATTAAGATGGGCCGTTTGTTACCGACTTAAAAAGGAGGAGGTTCTATGTTCGACTGGTTTTTTTTATTTTATTATTTTTTATTTACTACTAAAAATGAAACACTAAAAAGCATGAAAAAAGGTGTTATTGAAGTCGGCGCCTAATCAATGTTGAATAATAATTGAATGAAGTATTACAAGATAGTCTTGGGCGCCGACTTCTGTAACACCTTTTTTACCCGACTACGGCAAAGCAAAAGGAGGGTTATGATTTTGACAGGCTATGTATGTATGTATGTATGTATGTATGTATGTATGTATGTATGT
This sequence comes from Marasmia exigua, assembly GCA_019059595.1. Lineage (NCBI taxonomy): Eukaryota > Metazoa > Arthropoda > Insecta > Lepidoptera > Crambidae > Marasmia > Marasmia exigua. Next base: position 27,409,344 of record CM032465.1, on the reverse strand, counting down.
TCATCTGTTTCCACGTAACTTCATAACTACTTATCAGAATTCGACAAATGACATATCATTATAAGCGTCTTGATCGTCCGCTGGTTATAGGCTATATGAAGTTTCACAAAATCTAATGTGGCGCCCTCTAGCGGACAAAACATACAGAGTAAAAAAATAAAGTTATGATAAATATGCTGTGTTTGGTATCATTTGAAAGCGCTTGACTTGTACATTTTGAATATATATATTACTAGCACTTGGACACCAAAATAGTACAAATAAAATAAAAGTAATAAAACTAAAACCCAACTACGACAAAAAACGTCGCTGAAAAAGTATAAAACAAGCCTTCGTTGTCAATTTATGCAATATTCACTATGTAGAGATAAAATTTCATGTTTGGAAAGGCGTAGTCACACGTTAAATATAACTACCCTTTGACAACGTGTGACTGCGGATTTCCAACGGATTGCGGATTGATTGATGCGGATTGACAACGAAGGCTTGTTTTATACTTTTTCAGCGACGTTTTTTGTCGTAGTTGGGTTTTAGTTTTTTTACTTTTTCTCAAGTGTACTGTTATAAAATGTTATTTAAAGTGTGTAAAGTGTTTTAACACTTTATATTACAGTTTTTAGTTCGTGGTTTTTTTGTAGATACGGATCATGGTGCGACAATCAGTATATTTTATTTATTTTGAATCTTCCACAGGAGCTGCAACAGCAAGCTCAGCAGCAAGCATTAGCTCAAGGCACAGTCAAGACCAAGATGCCGCGCGCGAGGCCGTACAACAAGCCGCGCGGGCGCATGACCGCCTACGCGTTCTTCGTGCAGACCTGCCGCGAGGAGCATAAGAAGAAGCACCCCGATGAGAATGTGGTCTTCGCCGCCTTCTCCAAGAAGTGCGCTGAGAGGTGGAATGTGAGTTTTTTTTTTTATATGAGAGGTGGCAGACGAGCAGACGGATCACCTGATGGTAAGCAATTCCGCCGCCCATGGACACCCGCAACACCAGTGGAGTCACAAGTGCGCTGCCAACCTTTTCCCCTTCCCCCATTGGGCCTCCGGTAACCTCACTCACACGGCGAAACACAGCGCAGATGCTGCTTCTCGCCGGTACTACACGGTTTTACTTGTACACTGGACACTGGTAACCATCAATTATTCTGTGTTCTGTGTTAACTTGTTTTGTGATAGTAGTTTTTTTTTTTTATGCTAGAGGCGGACAAACGAGCAAGCGAGTCACCTGATGGAAAGTAATCATCGCCGCCCATGAACATCTGCGAAATCAGAGAGATCGCTAATGTGTTGCCGGCCTTTTTTTTAAAAAAGAGTACGCTCTTCTCTTGAAGATCCCTAAGTCGTAGCCGTCCGGAAATACTCCTGCAGCCAAACCGTTCCACAGAACTGAGGTACGTGGTAGAAAGTTCCGGGAGAAACGCACAGTATTAGACCGCCATCCATCGAGATGATGAGAATGGAATGACAATCGCTTGCGAGTGGTTCGATGTAAGAATTCGGCCGCAGGGAGTAGATCAAACAGTTCTTCAGAGCACTCCCCATGATAAATGCGGTATAGAATGCTGAGGGAAGCTATGTCCCGCCGCAATGCTAGAGGATCAAGTCGACTAGAGAGAGTCAGGTTTTAGCTGTTTTCTCTAAGAAGTGCGCTAACAGATGGAAAATGAGCTCATAAAGATACTAAAACGAAAATTTATTGGTATGGCATATATATTTTAGTGGTTTTTTTTAAGTGATAGGTACCAGTGCTCACTTATGGAGCTAAGAATTGGTTCTTACTAAGGATATTCTCCACAAACTTCAGGTTACTCAAAGGGCAATTGAGAGGAGGCTAGTAGGAGTAAAACTCAAGTATCGTAAAAGAAATGATTGGGTCAGAAAGCAGAGCAAAGTAAGCGACGTTGCTAAACGGGTCTTGAAGTTGAAGTGGGAGTGGGCTGGTCATTCGGCTCGTGGTGCATGGCAGTGGTAGTGTGGAGACCGTGGGGCGAGAAACGCCCAGGAGAAAGACCCCAAATGCATTGGTGTGACGACATCAAAAGGATGTCAGGAACAAAGTGGATAGAAACCGCCCAAGATCGGCAACAATGTCATAAACTGAAGGAGGCCTACACCCTACAGGTTGAAAATGGCTATAGAAGAAGAAAGAGGTGACAGACAAGCAGACGGATCACTTGATGGTAAGGGATTGCCGCCGTCCACGGACACTTACACTCGCCCACTGACAGCGAAGCACAGCAGAGACTGGTTATTTGTTAGGCCGTGGTATTTTTTTTTTTTTTATAATTCTCACAACATCTCATACGTTGACCTGATTCCATACTAAGTAGCTTAAGCACTTGTGTTACAGATATCAGACAACAGAGGAACACAAATATATACTTAAATACATATATATTACACCCAGACACTGAACAAACACAAGTGTTAATCGCACGAATGTTTGTCCAGGGTGGGGATCGAACCCACGACCTTTGGCGTAAGAGGCAGGGTCACTACCAATTGCGCCATCCGGTCAGTATCACTCCTTCATGCTGAATCGTGGTTAAATGGACAATGATTTTGTATTTTCAGACAATGTCAGAGAAAGAGAAGGAGAGGTTCCACGAGATGGCGGACCAGGACAAGATGCGGTACGACCGCGAGATGCAGAACTACGTGCCGCCCAAGGACGTCAAGGTGCGCGGGCGCAAGCGGCAGGTCAAGGACCCCAACGCGCCCAAGCGATCTTTGTGAGTTGACGGTCTCGAAGCTTATTCCTTCACTTTTTTTTTATATGAGAGGTGGCAGACGAGCAGACGGATCACCTGATGGTAAGCAATGGACAACATTTCAAAATTGCTAAGCTCTGAAACAAAAAATACCTATTCTTTGTTTACTTTTCCCCTGCTCGAATATATATTTATTCATTTTTTGTATTGCTTATTTACTGAGAAAAAAATTAAAAACTAAAAAACGTAAGATGACGTCATCGGACGGCAGAATGTAAAATATTTCTTTGCTTAGCACATTATAGTTTTAAATTTACGAAATGCCAAACCCATGACATGTAACTGTCAAAAAAAAAAGACAACTTGTCAACGTTGAATGTATGAATGACGTTGACAATGTTGACACTAGTATTCTTTACTTTTGACAGTAGGACCTTTTTTTTATTAAAACAATGATAAGCAAAGGAATATCGCTGTATTCAGCCGTCCGATGACGTCATTTGGCGCTTACGTCTATTTAGAATAAAAAGAATTTCAATAATTATTTTATGCATGAAAATGGACAAATTTTGAAAAAAGAAAAAATATGGGTCTGTTCATTTTATGTCTACTTTCATATAAAAAAACAATATGGACATGTTAAAAATATGAAATGTTGTCCATTCCGCCGCCCATGGACACCCGCAACACCAGTAGAGACGCAAGTGCGCTGCCAACCTTTTCCCCTTCCCCCCTATTGGGCCTCCGGTAACCTCACTCACACAGCGCAGGCGCTGCTTCACGCCGGTCTTCTGTGAGGCAGTGGTATCACTCCGGTCGAGCCGGCCCATTCACGCCTAAGCGTGGCTCTCCCACATTTGTGGTTACGCCTCAAGAAAGTCGCGAAAACGAATGTTTGAGTTGCTTACGGAGATCCCATGACATACCAATTGGCCCTACACCGTCGCCATGAACATTCCAATTTGAGCTTGTATATAGAAAATTTCAGTTCCATGTTTTGCCGAGGTACAGCTGTACCACGTTTATAAGTTACATTGGCAAAATTCGTCTACGTAGAAGAGCAAGTTAAATCCGATTGATTACGATTGCGAAAGCAGTTGAAATACAGTTGTGTTACATTAAGATTAAATACAATAAATCAAGAGAGGAATGCTATCTCTCTGAAATGAAATGAAGTGAAATGAAAATTGTTTATTCAATTTAGGTCCATACAGAACACTTATGAATGTCAACATGTTTACCACTGGTTCGGAATGTAGTTTTCTGACAAGAAGACACCAGCAAGAAACTCAGCAGTTACTCTTTTAAAAAAAATGTTTTACTAAATGTGACCATTAACTTAAAAATATAGTACAGTTTTTGTGTTACTAATATGTCCCTAAATTATTGTCATTCAAAAAATCGTCTATTTTATAATAGCCTTTCTTCATTAAACAGTTTTTTATATACAATTTAAACTTATATGTGGGCAAGTCAATAATAATCTGAGGTAACTTATTAAACATTTTTATGCTCAATCCTATCCTCTCTTAACCGCACTCGCATAGAACATGGCGCTGACGCATCAACCAATAAGAAATTGTAATTTTTGGCGCGCATAAATGGAGCGTTGTGATTGGTTAAGATTTTGCCGCAGTTTTCGAAAATAAGACTGCTGACCTGAGCAGCATTGCATATAAAAATTGGTAAAACTGTACTCATTCATGGCGCGGACTCTATCTATGACGAAGGCGGCAGTGAGGCCAACGTTCATTTTCACAACTTTATTGACAAATTATAGATGCATGGATTTTTTAAATGTAAGCAGATATGGGTACATTCTACATACTACTTATTCTAAATGTTCTTTATTAAGAACAACTTTATCCCATTTTATTAAAATCCACTTTCTATACAAATTCGGATTTTTCTGTTCGGTTATTTCGTATGGGGTTCACAAGTATAAAGCCTGACAATACGTGATTACGTATACAATGATTAAATAAATAGTACTGTATACTATTTATTTGCCGAGTCTCCTGACGGTCTACAATTGGTAAAAATAGATCCAGTTTAGTAGTTAAAGAATTAAAACAATTTGCGCTACTAATGTGCACTTTGCCTTAACTTAAAGATTATGACATGATCACATGAGTGTAGATTATTATTTTTATAATGTGATAAGTGGCAGGCGAGCAGACGGATCGCCTGATGGTAAGCGACTGCCGCCACGCATAGACAACCGCGACACCAATGGAGTCTCATAGCATTCAAATAATAACCGTGGGAGAACCACGCTTGGCATGAATGGGCCGGCTCGACCGGAGTGATACCACGGCCTCACAGAAAACCGGCGTGAAGCAGCACTGCTGTGTTTCGTTGCGTGAGTGAGGGTACCGGAGGCCCAATCCGGGGAAAGGGAGGGGTTGGCAGGGCACTTGTGACTCCACTGGTTTCGCGGGTGTCCATGGGCGGCGGTAATCGCTTACCATCGGGTGATCCGTCTGTGTTCTCAGCAAGTGGCTCTTAAATCTTGACTACACTAAAATAGAAAACTTTATATCTTAAAATACTATTATCATCATCATCATATCAGCCCATTTAAGTCCCCACTGCTGGGGCACGGGCCTTCCCTCAATCACAGGAGGGTAATTGCTATTATTCACCCGCTGTCAGACGGATTGGCGAGGGTTTAGATATAAATGCAGAGTTTTCCTTCTCTGGGTGGCTGATTGATCATGCCAGCAGCTTTACTTAGTTGGTTCGCCTTTTACGACAACCTCGGGTAAGAGTGAGGGTGGCCATATCATCTCTGCCGGGGACCACACGGCCTATTATTAACCCATAAAATACCAATCATTCAACTAATATGCAACCAACACCCTGACAAACATTCATGTACTATACTCGACACACACACATACTCACACACTACTCACATACAAACTTATACACACATTTTCATATTCTATTTTTTTTTTCCTTTTTGCGTTTGTTTGTAGTAACTATTGTTATTTTCCATAATCTGAATTTTGTATATTGGACGCAAGAGACTGATCCCGCAACACAGGGAATCCGAGTGCGGGAATCAGTGCCTTTGTAATTATTGTAAGCCTTTTCAGAACAATAGAGATTCATTCATTCAGTCTGGCACTTATGACATAAAAAAAAATGAAATTTATTTATTTGGAAACAAACAGTCCTTTACAAGCCTTTGTAATTATTGTAAGCCTTTTTAGAACAATAAAGATTCATTCATTCAGTTTGCCACTTATGACATAAAAAAATAATTAAATTTATTTATTTGGGAACAAATAGTAATTTACAAACTTTTCACAATAAACATGATTAATAATAGACTAACAGTTTCACTAGTGAGGGTTTTCGCGTGTGAAAAATCCGCTAAATGGCGTACTGTTGGTCTGAGGTCCAACATCAACCCCTTTCCCCCCCTTCCCCCCTTTCCCCCCTTTCCCCCCTCCCCTTTCCCTCCATCCCCCCCCCCTCCCCCTTCAATCCCTTCCCCCTCCCTGACAGATTAGCGCGTTAGAGTCGCAGGCAGGCCCCAACTGGGGTCGAAGACCGTCCTATCCGCGCATTGTCGGGAGGCCTCCTCTCCTAGAGGAGCGTATACACCAAGAAATGGCGCGAGATGCAGCCCGGGTAATGGGTCTACCCCGACACCCGAACCGCACTTAGTGCGAAGAGAACATACGATACGATACCAACATCAACCTCATTGGTTGTTTAGTTTGTCTAATTGACATTTTGACAGATCACGTTTAAAAATAACCAATCACATTGTAAGATAACACTGATAGTGTTAAAAAGATACACTTAACATGGACATTTACAGAGGAAATATCTTAAAAGCTAAGTGCCGAAACGGTCCCTACTCAGCATTCAGCTATGGCCTGAGCCATAGCGCTGATTTTCAGTAAAGACCGAATCGCATACTAATTTTTACTAATTCGTCAATGTACACGGACCTCTCTCCTATAGTAGTACTCCATCTGGCGGATTTTTCACACGCGAAAACCCACATTGCAATTTTAAAAAAAGACAACACTAAGATAGACTAAAGGTGGATTTATATTTATCTGACGTGTCGTGACGTGATGCATCAGAACGGTATCGGTTTCATACATTTAGTATGGTAGCGTTCACACTAGTAATGCGTAATGTGTTGTGATGGCTTCTGTCGTGTCGTATCAGAAACGATCCCGGTTGCGTCAGAGCGGTGGGGCGGGGGAACGACGACGTCATGCACGTCAGACAAGTGTGCAAGCGCCAGTGTTGTGTTGGGACGCGTCAGAGTTCAAACTGTGCTTTCGACAATCTGAAATACTGATGAAATTTTTCATCATCGTTTTCAAGCTCTTTAATGAGACAATGAAACTCGCCATTTATTTCTCTTTTTCTATTGAGTGGATGAATCCAATATCTTCTTCTCGTTCTTTCTTTTTTTAACAAAGTTGCCAATATCATAAATTGAGTATCTTCTTCATAATCTGAATCAGAATCGGATAACACATGGGAGAACATTGAAAACGTGTTACCTTTCCTAAAGCTACAGCTGTACTGATTCAAAATATCGTCAGAAGGCGTCAGAACATGACATATAAATGTGAACACTAGCCATCACGTCACGACACGACACGTCACGACACGTCAGATAAATATAAATCCACCTTAAATTAAATTGTGGACTATCGTGTACAGATCAGCGTTCTTCTGGTTTTGCAACGATGAGCGCTCGAAGGTGAAGGCGAACAACCCGATGTTCACGATGGGCGACATCGCCAAGGAGCTGGGCCGCCTGTGGGCCGCCGCCAACCCCGACGTCAAATCCAAGTACGAGGCGCTGTCGGAGCAGGACAAGGCGAGGTATGACAGGGTGAGTTGACACATTCCTTTTCTGTTGACATATTTTTTTTATATTATGCCTCTAACAAAAGATATCTTTGCCAATATCAAGTAACTTTCGTCGAACTAATTCTAATAAATAATAAACAATATATACGTTGATATTTTATAGCAATCTTTTGCGATTTATTCTTAAGTAAATAACACACTTAAAAATTTCATCTCGTGTTCAGGTAACGCGTTCAGTGGTATAATTGGTAGTACATTCACCCGGATTGTGGAAGGTGTGGGTTCGAGTCCCGCCTGAACACGAGATGAAATTTTTAAGTGTGTTATTTACTTAAGAATAAATCGCAAAAGATTGCTATAAAATATCAACTATTGATTTAGCAGTCTCATCTTAACTGGTGGTCAAATATTTGTAATAATATTTCCACTGGATATTGTAAATATACCTACAATATTGATGAGACTATCGACAGCTCATGTCGAATCAAGCACTTACAAATTTCGTCGACTTAGTAACGCGTTCAGTGGTATAATTGGTAGTACATTCACCCGGATTGTGGAAGGTGTGGGTTCGAGTCCCGCCTGAACACGAGATGAAATTTTTAAGTGTGTTATTTACTTAAGAATATATACGTTACATAATAATAACATACATTGATCTGACTCCGAGATAGGTATCACAAGCACCTGTGTTACGGATATCAGAATCTAGAGTGGGATTACAAATATATACATATAATACTTTTCTTTTTTTTTTGCAATCGCTTACCATCGGGTGATCCATTTGCTTGTCCGTCTAAAAAAGTCTTTTTAAATTATTATACCATCATTATCATCATCATCATTTCAGCCAATAAACGCCCACCGCTGGACATACAGTTATTTATTGTACATATTTTAACTGATGACTAGAATGATTTAAAAATATTAATTTTAAAATGTTTCGTTAAAATAGTATGTCCTTTAAGTAGATATATTGGGAAGAAAGTTTGGCTTCGGTGATAACATTCGGTGATATTTTTAATCTGTTTTTCAATGATTCCCACTTTTTCCGAGTGCTTAATGATCGTGTTCGGACTATATATACATTATGTAAACCAATTTTTGAATGTTCGTTACGTTCTTATCTGACGATCCGTTTGGGATCAGTGGTAGTGGACCTTGCCTCTGGTACACGGGTCGCAGGTTCAATCCCCGCACAGTACAAACATTTGTGTAAATGAACATGTCTGTTTGTATTGGTCTGTGTGTTTCTATGTATTATAATTATGTATTTACAAAAGAAAAGTATTAAATGGATGTATATTTGTAATTCCGCTGTTCTGATATCTGTACCACAGGTGCTTGAGCTACCTATCTCGGAGTCAAATCAATGTATGTGATATTGTGAAATATTTATTTATTTATTATCTACTGAGCTACCATCGCTTAGTCAATCTACTATTGTGTAGGTGGACGATACAAATTAAACCTCACAATTACAGTGGTATAGAGATATTGCATTAAACCGTTATTCTAGAAGTTTTGTTACAAAATGTTTGATTGGTTTTTTCAGGAAATGACCGCGTACAAAATGGGCCATATAGCGATAGTGCAGCAACAGCAAGTCGAAGAGGAGGAAGCGGACTTCGAAGCAGAAGCTGACTACGACGCCGAAGCGACGTCCGCCTCCCACTAGTCACTTAACCGGACTAGTTCGCCCAATAGTCGCTTAACGAGACCAGTTAGTTGATCCACTGGTCGCGGGCCTCAACTAGTTAAACGTCCACAAGACGCGAGCTAGCGTTATCTGGCATGCTAGCCGTGAATCTCGACTAGTTTATCCACTAGTTGCGGTCACTAGTTCGTCCACCAGTCGTGGGCCTCGTCTAGCGCAAACTAGTTCGTTCGCTAGTCGCGGGTCCTGACTAGTTATTTCGCTAGTCGCGACGAGTTTCGCTGCGATCCCGAAGGATCTCAATAGTTTAATAAAGCCGGTCTGATGAGAACCTCAGCATGGATCTGCAGTCGTACCACTACTACTTTATTTCCATATAAATGTGTTGATTCCTAATTTAGAGTTGACGGGTTTTATCCTTTATGGACATGTCAGGCTCCTGACAAAAGCCCGTTAACATAAGTAAGTTTAAATGGCGTCGTTTCGTACGTAATATTTGTAAAATACTACCAACATGTTTTAAGGGGATGTCACCGTATAGATTAGTTACGTGCTGTTATACCATCCTAAAACATGTGTACCTACTCGTTAAATGTTGTTACCTGTCATTGACAAAACTTTGTGTAATAGCGTATTTATTATTGCAGCTAATATAACCGACCCGCATTTATATAAAGTGAATTTGAAATTAAACCTTAATTTTACATGGTTTCTCTACATCATAATTTTTTCGTACTCTAATATTGCCCCATTAAAAAGTTACCTTACCTCAGAGCTTGTATGAAGGGCAGAATTTTTTATGTAAGTTTCCAATGTCATTTACGAAAGTTGCAGAATGAGTGAATGAACTGGTACATGGCAATTTAGTAATTCACTCGTTGGAATTCAAAGATAATCTTTAATTTTCAGAACAACGGAAAATGTAAAAACTATTATGTCACTATGTCATAGTTTTTTAAACTTTTCTCATTTTGATTTGTAGTACAAACTTAGGCTTCAAGATATGGTGGTACGGCTCACGTACTATGCGACAAGTTTTTTAGTAAGTGTCACGGATTTAACATGTCCCATATTGTGTGTGTGTGTGTGTCAAACTTATGGATCTAGAAACCAGCGGAACGTGCCATTTTCGGAAAAAGACGTCACAGAGTGTGAAGAAGATCCAACCGGTCCTGACGCAGATTCTATACCGGTGCATTAGACATAGAACTCGTCACCCCAGTATTAACAGCTTCGCGCAGTTTTCAAGTATGATTTTATATGAAAAGTCAGTCTGTTTAAGGTGCATGTCTATGGTCAAACCTGACAGATGACGGACGTCATTAAAAAAGACATTCCCACCGTAATAGTTTGTCTTGTTCTGTATTGCTATATTTTTTGGTTTGTACCTGCAGACGGAGCCATTATAGAAGATTGGATGGTAACAAAGTGTTTTAGATATATTGGCCGAGCCTCCATACAATTTGGGACATGTCTTTTGCAGTACAGCGCCACAAGTTGATATAAAAATAGACTTGTCACACCGTATGCGTCTAGTGGTTGAACTGAACGCAGTAACCGTAACAATTTCGTTACGACAATAGTGAAGCTTCAGTCGTATTTGTACTGACCACATCTTTTAATATTACTAATACTTTTATACGGGGATAGTACCTTGATCAATTAAGAAGATTTTTATTTTAGGAAGGATATAAAGGTCTGTTTTATTTTGAAACTTAACTTTTTTGAGTGATAATTGAAATGGCAATGCTGTTTAATCGGGAACTTTTTTTCATGCATGGTCATGTGACGGAATTTAATTAACTATTAGTCGATAGATTGATAGGTTAAATTGTGTTTGCATTTTGTAGATCTGTGCAACGTTCTTCAATCTAACAAAATTTAACTGTTATTGGCCTTGCCTTCTTTATACACATATATCAATTATCGAATACTAATAAAGAATCGAATGGACTGGAACATTTCAGAAACAAAAAATATTATTCGAAAATGGTTCCTGTCTTTTTATTTTATTGATCAGAAGTTTTGAAGTTGCCCATACTAGCTGGATTCTGCTAAACAGAAAACACTGATTCCATGGACTGTTTTGTAACTTCGGATTAAAAATGTCAAATCCCCTTAGTATCCTAAAACTTTTTGCTTCAATATAGAAGAAAATGATGTAATTTATTTTTAGACTGACATGTTAATTGTGCTAAGACCAATTTTGGATTGTTGTAGTACGTTACAGTATTGGTTTACCCTTCTGTTGATTGTTGAATATTTTATTTTAAATTGTTGGTTCTCTTTCGAATAATCAGATAAGTACCTAACTGATAGAAGTCTTACCATCATTGCAATTAAATAATTGTACCATTGTAAGATAGAAGTATTTTTTGACGACGCATATACATTTTTATATAAATCGTGAATTAATATTTCCAATCTTGCGCCTTTACCAATAACTTTGTACCGGGTGTCAAGTGCCATTGAATTTAATATTTTTGTCTGCGTAATGTAGGTGATTTTGACATTTGACGATGAAGTGACCGGGTATTGGTAAGGGAGCAACTATTTGGCAACTATAATAAACAATTTGTTTCTATTCTAAAGTAGTTCTAACTAGGTAGTTTATTTTCTTCGCGGTTAGGCCCGAAATATGAATTTTAGTTAGAACTCATCGAATACCTTTACCGATTTAATGCAATATAATACGTTATCCAAATGTGGTAAGCGGCCATGCGGCAGTGTGCCAGGCCAAGTTTAAATCTCTCAAAACATAGGTTAATATGTATTTACTTGTGTATTTCACAGGCAACATTAACTACTATAAGTACAAGTGTCAATATATCGTCATCGATTTTTCCATTTAAACTTGTTTTTCGTTTTTATACTGATTTTGGGAAAAGTATTACAGCTGTATTTGTGACTAAGTCATAGTAAATTCTTAAGGCTCTAAACTTTTTATCTTCTTTATATAATTTTTCTGGTCATATTTTAAATAAATATTTTAATGAATCAAAATTGAAGGTGTGGCCTTATACTAATGTATATTCAAATAATACAGCAATACTTTCAGGAACAAATAAAACAACATTTAAATTAAGACCATCGAAGAATAAAATGTGTTAGTCGATAGTAGAAAATTAAGAGCGTGTGAGAATTGCGCAAAGAGCGCAACTTTGTTATTTTTGACGGAAAATTGTATATAGATAATTAAATTATATTCCTTTATATTTTTTACTTTAAATATTTTATGTTATATTAATTTCGTTTAACGTGTTGTTTAAAGATTATAATAAAAAAATGTGTACTTGAGTGACGGAAAAAAATTAAAAGTTTTATTGATAGATATTGTTAAAAAGTGTAAATATAACAGGACTGCAAATCGTGATAGTACTTAAATTTACGAGTGTAATCAATGTCTTGAGTAATGCTAGATTTTCCTGTCTGCTTATCTGTTGAAGGTTAACTTGGACGAAAATAAATAGCTGTACCTACTTACTTGTAACTCATTTTACTATATTGTCTGGGTTGTGATGTGATCATGGTTTTGTGAAATGATGAACTGTGACAAATCTATCCAGTGATTATACATACATAAAACAACTCTATTACATATAGAACCAATACTCATAAATAATTATTGTAGTTGAATATAGTTACTCTTCTTTTTATTAAACCAAGGATAAAGGTCTCGATTCGAGTATCTTTAAGGTGACGGCGGGTAGGGAACATTAGTGACGCCAATTGATTTAAATTAAATTGTTAGCAACTAAACCTGATACCTTTTTAACAATTTCGAAGTTGCAGCCTCTCGGAAAACAATTACACTATTTATTTAATACTTATACTTAACTTTTGGGTCTGCTTTTGTACTCGAAATTTGAACTACCACCAAAACGGCTACATGTGGCGTTAATTCCAATTCAGAGTGCAAAATCAGATCAAAAAGTAGTACACAGTTATAAAATAAATAGTATAAATGTTTGCTTAAAGACTCCCGCTCCGAAATTGTTTAAAATAGATCCGGTTTAGTAGCTATACAATTTAAATCGATTGGGGTCGCTAGTTAAGGCTACCCGTCGCCTTAATGTCGTATTATCCTATCATGAGTGGATCGATATGTTTAAAATTAGATATGCACAGTTTGTGTTTCATTTCACGTTATCTTGGTAGTTTAAGAATATGCGTAAACCTTTAAATTATTTTCGTCCATCTTAGCTCAAGTATTGTTTTTAAATGTACCTTGAAATTTCTTATATGTGATGATGAACAACTGTTTATCAATTCCACAGATTAACTAGTTCCATTCAATGTAAAAGTTACACTTAGTGGGAACGAATTAAAATTATTTTTAAGATATTCGTGTATTAGGGCGATATTGTCTTGAATTTGTGTACGCTCACTGTACAAAACAATATAGTGAATCTTTTACACAAATAAACATTTTTTTATTTATATAATTCTACACATTTATCTTAGTAGAGGGGGGCGAAATGGGCGTGTCTTATTTGCGCAAATTAAATTACAAGGCATATATATATATTTTGTATATTAAATGGGTTTGCACTTGACCTCATCTCACCAGGTGGAAACTGACAATATAACTAACGTAAATGAAATACGTAAGCTTCATACTAGCTATACGAAGTGTATCAGTAAAAAATTACATCCCCGTCATTGTCTTTTAACGACCATTCTCAACGACGACATTTGTAAATTCGTCGAAAATTTTTTCGACTGCCCATCCCCATACAAATTGACTAAGTCACATCGTAACTGACTGCGTGAAAACTTGAAAATGTTTTATGCGAATTTCCAAAAGTCATACAACAATGTAGTTCAAGTTGGTTGGCAGAACACGTGGTTAATGGGATGTAAAAGTTTTAACGATACACCATGTAGAATAAATCACTATAATCAACACAAACAATTATTACTTATGTTCAGTTTTCATTATGAACCAGAACTATATTCTATAAAGATGATGATTCTATATTCTACTTTGAATCTTTTTACAACGCTTAGTATTTAACCCCCGACGCAAAAACGAAGGGGTGTTAAAGTTTGACTTGTCCGCGCGTGTGTGTCTGTCTGTCTATGGCATCGTAGCTCCCGAACAAATGAACTGTTTTGATTTTTTTTGTTTGAAGATGAATAAGGGGGGAGTGTTCTTAGCTACTCGTATGTTGGATAAAAATCGATCCAAGATGGCAGCGCCGTCACAAAGCCATAGATGGTATGTTTTAACACAACTCCCACAATATGGGTACCTATCATACCTATATAAGGGCTTGAGTAGCAAAATATATTTATTGTGACAAATTTCAAATCCAAGATGGCCGCCATCAGGGGTTTTTTAAAATTTTAAATTTATATTTTTTCTACGTTCCTTTGATTGAGCTTTTTTGTTTTCCCATATTTTCTCTACTTTCATAATATAATGTTTTACGTTTCGTATTAATTTTTTTTCATTTTCCACGTTTGTATATCCTTGAGCTTTATGTTACAATAATATTTCTTTTAAAATCACAATTTCTTTTTTAATTGAAATATCTTGATATTTTTTCCATTTATTGTCTTAAATTAATTATAATCAGTAAAAATCTGTTGTGGCGCCAATGAATCGTAAAACGACCCTTATGGCTTATATTCTGTGCCTTAGCACCCATATTTTTTTAACCCTCGACGGAAAATTGACGGCGTGTTGTGTCTGTTTGTGCGTGTGCGTCGCGTGTGTCTGTCCTTGGCATCTTAGCTCCCTAACCGATGAACCGATTGGGATTTGTTATTTTTTGTTTGAAAGGTGTATTGATCCGGAGTGTTCTTAGCTATGTTAGATGGAATTGATCCAAGACGGCCGCCGCCACAAAAGTCATATTAACATATTGTATGACAAGCCCCCTCGATATAAGTATCAAATAAAACCGTTTGAGTAGTAGAATACAAAACATGAAAAATTTCAAATCCAAGATGGCCATCCCCATAAAATGGCGGAATAATAAATCATATAATATTCTTGTGTGGGGTGCCTTATGAAAGCGGGAACGAAATAAAAATAAAAATAGACAGTCTCTTTAAAAAGCAAAAAATAAATAATATATTAAAAAATTTAAAAACCTGACAAAAATTGAAAAAGTCCTCTGTTGACTATCCTACGTATGAACATTTTTGCTTAAGGTGACGGGTAGGGCACACTAGCGACGCCAATCGATTTTACTTTTTAGATACTAAACCGGACCTATTTTAAACAATTTCGGGGTTACAACCTCTTGGCAAACACTTATACTATTTATTAAATAACCATGCACAAATTTTGGGTCCGTTGTACGCGAAAAACTGATTCACGCCAAAAGTGGCCGCTTTTCGCGTGAATCAATTTTTCGCGTACAAAAACGGATTTTTGTGTGTCTCATTTGTCGCTATTCTGTTAGTAATAATTCAACGAACAGTGAGTGAAATGGAACGTGTTGTTGTTGGTTGTAAAGTTCGTCTCAGATATATAATTTTACTCTATGAGTTCGTCTAGGATGTTCGAATCGACGTCGGCATCCCCCTGGAGTGGAGCGCCTCCGGGCGACGAGATGGACTCGTGCCACTGTTTACAACTGGTTTAATGAGTTTAAAAGTGGTCACACTAATCTCACCGATGATTTGCGTGAGGGACGGCCATGTACGGCGACTACCGAAGATAACATCAGTGTTGTGCGACGTATGATAGAAACCGACAAAAGAGTGACCAATCAGCAGATTCGGACAAGTTTAGGCATTGGTATGAGTCAAGTACACAAAATCATTCATGAACATTTAGCTTTGTGTCCGGTGGATACCTCATAATTTGACAGAGGCCCATTTGCTTGTCGGCGCTCAGAGCGCATGGATCTAGGAATCAGTAATGCGAGACATTATTTCAGTCGGTCATTATTTCAATCATTGTTGGATGAGTCATTCGTTGTCTAAGCTATGTTCCGATTATTGTTTAGTCCATTATTAACTTTACTTATGTAAAATTCATAGCAAGTGTGCAATCGCAGTTTCAGTGGTTTTAAATGATATTTGTTGGACTTATAAACGTTTTCTCATATTTTTATGTTTTTGTAAAATGATTAAATTCAAATTCAAAATGTTCGTTCAAATTGTCTTTTTTTTAGTCATTTCCACTTCTGAACCTAAAAAGATATATACCTACCTACCTACATTACATATTAATGTAAGGTAGGTTTAACAGCTATAAACAAAAAAGAGTTGGAGTCAAATCCGTTTAGTATTTTTCGCTTAGATTAGCGCGAACAATCAGTTTTTTTAATCATTGGTCGCCCTAAGTTTGCTTTAGGTAAATGTAATATTCAATGTACAGACAAAAGAAGTAAATGATATAGACAGGCGACCCCAAAAAGCACCCGTAACTTAAAAAAAGTATACCTACTTATTTGGTTTGTTTTCATTCATAAGGGGCCATCCATAAATAACGTGACAAGAATTTCATGATTTTTGACTCCTCCCTCATCCTGGTCACAGGCACAGCACAGCTCACAGGTCACATTGGTTGGTGGGACTCCCCCCTCCCTAGTGTGCCGTCACTTATTTTGCAATTGAACATCGGAATTATTGAATTAAAACTAATCTAGTGTGCGTCGATCTCAAAGCAGTACAGACTCTGTACTGTAGCCGGAAACCATTCAAGGTTTTAATTAAACCAGTTTTCAACCAGAAACGTTAATATAATAAAAAAAAATGTGAAGTCATGAAGTTTTGTACCCTTGCTACCCCTTTGTCACATTTCGTCCATACCCTCCCTTCCCCTTAAGGTGTGACATAATTTATGGAGGTGACATTCCATTCATAATGTTATGAACTTTAACTAAGGTTATGAATGGAGTGTGCGTTCCCATTGGAATTTTGAACTTTTACTAAAGCCTGAAACTTTCAAAAGCTCAAAATTCCAATATGGACCCTCAAAGGGAACGCACACATGAATGGATTGAAATTTTCACTATATTTCACATACTTTATTTACATTTTCAGGAAGTGGCAGCATACGAAGCGCAACAACAAGCTAAAGAAGAAAACGTGGATCCAGAGACCTCATTCACATTATTTATCAGATTCAATTTATTTTTTTAAAGTTCTTTATTTCTCGTCTTCTTTGTAAGTTAGTTAGCCGCGACTGATTTTGCTGTTGGATTTGATAATTAAATGAAATAGGTATGTAGCTATGGTTATTGTGATGTACCTAGGTACCTAGTTGGATTACCTACACTACTATTTTTGAAATTCGTACTTTTGTGATGCAATAATAATAATTATATGAATATATACAGATAATAGTGTTTTAATTTTTTTATTAAATATTAAAACCGTAATGAGGACACTAATGTATGATTTTATACTTTTGCAATTATCTCAGAAACTATAGCAGATATCGAAAAAATAAGAAAATTTTCACCACCCCTTTATGAATCCCCCGCCACTTCACTTTTTCTACCACCCCTTAACATTTTCAACCCCCCCTTCCCCCCTTAAAATTATCAACACTGACAAAACATTGGTCAGATATGGACATCTCAATACAAGTATTTCTATGTTTGCGTGTTCATGATAATATGTGGTTGGTTAAATTTATGTTTTCCCAATGACCCCCTTTACTATTCTACCCCCCTATTTCCATCCCCTAAAACCAAATGACGTAACAATCCTTGTTCCATCTACAGCTGTTGTATTCTATGTATTCACAAAAGCATTACTAGATTTATTGGGAGTAAATCCATTTGAGTAAAAGCATTATCTAATTTAAATTTAAAAAAATATGTAGTAAAAGTAATTAAATAGGGCAAGAGTACTTATTAAATAGGGTATCCGTTTCCTTGATACCTATCTAAAGGGAAGTTTATAATGTGTCTTATGTAGCTAAGTACTGTGTCTGTAGCTAGCTGTCGGCAACATATTTTTTTACTCTTATCAGCATCCCCACCACGTTTTCATGTGATAGGTGGCAGACAAGCAGTCCAATCACCTGAAGGTAAGCGATTGCCGCCGCCCATACACATCCACAACACCAGTGCAGGCACAAGTTCGCTGCCAACCTTTTAAACATTTTTAACCCCCGTTCCCCCGATTGGGCATCTGGTACCGTCACTCGGGAAAATATAGCGCAGGCTGGTCGACCCGGCCCAATTATAATAATAAATAATAATAAATAAATATTTCACAACATCACATACATTGATCTGACTCCGAGATAGGTAGCTCAAGCACCTGTGTTACGGATATCAGAATCAACAGTGGGATTACAAATATATACATATAATACTTTTGTTTTTGTAATTACTTATAATACATAGAAACACCCAGACCAATACAAACAGACATGTTCATGCACACAAATGTTTATACTGTGCGGGGATCGCACCCGCAACCCTTGGACCAAAGGCAGCGTTCACTACCACTGTTCCAAACGGGTCGTTTATGCCGAAGCGTGGCTCTCCTGAAGCAGCGTTTGCGCTGTTTTGCGGGGTGAGTACAGGAGCTCCAATCCTAAGGTGAGTTTAAAGGTTGACAGCAATCGTTTAGCATCATGTGATCCGTTTGCTCTTCAGTGTCCAAATTACACCAGCCATCATCATTCTCCAATCGGCAGGCCACCGTATAAAAAGGAACTAAAAGGAAGTGTCGCCGCAGCACGAAAAAGGCCTTACCTTTTTCATCATGAGGTTCATTCATTCAGGGTTAGGTATATTTGAAAAAATTAAAACATCCATTGACTCGTTTCAAACATCATTTTATTTTATAAAAATAAACGTTTTGACGACAAATAGTTTATAATATTCGGGGTCCTTACGAATTCAACTCTCGTTCAAAGTCAAGTACCACCAGGAATGTTTCAAGACATTGTAAAAAATTCAGTTTTTACAAAAGTTACTTTTTTATCTTAAAACATTAACAACATTACATTTTCACATCTAAATCTAATAACGGTCGATCACTTTCATTTATTTTTACAATATAACATTAGCCCTTATGAAAATAATATTTTATTAGTTGTTATGGAAAGACGTCGAGCCAATTTTGGGCTGAACGCCGGTATTTTTGTAAAAAATTAAATATGATTTTAACTTATGTCCGCCATATTACCAATTGGAACTAAATAACATTAAGACATAATGGTATGTATTACAGTACACTCGAGTGCAATAAAATGTCATTGATTTCTATTTGCCTGTGGGAGAATTTCCCGACGGCTACGACTTAGGGACCTTCAAGAGATGAGCGTACTCCATTTTAAAAAGGCCGGTAAAAAAATTGCGATCCGATTTCGTGGATGTTTGTGGGTGGCGAAGATTACTTTCCATCACGTGACTCGCTTGCTCGTTTGTCGCCTCTAGCATAAAAAAAATTGGTAAATAACCGGTTTCCTCTTATATCACTAGCATACATTTTAAGCGATTAATAATATAATTCTGATTACAAAAATACTTACAAATGGTGAAATTTGGTGAAATCAAGGACGTGCTTAAGTAACAATGAATAAATTCCACCGATTTTAACTTTTAATTACCTAATATTTTTTTGGAAAAAGATTGAATTTACATGACACGTTTCATTGCTCCTCAGTATATGTGGCATTGGTATAAAATGGCGGACACAAAAAATATGTTCTCACTACCTAAAACTTTAAACTAAATTAAAATTACATGACATGGGGCATACGTTTTCTTTAGTTACAGTAATGACGCCTTTGTTTATTTTACGTTAAATATTGTTACTCAGTACAGGGTGGCGACATGCGGGGTGATGCTAATGCTACGTCCGACGTCTATAGAAGCACGGATCAATTACAACAATGCAATCTCTTAAAGAAACAAATAATATTAAATTCACATAGTATTGAAAAAAATATCATTGACTCTCGAATGTCTAAGATTTCCGTAACTCAACGATGTAGATGATTAATAGTTCGAAATATTATCTCACGCAAAAACAATCAACCGAACGTCAAATTATCATTCTACCGATTATTCGTTCATTCCTCAACTTTTTTCAAAAGGGAAACACATAAATAGAATTTGCCTTTCACTAACTGTTATGATTCATTCAAAACAAAAATAAATATTATAGTTTTTTAGACAAGTGAGCTAGATGGTGGTGGGTTGATTTTATGTTCTGTGATCAAATACGGTTAGCGGAAATCTTAAACTTAAACCTCTATATGGTTGTGTCTACTTAAATCCAAATGAGTATTGCATTGTGACTAGATTAAAGTAGATACGAAGATATTCTCAAAACACGTTTACGTCTTCTATGGAACTATTCTCAGTTATTTGTTCAGTACGCGCACATAATATCAATATTCCGTATACCAGGCTAATAATGACGAAAGCTCGTTCCAACATATTCTACATACCTATTAATATACATATTACATGTTCATGGCATACATAATTTTACAATTACAGTGTAATAACTAATATCACGAAACGCCGTATGCAAACCATAAGCTTTTCTCTAGGAGATCAAATGCTACTAAAAATATTGGCGCAGTATTAAATGCTTCAAAAGAAAAGACTCGGAGCAAAGAAGGATAAGTACCCTGATCGTTAAGTAAAAAGGTTAGTTAATAAAAAAGGGTAGTTTAAATCGTATTGGCCGAATTCCCCTGGGTGCATTTCACGGTCTATTGAATCCCGGTTCATTAGTGTCGAAACAAAACACCAATACCAATAATATCAACATTCCTGTATTTTACTTCATTGGTGAAATATAAAAGGATTTCAAAAGCATATTGAATGAAACTTTCACCTACAGAAATGTATGGTGTTGCAATCTGAACAAAACATCTATTGAAGTAATACCACCTATTTTGACGATAGCGTAGATAATGTTTTAATTTTTCAGGGCATAAAAGATACCTGGATCGTTCTTTTTTTTATCGACAATGAGCCAAACTTACAAATCAACATTTAACTTTTATACAGGTTGTATCTGTGAACATTTACATCCCTTTGACCACGTGTTCTGCGAACTATTCTGAACAACAAAGTTGTTCGACTTTTCGAAATTCGTCGAAATTTTTTTCGACTTTCCATATAAAATGATTAAGTCACGTGACCGATTCTGTATGAAAAGTTGAAATTTTTTCATGCGAATTTCCAAAAGTGATAGAGCAAATGTTGTTTATAATGGTTAGTAGAACACGTGGTTAAAGGGATGTAAATGTTCACAGATACACGTATAGCAGACTACAAATTATGAATAGTAGGTCCTAAAGATTCGTTAGTTGATCAAAATAAACACTACCGCCATGCTTAATTTTTTTTAAATAGTTAAATCATGCTAAAGTAGCTAGACGGTGATAAAATAATGTCATTAGTTCATGGTTAATTAGGAATTTCATAATGGTGTTACGTATATTTTTTTATATAATTAATTACTTCATAAGTTACTGAAGACGGACTCATTGTCGAGAAAAAAGAAGAACAACCCACTTATAAATACCTAACTGTGTTTGGGCAATAAAGTTTATGACCGGCGTCGGCAATCAGTTGATGGCAGACCTCTATCATTAAAATAGTTTAAAACATTAGAGGATAGACAACATTTTGAATCAATTCAAAAATAAAACGTGACTAGACCAATTCAACACTAGTAAACCGACAATCGAGACGCGAAAGAGCCTTGGTGTTAATATATTTACAGCAATGTTCGCTATGACACGTCCGTCTCATGCGGATCCGGGGGTTGTTGCGGGATGTAGTTCCACCGGGCGCGTACCTCGCGTACCTCGGAGGGCGGCGCGGGCGCCGCGGGGGCGGGGCCGGGCGACGGCGCGGCGCGGCGCGCGCGCACCACCGCCAGGTGGCGCTGGATGTAGTGCTCGTGCGGCGCGAGGGCGGCGGCGCGCGTGAGGCACTCCTCGGCGACCGCGAGCTTGCCGCGCTCCACGGCCACCACGCAAAGGTTGTGGAGTGCTTGCACGTTTTCCGGTTCCAATTCCAGGATGCGACGGTAGCACTGAAATGTTAAGAGGTTCTACATAAATTAAATAAATAAATAATAGGAGATCACATACATTGTCTTAGTCCCAAATTAAGGTTTTCCCTTCGTTACGTTACGTTACGACCTTGTAACCTCTAAGGTTCGTCAGTTTTCAAACTGATTCGTTTGATAGGCTATGAGCACTTATTACCTTTCGTAAATTTGTCAGAGTAGGTAATACCTTTTCCACAGAAAATTATGCACAACTGTTAGTTCAGAAAGTTCAGATTTGCTTGTAGCAACATTGATTCCTTTTGATGTAAAGAAAATTTATAGAAGGTTGGCAGATCTTTTCAAAAAGGTATGTTGGTATTGTGCTGATTGTTGCTGTGCAAGCGAAAATTTAAGGTGACGAATATTTTTATTCTCTGTATATGGAAACCAGGAACCGTGCTATGGAAACCAGGAACAGCGAGGTTACTACAAACACCCAGACCCAACACGAATATCTGTTTCATCAACAAACATTTGTGTTGGTGCGGGAATTGAACCCGCGACCCTTGCGTCTCAACCGGCGCAAAAACCACTGCGCTAAACGGGTGACATTTGAATTGCGATCAAATTGCTTTGTAGTTAACTCAGAAGCGACCAGTGTGACACCCTTGGTATAGTTGGATAGACCAGGTTAAGTAGCGCCAGCCTTGGATTTGCTTAGTTTAAATCCCGTCTGATGCGCACGCACACAAATTTTATATACATTATTTACTTTCAGTGCTTTGAACTCTATTGCTGTTTAAAGTCAGTCTCAAGAAACGTATACTCACGCTCTCAGCCGCATCCAAGTCCTTCACTGAGTTGATGTAAATGTCGCCTAGTAGAACCAGCGCCTTCACGTGGTCAGGGTGATGCCTGACCAGTTGCTTCAGGAAAGGCGCCGCTTCCAGCGGCCTGCGTCGGTCGGCGAGCAGCAGCGCGAGGTTGAACAGCGCCGAACGGAAGTCGGGCTTGAGGTGCACGGCGGCGCGGAACCATCGCTCGGCGCACTCCGCGTCTCCCTCGTCCATGCAGACCATGCCGAGGTTGAAGTGGACACGCTCATTTGTAGCTGCGAAAATAATTTTGCAAGTCTAAACTATGTTACATAGATATTATGTTAGACTAGTGGCCCGCCCTCTTTTAGTTTTGCATCGCATGTATGTTGGGTTACCATTACTAAAAATAAATACTTATTTATTAATAAGTATTTATTAATTAATAAGTATGTATTAATTATTCAGCATTTATAAATAATAAGTATTTATTAATTAGAAATTATTTATTAATTAATAAGTATTTCATAATTAATGAATAGTATATAATAAAATATCAATGTGTTTAAGCAAAGATGATTAATATATAATATGATATTATATCGTGACTTTTTTATTGTAACTGATTTCTTGCAGTCATTCATCAAAATATGAGGGTCAGGGAATTTGAGAGTGTAACCTCCACAGGACAGGCAATGCCTAGTGTGGGGGTCAGTTTCATGTGTTCTATGTAATGTTATATTGGCAATAAATATTTTTCATTAATTTGATATTTTTTCATTATCACTTGTGTCTGCGTAAGCACTTGTGCACTTTAAATGTCCTGCTTCGATGGCTGATCGCTGAAATTGGACGCCATAACCGAAATATTGGTTAAGAGTTGTGTCTTTATTCCTGCCATTAGCTCTAGGTGAGGCAAAACATCGTGAGGAAACCTGCATGTCTCGAATAGTTTCTCAAAATTGGGTATACCTACAATATTAGAGATATTCAGAACGTGTACCCGTGATCAAGTTGGTCTGGTTCAACTGTGTAAGGGTTGCGAAGGTCAGACGGCAGTCGCTTCTCTGGTTAAAGTACATTTAATTTCTCATAAGAATTACAAATTCACTTACTGAGAAAACAGTTTACAAATAATATAAAAAATACATTACAACAGCGTTACATAAAAACTGGACGACGCTGTACATCACACGTTGTATATTTTAAAATACCATTGCCTATTAGAAGGGTATACGGAAATAAATGTTTCTAAAGCCGAGCGGCGCGATGAGCAACAAAGATGGAATCACAGGACGAGCGTACATCAAACATTGTATATTTTAAAATACCATTGCCTATTTAGAAGGTATACGAAATAAATGTTTCTAAAGCCGAGCGGCCGATGAGCAACAAGATGGAATCAACAGTATTTTTTACCGCTTTATTGTAATTACCAAACTTTCCTAATCCTGGTTCATGGTCAGACAGAGAGACAGCTTTAGACACAACTGAGAAATACACGATAAGATGATGAGGACTATTTATTACACAATAAGACATTGTTCGAAATAATCTCGGCTGTTTTATCGCTAATAGCGACCAGACACACCAGACAGTCCAGACCAGACAGGTAGAGGAAAAGAACAGCAAATTGAAAGGGTTAAGGCAGTTACAGTTACCAGTATCCGGACTATATTACCTTCCGTGCTCTGTGGTTATCAGTTACAAATATTTACCATCTTTATCAAGTAGCTTCAAAAGCCGTTGCCTCGCCAGGTGCCTCAGGTCAGCCGCGCCCAGCTCTTGCAGGAGTATGGCGGAGTTCAGCAGAGCCTGCTCGTGTTCTGGCTCCAGTTCCAACGCTTTGTCCAGGTAGGCGAGCGCTTGAGAGGCTTTTCCCTGTTCCAGAAGAACTACGCCCAGCTGAAATGAGAATAGAACATTTTTATGACCTCACAACTTAGTTACGTATAATCATACCGTAATGATTATACGGTACGATATAATTCGGTTTTTGTTAATTGGGACACCTGTAGAAATTTTGAAAGCATCGGAATAGACCTGTGTCTATTCTTTTACCAACTGTTCCATTTTTTTTGTTACAGGTATTTACTTACATTGTAGTAAATGTCTGGGTTCCCACTGTCGTAAAGAAGAGCCCTCTCATATACTTCCTGGGCTTCCTTGGTCCTGTTCAACTTGATTAGGATATCTCCCCTGTTGATATAGGCCTGGGTATAATCAGCACGCATGCTTATAGCTTGTCTGTACAACATGTCTGCTTCTTCCAACCTGGTCGCGTTCTTTGAAATCAAATTGGCAAGATTCAGGAAAACGTTCAAGTGATTAGGAGCTATTCTCGCTTGGTAGGATTCTCCTGGCTTCGCCTTTGGCAGCAACGATTTCGCTTTGACGTAGGCATCTTCAGCCTCCTGGTACCTTCCTAAATGGTTGTAAGTTCTGCCAACGTTTATGTGAGCTCCGACGTCGTCTGGCTGTACGCCAACGGCTGTGTTGAAGAATTCCAGAGCTTCCGAATAACGACCGTCCGCTTCTAAGGCGTGCCCTACATTATTGTAAAGTTTTGCGTTGTGACGGTTCACCTGAAATGGAAAAGTTAATTTCAAATAAGTCAGAAAGCAGTCGCCAGTGAAACTTCAAATGAATCCACTTTGGTACGAGTAAAAGCAAATGAGTCAGAAGTTTGAATGCGACTTTTATATTAAACACCATATCATCATCATCATCATCAGCCCATTTAAGTCCCCACTGCTGGGGCACGGGCCTCCCTCAATCACATGAGGGGTAATTGCCATACTCACCACGCTTGGCAGACGGGTTGGCGAGGGTTTGATATAAATGCAGAGTTTTCCTTCTCTGGGTGCTGATGATCATGCCAGCAGCTTTACCTTAGTCGCCTTTTACGACACCTCGGTAAGAGTGAGGGTGGCCTATTCTACTCTGCCGGGGACCACACGGACCATAACACCATATGCTTTATTGATAATACGAGTTATCATCACTAAGCTATCAGACGGTTAAATCCGAAGAGGAGGCGGAGATCAAAAATTACGTTTTGCTAAAAACTCCCATCAGATAGATCAGTATAAAACTCACTTTCAGTCCTGAAGCAAAAATGGAATATTCAGTCTTCCAATCCCAATTCCTCACGTAAGTCTTGGCACTGAACGCCAAAAGAAGAAATATCAGCGATGCAGCTGCAAGCTTGGCCCGCTTCTTGGCCAAGAGGCGCCACCCGTGGGCCACCAGCAAGCACCATCCCATCGAAGGCATGTAAAGTACTCGTTCGGCCACAACGAAGCCCACGGGGAAGAAGAGATTCGATGCTGGCAAGAATGGCAGGACCAATAACGCCAGGCCCTGGAAAAAGATTACAGATAGGTGACTACACACCTTATTACAAAACCCGATCTTAAATTATTACCGTATGCCATGCCATTCCATTCCCACACGCGGCTTTACCTATAGTGCAGGCGGTGCGGTGCACCAGGGCGCCAGGGTTAGGGGGCGCCGGGAGCCGCTCGAGACAAGAGACTCCACTGTAACGCTTCGCAAGGAGCGAGCGTCTAACCATTTACACAGAATGTTTCATTTAAGATGTCAAGCCCAAAGTCATGGATAAAGTACCCTTTGAGAACACCAACACACCCCCATGTATGTCCTACGATTTAATGTAATTTTCAAGTTATCAATTTATCCATAGCCTTCGGCTTGACACCCTAAATTAATCAGCTTGTATGGTCCTCATATTCCATTTTGTTCCCGCATTTTGATAAAAGAGGGCGCCAAATATTGATTGCACCCGGGCGCTACATGGGCAAGAGCCGCCCCTGCCAACACGCTCATGCCATCCCGTTCCAACACGCTATGTTACGCAAAAGAGGCTGGAATGAGTTTAGTTTACTTTAGTTTTTTTTTTAAATCGCGTTTTGTAAAAATGGGGTAGGAGTAAATTTATCTACTAGCTTCATAATTAAGCACTTTAATCTATCACTACCTACACATACTTGGATCTTAATTTCTTGGGGTGCGACAGAAACATAATATCTACCCTAATGGAGTAACTTGTAGACGATGTTTACGAAGTAATTATCTGCTTAATTCCACAAGCGAGTCACCTTATACGAAATCGATGCTCTAATCTAAGCCAGAGGTTCTCAAACTTATTTTATAGTAAGTATGCTACTTTTATACGTGGCTAATGGATAATACGACAGAAAAAAATCCGAAATGAAAAATACTATTTCTAGATTAGACTCATAGAAATTTAAAAATAATAATTTCAGAATTTTTAATCAGATATTTATAGATAAACAAATTGAATGTAAAAATCCTGCTGTGACGTCATCACTCGGTTTGACAATTTAATAACGCTAGAGCGTTAAAGTAAGGTAAAAAAAGAAGGTAATCCAAAAAACCAAACATCAAACAATAACATCTTGACCAGTCGCCTTAACTTTTTTTATTGTACTAGCACTGACATAACAATGCGTTGAACATCAGGACTAAGTCACTTCCGGCATATTAATGAATATTAAAAAATATATTTCAATAAAAACACACATTTAATGTGAAACTAAAATATATGGGTCATCCTTTTTTTTTCTTTATTCGAAAAGCGTGTAAAAATGTTTTTTTTTGTATAATCGTATTATCAATTGACACCGACGCGTCGATTTCAGCTGCAAAATAAAGCGCTACAAACAGCCAGCTACATACACACAAAATAATAATATAAATACCACACTGTCTTTAGTGCGCCCCTTTTTTTCATCTAGCTAGATACCAGAAGCTTATAACTTCAAATGATAGTTATGCCTGGTAGCAAATATTCAATAAGTGCTAGGCTAGGTAACCTATCAGAAAATAGTTGCCATCGCATGTTCTGATGGTATAAAATAGGCGTTATTGAAGATTTCGTAAACTGTGGCTAAACAGTACTGAGAAAATACGGAATGCTTTTTATACTTTACTGTGGCAATAACTATGGAATATCTAAACAAGGAAGCCAAGGGACTTGCATGGTTTATGAATCGCCGTTATTATTTTAATACATAAGTCCAAAAAATAATAAAATATCCTAGAATAAAGTAAAAAAGATTTTATATGAGGTTTTTTTCTCTTCAGGATCTTCACTAAAAGGAGATATAAACATGCTGAATTTTTATAACTAGCCTAATTTTAACATTAGACGGGGGATGGGGAATTGAGAAGTGATATAAAAACGTTGGTCATTGAAATGTTGATCTTTTTCCAATTCCACTGTTTCTTCCACATGTTTTTTTATAAAATAATAATTATGAGTAGAACACCAGGTGAAAAAAAGTCTTCAAATCTCACTTACCATCGACAGAGCGGAAGACCGAGTCCTCAAAGCGTGAACGGCCGCAGCAATAAGAGTAGTCACCAGAGCAACGGTTGCTAGGTTCCTGGGATCCCTCCAGGACCTCAGCAACGCCACCGTTCCCATGGTCCAGTCACAGCACAGGGCTTCTGGCAGCGTAAGCAGCCACGCGTTTAGGGCGGGCAGATACGCGAAAGTTAAGTGCCTGAAAAGCAATAAACATAAAGTAAAATAACAGCCTATTTGTTCTTGGTGGCAGGGCATAAATTTTCTACGACCAGGAAACAGAAAACAAAGTAATAAATCAATTATTATTATGTTCTATTGAATCGTTTGTGCTGGCACTTGTGGCTACGCGTCAGAGGTCAGTCGTTATTAGGTGAAATCGCGGACGTAAAAAAGAAAGATCTTTTTTTAAGTCCGTGGGTGAAATCTAGGTTTTCCGAGGCTTAAAAATTTTTAAAGTACGTCTATAGGTATTTATTCACTAAAATACTATGTACGTATGTAGGTACATAGTGCTGTTAGTGAATAGTAAAATTCAGTCAAAATGTATTTCTCTTTAAAAATCAACATTCGTTTATATGTATACTTTTTTATTATTTATGTGAATGGGGGCAGATAAGCTGACGGATTATCTGATGGTAAGCGATTGCCGTCCTCTATGGACATCAGCAATAGAGTTGCTGTCACAAGTGCGCTGCAGCTTTATTCAAAACTAATAGGTAGGCTCGTTTTTTGAAGGTTGGAAGGTCGTACCAGTCTCAAAATACCGAGGATGGTGATTCATTCCAAAGTATAGTCGCAACAGATTATATATAAAAGTTCCTTGATAAAGCTATAAAAGATATTCGATAATACACGTTGGTAGATGAATATTGTTAAGTTTATTTCTCTTTATGTCATTAGGTATGATCCCGCACACTGATATAATAATAATAATAATTCTCACAACATCTCATACGTTGACCTGATTCCGTACTAAGTAGCTTAAGCACTTGTGTTACTAGATATCAGACTGCAGAGGAACACCAATATATACTTAAATACATACCCAGACACTAAACAAACACAAGTGTTCATCGCACGAATGTTTGTCCAGGTTGGGGATCGAACCCACGACCTTTGGCGTGAGAGGCAGAGTCACTACCAATTGCGCCATCCGGTCAGTCATATAATTTTTAGGTACTATGTTATTACCTACGTTTTTCATCAATATACCTACACCGTTATTTTTTATTGTTTACATCCCGAAAACCTCATAATAGGTATCGTGAGTGAAGTCCATTTAGCTTGTTAGATCAACAAAATACGCGAAAAAAAAATCTGCTTTTCCATACAAAATAGAATATCCACCCGGCAATATCGTACGAAACAGCTGTTTTTTTTTGCTTATTTTGGTGATCTAACATGCTAAATAGACTTCATTCATGATACCTACTAAGTGGTTTTCGGGATGTAAACCATAAAAAATAACGGTGTATAGACGCGCATTCGTGCTGAAAATATTTTTTCGCTACTTTGACTTGTCGAACTTGTAACACAACACAATGTACATTCTTGAACTTCGAAGCTACACACACACAAACTGTGGAATTAATGTCATGGCTTGACTTACTTCTTTTTTTTCTTTTCTTTTTTTTCTCTTTTCTTTTTTTTTAGTTACATGTACATGATATTGAATTCGATCTAATTCTAATTTTAACCCAATTAATCCAATTATTTTAGTTTTAATATGTACTATTATAATTTCTTAATTAATTTAATTTTGACATTTGTGTATACTATTTATGGACTACTGTCTAGCCTTATTTTTGATTGCTTTTACTGTAGCTAAGTTACGACTGTGATCTGTCAGTGTACCAAATTAAATAAATAAATAAATTTCAATTACAATTTCTGGCTTGAGATCACGTTTGAAACACGCCTAGATTCTCTATCACGTCGAAGAAACTGAATATAGATCAATTCACTTTTGTCACCGGGTCGGCCACCTCTGACACCGACATGGTTTTAGGTAACTTGAAACTCTGGAACTACTGGGCGAGAGTGGCCAGATGCTGTTATTTGAGCGATTCTTCAAGATGTGACTTTCGTGGCTGTCCTCAAAACTTCCTCCTAACATCGTGGCGTGTAATGGATAATACGACAAAAAAAATTACAATTTTTATATGCTTTTTGAATAAAGAAAGAAAAAAAGATCATCCGTATTTTTTAGTTTTCATTGAGTTGTGTGTTTTTATTGAATAAAAAAAAAAATTAAAGATAAATAAAAATGCAGGAAGTGACGTAGGCTCTACGTAGGCGATGTCTTTGCTATACAATAAAAAAAGTTGACTCTCTCTGTCATTATTCACTAGTTCACTACTGTCATTGTCAGCCATTTTCTTTTTTCTTAAGTCAACGTGAGCAAAGGCGTCATTAATTTGTCATGCCGAGCTGTGACGTCACACGGGAGTTATACATTTTATTTAATTTATCCTTAAATATCTTTTAAAAAAATCTAAAACAAATTTTCTCAAAATCCTATAAGGCTAATCTAGAAAATGGTATTTTTCATTTTGGAATTTTTTTTTGGTCGTGTTGTCCATTCCCAATTGCGTTCAAAGCTGTCCTTCTGGAGCCCGGGGTATGAGTAGACGTCAATTCACGATTAGGCAGTCTGGTAATTACAGTGAAGCGACTACTGTCTGACCTTCGCAAGCCTTTACGGGGGAGCCAGACCAACTGAATCATGGTTAAACGTTTCAGAAACTATCTGAAACGAGCAAGTTTCCTCACGATGTTTTCCCTCATCGCCGAGCTAATGGTAATACGCACATAGATTTGAAAAATCCAGAGGTGCATGCTCGGATTCGAACCCGGTACCCCCCGTATAGAACGCGCGTTCTGAACCCTTGCTACCAGCATCGCTCTTCGCTACCGTCCTCAAATCTAATATTACTCCGAAATTCTCTTTAGAATCTTAAAATATTCGGAACAAATTAAAGGCCTCTTCTATAGAATATAACTTTTTCGTGTATTTTGAGATTTTGATGTCAATTTCGATGTAATACCTACAAGATTTGAGAGCGGCCACGAAAGTCACATCTTAAAGAATCACTCATTTGTTAAATGCCACAAATAATTTTCTCCAGTACCTATCAAAGATAAATTCATAACAAATAGACATACCTGCTTTTTTCTGCAATATTTTTAAACAAAAAAAAATGCCTCCCCATATAATTTGCTCCAATCAGCTGATTACTTTTGTGTGGGAAGCTGATTTTCTTTTCTGAGATAAGACCCTATGTTCCTTGGGGGAAAATGTTTGTTTTCATCAGTGTAATGCTCTCGATAAGGAAGTAGGACGGATATAAAAGCACGGTCTATAAATAGATACAAATGCAATTAATTTATTTTATCATAACCTAGGTAGGTACATCATACAAGGCCTTCGCTGCCTTCTGCGAGCACGTCATGGTAGCGAAGGAGGCGGCGGAGCGCGATCACATTCATTTTATTCATGTGGCGCGAGCGAGAGGTCCAGATTGAGGAGGGGAGGACACGCCGAGCAGATGCGCATCTCCCCCCTCTCCGCGGAGGGAGCCCGCTGGTACGTGGTACGGGGGTACTAGCACCAGCATTGCACAGGCTCCCTCTGCTGCCCGATAGGGACAGCTCAGTTCTCCCCGTTGTCCCTATCCACTCTCCTGGTAAATTCGGGGGAGGAACCGCCTAGTCTGCCAGACAGGAGGGCATCCGCCCGGGGAATATCGTGGAGGGAGGCTTCGGCTGGTTCACCATGATATTCCCCAATATGGGCCATGAGGGAGAACCGCTCTTGAGCCGGCGGCATTCCCCCTGCGAAACCAAGGTACGTCATACATAGAATAAGCAAGGGTTGACTCCTTCTATTAAGTGCAAGCAGCACCTGTGCCAGAAGAGGCCACTCATCCTCAACACACTCATACATGTTTCAGTTTAAAGATAAGTTCAAGTAATTAAAATCAAATGGCGGCTCCATAGAGAGTGTTCGGTTCCAGTATACTGGATCAAGTTTTTTTTTATGCTAGAGGCGGGAATGACTTGCTTGCTTGTCCTTGATGGAAAGTAACCAACGCGCCGCCCATGAATATCCGCGAACTCAGAGAGATCGCTAAGGTGTTACGGGCCTTTATAAAAAAGAGTATCCTCTTCTCTTGAAGGTCCTTAGTCCTAGGCGTCGGGAAATACTCCCGCAGGCAAACCGTTCCACAGAATTGAGGTACCTACGTGGTAGAAAGTTCAGCGAGAAACGCACAGTATTAGACCGCCATCCATCGAGATGATGGGGATGGTATAACAATCGCTTGCGAGTGGTTCGATGTAAGAATTTTGTAGCAAGAAATGATTAGTAAAATGGTGATTTGGTCACCCTATATCGACCTACCTACTAAGGGCAGGGAAGGCCACCATTAAAACGATGAACGACGAATGAAGCTCGTAAAATTAATGTAGCCGAGCACCCGCCGTTCCAAAACACGAAAGTGCTTGCCAAACCCGCGCTTTATCTACAATCTGGATTACTTAGCAAAGATCATCTCCTAATAGATTTACGGACAAATAAATGTCAGATCGTGATGCCTAGGACCCGGATTACCTAATTGTAAATATGTACATATTATTTTTAATTTAAACGATTTTCAGTACCAAATGTATATTTATTTATTTATATCGAATATCGTGTATAGATTGTGAAAAGTTTTTATTTTCCATATTTTTCCACATTTCATGGTTGAGTCCATATTTTTCATAAAAATATCACAATCATCCATATTTTCGAACTTCAGCCAATATTATGGCTATATTTAGAATGACATGATGGGAAAAAAATCATCCAGATTTGATGACGAATGACAGGGACGAATGGAAAAGAAAGACATACTGCTATTTGACGACCCGTTTGGAACAGTGGTAGTGAACGCTGCCTCTGGTGCAAGGGTTGCGGGTTCTATCCCCGCACAGTGCAAACATTTGTGTGCATGAACATGTCTGTTTGTATTGGTCTGGGTGTTATCTATGTATTATAAGTATGTATTTACAAAAGAAAAGTAATATATGTATATATTTGTAATCCCTCTGTTGATTCTGATACTTATCCGTAACACAGGTGCTTGAGCTACTTATCTCGGAGTCAGACCAATGTATGTGATGTTGTGAAATATTTATTTATTTATTTACTGCGCCGACCAGATAACCTGGGAAAAGGGTAGGAGGATGATGATATAGACCAAAATCGACAGTTTTGATTTCGATAATTGGAAAAACATGGGATTGTGACATCATTTCAGCCAACAGAAATGATGACACAATCCCATGTTGATTACACAATCCCATGGAATTGTGTAATGCATTCAAATTAATAAGATCGATAGACGGTATGGTAGAGTGTAATTATGGTATCGCAGAATACAAAACAAGAACCCTGTTTCTTTCCTGGAAAATGATATTATTACTATGCTTTCCTTAATATTCCTATGCTTTCCCTTTCTTCACAAATTTATATGTGAAAAAACGATTAAAATGGAATCAGTTTTAGAGAAGTATGTATACGAAAAAACGTTGTGTATTTAAAATTCACAACTTTGTCCACTATGGCCTGCCGGTACACCGACATCTAGTTATTAGGACACTCTTATAAAACGGTTGAACGGAACTGGTGCACCAACGACGTGGTAATAAAAAGTAGGGAAGGCTTTACAGCCCTGAATGACGTAGCATGACGAGCTAAAAGTTATTTCAGCACTTTATAACAACTACATTTTCTGAATAAATTATGATGGAGGTGGTTGGTGTTACGAAGTTGCTTTGTTTTGAGGGTGTTAGGCCGCGTGAATATGGATAATGGTTAGGACAGGCATGATATAAAGCTTCACCAACAGGAATGCTCGGGCACGAGCCTCCCACTAGGTCGAAGAACACATAAAGCATTCTGAAAAACCTTTGTTTTACAACCTTAGGAATAGTTATTTACGGAATTTCTACCATGTACCTTATTTTTGAGTTTCTGATATTTCGGCACTGTTGCAAGCGCCATGGTCACGGAGTAACTGAAGTTTTTGCGGGTAAGATGTTACTGGCAGACAAAACTACCCTCCTTCGCAGTCTTTTACTACGCGCACCTGCGGTACCACTGTTCACTAACTCACTATTTTCTCACACCTGTTCTCGACACACAACACTCACAGTATCTGGCCGCGAAATGACACTTTGTTTAGTTTTACGGATTATTACATTTTCGAATTACTGGATTCCAGATATCTGACAATTTAAACCCATCCTCACGATTGAAACTTGGTAATTTCAATCGCTTCCCAGACCAACTACCTGACCTTGCAACAGTGCCGAAATAACGGAAACTCAAAAATAAGGTACATGATAGAAATCCCGTCAATAACTATACTAATGTTAGTGACCATGAAAGTTTAAAACAATACACTTACTTCATCAAAAAATGTTCGACTTCTTCCCATACATCATTATGTATTCATCATCATTGTACAACAAGTCACGTGACTTACTTATAGATATATAAAAGTTGAATTTTTTTTTGCCCAAAATGGTTGATAAAAGATATGGTTAAAGGGTTGTGAATGTTTACCGATAATTGATTTTTTATAATCAGAGAGCACTTTTTAAAAATATATCCTGCGTACGCGGCTGATCGTTGAGATTGGTCGCCGTAGCCGTAATCGGTTGGAATATTTCAATTAAAAATTTAAATTACATAATAGTGATCTTACCTGGCAGGAGGATGAGCTGCACCCGCAGGGTTGTCAAACCGCGTGAACACGGGCAACTGCGCGCCCATGACGTGGAGCCTCGCTGCCAAGAGAGCGAGGGTGGCGCAGCAGACCGTGGCCACGCGGCGCGCCGCCTCGCCGCACGCGCAGCCCCACCCTGAGCCCTTGCCCCAGGCGTCCAGCCAGGACCATCGGCTGCCTCCCCCGGAACTGCGGCGCTGGTGAACGAGAGATAAAATTGTTAAAATTAGTCTTTTATTTTTTATCACGATTTAGAATCATTATCCCTACACGCTCGGATAGTTTCTGAAACGTGTAACCATGATTCTGTTGGTTCTGTAAAAGGTCTGTCTGTGTAAAAGGGCAGACGGCAGTCGCTTCATTGTAATTACCAGACTCTCCAAATCCTGAATCATGGTCCAAGCGTACCCCGGGCTCCAGAGCGACGCTTTGCTTTGTACGCAACCGGGACTCGTACGTTCATACGCTATGATGAGGAGGTGATGTTGTCCTCACCCGACGCGCAACTGCACATTTAGCACAAAGATAGGTGGAATAGATGGCGCTAGGTGACGGTTCCATCGCGCAAGCGTTTCGTATTTTCGGATTACCTATAACTGTTGATTGTCAACAGGAGTTTGCAGGATTTGCCTCTTTATAAATAGTTTAGACTAGTGGCCCGCCGTCACTTCTTTTCGGTACTTAAGTTTGCTATTAGTACCAACATTTATTTATTTACTTTATTTTATTTTCAAAGAAAACATACAGCCTGATTCACAAAATAGTCAACTTAATAGCCAGCCAGCCACTGGCGCGCGCACGAGTGGGCAGTAAAACAGGCATTTGATTCGTAATAGGAGTCCGTAAGTGGCCGCTGTAGCCGAAATCGGCTAGGACTAATATATATATGATGTGGAGGACACGTTAAGAATCATTAATTCAAATATTGTAGGTATCCACAATTTTGACTATCCGATCCGTGCAGGTCCGTCACGACATCCCTCATCGCCGAGCTAATGGTAGTAATTACCAGACTTCCTGAATCCTGGATCATGATGCAAGTGTACCCCGACCTCCGAAGCGACAGATTTGAGAACGAATTTTTAAAAATTAAATACCCACTATAATCCATCGCGTGTTTATCGGGATTTGAATCCGCACCTTCCATTTTGTTCCTGAATAGCCACCTGGAAAGTGCAGGTTCAAATATCGCCTTACCACGCGATGTATTTTTTAAGTGCGTTATTTACAATCAGATCGGAGACTAAAAATAACATGATAGCATGCATATTAAATTTAATGCAATGTCAATGGCATACAGCGAGACATGCACCGGCAGTAGAATCTGGATTATCCGAACAAATAAAATTTCTAATAGCCATTGCCAGTATTTCTAACCAAAAGTTGTTCTTCCTTAATTCATAGCCATTATTTTAAATCGTCGTGTTGTCTAAACAACACTGGGGACTGTATTCAATCGATGGAATAAAGGGTGTTAATAACCCTTTATTTTTTGATGTTGTTTGATTTGGCTTTGAAAACCATTAACCGAATTTTATATTATCCGATTTATTTTTGGTTTTAATTGCTCTGAATAATTAGGTGCTGTATTTGTTTTG
Source organism: Marasmia exigua (assembly GCA_019059595.1). Lineage (NCBI taxonomy): Eukaryota > Metazoa > Arthropoda > Insecta > Lepidoptera > Crambidae > Marasmia > Marasmia exigua. Next base: position 27,372,626 of record CM032465.1, on the reverse strand, counting down.
TTAAAAGATATATAGTTTTTTGTAGTCTAGTTGAAAGCTGCTAGTTATTTTGTTTGTACTCGGCAATGGGTTTGTTTGTACTCGGCAATGGGTTAGTTTGTTTGTACTCGCCAATGGGTTAGTTTATTTGTACTCAGCAATGGGTTAGTTTGTTTGTACTCGGAAATGGGTTAGTTTGTTTGTACTCGGCAATAGGTTAGTTTGTTTATACTCGGCAATGGGTTAGTTTGTTTGTACTCGGCAATAGGTTAGTTTGTTTATACTCGGCAATGGGTTAGTTTGTTTGTACTCGGCAATGGGTTAGTTTGTTTGTACTCGGCAATGGGTTAATTTTTTTTTACTCGGAAATGGGTTAGTTTGTTTGTACTCGGCAATAGGTTAGTTTGTTTATACTCGGCAATGGGTTAGTTTGTTTGTACTCGGCAATGGGTTAGTTTGTTTGTACTCGCCAATGGGTTAGTTTGTTTGTACTCGGCAATGGGTTAGTTTGTTTGTACTCGGCAATGGCTTAGTTTGTTTGTACTCAGCAATGGGTTAGTTTGTTTGTACTCGCCAATGGATTAGTTTGTTTGTACTCGCCAATGGGTTAGTTTCTTTGTACTCGCCAACGAGTTACTTTGTTTGTACTTGCCATTGGGTAAGTTACTATATACTATTATTAGGATACTAATTATTTTAACTGAACTCGAACAATAATTGCTGAACAATATCGGATATGAAAAACTCCATCTTCTCACGCCTTATACGATTACGTATATAGTATCAGTGAACGGATGTAAGCTGATCAGATTACGATACATTCGTCAACGAATTTAACTCGGCATTCGAATAAATCGAATTCTACACGAAGATTTTCACAATAAAAAACCACCACACACTAAAAGTGTAAAATAATATTTTTAATACTTTATGCACTTCAGATAACATTTTATAACAGTACACTCGAAAAATGATGTTCCCGAAGTCGGCGCCCAATACTATCTTGTAATTTAATACAACATTCAATTATTCAACAGGGATTAGGCGCCGACTTCGGTAAAACCTTTTCTCGAGTGTATTGTTATAAAATCTTATTTGAAGTGTATAAAGTGTTAAAGCCACAAAATTAATAACAATAGAATATAGAAAAGAATATAATCAGGCGTAAATACTGGTGCAGGTTTGAAAAACGATACAAACATTAGGGTCGAGGGTAGGTCGGTTAAAAAACAGCCAGCAACTAAAAAGTAGATAGCCAAAGCAAAACAATGGGAATTGAAGAATGTCCGCTCAGAAATAGAAGACTATCTCACTTCTGTGCATCTAGAGGGAATCAAAAATTGTTGCCAAGTACCATTTCTCCCCCTAGATTTCAAGTAAGAATTTTGCGGAATTACAGAGTGCAGTCTGGCGTAGCAATGTGTCGGCACAGAGGAAATTATACTTTTCTATTAACTCAACTAAAACAGCCCCAAGAGATAGAAAGTAAGGCCAAAAAGAAACATTGAAACCAGCCAGCAAGCTGGCAAAAAGTAATTTCCATTTACAAAGCATGAAACTGGGTCGTAGGAATACTGAGACTCAGTATTGAACTCTGGGAAAACAGATAATGTAGCTGTATTACGGGGCGACATAGGACCTTAGTACTTGTGCCTAGGGTTGGAATTAGCCTGTTTAGATACTAGGTGGCATCTTGGCTGGGGACTTTACTAGATCTGTCTCTGCAATATAAAAATAAAGTCCTAGATAACGGGATATGATGACGTCTTTGTGTTCCACTTTATTTATATTATTACTTGGCTTTAGATTGCAGTATTTGGCATAAGCCATAGATTCTGGTAGATATAAGTTAATGTTTACTGAGCATATTGATTGCATAATATCTAAATGCCTAATGAAGAAAGGTTACTATAGTGTACAAGACTATTTAAATGATAAGGATTCTTGGTCATGTTAATTGATTAATCTTTTGAGTTGTTATTCATAGTAGTCTATTAACTTTCATAATTGTATTTTTTTTGTCTCTTCTCAATTGAAACTTTGTAACATCATCAATATTTGAAAAGAGTAACTACTGAGTTTCTTGCTGGTGTCTTCTCAGTAGAAATCGACATTCCGAACCAGCGGTAGATAATATGTACTATTTTGACATTCATAAGTGTTCTGTGTGGACCTAAATTGAATAAAGATTTTTTTATCTTTTATCTTTATCTTTATCTAAAGCTTTCAAGAACTTAGCCTTTATTCTAAGAGTTAGTCGTCCCTTTTCGGACATAGGCTGCCTCAAACTTCTCCTCTATACCTACACATGTCCGAAATGTTCTTGAATACTGTGCTAGTATTTGGAATCCGCAATACATTACACATAAACAAAAGATTGAAAAGATTCAGCATAAGTTTCTCAAACACTTGAGCTATCGTAGCCATCGCAAATGCGTCGACTACAGAAACACATGCAATTTCTTTAGATGCATGTCTCTCGAGGCCGTGTGGTCCCCGGCAGAGTAGAATAGGCCACCCTCACTCTTACCGAGGTGTCGTAAAAGGCGACTATGGTAAAGTTGCTGGCATGATCATCAGCACCCAGAGAAGGAAAACTCTGCATTTATATCAAAACCCTCGCCAACCCGTCTGCCAGCGTGGTGAGTATGGCAATTACCCCTCATGTGATTGAGGGAGGCCCGTGCCCCAGCAGTGGGGACTTAAATGGGCTGATGATGATGATGATGATGTCTCTCGAGGATAGGCGTTGTCTTTTGGACATGAATTTGCTATACAAAATTTATAATAATAATATAGACTGTCCCAATCTCACAGCTATGGCATTGTCCATTCATGTACCTCGTACCCGAACACGACACACTAAATTCTTTGCCTCCTCTTTTTCCCGCAGCAATTACGCTCAAAACTCGGTTGTAAGTCGTTTGCAAGATGTGTACAATAAGAAATTTGCCTCTGTACATTTGTTTTGTACATCAAAGTATTCCTTTAAAAAGGAATCTGCTGGTGTGCTTCTAAATTAATTCCGTGCAAGATATCTACCCCACCCTCATCTAGATAGTACTTGTAAACCTACCTCCCCCCTCCCTCATTTAGAACCCTTTTACTGCCTTGAATAATAAATGATTTGTCAAAAAATATAAAATCCGTAATTAGCTGTAAGCCATATGAATGAATGTAATTTAATATTGTACAAGAGCTGTGGATTTTTAATAAATGGAAAATAAATAAATAAGGAAAAATAAACTAATTTTGTTTTCTTAAGATACTTATTTCACCCCGGTATACAGACACAGATCCAAATAAATCCCACTCTCCTGTCCCCCTGTTTAAGCTACTTTCATTTGTTTAATAACACAGACATTCGCTTTTACACAGATCTTTCCAAACACCCTCCCCTTATTAACACAATATTCATTTGGCACTGCCTGGACATGATTGAATATATTTTTGTTTTTATTTAATTATGTGTTTTAATTCTTTTCTGTTTTGTTTCCTGTTTGTGCCTATTTGTGTTTAGAACGGCTGTATGCCCTGTGTTGTGATGTCTATAATAAAAAATGTTTTTCTTTCTTTCTTCCTTACTACTTAGTCCCTTTACTATTTGAGTTCATATTATTATCTTAAACATTTCATTTGCGCTAAACACTTCTGTTGCGTACCTATATCTTGTATACACAAGTAATGTTTGGTTATCAAAGATTAGCCTAGATTCCTGAAGATAACTCTTAAACTTAGTTTGTTTGTTTACAACCATATACATAGGGAGGTACTTATAACTGAACTATCTGAAAACATAAGGTAGGTAACTAGGTACCTATTACATAGATATAACATGCTGTGGATACGTGGAATAATATAACCTACTCGTAAATGCAAACTGCCGAAACAATTCGAATAAAGCAAGAAACTACATAAAAGTATCGCACTAATTAATATAATATAGTATGATAGATGTAACACTTAGAACAAAAAAGTTGCTCCCAACGTGACGTCACTTCTCACACTTGCATAATTTATAGCTCTGCTGTGAACGAACGCGCAAAACTTGGATATTTATGCCTATCTTTTATTTTATGATTGTCTAGCGAACACGAAAGGACTTGACGTTAATCAAATAGAGTTGTAACGTAATAAAATATCTGTTGGCATTCGACGTCGGTGGATATGCCCCAGTTGGGCGAAATGTGAGAGTGGATTGTGGAACATTTGTATTGTTCATCAGAACGGTAGATGGAAAAGCACTCGTGATTGTTTTTCTCAAACTTCGCAAGTTCTTAAAGATCAGGGCAGTCTGTTAGGACAAAGATTATTGGCGTGGAATCATTTATAATACAGGGTCAGAGAGGATTTGTATTTTCGTTTAGGAACGAGACCATACAATCAATGTTTATAAGAAGCTAAAAAAATTGGCAAGAAATGTAAAATTTGAATAAAATTGATCATATTTTGCTGTTCGTTCGATGTTTCCTTATTGTTGATGAATTGTCATTTTCTCAAAACTCTGGGAATAATTGACTTCCACTGATTTGTTGCAATGCCTGTACAGTCTAAAATGTTTTTCAGTCCTAACAGAAGTATTTGGCCATCGATCCGGAAAATAGTAAATGTATAGTCTTTTCTAGTCCAGGTTTATATTTTCAATGTTTCAGTTTTAGTTTATATGATAGCTGGCAGCCATCAATAAAAAAACTGCCAATCGTGGCAGTCGATCAGAATTATCATTTGATGATAAGCGGTTGCCGCAAAGCAGACATCTGCAACAGAGTGTAGATACAAGTGCACTGCCAACCTTTTGCCCCCATTTCCTCCCGATTAGGCTAGGGTAGCCAGATGGCTTTTGTATGTTCTCACGACTCCCGAAATGGTGAGAAAAATCCCGGATAACAACTACGACTTTCTAAATATTGTCTTTCGCTGATCTGATATCCAACAAAAGTACTAAAAACCCAAAAAATTGGTGTTTGCTCACGATTTAGATTCGATCTGACTTCATCCAGTACCCTTATACACTCGGAAAAACTCAGCGCAGGTGCTGTTTTACGCCAGTTCTGTGAGGCTGCGGTATCACTTTGGTCGCGCAAGCCCATTAATGCAGAAGCGTGGCTCTCCCACTGAAAGTTTGGTACTTACCTTCTGCGCAACGAAGAGTTCGTAGACGACGCAGACGCCAGTGACGGTGATGCCCTGCTCCTTGCACAGCATGGCGACACCCACACACGCAGTGCACGCAGCTACATACCGCCAGTCTGCAAAAAAACAGAAGTTGTGAATGAAAGTTACTAATAAGTCAGTGAGAATTAAACAAGCCGCGTGGGCTGATGCAATTCAAAGGTTTTAAATTAGTGTCTGGTGGTTTTAAGTGTAGGTACACGTTTGGTGTTTATTTGTTCAGCGAAGTGCCGCAAAGTGATCCTAATAATAAGAATCGTTGGATTGTATCGTTTTTAACACTGCTATTGTGTGTCTTGTCTTGTGACAACTTGCTTGGACCTAATAGAGTCTTAAAACCCGCGATTGATTTAAGAATGATATCCGCTGAATCCGTCGGTCGATAAAACGTAAAACACCGGCGTTTTATTGGTGACTTTGACTGACTTCGACTGTTGACTACCTACTTATTCTTAATAAGTTACTTGACATTGGCGAATTATCTTCGGGTAGAGCCATAACAAAAAAAAACAAATTACCTACCTGTGAGCGGCTAGCACCAACCATAGATAAACTAATTCAAGGAATTCATAGCGTGCCCACGCAATACTTAGTCACCTTTTAATTCCAAGTGAGAGAAAAGATAGTTATGCTTACCTACGATAGAGGGAGCACTCCAGTTTTCATACAAATTGCTTACGATACGCATACGCTATTCGTGCAAGCCCTACTGATTGCTACGCATTGACGAGCCTTATTAAATAATAAACGCTCGCCAAGTACTTACTTTGAAGAGCGCAATTACTTACAACTAAATAAAATAGTCCGCAACGGAATAGTAAGTTCTAAAGAAGAGTACCTAATTTAGTAAAAAGTTAAGTAGCAAATCTGTTTCCTGTGATAGTTTTGTTAACGATGGCCTTCATTGCAACCGTTATAGCGGCACGGACGGTAATAAAAGTTGCCTAACAGATTTCCTTAGCTGTCTTAATGAGGGCGTAAAGGAAGAATAGGTCTAGTACGCTATTGATATCGATAGTATTATTTAAAAAAAAACTAGATCTAAATATACTTACATTTATTATTAAGGGAAAAATGAAATAGGCAAAAAAATCGTTCCCTGCTAAAGATCATGAAGGTTTTAAAACCATTGAATAAGGTTTACCGTAGGCAAGCCAACATGGACGCCTTCAAACGAATGCAAAATTTCTATTTTTTTTTTATTAAGGCCCGAAGATAATTCGCCAATGTCTATTAACTTATTGAGAATAAGTAGGTAGTCAACAGTCGAAGTCAGACAAAGTCATAGTCACTCAATAAAACGCAGGTGTTTTACGTTTTATCGACCTACAGATTCAGCGGATATCATTAAAAGCAATCGCGGGTTTTAAGACTCTATTAGGTCCAAGCAAGTTGTCACGAGACAACGCACTCGACTCACAATCATCATCATCAGCCCATTTAAGTCCCCACTGCTGGGGCACGGGCCTCCCTCAATCACATGAGGGGTAGTGCCATACTCACCACGCTTGACAGACGGGTTGGCGAGGGTTTTGATATAAATGCAGAGTTTTTCTTCTCTAGGTGCTGATGATCATGCCAGCAGTTACCTTAGACACCTCGGTAAGAGTGAGGGTGGCCTATTCTACTCTGCCGGGGACCACACGGTAAGCAGTAGCGACTCACAATAGCAGTGTTAAAAACGATATAATCCAACGATTCTTATTATTAGAATCACTTTGCGGCACTTCACTGCACAAATAAACACCAAATTTGTACACTAAAAACCACTAAAAAATAATTTAAGACCTTAGAATTGCAAAAGCCCATGCGGCTTGCTTTAGCCCTTCCTAGCATTTCTAGTAGAAACGCGGTTAAAGAGCGGCCTCTGTAGCCGTCATCCGCCCGACAAAAATCGTGAATAGTAAGTACGAGGGTACGGATAAGCGATATTTGCCACAACTTCGATCCCTAACACGTGCCACTGCGTTTCCGTAATATAAGTACGGATTTTCTGACAGATCACGGATTTTACAAAAGCTTACTTGTATTACTTACTATAATAATAATATCCTCTTTTGCATACTTGATAAACTAAATATAGAGTAATTCGTTTATATAGAATATTATTGAGGCTTATGATTATACAGTAATTGGTCACATTAAGTAATAAAAATGCGACCACACATTCCAATTGCAATCTGAAAGATTTGAAAGTTTAGAACAACAACCTGGAAGACTGACAAGTCACATCTAATAATGCCTGTGTCTTAACCATGCTACACTTGGTCTGGTTCCCCTGAAGAGAACCTATACTTATTGACGAATGCGTAAGTCAAGGAAATCTTCGATATCAAGCGATTGTCATTCCGTCCCCATCATCTCGATGGATGGCGGACTAATACTGTGCGTTTCTCGCGGAACTTTCTACCACGTACCTCAGTTCTGTGAAACAGTTTGGCTGCGAGTATTTCCTGACGGCTACGACTTGAGGACCTTCAAGAGAAGAGCGTACTCTTTTTTAAAACACATTAGCGATCTCTCTGATTTCGCGGATGTTCAGGGGCGGCGTTGATTACTTTTCATCAAATGACTCGTCGGCTCGTTTGTCCGCCAGCATAAAAAAAAATCAATGTCAGCCAGATTTTCTGTATCTGTTTAATTTGTTTTTAAAGCACTCGACGGATGGATTGTATTTACCTGTATAGCGTCTCCTGTTGGCAGCGCGGGCGTAACACAAGAGCGCTCCAAGGAAGAACAGCGAAGACAGCATCTCTGCCCTCCCCACCACACCAGTTACCTGAACATAAAAAAGAGAGGTTAAAATTAACTATAACAAATGCTCGTTCAAAATATGTTTCGGTTTTTAATGTAATCCCTGCATTTGCCTGAACGGAAGACGAATTTTGACGAATGAGGTGTCATTTGATTAACTTATCTTAAAAATATGAGTGACACTGGGTAAGTATATTTCATAGCCCTGCTAGGTATGTTGTGACACGCTATATTGACGTATTTGAACAGTGGTAGTGAACGCTGCCTTTGGTCCAAGGGTTGCGGGTTCGATCCCCGCACAGTACAAACATTTGTGTCTAAGAACATGTCTGTTTGTATTGGCCTGGGTGTTTCGTATGTATTATAAGTATGTATTTACAAAAGAAAGGTATATTATATGTATATATTTGTAATCCCACTGTTGATTCTGATATCCGTAACACAGGTGCTTGAGCTACCTATCTCGAAGTCAGATCAATGTATTTGATGTTGTGAAATATTTAGATAGTGATCTGTGGTGACACGCAGTCGGGTTTTTTTATTGAAAGTATTAGGTTCAGCTTCTTTTTAGTTTTATATTTTTGCTATAGCAATTTATTCATAAGTAACGCACTTCAAAATTTAATCGCGTGTTCAGGTGGGATTTTTTTTTATTTATTTATTATGGTACACTGATAGATCACAGTCATAACTTGGCAACAATAAAAACAATCATAAATATAAGGCTAGACAGTAATCCATAAATAGTATACACAACATGTCAAAATTAAATAAGATTAAGTATGTAATTAAATTAATTATAATAGTAGTATTAAATTTAAATAATATTATTAAAATTAGATCCTATACAATTCAATTCAATGTCAAACAAGTAAAACCTACTTACTGAAGTTACTAGAGAGAGAGGGTTTCATTCGCGAATATTCGCGAAGTGTTTACTTACTGCTCTTTTGTACGACGAAAATTTGTCATCAAATACATCTATACCTGTGTCTTTGCTGAAACACGCTATCTTTAATGAACCGACCGTCTTCCATGTTTATATAGTAAAATAGCCACATGGACCGTGGAGCACATTTTTAAGTGACTCATTTATTTTCAGTTGACAAGTGAAATGGGATGAAAGTGAGAAAACTTTATTTTCGTTTATTTTTTAAAGTGAGGGTTATTAGGAGATGCCCGTCGTCTTGTATTCATAATACAAGTACAAGGAAAGCCCTAGTTTGAAATTAGGTAGGTAGTTCTAGTCGGTCCCTAACATTACTTAGGATCGTGGTCGCTGGAACTCATCAACTAGACCAACTTTATCAATTCTGATCGCAAGTAGCCTTCATCGCCTTGTAGAACTTTGGCAGGGGTGTAGCTCCTTTTATTATATTAGGTCAGCCCATTGTGTTGGTGACCGGCCTCGATCTTTTCCCTTCGGTGTTGCCAACAAGACCAATTTTTCAAGGTTATCGTTATTATTTTGTAGGTACGCCCTGTTGGTCTAGTGGTTTAAGTACCGGGCCATGATTTCGGGGTTCTGGCTTCGATTTGCTCCCGGCAAAAAGTATGTTCTGAGTTTTTTGAACATAGCTCGGGTTTGTGGGCACCAATTCACATTAGGCAGGCGTGGTGATTAAGCCTAATCCCATAATAGTACCGATGACTTGAATTCTATGATGGGGACTTTTGACATGCAGTGGGACAGTATATAGGTTCATAGTACTGCTAGTAGATGATCGGCGTGAAGTTTCTGGTGCATCTTCCCCCCATTTATAATCCCTAGTTGCGTCCAAAGCTGTCGTTTCCAAGCTCGAGGTACGCTTTGACCATGGATCAGGATTCGAGAAGTCTAGTAATTACAACGAAGCGACTGCCGTTGGATCTTCGCAACCTTTAGACAGGGGAGCCAGACCAACTGGATCACGATTATGCACGTTCTAATATTGTAGGTGTCCACGATTTTGAGAAACTATCCAAGACGTGCAGGTTTCCTCCCATGTTTTCCCTCACCGCTGACCTAATGGTAGAAATATGCACATAGACGTAAAAGATCCTATTAAGGTGACGGGTAGGGCACACTTGGGACGCCAATCGATTTTAATTTTTAGCTACTAAACCGGATCTATTTTAAACAATTTCGGGGTAACGACCTTTCGGCAAAACACTTATACCTTACTATTTATTTAATAACCATGCACAAATGTTGAATCCATTTTTGTATGTGAAAAATTTATTCACGCTAAAAGTGGCCGCTTTTGGCGGTAATCAATTTTATTTTTCGCGAAATTGTTAAAAATAGATCCGGTTTAGTAGCTAAAAATTAAAATCGATTGGCGTCGCTAGTGTATCCTACCCGTCGCCTTAAACTTTGACGTTCGTTCCGATCAAAATGGGTTTATTTCTGTGTATAAAACATATTTCAATCAAAAGGTCTGTTCAAAAGGTCTTATTTCATTGATAAAAAAATGTTTCCTGTAAAATTTGTTTATCTTGAAATAAGAGCTTTTGAACTGTACTTTCTTATGAGGTAATATCAAAACGCTTTGCGTTTTAATTTGCTGTAACAGACTGCCTCGGTGTCGCAATGGTTAGTCTGTCGCACTTTAAAGCGACGGTTGCGCCTGGGGTCCCGGGTTCGATCCCCGGATCTGGCCAAAATTTGTACCTGTTAAGAATTTCTTAGTGTTAGCCCGGAGTCTGGAAGTTGGCTGTCTTGTACCCCGGTGCCTCGGAAAGCACGTTAACCTGTTGGTCCTGCGCCTAATACCTCTTCGGTCATGTTACACTAGTGTCCCATCGAAATAAGAGAGTACGGGAATAGAGAGTGCACTTGTGTCTGCGCAAATACTTGTGCACTATAATATGTCCTGCGACGATGGCTGATTGCTGAGATTAGCCGCCATGACCGGAATATCGGTTTGGAGGACATTAATATGCCAATGTAACTTGTTCTCCTTGGTGGTTACAATGTTTTATCTGTGGTTTGCCGGGCCGGCACACCGGATGAAATTAATTACTTAGAATCAGAAGCAAAACCCCATTGCATCCAGCAATAAGCATTTTATTTAAACACTCCCAATCCAAGATGTTACACACAACATTTGAGAAACTATGTTTCAGTAATTCAGACTGTAATTTAGTCGGTCTGGTTCCCCAGTCTAATGGTTGCGAAGGTCAGACGGCAATCGTTTCATTATATTTACCAGACTTCCCGAGTCCTTGCAAAAGCGTATCTTTCAAAAGATTGGAACTTTGCATTTGGATCAGTGCAAAGATGCGGAACAGTGAAACGCATCATTTGGAACATTGACTCTTCCGCTCTTCTGATCATTCTGCTCATATGGATCATTCGGCTCACTCAGATCATTCAGCTTATTCGGCTCACATGGATCAATCAGCTCGTTCGGCCCACTCGTCTCATTCGGATCATTCTACTCATCAGTGATTCGTGGTATCGGTGAGCGAGATTACTACCGCGTTACGATTGACCACGAGATCCATTTGTATCATTCGACTCAAATGGAGCGAACATTAGAGATTCTTAGCAACGTATCATTTGGCTGAGTCGGATCACTGAGTCCTTTCATTAAAGAGTTATACACGTCTACTTCGAAGCGACAACATTGGACGCAACTAGAAATTACACGCTTAAATGAGAGAGATGGACTGTCTATCCATTTCGTAGCAAAGCGTGCCCGTATCAAATATTCGAGTATCGGGAATAGGGTCAATGAACAATTTTTGCCTTCGATTTATTGAAGTAGGTCAGGCTCAGAATTGCACAATAATTTATTCACTTGGCGTGAATAAGTGATTCCCTATGTAACGTTGCTTGTTTCGGCTTACTGAGGGATTTCGAGCGAGCGAACAATTTGTGACGATCACGTGGTGATGCTACGAATAGGGTAGGGTATACGACTAAGATTTTACAAAATATAAATATTTTGTCGAAATATAGGTCAATATGTGCCAATCGCAAAAATTCTCAATTAAAAATATAACGTCTAGCTGGTTTTATGGTCATTCAAAGATTCATGGGCAAGTCCATTTTAAAAGTATGAAATTATTAAAAAAGAATTATACAATTGAATAACCCATACAATTTGCACCAATTATTATAATAGAACCATTGACATAAACGAAACATTTGTAATAGCTACCATACAAAATTCAAATGAAATGCATACAAAATACTTAAGTGTGACGTCACATCTAAGTAGCCATTTGTATGGAGCGTTTTGGGTTTGCCCAAAATAATGTGATTGTAAAGTTGTGATATCTCAGGTAGTTTAAATGAGAATCAAGTGATTCTTTCAACGATGTTTCTATCATTGTGAGGTCTTTTGATTGCAAAATTAAAAAAAAAGTAGTCGTATACCGTATTGTATGCGGTGTTTACCAAATATTAAAAGATGAATTAATTTTTATTTTTTTACAACATCACATACATTGATCAGACTCCGAGATAGGTAGCTCAAGCACCTGTGATACGGATATCAGAATCAATAGTGGGATTACAAATATATACATATTAACACTTTTTTTAAATATATACTTATAATACAAAGAAAACACCCAGACCAATACAAACAGACATGTTAATGCCCACAAATGTTTGTTCTGTGCGGGGATGGAACCCCCAACCATTGTGAACCCGACCAAAGGCGGCGTTCACTACCACTGATCTAAATGGGTCGACAAATATCAGACAACATCACATCGACCTGATCGTAAAATAAGTATGTACCTAGAAGGTACTTATTACACTTAGTGATGTAGGGATCAGAATCAAAAACCTAACGTACCATTTTTAATATCGCTTGTGATTCTCCCAAATAAACTTTTTACATGCGCATTTGGTTTGCCAAAAAGTTGCCCTTCAACCGGACAAATAAATATACGCACTCACATACACTTTCCCATTTGTAATATTAGTATGAATTGTTTGAAATATAAGCCGAGTGGTCCCGGCAGAGTAGAATAGGCCACCCTCACTCTTACCGAGGTGTCGTAAAAGGCGACTAAGGTAAAGCTGCTGGCATGATCATCAGCACCCAGAGAAGGAAAACTCTGCATTTATATCAAAACCCTCGCCAACCCGTCCGCCAAGCGTGGTGAGTATGGCAATTACCCCTCATGTGATTGAGGGAGGCCCGTGCCCCAGCAGTGGGGACTTAAATGGGCTGATGATGATGATGATGATGTTTGAAATATTCTATCCTTCCGTGGGAGAGCCACGCTTCGGCATGAATGGAATGGCTCGACCAGAGTGATAACACGGCCACGACAATAAACCGGCGTGAAGCAACACTGTGCTGTTTCGCTGCGTGAGTGAGGGTACCGGAGGCCAATCCGGGGGAAAGGGGGGTTTAAAGGTTGGCAGCGCATTTGTGACTCCACTGGTGTCGCGGACGTCCATGGGCGGCGGCAATCGCTTACCAACAGGCGATCCGTCTACACATATACAAAATCATAGATTTCATAGATACAAAATTCACTAATAGTTAGAGTTAGCGAAGCTATGTTCACGTAACGCCAACTTGATAGAAAATTATTTCTTTCCATGCCATCATTTTCACGTTACCTACATTTGTACCTACATGTTTTTTGTTTTATATATTTTTTTATAGTGGCTCAGTATATTGGCTTTCCTCAGCCTGATGGTAAGCAAGATAAGAGCCCAAGTTGCGATTACAACGGAAGCGGTGTCAAGGCATCACCTCCGTTGGCACCGCCATACTGGCCCGCGAGATGCTTCTTCACGCTTCGTTTGAAGGAATCCATATTGTAGGAAGGAGGAAATACATGCGCCGGCAACGAGTTCCATTTCTTGATGGTGCGGCAGAAATAGGAACTGCCAATTTTTTTAGTTCGTAAAGATATGCATGTATGGTACAATCACGTGTGTAAAAGTACGATTGTTAATTAATGTTATATAACTACCCAAACATAGCCCAAAGGATTGCATGCCTCAAGTGGCAATGGGCAGGCCGCATAGCGAGGAGAACAGACGGCCGTTGGGACGGAAAGATCCTCGAGTGGAGGCCACGTACAGAAAGTCGCAGCCGTGGCAAGCCCCCCACAAGGTGGACCGACGATCTGGTGAAGGTCGCGGGAATCTCTTGGATGCGGGCGGCGCAGGACCGATCTGTGTGGAGATCATTGGGGGATGCCTAAGTCCAGCAGTGGACGTCTATTGGCAGAAATGATGATGAACTAACCAAACGGTTTGTGAACAGGTTCTCTTTTTTGGTGACCCAGAAGAAATGCGTTTCGCATACCCATTCGTCTGTAAACGGATGGGTTATATCGGACTCTCCTCTGGAGACGGCTTCTCCTAGCGAGAAGCCGGCCAGAGGCATACCGACTAAAGCTCCTATGACTCTCCCTCATCGTCCATAGTGGGAGAAAGTCTTTGTTTAGTTATCCAAACCGCTCTACAAAAACAAAGCAACACATAAAAATCAATAGTCGAGTCCAAAGAATTCCTTTTAAATTATATAAATACTATCTTTGACTGTGTAAAAATAAAACTAAACAACTACATAGCTATGCACTAGCGCAGAAATGTTCCAGCGTAAAAGCTACACACTAACAGACGGTTCAATTTTGTTTGTAGTCACAGAATAATGTGTAGATTTGAGATTTGCATTCTCTTTGTCGCCGGACGGGGGAACCGTTTCTATTCCGCTTCTGCTGAGACGGGACTCCGCGTTCCGGACGAATTGGGGTCGTTAGGGGATGACGCGTCGTCCGACGGTGCAATGTAACGAACTTGTGAATTGTAAGTCTCGGGTTTACCTACTTATACTAATACCTAAGGGACGTATCAATTTTACATTTTATTAATATTTGCAAACACCGCCGAAAACATTTCACAAACGTTCAATAAACCTTTGTTAGCTAAAACGGTGTTATAGAGCAGTGTTGACGTTTGAAAAATGTTCATACAAAACTTTCGAAAAAAGAATAAAATCCGAAAAAAAATTTATAACACCGTATATTGGCTTTCTCGTGCAAATAAATCAACCAAATCACTACTGTTGTCAAAATTGTAAACTGTAAAAAAAAGTTTAAATTTCTGAACTATTATAGTTTATACATGCACAGCTGATCTGGTTCGAGGTTATATGTTAGGTGTAAAAGACAATTTTGATCGCAACCGAGAATGTCACGCTAAAATGATGAATAAATAAGTTTAAAAAGGTTTCAGAGGAAGCCAAACGAATAACGGGGTCGTCCATCGCAAATTAACCATCACAATCAATAAGTATCATAGATTGCAGTATAACCATCAATATTTTTATTGAAAAGGCAATTTTTTTTCCTTACTTTCTACTGAAAGTCACGTATGCCTTTTTTATGCTAGAGGCGGACAAATGAGCAAGCTAGTCACCTGATGGAAAGTAATCAACGCTGCCTATGAACATCCGCGAAATCAGAGAGATCGATAAAGCGGTAACACTTTAAAAAGAGCATGCTTCTTGAAGGTCCCTAAGTCAAAGCCGTCGGGAAATACTCCTGCAGCCAAACCGTTCCACAGAACTGAGGTACGTGGTAGAAACAATTAGCCTACACACACACACTTACACTATACTCTCTCTCTTGAGTCGATTCTTCATATCTGAGGAACGAGGATCGTGGTCAGCCTCATGGCTGCATCTGGATCAGTGCAGAGATGCGGAACAGTGAAACACTTCATTTGGAACATCGACTCTCAGATAGATCCGTGATTCATTCCGCTCATTCAGATCTTTCGGCTGATTCGGATCATTCAGCTCATTCGGCTCATCGGATCATTTCGCTCATTCGGATCATTCGCCTCACTCGGATCACTAAGCTCATAATTAAATTTAGTTTAGGTAAGGATTAAAAACACGTGTATTGTGTGCCATCGTTTTACCTTAAAGAGCCTGTCTCTCACAACACAGGGCGACCTTATGTGAGAACAGTCCTATATTTTTTCTTGTAGTGGTGTGTTTCTGAATAAATCATTTTTATTTTATTTTATTTTATTTATCATTCGGTTCATCAGATCATTGCGCTTATTCGCATCATTCAGCTCATCGGATAATTCAACTTATTCGGATCACTCGAACTCAAGATCCATGAGTCGAATGATACATTCGGAGCATACATTAGAGATTCGGAACCGTGTATCATTTGGCTGATTCGGATCACTGAGTCGTTCCAGTAAAGAGTTACACACGTCTAATTTGTAACACTATACAATAATCAATAAAATACTGCGACCGCACAGGCATCCCACCCTCAGTTAATCCCCTAACTGTTCGTTTAGTTTGCACAATTTCAGCAACTGCATTAAGAGAAAAATTGCCTTATACTACACTGTTAGAGCATTTTTTACAAAAGTCATTTCCTATACGACGCTAACCGTTGTGAATGGACTGAGTAATGGAAATGGACAGGAGTTCGATGTAAAGAACTGAACGTAATGTGTAAACGAAGTTGTAGAGGGATTCTAGAGAATTGTAGAGCTACTTGAAAGGAGAGCTATCTATTATTCAGGGGTTGATACGTTTGTTTGTGAGTATAGTAACGTAATATTTTTACTATTTTCCTTGAGTTTATCGACTTTTTATGTAAATACTTTTTATCAACACTCATGGCATAATCTTAAAACTAAGAACTCAAAGTAAACACGTTTTGACAGGCTTAATACAGTAACACAGCTCAAAAGAAAATTAATACTCACGACTACGACTTAGGGACCTTCAAGAGAAGAGTGTACTCCTTTTTAAAAAGGCCGGCAACGCATTAGCGATCTCTCTGATTTCGCGGATGTTAATGCGCGGCGATGATTTCTTTCCATCAGGTGACTCGCTTGCTCGTTTGTCGCCTCTAGCATAAAAAAAAATAATTGTGTATTATAATGACTAATAAAAAGTTTAGCCGTGTGGTCCCGGCAGAGTAGAATAGGCCACCCTCACTCTTACCGAGGTGTCGTAAAAGGCGACTAAGGTAAAGCTGTTGGCATGATCATCAGCACCCAGAGAAGGAAAACTCTGCATTTATATCAAAACCCTCGACAACCCGTTAGCCAAGCGTGGTGAGTATGGCAATTACCCCTCATGTGATTGAGGGAGGCCCGTGCCCCAGCAGTGGGGACTTAAATGGGCTGACGATTAAAAGTTTCAATTTTCACAATAGCCTTTCTATGACTAGTCAAAATCCTAAATTTTTGGATTAGGCCTTTATAATTCTGAAGGTGCATCATTGTGCTATAGTTTTTTAAGTGAGGTCAAGTTATATATCGACGATGATGTGGTAATACCTCCTATCTAACAAGATTTTTCGAGAAAATTACTTCCTTATGTCATTGGTGTTAAGGTTGATTATTAATTTCAGTTAATTTGTTAGATAGGAGGTATTGACACATCATCGTCGATATATGACTTTAGATAAAGTACTTTATGAGACTACACATAACTCGGCTCGTTTTTTAAAATAACGCTTATGTTTTAATAACCCCTATTATGTGACAATAAGATAAACTACTATATTTTTATGTAGCCTCTTTTTTATATGTATTGATTATTATAATAATAAGCCATTATAGCCGAAAGTAGCTTTTCGTATATAGTTTATTAATATAGTTTTAAATATCTACCCTAATTTTAACTAAATGGGGTTTAGGGAGTTTTTTGACTGACTTTCACCAAGCAGTAAATTGGTCATAATAATTATACTTTGCCAGCTACCTCGGCCAACGCATTGGGTTGGCCATTCAAAGAGGTAACGCTGCCAGCATTCTGGGCACGATGAGTAGCGGGGCAGATTTTTCATCTCATCCATCATCTCTTGTAATAGTATTCCTTTGCCAGATTAACATAGATCATCATCATTAAAAGAAGGCATCACTTATCTACATTAACGTTGTTCCCGCACAGAACTAATAACAAATATAATCATCAGCGCAGATATACCTCGCGTGACTAGTGCAAACATCATCATATACTTGAAAAGATCATGTACGAGTATTGTACATGCGATTTTAATTTTGATGTTTGAGATGTTTCCGAATGTTACAAAAAATAATACCAAACAGTAACAAAAGAAGATTGATGTGCCAATTCGTTCGACAGTCTATAATGCGCGGCTAAAATACGTCCGATTAAAAACGCCGATACGTTCACCCAGTGCTTTTAAATACAATTTAAAAGCCGTAGATATTCAGTCGATCGGAAACAACAGTGGTCAAATGCACGTTAAACGATATATCCGACAAAAACCCGAGATCAAAAAATAACCAGGGTTGCCAGCGACGTATAAAAACCGAGTGGTGCGGACCTTTTGATTGGAGTGCCTTTGTGTTGGGCGAATTTTTGCGCGATACACTACCCAACACAACACACACAGTTACAGTGTAACAACGATCCAGTTAGTCCAGTTCCCCGGTCTCTCCGGTAGCCGCTTTATTATAATTACCAATATATTTTTAAGCAGATAAACGGACAGATGGCTCACCCAATGGCACGTGATTACCACCGCCCATGGACATCTGCTACACATCATCACAGATCATTATCATCATCGGCATCTTCACAGATACCGGCTTATAAGGAAGGAATAAGTTCTTTTCTTAAAGATCGACAGGTCGTATCTGTTCGGAAACTTATCAAAATCTGGATCAATGTCCTTGCGTAGGAAGGTACCACCAGCTCTGAACAGGACGGCATTGGAGAATAACATAAGTACATTTTTAGGTATATTTTAATCGGTGAAAATGTTACCGTCTTCAGGCTTTCTCGTCCTAATAATAACATTATTTTAAATACTAATTTATTGGTTTAGTTCTATTGACAATGTAAGCAAGTCGTTAGGGTACTCACTCAATAATATGAGGAAATACACAGTGGAAACAGCTAAGTACATAAATGTACCCGCGAGTGAAATACAAATGAGCAAAGTGCAAACAAGTGGACTGCATTGCCTATTTCAGGGCGAATATAGGTACACACGCAAGGGGCTACTGTAACAGGGACAGACTAAAATCTTTAAAAACTGTCGCTATGAAATTTGCGATTTTGAGGAAGGTCAATAATCAACGATGATTTTGGTGTCCTTATTATGGAGCCCTAATGGCGCCCTAGCGCCAGTATTTTTATATTTCTCACTTTCACTCAATTATATCTTTGCTGTTTGTCCAAAAATCTTCAAGAGGGCCATCAGAACCCTCCTACCTAGATTATAATTAAAATTAAAATCTGTAAAAAATATGTAATATAATGATAAATTATACTTAACTTTTTACCTATGGCCCTTCAGGCACCTTTCTCGTTTTTGTGTTCTCTATCTATTCATGTCAGGGACACATGTTTTTTGATAATAGTTTAGCTCTTAAGTTATCTCGTAAATGTGCATTGTACAAAATTCTCAACTGTTATCTGTTTTGTGTTCTTAATAAAATAAAATAAAATTGTTAAATGATCGTGCAAGTAATGAATTTTGTAAATTCGTTGGTATACCTACCGTTATGTCACTGTGTGATTGCGGAACTGAGAAATCATACTGTAAATAGTTAAGCCCCTATTTTTTTTTAAAATTTGCGACTTCATAAATAATATTTTACGATTTTTTTTTAATTTTATTTCACCATAATAACGTTGGACGTGAAAAATATAAAAGTACTGTTGAGCTGCTGTTGCTTTTGTTGCAGTAAATGTTTCCCACCGCGTATTAGTGAACGCGCCGACATTTTTGTCGGATCAAAGTTTTAAGCTCGTGAATACTGGCGGAAATTAAAGTGTGTCGAATACACCCGTAGCGTGTGACGTGACGTCATGCCAATGCAAGCCGAAGCTGAAGTTGGGATGGCCAACGGAAAATGGAATTAAAAATTCAGCCCGGTGAGTAAATTAACAAAAATATCTGGTTTCTTTTTTTATGTGATTGGTGGCAGACGAGCAGTAAGCAATTGCCACCATCCATAGACACTCGCGACACCAGTGATGATTATAGTTGTGATTTGCCTGTTAAGAGCTGGCGTATTAAACAATCGGGTAAAAATTCCATGAACTACCTTTTTAAGCGTCATGTTGTGTGTTACGTAGCGCGGCCACTTCTAGACCAATTACTACTCGTCTCGTCATTTACACACACCTGCAGCTATAATATAGACAATAATAAAATATATAAATTAATTAATAAAAAAATAAAAAAATCATCATCAGCCCATTTAAGTCCCCACTGCTGAGGCACGGGCCTCCCTCAATCACATGAGGGGTAATTGCCATACTCACCACGCTTGGCAGACGGGTTGGCGAGGGTTTTGATATAAATGCAGAGTTTTCCTTCTCTGGGTGCTGATGATCATGCCAGCAGCTTTACCTTAGTCGCCTTTTACGACACCTCGGTAAGAGTGAGGGTGGCCTATTCTACTCTGCCGGGGACCACACGGCCAATAAAAAAAAAAATTCTTTACTCAAAAAAAGAAATCATATTATAGTATATAACACACTTAAAAATTTCATCTCGTGTTCAGTGTGATATTGTAAATATACCTACAATATTGATGGGACTATCGACAGCTCATGTCGAATCAAGCACTTACAAAATTTCGTCGGCTTAGTAACGCGTTCAGTGGTCTAATTGGTAGAACCTTCGCCCGGATTGTGGAAGGTAAGGGTTCGAGTCCCAGCTGAACACAAGGTGAAAATTTTAAGTGTGTTATATACTTAAGAATAAATTGCTATAAAATATCAACTACAAATCATACTATAGTCTATACTATAGTAAGATCTCTTTTTATGATGTCTATACATTAAGGTAAATATCACAAACATTTTTCTATGCTAGGTACTTAGCGAAGAGTTTTTTTTCTTTAAATGTATTAAGACGATTTCAATACGTCAAGGAAAGGCAAGTAAGGACATTAGATAGGGAGGAATGGTGAGTCTTGGGGGAGGTCTTTGCCCACTCTGCAAACTATTATATATTTTTTTCATTAAAATCATTACAGACCGAACAAGCACTCCAGTTTAGTTACAATACGTCTAGAAAGTTGTACAACGAGTGTTTGAGCTAACGGAGTTTTTATGTCCTGCCATACTACATATTTGCTGAATAAACAATTTATTTTGTATTTATATTTGACATCAAAGGAGTATGCCGTTGCCGTCAGCACTAAGCATCATACTGCCTCGGTGCAGTGGCGCAATGGTTAGTGGGTCGCACTTTAAAGCGACGGCTGCGCAAGAGGTCCCGGGTTCGATCCCCGGGTAGGACCAAATATTTGTAACTAAGTTTTCGGTAAGAAATTCGTAGTGGCAGCCCAGAGTATGGCAGTTGGCGGTCTTGTCCCCCGTGCCTCGGAAAGCACGTAAAGCGGTTAGTCCTGCGCCCGATCCCTTTCCGGTCGTGTCACAGTAGTGTGCCATCGGAATATGAGGTTAAGGGAATATAAAGTGCACTTGTGTTTGCGCAAACACTTGAGCATTACAATATATCCTGTGTACGTGACTGATCGTTGAGATTGGCCGCTGTAGCCGTAATCGGTTGGAGGATATTATTATTATTATTAAGCAACAGAGGTACCATCATTTATATTCACGACTTTATGCCCAATTACTTTATATTTAACTTGTACATGGACAGGGAAAATTATTCATCTGATTCTCATGTTATTCTGTACATGAAAATTGCTTTGTACCGTTTTCCTATTTTGAACCTCATAAATATTTACGGCATTACATTTTATTTATCATCGATCCTATTTACATTTAATCGCACGCGGTAAAATGTTTTTGCGGAGTGTTGGCACCGCCGTTGTCAGCTCCTGTTTTCTTTTCTCTATAAACATAGGGGTCGACACAAAGAGGTGACGACAAGGGGAAAAAGGGTTGGGGGTGAATGAAAAATTGTGTGACTTATTTCGACTGACAGGTTCTATACTTTTTAACGCGGAGGGAAAAACCATGCGTTCACTCGATATGAAATATTATCGAGAGAACGCCGTGTGGTCCCCGGTAGAGTAGAATAGGCCACCCTCACTCTTACCGAGGTGTCGTAAAAGGCGACTAAGGTAAAGCTGCTGGCATGATCATCAGCACCCAGAGAAGGAAAACTCTGCATTTATATCAAAACCCTCGCTAACCCGTCTGCCAAGCCTGGTGAGTATGGCTAATACCCCTCATGTGATTGAGGGAGGCCCGTGCCCCAGCAGTGGGGACTTAAATGGGCTGACGAGGAACGCATGGTTTTTCCCTCCACCAATTTTGCCTCCACTAAAAAAGGAAATACGAGTAGATTATAGGACCGTGCGAGAGCCACGCGTGAATGGGCCGGCTCGACCGGAGCGATACCACGGCCTCACAGAAAACCGGCGTGAAGCAGTACTGTGCTGTGTTTCGCTGAGTGAGAGAGGTAATGGAGGTCCAATCCGGAGGAAAGGGGGGTTTAAAGGTTGGCAGCGCATTTGTGACTCCACTGGTGTCTCGGGTGTCCATGGACGGCGGCAATCGCTTACCATCAGATTATCCGTCTGCTCTTCTGGCACATATTTGATAAAAAAAAGATTAAAACGTACTGGAGTACCTAGTGCCATAAATCGACTGTCCCTAAGTATAGTATAGAAATCGAAAACTAGCACTTTACAGGAGAGCACTTTGAAGTTTATTTTTTGTATAAAATTTACACCTATTGACCTAACTTCAGTTAATTTGACAAATATAATAAAATGGTTTTAATTAACAAATATATAAGACCTATGCATGGAATTTATTGATAGTTTCTGAGAAAAGTTAGTTTCGATACTTTATTACGGTCATCATATAAAAAAAAATCGAAACTGCTCTTTTTGGTACTATACTATGGAACAGTTTTTGGAAAATTTGTCGTATAATAACGAATGTGGCAGATTCGATAACGCAAACTAATATAACATCAGCGAATAATATCGAATCAGTCACTTTCGATACCTCAATCAAAAAAATGTATCGATGTACAAAATCGAATCTGAAACTTTCGATAGTATACATCGAGTAAGTTATAAGTTATTTCAAAATTCAGTTACTTATAGTTTTTTTAATATTCACTCATTATATCATCACATCAATTAATACATCTTATGACTTAATTTAAATTAAATTCCTAAAAATCTACCTACATACCAAATTGTTCCTGTTGCTACGTTTGTATTGAGTAGTCTTAAAATCCGGGAAAATCATTGTATTTTCGTGGATTAACCTACTCATGATGACAAAAACATAACACTATCAAACAAATAAACTTGTTAAAACGTTATGGTAGTATTCCGTAGCACGCACGTGATTACCAAAACGATTAAAAACGACGAGTGAAGCAGCAACGAAATGGGTAGTTTCGTCCTGCTCGCACGCTTCTTGTCACCGCGTACAGTATCGATAGTGAACATTCGATCGTTTACTCTGGATCATTTGTTAGATATTATACCAGTATAATATATGGACAAATGGTGATATTTTAGCTTAATTTTTTTTAGTGTAAAAATATATTAAAAGAAGGTTGTTTTGCAGCAATAAAAAAAATCTTGTGACTCCACTTGCGGTGGGTGTCCATGGGCGGTGGGAATAGCTTACCACCAGATGATCTGTCTGCCACCTATCCAAAAAAAAAAATCTTACCGCCTCCGTGTGTATGGGGTGCACTGCGAACAGCATGGCGGCGACGAAACTCGCAAACTCCGGCAGGAACATGGCGCACACCCTGCAACAAACAAATGTTGCCAACTATAACTTTTGCGAAAATTTTGCACCTTTTCGAAAAGATCTTCAGCCGAATTTGTTAATTAAAAACAGGTAGGTATATCTAGAGGCTGGCTACAGACAGCGGTAACGCTTATAGGTCATCAGAAAACCGAAACGCTTGCACAATGTAATTGACACCTGGCGACATCTATTGATATAAAGTGGAACTAATGTCCCGAGACGAAGTGAGGGCGGTCCACTAGTTTATTTATACAGAGATAAATTAGAGGCAACGAAAATAAATAAACGAAAGATAAATTGAAAGCAAATAGTCTTTCCTGGTATGGCCATGTAATGAGAAGAGGGGAAGAACATGGAACCAAAAAAGTGATGAGTTTAATTGTAAGTGGGTGGAGGAACATACGACGGCTGAAAAAGATGATGGAAAAAGGGGTGGATGATTCGATGACGAATGACAGGGACGTATGGAAAAGGAAAAAATACTACGCCGTCCCCAGATAACATGGAATGATAGGCAACGACGAGGCTTAGAGGTAAACCGAAAAGGCGAAACACTTGTGCATTTCATAGCCCCCCCTCCGTCATCTATCTTTTTTGTTAGGCTATATAGGCACAGAATAATAAGGCTAGGCTAACGCTTGACCAGAATCACGCCTGATTGAAATTACTATTGATACCTTGGGGAATTAAGGTCCCGAAATAAATAAAGGGCCGGCCACTATTCTGTAATATACACCGTTATTAGTTCCATACAATATATTAGAATATCCACCGGCAATAATGAACACCTCTTAAAAATTTTTTTCGCTTATTTGGTTGATCCAACATACTAAATGATCCTTATTCACGATACATATTATGAGGTTTTCGGGATGTAAGCGATAAAAAAATAACGGTGTATAATTTTTAAAATCTCTTTTTTTTTTCTTAGCAGCGGGGTTAAAAATGTAATGTTCATCAATTAGAATTTACTAAATTAAATAATATTCACACTGTTTTTAAGAAAATGTTGAAATATCCCTAGATATTGTTGATTGTGTATTTGGGTTGGAGGTGGCAACACTCCGTATAACTGGGTCAGCGGGTAGAACAATCACCGCAATGTGCCACCGCCAGCAGAATTTGCGTTAGTTTCGAGGATTCTTGAGGGTCTTGGCAGCTAGACAGCTTGGTACCTTAGTATGTATGTACGTGCACACCTTTATATATATTGTATTATTATATACACAGGATTATTTGGAAAACATCAATAACCTCCCAGGTACCGATTGTAAACTCTAATTTAACAACTTTTTGTATCGACGCAATATTGAAATCTCAAGAAAAAAACATTTACACAAAAAGTGGCTTTCTTTGAGTAAGTACCTGTTGGTACTAAGACTATATATAAATACCATCTCTTCACTTAATGGACGCCTATTTATACGGAATCTTAAATTTTAAATGAACAAGAAACTTCCAACCTAAAAACTTAGAAGGCACAGCGTGTACAGCCTTTAAAACTTTCAAGGAGCATTAAGAAGAGCTCTAATGAACACAGTCCACCCGAGGGAGTTCTGACTTCAAAAGTTCCAGCTACACAGTGGACCCAACTATTTTTAAACAGCTGAATTATCGCCGATGGGGGCGAACGTCCACTCTCGCCGGGGCGCGGTGTTCGAGTGACAATAATTGGCCAAGTTTGCGGGTCGACGCGGCGGTGTTTTCTCTGTAACTCTTGGCGCGGACAGCACACGGTTCCAGTAGACTAACGTACGTGCGCAAGTTACTGTAGCTCTATCTATGTTGTCGTTTTCTGTATCGGGTTCGAAAGTTATGTGGTTGAACTTATCCTTTGAATGAAATATTACATACCGACCGACAAACTTTATGACGGGTTCTTTGATATTATCAAACGATGCCGAGTGAACCAAACACCGAATTAACTTTTTACTTTCAAATTAATAATTAAACCAGCTTGTTCGTGTTCTACTTCAGGGATTAGCTATTACTTGAGGGGTCTGTGGAATTAAAAGAAACATAAACGTGGTAAGACCAAATTTAGTAAGATGTGTTGAGTTTTAATTGTCTGTCTTAGATTAACCTTTTTTTTATTTAATCTAAGTTTTCCGCTGATAAGTCCGTCCATGGTTCAGAGGTGAAAAGGTTTCTAAATTCGAAACCGGTCAATGCAATAAGAGCTTGCTTGCTTCATGATTTAACTTTCGTCGAGTAAATTCTTTCCTATTTGTTCTTTCCTTGTACAATATGGACTCCGTCCGGTCTCGAAGCGGCTATTAATTTAAGAACAAATGTGCAGCGTGATCGTTCCGCGGCAAACTTCGATTGGAATTAAGATGTCGTTAGCGACTTTTTGCGAGGTGAAATCTTCCGTGGACGGCGAAAAACATTTATTCTTAACTTAAGCTGATTCGCCGTAAATGGAAGCTTTGGGATGTCATCTATTGTGTGAGAGGTTTTAATTTGAGAATAATATTTTCTTTTGATTTATAAGCAACGCATTTTCAGCTTACCTGATTGGAAGCTAGTAATTCTACTTTAAAATTACTAAGTTTCTTGCTGTTTTCTACTGGATTATATTCATATTCTGTACCAGCGGTAGATTTCATATTCAACATAATAATGTCCTCCAAACCGATATTTGGGTCATGGCGGCCAATCTCAGCGATCAGCCATCGACGCAGGACATATTATAGTGCAAAAGCGTTTGCGCAGGCCACAAGTGCACTCCCTATTCCCGTACCCTCTTATTTCGATGGGACACTAGTGTGATACCACCGAAGAGGGATTAGGCGCAGGACCAACGGCTTAACGTGCTTTCCGAGGCACGGGGGTACAAGACCGCCAACTTCCAGACTCCGGGCTAAGCCTGAGAATTTCTTAACAGAAAAACTCAGGTACAAATTTTGGGCCGACCCGGGGAATCGAACCCGGGACCCCAAGCGCAACCGCCGCTTTAAAGACTGACTGATCCCGCGTTCATCGATTTCTCGTCCAGAGCCATGGGTCGATATAGTTACTTAATTATAGGTGCATAATAACTGTATGCGCGCGCTGGAAGTTGTTTTGATTTGTTAGCCGTAATAATTTTATATTTAAACTGTAGATACCCACACTCCTATTTATTCATTATAATAATTTAATAGTATGTATCTCATTATTATTTTTTAGTACATAAATATAGACACAAATGTAAGTATTATATACCCACATTACACATACACGTTAGGTATACAAAATACACTAGACAAGCGTCCGTGGCACTCATTCAGCTGGTCTCACTGAAAACCAGCGTCATGGTCTTTGTCTGGGCTTTGACATAAGCTGAGTGAGGGCAATTTATACTAGACGTCATAACACATCATAATATTCATTTGGCACTGTCTGGACATGATTGAATATAGTTTTGTTTTTTTTCCTTTCGTTTTATTTATATGTTTTTTTAATTATTTTATGTTTTGTTTTCTGTTTGTGTCAAATTGTGTTCTGTTTACAACTGCTATAAGTTGTGTTGTGATGTCTATGATAATAAATATTTTCTTTCTTTCTAAAGTGCGATCCACTATCCATTGTGCCACCGAGGCAGTCAACATACGATATACTCGTACGAGTATATAATGATGATAGTATTTTTCCTTGCCATTATGGACCTTATTCATTTACCTAGATATATTTGTGACAGCGATAATAGTTAGTGATCAGTGACTGCTTCGATGGCGCAGTGGTTATTGGATAGCACTTTAAAGCGATGGCTGCGCAAAAGGTCCCAGGTTTGATGCCCGGGTCAGGCCAAAAATTTGAACCTAAGTTTTCGGTAAATTCTTAGTGTCAGCCCGGAGTCTGGAAGTCGGCGGTCGGGTACATGACCGCCGACTTACAGACTTTCGTGCCTGCCGTCCTGCGCCCAATCCCTCTCCGGTCGTGTCACACAGGTGTCCCGTCGGAATATGAGTGTAAGGGAATAGAGAGTGCACTTGTTTTTGCGCACACACTTGAACACTATGGTATATTCTGCGGACGTGGCTGATTGTTGAAATTGGCCGGCGTAACCGTAATCGGTTGGAGGATATTATTATTATTAATAGTCAGTAAGTAAGTAGAGTAGGTAAACCTGCTAGGTAAATCATTAATGTGAAAAAAGAAAATACTTTCCAAAAGCACAAAACCCCAAACCCATATCCTCAAGCGAAATAATACTTTAACAAACGGAAACATACCTAGCGACCGCAAAAAAAATATTTGCAAATGTACATTAAATATTCACATTCGTTCAAAAAGCAATTATCCGAACGTGCGCGAATACTTAATAGAGCGAAGGGAAATACGCAACATACAAATAAACTCGATTGTTTTCAGATAATAATGAGAGCCGAACTGAACAACTCTTTGTGGATGCTGTCTAAATAAGATTCGGTTGCCATGTCTGCAGAAGAGAAACAAAAATAGCTGTATACACTCGTATTTCAGGAATACACGTGCCTTTTATTTGTGTCAGATTGGTTGTTGTATGTAGGTTTAACATTGCGTTTCCAAAGAAGCGGGGTGTGCGAAGTAACTTGTGACTCCACTAGTGTCGCGGGTGTCCATGTCCAAGTGATCCGTCTGCTCGTCTGCCACCTATGACATTAAAAAAAAACTAAAATTGTCTAATGACATTTCTCAAATTACACGTCTTATCTCAGCCCCACTTCATTGGAAAAAGAGCGGCCACTCGACGAAACATGCAAAAATAAGGCGTGAAGCAGCACTGTGCTGTTTTGCTGCGTGTGTGAGGGTTCCGGAGGCCTAATCCGGGGGAAAGGGGGATTTAAAGGTGGCAGCGCACCTGTGACTCCACTGGTGTCGCGAGTGTCCATGGGCGGCGGCAATCGCTTACCATCAGGTGATCCGTCTGCTCGTCTGCCACGTATCACATAAAAAAAATTCTCCGCACACCTTTCATTTTATAAAAACAGTATTTGCGGAATTAAAAAGAATGGCACTAAAATTCTAATATACCTATAGCTATGGCGGCAATCGCTTACCATCAGGTGATCCGTCTGCTCGTCTGCCACCTATCACATAACAAAAAAAGCTAGGTGTGCAGAGCGTGCGGAGTTGTGCTATGCTGTGCTAGGTGAAGCGTGACTGGCGGGGCTGAGTGGTACTCTGAGCATGGTAGTTTCTCCTGACTCTCCAAAAAAAAAACCTATAGGTAATACAGGTTTACGTACAACCCAGTAGCAACTTGTGAAATTGCACCGGCGTCATATTGCCACGTGACGTGGGTTGCCGAACTCTCGATAGTTGCAAACACGTTTAGTCTCAAAGGGACAACTTGCGGCCCGATCCCGCAGATTGAGCAATATTTATTAGCATCCTACTATGCGTGTACGTTGGGTTATTAGAATATTTGAAGCCCTGCACAAGATTGTATGGACCTAACCGCCAAAAGGTATGACGCTAGATTAAATATTATTACCAATGGCTAATATTATTTTATATGGAAAAATCGAAGAGGTTTTTTCATGTTGGCAGGCAGAATAGAATATTCGTATCTAATTTCGTCAACGCACAACTGATATGAGGCTTAGCCGACGCTATTTATGGAGGAAAATGAATAAGTGTTCGGTCGGTCACTAGTTATGAATTATTATTGTCTGGTAGAGATCGCTCCCAGCGATAAGACCGTCTAAATTGTATATTGTATCTATGTATACCTAGCTTTTTAGTTTTGTATGTTTTGCTATAAAAATAACTATTCTGCACATTGTTTAACGCTCAATAAAATTCGCTTACAAGTCACAATAGTAATAATTCTACTTTTGTTATTTCAAAAGTAGAATTTACTAAGCCCCCATGGATGGTTGGATAATAACGTCAAAAGTACCCACAAAAATAAAGTCTCGTACAACAGTGTATTATAAATAGAATTTAATCTGTAACAAGTTGTAATATTGCCATCTTGTTGGCGCACGAGTTTGGAGTAGGTAGGTATAGAGCCATCTCAGTTGCGAGCAGGTTCAACCTCAAAGTGACAAGTTGTGCTCATCAGATCCTTATTAGGATCCAATTTATGCTACCTTCGTAATTAATATTGGCCCTGCTCTATTAATATCTTTTTGAGAATGAAGTTATAAACGACCTGTTTGGAACAGTGGTAGTAAATGCTGCTTTTGGTGCAAGGGTTGCAGGCTCGATCCCCGCACTGTAAAAACATTTGTGAGCATGAACATGTCTGTTTGTATACGTTTGGGTGTTTTCTACGTATTACAAGTATATATTTACAAAAGAAAAGTATTATATGTTTATATTTGTAATTCCGCTGTTGGTCCTGACATCAGAACTAACAGCGGAATTACACACACACACACACAATTCCGTGTGGTCCCCGGCAGAGTAGAATAGGCCACCCACACTCTTACCGAGGTGTCGTAAAAGGCGACTAAGGTAAAGCTGCTGGCATGATCATCAGCACCCAGAGAAGGAAAACTCTGCATTTATATCAAAACCCTCGCCAACCCGTCTGCCAAGCGTGGTGAGTATGGCAATTACCCCTCATGTGATTGAGGGAGGCCCGTGCCCCAGCAGTGGGGACTTAAATGGGCTGATGATGATCATGATGATGACACATTCCGTAACACAGGTGCTTGAGCTAACTATCTCGGAGTCAGATCAAAGTATGTGATGTGAAATATTTATTATTATAATTATACCAAACCCTAACCCAATTACCTATATAATAACTGTTAGCCAAACTGTATGTCGTCATGAGGTTTTGCGTTTCGATAATACATGTATTATGATAATAATATGCTGTTCGAGTATGTAGTAGGTATAAAAAAAGAAGTATTAAAAAGGCTATAAAAGCTGCCAACGATAATTATCATGTAAGTTTGATAAGAGGTTTAGGTATTAAAAACGTAAAAATAGAAATTAGGTAGACAACCTACTTTTCCGTTATATGAAGATCATCGTGTAATACGCAGATATTTATGTTCGAGGGAGATTGAAAATAAATAAAATAAATATTTTACAAAAACACATCCGTTGATCCGACTCCGAAATAGGTAACTCAAGCACCTGTCGTCGACCTAATTCTAATAGGACGTATCTCATTTTTTAACATTGGGCTTCTAGAGTCCAATTCTCGGGATTTTCGATATGAAAAAAACATGGCCGATGTCACAAGGAATCCATACCAAAACCTATGTTTTAGTGATACACATTCATATGATGATAAATGTCACGAGCCCGAGAATTTACCATAGATTACGAAGATTGGTAGAATCGGGGCTTAGTCCGTTACTCAATTTAAGGAATATGTCATCCATTCCATACAAATTTGACGTTACGTCATACATTTATCCACGGATAAAGAATGGTCTATTGTATGCCGTGTGGTCCACGGCAGAGTAGAATAGGCTACCCTCACTCTTACCGAGGTGTCGTAAAAGCCGACTAAGGTAAAGCTGCTGGCATGATCATCAGCACCCAGAGAAGGAAAACTCTGCATTTATATCAAAACCCTCGCCAACCCGTCTGCCAAGCGTGGTGAGTATGGCAATTACCCCTCATGTGATTGAGGGAGGCCCGTGCCCCAGCAGTGGGGACTTAAATGGGCTGATGATGATGATGATGAAAGAATGGTCCAATCGGGCCATAGTAATACAGCACTTATTCAATATATTTTATATATTGCAGTAAGTAATCTTTCTTTTTTAAGCTAGAAGCGGACAAACGAGCAAGCGAGTCACCTGATGGAAAGTAATCAGCGCCGCCCATGAACATCCGCGAAATCAGATAGATCGCTAATGTGTTGCTTGCCGATCTTTTTAAAAAAGAGTACGCTCTTCTCTTGAAGGTCCCTAAGTCGTAGCCGTCGGGAAATGTCTATATATATATATATATATATATATATATATATATATATATATATATATATATATATATATATATTATATATCTTATTTATAATATAAGGAGGTAATTTCTGAAGACCACCACAGACATCGCTTATAGGTAAACCGAAAAAGCTAAACGCTTGCGCGATGTAATCGGCGCCCAACGACATCTATTGGTATAATTTGAAACTAATGTCCCAATAGTGTCCTAATTGTGAGGGCGGGCCACTACAGTATCTACAATAAACCATTTATCGGTTGGTTGCTCTTTTCCTCTTCATTTATCTATTTTTCATTAGGACCCGTCAGCATCAATAGTAGCTTAACACTTTAGTACCATATCAAAGTAACTGTTCTGCCTATTATAGACAGTTTCCAAGGGGTTCGTAAAAATGTTACTTCGGTGGTACCGTCAGCATCAAAAGTAGCTTGACACATTAGTACCATGTCGAAGTAATATTTTTACGTACCCCTTAGAAACTGTCTATATTAGGCCGAACAGTTACTTTGACATGGTACTAAAGTGTTAAGCTACTTTTGATGCTGATCGTACCTACCTAACAACTGATGAACTACTGTAGTATTTTTGTAAGACGCTACTGTTGTCCTTAGCCCAGCAATTTTTATTAGGGTTCCGTAGCCAAAATGGCAAAAACGGAACCCTTATAGTTTCGTCATGTCCGTCTGTCCGTCTGTCCGTCTGTCACAGCCGATTTACTCGGAAACTATAAGTACTACAGTGATGAAATTTGATGGGAATATGTGTTGTATGAACCGCTACAAAAATATGACACTAAATAGTAAAAAAAAGAATTGGGGGTGGGGCCCCCCATACATGTAACTGAGGGATGAAATTTTTTTTTTCGATGTACATACCCGTGTGGGGTATCAATGGAAAGGTCTTTTAAAATGATATAAAGTTTTCTAAAAAACATTTTTCTTAAAGTGAACGGTTTTTGAGATATCAGCTCTCAAAGTCGTAAAAAGTATGTCCCCCCCCCTCTATTTTTATAACTACGGGGTATAAAATTCTAAAAAAAATAGAGGTGATGCATGCTAATTAACTCTTTCAACGATTTTTGGTTTGATCAAAGTATCTCTTATAGTTTTTGAGATAGGTTGATTTAACTGTAATTTTGGACTTTGCTGCTACGGAACCCTTTGTGCGCGAGCCCGACTCGCACTTGGCCGGTTTTTTTTTATGTGTTATGTGGCAGACGAGCAGACGGATCACCAGATGGTAAGCGATTGCCGCCGCCCATAGACACCCGCGACACCAGTGGAGTCACAAGTGCGCTGTCAACCTTTAAACCACCCTCTCCTCCGGATTAGGCCTCCGGTATCCTCACTCACGCAGCGAAACACAACACAGTGCTGCTTCACGCCGGTGTTCTGTGAGGCTGTGGTATCGCTCCAATCGAGCCGCCCCATTCATGCCGAAGCGTGGCTCTCCCACGGTCAACTTTTATGTTAGGTGGCAGATGAGCAGACGGATCACCTGACCAGCAGCGGAGTCACAAGTATTGGGCTTCCGGTACCCTCACTCACGCAGCGAAACACAGCACAGTGCTGCTTCACGCCAATAAGCAATATGGACGGCAAGTAATCCTGTATCGAGTAAACAGTTATCAACCTCATTTCCGAAGTCCGGAGCAAGTTCTGAAGTGCAACACTGGCATATTGGCACGTGTGAGCTCCACCAATAGTTCCCAACATTTCGTGTTTGGCCTCAGTAGGGTACTTAAAGGTGGATTTAGCGCGTCAGATATTTATTAGTAACCTACTTGAAGCTTGAATAGTTATACGTACATGGGTACAAACTTACTTAATATTGTTGTACATCACGCTACCAAATAGAATGTCCTCCTCATCTTAGCGTGTGATTCCCGGTTGCGTCCAAAGCTGTCGCTCTGGAGCCCGACGGTATGCTTTAACCATGATTCAGAATTGGGGAGTCTGGTAATTACAGTGAAGCGACTGCCTTGACTTTCAGTCGACCAGGGGCGACGTCCAGTGGGTCGTCCGAGATACCGCTGGAGGGACGAAGTCGCCAAGGACCTCAAAGCACTCAACGTGCACGATTGGGCGGCATTGGCACATGACCGCAAAAAATGTGGGAGACAATTTAAATGTGGGAGAGCCACGCTTAGGCATGAATGAGCCGGCTCGACCGGAGTGATACCACTGCCTCACAGAAGACCGGCGTGAAGCAGCCTGCGCTGTGATTCGCCGTGTGAGTGAGGTTACCGGAGGCCCAATGGGGGGAAGGGGAAAAGGTTGGCAGCGCACTTGTGACTCCACTGGTGTTGCGGGTGTCCATGGGCGGCGGAATTGCTTACCATCAGGTGATCCGTTTGCTCGTCTGCCACCTCTCATATATAAAAACAAAAAATGGCGAACTTTGACGTCGGAGGCCCAGACCCACTTTGGATCGCTGCGCCAGCGTAGTAAGTAAGTAAGTGACTGCCTTGACTTCGCAACGCAACCACAATGAGGAGGTGTGTGGCAAAAAATAACGTGAAAAGCGCACGGTGTCTTCGTCAAGTGAAATGTTTGGTAAAGTAGGTCGAATTCAGTCGAATTCACAGTCACTTAATTAAACGCTGGTGTTGACCTACAGATTCTGCCTGGACCACTAATTAAGGGCCGAGTTGACCAACTTTACAAACGACTGTTATCACGCTTTAACCAATAGCGCTTTACAAGGGAACCAGACCAATTGAATCATGGTTACACTTTTTAGAAACTATTCGAAACGTGCAGGTTTTCATGTCCTCACCGCCGAGCTAATAGAAATACGCACATAGATGAAAATCCATAGGGATTCGAACCCGGTCACTCTGTATGGAAGGCGCGTTTTGAACCAGTGAGCTACCATCGCTAAAAAATAGAACGTCAAACAGTCTTAAAGGTTCATTAATGTTTAACAATTTTTTTATGAACAATGAAAGTCTCATTTCACACAATTTTTTTCCACTATTTTTCCAACTTCCGGAGGAAAGGGGGGTTAAAAGGTTGACAGCGTACTAGTGACTCCACTGGTGTCACGGGTGTCCATGGGCGGCGGCAATTGCTTACCATCAGGTGATCCGTCCCCGTGTGGTCTTGCTGATGGTAAGCAAGTTTAGTTCTATGGACAATGTAAGCAAGTCGTTAGGGTACTCATAATATGAGGAAATACACAGTGGAATGTACGTGTGGTCCCCGGCAGAGTAGAATAGGCCATCCTCACTCTTACCGAGGTGTCGTAAAAGGCGGCTAAGGTAAAGTTGCTGGCATGATAATCAGCACCCAGAGAAGGAAAACTCTGCATTTATATCATAACCCTCGCCAACCCGTCTGCCAAGCGTGGTGAGTACGGCAATTACCCCTCATGTGATTGAGGGAGGCCCGTGCCCCAGCAGTGGGCACTTAAATGGGCTGTTGATGATGAGGTGATCCGTCTGCTCGTCTGCCACCTATCACATAAAAATAAACTATTGTAAAGATATTTTGGTAAGCCTTCGTGGTTTATAAAGTTAACTTTAAGATGGCAAACCGTATATGGTGATAATAAATTAAGGAGTCTATTAAATTTGTTTAGCAATACGAATACATTTGCAAATGTTAGCGGTTGATTATGTTTTATTACAATGCTTCGTGGGAAATTGGAAAAACAAGGAAAATTGGCACACAGAGTAAATTTACTTTTCATTTGGACTCCAAGTTTCAATGTGTAGTAAATAACAATTTTGCTTACGTTTTCATAACTCTGATTACGAAATAAACATAAGAAATACACTGGCTTACATGAATTGGGAATTTCCTTTGGTAGATTTACCTTCTGAGCTTTAATGTACATATATTATGTCTTCCATACATAACATTAGTATTTGACTGCCTCTTTCGCGCAGTGGGTAGTCCGTCGCACTTTAAAGCGACAGCTGCGCTTGGGGTCCCGGGTTCTATCCCCGGGTCGGCGAAAAATTTGTATCTGAGTTTTTCTGTTAAGGTGACGGGTAGGGGCACTAGCGACGCCAATCGATTTTAATTATTAGCTACTTAACCGGATATATTTTAAGCAATTTCAGATTAGTATCTACCTAATATGATAGTATTGGGCGCCGTCTTCGAGGACGCCTTTTTTCGAGTGTACATAAAATGTTATGTGAAGTGTGTTAAAAATATTAATTAAACTTTTTAGTTCGTGGTTTTTGAAGGCGGTTTTTTTACTATACATAGAGCTACAAAAACACCAATGCGTTTTGTTTTTGCTGTGATATCACGCAAAATTATTTAGTCATTGATTTGAATCGTTTTAAGGTGACGGGTAGGGCACACTAGCGATGCCAATCGATTTTCATGTTTAGCTACTAAACCGGATCTATTTTAAACAACTTAAGGGGTACAATCTTTCGGCAAATACTTACACTATTTATTAAATAACCATGCACAAATGTTGGGTCCGTTTTTGCACGCGAAAAAATGATTCACGAATCAATTTTTCGCGTACGCGTTGGGCCTCCGGTACCTTCACTCCCGCAGCGAAACACAGCACACTGCTGCTTCACGCCGGTGTTTTGTGAGGCCGTGGTATATTACTCCGGTCGAGCCGGCCCATTAATGTCGACGTATGGCTGTCTCACGGTAAAATTGTTTTTTTGTTCGACCAAAGTATAAAGGAAGGCTCAGTTACTGGCACAGTTTCAATCAACAAATTGTTTAAAATTTTACCGACAACGATAGGACGGTATTATGAGTAAATTAATTACGGTATATAATTAATTACTCACGTGAAGATAAGACAAAGGGGTCGGCGTAATTAAAGGGGAGTTGTAAAATAGGCGTCGCGGTTAAGTGAAGGGTTATGAAAAAGTAATTCAGTTACAATATTAATTTGATAAATATATCTACCCTATTCAACGTTTTTTAATGAGAAATTGAGGCAAACGAGTCACCTGATGGTAAGTGATCACCGCCGCCCATGGACATCAGCCACACCAGAGGGAGTGGAGATGCGTAGCCGGCCTTTAGGGCCGGTTCAGAAATACCGCTGCGGGAAGTTGATTCCACAATGAGGAGGTGTGTGGCAAAAAATAACGTGAAAAGCGCACGGTGTCTACGTCAAGTGAAATGTTTGGTAAAGTAGGTCGAATTCAGTCGAATTCACAGTCACTTAATTAAACGCTGGTGTTGACCTACCGATTCTGCCTAGACCACTAATTAAGGGCCGAGTTCACCAACTTTACAAACGACTGTTATCACGCTTTAACCATGCAAGCACCAATAGCAAGCACGGTTATAGTGTGATTACTATTATTATTATTTGATAGAAATGGGGTGAGCCCCGCGTCTCATAGGCACTGCGACCAGTAGATGGCGTGCCACTTTTGGCGTGAATTAATTTTTCGCGTACAAAAACGGACCCAACATTTGTGCATGGTTATTTAATAAATAGTATAAGTGTTTGCCTAGAGGTTGTAACCCCGAAATTGTTAAATATAGATCCGGTTTAGTAGCTAAAAATTAAAATCGATTGGCATCGCTAGTGTGCCCTACCCGTCACCTTAAAACGATTCAAATCAATGACTAAATAATTTTGCGTGATATCACAGCAAAAACAAAACGCATTGGTGTTTTTGTAGCTCTATGTATAGTAAAAAAAACCGCCTTCTAAAACCACGAACTAAAAAGTGTAAATAATATTTTTAACACACTTCATATAACATTTTATGAACACTCGAAAAAAGGCGTCCTCGAAGACGGCGCCCAATACTATCATATTAGGTAGATACTAATCTTGTAACACAACATTCAATGAGTTAAATTGACGATTGTAAAGCAGTAATTTTTATATTACGAGGTGTGAACATTTTGGCTAAAGTTTCATTTTGTTGCTCGAATTGGTACTATGAACAAAGCAAATGAGTTGAATACAATTCCGTAATAAATTCTAAATTTAGTCTTTAGACAAACTGGATTCTACCTGAACAAAGGCTTACCTTTATTTTCAGAAGATTTTTCTATTAAAGAACTACGATCGATATTCCATTCCCGTCCCTGTAGTTACTCGGGATATTTCAAACTCATATCCTTTGTTACTCTTCAATTTAGGTCCGAAACGAATTGTGTTCACATGTTCTTTTTGTTTCTGCTTGATAAAGTGGGCAAAATCTCTAACCATAAAATGCATTTCTCCGAAACGAGGCTTTCCGCATGCCGGCGGCATGCAGCCATGAATTTAAAAGTAATTCCATTATAAGTTTGGAGTTGGCTGGAAATTTTCGAGTTGCAAATAATGTGAGGGGCCTAAAAGTTCTGCTTCATACACTAATGTGATTGGAGTGTGCTCGGCAGTGAGGATATTACAACTTTTAAGTGGCGTAAACAAGTTGTCGGTGCACGGCAGGCAGCCAATCGCAACACACGACAGGGAACCATCTCCGCGCTGTGGGCACGTGGCTTCGGAGTGATTATACAATTGGGAAGGGTGAAATCGTTATGACGAGTCGGATGTGCTAAATAATTGTTATTTGTGCTTCTCCGGAGAACGCGGTTTTAAAGCACAGATAAGTAGGTAAAAGTAATATCTATTTACACAATATTAAAGTTTTTGTACGATTACATCGCTCATTTATTGTAAGTTCAGTTTCACTTACAATTTTATTTATATTAGTTCACGTTCGATTGTCACTGTGTATACACAATAATCAAAATAAATATAAATCAAGATTCTTCAAGTTTTTTCCTACATTTACTATCAAGATAAATCAAGATAAATGTGTGAGTAAACAAGTACTGATACAGTTTTTTTTTACAAAATTTTGGTCTAAGTGTACCTTGAGCTCCAAAATGGTTTCCTACTATGGACATAAGTGAGAATTACATCCTATGATAAGGCCTAGAACGCATTGGCGGTAGGCCGCGATACGTCGTGCCGTTGCGGCAGGCCGCACATCAATGTTTACATGAAACCGCTTGATAACAACGCACTTATCTGCGGCCAGCCGTCAAACGCTCCGATTTTTCTGGAGCTGATGTGCGGCACGCCGCATCGCGCCTACCGTTAGTGCGTTCTAGGCCTACGAGAAGGAGAGAATATTTTTTTTGCACTTTTCACTGTAGACTCCCCCCTCATTTTAGCGTGTATTTCCCGGTTGCGTCCAAAGCTTTAAAGCCCAGGGTGCGCTTAGACCATGATTCAGGATTTGGGAAGTCTGGTAATTACAATAATGCGACTGCCTTCTGACCTTCGTAACCCTTTAACAGGGGAATAAGACCAACTGAATCATGGTTACACGTTTCAGATACTATCCGAAACGAACAGGCTTTCTCACGAGGGTTTCTCGCACCGCTGAACTAAGGTTAATACGCACATAGATATGAAAAATGCAAAGGTTTATTATTAATGTTGGTAAATATGTAAACAGATGCTGCCATACCGACAGCTAGTTTGTAATACATGTCACTGGATGGCGCCACTGCGCCAGCCAATTATAGCGCATGCTGTTTCTGATTCTCTCTCTTCTCCTGTAGCCTATTGTTGTTTTTATACAATGAATATTTTATACTTAATTTTTACGAGTTAACGATTCTACAACGTACCCTCTGGACCCTTTTTAAATGTGTTTATAGTTTATTATAGGCTCGGATTCGAACCACGACTCCCCACGCATAGAAGGCGCGATGAATTTCTTATTCACTGAGATATCATCGCTCTACTGAGCTACCATCACTCTGATCTCACTGTTTGCACCTGCGCTGTAATCTGCTGTGTTCGTCTGTTATTGTGTTGCCTCATCAAAATATGCACGCGGCTAATTATTAGATTCCCGGTAATTGATGGCATTTATGTCCCGGTTTATTAGGTTTCGGGATTCAAACTATGTGCAAAATTTACTGCAGTTAATATTAGAATGCACTGTTTGTTCTGTTTATATTCATATAGGTATGTAGAGTCGGGCCACCAAAGAAGTCACATGAAAAGCACTTCAGTTGCCATCAACATTCAATTTTGAGCTTTATAATAATTCTTACAACATCTCATACGTTGACCTGATTCCGTAATAAGTAGCTTAAGCACTTGTGTTACAGATATCAGACAACAGAGGAACACAAATATATCATCATCATCATCATCAGCCTATCACAGTCCACTGCTGGACGTAGGCCTCTCCAATTGTTCGCCACTGTGATCTATCCATGGCTTCTCGCATCCAGCTCTTGCCAGCCATCCTGCGCAGATCGTCCCCCCACCTAGCCAGAGGGCGCCCTACATTACGTTTGCCAAGACGCGGTCTCCACTCCAGAACCCGTTTACCCCATCGGTTGTCGGTTCTGCGGCTAATATGGCCAGCCCACTGCCACTTAAGCTTGCTAATCCGGTGAGCAATGTCGATAACTTTGGTTCTCTGCCGGATCACCTCATTTCGGATTCGATCTCTTAGAGAGACGCCGAGCATTGCTCTTTCCATAGCCCGCTGAGCGACCTTTAACTTGTGGACCAGCCGTACCGTAAGTGTCCACGTTTCGGCTCCGTATGTCATGACGGGTAGGACGCACTGATTGAAGACTTTCGTCTTTAGGCACTGTGGTATCGACGATACGAAGATACGACGTAGTTTTCCAAATGCTGCCCAACCTAACTGGATTCTCCTATTCACCTCATCCTCGAGGTTGTTTTTACCCAATTGCAAAGTCTGCCCAAGGTATACGTATTAACACAAATATATACTTAAATACATATATTACACCCAGACACCGAACAAACACAAGTGTTCATCGCACGAATGTTTGTCCAGGGTGGGGATCGAACCCACGACCTTTGGCGTAAGAGGCAGGGTCACTACCAATTGCGCCATCCGGTCAGTCAACAGTTTGCGTTATGTTCATAGAACATAAAGCAAACGCCCTGTTGGTCTGGTGGTTTAAGTACTGGGCCGTGTAGTAAGTGTGCCAAGTAATCTCGGGGTCCTGGGTTCGAGCAAAAAGTTTCGTATTTTTCGAACATAGCTCGGTTTTGTAATCACCAATCCGCTTTTCGCAAGCGTGGTGATTAAGCCTATTCCCATCATAGTAGCGATGACTTGATTTCTATGATGAAGGCCTTTGCCC
Organism: Marasmia exigua; assembly: GCA_019059595.1. Classification (NCBI taxonomy): domain Eukaryota; kingdom Metazoa; phylum Arthropoda; class Insecta; order Lepidoptera; family Crambidae; genus Marasmia; species Marasmia exigua. Next base: position 27,332,050 of record CM032465.1, on the reverse strand, counting down.
TGCAGTGGTACATAATGTAGGTGGATACTTTATTTATTTTTTCATAGAACATAGACACAAGGAATCTAGAATTAAAATTCCGTTTTTTGCCGCGGGACATGTTTCGTGGCGCCAACTCTAGACTGGATAGGACTGCCTCGGTGGCATAGTAGCTAGTGGGTCGCCCGGGTTTAGTTAGATATAGTATAATTTATATGACATATCCACATATTATGAAGACATATAGGGTAGATTTTTGTATGGATGACCGGTCTATGAGGGCCAGTACCCCAACTGTTAATTACCTAAAGATATTATTGCCCGAAGTAGTTTGTAACAATCACATAGATGACAAAGATTTTGAAAAAAAAAAAATCAATAAAAAAAACCGCCTTCAAAAACCACGAACTAAAAAGTGTAAAATAATATTTTTAACACTTAAGACACCTAAAATAACATTTTATAACAGTACACTCGAGAAAAGATTTTATCGAAGTCGGCGCCCAAAACTATCTTGTACCTACCTAATTATTAAATTAAATTAAATTTGACATGTGTATATATATACCCTGTTGAATAATTGAATGTTGTATTAACAACATTCAATTATTCAACAGGGTATATATATACACATGTCAAATTGAGAACCTCCTTTTATTTTAAAGTCGGTTAAAAATAGAAAACAGTGAAAAAAATTGAATTACAAAAATATATTTTTTTGTTCATCGATTTTGTATAAGAATCAAAAGGTGTTGGTAGGTATGAGTAATAGGTATACAAGATTCTCTCAAAATTCACAATGATTCGCTTCCCTGTCCTCAGTATTGGTCCTCCTTATCTTTAATTGTTAATGATAACTCCATTTCCAACTGCGCCTAACTACCGACCTTAATAAACATTTCGCGCCTCAAAGAATATCTGTCTACGGGTCTCAAAAGGCTCAACGGAATGAGGCCACGTACCAAATGATGGAGCAGGACAATTGGCTCGAGACGGCCGGACCCTTAAAGCGTCCGGCTAAACGGCCGGACACCTGGAACCGTCCTTTGTGATCCTGCGGCGATGTGCACTGATACCTTAGGGGCAACGTAAGTCTATAATACCTTTTGGGTGCGTTCTACAATTTGTCTGTCTTAGGCTGGGTCTAAGGGGAGGTACATATTTGGAATTATTTAACTCCAACTATTTATTCGTATAGGAATGGTTACTTTATAAAGTTCTAATTGTTGAAAGGTTCTTTTAAATAGAAACATAGGTTAGCATGAAAACTCTCAATACAAACAGACCGTCCTAAAACGCTAAATACAAACAGAGACGCACGCAACCGAAACTTACAAAAATCTTGGTAGGAATAAAGCTTATCTACCCCAAAGCGACGACCTACGATGCAACCGGGAATAAGGCTGCGTTTCCACAGAAGTGGAGCTGCACGAAGTTGAGCGGAGACATATAAAACTTGACCAAATCACATTGCTCAAAATAGATGAGATATGTATTTTGAGCAATGTGATTGGTAAATTTTTATAAATCTCCAAAGTCAAACTCAAATAATTCTTTATTTGCATAGGCTTGTACACAGCACTATCAAATCGTCATACATTTGAATGATTTAAAACGATTTATGAGTACTTATGTATAGTTAACATGTTAATGCATATATATGTTGATAAAAAAATATACTAAAGAAATAAATAAACATAATGCGATTCTATCACCGGCTCGGAAAGTTGTTTCTGGTCGAGAAGATCCGGCAAGAAACTCGCCAGTTACTATTTTTAATCGCCAAACAATGTTGTGTCATCATCATACAGATTCAATGTATCACAAAATAAAATAAAGGAAATAATAAAATAAATATTATGAGGTAAACCGAAGCAGACCAGTCCCCAAAGGTGGCACCTGTTCAAAAGTATGACGTACTCGTATGTGTCAGCGGAATGCAATGACCCGCCACATCATCCGCTCAACTCCGCGCAGCTCCACTTCAGTGGAAACGCAGCCTTACAATCTTCAGATGCTATGAGTCAATCATCTTACATATATATAATAAAATTGTAATTTTTACACAAGAATTGCATTTCTGCCTATTAGTCTTGTTTTCAATAACCTTGAAATGAGTTGATAATGACCATCTTCATCTCATAGTATCTATCACATAATCCCATCATTTAGATTCTCAATGAAAACAGACTCTTGTAGGCTTATTGTAGGATAAGGAATTTGCCTTTAATGTGCTCAGTGGAACGAGGCAAGACCCAGCTTCAAGATAAGCCTGTTTTAATCAGGATTGCAGCCTGATAAAGAATCTTTCTGTCCCATCAAAGTACATGTAAGCAAAACTACAAAGGTACTTAAGTTGTACCTACCATAGTAATAATAAATAAATTCATACAACATCACGTACATGGCGCAGTAGCAAGTGGGTGGTTTGGGTTTGATACCGCGACAAGTAAAGGGAGTCGCTGTGTCTTAGCGACCTTTTAGTTAGCGGACGGCAGAAGTGTTTGTACAGGGTGGGGAGTAAACGACCTATGGCGTATGAGGCAAGGTGATTACCAATTCCTCCATCCGTCCAGTCAAATATTATAAATGGTCTTATAAAATAGTATAAAATAAAAGAAATTAACACATTCTCAGCATCGCGTCACAACGTATTCATGAGTTCACATTAAAAAATTCTTAAAGAGTAAAGACTATTCTAGCGTTTCCCACTCGCACTTCAACAATATTTGCACATCAGCTAAAGAACTCGTTACATAAGGTACCCGGTTAAGAGCCCGGCAAGTTACTGCTTCGAGTTAAGCCAGTTTTAATCAGAGCCCGATCCTCTTAGTTACTGCTAATTACGGATACTTGCTGTGTCCACCACGAACTTAGCCGGGCTTATGCTCAATATCCAATTTGCCAGCTTAATCCTATTAACGAATTTCAAGCTCTCATTATCATTGGTCCAGGGTTTTGCAGCGTATAGTTTAGTAAGCGCTTTGCTTTGGACAGTCGGTTTGAAGGCAATTTTTTTTATTATATTTTGTTTTGAGAGGGCAGGTACTGTAGGGTCACTATGTATAAGGAACGTATGATCTAGATGGTCTGATTCCCTTTGTCCAGGGGTGGCGAAGGTCAGACGGCAGTTGCTTCAATTACCAGATTTCTCAAATTCTGGATTATGGTTCAAGCGTACACCGGGCTCTACAGCGATAGCTCAACGAAACTGGGAATGACACGCTAATCTGGTGATGTATAAGATGAAAGTATGAATATCCTGTAGATAAGCGTTGTACACAACTAGTGCACTGACCATTCTGGAAACCATAGGTCGCGCGCGCCACTTTGTTACCAAAACTATGTCGCCCTCGCGATACGATATCGAATAATATCATAGGCCTCCACCAATGCGTTCCGGAGTTTCACTTGCAATCGGCCTGCATTAACCGTGTCTCTTATCAGGGTGCATATTCTCTTGCGAAAGATATCGATCTTGGTCTATTGAAATCTCTGGAATACTAGTAGGCTCCCAGGTCCGTGCGTCCATGTCATGGTAGATGTCCCGAGCTGCGCTGCTCTACCCCAGAACCTTGCTCCTTCGACAGTCATCAATTCTTCTGCCGTTACACTACTGTATAAATAATGATGCAAAATGACAAATGACAAATAAAGGCACCGCTACACCTATTTATACCTACTGTTTTCAGCAAAACCATAAAGTACGCCAAGTATCAATATTAGAATTTTGTTTAAACTGATTTGGCGACGATCTTGCTATTGGCTCTAATGCGGAAAATTGTTTATTGAAGCGCCACCTAATTGTGCTATCGAATTTCCTATTACGGAGTATCTTATTTTAGGTCAGGGACTGTGCTGGATTGGTGTAAAATATTTGCATAATTACTGGTTTTGGCGTCTGTAACAATATTCTTAACTGGGGGAATCTTTTGGATGATTGATTTTCTCGCACTATTTGTAAGTGCCATTCTAGACCTCATCGAAGCTTTCCATCAGGTGCGATTGTGGTCAATCCTATTAATAATATTAAAAAAGTCGCCATTATTTATACCCTTATTTGTTATCATACATGAACCTACCAGGACACTGGACGTTTCGCAACAAATAGCCAATCTACTATTTGTTAACTCCCTGTTGGTCTAGTGGTTTAAGTACCGGGCCGTGATCTCGGTGTCCTGGGTTTGATTCCCGGGTCGAGCGAAAAGTATGTTTCGAATTTTTCGAACTTAGCTCGGATTCGTGATCACCAATCCGAGTTTGGCAAGCGTGGTGATTAAGCCTAAAATCCCATCATAGTAGCTATTTCTGTGATGGAGGCCGTTGCCCTGCAGTGGGACAGTTTATAGGCAAATACTTTACTATTTGTTGCGAAACGTTTATTTCAACATTTTCATTTCAGTAAGGCTAGATATTTGCATATACCTATTGGATAAAATAATAAAAAAATTAAAAGATAAATGCATACCAAAATCCAATTTGAAAGTATTTATGACCACAAAATAAAGAAATAAACTACATATATGGAATGAGCTATCGCCTGCGGTATTGGTATATTCCTTTTGAAAAGGCCTACAGCGCACTTATGATTCCTATGGTGTTCCAGGTATCTTTGGGCGGCGGTAATCACTTACCATCAGGCGATCCGCCTGCTCGTCTGCCCACTATCTCATAAAAATGACTTTATGACGTCATCAGAAAAAAATGTAAGTTATCAAATTAATAATCCAACGCAGTAAGTCACGTGTACCCTGAAGCGTTTGGACATTACGCGGTCGAAGGAAACTTCGCGCTTCGAAATTGGGTCATGGACTCATGGTTATTCTGAGCTCTCAAGTTTCGATTTGGAAACACTCGATTTAGGGTGACGAAGCATTTCCTGTATTACACACGAGGATAATAAAGTCCCTACATTTTTACAAAGTCTGATTTAAAACATTGATACCTACTTAAAACAAGAAAGTAAAGGTAAAATGTAGGGAACAATATGTTTTTTTTATAAAGCTTCACCTGTATATCGTCGTTCCTTACGAAAGCGTTTCATTGTACTTAAGCCACCAACCAACTCCCCGATTCCCGTGTTCGACACACAAGCAATCTATTTATCGTAAAACGTGGCGGATATCGCGTAAGAACATAAATATCGATTTTAGATAAACACCTCAAACACAGGAATTGGCCTCCTGGTCACCCTACCTACATAGAAGGGATATTGTTCTAAAGAGTACACCTTTTGCATACAGATGGCGGGATGAAGATTATCGTTTCGTATTCTGTTTCTCGGTCTGTTTCGGGTGAGTTTTGGATTTCCCGTTTCTTTTATTACGCTCTTAATTGAAAGTGGAGGAACAGTCCATTTGTTTTTATGGCCATGTTGCCGGTTCACTTACTTAACGAAAATCTTACCTACCTATTAGGGAATTAGAATCTTGAAATCAATAATACAGGATTGTACTGAAAACTCTGTTCATATGGTATCTCTAATACTAATACAATGATTAGAACCGAAAACCTAATCATTGTACTGATACAATATGTCACACCTATGTTTCTTCGGAATGTGGTCTGAACCACATTCCGAAGAAACATAGGTGACATTTTTACCATTAATTTTGACCTTGTAAAATGTATGACCTAATTCGAGAATTTTTGAATAATATTTATTTTAAAGACTTCGTCTCGCATGAAAAAAAACTTTCACTAGCAAAATTAATCTGTAGTTTTCATTATTACTGTTTATTGCCTTTCAATAGATTTTCTTTTTGGAATTTTATTTTTGTTTGAGAAAAAAAAATGTGATAGGTGGCAGACGAGCAGACAGATCACCTAATAGACCCATGGACACCCGTGGAGTCACATTTATAAAAAAATATTAATAATATAATGTTAGTTAATTTTATGTCAATAAAAACATCGTATATCACAAGCATAACATATTTATTTATTAGTATATAATATTTTGTTTATTCATGTATTAGCATTATAAATATTTTAATATATATATATACAGTTCACTCTAATTTCTCTTTTTCAATATTGCACCACCTACCCCTCCTCTACTATCTTTGCCTGAAGGTTGTCTGGTAGAAATCGCTTCCAGCGATATGACCGCAGAAATTGTACAATTAAGTTTCTGTAATGCCTTTTAAAGTTGTGTTTTTTTTGTGCAATAAAGTATATCTATCTATCTATCTATATTTTATTAAACAAACCTCCTATTAACTTGCGACTACATAAGGTCTCTACGACATGACAGCGTAATTAATAGTTCCATTGAATTTTGTTCCGAAAACTACGTAACTATCAAAACTCGAAGTAACATCTAAAATTGCGGTGGAACTCCGCTAAAACTCGTTACAAAAATATTCACCAACAATTTCAAACACGTCAGTTAGAATTGTGTACGTATAATATACACTCGACGTCAAAAACATCGCAACACCGCGTAATTTTCATCCAAACGTGCTCATTTCAAGTTCTCTTAAATAAAAAAGTAAAAGCTTTTGTTACATACATTTTTAATCAAGCATTTTAATCAACCAAAGAAAACTTCAGATTTTCCCAAAAAATCATAAAAGTCAATCAATCTTCTTGTCATACAACGATCTAATGGAGCTTTTAAAAACTGATTATATTTTTGGAAAAATTGGAAGGCTACCTTGATTGACAGAAACCTTTGATTAAAAGATACGGGTGATGCATACAGGTCCATACTGCGTAATAAATATTGCAAGAAACGTTTTCCTTTTTAATTTATGAATCCTTGAATTGCGTATGTTTTGTATGAAAATTACCCGGTGCTACGATTTTTTTGACATCGACTATATGTTTAACCGCAAATAGCAGATTGATTAAAAGTTATTGGGTCCTTCGGGTCGGTGTAGGTGCTCCACACTCGTAAGTTGAAATTAATTAATGTGAAAGCCCAATCAGAGCCAGCTGCGTTGTTCACCCTTAATTGTTAATTGAATTGCGAAACTTTTAATTGTAAGGGCTCAATAATCCAGTAATTTGAGACGGTGCTGGCCGCGTTTAATTATTCACTACAATATCACAGTGTGAACAGCACAAGTATCTCCACTTTTTGTCTCCCAAGCCTAACGCATCGAGGATATTTGAGGTTTTCTTCATATAGAGTCAGAGTCTCAAGCTTACCCTAGTAAGGCCTCTGATGTGGTGGGATAAAACCCTTATCACAATATCAGACCAGGATAAGGGCGGTAAATTGTAAAATATCTAACTATAATAGCCTAATAGAGATGTAGAAAGTGAAAGGATTAATGACAAAAAAATAACTATTTTAATAGGTATTTTTTTGCTGAGATTTTATACTATGTCAGCGTCTTCTTATACTCGTACTCATACGGGGCGAACCAAAAACATCGCTTTTGCCATCTTGTTGAAACATACACATCGCTTTTGCCGAATTACTTTCAAAGCGCGGCGCGGATCCTAGCGGTACACCGACGCACTTTGGCAACCTTGGGTTGGTTTACAAGATCGTGTGTTGCTTTTGCGTATGTTTATACTGTGGTAATATCCACCATTCTGCTTACGTCGTATTTGCGCCGGCCGGCAGTATTTTGTGGACGTTCTTAATTAATAGGCCTGTTTGTCGTTTACATAGTATTTGTGGGGTGGGGGAGGTCGTTAACTGCAAGCACTGCAATTGCAAATTGTAGTGTCAGATTTTGAACACAAATTCAGAAAGTACTATCAACTGAGAGTGGAATGGAGCGATACAAATGACTGACATGAAGGCCTATTCTCGAGCACTCAACTTTGAAGTAGAGTTTAAGATCGTTTCAGCTCATAATGTCAACTTCTCAAAATGTCAACCGGACGAAAAATGTATGTAAGATTTGTAGGATTCTTGCAGTAGGAGTCAAACACTCCGCGTGGGCTGATACAATTCAAAGGTCTTAAATTAGTATCTAGTAGTTTTTAGTGAACGTATTTGGTGTTTATTTGTGCAGTGAAGTGCCGCGAATTGATCCTGATAATAAAAATTGTTGAATTGTTATTAACATTGCTATTGTGTGTCGAGTGAGTTGTCATGGACAACTTTCTTGGACCTAATAGAGTCTTAAAACCCACGATTTTGTTTAGAGTATCGGCAGAATCCGTAGGCCGATAAAACGTGAAACACTGGCGTTATATTCAGTGACTGTGACTTCGACTGACTTCAACTGTTGACTACCCACAAACCCTTTTGCAAACAACTTCTGCACTAATTGGTCTTCCTTTTCACCATAGGGTGTAATTCCGGGTTGCTTCCAAACCTGTGGCTTTGAAAACCGGCTTACGCTTAGACCATGATTCAGAATTTGGTGAGTCTAGTATCTATATACTATCTAGTAACGATCCGAAACGGGTACAGTTTTTCTCACAGTAGAAGAAATATGCTCATAGATTAAAAAAATCCAGAGGTACATGCTCGGATTCAAACCAAACCCCCGCATGGAAGGTGCGTTACTTATCCACTAAGCTACCATCGTTCTGTCGAGTTGGTATTTTGACAAAAGTCGGTTTTATGATTTGACGGTTTTACGGTTTGAGCCGGTTTTAGCACATCTCCATATCTTCCTCATCTCTGGCTTGCCTTTGTTGGCCGGGCAGAGAGGAACACGCAAGAACTAAATGCTCGAAAGGGTGGAAGTGCTCAACCTGCGTAAGCGCAGTACACGAGGAACAGCTGAACGGATTACCCGGATCCAGCAATCACTATACCCGGGGCAGCCTCTCGTGAACTTACTTTGCCAACGAATGTGATGCCTTAGCTTCGCGTATGATGTCATTACAATGTTGGAGATTTTTTGCTTTCCACCAAGCAAATGGAATTTTTCTTGATTTTTCACAATACGAGTAATTGATAAGATACAAACAGTATATCGTTTCAAGTTACATAACATTTAGAATATAAATAAAAGTAATACGCTATGATACGCGGATGATACGCGTTTGTCTACAAGATGCCTGTTCACTTATTGTCTTAAAATTGTATGAATCAGGCTCTTTTATGTCTAGCGCAGTGGATTGAACACTCGAGACGCAAGATTCGCAAGTTCACTTCCCGCATCAATAAAAGTAATACTTCTATTTTTGTTTATTTTTAGTATCTTAACATTAAACAAAAATAGAAATATTAAAAAAAAAGATAATGGATGAGCTGAAAAATATTTACAAAAGAGTGTAGTTGAGCAAGTTGAGCCAATACAAGTAAACTCTATTACTATAAAAATATGAAAATATCTCAGATTTCATTCTTGAATTGGAATGGCAATAGGTAGGTAAAATTGAATGCCGCACATAAAACAACCCAATAAATTACTGAGTCCATAAAAGAGGTATTTCTTAAGACTAACTAAATTGACGATTCATCGCTGTTTTAATGGAGTGGAATTCCTAAGATGCCTCAATTCCTCTGGGCACGTCGTCAGCCAATACCGATTGCTCGCGATAATTATAATCAAAATATTATACCGGTTGGCGTGTTTAGGCTTCTGGATTTTATAACGCTTTATTATTTTCGTGTTTGTGTGGGTAAAACACTGTGCGGCCGAACTGGTCTTCTTATTCGCTTTAACCAGAGCTAAAACTCGAGTTAAAAGAATAAATTAAGGGATCTACTTCAGTAAATCAGATAAAAATATATTTGCTATCATACTCTTGAGGATTCAAAGTTAGGGATAGTGTTATGGAAACATAGTAAGTTAGTCCTTATTGTAAAACTGTAGTCAGTTTTTGCTCTATGCGAATATGCGTTGATAAAAATATTACAACAAATAATAATCATTCTGAGCACTATTTATTTTTTATGAAGGTTATTCTAAAAAACACTCTTACCGAGGTGTCGTAAAAGGCGACTAAGGTAAAGCTGCTGGCATGATGATCAGCACCCAGGGAAGAAAAACTCTGCATTTATATCAAAATCCTCGCCAACCCGTCTGCCAAGCAAGTATGGCAGTTACCCCTCATGTGATTGAGGGAGGCCCGTGCCCCAGCAGTGGGGACTTAAATGGGCTGACGATGATTCCAAAAACCACTTAATAACAATTTTCAAGTTGTGCAGGCACATAAGCATGTAGCCTCTAATATTTCCAGATTGCAAAAACGATTATTGCCTAATAATGAATACATGAATTTTAAAACAACAAACAAGGGCATGGTGCCAACATTTTTACTAGTCAAGCCCGTAATATTATGTTTCCCACAAAGGATCTGAGAAAATCGGCGGCTTCAACTGAAGGGTTTCTACACGGATTGAATTGATACAACCTTTTGTATAGACGTACTTACGTCCTACATACGAGTAATCTTGGCTCGTAAGACTTATTAAAGGGAAAATACTTAAACAGCTGAGGAAATGGAAAAAACATAATATATTTAGCTCTTTCCAGTTTCGTCTTTAGCTTCATTTGTGCTTGAATTGTGTAATCAGTATTTGGAAGTTGATGTTTATCCTACACTGTACTATAAAATTTAGTAGTTACTCAAATATACATAAATAAATAAAAAATAAGGTACATAATTGTAAGATAAAAGATTTTAATAGTGTATTTATTGCTATAAAATACAGTCATTTAATAGTGTATTTATTGCTATAAAATAGTAATTTAATAGTGTATTTATTGCTATAAAATAGTAATTTAATAGTGTATTTATTGCTATAAAATAGTCATTTAAAAGTGTATTTATTGCTTTAAAATAGAAATTTAATAGTGTATTTATTGCTATAAAATACAGTCATTTATATTTTAAAGGACTGAAAATCATAAACAGTAACATTATTGTAAGGTTTTTTATTCATGGAACGCAGTCTGATTTACAATTTTACTCACAATAATTTTGGCCGTGGGAGAGCCACGCTTGGGCATGAATGGGCCGGCTCGACCGGAGTGATAACACAGCCTCACCGGCGTGAAGCAGCACAGTGCTGTGTTACGCTGTGTGAGTGAGGGTACCGGAGGCCCGATCCTTTAAACTCCCCTTGGTTTAAAGGATGGCAGCGCACTTGTGACTCTATTGGTGTCGCGGGTGTTTATAAAAAAAAAATCTGCCACCTATCACATAAAAAAAATCACATGAATGTAATGAGAACGCTAGCGTCCGCGCCACCAAATAAGCCCCGTGAAAAGCGCGCTTGAGTCGCCATCAACATTCAAAATTGAGCTTTATGAACATAGACACAAGGAATCTCAAATTTTAGTTCAGTGATTTTCCGCGGGACTTCTTTCGTGGCGCGGACTCTACCTTTCGGTTAGCGCAGGGTCTAGTGATGTGCGCCCTGTGGCTAGGGGCGTTTACGAATACTTAGAGTACGTAAGCCTATCCACTTCTGGGAAGTGGTTTGCTCAGCGTATGACTCCGCGGGGTATGACGACGTTACCGGGTGTCCTGGTAGGTCAGACAGCGTTCGCCACGCATTGGTGGCAAAGGACAGCCGAGACCACTCACTCTCCAATATAGCGAGAACTATATTGGTTGAACTATATTGTATTTGTGAAATTTAATATTGCATTTTTTACTTTTTTTGTATTTGTGACATTTAATATTGCATTTATGCCATTTAATTTATATTTTTTCATTTAATTACTCGTTTCTCTATTGCGGACATGTTTTTCTAATTTAATTTATCTTGTATTATTATTGTTAATGTGAATTATTCTTATTATGTAATTATGTATGATGACTTGTTGGTGTGTTGGAATTTTCGTATTCTGTTAACTGACATGTAAATGATTAAATAAATAAATAAATTGGCGAGTGAGGATGTCTGAAGGGCCTTTGCTGCATATTGCGAACACGTGATGGCGGCGAAGGAGGCGGAGCGCGAGCGAGAGTCTGACCCTCTCGCTCCCGCGATCCGTAAGGCACGTAGAGGGAGGAGACGACGCCAATACTTGCATCTCCTTCCCCTGCGAGGAGCAGATCAACTGGTGCGAGGGGCTGTAACCCCGCCACCGGCATAGCACGGACCTCCTCCTACGCCTTGTGGGGACGGCACAACTTTCCCGGCTGTCCCCACTCCTTCCCCCGACCCCCGCGGAGGAAGCGCCGTGCCCGTGGTGTAGGCGGGCTTCCGTTAGGGAGAAGATGTGGTGGCAGGTTTCGTACCATGGCCCACGACTTCTCCCAATATGGACGATGAGGGAGTCCCAAGAGTTTTAGTCGGTATGCCTCTAGCCAGCTTCTCGTTAGGAGAAGCCGTCGCCAGAGGACAGTCCGACATAACCATTTATCTCCATTTGTTTACAGACGGTTGGGTATGCGTAACGCATTTCTCCGGGATCAACAAAAAAGAAAGGTCAGACAGCGCAGAAGGGCTGTGTTGTGCCAGGTAGGGGTGAAGCGGCGAGCGCGATTAGCGGTACGGTTTAGTCCCGGCTGTGGGGTTTGCGACCGTGATTGCGCGGAGATGGACACCCCAGGGGCTTTGGTTAGAGTTTGACTCCCACACACCACCTTGTTCCCTACATCTAGCAAGGTGACGGCCATGACGGTTTCCCCTGGAGGAAAAAAGGGCCTAGTGATGTCCATTTTGTTTTGCTTACAATGCTGTGCTGTATTATAATAAAGGTACCCATTCCAGGTTCTAAGCTCACCTGTAGTACAGCAGGGAGACCAGCGCATGCAGCAGCAGATTGACTAAGTGGTACCCCGCCGGTTGGAGGCCGTGCACCGCATAGTTCCACCGGAAAGTGAGCACCGTCAGGGGACGGTACGATTTGTGGGATTGTTCCTGGAAAAGAAATAACACCAGTTAGTTCACGAAAAATCTAACATAATCTAAGCTCAGTACCACAGAGCAAGCACAATAGCTTAAACAAAGCTCTTGTTATACTGTGCTCACTACAATGGATCCGAAAGACTGTGCACAATGGAGGAGATATAGCCAGTGGAGGCCTTGGTCATTGCGAAGCTCCTCGTATTGCTGCGGTAGTGCTACGGGTCCCCTAGCGGCTCGTATCATTTCAAAATTCCAAAAATTCAAAATTCAAAAGTACTTTATTTGCATAGGCTTATATACAGCTCTTACAAATCGTCATACATGAAAAATATAAATTATAGCTATGTATATTATACATGTAATTAAATGTATATGTCGATACAAAAAATATAGGTACTAAGAAATGAATAAATATAATGTGATTCTACCATCGGAAAGTTGATACTGACGAGAAGATCCGGCAAGAAACTCGCCAGTTACAAAAATTAAAATGTTTGTAAGTACAGTATCATGGGTGTAGGCGAATAGTTTATCATTTCCACAAATTCTTGTCATTTAAGTAATCATTAACTGTAAAATAGGCTTTTGGCAAAAGCCTATTATACAGTTAATAATGAAATATTTTTTAACATGTGTTTTAAATTTAGGCATTGGTAAATCAACAAGCTTTTGTGGTAACTTATTAAATATTTTATACTCATTCCTACAAATGAATTACCAATCTTATTAGGAGATGTGGAACATGCAAGATTGGGTTTATTTCTAGTATTTAGGTTATGGTTGTCGGATTTTTGAGGGAAGTTTTAGATAGATAGATAATTACTTTATTGCACAAAAAACACAACTTAAAAAAATCTAGGCATTACAGAAACTTAATTGTACAATTTCGAACGTTCGGAAGTTTTCTAAATTTTATATTATATTTGCTACGAGTGGTGGCTCATCATATCATTTGCTACGGGATGGTCCCCCGGCGGAACATCGTATCGTTTGCTTACAAGGGGTCCTTCACGCGAGGCCCCGGGCCGGATGAAGGAAAGCAGACCCGGGCTTCAAAGCGCCAGCTTTAGACGCAACTGGGATTTCAAAGACGAATGATGAGTTCGTGAAAGTCATAGTTATATGTAAGAAACTGATCTGGGTATTTTAAAAATTACAAGTAACATTTTGTGGCATATTGTATACAATTTATTCTTGACGCGTGGAACCAAGGAGTGGAAAATATTGCCGAGCTTAGGCTTTCCTAATAATTATACAGTTGAACTTCCATAAGACTGAATTGGTTTCAATATCTTAGTGTGCCTGAGGCCGAAATGTTATGTCCATTTTTCAATAGAAAAAAATGACGTCCTCTCCCCATATAACCAGTTGTAGGCCTACAATAGATTTGGACCACAAATAGGAATAGAATTTAAGGTAATCTATATTTCACGGCTGACGACTTAGATCTAAAACATCACCTAGCTAGGACGCTCGATCAATACTGATGTTTTTAATATTGCTATGCGACCTATATAAATAGAAGAAAACATGAAAATCCATCCAAATCCATACATAATTGTTATTATATGTATAGCGAAGGCTAAAAACCTTCGATATACATATAATAACAATTATTCAACGAAAATAAGACGTACCTACTGGTAAAACTACGGGTCGGCCCGAGAGGTATTACCCGACAACTCACCTTCGGCCTACGCCACTATGTATATTTATTCTTTAGGGAGTCGGAAAAAAGTTGAGTGTCGAAGTTAAAAAAAGGGTCTGACTCTGATAACTTAGCCTCTGTCATACTAGGCCGCTAGGCGTCACCAACTAACTTCATGGCTCGACGCTCAATCGAGTCGATATACGTCATATGAATTTTTTTTCTTTATATCATCTAAGTTTTGCACTCAATAAGTCTCTATGACGCTCGAGTAAATCCCGATTTAGCACCGTGGGCTCCCCTACCATCAGTAAAAAAATTTGATGACCAAACCTCCCAGCAAGCCAAATTTCACAGGCGCGCATAGAGGGAGAGTGTGACGTCACGTTACAACGCGCAATAGTACGGGTGATGCGTTACCGGAGCAGGCGGAAATGTGACGGACATCACGACACAGTATATCGCATTTATTTTCAAATTTAATAACCCGGAAACAACATGCCGTATCGTAATAATTTCTTTAGTCAGACTTTCTATTTTCAACCGAGTTGAAAATGGAAAGTCTGACTCATCATCGAGTGAGCTTAAAAATTAAATTTATGAACAATCTTCACTAGCGAAAATTAGACTCGCACCTATCGGTAACGCGTCGTCCGGGGAGGTATTTAGGTATTACGCGACAGCTTCGCTCCGCGCCACTATCCTTATTGCTCGCGGGCGTTAGCGCCTAGATTACTGAGTGCCTTTGGCTATAGTTAGATATTTAGGTAATTTTTAGTAATTTGTTGGTTTTAAGTAAACATTACCTATCAAAGAATACCTAAACTATACATTATATATATACTATTATAAAAAGGTAAATCGTACAGACAGCGGCAACGCTCATAGTGCAATCCGCTTCACGAAACGCTTTTGCGCGATGTGATCGACACCTAGCGCCATCTATTAGTATTAAGCGGAACTAATGACCCGAAACGAAGTGATGGTGGGCCACTGTTATTTATAAAAAAAAGTCCTCTGTATTTAGCAGTTCGTGCAACTAATAACGAAAACTAAAGGCTAAGATGGTAATGATTAGTCTTTGTGAGTTTCATAATTTTTTGCATTGATTTTTTGGCTGTTCACCTAAAAATAAACTTTTATATGTTTCAAGTAGACTTTATAGAGGTACAGTGGTAGAAGTATTATTTTTTTTGTGGCTGGAGCCGAAAAACCAGTATTAGATTGGTGGCCCCTCTTCCCATTGCACTGTTTAATTGTATTTAACCCCTGGGTGGGTATACTGCTGCAAGACTATGTTAAATAAACCACTGATTAAAAAGAAAAAATATTACACAATGTTAAAAGTCAGGCAATTCAATTGTAATTTTGGTGCTATCCCGACTCTCTCTGCATCCTCCGTAGAACACAAAGATATATTTTTTCCTTTTTTTATTAATCTAACTATTTGCATTTATTGCACTTTTATTATTTATGTATTTATTTTTATTGCACTGCATTATCCCATTATCAATAAACTGTTTTCAGAAAGAAATCGCTTCAAGCGATAATACTGATTTATAGTAGGTACTGTCATTTGATGGTGTACCTACCTCATATCGTGTTTTTGTTATGGGCAATAATTGATATATGATACATATGCATAAATAATCCCTTTCAATAAATTAATTTTCCGTTACTCATTGTGCTTCAGTCATTAGCGTCCCACTAAGACCGGTACTTCCTCCGACCCCTTATTACGCTGTGACAGCCTAGGCATTAATCTCTTGAACAAATGTAAGAAGCTGCTCGCATCTGGCAGACTTGTCAGTTCCCCGGTATCAGCAGCCATATTTGCGTAGATCTTAGCAGGGACTAAGCAGGGTGGCGTCGTGTGGGCCAATTTATATTATGACGATATGAGCAGCTTATAATAACGTCGGACTTTCGGATCCGAGCACAAACATCTGAATTTTCCATGCGTATTTTAATATTAGTTCGTCATTAATGGACAACATCGTGAGGAAACCAGCTCTTTTCGTACAGTTTCTCAAACTGTAGTGATTTTTCTGAATATATTGTCAATATGATCAAGTTGATCTGGTTCCCCCGATCTGGTTGCGATAGCCACGGCATACGCTTCATTGTGATTACCATGCTAATCAAGTGATTCTGACATGCCAAGAGAAGATGACATCCCAAGCTGCCAGGAGCCCAATTCTCGGGTTCGTGATATTTTGAAAACATGGCGGATAGTCACCTGAAAACCATACAAAAAAACTATGTTTTAGTGATATATGTCGTATGAAAATAAATGTCACGAGCACGCGAATTGGGCTCCAGCTTTGGATACAACCGTGAATAACTCATTAAGATGATGTTGAACCTATTACAATATGGTGCCGTGAGCCGATCTCTTCTTCTTACCGTAAAATAAAGCTTGATTAGAATGAGATATGTCACTTGACCTTTAATGAACATAACGTGTATCACTTAGCCAAGTTTCATTCCATAGATTTGTATCATTATGTATGTACATTGTACGGACTAAAGTTTAGGTCTCTTTCATCGTTTTCCACTCTTTCCGGCATTGAGTTTTTTGCATCAAGTTCCAGCTAGCAACCCTCTTCACGTCGTCTTTCCAGCGCATCTCAAGTCTTCCGTGAGGGCGATTATTTCCGTACGGCTTCCATTCAAGCAGACGCTGGCACCAAGATGTTTGTTCAGTGTCCTGCCCTGCACTTTAAGTGCGCTACTCGTTGTATTACATGTGCCACATTGCTTTGCTCTCGATGCCATTTATTTGTTTTGCGGTCCTTTATGGCACTCCTTTTACCAGCTTTTTCCCTACTGCTCTCTGTTGTTGTAAAAATGTTTTTAGTGAAAAGTAAAAACTCAGTTTCCGGCACCTGAGCGAAGCGGTAACGACGATGACGTCAACATACGAGGCGAGTCACACTCCTTGTCAGGTACTTTCCACTACTACTACTGCGATAATGCCTCACCCAACTTCGATTGAAACTTTTGACATTTCATTAACGATTTTAATTTAGACTTTTTTCTTTAACCAATTTGATTATTTGGAATTTCTATCCAGATTTACCTTCTAGAGAACAATATGGAGCGGGGATGAATCGACGTGTTATTTTTTATGAGATAAGGGTCGGACGAGCAGACGGATCAACTGATGGTAAGCGATTACCGCCGCCCATGGACACCTACAACACCAGAGGGTCACAACTGCGCCGCTTTTTAAAATGAATACGCTTTTCATGATGTCTTGCAGATCGTATCGCAGGTTCATTCCATAATTTTGTTTTACGCGGTAGAAAGTTCCTTGAGAAACGTACAGTTGAAGATTGTCAACCATCTAAATGATGGGGATGAACGATGGCGAAATGAAGCGGCAGGAATCCGTCCGAACAATCCTTAGAGCACTCCCCATCAGTGGCAGATTTACACATTTGCCGCCACCCAGTTATTGAAATTTTTCCGCCCCTATAGCGACATAATCTCTTTCAAAGTCACAAGAGGGGGAGGGGGGGGGGGCTATGACAAATTATGGGTAAATCACATTGTTCCTGTTACATTTGCAACAGTAGGTAGGTATATCAAAGTATTGGAGTATTCTGTAGCCTTCCTATACTAACTAAGAAAAAAATTGGAACTTTTTGTTTTCTTCAAGGTTCTTACAATGTTTAATAATTTTTGTAAAACCGAAAAAAAAAAATTTGTCCCCCAAAACCTGCCGCCCCTAGGCTTTTGCCTTACTTAGGGCCGATTCGACCAATCTTAATCTTAGCTGTCATTCTATACAAATCTGACGTTATAACAAAGATTTATCCACAAATAACGATTGGTCGAATCCAGCCTCAGTCTCTATGGTAAATCCGCCACTGCTCCCCGTAGTAAAAGCGGTAGAATATACATTGTGAGGACCACAAACTAAGTAGAAGATACTGCGAGGACACATACCTACGCCTCGTCAGGGAGTCTAGCCGATTAGAAATTTCTTGGCAGTCGACGATTCGAGTCGCTCTCTACTTATTATGACAGATAAATAATAGTCCTATGATGAAGAAGAAATAATAGCCCGTTCTATATTTGCCGAATTGAATGAATAAATAAATATTGCACAACATCACATACATTGATCAGACTCTGGTATAGGTAGCTCAAGCACCTGTGTTACGGATATCAGAACCATTAGCGGAATTACAAATATATACATGTAAACAAAGTGCGTTGCAAGATTGCATCATAGTTGCACTTTGTTTTGAACTTGCCGCGTATGTGTCCGCATAATGAGCAGTTTTCCAGTAGGTATTTTCGGGTGGTTTTTAAAAGCAGCACCAGATGACGCTACTCTCACTATCAACTAAAGTCCCTTTTTGTCTATGATTTTGTATTATGACATTTACAGTCCTGCTGTATTTAATTTTATTTTACCTTTATGAAAATAGAGATAAAAGTAAACAAGTAAAATACGTATAAAGTTTCGTTTTTCAAGACTCTCTGTAATTTAAAATGTACATAATATGTATTAACTACTACGTATTAAGATATTTATTTAATTTATTCAATGTAATAAACCCAAAACAATACACATGAAATATCACCTAACATTTATAAGGACTGATTGCGTCATCTAGCGGTTCACATGGAAATTTATAAATACCTACTGGAAAACTTCTCATTTCTTTACTCGAAGGTATAGATTATCTGTGGCATTATTGATTCTATGGAACTGTCATTGTCATATTGACGGATAGATACATGATTATTAATTATTGAGGTTATGTTATAAGGTCTTTGATTATAATAAGAATAATTAAATATTTTCTTTCTTTCTTTATTGAAACCAAATACACTTATTACAATATAAAAGTTAGCGTTAACACCTGGAGTAATCTAAGACTGTGTCGCAATTTTATTTAGTCACGTTTGGATTGCAAGCTTAGTATCTCATTGAGATAAATAGTATCTACCTACACGCAATGCCTTCAAAAGTATGTATATACCTACTTGCAAAGTCTGATGAAAAAATGATAAAATTAGAGAAAAACACTGTTGAAGATTGAAATGTTTACTTGTCAACAAGATGAAAGGAAGGAAGAAGTGACAATAGAAAAGTAAAAGTCTAGATACAAAATAGTAAATGGAATATCAATTAAACTAATAGAAATATAGCCAGTACCTATTTAACATAGAGGCTACATTACAACACCAGCCCTTAATTGAGATTCCATAGTTGACTAAATAACCTAACTATGTCAAGTGCACAACCCTAAACCGACAGTACATTTGGAATGCGCAACCCTACCTAACGGCTTTGTCAGCATATCGGCACACATGTCACTAGTTGGTACATATTCAATTAAAATAGTGCCTTCAGCGACTTTTTCCCTTATGAAGTGAAAACGGGTATCGATATGCTTAGTCCTGTTGTGATGAATAGGATTAAGTACAATCTTATGTGCACTCTGACTGTCATTGTGCACGGTAACCGGAGTCAGAGAGGTGCCACTTACCTCCTGAATCAACCTCTGTAAGAAGGTGGCTTCCTTAGCCGCTGAAGTTAGGGCCATATACTCTGCTTCCGTTGATGACAATGCAACGGTGGGCTGTTTTTTCGATTCCCAGCTAATTGCTCCACCGGATAAGCTGAAATAGAAACCCGTATAGGACTTTCTGTCAGTGGGATCATTTGCCCAATCACTGTCTGCATACCCAGTCAGACTGAAATCTGGAACCCTCTTGTAAGTTATGCAGTAATCTACTGTTCCTTTCAGGTACTGCAACACCCTTTTTGCAGCCAACCAGTGTTGTTTATCAAACTTTGCAAGAAATTGGCTAAGATAGCTAGTTGCATAGGCAATGTCAGGGCGAGTATTCACAGATATAAACATTAAACTACCAATGAGTGATTGATATGGATACGGATGCAACTCACCGCTCTTATTTGGTTCCAACTTCACCTTTTGTAAGGGAGTAGGGGCAGATTTACAGTCTGCCATATTAAACTTCTTAAGAACATTTAAAATGAACGTTTTTTGATTAATTTTTACACAGTTCTTTGTTTGGGAGATATTTAAACCAAGATAATAGTTTAAAAGTCCCAAATCCTTAATACCAAAATATTTTTGCAAATCACATTTGACAGCGTCTGCCAATTTGTCATCTTTATGACAAACAATTATGTCGTCAACATAAACTGCCAGTATGACAAGTTCCTTTCCAAATAGTTTGGTATAAATACATGGTTCTGAAGGAGCCCGTTTAAAACCTAACGCAGAAAGAGTTTCATTTAGCTTTGTGTTCCAAGCACGAGGCGCTTGTTTCAGCCCGTACAAAGCTTTCTTGAGTAGGCAAACTTTATTCTGTTGGCTTGGTTTCTCAAACCTTGCGGTTGTACCATATATACATCCTCCTCCAATTCTCCGTTTAGGAACGCTGTGTCCACGTCTAAATGTCGCATCTTGAGGCCTAATTTTGCTGCAAGTGCAAACATCATACGTAACGAAGAATTGCGAATTACTGGCGCAAAGGTTTCTGTATAATCCACACCAGCGGTTTGGCTATAGCCTTTGGCTACTAGCCGGGCTTTATATTTCGCAACTGCACCTTCTGCATCCTTCTTTACCTTATATACCCACTTGCATGGTATTATCTTTTGACCATCAGGTTTATCAACCAAAATCCATGTTTTATTATTAATGAGGGATCTATATTCATCTCTCATAGCACCCATCCATTTGTCTCTATCTTCTGATTGAATAGCTTGATTGAAGGTTTCAGGCTCATCAAAACTATAGCTTGCTGACACAAAACCTTTATCTTTCGCTAATCGATTCCTTAAGGGATACCTTCCTTGGAAAGTAGGTTCATCAGTAGAAACCTGTTCTTCGAGAATATCCTCCTCATCGTGGGGAATTTCTTCATCAGAAATAGGGTCTTCTGGATCAGGATCGATTTGTGCAACTTCTACGTTCACCTTAGTGGAAGTGCCAGAGCTACCAGCAATGGGATTTTGAACTTCCGCTTCATTCCTGTTTGAGAATACCATCACTGCAGGGGGATCAACAGGAAACTGGCCTGCAGGATTATCACCTTTCAAATCAGAGAAAGCATCTTCGAAGAACACAACATCCCTAGCTTTTAAGAGTCTTCTCGGATAGCTCGCATCTCGGAAGTAATAATTACCTGGATCTTCCGAATATCCAACAAAAGTGTACTGTTTAGCCTTCACATCCAACTTTTTTCCTTTGACAAT
Source organism: Marasmia exigua (assembly GCA_019059595.1). Classification (NCBI taxonomy): domain Eukaryota; kingdom Metazoa; phylum Arthropoda; class Insecta; order Lepidoptera; family Crambidae; genus Marasmia; species Marasmia exigua. The sequence continues at coordinate 27,310,441 of CM032465.1, read as the reverse complement.
CTGGAATGTGTACTAGTGCTCTACAGCCAAACACTCGTAAGTGACTCAAATCGGGTTTTGAGCCGAACCATATCTCATAAGGAGTAAGGCGATCTAGAGCTCTATGCGGGGATCGATTCTTCAGGTACGTTGCCACTTCTATAGCATCCTGCCAATAGGCTTTGCTAAGAAAACCACCAGCTAACATACACCGCGCTTTTTCCACAATCGTTCTATTTGAACGCTCCGATACTCCATTTTGTTGCGGACTGTGTGGAACTGTGGTTTGATGCACAATACCATTAGAACGTAAATAACTAGAAAACTGTTCATTAACATACTCTGTTCCGCAGTCTGTTCTTAATGCCTTAATTTTAGCTCCTGTTTGGCGCTCGACTAAAGACTGAAAAGCGATAAATTTTGCTTTTACTTCCGTCTTAGAAGCCAAGAAATAAACAAAAGTAAGTCGAGAAAAGTCATCAATGAAGAATAACGCATATTTCTTACCTTGAAATGAATTTTCCGACATAGGTCCACAAATATCGCTGTGGATCAATTCCAATAACGAATTTGTACTCTTAGGCTTATCCACACTTACCGTGAAGGGTTTTCTTGCTTGTTTCCCTTCAACACATGGTATACATGGCTCCTTATCCACTGCTGAGTAATCCATTCCAACTGCACGTCCATTCCTTAGGAGATTCATGTCAAACCTGCAAAGATGACCTAACCGCTTGTGCCACAGCTGAAATTGAGACGGACGGTTAGTGCGTACATCAACAGCCTGAACTTGAGAATCTGCAGAATGACAGTCAGAATTCACATCAAGAGCTACATTTTTGTTAATATTAACATCTAATGTATAAAGCCCGCCATGTACTGAACCGTGTAAAACAGGATTACCTTTATAAGAGAAATAATCTCTATCAAAAAAATTACAGCCAGTATTATCAAAAAGTACACATAAACCTTTATCGACTGCTTTCTTAACCGAAATTAAATTAGTGTTCAATTTAGGTACAAGTACAACTTCACTAATCTTGTCGATACTACTATTAGTACTGATTGAAACTGTTCCGATTCCCACGGAATCTATCGCTTCTCCGCTAGCGACGGTCACCTTGCCAGAATGCAGCGGTTTGAGTTCTGTCAGCCAATCAGACCTTGAAGTCATATGAGAAGTAGCTCCAGAGTCGATGTACCACGTATCTTTATTACCATTTACTCCCAAGGCAGTTATTGATGTTGAATGATGCTTATTCTTCAACTTATTGGGGCAATTGTATTTAGTATGACCTCGTACGTGACAATCAAAACATACAACCTCCTTCTTCTTCTTCGTCTTGGTACTATGTTGAATAATTTGACCTTTCTTCGAACGCAACGCAGACTCACAATCATAAGGCTTGGTTTTCGACATCTCATTCAACAGTTTTGCCTTTACCATGACCGTGGTAACCTCAACATTACAATTTTCTAAAGCCATGACCAAGGGATCGAAGTTATGCGTTAGACCTCCCAATAGTATCGCAGCCAAAGAAGAATCCTCGATTTTCTTACCAATATCAGCGAGATCTTGAGCGGTACTTATAACGGCATTTATATACTCTTCGATAGTATTAAACTCTTCAAGACAATATCGGTAAAGCTTACGTTCTAAAGCTAACCTTCTGCCCATGCCCTTATCTTCATAGGCGTTTTGCAACGACGTCCAAGCGGCCTTAGCACTCTCCGCACTCCTCACATGAGTGATGGCTCCTCCATCTAAAGTCATGCAGATTTTGGCTAGTGCTAATCCATCCTTACGCTTTCTCGTTGACTCTGGGGTTTCATCTCCATCAGGATAACCCACAACAGCTTCCCACAGCTGCTCATGCAGTAAGTAAAATCGCATCTTAAACTTCCATGCACTGTAGCCTTCCCGTCCGGAAAGCATACGGATCGCTCCCATTCCCATTGCATTGCTGCTTGTGCCTGGGGACACTCTATCCCCGCTACCTTGCATTTTGCACAATGACGTAGCACAATTTTTTTTTTTTTTCGAGATTCGACGAACTATATTTTCGTGAAAATCATAGTACAACAACACAACTAATATTATATTTATCAGCTAGCTCGCTTGTAAAGCCTCGTGCTGATAACGTGATAAAATTAGAGAAAAACACTGTTGAAGATTGAAATGTTTACTTGTCAACAAGATGAAAGGAAGGAAGAAGTGACAATAGAAAAGTAAAAGTCTAGATACAAAATAGTAAATGGAATATCAATTAAACTAATAGAAATATAGCCAGTACCTATTTAACATAGAGGCTACATTACAACAAAAAAGTACCTATATTTTTTGGAGGCGAGTAATATTATTCTGAATTGTAGCCATCTACTACTATTTCCACTAAATTCCTTCCAAAAATAAAAATTTTAATTGCATTCAAGTAATCCTATATTTAAAATGCATTTTTAAAAAGCTTTTAATATGACGTGTGTAATATAAAACGTAATTGGTTTTACTCTGATTAAACAAGTTATCATTGTATTTTCACTGAAAATAAAGTACAAATTGAATATGATACTGTTGAAGTTTTTATGTTTACATCAATTAGGCGCCTGGTAAAAGAGACATTGCAAAAACCACGGCTATAAAAATGAGCCTTTAATCATTTTCACTACATCACAAACGCGCGTAGTGTTATATTAAACCCGATAAATTGGAAGAGTGATTTAATAGTTATTGGAAAATTTAATTTTAAACGATTTTACGAGCAACGAATAAATGGCGCAAAAACATTATGGATCGTAACGGGTAAATTACGTGTATTAATATCATTATTTGTAGGTAATTTATATTTTTTAGGGTTCCTTAGCCAAATGGCAAAAACGGAACCCAAATATATTCGTCATGTCTGTCCGTCTGTCCAGTAGTTTTTTTTAATACGTTATAAATCGTAAACCGCAATTTACCTTCCATATATCTTACTTGCTGCTACGGAACCCTTCATGGGCGAGTCCGACTAGCACTTGGCCGGTTTTTATAGTGAAAATAGTGGCGTATATTGGGATCGCTTCAGCCTGATGGTAAGCAAAAGGAAACCCCACGTTGCAGGATGCGTTGGAGATGCTTCTTCACGCTTAGTTTTTGTATGGATTCTTGTTAAAGGAAATAGATAGATAGATATTCTTTATTGCACAAAAAGAAAATACAAGCATGATTCAACAACAACAGACAGTACAATAAGGCGTTCTTGCAGCGATTTCTTCCAGACAACCTTTGGGTAGAGGAAAGAAATATCGTATTCGTAATAGATGCACCGCCAATCTCATTTATGATTTTCATTCTAAGTTCTGCTTAGTTAGCACTGTTCTGTCTACGGGCCACGAGGAACGCTAAGCTTAATTATCAGAAATACCAAAATTATACATAACTAGCAAGTTCTAACATATCGTAACACTTTCTGAATTTTTATTTCCTTAAATGCCATTGTAACTAAGTTTTTGATATATGTATCTTAAAAATAGAGTTTGTTTTTTGTTCGCCTTATTTTTAATCACTTTCAAAAAATTCCACCCTCTCCGATCCTGGTACGAGCCGAATACCATGGCCGCTTCAGCGAGAACTTGTGACAAGCGATATTTATTAGGACTCCCATATTGTTGCTGTGATATATGCTCTCCATTAACGGCTAGTTACCGTCCTACACCTGACATGGAATTTAATTTAAAGAAGCGTTGTAATATTGCTTCCCCCTTAGTAATTTCGTTTCTCTATGTATCATGTTTATGAGACAGGCAAATTTTTGTGCGTGTGCCTCTTGCGTCTATAAAACTGATTTATTTTTTTGCCATATCGCTGCTAATGTACGCGGTGTTACGTGATAAGATGTCACAAATGTGTGTTGTAGGGGATGCGTCCATTACCGATATTTGTGCGGCGACAGAGCGGCATTGAGTTTGCTTTATTGGTTTGGTTTCGAATTATCGTGGGATCGAATGGCATGGCGTGTATTTGGTGGCTAAAATAGCTAGCATCATTTATGACAAACGTAAGATTCCCACGAAGATTTGTGTATGCAAAACTGGTGAAATGATATATTGTTTTAAATTTTCCTGGTAACATTAGAGGAGTAGTTACTCCGTGACCATGGCGCTTGCAACAGCCGAAATATCGGAAACAGACCGACATACTCTTTACTGAAACGACTCAGTGATGCGACTCAGCCAAATGATACACTGTTCCGAATCTCTAATGTTCGGTCCGAATCTATTCATTCGACTCAAACGGAACTCGAGTTCTAGTGCACCGAATCATCCGAATGAGCTGAATGAACCGATGAGCCGAATGATCTGAATGCGAATGATCCAAATGAGCGGAATGATCCGATGATCCGGATGAGCTTAATGATCCGGGTTAGCCAAATGATCTGAATGAGCGGATTTAATCACGGATGTATCTGAGAGTCGATGTTTCAAATGAAGCGTTTTACTGTTCCACATCCGCAAATGTTCCAATCTTTTGAAAGATGCATTTTTGCCAGGTCTAATCGAAAACTCAAAATAAGGTACATAGTAGAAATCTCGTAAATAACTATTCTGGTGAAATGATTTTGATGAAATTCATTCCATCCTAACCCTAATAATGATCCTAGAAGTGAAGGGGCCCATTTTGAGCGAAAATTCATCGATTCATGATTATGAATCGTAGAATTTTCCCGTTGAAAATAGTACAGAATTTCACCTAACCCAAACATGGAGAATATAGCAATGCTCATGTAGCCAATTCCTGTTATCGAAGCTCGAGTCTCGCATGTAGATCAGCAATTGTTAGAAATGAGAAAAGGATGGGATACTATTTGTCATTATTCGATTGAATTGACATTTTAGTTATTGTGAAAAGCCAATTAACTTTAATCTAATAAATGACGATGTAAAGCGCAATGATGGTGGGCACAATGCCGGACTCTTTTTTAAATTAGTATTTCATGGAATTTGGTGTTTTTTTCCGCGAAGTAAATAATATAAGAATAGCTAAGTAATAGAAAAGTATAGTTTTTAACTCTGTTATGACATATCAAATGATAACTTGCCAAACTAAATCCGTAGAACATAACATTGTGTGTTATTGTGAACTAAATATTTTAAGAAAATAGAGGGCAGTCCATAAAAAAATAACATCTGAACACAATAAACTAACCTATAAAATAGATTGTTATTGAAAAAAGTTAGTCCGTTATTCCGCAACGGCTATTATTTTTTCACATCTCTAAAATGGAACAAACTGGAACGGGTCAATCGGTTTGGGCGGTCCCACATAATATTATAATATTTGAGATGTCAAAAGGTTCAGTCACGTAATGATGTGTCAGTCCTCTGAGAAGCGGAGCCAAGTAAATTGGATTCCCTTATTGATAACAAGAGAAAACGTCAAAGGATTACATAGTGTTTTGTTACAATTTGCAGAAAGTTGGGTAGTGGTGTGCTAGTTATTGCGTCGGGGACAAATCGGGACAAGACTTCCAATTTGAGAATTCCACTAATTTGCTTTCGACAGCAGAAAAAAATATTTTTTTTAATTGACTGTTTAATTATGAGTATCTGTAGCTATGGTTTTCAATTGTTGAAGTAAAACGTTTATAAAAGACATTACCTTTATCTAATTGTACTAGTTTTATGTTCACTAGTTTAGCTTTTATGTGATATGTGGCAAACGAGCAGACGGAACACCTAATGGTAAGCGTCGCCGCTCATGGACTAACATCGCATTATCAGTAGATTTACACGTACGCTGCCAACTTTTAAGCTCCGGGAAGACCTTATGCGCATCCGGTATTCGGTTACTGACTCAGCGAAACACAGCGCAAGCGCGCTGCTTCATACTGAAAAAAGCTATGATATCACTCCGTTCGAGCCGGCCCATTAATGTCGAAGCGAGGTTCCCCCGCGGTAGTTCAGGTCCAAGGATATGGATGTTCTTTATTTATATAACAGCCTTGTGGAATATTTATTGTTGGCGCAACATAATTCTTGAATCTCGACGAGGGCGAACCCACACTTAAAAAAAAAACATGGAAAATGCATTCACAAATCTGAGTTACCAACAAAGCGACACGTATCACTTAGGCCGAACGCCCTAACAGAGGGACTTGGAGTAAATAAAACTCAATGTGACCCCGCAAAGTCGGGCAGTTGTTCAAATGTGGCGCCCAACGTGGGGCTGCAGGAAACTTTTTTCATTTGCCGAGGAAATTTGTCGAGCTTAATATAAATAAACACCCGAAATTACCAAATTTTTTTTTTCACTTTGATTTAATTTCCCTTAAAAACTTTATTGCTGGCAAAATGAATGTTTCATTAATTAAATTAATTCATATAATGTTTCGTGCAATAGGAGAACCATACCTTCTGAAAAGCGGCAGGGGCCAGCGTGGATTATGTGGGAGTCATAGTCTTGGAGTGGATCCCAGAGCATACCTCGCTAAAACACCAGCGGTGCACCGCCATAAGGTTCTTTACGAGATTAATCAATAATCATCATCACTATTTTAGCCAAAATACACTTACACACTGCTGGACTTGGTCCTTACCCAAGGTTTTCTACATAGAGGTCTTGAGGTGAGGTGGAATTCAAGGAATTCTCAAGACTTATACCAGATTGTCGGTCCACCTTGGGGTCTGCGACGGTTGCGAATCTCTTTCCGCTCCAAACGACCGTGATGGCTTTTTGTAGGTACGTTATTTACTTACATTTACGAGTATTTTTGTTTTTCCCAGAAGGTATATTTTATACAACAATTTGTCATCGTCTGCAACGTCGAAATTAAGAAAGACATTAAAATATTTTAGCAAAGAGAACTTTTTTTCTGTACCAAGAATAATAATTCGAATTTCTGAAGAGACTTTGATGGATGATCTAAGTGAATTCAATTTGCTTTATTCCATGGATACTTTACATCACTCACGTTAAGAGTGAACGCTTTTATCTCGATCAGAGAAATTATGGAAATGTGAGATGAATACTGCGATTGTGTATACAAAGTGAGTTTGTTAGTGTTCCACATAAAAATATAATATTGTGTAGGTACCGAATCAATCATACTTAAATAGATCTTTGGTACCCAAACAAAGAACTAATAATTTAATACTTCATTACAGGAACGTTGTTCAAAGAAAAAAACTGTAAAATAAAAAACTTTATGACTGTACTTTTTATGGTAAATAAAGATTTAAAAAAAAAGTGGAAATCAAACCAACAATTGCCAACCAACCTTCGAGCCTGAGAAGTGATATGAGTTAATTTAATAAAAATCTTTGAATATAAAGAAGATCAATACTATTACATTAGAAAGGCACGCCCATTATCAATGAAGAAAACGATGATGAAGAAGTGCTAATTAATAATAAATATGGAAAATAAGGTAAGCACGACTCAAATGTATTACGAATGCGAATAATTTTCATCGCTACAGTGATAGGAATAAATTGATGAATGTGGCCCCGCTTCGGTAAACCCTATAATATTATTATAAGCAATGATCGTAGTAGGTAGAGCTATTTGGGTTCATTGACCGCAAACATAGATGTTAATATGGATATGCCCCGGGATTCTGACTATGATCTTGGGATTAAAATAAATAAATTATTAGTTTAGAGTTTGATATTTAACGCATTTTAATCATTATATTTACTACCATTGTTCCTTTCTATCTAACGTATGTATCATGAATTTCGAAAGAACAAATAGAACTTTTTAATTAACATGATATCACAAAGCGTTAATGAATATGTTCATAAGGCTGATGTTAATAATAATATATATAATAATTAATTTATTTCAGATAAAAATCCATACAATCTTGTTAGTAAAATTCTTATTACTACGTTAGCTGACATACTTAAATTATGAAATATCCTTAATTTAAATATAAAATATCCTTAATTTAAATATTTAATTGTCCCCCTCATATGCATTTTAGTCCAATGCCTACGAATGGGACAATCAAAACGATCTTGCAATACCCTCAGGATGCCATTTGAGCTCTCACGCAATCTTAGCATAATTGAAGCAGTTCGCTTCCTTAGGATGGCATGAAAACCATCAACACCTGCTTCAGCGAACATGCTTGATGCGCTGCAAAATCTGGGAAAGCCCATTAACATCCTGAAGGCATTGTTATATTGCACGCGGAGTGCATTGTAAGTCTTTTGCGTATAGTCGCACCACAGGTTGCAGGTGTAAAAGGTTTGGCAGTACGCCTTAAAAAGGGTAATTTTAACATCTCTTGTGCACCTAGCAAACCTGCGCGCAACCATATTACATCGAACCGCCAATGCTCTCCGTTCTCTCTCCATATCACAATTGTCTGTGAGATCTTCATTTACAATATGTCCCAAATATTTAAATGTAGACACTTTACATATAGGCACACCAAGGATCTTTACTGGAGGCACCACCAGTGGTTTCCTACCATGTACACGAAACACCAAGAACTCACTCTTTTTAGTGTTATATACTAATCCATGCTCCGCTGCGTATGCCTCACACACGGTCAATAGTCTACGCAATGCACCCACTGATGGACTCAGCAACACCATATCATCAGCATAACTTATACTATTAATCATGTGTCCGTCAACAGAACAGCCTACTCTGGTGCTGCTGAGTGCATCAATCAGCCCGTTTACATAGCAATTAAATAGCAAAGGAGAGGACAACCCCCCCTGTCTTACCCCGCATTCCAAGACGTACTCGTCAGATAACGCACCAGCCCATCTGACCTGGTTAACTTGATGGCTGTACCAATGCTGCAAGGTGGTAATTAATTCAGCTGGAACAGAAGCGTCACGTAGTTTGGTCCATAGTAAGTCATAGTTAACCAAGTCAAATGCCTTTGATAGGTCCAGAAAGGCAGCGTACACAGGTGTTTGCCTCTCTGTGTAATACCTCACGGTATGCTTCAGCGACAGTATAGCACTCTCTGTTGACAGTCCCGATCGAAAGCCGAATTGAGCGTCGTTCAACTGAATTTGAGCACTAAGCCGTCGCTCGAGCAAACCGTCAAGAACCTTTGCCAATACAGTAGCTAAAGATATAGGTCTGTAATTAGTCTTGTCAGATATATCCCCAGTCCTGTTTTTGACAGTAGGTACAACGACAGTTCTCATTAGCTCCGCAGGCAAGTATGAGTGTCTAATACAAAATGTATATAACATTGCCAGGACCCTCGGGAGATGCTTACCAGCATTGTGGAGGTGCTCGATGCTAAGTCTATCGTGGCCTGGTGATTTTCCTCTTGCCATTTGCTTCAAAACTAACTTGACATCTGTAGCTGTAATACGGCTAGATTCATCAGCCAAGACAGTCTGCCCGGTCACCTCCACCTCTGCTCCTCGCTGAAATTGGACTTAACTTGGAAATGGTCTTTAAATAGGTTTGCTATCTCCGTCGGTACACTGACCCCACCCACACTTACAGGAGTAGCCGGCCTTGGACTCAGTTTCTTGGTATGTTTCCAAAATTTTGAAAATTTTTTACAGCTGTGCTGGGTAGCTAAGATGTTCATTTTTATTTGCTCTTGGTTATCTTGACAAATTTTTAACTCAGACTTAAACACCTTTCGCGACTCACACATATCCTGGTATATAATTCCAACTCTTGGTCGCCCATGCCACACCCAGTTAAGAATATTACAGTTAAGATAATGTTCGTATGTGTTGTATTTAAGGTAAATTTTCTATCTTTAAACAAAAAGTAATAATATTATTTATTTGCATAATTTATGCATTTGCATAGCAACCCTAAATATCAAATTGATATCACTGTCATGGCAACTTTTTTTTTACCTAGCAGTCTCTCGCCATCTTGCTGTGTGTCATAAAAATGTTCGTAGTTCAGTTAAGTGAAATAAAAACAAAAGTTAATTATAAAACAGCGTTTATTCTTAAATCTGCCTACCTATTTTAACAGTATGTATAAACGAAAAACTGTTAATGGTATAAAGTATATCTTTAATCCTTGGATTCCCGGGATTCCAGGCATGTCCATATTATTTAAAAAATCGTAAGTACCAAAAATAGCTCTACCTACACTGCGATCATTGATTATAAGCCATGATTGATTAATTGATATAATTTAACGCCGCATTTAACCCAAAAATACCGGCAGCGAAAAATGGTGGTCCACAGTATCAATGAAGCACGGAACACGCGTTCAGGTCAAAATTTTTATGTCATTGTTACTACAATAATGAAGGCAAGCTAGCATCGTTGAGTTATTATTACTACGTAGCATTGAAATTACGGACAGACAGATGGTAGCTCAGTGGTTCGAAATGCGCCTACCATACGGGGGTACCGGGTTCAAATCCCAGCATGCACCACTGGATATTTCAAATCTATGTGCGTATTTATACTATTAGCTCGACGGTGAGGGAAAACATCGTGAGGAAACCTGCAAGTTTCGGATAGTTTCTGAAACGTGTCACCATGATTCAGTTGGTCTGGTTCCCCTGTTAAAGGGTTGCGAAGGTCAGACGGCAGTCGCTTCATTGTAATTACCAGACTCCCCAAATCCTGAATCATGTTCTAAGTTGTCACTGGGCTCCAAAGCTGACTCAACCGGGAACTACAAGCTAAGACGAGGGAGGGAGGGCTTAAAAGTCAGCTTGTTATTTTATTTGCCACTTCCGAACAAGTTGTACATAAGTGGGAGCTGCGACAACTACTCGTTGAGCTATTGAGGCGGTGATTGAAAAATAATATCACATGTCAGATCGGTGCTCAGGCAGCCCTCGATGCCGTTGAATGATCGCTGGGAATATTTAATTCTCGATTGACGTGCACCAATCAATACCGGGTGCTGTGCATCCGCTGGGCGTGAGCCAAACTGTTGCGAAAAACGGATAAATCTTGTTTGTAAGTATCCTAGTGGGAGTAGTGGGCGTGACCTACCTCCAGTTACTGGTTAGAATATAGTTTTGTGAAAACTGTCAAAGGCTATGAGAATAAATTTAAATTCAAAAATTGTAAAAATAGTTTTCTTTTTTATTCATTTTCTGTCATCCCTGTTAGTTTTTAATTCATCTTTTGTCATACAGGTTCACGAAACATGGCCGCTTATAATGTGCCGATTAAGGAAGCTTTAAATCACTTAGAGAGCAATAGAGACGGATATGCTTGAAATCTCTTCAGAAATGATGAGATCCGCAGGAGAACTAAGGTCACCGACATAGCCGAAAGGATTGCATGCCTTAAGTGGCAATGGGCAGGGCACATATCGAGGAGAACAGACGGCCGTTGGGGTGGAAACGTCCTCGAGTGGAGGCCGCGTACAGAAAGTCGCAGCTGTGGCAGGCTATCACTAGGTGGACCGACGATCTGGTGAAGGTCGCAGGAATCCATTGAATGCGGGCGGCATAAGACCGATCTATGTAGAGAACATTGGGGGAGGCCTATGTCCGGCAGTGAGCGTCTATTGGCTGAAAATATGATGATGATGATTCAAGGTTCCCATTCCTTAAAATAACTGATGGAAGTAAATAAAATACGAGTACTAACAGAACCCTATGACATCCCATTCAAAAGACGAACAATACAAAAGTTTAAAACAATACAAAAGACGAACGTTCTTCTATTGAGCTACCATAGCTCGTCAAGCTTCTTTTTGTACTTATTAATAGGTATATCTTGATTACAATTACTATAAATAGGTGGTAATAAAGTACTATTATCATGGGTGTATTTATTATATATTATCTAAAGAACTCTTTGTCAGTTTTCGTCGTCGCAGTCCTCAAGGCGGGATATTTGTCAGAATTCTCGCGGAAACTACCGGAAACTTGTGCCAAACATTTATACAAACCGAAAGGTAAAGAATATCATGCAACTCGCAATTTTCAACAAATTCAATCTTGTTAGTAGCTACGACACAAGTTTTATAAGGTGTAGACATTTAGTTAGATTCTATCTATTAGCGGCGAAAATAGGACTCCATCTTCATCCTTTCATGATTTCCATGGATAAGATAATATAGGTTTTGTAATTATGATGTAGCAGCTGCCGTCTGACTTTCGCAACTCTTAGATAGGTATTATTCTATGAGACCGGGGAACAAGACATTCAGTATCAACTGTGGGAGAAGAAACTCACCGAAACGTGGTTTGTATACCTCAGTGGTGGTTTATTGGTGATGGTGGAGGCTCGCTAATCCGGTGAGCTATGTCGATAATTGTACCTACATCAAATTTCTGTAATGCTTACTTAATACTTAAGTGCTTTCTGTAATACTTAAGTTGTGTATTTTGCACAATAATGTTGCTAATTATCTATCTCTGTTGGATATACATATATATAGGTACGTAAGCGTAACAGCTGTTTGACCGATTTACCATCGACAACTAATATACCCGACTTTAGTCAAACTAATCAACTTATCGTACATACGCGGTCTAAAATTTAGTGAGCTTCCGAACACTCTTTGTGTTTGTCGACTAGAGTGCGAGTGAATTGGAGTTGTAAATTTTATGATATAACCAATAGAAAATAAGTCCTTGAATCGCATCACTAAGACCTGGGAAGTGTCGACTACAATATAGATAATTTCTATAGGCAAACTAAGTCTGTTTCGGATTTGTCTTAATTTGAATGTTAAACAGAACGCGCGAACGGGCACAGTTCTGAAAGTTAGGCGATTCCAAATCTATTTGTAGGGCTTGGTCGAGGTCAGCTTTGAATTTGAGGACAGAACAATTTGAATAAATGGCGATGGAACAAACTTGTCCCTGGTCTAGCCTTTGTAGAACCATCTACCTCGGTCACTTCAATAGGGGTCATTATGTTCGGGGCTAAAACTGATTGGAGGGCCTCTATTCTCTAGCATTTGACAAAGAAGTCGAATTAGAGATTTCCATACATTTGTTCATATAAATGTTGAATCCGATATCTGTGTCGTGAATAGACCCTGTGGTTCTTAAAAGATGTGATATCAAGCATGGCTCTGTAGTCTTCTTATATATAGAATTCGCCTTATCAAAATTATATTCCGTCCACCCAATTTATTTTGTATTTGTAATCTTTTGACCTAACTCCTAACTATTCCGGGCTCAGCCGAGCGTTTTTCTTACAATATTAGCATATAAATTAAACAGTCGGCCATTTTCTCCGGCTAAACGGCGACCGGCTAAACCCGACCTCGGCACGATTAAGTTTTTAAGATAGTGGCAAATAGCTAGATTCTATCCGCCCGATATGGCTTTGTTAAATAGGCAATCTCAACCATAACGCGTTCGTTACAAGGGCACTATTCCTTTCATACTCGATGAGCGGAAAATATGAAAGCTCGCATTGCGTTACTTTTTCCAATTACGAGTAATAGCCTTTTAAGAATTATACTCCGCTACTAATATATTAATTGATGCAGTTACTGGCCCATGGAAAATTAATGCTGAGGTTGTAAACGTTAATGTAGTGTGCATTTGCAATTTTATCATTGATATGATCATTTCATTAATAGCAATACAGCTCAAAATAAGTCTGAAAACTGTATTTTTTATCTAGGCAAATCAGGTAAAATGTACCTGTAAAGGATTATAATCTTATTTGTATGGTTAAACGAATTACCTAACAACCTTTAGTATTTTTGAAACAGCGCTAGTAAAAAATTGGATATGTTGAACGAGTTTGATTTTTAGCTCTGAGTAAAAATAAGATACTATGTAATGTTATCATACCATTAGGGTACCAGACGTATTTAATATATTCAGTCCTATACTTGGAGATAAAATATTTTGTGCCTGAGCTGAGCTAACTACGTATTTCTACACAGTATTTTTTTTTTACTAAAGACAACAGTGAATAGGCTGTTACTAGACAGGCATGATCCATCCTCGGCCACATCATCACTTACCATCAGGTGAGATTGTGGCCAAATGTCTACCTATTCTAATAAAAAAAGTTTTTTGCATAATACGCAGAATTTTCTTGATTTCTACGATGATTGTTCTACTATATATTCTATATACTCGTATATATATATATATATATATATATATATATATATATATATATATATATATATATATATATATATATATATATATATATATATATATATATATATATATATATATATTTCAGTTTTGGTTACTTCTAGTTCTTAACATTTGATGATGTGGCTGGCTATATCTTTCGAAGAACTTTCGGGAAAGTTCTTGAAAGGAGAACGTGACTCGGAAAGCGTAGCGTAGTTCCCTCATAGATGGGGTGACGATCTGCAAAAAGCCGCTGGTATAGACTAGATGCGCCAACCCAAAGACAAAGTGAAATGGCGAATATCGGGGGAGACCTATGTCCAGCAGTGGACTAAGATAGGATTCACCTTAGTTTGCCATCTCACTTAAGATGGACGCTCATTTAACGGAACAATACACTGGACAAAATAAAACGTCATGACACTGATGAAATACTTCTGAAATGTTAGCCGCAATTGTTAGGAAACAAAAAAAAATGTTAGGAAAGTTGCAAGCAAAATCCAACAGTGTGAGCGTCGTCGTCTAAGAATGAATGAAAAAAGTGAATGAAGTAAGTATTTGATACTACTTAGACATGCATTTTTGCTTCAATAGAAAGAAAGAAATAAAAGCATTTATTAATATAGACATCACAACACAGGGAATACAGCAGTTCGAAACACAAATTGGCACAATCAGAAAACAATGAAAATTCGTATAAATAAAACCAAAAAAAAACGAAAATATATTAAATCATGTCCAGGCAGTGCCAAATGAATATTGTGTTATGACGTCTAGTATGAATGGCCCTCACTCAGCATAAGTCACGGCCCAGACAAAGGCCATGACGCTGGTTTTCAGTGAGACCAGCTGAGTGAGTGCCACGGAAGCTTGTCTAGTGTATTTAACGTGTATGTATAAAGGTATTTAATTTCCTAGCTCGCCACCAGAGGATGCTTTTAGAATTGGGTGACTGGACAAAACGCATTGTACACTGGGGCAGTTGGAAATAGCACGCACAACTCAGTCACGACAAACAAATTGTTAGGAAAGTTCCAAGTAAAAAACAACAATTTCAGCCTCGTAAAGAAAGAGGCTGCGTAGATTTGACGACTGGCGGCAAAGGCGATAAAACGCGAATGGCGCAGTAAAACGATTAACAATAGTATTTGTACGGGGACTGAATGCTCAATGAATAGCAGCGTATAGTGTTTTTGAATGAAGTGAGAGTTAGACAAATGGGTTTATTGGCAACTCCCATTGGGATGTGCTGTGTTGCTGATATTTGTCGCTTGATTGGCGTGATAGAGGAAACTATGTCGTTAGGAAAGTAAAGCATTTTAACACTCATTTATATTAATAAAAAAGGAATTACTGATTGCTGCAGTGTCGTAAATTTTTTTACGTAGAATAAAACTATTATCATTTTCTCACAAATCATAATTTTTGACTGGTTTTTGACTCGAGTTTAGGTATAACAATTACTACCTCTTAACCTACTGACCATTTTAAACAACTGTCGTATAAGTTAATTATTAATGAATGAAATTTCGACTGTGCATGAATGGGCCGGCTCGACCGGAGTGATACCACAGCCTCACAGAAAACTAGCGTGAAGAAGCACTGTGCTGTATTTCGTTGCGTGAGTGAGGGCCCAATCCGGGGGAAAGGGGGGTTAGGTTAGGTAAAAGTTGGCAGCGCACTTGTGACTCCACTGGTGTCGCGGGTGTCCATGGGCGGCGGCAATTTCTTACCATCAGGTGATCCGTCTGCTCGTCTACCCCTTATCACATAAAAAAAATACATTTCTCAAAAGGGACTGTTTCAGGATTGTAAGTCGTAATCACGGTTTCAAACTCTTCCCTCGTGTCTGCAAAAGTGGTCAGTAAAGTGTGTTTTTCTTTTTTTGTTTATGAATAATAAGCAGAGCTAAGACCCCTCTCCCCTTCGATGCATACTTACGTAATATTTGAACACCCAAGTAATGTAATAATCAGTTATTAAAAAATATCTACCTCGCTAGTTCAAGATTATACTATAGATTAGAATAGTTTTTTAGGGGACTTCTACCAAAAAAAAAGAGGTTATACATCTGCTCACGATTAATAAATACACTCTCTGACGTCCCTCGACCCTTACACTTGTCCAACACAGCCCTCAAAAATCGCACTCTTGTAATACGCAGTAACTATTCGCTATAAACATACTACTGTACCGCCATAAAGCAACTCATAACGTAACATAATCTGGCAGACCGAGAAGCCCCAGAGGCGGCCTGGGGCGGATCTGTATCAAATATCGAAACTAGGGGCGGCATCCCGCAGGAGATACCATCGGATCATTGCCTGAGAATTATTGTTTTATTGCTCCCGGCGATACAGAGGATTTTATTAAGGGACAGTCCCGAAATTAGTTGCGAGATACGAGTGTTTTTTATTATATTTGTTACAGTATATGCAAATAATTGAGATAAAATATTTATGACTAGGTAGCGACTGTTGTCGCTGGTTTATGTAGATTTTTAGCTCGACTTCTGTCTAGGAATCTGTCTGGTCGCCATAAAAATGTACTCGTATCGGTCGTATTTTTGATAGGTGTTGTATGTTCTATAGCATCAGTATAAATAATTTTCTCAGGTCAAGAATTATCTTCAAGGACAGAGTAATTATGCAATATACATTAGACCTCGTATAATTCGACCCAAAATGTTCTTATAAATTGTGGGAGACGAGATGATGGATTAACTTTTTATTTTTTGGGAATAATGCAAGATGCACTTGGTCGTTTCAATGTGTTTGATTAGGAAACATGAGTTTAAACGTAGACGACTTCGTCTCATTAATTTCAAACTTCTGAACTGAACATATCGCTCAGATGAATCATTGTATTTATCTTTCCCTTTCATGTCCGTTGTCAAATTCCCTCACGGCTGATTTTCTCATTTAACGGCTAAGGAGTTTGAAGCACAAAGGCGTCTAAATGGCTCGATTGGCAAAGCATTCCAGTGTCCACGTCAGATCGCAGTCTCACCCACATACCTGTGTCGAGAACACACGGACGGACGGATTGATACGCGACCGCTGCGGTTTCAACCGCTTGGTTAGAGTGCAGGACAGGCGCATTGTATTTCAACATATAAACGTTTAATTTAGAACACTAATTGTGTGACCGCACACGTGCAGTTACTGAATCACTGAAAGATGTCATATTATGTAGTTGAACGCTTAGCTAACTGGCACACACCCTAGTTTAGTGATATATATTTGTATTTTTTATTGCAATCTGATCGTTTTAAATCTTCAAATGTCTATTAGGAACCCCAGTATTTGAAGCAACTTTTCAATAAACGTTTTATTACCGCGCTGCGTAAAATATCGACGCAATACGACATTCTTTGAATAATAATACGAATTCTTAAGCATATGTTGTTCTAATGTTCAGAAGAATCTCGGGAGTTCAACCGTTTGGATTCCTTCCAAATAAGTGAAATAAATATTATAGCTAGGGGCACCGTTGTAATGAAATATGAGAAAAGTATCAGCCTGTATACTGTCCCAATGCAGGGCAAAGAAATCAAGTTGTCGCTCTTATGATGGGATTAGGCTTAATCACCACGCTTGCCAAATGCGGATTGGTGATCATAAACCCGAGATATTTTCGAAGAGAAAAAGCTACATCAACTTTTGTAATAAATATTACACTAAAATGTAGTTTACTACATATTTAGTAAATGTCTCAAAAACTCGATTTGTATACGTTGTTTTTAGTCAAATTAAACAAATCAAAATATTGTATCCGTATTTATTTTTTAATGAACACTGATAAAAAATACAAAAAAAGAACTTAGCTGTTCAAATAAAATACCCAAAAAAGTTACATCTAATTCAAACTTGGATAATAAGCAAATGTATAATGTTTGTAATACGTGTTCGAAACAAGATGTGAGCAAGAGTGTAAAGAGAAATTGTTATCCTCGAATACATTATCTCGTCCCTAACGAGGTGAAAATTCGAGACGAAAACGATTATCAAAAACACTAATAAAAGTCCCGCTTATCGTAAACCTTTGAAAACTGAAACAACAAGTAAAACTCTGTGTATCAAATTAGGCCAGCTTGGCAGTGTTGACATAATTTTTGCCTCGATGCTTTTCAACATAATTCGTTGTCTCTAGTTTTGTCAGTCTCGTTCCCGACCGCACCCCTTGAATGGATGAATTTTTGATGATGTTATCATAACCTACGAAGTTACAAACTTTCATTGTTTACTCTTCAACAAAATATTATCATGTTTTTGTAGGAAATTTATGAAATTTAAAGTCACTTTTATAACTTGAGTACAAATATCACATATAATTCTGATTAAATCTGGTGTGGGAAATTTTTTTCTGAAGTTTTGTAGATTGCGAAAAAGTATTTAAGATGCTTTTAAAATGCTACAAAATATTAGGTTTATTTTTTAAATTATCGAAGTGAAATGTCTACCAGGAACTTGCCTAAGCTGTTATACTCGAGCCAAGGACTCTTGACAGTCAGTATCATATTTTATTCATAATTTATCGAATTAAACATTCTAGTGTTTAATGTTAGTATAATTTATATAATATATTGTATGTAATGTAATGTAAAGTGGACTACTTTTTCCGCACGTAGACTCTCATTTGGTCCATTGTGCGTGTTGGGTCCTGGCTATTCTAGCTAGCCCAACTCCACCCAGAAGCGCAGTAGCTTCCTGGAGCTTCACAGGCTTCGAGGAATGACCCCTCCGATAATGTATGTATATATTTTTACAATGTAATTTTTTCTGACTTGCACTGCCTTAACATTTTTTGATTCGATATACTTTTCCTCTACCCTGAGGTTTTCTGGAAGAGACCGCTATTAGCGATAAGACCACCTACATTGTATTAGTGTAATAATATAATATAATACCATAATATAATACTACTAATACTATTTACAAAAGAAAAGTATTGTATGTATATATTTGTAATCCCACTGTTGATTCTGATATCCGTAACACAGGTGCACGAGCTACCTATTTCGGAGTTTGATCAATGTATGTGATGTTGTAAATATTTATTTAAAAAAAAACCATAGACTAAGATCTGTAAATTTTGAGGCAGTAAAGTGTATCTATCTATCTATCTATAATGGAAAATGTTTAAGCCGCCCTCCTCCTTCTCCTCAACTTAGCGTGTTGTGAGCCCAGAGTACGCTTAGACCTTCAATTAGATGATTCAAGATTTGGAGAATCTATTTATTACAATAAAGCATCTGCCGTCTATATATGCCGTCTAAATATGGTCACAGAGAGCCCAAAGGATTGCATGCCTCAAGTGGCAATGGGCAGGGTACATAGCGTGGAGAACAGACGGCCGTTGGGGCGGAAAGGTCCTCGAGTGAAGGCCACGTACACGAAGTCGCAGCCGTGGCAGGCCCCCCACAAGGAGGACCGACGATCTCGAAGGTCGCGGGATCTGTGTGGAGATCATTGGGGGAAGTCTATGCCCAGCAGTGGACGTCTATTGGCTGAAATGATGATGATGATGAACTGCCGTTTGACAGGGGAACCAGACCAACTGAATTGTGATTATACGTTCTATAAACTATCCGATTAGCCGTGTGATCCCCGGCAGAGTAGAATAGGCCACCCTCAATCGTACCGAGGTGTCGTAAAAGGCGACTAAGGTAAAGCTGCTGGCATGATCATCAGCACCCAGAGAAGGAAAACTCTGCATTTATATCAAAACCCTCGCCAACCCGTCTGCCAAGCGTGGTGAGTATGGCAATTACCCCTCATGTGAGTGAGGGAGGCCCGTGCCCCAGCAGTGGGGACTTAAATGGGCTGATGATGATGATGAAACTATCCAAAACGTGCAGTTTCCTGATGATGGTTTCCGTCTCCACCGAGCTAATGATAGAAATACGCACATACATTTTACAACAATCCAGAGTTGTATGCTCGGATTTGAACCACGATCCCCCGCATGGAAGGCACATTGTTATCCACTACTATTTCTCTCAGGTATGTTTAAGCCACTCTATTTAGCCAAAAAAATAAACGTTGTTAGGCATTCAAAACAGTGTCACCGAAGTGGAATTACTTGCCTGCAAAGCCATTACGCATTTGGCAAGCAGAGACGGGTTGTATGGACGGAAAAACCTCATTTATCACCGGCCTATGTTGTTAAATCACATATTTGGAACAATTTATTGTCATTTTCAATGTGTATGGAGTCGTTACACAGTCGCATTAAGTCGGCATATTCAGCGTCTGATCGTTAATCAATAATTTTCAGTTGTTTATTGCCTGTTACTCTGTGTTTTATTTGATATAACTACAGTATTTTGGTATGTAATATATCTTAAATATTTTGTTTATAAGGATATTATAACTTTTAATAATAACATTTGAAATAATATTTAATATAAGCTAGGACTTTTCGGCCCACCTACCGCAGTGTCTCAAGACGAAAGTCTTCAATGCGTGTGTGTTGCCGCCAGTGATGACATACGGAACCGAAACGTGGCCGCTTACAATGTGCCGATTAAGGAGGCTCAAAGTCACTCAGAGAGCAATGGAGAGAGCTATGCTCGGAGTCTCCCTGCGTGATCGTATCAGAAATGATGAGATCCGCAGGAAAACTAAGGTTACAGACATAGCCCAAAGGATTGCATGCCTCAAGTGGCAATGGGCAGGGCACATAGCGAGGAGAACAGACGGCCGTTGGGGCGGAAAGGTCCTCGAGTGGAGGCCACGTACAGGAAGTCGCAGCCGTGGCAGGCCCCCCACAAGGTGGACCGACGATCTGGTGAAGATCGCGGGAATCCATTGGATGCGGGCGGCACAGGACCGATCTGTGTGGAGAACATTGGGGGAGGCCTATGTCCAGCAGTGGACGTCTATTGGCTGAAATGATGATGATGATGATAAGCTAGGACTAGCTTTATTAGTAAATTTGGAACGAATCTATTTTCTGTAGCTGAAAACTACTTTAAAATATAAAATCTTTCTTCATTTTTTTACTTCAGTACGTAGTAAGAGTCTGATATGTGAAGTGTTAGAATACTAGACACTTTCAATCATATGAACTTTCGAAGTAAAGTAAAGTATCGACCTATAAACTGTTCCACTGCAGGGCAAAGGTTATCGCTACTACGATGGGATTAGGTTTAATCACCACGCTTGCCTAATGAACATTCAAAGCTGGTTTTTATTACTTTATTTATTTATATTAAGAAGATTTCCTACATTAGAAGTTAATGTATGTTTACAGCTCTGAGCTCAGTAGTAACAAAATTTACACTTTACTTGTAAATAGGTACACCCACACAGATCGAAATTGAGTGCGCAAAACATGAGTCCAACAACAAGTTTATAAGTTTAACAAATATAGTTTATTGACTCGATTATTTTGATCTCAGACAATACTCTTACGAGTAATACTAAGTTTGTCATATCTGCAAATGTAGCGAAACATAATACGGAACCAATTTGCGGGATACACACTGAGAGCTCACTCCCCACAGTGCGAATGCGTGCATACAATTGCCATCTTTTATATGACAGGGGGAAGGTTTATAATGGTATGCGCGATTTGGTAGAGGGTAACCATAGAGCGAGGGTTGGGGTGCTTAGCTGGAGTAATGTCTCCCCGGAGGCGACAGAAGCAGTCGTGGACAACTTTATCGGGATACACATTTGAAAGTAGAGAAGACGTTTGAAGAGCGTTCGGACAAGGCGAGTAGACTTGCCTAACCGAGTCTACTCGTCTAGAACTCGAGTACCTATTCGTTATGAACAGAATGCCTAAGAAAGATTCATTATAAGATTGCAATTTTTATTACACGAGATCGACGCGGATTGCAGTCATGACTCATAAAAAACAATACTACAAATTTAGCAAAAGATAAAGTTAAAGACAAAAAAATCTTCATTCAATTTAGAATACTTATGAATGTCAAAATAGGTACACATATTATCATCTACCGCTGGTTCGGAATGTCGACTTCTACTGAGAAGACACCAGCAAGAAACTCAGTAATTACTCTTTTCAAATGTTGTTGATGTTACAGAGTTTCAATTGAGAAGAGAAAAAAAATACAATTACCAAAGTTAACAGACTACTATAAATAACAACTCAAATGACTTATCGATTAACAAGATCAAGAATCCTTATCATTTCTATTTAAATCTTGTACACTATAGAAACCTTTATTCATTAGGCAGGTTTTAATATGAGACTTAAACTTTTCCAGTGATAGGTTAAAACACTCATCATCATCATCATCATCAGCCCATTTAAGTCCCCACTGCTGGGGCACGGGCCTCCCTCAATCACATTACAACCTCAGTCGTAATTGCCATACTCACCACGCTTGGCAGACGGGTTGGCGAGGGTTTTGATATAAATGCAGAGTTTTCCTTCTCTGGGTGCTGATGATCATGCCAGCAGCTTTACCTTAAAACACTCAGAGTAGTTATTTTCACTATTACTTTTAAATATCTTTTTCTAAATTAGCAGAAAAACGAGTAGACAGACGGCACACCTGGAGCCCAATTCTCGTGCTCGTGACGTTTATTATCAAAAGATATATATCACTAAAACAGGTTTTTGTATGGATTTCATGTGACATCCGCCATGTTTTCAAAATCACGAGCACGAGAATTTGGCTTCTGATGGTTAGGCGCCACTGCCGCACATTAACATCAGCTATACCCGCGACATTATTACACATGCGTTGCCGGCTCTTAAGGAAAGAATATGCTCTGTTCTTGAAGGTCACCAGGTCGTATCTATTCGAGAACACCACGGATGGCAGCTGGTTCCACAGTTTTACTGTACACGGATAAAAGGGATGTGAAAAATGTCTGGAGCCCAATTCTCATGACCTGATAGTTTGTCCTCATACGATATATATCGCAAAAACATAGTTTTTTTGTATGGTTTTAATGCGACATCCGAAATGATTTTTTCGTATCGAAAATCCCGAGAAGGGCCTCCAGGACGTCCAATTTAATATTGTCACAGCAATAGGTAGTATCTCTAGATAGTGTAAAGGTGAATAAGTAATGTATTTTTTTATATGTGATAGGTGGCAGACGAGCAGGTGGATCACCTGATGGTAAGCAATTGCTGCCGCCTATGGACACCCGTGGCACCAGTGGAGTCACAAATGCGCAACCCTCCCTTTCCCCCGGATTGGCCGAAGCGAAACACAGCACAGGGCTGCTACACGTCGGTTTTCTATGAGGTCGTGGTATCACTCTGGTCGAGCCGGCCCATTCATGCCGAAGCGTGGCTCTCCCACGGGTATTGTAACATTGTCCATTCGTTTCATACCGATATGCTTTTATTAGCAGAGAACAATTACCTAAGATATAGGTAAAGTAACCATTGTGTGTTCAAAACAATCGGATTTTCCTTAAGCATTAGAATGAGTCAACGGCGCGTCTAAACGAAGCTTCAACGCCTAAGGGCAAGGGCTACTGATTCGAGAGTTTCTTCAGAGGTGCCTTCAGGCAAATGCTTTATAATTTGGACTCGTGTTTTTTAATATTATCGCTGCCGAAGTAAGAACACGCTGAATATTAGAGAAAAAAATGAGAAAAGAGATCGAGAAAACCGGCGTGAAGCAGCACTGTGCTGTGTTTCGCTGCGTGAGTGAAGGGACCGGAGGCGCAATCCGGGGGAAAGGGGGTTTAAAGGTTGGCAACGCACTATATCGCGGTTGTCCATGGGCGGTGGAAATCGCTTACTATCAGGTGATCCGTCAGCTAGTCTGCCACCTCATCACATAAAAAATCTGCTGTTGGTTC
This sequence comes from Marasmia exigua, assembly GCA_019059595.1. Classification (NCBI taxonomy): domain Eukaryota; kingdom Metazoa; phylum Arthropoda; class Insecta; order Lepidoptera; family Crambidae; genus Marasmia; species Marasmia exigua. The sequence continues at coordinate 27,286,647 of CM032465.1, read as the reverse complement.
TGACATCCGTAACACAGGTGCTCGAGCTACCTATCTCGGAATCAGGTCAATGTATGTGATGGTTTGAAATATTTATTATTAAAGTATCAGCCTATATACTGTCCCACTGCAGGGCAAAGGCCTCCATCATAGAAATCAAGTCATCGCTACTATGATGGGATTAGGCTTAATCACCACGCTTGCCTAATGGGGATTGGTGATCAAAAACTCGAGCTATGTTCGAAAAATTCGAAACATACTTTTTGCTCGACCCGGGAATCGAACCCAGGACCCCGAGATCACGGCTCGGTACTTAAACCACTAGACCAACAGGGCTAGTGATAAATCCGGTCGAGCCGGCCCATTCATGCCGAAGCGTGGTTCTCCCGCGGTTAGCAGCAGATAGCAGAAAAATCTGAAGTCAATATTGTAACTATGTTTATTAGTTTTTATATATTAAGATATGATTTTGACAAATCTCTAAAAACAGAATACCAACAGCAAATTAAATTTGTCCAGCACTTTCATATTAAGACGAAAAATGTATGAAAAATGTAAGAAATTCTTAGTGTCAGCCCGGAGTTTGGAAGTTGGCGGTCTTGTACCCCCGTGCCTCGGAAAGCACGTTAAGCCGTTAGTCCTGCACCCAATCCCTCTCCGGTCGCATCACGCTGGTGTCCCATCGGAATATGAGGGTAAAGTGTCTGACTTTTAGAGCCATAGCACTATCGGCAATCGGGGATTTTAGAAGCTAAATGTAGCGAACACACTTCATACCGCACACTTAAAAACGCCAAACGCAGCGACTGAGTCGATTTTCATCAGTCTAGTGTTACAAATCGAGCAGCGGACCAGTCGATAAAACTAGCGATTCCGATACCGCGTCCGAATCATTCGCAAAGTGCAACACAGTATCGATACAGTGCAAAAATCGTCTACCGCCGATGCTAAAAGTAGCGTGTGTGCTATGGCCCTTACGAAGGGCGTTTTTGTTTCGACAAAAAGCTTTTGTATACGCTCTGAAGACGGGGGTCGAGAGTAGGTAGTATTGTGTGAGGGAATTGCTCTAGTCCAGACGATAATACGAGTTATATTTTTGTTATAGCCGAGTAAATACCTCATTTAAAATTTTCGTCGCGTGTCCCGCTTGAACACGCCTGAACACGAATTTTTAAGTGCGTTATTTACTTACAATACGTGTATCAAAAGAAATGTGTTTTAGACTTAGATTAATACAAAAGAAAAGAAAAGAAAATGATTTATTCAGAAAAACACCATTAATAGAAACAATATAGGACTGTTCTCACATAAGGTCGCCCTGTGTTGTGAGAGACAGGCTCTTTAAGTTAAAACGGTGGCACACAATACACGTGTTTTTAATCCTTACCAAAACTAAACTAAATTTATTTAAATTAGACAATAGGTTGTCTGCGCGCGCGCGCGTTTGTGTGCGTATGGTATATGCGTATGTGGTGTGTGTGTGTGTGTGGTGTATGTGAGTGTGTGTGTGAGTGTTATATACCTCGTAGAGTGGTGAATTAATAGTGTATATATGTATGTACTTTTTTATATTATTGATTATTTTTTGTTTATTATCTATTCAAAGAGATGAGGTAGTGATGTTTTGGATGAGTTCCTCCAAGTTATCATATCCAAACTGCTCCAGCCATTTCAGCAGTAGCAAGTCTTTAAATTTCCTGATAGCGGAAGATACGGCACGCCCCTTCAATTAGACAACTGAAAACGGGCTTGATGCACAACTGCACGCACACGTACTCACAGCTCTTCGACACATTTGTTTAAAGTTGTACGATATTGGACGACAGAGACCAACAATTTTTTTTGACAAAAGTTGAGTGAGTCAAGCGTGAGTGAGTTCCGCGCAGCTACACTTAAGAGTTGAGTCTTGTCAAAAGGGCTTTATTTATAAACGTTCAATAAACCTTTGTTAGCTAGAACAGTGTTATAGAGCAGTTTTGACGTTTGAAACAAAGACAATTCATACACAATTTTCGAAAAAAGAATGAAAACTGCTTTACAACACCGCTTTAGTAAAAACCTCTTGTAAAACAAGGTTTGCACAGGGCTTTTCTTTTTTCCTGAGTCCATTCTTGTATAATCGCATCAGTAAAAAAATATCGCTAGAAAAACAAACTAGATTTTTGTGTAAAAAGACACTCCGCGAGTATTTGAGGGGATGTGACTATGAAATGACTGAAAATCTACTTAGAACACTTACATAAGTTATGATAAATATTTGTATGAATTTTTTAAATAGCATAATCTACATGAATATATAAATACACTATTGAAAATTTAATATATGTATATTATACACATACACACTTATACATAAAACATACATTATAATATAATGTAAATATACACACTTTATTAATATTAGTTAACATGTTTATTTGTGTATTTATCATAAGGTAATGGGCATATTTTATCATAATAATATGAATTATATGCCTAGATGTTGATTATTTATATATATTTTACTTACTTATATACATAATGTTATGTTAAGATTGGCTCAAATTAATATTGATGGTAATTATTGGATCTTTTTTTTTACTTTTTCAAGTTATTACTTTTGTTTCATGTTTTGTCTACATTTTTTGCTTGTACTGTGCGAAGTTGTTTACCACACTCGAATCAGTCACCACGTCGAGTAAGTAGAAATATCTTGCCACCCGCTCTAAGGTCAATAACGCACTAGTTACAATATACCTTATGCACAGGACGATTATGACTACCTTGCCGTAACACAGTCATGTACTAGTACGGAAGGTAAAGGATTATGTCTCTGTACCTACCTACATTATGTGTTATTAAACATTGTTTTGGCTTAGACAAGATTTAACCAATTAGTTTAATATACCTATCTAATAAGTATGTTATTGAACTATTTACAGTGTGTACAACTTGTAGTTACTTATGCACAATAAAGTTATTTGTATTTGTATTTGTATTTTGTATTTAGTTAGAAACCACCTCATAATAAATCGCGATCTAAAGTTATTACCGTACTAAAGATCAAGCCTGTTCTAATAAGCAATGTTAAAAGGGGCGGATCTGAGTTTAGTTCGGGAACTTTTCTTAGTCCGTGTTTTGAAATTAGGGGGAAAAGGTTTAACAAATTAACATTTTTAAATAAGGCCCAGTGTTTTGATAAAATGACAGCTTTTTCTACATTCTATGTGACAACATTAGTTTGTTTTAAAAGTACATGAATTTAATTCTGAAGATGTGGTATAAATATCATTTGTAGGGATGAATGTATGGAATTCTCTCATTCGAAATCTATATCACGCCTCGAGTATTAGGCTCAATAGACCTATTCATGAAAGAATAGCTACTAATATCTATTGGTAAAGTTTGGTCAATTATTTTTTTCAAAAAGATTCCATGCTATGTCTGAATGCCTCTCCAATTAAACAAACTTGCAGGCAAATACTGAAAGACAATATGTGCCCGGGTGAGGAGATTGTGGCTATTCATTTGACTTGCATATCACCTGCAAATTACGCCAGGGGCACGCATTGTCCGGTAGAGGCCCTGCTCCATTGTCTTACCTTCTAATGAAATTGCTGATTCTTCTCGAGGCAAATTTTCTACCCAAGACTTTACCAGTCGAATAAAAAATTTAATAATTTGATTTTTCACGCAGCGAAACACAGCACAATGCTGCTTCACGCCGGTTTTCTGTGAGGCCTTGGTATCTCCGGTCGTGCCCATTCATGCCGGGCCAATTCATGCTGAAGCGTGGTTCTCCCACGGTTAGCAGCAGATAGCAGATAAATTCTGAAGTCAAAATTGTAACTATCATCATCGTCAGCCCATTTAAGTCCCGGGGGCACGGGCCTCCCTCAATCACATGAGGAGTAATTGCCATACTCACCACGCTTGGCAGACGAGTTAGCGAGGGTTTAGATATAAATGCAGAGTTTTCCTTCTCTGGGTGCTGATGATCATGCCAGCAGCTTTACCTTAGTCGCCTTTTACGACACCTCGGTAAGAGTGAGGGTGGCCTATTCTACTCTGCCGGGGACCACACGGCGTAAATTGTAACTATGTTTATTAGTTTTTATTATTGCCTAAAGATTGTTATTTTATTTTGCCCTAAACAAAGCATTCATTCATTCAGTTAGAGGACATCCTCTTTTTTGGTCCAAGTGCCGACCAGAATAAAATTTTGCTATGTTCTGTTGGACTTGTCCCCCTAAGTACCTATTTATTACTATCGCGCCAAAGCTGCAGGGTCCATATCCTTGATTTTATTTGAGTCCAAAAATTCAAATCTTTCATACATTTTCAGTGAATTAACAAGAACATTGGCCGTGTGGTCCCCGGTAGAGTAGAATAGGCCTTCACTCTTACCGAGGTGTCGTAAAAGGCGACTAAGGTAAAGCTGCTGGCATAATCATCAGCACCCAGAGAAGGAAAACTCTGCATTTAGTTCAAAACCCTCGCCAACCCGTCTGCCTAGCGTGGTGAGTATGGCAATTACCCCTCATGTGATTGAGGGAGGCCCGTGCCCCCGCAGTGGGGACTTAAATGGGCTGATGATGATGATGATGATGATGATGATGATGAACAAGAACATTTTTTTTGGTACGCCAAATCTTGTCAAATCTTTAAAAAACAGAATACCTACAGCAAATTTTTATTTTGTCCAGCACTTCGATATTAAGACGAAAAATGTATAAAAATCCGAGGTTCTCCTTTGCCACACGAGTTAAATAGGCCACTATATTCAAATTAAGAAGGGTTAAACGTACTTATTATGTCCATCTAGCGAGTAAAGCGCCGCGGGGCACGCCTTGTCCGGCAAGGATCGATCTTAAATTGTTAGCCAGAGGTGACCTGGGTCTTAGCACCTAATGAAAATTGGCGGCACGGGAATTAAATTGTCCAACTTTAATGCATTCGTAATGACTGTTCGTCTCTTTCACACTTTGTGTGCAGGGAAAAGAGGGATAGATAAATTTTGTTAAGGTGACGGGTAGGGTATATTAGTGATGTCAATCGATTTTAATTCTTAGCTACTAAACCTGATCTATTTTAAACAATTTCAGGGTAACAACCTCTCGGCAAACACTTATACAATTTATTTAATACTTATAGTTAACTGTTTGGTCTGCATTTGCGCTCGAATTTTTGATTACCGTCAAAAGCGGCCACTTTTAGCGTGAGTTAATTTTTCGCGTACAAAAACGATCCCAATATTTGTGCATGGTTATTTAATAAATAGTATATGTGTTTGCCGTGAGTTTGTAATCCCGAAATTGTTTAAAATAGTTCCGGTTTAGTAGCTAAAAAATAAAATCGATTAGCGTCGCTAGTGTGCCCTACGCGTCACCTTAAGTTTCTACGTGATAGAATCCTTACATTTCAGGATAATATTTCGGTATATATTAGAAAATTAGAAGTTCTCTTTTGTACCTAATATCCTCTAATAGGTATGTCTTTAAACACAAACTGATTCCGATTGAGTGGCACCTGCACTTTTGGCCGGGAGTCCTAGCCAATCTCACCTACACGTGGTACATTTCTTAAATTGTAGTTTTTAATACCCCCAAAATACTACTCCCAAATTATGCATTGGACAGGGATCAATGGAAGAATTTGGGGCAGGCCTTTGCTCAGTAGTGGGACGCTACAGGCTAACTTAAATAAATAAAAAAAATGGTAATATGTTTCAGGTACTGACATTACAGACAGCTGGTTACTACAATCTGACAAATTAATCGAATCGTTTAATCGGACAATGGTAGGATAGTTCCCACCAGATTTTGAACCTTATGTGTCATGACATAAGAGCGAAAACCAATGAACTTTTTCATTAACTCATATCCGATAAGGGTTAATAAACCAAAGCGAGAGTCGATTTAATCAATTTGACGGCAGCCGTATGTTTAACATCAAAGCACTGTTACTACTACCAGATTTACGAGTATATCACCAAGTTTTTTCACATGTTATATAAATGAATAAATTCAAACAACATTTCATAACTGGACCTGATTCCGCCGTACTAATTTTCTTCAGTTGTGTTACGGATATCAGACAATAGAGATATCATAAATACAATGCTAGGGATATTTGTCCAGGGTAGGTTTTGGACACACGACCTTTGGCGTATTGTGAGGCAAGGTCTCTACCAAAATACGTATCATTGGGTCAGTCACTTTATAAATGTCACCAGAAAATAGTTCGAACTGTAACTTTCGGAAAGTAACAAACGGTGTTAGGTTAATTTTCGAAAATAGGTTAGATTAGAACTGGTGACCCCACAACGCGCCGGTCATTAAATAAAATATTATACACCGTAAACCTCATAATAGGTATCGTGAATAAAGTCCATTTAGCAAGTTAGATCAGAAATATAAGCGAAAAAAAAATCTGGTATTCTATACATTATTCCCGGGTGGATACCTATTATGAGGTTTTCGGTTGACGGTGTAAGGGCAATAAATTGTACTTAAGACATAATATTTTCCAAGTTATTTGTAAAAATACTTCAAAATTAATTTCAGTTTAGTTTTCATCAATGTTTCAAGCTAAGGTTATCGTCACTTCCATAAGGGCTGAGAGTGGCACTCGAATTAGAAAGAAAGAAAGAAAGAAAATATTTATTATTATAGACATCACAACACAGAACATATAGCAATTAGTAAGCAGAACACAATTTGGCACAAACAGAAAACAAAACATAAAACAATTAAAAATACATCAAAATAAAACAAAAGGGAAAAAAAAACAAAACTATATTCAATCATGTTCAGACAGTGCCAAATGAATATTATGATGTGTTATGACGTCTAGTATAAATGGCCCTCACTCAGCTTATGTCACAGCCCAGACAAAGGCCATGACGCTGGTTCTCAGTGAGACCAGCTGAATGAGTGCCACGGACGCTTGTCTAGTGTATTTTGTGTACCTAACTATTACATACTCTTTTTGTCAGGCTACGGGCACCCTTAAGCAACTCAGTCGGATTTGTTTTTGGTGGAATCACTTAATAATGTGGCGGGTCTGCCCGCGGACCACGGAAGTCAAATTCGCAAGGGAAGGGTCGCGATGTCCCTCACTGCTTAATTCGGAAAAACCGTGAGATTGCTGGGTCTTTATGTACCTACTGTTTGCGGATCCGACCGTCGAAGTTTCAACCCTTCAACGCTTTTCATAGGGTTACGCAAAAAGTGGAGATATAGATAGAGTTATAGAGCGATGGTCGTTAGATAGATTAATGTATTATTCAGCGCTTAAGTTCAATGGATAAGGAGAGAACGACACAAAATCCATTGAACACAAAACAATACAATGAATCCATCTGGAGACCTATTTTTGATTTAGCGTCATCGCATGCGACGTAAGTCACATTCGCCTGCTAAGCCGAACGAAGCCAATTTTCCTTATTTTTGAATCATTCGATTTCGATGTTGCCAATATAATACGCTACATTGACATTCTATGCAGACTTTTACAAAAACTAGTAACTTCCGCATTGCAAACGGAACGCAAAAACTAAAGACTTATTGGCTGAATATGAAAATCTTTGCTTTTTTGTCACAAAAAACTATGGATGTCACATTGTGTCAACTGTCAAAACCAGTCAAATAAAAGTTTTGAAATTTATAATATTTTGTTTGTGCTTGTTGCTATTGACACCTGTTTTGACGTTGCTTCTACCGCTCGCTTTAAGTCACTCGACCAACGAGTGGGTGGGGTCACTCGTTTGAAACGAATGATTCAAAAATGCGGAATTTCGTATGTCGAAGGAAAATCAGTAGAAATCGTGCGCTCGTCACGACGCTAAGTCATACGAGTAAATCAAAAATAGGTCTCCTGCTCGTCTGTGATTTTTTTATGAGATAGGGGCCTATCTCATATAAAAAAATCACAAAAAAAAAACAAACAGAATGACATAGTATAAACATATACGAGTATACAATAGGGACAGTAACGGAAACATTTCACACACAAAAAACCGGCGAAGAAGCAGTCAGTCAGCAGACCCAATAATCCAGGCCCAATTCTTATCTTATCTTATTAATCCGGGGGAAAGTGGGGTTTAAAGGTTGGCAGCGCGCTTGTGGCTGCAATCGTGTTGTGGAATGGACACCCCATGGGCGGCGGCAGTCGCTTATCATCAGGTGATCTGTTGGTTCGTCTGCCACCTATCACATAACACCTTTTTTCGAAGGTACTGTTATAAAATGTTATTTAAAGTGTATGATGTGTTAAACATATTATTTTATACTTTTTAGTTCGTGGTTTTTGAAGGTTTTTTTTCATAGACATTTTTTTTCATGTTTTTTAGTGTCCAATTTTTCGTAGCCCTGTAATTAAAAAAAAACGGTCATGTGCAAATCGGTTATAATTGGCGGAGAAATCGATGAACATACATAAATAATAATAAAAAAAAAACACAAACATACAGTCGAACATAGAACCTCCTCCTTTTTTAAAGTCTGTAAAAAGGACAAATAGTAGCCCAAAAAAGATACGTACCTACCAAAAATTAGCTGGTCCATGCACGTTATATAAAAATTTATTGGGGTTTGTAATTTTTCACGCTCCTGCCTGCTCTCGGAAGCTCGGTTTTAGTGGCCCGTCGTACTTAAGGTGTTGGGCAGGGCACACTAGCGCCGCCAAACGATTTTAACGTTTAGCTACTAAACCGGATCTATTTTAAACGATTTCGGGGTAACAACCTCTCGGACCCAACTTTGTGCATGGTTATTTAATAAATAGTATATGTGTTTACCGAGAGGTTGTAACCCCAAAATTGTTTAAAATAGATCCAGTTTAGTAGCTACAAATTAAAATCGATTGGCGTCGCTAGTTTGTCCTACCCGTCACCTTAAACATGGCTATAGTATGGTTGATATGGTCGCCATAACATATAACAGGGTAATTTTTTATTCCTGATGATGATTTTACATACATTCTGGGGGTAATGGCGTTATGACTGGGTATCATAGACCAATTCGTTTTGAATGGATTATTATATTTTTCAAATCTATGTTTGTTGATATTTTTATCATTCTATCGGCGCTGAGAGAAAAAAACGTTTTTTTTCGGTACGGATCGCCTGACGGTAAGCGAATTCCGCCGCCCATAGACACCCACGACACCAGTGGAGTCACAAAGTGCGCAGCCAACCTCTAAACCCCCTTTTCCCCCAGATTGGGCCTCCGGTACCCTCACTGCTGCTACACGTCGGTTTTCTGTGAGGCCGTGGTATCACTCCGGTCGAGCCGGCCTATTCATGCCGAAGCATGGTCTCCCACGGTAAACCGGTATCGTGAGTAGACCTACACACTTCAGATAGTTTCTTACAATTGTTGAAATAATGAGCCTGTTGGTTTGGTTTTTCTCTTCAGGGTAGCCGCCTCATTAGAATTGCCAGATTCATAAAATTCTCGATCACGGTCCAAACATACTCCGGGCTCGAGAGCTTTTGAGCTTCATATTATGTAAAGGTGCCCTGTGTTTTTGTATTAGGTGGGGCCCTTGAATCACCCTTCAACCTTAGTTACAAAACTACAATACAAAATCACAGCAAGTAAGCTTGAAGCCTAGTATTCAGAAGCGATATTGGATCAATAAGAAAAATCTGTTTTTTTCATGGAAATTAATAGATACGGCTTTCATTCATATGACTTCATGTAATATGTTATGATGATACATGTTTCGGTAAATAAAAATATCTTTATCTGATCGCCTGATGGTAAGCGACATTGGAGTCACAAGTGCGCTGCCAACCTTTCAACCCCTCTTTCTCCCAGAGTGGGCCCCCGGTATCCTCACTTACGCAGCGAAATACAGCACAGTGCTGCTTCACGGTGGCCCCGGTCAAGCCAGCCCATTCATGAATGAATCCGAAGCGTGGCTCTCCCATGGTCAAACTTGAAATCTTGACAGGCAGTGTTACTGTAAAAAGGACCTTTAAGTGACTCTAATTCATATCTCTGAAGTAAATATAGTGTTATAATTTAAGGTCACCTGTACGGGTTGTACATGAATTTATGACAGATGGCGTTCTAGTAAAAAAATTAGTATTCTAGTTTAGCACTAATGTTGGCCCAATCGGGGCGGAGGAAAGATGATTTTGCTTGGGCTGCGGATTGAGAACTGACCTATTCACTGTTTAATGTCTCAGAGGCCAGATTCACTACGGGTCACTAAGTTATCGGAGTAAGTAAGTAACCTTGTCCGGTCTGCTCGCATCTAATCCATCTCTTTTTGTCTTAATCCCTATTAATCACGAACCTTTAAGGCTCAAAAAATCACTCTATACACGAAGCCTAAAGATACCAGTACACGTCTGTATAAATTTTCGAAGCGCGAGATTAATTTAACGCCCCGATGCGTCGCTAAGCTTGGTTTTGGGTTGGTCGAGGCTGCAAAAAGGCTGTCTTTTTTATGTGCATGGCTGGCGTTTAAAGTGTTCGCGTTTTTTACTTAAAGCAAAAGGAGTAAGTGGGGATATAAATTAAATAAAAAGAAATATCAGACAATAGCACAAACATTGACTTGACTCCAAAATATATAATTAGTATTGAGTATTGAATAGTGTTATGGGTTATACCCAATGACCATGAATGAGTTGAAAACCAATGAAGGAACCAAACTATACTCAAAGCCTCGCGACAAACTATAGAGTATTTATATTATAATTAAATTGACCCTGGGTAAGCCACGCTTCGGCATGAAAGGACCGGCTCGACCGTAGTGATACCATGGCCTTACAGAAAACCGGCGTGAAGCACACTGTGCTTTGTTTCTTTGCGTGAGTGAGGGTACCGGAGGCCCAATCCAAAGGAAAGGGGTTAAAGGTTGGCAGCGCACTTGTGACTCCACTGGCGTCGCGGGTGTGCATTGGCGGCGGCAAACGCTTACCATCAGGTGATCCGTCTGCCACCGATCACATAAAAAAAAGTTTAAAATCGTCAGTACAAGTGTATGCGCATGTGCACACTCTATTTCCCACGACACGACTAGAGAAGGATCGGGGGTAGGACTAATGGCTTAATTTACTTTCCGGGGCCAGGTGGTAGAACAGACCACCAACTCCTAGGCTCCAGGCTGACACTGACTTGCTAAAATAAGTAAGTACAAATTTCGACCCGAGCTGGAAATCAATCCCAGGACTCTAAACGCAGCTCTGTCTCTTTCACATGCACTACAATGAAAGGGACATAGCGATAGTTTTCGATAGCGAGAACAGTTTTTCAAACTCATGTTAAGGGTACAGATTTTAAGAATGATGAAATCTGCAGTTCTGCAGTATTGTATTGTATCTACTAGTATGATACCCATACGTATAAACCACGTCTACATTATTTTGTGTCGGCCTATATTTTTTTAAAAGATTTCTAAAAATGTCTCGTCCACTGATGTTGGTGAGGGTGAGATATAATCCGACAGCAGGATGGTCCTTAATCGGCGACAAATGCCCTGAAACTTTAGAGTTACGACCGGGACCCTTAACATTTCGCTTTTAGTTCCCTGAAATATTATGCGCAATTATTCGTCCGATTTCTAAATTACTTTGGCAATTAAAACAACTTACGCTCGCCTTGCTCCCAGTGCCTAGGATGAGTCAAAGCTGAAATTGTATTTTAAAATCTTATTTTTGCGATTTTATTCTTATATTGATATCTCATAATTAAACAACTTACGCTCGCCTTGCTCCCAGTGCCTAGGATGAGTCAAAGCTGAAATTGTATTTTAAAATCTTATTTTTGCGATTTTATTCTTATATTGATATCTCATTTGCGTCTGATTTCTATTCTGCGTGTGAAATATTATCTTTGTGTTTTTGTAAATAGACTCTAGATTGCGTCCGATTTCTAAATTACTTTGGCAATTAAAACAACTTACGCTCGCCTTGCTCCCAGTGCCTAGGATGAGTCAAAGCTGAAATTGTATTTTAAAATCTTATTTTTGCGATTTTATTCTTATATTGATATCTCATTTGCGTCTGATTTCTATTCTGCGTGTGAAATATTATCTTTGTTTTTGTAAATAAACTCTAGATTGCTTTTACAAAAAATCTAGGGTTATATTTTATGGATTCACGAAAATCAGACGCCGTCCCAGGGATGCCCTCAGCAGATCGTGGCAGACGAGAATACGGTTCGAATAATGGTAAGCGATTGCCGCCGCCCTGAGACACCCGCGACACCAGTGGAATCACAAAGTTGCATTTTTTATTAATCAAATTTATGGCACTAGATGGCTTTTCAGATTGAGAATGCTATATATTATTGTCGTACGATCCGGGTATCGGGCAGAATTCATATAAAAGCATGGGGGAGGGATTCCAATGACTTATGTGTATTACCTAGGTGATTTATGTGAGGGAAAATTTTGAATATAGATCTGTTCCAACAATGGGCTTTGGTCACATTTGGCTTTATATTTTATTTGTTTATAATATTTAAGAGGTAAGCCGAAAAAGAGATGGCGTGACGACCTGGACCAATACTCCCGTAACTGGCAAACACTGGCAATGAATAGGGAGCAGTGGAGGCTATTAGGGGAGGCCTTTGCCCAGCAGCGGGACCATTTGAGCTAGATAAAAAAAGAAATATTTAAGAGAAATGGGGAAATGCGAATAAAAATCTACTTGAGTTTACTTTTAAAAATCGTGGAAAACCATTGGCAGGTAATCGATTTAATTGAATAAATAATATTTGCCGTCAAACATAGTATATATATCTAATGTGATTAACTATTTAAAGTATGTACTATTTATAAATAGAATCCCTACTGCTCTGGACCTTGTAGAACTAAAACTAGTGGGGTGGGGTACTGGGGTCTTGCTTATATGAAGTGTATTTCCTAGTAAGAATCGTCGTTTAAAATCGTCAGTACAAGTGTATGCGCATGTACACTCTCTTTTCCCACGACACGACCAGTGAAGGATCGGGCGTAGGACTAATGGCTTAATGTACTTTCCGAGGCCAGGTGGTAGAACAGACCACCAACTCCCAGGCTTCAGGCTGACACTGACTTGCTAAAATAAGTAAGTACAAATTTCGACCCGAGCTGGAAATCAATCCCAGGACTCTAAACGCAGCTCTGTCTCTTTCACATGCACTACAATGAAAGGGACATAGCGATAGTTTTCGATAGCGAGAACAGTTTTTCAAACTCATGTTAAGGGTACAGATTTTAAGAATGATGAAATCTGCAGTTCTGCAGTATTGTATTGTATCTATCTACTAGTATGATACCCATACGTATAAACCACGTCTACATTTTTTTGTGTCGGCCTATATTTTTTTAAAAGATTTCTAAAAATGTCTCGTCCACTGATGTTGGTGAGGTTGAGATATAATCCGACAGCAGGATGGTCCTTAATCGGCGACAAATGCCCTGAAACTTTAGAGTTACGACCGGGACCCTTAACATTTCGCTTTTAGTTCCCTGAAATATTATGCGCAATTATTCGTCCGATTTCTAAATTACTTTGGCAATTAAAACAACTTACGCTCGCCTTGCTCCCAGTGCCTAGGATGAGTCAAAGCTAAATTGTATTTTAAAATCTTATTTTTTGCGATTTTATTCTTATATTGATATCTCATTTGCGTCTGAATTCTATTCTGCGTGTGAAATATTATCTTTGTGTTTTTGTAAATAGACTTTAGATTGCGTCCGATTTCTAAATTACTTTGGCAATTAAAACAACTTACGCTCGCCTTGCTCCCAGTGCCTAGGATGAGTCAAAGCTGAAATTGTATTTTAAAATCTTATTTTTGCGATTTTATTCTTATATTGATATCTCATTTGCGTCTGAATTCTATTCTGCGTGTGAAATATTATCTTTGTGTTTTTGTAAATAGACTTTAGATTGCGTCCGATTTCTAAATTACTTTGGCAATTAAAACAACTTACGCTCGCCTTGCTCCCAGTGCCTAGGATGAGTCAAAGCTGAAATTGTATTTTAAAATCTTATTTTTGCGATTTTATTCTTATATTGATATCTCATTTGCGTCTGATTTCTATTCTGCGTGTGAAATATTATCTTTGTTTTTGTAAATAAACTCTAGATTGCTTTTACAAAAAATCTAGGGTTATATTTTATGGATTCACGAAAATCAGACGCCGTCCCAGGGATGCCCTCAGCAGATCGTGGCAGACGAGAATACGGTTCGAATAATGGTAAGCGATTGCCGCCGCCCTGAGACACCCGCGACACCAGTGGAATCACAAAGTTGCATTTTTTATTAATCAAATTTATGGCACTAGATGGCTTTTCAGATTGAGAATGCTATATATTATTGTCGTATGATCCGGGTATCGGGCAGAATTCATATAAAAGCATGGGGGAGGGATTCCAATGACTTATGTGTATTACCTAGGTGATTTATGTGAGGGAAAATGTTGAATGTAGATCTGTTCCAACAATGGGCTTTGGTCACATTTGGCTTTATATTTTATTTGTTTATAATATTTAAGAGGTAAGCCGAAAAAGAGATGGCGTGACGACCTGGACCAATACTCCCGTAACTGGCAAACACTGGCAATGAATAGGGAGCAGTGGAGGCTATTAGGGGAGGCCTTTGCCCAGCAGCGGGACCATTTGAGCTAGATAAAAAAAGAAATATTTAAGAGAAATGGGGAAATGCGAATAAAAATCTACTTGAGTTTACTTTTTAAAAATCGTGAAAACATTGCAGGTAATCGATTTATTGAATAAATAATATTTGCCGTCAAACATAGTATATATATCTAATTGATTAAATATTTAAAGTATGTACTATTTATAAATAGAATCCCTACTGCTCTGAGACCTTGTAGACTAAACTAGGGGGGTGGGGTACATGGGGTCTTGCTTATATGAAGGTAGTTATTACGAGTAAGAATCGTCAAAACGCTGTGTTTCCCCATGTGAGTGAGGTTACCGGAGGCCCAATGGGGGGAAGGGGAAAAGGTTGGCAGCGCACTTGTGACTCCACTGGTGTTGCGGGTGTCCATGGGCGGCGGAATTTCTTACCATCAGGTGATCCGTCTGCTCGTTTGCCCCCTCTCATATATTAAAAAAAAATAGAATCAATGAATGTGCGATGTTAAAAATAAGTTTGTGAAAATCGCTTCTTCATTTTCACGGCACACCTGCCTTAGGTAGCAGTGGAGTTAAAAGTCTACAGCCACCGTTAAACTCCCCTTACACTGCTTGTGCCTCCAATACCATACTCACTCGGGGAAACATAGGGCATGCGCCGTTTCAAGCAAGTTTTCTTTGAGGCCGTGGAATCACTCCGGACGAGCCGGGCCATTCATGCCGAAGCGTGCCTCCCCCACGGCCCCTACAAATCGGGAAATCTCTCGCGTCTGGCCACACTGCCCGACACGGCCTCATTACGAACTTTCCAAAGAATGATGACGACAAAGATTTTTAATGAATATTAATTCGCTTGAAGTAAGCCACAGATTAAAGGCACGAGTCAGTAATTGCAGATTTACCTTAGAGATCACTGAGGTTGTGGTTGCCAAATGGATTTTGTTTAAGGTGTCGGGTAGGGCACACTAGCGACGCCAATCGTTTTTAATATTTAGCTACTAAACCATATCTATTGTAAACAATTTTGGGGTTACAACCTCTCGGCAAACTCAGAATAACGACAGACTCCGGATGGCGCTGGACTCCGTGGTTCGAATCCGAGCATGCACCTCTGGATTTTTCAAATCCATGTGCGTATTTTTACAACACACACTAATCTAAAACATTAAGTAAATAACCACCGGTTCAAAGTCGCTCAAAGAGCTATGGAAAGGGCTATGCTCGGAGTATCTCTGAAGGACCGCATCAGAAATGATGTAACAGACAGAGAACCAGAGTCACCGACATAACCCACCGAAATAGCAAACTAAAGTGGCAGTGGGCTGGTCATATTAGCCGCAGAACTGACAGCCGTTGGAGCCGTTAAGTCCTTGAGTGGAGATCACTACTCGGTAAGCGTAATGTAGGACGCCCTGCGACAAGATGGGATAATGACATTCGAAGGTTGGCTGGTGTGGGCTGGATGAGAGTGGCCGAAAATCGGGAGCAGTGGCGTGCATTAGGGGAGACCTATGTCCAGCAGTGGACGAGTGCGGGTTGCTGATGATGATGATGATGAAGTAAATAACACAATTAAAAATTTCATCTCGTGTTCTGGCGATAAATTTTTTACCAATTAGACCACTGAACGCGTTACTAAGCCGACGAAATTTGTAAGTACTTGATTCGACATGAGCAATATCCAGTTTTAAAGTGTGTTATTTACATAAGAATAAATTGCAAAAGTTTGCTAAAAAAATATGAACTATCTAAAACATTGTCAGGTTTCTGCACGTTTCGGTTTAGTTTCTAAAACGTGTAACTATGATTCAGTTGGTCAGGTTCCCCTGTTAAAGGATGGCAGATGGCCGTCGTTACTTTGACTGCCTCGGTGGCGCAGTGGTTAGTGGGTCGCACTTTAAAGCGACGGCTGCGCAAGAAGTCCCGGGTCGGGCCAAAAATTGTACCTAAGTTTTCGGTAAGAAATTCTTAGTGGCAGCCCGGAGTGTGGAAGTTGGCGGTCTTGTACCTCCGAGCCTCGGAAAGCACGTTAAGCTGTTGGTCCTGCGCCCGATCCCTCTCCGGTCGTGTCGTAGTAGTGTCCCATCGGAATATGAGGGTAAGGGAATAGAGAGTGCATTTGTGTTTGAGCACTTACTTCAGCACTATAATATATCCTGCGTACGTGGCTGATCGTTGAGATTGGCCGCCGTAGCCGTATTCGGTTGGGATATTATTATTACCAGATTCCCCAAATCCTGAATCATGGTCTAAGCGTACTTCAGGCTCCAGAGTTCCAGAGCGACAGCTTTGGACACAACCGGGATCAACACGCTAAGATGCTAGACCCTCATCTAGGGGGTGTTCGCAGACTTCAGACAGGGAGGATCTCATACCTTGACGTGATATCTTAATGGACATTGTCAAAATGACATAAATATCCATGCAAATCAAGATAGCATTTTTTTTAATTTTGAGTCCTCATCCTCATCTACCGATCCTTAGCTACCTGTAAAATGTGTGCTTTAACTATGCTAATAATACCTGCCTCGGTGGCGTAGTGGTTAGTGGGTCGCATTCCAGTGTAAGGGACTGTAAGGGAATAGAGAGTGCACTTATGTTTGCGCACACACTTGATCACTATAATATATCCTGCGTACGTGGCTGAACGTTGAGATTGGCCTCCGTAGCCGTAATCGGTTGGAGGATGTTATTATTATTCTAATAATAAGCCGTTGGTCCTGCGCCCAATCCCTCTCCGGTCGTGTCCCATCGGAACGTGAGAGCAAGGGAATAGAGTGTTCTTGTGTTTGCGCACACACTTGATCACTATAATATGTCCTGCATACGTGGCAGGTCGTTGAGATTGGCCGCCGTGGCCGTAATCGGTTGGAGGATATTATTATTATTGTGCTAATATGTAGAGAGCGACCCTCCAGGCGCCGGGTTTTAAAATGTTTAATAATTTTTTTTATCAAGGAGTCTTATTTAAAACATTATAAATTAAATGTCAGTAAGCTCAGCCGGAACGGCTTATTTAATGTAATTTATAGCAATTTTTACTTAGTACTTCAAATATAAAATTGCCGAGTCAGTTGAACAAATCATGGCAACATCAAATAAATTATGAGCTGACGTTAAAGTACCTACTGAGTGCCCAATTAAGAGTAAGGAGCGGGTTTTTTAGGCTACGCTCACCCTCTAGCTTTTTTATCTTACTCTTTTTTTTTAAACCATCCAAGGGGGAATAGATAATTCGTAGCAGAGTTATGTGTATCATATAGACGATATAGGACATTTTGAGCACACAATCAACCAAAAAATCTTTTTCCTGTCACGAGCGCGGCGCTGTGTAGGACACGGCACATCACACCCATTGTGGAGCCATTGGCTCATATGTGCTAGCACGTCATGGCAGCGAAGGCTGCGGAACGCGAGAGAGAGCGAGATCCTCCCGCTAGCGCACTCCGAAGGGCGATGAGGGAGAGAAGATGCCGAACAGAAGAGCGCCTTTCCGCGGAGGGAGTCCGCTGGTTTGTGTTATGGGGGTACCAGCACCGGCATTGCATCCCTCTGTTACCCGATAGAGATGGCTCAGTTCTCCTGGCTGTCCCTACTCCCTCTTCCGGCCCGTCCAGGGGAGAAACCGCCTACCGCGCAGATTTTGATTTGACCGCAGTGTAGTGATGCCACATTCAATTTTGAAACGTAATGTGATGCCTACAAAATCCAAACAGCCTCTTGTGTCAAATTTTTTTGGGAAATGGAGGCAAATGAGTAAGTGGGTCACCTGATGGTAAGGGTCACCGTCACCCAGAAACATCCACCTTTTAGAAAAATACAGGTTCATTCCTTATAAAGATGAGATTGTCCATGCCAATGCACTTTGTGAGATGCAAGTCAACACCTGATGTAAAGTGTATAAGACTGGGACTAGTGGTGGAATTTCGCATTGATAGCGCCAAACCATATTTTAAGTCTAGTAACTATCAAAGTATTGAGAGTTTATTAATAAGACCATGGTGGGTATAGTAAGGAATATGCTTGACAGAATAAACAGACAGACGTGATGAATCTATAATGAAAGTTTGTCTACGGAGCCATTAAAATGCTAGAAAACTCTTTAAATGTTATGATTCATATTTCCTGGGCCGTCTTCGCGAAAATGTTTTGCGAAGTTACTTGTTCATTTCGTTTCGGAATGGATTTCTTTAGGTTTTTTGAAATTTCATGTTGTATCCTTTTACAATAAATTAATACCTGTACGTCAAATTCAGGTAGCTATAAACGAAATGATTTTAAACCTTATGTAGTCTCTATTGCAGATGTAGTGCAAAAATAGTACTTGTGCCACAGACTTAATGTGGTTCAAAATTCTGATGATGATGATGATAGGCATGCTCTTGGATTTACACTGAACTCTACAAATTGAGAAAGATGGACTTGAAAGCCACTTGAAAAAAGAGTATCATTTCTGGCAATATGTGAATCACTACCTGCATCATCATCAGCCACCTCATAAGACCACACAGTCTCGCCTATAAATTCATTCCCAACAATAGCACAAAAGCCAACTTACGGAACTGGGTTAGTTTCCGAGCGCTTTAGTTCAAGATTTTCCTCCCTCGGGATCTTTGCTTAAATGGAAATGATTTTATTATCTCTTATTAGGGATGTCAAGGCGCTAATTAAAAGGAGGCGAGTTGGCGCCGACTTGTCATAACATTCGCCCCATGCTTTCTCTTTGACAGATTTGATTTATTTCTTACAAACGACTTTAGCGACCGAGCGATATAATTGGCGAATGGTAGCGGTGTGACAATTTCGCCAATCCAAAGTTTCGTCACAATTCGGAAATTGTACCTTCAAGTCGTGCTGATTCGTCGAATTTTATCAAAGACTTTGCTCCTTTGACGTATTATGCTCATTGCGTAGATTTTTACTGGTTGGAATCAATATACTGATTCAGAATACAAATATTTTAATCCCTACAGCTAGGAATGAAATGCAAATATGAACCTCGAATATTCGTTGAATGCAACGGAACCTTTAAATGTTGAAATCTATCGAGGGGTGAACGAGCTTTTGGCATATCCAGTACGGTACTGGCTCGTCGATTACAAGATTTGCATCCAATCTTGCTTCAACTCTGACCAAGTTAGTACTCGGTAGGTATTTTTAATCCGTTAAGATGGGGAGTGAAGGCGAGAATGAAGAAAATTTAAGAGTTTGCAGGATTTTAAAGTTTCGAGCTCAGTCTGGTTGTGATAAAAAGCAATTTAATACGTAATTCAGTAAGAGTTAAGGTAAAAGGATTTAAATAGTTTCAAGAGACAGTTTTGAACAAGTTGTGAAGTTTATATAAGTAGAAGCGACGACAAAAATTGTATGCCACTTGATTTTACTACAAAAGTAAATGCATTGACTAACAATGTTTAAACGCTTATGGCAACCGAAAACGATAGACTAATTTAATCAGAAGAAAACAAGAACTTTCTAATAGTCAGTTACGCTGAAATTCGTTTTAATTAATCGGTTTGAGAAGCAGCAGAATATTACAGTCTTGAACTCATCAAGGAATTACGAGAAACGAATGAGAAAAAATATACGTGGTAAAGATAGAGATAAAGAGTTCTTTATTGGCCATAGAACACAAATTAAACATGAGTGACATAAATACAAGTATAACAAATTCTGTAGCCAACAAGGCCCAACCTCAGCATTTTTTCAGGCAGAGCCTTGGGCGACGTACGTGCACACATACATAACATACAATAGGAAGAAAGAAGAAGGACGAAACATGGAAAAATAATAATAATAATAAATAAAAAATCAAAGTAAGGTAGGTTTTATACTTCATTCCGAGGCTTATTAAATCAACATGGCGGCATTAAACTTGGCCGTTATCATTGTGTTGGTTGAAAGGCTGGCGACGCCACAGCCACAATAGCCATCGTCGATGCACAATGCCATTCCACATCTCTCATCTCTGAAAACAACGGATTCTAACACTTTTATTGTGCGTTAAATTGGAGCAGGTAGAATGGAGGCATTCATAATGAACTCCACAACGGGTCCATGCTTTATTGTTTAGTTCTGAATTTACGTTCCGCCGGACGGCGTTGTCTATCGGGTAAATCCATGCAAGTTAAACAAACAATTCGAAATGAAAGTTGCGTTTTTTTTATTTCAGCTTTATGTATTGTTAGCTGCTATAATAAGCAGTTTAAAAGCACGAGCATGGATATTTTACGGGACTCCACGCGTTTTTCTGCTCCGTCGAATAGGTAAAGCGGCTGGAATTTCTATATAATTCGACGTTGATAGCACACTCTTACTCATAGCTTCGACGACAATATCGAAAACTTTTGTAACAATATACAAATTAAATTAAGCTGGCGACGTTATACATTTCCTCCTTTATTACATCGGCTTGCTTAATTATTCAATGCGTAGATGGATTCAGTTTTTTGTAGCGGGCGGGCCTAATGTCTTTTGGATTTAATAAAAGCTATTCAGAGTTTTTAGTTAATTCCACAAATAGCTGAGCAGACATCAAAGGGAGTGTAATGCGAAATTCTTCATGCAGCGCGGGGATAGCAGCGAAATAATTATCATACATATCTTCAGTTGGTAAATATTTTGATACGCATTCTGAGGCTGACAATCTGACAAATCCTGGCGAATAAACAGCGGGGGAGAAAGCAATCATGGCCCGCATATCAAGTGCCTCACACCGGGAGCGCCTAGACACAGACTAAAGACCAGTAGTGGACTGTCTTATGAATTCTTAATAGTCAATGTCGAACTACAATTAGCAAATAACCTCCGGTCTTTAGGTCTGTACCCTTACCATGAGTTTGAAAAACTGTTCTCGCTGTCGAAAACTATCGCTTTGTCCCTTTCACTGTGGTGCATGTGAAAGAGACAGAGCAATCGTTTTTGATAGCGTGGATAGTATTTCAAACTCATGGTAAGGTCTCTGGAGGTCTTATCGCAATGCGTGCCCGTATTATAAAATGTCGTTGTATTAAAATGTTACATCATGGACGTTTGAAATGTACAGTTTTGGAAACCGTAAAGGTAACATGAAGTTGGACATTGAGGAGTTGTAAGTCGATAGGTGCGGTCGTCTCGCTGTTGTAAGGCTTCTTCAGTCCGGTGGCAAATGTATCCAGGTTGTGGGAATCTAGAGTTTTTGTGACCTACTACTGGAAATCTCTTTACTATGTCTAGTTGTGCCAGGATGTGAACTTCGTCAGTTTTCTCCGCATTATCGCAGTGTGCTGAAGTTGTACCCGGGCGGTTGAGTCGGCTAAAGTTATTTGATTTATATTCTAGGTAATTTTAACTTTCATTATAGAGTTATCTCCCGCGATTTCTGTTTCCTGGTTTCCTTTACACGGTCCGCTTATTTCGAGGTTTGTTGTGGGTGATTTAAACGGTGAGGTTTTTTTTATGTGATAGGCGGCAGACGAGCAGACGGATCGCCGCTGGTAAGCGATTGCCGCAATCCGTAGACATCCGCGACACCAATGGATTCACAAGTGCTGCCAACCTTTAAAGCCCCTTTCCCCCGGATTGACCCTCCGGTACCCTCACTCACGCAGCGAAACACAGCACTGCTTCACGCCGGTTTTCTGTGAAGTACATTTTATTTTTGAATTTAGAATATCTTTTTTTGTTTTACTTTTATTTTAAACACAAATTACAATTTTACTAAACGAAGCTCTGATAGTGGAATGGTTAAATATCCCGGAAGCCGACAGACATGTGGTTTCAAATTCAGCCTGCCGATTTTTCGCAATTTTCTAAATATCAGCTCCAATTTGTTAAAGGAAAGTCTTATTAGTTTATTAGGGGATTGCTAGCGCGTAGTTTTTGAGTTTCCAATATTTTGGATTGGATTGTTTTCGAGCAACCCCGCAATCGACTAAGGAAGTTTAAAACAATAAAAGGAAAAACATCATGAGGAAGCCTTTTTTTCCCGGGGAAACCATCATGGCCGTCACCTTGCTACATGTAGGGAACAAGGTGGTGTGTGGGATTCAAACCCTAACTAAAACCCCTGGGGTGTCCATCTCCGCGCAATCGTGGTCGGAAACCCCACAGCCGGGACTAGACCGTACCGCTAATCGCGCTCGCCGCTTCACCCCTATCTGGCGCAATACAGCCCTTCAACGCTGTAGGACCTACCAGGACACACAGTAATGTCGTCTCCCGCGGAGTCGTATGCTGAGCAAGCCACTCCCCAGCAGTGGATACGCTCACGTACTCCGAAAGCCCGTTTATTTGCCTCATCATGAGAAAGCCTGGTAGAACATCAAGCCCGGTCCGGTAGAATATGTACGCATTGGAAAGACAAAAACTGAATCACCCTTCGCGTAAGAGTGGGTGGTAAGCCTTTACCCCAGCCCAGTATTGGATACCTACATTTATTGAATGATGATGAGAAATAGCTTTTTGCTTATACATTACAGAATCCAACTGAAATTGATATTGACAGTGTGAGTGACACCCTGAGTTTATAATTCACAATCGGCTGTACACATATATATGTACATGTGCTTACCTATTAGGGGTCGCGAAAAGGATTGATTGGCGGTTTCGGCCGCAAAATATTTATTTCCAATAAAGCAAAAAAAAAACCTACTTGGAGGCTGATTGGTAAATCCAATCAGACTCCAAGTAGGTTTTTTTTCGACGTTCAAATGTATCTATTTCAAGTACATTTAATTTCTGTGAAGTATTACAGTCGGTGCTTACTAAACCAATGGTGTACTGCCTTGGTGCTACTTCATGCATCATAATCAACTCTGTTTTCTACTATTATTTTCCATGCTACTTACCTTGCGTAGGTAATGTAAGCATCCAATTGGATGATGGTGGTGAGGGCAAAGGTTTAGCCATCTGGTAAAACGTTTCGGTCAACGACATGACTAGTTGTTCTTCAGCCATTTGATTGGATGGCGGCGTTTAACGAACGCCCTAGGCATCCGATCGGATGGCTAATTTAACCAAATGGCTGCGAGATATTCACGTTTGCCTAAGCAGTTGCCATTTTAATCATGAGCATTTTGAAATTTCTCTTCTCATTATTACCTATTAATTTCATCTGTAAAATTTTTTTAAAAAATACTAATCCAGATTTTGGCAGCACCTTATATTTGCTGGCATATAGAAGGTAGTACCTATAAAGAACAAGTTGAAAACGTGAATATTTTTTATTCCTATTATTTAGTTCAATTCTGAACAGAAGGGGTTTCAAACAATACGTTCGATGAACTGGACGTTCAAATTGCAAAAAATCATAATTCCTCGGACAGCAACATTTCCGCGCACGAGCGAAACCTTTATTTTCCTAACCCGCCATATTGGGACGTGCAAAACGTTGGCGGGCTGAATGCGATTTCGTCGCCTGCCATACAGGGTTTGAAAAAGGAAAAAGAACTAAAAAAGAACGGTCGGTCCACTGGCCAGCTCATAAAAGTTGCACCCGCGGCCCGTCGCAGACCGCGCAAATCCTGACCCTAGTAGCATTATTTCGGAACTCTTTGGAAACCCACAGTTGTTGTATTTAGGCGGTTAGAAAAAAAAATGTTGGATATAATTTTTTTATTTAAAATTTAATGCTTTTCTAAACGTCTATCTATTAGCCTATCTATTCTATATTCACACTAGCACTTATTAAGCTTACACTAGTGACGGCTTTGTTAAATAACTAGCCTAAGAATGTAACCATAGAATGTAAGACTAAGAAAAATATTTTTAACATATTATATTACAAGTAATTGTAAGTAAGTAGCAAACAAAGGCATGGACCTAGAGTCTGTGGATGTAACTTAACCCAATTTAAAAAAAAAAAAACGCCTATCTATTTTTGAATGGCCCAATGGATTTGGTAGTGACCCTGCTACGTGGGTTCTAAACCCCATCCTGGACTGTGTGACTGAACTATTCGTGTGTTAA
Organism: Marasmia exigua; assembly: GCA_019059595.1. Lineage (NCBI taxonomy): Eukaryota > Metazoa > Arthropoda > Insecta > Lepidoptera > Crambidae > Marasmia > Marasmia exigua. The sequence goes on along the minus strand of CM032465.1, from coordinate 27,262,130 downwards.
ACACTTGGTTTTATGACTATGTCAGGGTGTAATATATTTAGGAATAGTCTAAGTATTTTATTTGTAATTACAATTATCTTAATTTAACTAACTAATATAAATTAGAAACCTTATTTAGTCTATCGAACAAATAAAACGAATTTATTTCGGCTACCTACCTATAAGAAGGAGTTCTTAAGCTCTGAATACACTAAGCGGCTGCATTATTATTACGACGTGGTTCAGCGTATACAACTTTAAAATCTGCTTACGCAGTAAACCTCCTCAACACGATTTTTTCTACCGCTCGGATATGTAGCTTGTTAAACATTGATGCCATTCGGTAACATTGACGCCAAAATTCGCGCATTTTAAGTTCTTGTATACTGAAGTAAAGGTGGGCTGGCCATGATGATGCGCATTGATGGACACTGGACAATGAAGCCGTGAAATACTTTAATACAGCATTTGACTATTTTTTTATTTTTGTAATCAAAAGACCTCTCAATGATAGAATTATCGTTGAAAGAATTACTTGATTCTGATTTAAACTACCTGATATATCACAACATTAAAATCACATTATTTTGGGCAAACCCAAAACGCTCCATACAAATGGCTACTGCTTAGACAATGGCTACTGAGATGTGACGTCACAAACATGTATTTTGTGTACATTTCATTTGAATTTTGTATGGTAGCTATATCAAATCTTTCGTTTTCGTGTTCTGTTATAATAGTTAATGCAAATTGTATGGTATATAATTTCATACTTTTAAAATGGACTTGCCCATGAATCTTTGAATAACCATAAAACCAGCTAGACGTTATATTTTTAATTGAGAATTTTTGCTATTGGTTGTAGGTAAAATATTTGGATAAAATATTTATATTTTGTAAAATCTCGAGCTAAGTTAAATACCCTATTGAATGAGTGGTCGGCGAACATAGTGCATATACGATTCTCTGCGGGACGATGGATAATTTGCGAAATATGGCTAGTTTATTGGCAAAACTGCATAGGATCATGTAAGTGGGGAGTCTTAGGTTAAGCATTTGTTGATTGTATAAAATATATCTTCTCTATTATAACCTTAAAGTAGTATATTTTATATAATTTGTGTAGGTTATATTGTATTATAGTAAGGTAACATTCGTATATATTAGTGTATGATAACGTGTTTATTTATTATCTAGATATATGTATTTAAACTATTACTATTTACTTAATTAATGTTCAAAATCAAAAGGATTGCACCACCCTCCCCTCTTCTATCTAATGTCCTTTACCTGAAAGTTGTCTGGTAGAGATCGCTCCCAGCGATAAGACCGCCTAAATTGTACATAGTATCTCTGTATACCTAGCTATTAAGTTTTGTATGCTGTGCAATAAAGAGTATCTATCTATGTATTGATTTTCGTTTTAAGCGTATCTACGCACGTCTTATGCTCCACGCGTGTTTCATACAGCTCACAAGTTTAAAAGCGCATTTAGCTCGTATATTTGGTTAAATGAAGCGCGAAGAGTGTCGCGCGCGTAATCTCTTACGCCAAAGCGAGCATACAACGATCAGAAAAAACGACAAATCTGAAACAGGCTTTATATAGTGGGCGACCTCGCTTAGATTTCAATGCTCGCCAAACAGGTTTTGTAGGGAGGAAAATAAAACCACGCCAAAAGAGAGAATTACTGGACTGCACAGAACACTGGATCATAAAAGTTGCATCTTGCGGACAGACAGCAAGGTATTCTGAACCCCGTTTATGTACGTCTAGCTCTATTTTGAAAACTCTGGTAATTTGCAGCTGTCTGTCATGTTCATGAATAATTTGTTAAGCGAATCCAGTAATTTGTTATTTGTTAAGTATTTATATTTTCTCATAGGATTTTGTAAAGTCAACAAAAAATGGGGTAAGTTATGGTTTTCTCATGGATCGGAACGGGACTAGTAATAGTTGCATCATGATCTTTAGCCATTCATCATCATCATCATCATTTCAGCCAATAGACGTTCACTGCTGGACATAGGCCGCCCCCAATGTTCTCCACACAGATCGGTCCTGTGCCGCTCGCATCTAATGGATTCCCACGATCTTCACCAGATCGTTCGGTCCACCTTGTGGGGGGCCTGCCACGGCTGCGACTTCCTGTACGTGGCCCCCACTCTTTTTACGCCCGCGTGTTCCTTAATGTCGTCAGTCCATCGCTTGAGTGGGCGGGCTCGCGGTCTGGTGTGCTCCCACGGCCTCCACTCAACGACCCGCCTCGTTCGTTCCATACGCAATAGTTGCATACATGTGTATATTATCATGCCTACCAACCAGATATTAGCCTTAGGTAGTATTTATCTGATCTAACTAACATTTAATTAAATGTTTATTAATTTTGACTGCCTCGATGGCGCAGTGGATAGTGGGTCGCACTTTTTTTATTTGATAGGTGGCAGACGTGCCGGCGGATCACCTGATAGTTAGCGATTGCCGCCGCCCTTGGGCACCCGCGATACCTAGTGACTTTAAAGCGATGGCTGCGCTAGGGGTCCCAGGTTCTATCGACGGATCAGGCCAAAATTTGTACTTTCTTACGTTGCGACTTTCTACTTTCTACGTTGTGACTTGAGCTAAATGCCTTATATTTTTTTTACATACGGTACTGAAGTTTAAATGTATTGTTATGTTAATAGCGCAAGTCATTTTTCAATAGTTGGCGTTGAATATAAACATTGATTATTAAAATACTACATGGAACAAGCTATTCAAGAAGATGATGAAGCTTTACTTTAAAATAAAGATCCCTCATTATTATGTTCCTTATCTGTTAAAATACCTACTTAACATAATAATAACCTACTTAATATTATAATTTCACGACAACAACAAAACTTTTGCAAAAGGTAACTTAATAAAGTCATAAGAAGCGAGGAAGTGTCTCCCTTCATATTTAATTACATCTCGAAAATTAATTTAAATTTTATTAGGCCCCTGTTTGAATACAACGCGAACGTTATGAATATATTCGGTGATAATTCAATAAAATTCTTTATGTGAGGCAATATCGAATATATTATACGAAGCTTGGATAGCGGAAAATGTATCAAAATTGTCATACATTTTATATTTGCCTTTGACTGAATCTAAAAAAAACATACTATCTGCAGTTTAAAGAAAAAGTTCAATATTTTTTTATGTAATAGGAGGCAGACGAGCAGACAGATCACCTGATGGTATGCAATTGCCACCGCCCATGGACACCCGCGACATCAGTGGAGTCACAAGTGCGCTGCCAACCTTTAAACCCCGCTTTCCCCTGGATTGGGCCTCCGGTACCCTCACTCACGCAGCGAAACACAGCACAGTGCTGCTTCATGCCGGTTTTCTGTGAGGCCTTGGTATCACTCCGGTCGAGCCGGCCCATTCATGTAGAGGCATGGATCTCCCACGGTTGTTACTCTAAAGTAGCTCAGTTCGATTGTCGGGTTGCTCTTTTTTATCTTCCACCTCTTCTCTTCGTCATGTGTGTTTAACATGACGAAGAGAAGAGGTGAAAGATAAAAAAGTGCGCTATGATTTTGAAATTCACTTGATCATTTCGGTTTTTTATATTATAGAATAGAATAGAATAGAATAGAAAAACGTTTATTTGGCACCAAAACAACAATAGATACCTTTTACATATTAAAATATGATTGAAACAGCATGGTTTTATTTTATTTAATTCATATTTCAAATATATCCAATTGATTCTTCTATCTGTTCTAGGAAGGAACATTTCGGTAAAGGGTAATTTAGGAAAGGGACAATTCAAGAAAGGGACTTTATGGGAAATTGACATTTCAAGAAAGGAACATCTTGGGAAAAGGGACATTTCGGGAAAGGGACATTTTGAAGCAAGAGACATTATGGGAAAGGGACATTAAATAAAATCAAAGTCTTAGTTTGTAATCTCCGGTTGCGTCCAAAGCTGACGTTTTGAAGCTCAGGGTCCGCTTAGACCATGGTCCAGGGTTTGGGAAATCTGATAATTACAATGAAGCGACTGTCCATCCTGACCTTCGACCAACTAGATCTAGGTTACCAGTATTTTTTTTATGCTAGTGGCGACAAACGAGCAAGCGAGTCACAAGTTTTTTTTTCAAGTTTCAGAAAATATCCGAAACGAACAGGTTTCCCCACGGTGTTTTACTTCATCGTCGAGATTATGGTAGAAATACGCACATTTATATTTGAATAACCCAGAGAGTTCGATAAACGACCATTGAGTGCATGGAAAGAGCGTTCTTATCCGCCGCCGTGTGGTCCCCGGCAGAGTAGAATAGGCCACCCTCACTCTTACCGAGGTGTCGTAAAAGGCGACTAAGGTAAAGCTGCTGGCATGCTCATCAGTGCCCAGAGAAGGAAAACTCTGCATTTATATCAAAATCCTCCCCAACCCGTCTGCCAAGCGTGGTGAGTATGGCAATTACCCCTCATGTGTTTGAGGGAGGCCCGTGCCCCAGCAGTGGGGACTTAAATGGGCTGATGATGATGATGATGATGATCCACCTTAGAATAATAATCTTATTCTAAGTTATCCACTGAGCTAACGTCGCTCTTATCTATAATAAATTAGAGGTCATAATCATTCATCCACCAACTAATAAGTGTTGGAGGGTCTTTACCCCAACTTCCTGAACTAGGTCAGGCTGTTGTCCTTGTTCCGAATAAGTTGTTCCCCTAAAATCCTAGGAAGAAATACGAATAAATAACTAATTAGTTCATAATGATCACTAATACAACTCAGCTCTTTGTAATGGCTTCCTTTTCTTTTTTTTTTCGTGTTAATGGATTTTTTACTATGTATGTGTAGGTAACTAACATGAACTCTCACTAAACCTATTATCTTTTTCCTAAGGACAATAGTATGTTTTTAAAAAAACGAGCTGTAGTTGCTGTAGGCTGTAGTGTTGTTGGATAATCGATTGTACATCGATTATTAATCGATTATGCAAATAGGGTCCAAAAATCTAATAATCGATTGTACTATCGATGGTATCAATACAATCGATTAAATCGATATTCATTTTAGGGCTATATAATCGATTATAATTAATTAATCGATTGTAATCGTTTACTATCGATTAAATCGATACAAGAACTTAAGCAGATACTATCGATTATAATCGATAGTATCGTCGTCAATTAAAAGATTATAATCGTTTATGGTCGATATAATTCGAGCAAAACTTAAAATCGATTTAATAGTACCTTCGATGATTATTGGATTATTAAGGGTGAAAATATTCGAATAATCGATTGTCGATTATTCGACAATACTATGAAGTTGAGTTGTATGTAGTTGTTATGTAGTATGATCTTGGGGTCCTGGGTTCGATTCCCGAATCGAGCAAAGGTATGTTTCGAATTTTTCGAACATAGCTCGGGTTTGTGATCACCAATCCGCATTTGGCAAGCGTGGTGATTAAGCCTAATCCCATCATAGTAGCGATGACTTGATTTCTGTGATGGAGGCCTTTGCCCTGCAGTGGGACAGTATTTAGGCTAATAAGTAGTAAGTAAGTAGTACTATGTGGTTGGCTGGAGAAAGAAATCACGGTTGCGTTACATCAGAAAATGGACGGGGATCGCCAGTGCCTCAGAGCTTTCCATCTACCAAGAGATTGAGATATGCGGAGCTGCTAACCTTCACTAGTTGGAGAGCCACCAGAAGATGAATAAGAAGGTACTTCTTGTTCTATGGGCGCCCTATGGCTGATAATCTACCTACTATTTATAAAGATAAATCTTACAGACAGCGGCAATGCTTATAGGTAATCCAGAAGCACAAAACGATTGCGCGATGTAGTCGACATCTAGCGCCATCTATTGGTATAAAGTGGAACTAATGCGCCGATACTAAGTAAGAGCGGGCCACTTAGTGAAAAATAAGGTTGGAACTAGACTCAATCAATGGAAATTGTATGTATAGTGACCCTGTTGGTTAATGGTTTGCATAAATATCAACCCATCCACTAGTGTGCAAAACGCTTAACCCACTTACTCAAAATGTTAACCCAAAAATGCGAGTAAGTAGCTAATTAGTTGCGTAATAAGTCCTTCAAGAGGATTAATGTGGACCCTTGGCCGTGTCCGAATCGACGGGTTAGGTCACTAGCCGCAGATTTATAGCTCGAAAGGCGGTTACATTCCTAATTGTGTTCATAGGGTTTTTATTACGGCCAGATGTGTAATTACCCCATTTTCGAGTCGATGTTTCGAATTGCCCCCGTGAATAATTTCTTCATTTATTCCCACTTCATTATTAACAGCTTAGGACTTTGTATATTACAAAAGGTACAATGTAATGTAAATTTGATTTCTTTTTAATAATGTTTTAATTTTGATATAACTTCTGAATGTAGTACCAACACAATCGCGATAAAACTCTTTATAACTTTTAGCTTTAAAAGCACACACTAACTAGTGTTAATGTTGAAGTTGAGACTAAAATGGAAGAGGATTTTACTAGAACTCTCTATTACTGTTTTTACCATTCCGAAGTTATTTCTATACTTCTGCAGAGATACACTATTTATAAGCAAATATGGCGACGGAAAATAGCATAGCTACTGAAGCTTCGTGAACTGTGCAAAGCTATAACATAAAACTATATTATACCTACTACTATAAAGCAGGCTTTAAAATTAAAGTACTTATTCCAAAATGTGTCACGGAAGCTTGTTCCCTCTATAAGATTTTCATAAGTACGATAGCAAAAGGCCATAGGTACCGAAAGCAAGGGCAAGTTTATGGAAACACTCAACGAATACAGGCAATATTTGGTAATTCAGGAGTATATTTTTGTAGTTACTGAAAGAGTCCGTTCAATTGAACTAGTTCACTTAACTGCCTAGTACTTCACTCACATCAGTTCTACGTAAATAATGTTTAGGTTAAATGCAGTAAAAAGAAAATGATGATAAACAAATTAAAAGAGACATATTTATGCCCGATGTCGAATGTGTAACTAACGCACAGATTATATCACAAGGAGGTAGAAAGAAAGTTACAAGGCCGGTAATTAACTAGGCGGTGCTATTTGAATGAATAGTCCTAGTATTATTATCACTCAGTCTCAACTTTACTAGGTTTTAGATTTTTTTGAGCGGATTACTGAACTAAATAGGTGGAACAGTTCTTTAACTTCAATCAAATAAACTATATTAATCTTTTTATTTGAGTGAACTGTTTTGTGCAAGTCTACACCGGGCTATAACCGTTCGAAGGAACCTTAACCATTCCTTCGTCACTGCGTAAATGCGTCGCAGGATTAATAATAGAGTCATAAACTCGATTACATACCCTATAATTAAGTTAAATGGATTAAATTTACCTAAGCTCCTCGGCAATTAATTAATTTTTGCGTAGAAACCTTTTATCGCGGCGCGTCTGACTTTCGACCCAGCCTCATACGCAGTTATCGTCCTAAATTACGTACTATTATAATGTAAGGGATGCTAGCATTACGCGGAGAAACATCGATAATATCTATAGGAGATATTACGCGTGGGCGTGAATGTAAAAATAAGATAATTTATTTATTTATTTATTTATTATTATTCACACAAAACAAATTACAACCGTTACAGAGATATGGTCGTTACAAAATAAACAGTTTTGATCTGGATTGTAGTTCAAAAACATGTGTACACAGAAAAATCATGATAAGCCGGTTAATGTACAGTTCGAAAGTCTAGCTACGGGATTGACGCCTTGCGAATGCGAAAGAGGCGCCACCTCGCCGACAGATAGATAGATAGATTTTCTTTATTGCAAAAAAACAAAATACAAGTATGATACAACAACAAACAGTGCAGGCGGTCTTATCGCTTTTAGACAGATAAGTAAATAGAATTAATCATTATTGAACAAGAAAACGATACAGGTAGGTTACCATAATAAAGATTACTTATAGCTTGTTTCTAGTTGTTGCTTGTTGTGTTGTAATGGGGTCGCCAAGCAATGGGCCTAAATGACGTCGTCGTTGAGATAGCCAGCGGGAAGTGGAGTGGAGAGACACGTAGCGCGGATGAGAAGGGACCGTTGGACGAGACGGGTCATTGAGTGGAGACCGTGTGAGCACACCAGACCGCGAGGCCACCCACTCAAGCGATGGACTGACGACATTAAGGAATACGCAAGCGTAAAATGGATGACCAAGGCTACATATGGAATAAAAGTGTCGCCGGCTCTAAAAGAAGGAATGTAATGTGTTATCCTAAATTATCGATGTATGGTTTGCCTCCCTAATGATAATTAAAAGGAGGCAGACTTTCGGGATGCGAGAGTCACGGTCTGTTTCGCTAATGATGGGAGGGAACGCGATAAATAAAGTAACGCACAACCGGCCAGTAATGTGTTTTGGACTTGTCAGTTGCTCAAAGTTACGATTTTTTTTCTGCGGGTGTTTATGGGCGGCCAGCAATCGCTTTCCATCAGGTGACCTGTCTGATTGCCTGTACCTATCATAAAAAAAATGCAAACAATGATGTTAACAACTGTATGAATTCTTTGTTTTTATACTCGCCTTCATCTTTTTGATAACTCCAACGTGATATTAGTTTCTGCTTACCTGTAACAAAGTTAATGTTGTTAGTTTCATCTATATATTACATTTATTATTTATATTTTGCACGGATTTTTTTACATTATGGCGGACAAACGAACAGACACCTCACATGGACATCTGCAACACATGAGGCATCACAGATGAGTTGCCGGCTCTTCAGGGGGAATAAGCATTTTTTCTTAAAGATCACCAGTATTATTGAAAAGATATTGAGATCGTTTGCCATTGACAAACATCTACCGAGGGAGAGCCACGCTTCAGCAAGAATGGACTGGTTCGACCGGAGTGATTCCACACAGAAAACCGGCGTGTGGAATAGTGGCCTCCATTCGAGGTAAATATAATCTAGCTAGTTTGATTCTCGTTAGGGGTTATATATGTCAGACTGGCAGCCGTATATTGCAATTAGGTATAGGTTTACCAAAACCTGGTTCGCGATCCAAGTGAAAATGGTGGAGACAATATCGGTCGTTCCTTTTTTGAAAAAGCTCAGAAGCTTTGATTAATCAAAGCTCAGAAGTTTGCTTTTTTTACTTATTGGTTTTTCTTCATTAAGCGGCTATTCCTGGAATTTTATTCGAATAAATACCCATTGTGCTGCCATTGCCGAGCGACGCAGTCATGGTTAGTATCCGAGTATGTAGGTACCTCTAGATTTTTCAAATCTACATAGATAGATGCACATGCATATTCTTCCATAGTTCGGTGGTGTGAGGGAACTTACATGTCTCGAAAAGTTTCATAAAATTGGGGATAGCGTGGGTGTCGACCGCCCGGGGCGAAAGACTATTATGGCGGCCTCTTCTCTTTCCGGACCCCTTTTCCCCAGGATGAAGCCTAGATTTGGTTGCTACGCTAATGGTCCATGGGCATACAACACCAGTGGGGTCACAAACGTGCCCTGCCAACCAAGGGTATATACGACTGTCACATCGACGACAAATCGGTCCACAATAATACCTACGAATCAATACAATAGAGCCTTAAAACACCACTTCTTGTAAAATAAGTGGCTTCATTTTAAGGTTCACTTTAACTTTCAGTCGTACACCCAAACAAAGAGATAAAACCGAACCATCAATTTCGTGTTACGCAAAGGTAATGAAGGTCTAACTTTTCCACGAAGTCACAATGGAAAGCGAAATAAATTACTGTAATTGCTATTAAAACAAACCATTTAGATTGGTATTAATATTCATTAACAGATTGAAAGGAAACACTTTTAGGTTGGTAGTAAATTTATACTCTTATTTAGTTCTTGTTTTGAGGTTGGGTTTATTGTATTGGTGCGAGAATCAAACCTGCGACCTTTCAATAGACGTGTGTAACTCTTTACTGAAACGACTCAGTGATCCGACTCAGCCAAATGATACACTGTTCCGAATCTCTAGTGTTAGCTTCGTATGTATCATTCGACTCAAATGTATCTCGAGTTCCTGTGAACCGAATGATTCGAATGAGCTGAATGATCCGATGATCCGAATGAGCTGAATGATTCGAGTGAGCCGAATGATCCGAATGAATCACGGATCTATCTGAGACTCGATATTTCAAATGAAGCGTTTCACTGTTCCCTATCTCTGCCCTGATCCAGATACAAATGTTCTGATCTTTTGAAAAATATCTGTGCTTTCAGTGTTTCTTTCAGATAAGGGCCTTATACACAGTGATCATATTACCGTCTCATAATCTTCTCAATGACATTATACCGATGAAAACAAACATTTCCCCAATAAATATTATATAGGATAAAATATGACAAAATTTATCTTCCTATACAAAAGTTATCAGGTGATTTTTGCAAAAATGAATGAATGTGAAAAAAATAATAACACTAGTAATAATAATGAATTATATAGCCTGCGGTATTTTCGAATTGATACGACCTGCAAACCTCTCTTCTTCTCTTGAAAGAAAAGAGCGTATTCTTTTTGAAAAGGTCGGCAGCGCACTTGTGACTCCTCTGGTGTCACAGATGTCCATGGGCGGCGGTAATCGCTTACCATCAGGTGATCCGCCTGCTCATCTGCCCCCTATTTCATAAAAAAAATGCGTCAGCCAGATTATAGTGACCTGGATCTTTAAGACCGCCTTAGGCCTCATTCCACCAAGCTTTATCCGTGGATAAATCTATGGTATAACGTCACATTTGCATAGAATGACAGCGTAATACCATAGATTTGGTATCAGAATAAGATTTATAGACTGTTGTTTTCTTTTTTTATATGATAGGTGGCAGACGAACAGACGTATCGTTTGATGGTAAGCCTGGTGGTTTATCTGCAGACTTGTTTAATACTATTCTGCTGGCAACGTCACGAACCTCACTTAGCGTCAAATCTCCCAGAAATCCGGGATCGCCCTTCCGGGGCAGCAACGAAATATTAATTACACCGACAATAAATCTCTCGGCCAATCGCATTAGTCAGCAAACTATGTGCCGTGTGCGTGCCGCTCAGACCTCGCTCATAGATTTATACGGCACTAAGCGCGCCCAAAAATAATTGGATCGCGGCCGAAAAATAAATAGCGGAGTTAGTTCACGTCTATGGTCTAACCCCTAAATATAGAATTTTGGTAATCGTTTTGGAAAGTGGTAATGTGAGGAGCAGACGGATCACCTGATGGTAAGCGATTGCCGCCGCTCATGGACACCCGTGATACCAGGCGAGTCACAAGTCCGCTGCCAACCTTTAAAACCCCCCTATCCCCCGGATTGGGCCTCCGGTATCCTCACTCACGCAGCGAGACACAGCACAGTGCTGCTTCAAGCCAGTTTTCTTTGAGGCCGTGGTCTCACTCCGGTCGAGCCGGCCCGATCATGCGGAAGCTTGGCTCTCCCACGGAGTTTCTTATATTACGATGGCAGACAAGCGTCTTACTGGCCTGATGGTAAGCGAATACTTTCTATTAATATTAAAAGAAGAGTGTTTTTGAGAATGTAAGGATGTTTGTTGCTCTTTCAGGTAAAAACTACTGAATGAATTTCGATGAAATTTCACAATAACAATGCTTACAATTCAATTCAAAATATCTTTATTTGCATAGGCTTGTATAGATACAGCACTTTCAAATCATCATACATTAAAACATTATAACTATTTATTTGTAGGTATAATATATCGATGCCGTGTGGTTCCCGGCAGAGTAGAATAGGCCACCCTCACTCTTACCGAGGTGTCGTAAAAGGCGACTAAGGTAAAGCTGCTGGCATGATCATCAGCACCCAGAGAAGGAAAACTCTGCATTTTTATCAAAACCCTCGCCAACCCGTCTGCCAAGCGTGGTGAGTATGGCAATTACTCCTCATGTGATTGAGGGAGGCCCGTGCCCCAGCAGTGGGGATTTAATAGGCGAATGATGATGATAATATATCGGAATAACACATATTTGCCTCTACTGGAATACTGTAGGTATAGCATGTTAAACGATTTTGCAATCAATATGTTATCGCAATAAAAATATTTATGTCATATTTTCACTGACCATCGGGGACACACTTATTGCCCGGCTTGAGCTGCCAAAATGTATTATTTTTATTTTCTCCTTTGTTTATAATGTTTCGTTTGTTGTTGTCTAAGTGGTTTTTTTCCTGTTTAATGGAGTCTATTATACCTATTGTATCTGTTCCTATCTGTAAAATATGTTGTGTCGTATAAAAAATCTATTTTTAAGTAAATAACACACTTAAAATGTTCATCTCGTGTTCAGGCGGGACTTGAAACCGCATCTTCCACAATCCGGTTGGCTGTTCTACCAATTAGACCACTGAACGCGTTACTAACCCGACGAAATTTGTAAGTGCTTGATTCAACATGAGCTGTCGATAGTATCATCAATATTGTGGGTATAATTACAATATCCAGTGGAAAATTTTAAGTGTGTTATTTACTTAAGAATAAATTGCAAAAGATTGCTATAAAAATATCAATTGTATCTATCTATTTGCATAGGCTAGCCGAGTAAACGTAATGCAATTTTATGTGTACGAGGGCGACACTGAAAGTTCTTAGAAAATCAAAAACTGAACAATTTAACAAGTTGTTACTTTTATTATATCTTTTCAAAATAGTGCCCCTTCACATCAATACATCGCTGCATTCGATGAAACCACTAAGAAATACAACACAATAGGTCACTCTTTTGTCGGCCTCTATCATACGTCGCACAACACTGATGTTATCTTCGGTAGTCGCCGTACATGGCCGTCCCTCACGCAAATCATCGGTGAGATTAGTGCGATCACGTTTAAACTCATTCAACCAGTTGTAAACAGTGGCACGAGATGGAGCTTCATCGTGAAAGGCTAATCGAAGTCTATCATAACTTTCTTGTTGACTTATTTGACATCGAAAATCATAGAAAATCATTGCACGGAAATTTTCTCGCGTTAAATTCATGCTCACTTGTAAAGATTATTTTCAATTTGCCGCCAAATCGGAAAAAAGTGAATCGAATTTAAATGCATGGACAATATTATTGGCAAAGAGTTCCATTGCAAAATGTAATCTTATTTTTTAATCATCGTCTTATAAGTGGCCAGTTCTAAAACTTTGCAAGTGTCGCCCTCGTACGTAACTGGGAGAGGTTTGCCCACCCCTCATCTTAGCATGTAATTTCCAGTTGCGTCCAAAGTTGTCGCTTTGGAGCCCGGGGTAAGTTTGGACCATGATCCAGGATACGAGAAGTCTGGTAATAACAATGACCCCTAACTCACCTTCACAACGCTTAGACAGGGAACCAAACCAACTGGACCAAAATTACATGTTCAGAATTTCAGAATAATTATCACACAATTGTGAGTACCCATATTTTGAGACACTAACCGAAAAGTGCAGATTTCCTCACAATATTTTCCCTCACCGCCGAGTAACGGTAGAAATACGCATAAAGATTTGAAAAATCGAGAGACGCGTTCTCGAATTTGGAACCAACGACCTCCCATGTTGAAGGCGCTACCAGCGCTTTAAATGAAACCGAAAAGTTCGATATATAAGTTAAAACTGTGCATTTTTTTATAATATGGCTCTACTCGAAAATATCTTGCCAATGTCAAGTTACTTATTGAGAATAAGTGGGGAGTGTACAGTCCTTTGACTGTACTGTATACAGTCACTCAATAAAACGCCGGTGTTTTGCATTTTATCGACCTACGGATTCGGCCGATACCACTCTAACTAAACACAATCTTGGGTTTTAAAAACTCTAATATATCCAAGCAAGTAGTCACATGACAACTTACTCGATACACAGTAGCAGTGTTAAAATCGATACAATTAAACGATTATTTTCTTAAGTGATAGGTGGCAGATAAGCAGACGGATCGCCTGATGGTAAGCAGCTGCCATTATTAGGATCACTTTGCGGCACTTCACTGCACAAATAATCACCAAATTTCTTGACAAATAACCACTAGTAACTAATTTAAAACCTTTGATTCGCATCAGCCAACGCAGTGTTTAGTCCTACCGCCAGAATCCTGCAATATTCTTATGCAGTTTAACATGCTCTGACAATTTGTTATTTAGAATCCCAAAATTACAAGTTTTAAATCCACAATAATTTTGCGGTGTGAACAAGGTATTAACACCCGCCTGCTGCTTTGTTCAGTGTTATTAACGACCTAGATGTAATCTTGGGATAAGCAAGTTAGGTATGGCGTACAAAATAAATGAGTCAATTCGCTTGCGGGTCAACCCGGTTCAACGATTTTGATCTATGCCGTCTGTATTGTTGACGAATATATACGAGTTTATCGTAATTTTGCGAAGATCGATGCATCCATTTTAACTGGGGTATAATTGTTTTTTAGGGTTCCGTAGCACTAAATGGCAAAAAACGGAACCCTTGTAGATTCGGCATGTCTGTCCGCCTGTCCGTCTGTCCTTCTGTCGGTCCGTCCGTATGTCACAGCTATTGAAACTTGGTAAATAGATGTAATTTGTTTACCGCATTACGATTTTTACACAAGGGGTGTCCACACTTGAAACTGAAACTCAAAAATGTTTTTTTCATCAAACCTATATGTGTGGAAAAATTATGTTGAGGTTTTTAACATCATTTTTTTCTAAACACAATACTTTGCGCAAGAGACGCTCCTAAAGTGGTAAATTGTGTCGTCCCCCCCTCTAACTTCTATAAGAAATGAATTATAAAACTAAAAAAAATATATGATGTACAAAATCATAAAAACTAACAAAGAAAATTGGTTTGAACTAGATATAGTGAGTAGTTTTTTTTAATACGTTATAAACCGAAAACCGTAATTTACCTTCCATATATCTTATTTGCTGCAACGGAGCCCTTCATGACCGAGTCCGACTCGCACTTGGCCGGTTTTTTATAAAGTAGTCTAATCGACTTAATCTACAGATTGTTTCGGTAAACTAATCATCCATGTAACCACCTTTTCTACCAACCGTACCAACCGTTTTGAAAATTGGCATAAAAAATGCATTTTTCTATTATATTATATTATATTATATTTATATGGGGAGTCAAAAAAAATCCGACGGTATTCCAAAAATGTCGGTGACTCTGGTTCTCTGTCGGATTACATCATTTCTGATGCGGTCCTTCAGAGATACTCCGAGCATAGCTCTTTAAGCGACTGTGAACCGGTGGACTAGTCCAGCCGTGAGTGTCCACGTCTCGGCACCGTAAGTCATGACCGGAAGGACGCTGGTCGAAGACTTTCGACTTAAGACTTTGAGGGATGGGTGACGAGAAGACTTGACGAATTAGCAAACTGAAGTGGCAGTGGGCTGGTCATATTAGCCGCAGATCTGACAGCCGTTGGAGCCGTAAAGTCCTTGAGTGGAGACCGCGACTCGGTAAGCGTAGTGTAGGACGCCCTGCGACAAGATGGGATGATGACATTCGAAGGCTGGCTGGTGTGGGCTGGATGAGAGTGGCCGAAAGTCAGGAGCAGTGGCGTGCATTAGGGGAGACCTATGTCCAGCAGTGGACGAGTGTGGGTTGCTGATGATTCCAAAAATAGTATTTGTTATTCTATTTTTGGAACTATATGAGCATGGAAGACGCGTTCTTATCCATTGAGCTATCGTCGCCCTATTTTAAAGAAAGAAAATACTTTATTGGCCACCAACAATATACAATAATACAGAATGACATAACATATGAATAGATGCTATACTCGTACAACAGCGGAAACATTTAATGGTGGATATACATTTTGTAAGGAATAAGTGAAGGGTGTGGCCAATCAGGTCCCAACCTCAGCATTTGCTGCTACGACAATATCTGCGATGCCGCGGCAGCGCTGGTGTTCTGGTGGAACCTATTTGATAGATATATGGTGATTTTAAATGGGCATATTTTAAATGAGTAATCTCGGATGTCATAGTTGGATGCATTCCCTTAAGTTGTAAAGATAAAACCAAACATAGGAAAATACTGACATAAAATTGTGTGATAGCCTAAGTCTTATAAAATTCTTAGACGATCGTAGATGGTTACTTTATACTAGAGTTTACCAGCACGTGTTTTAAAATAGATGCAAAGCGCTAGTACTTTTATTGCAAATATTATGTAAATTGAGAACTTAGCATAATAACGTTTATGACTACACACTCTTAAGATTATGGAAATGGTAAAGCACCTACTAAGAAATTGTAACGCGTACACAATATGAATATTCAAGTACGAAGGAAAATCCTTTATATTTTAAGGAGAAGATGCCACTCGTACAGTTCAGCGCATAATGCTACAATTATGAGTTTACAAAGTTAGTGTTAGCCAGGAGCAATATTTCATTTAGTGAGAAAATACAGATGGTTGCTAACTTAATACAGCTATAAACTTTTGTACGAGTTTCCTATAGATTCCGCGCGAGTTGATTGCAGTCAACTGGCTCTGTTCAGCCAGTTGACTGCAGTCAACTGGCTCTAGTACAGCACCAGTTGACTGCAACCAATAAGCCAGCTCACAAACCAGCTCTTATAGGAGAAAGCTAGTAATAAAGTTAGTAAGTGATTGCATAGGCATTCAACTTTGCTATGAACTTTATAATATAATATGCGAGGACACACGTCAAATGAATATATAATAAAAATTTGAACTGAAAATACCTCCTTTACTTTTACAAAAAGGTTTAAAAATTCTAAGGTTTAAAAGTAGATATTTTTTTATAAATATTTCACAACATCACATTGATCTGACTCCGAGATAGGTAGCTCAAGCACCTGTGTTACGGATATCATAATCAACAGTGGGATTACAAATATTAAATTATTACAAGTATAATATTTTTTTTTTGTAAATACATACTTATAATACATAGAAAACACCCAGTCCAATACAAACATACATGTTGTTCATGCACATAAATGTTTGTACTGTGCGGGGATCTACCCCTCAACCCTTGCACCAGAGGCTGCGTTCACTACCACTGTTCCAAACGGGTCGTCAAATAATATTAATAAATAATATCATTTCGAAGTTGCTTACGACTATAACTATGCTGTCCCATGACAATGACAACAATCACGAGTTTCTTAACAAATTATAATGATTTTTTTGACATTTTGTCATTCAATAACTAAATCATTCTGGCATCAATATTAATCTAAATGAAATTACTTACATTTTATGCTTTCCTGAAAGTTAGAGTAGGTATCTAAATATAACAATATCCACAGGCTAATCCGTTTCAACCGTGTTTACTTTTAATCCCTAATTTTTAATCATCGTCAGCCCATTTAAGTCCCCAATGCTGGAAGCACGGGCCTCCCTCAATCACATGAGGGGTAATTGCCATACTCACTACGCTTGGCAGACGGGTTGGCGAGGGTTTTGATATAAATGCAGAGTTTTCCTTCTCTGGTTGCTGATGATCATGCCAGTAGCTTTACCTTAGTCGCCTTTTACGACACCTCGGTAAGAGTGAGGGTGGCCTATCCTACTCTACAATACATTTTTGGATTTTGGGTGAGGTGTTAAAAGTAATTGAAATAATAAAGAAAGACCCACATTTTCCACATCAAAAACTCTCTGAAAAGAATGCCCTACCAAAAGAACGTATCTTTGTGGCGGTTTCCTTTACCAACAGGTGATATACAAAATCATCTACCTAACGGTGAAATATCTTTACAGAAGCTCACAATATTGCTTAGGGTGTTATTTAGACAACAAAAGCTCACTTTAAGGGAGGCGTGTAATTTAAACCACACCGTAAATAAAATTTACATGCGAAAACTATTTACCATGGCCTGAAGCGATTTAGAGGACGTGCGTGGCCCACTGAAGATTATCCAATATCGTATGCAAATAGGCGGTTAATTTTCATCAGAATGTTTTTATTACGCGTTTGGAGAGGGCGCCCCTTCAAGCTTTATGGATCATATGAAGGAAATTTATTACACCGTCATTCGACTAAATTCCGCCCACAATGTTGCTGACTGAAGAAAATGAGGGTCGGCAGATGTTACTCGATACATAAAAAAACTCGAATATAAGGATGTAAAGATGACAGTTATTAAATCTATCGCCGGTGATACAGACTTGACGATGTAGGAAGGCCTTGACGATGACGAGAATATTGCCAGGGCTGTAATAAATGAGAAATGGTTCTTTGATGAGTTCTTTATGATTTAATAAATACGAGGGTATAACAGAATTCTTTCTGCATTAGTTGTTAGCGACAAAATTCTTTGATCTTTATATTGTGAAAATATGAGGAAAAAGTTTTGCGTCATATCGAATGCGATAAATTAACACTCGAGAAAAATAAGTTTAACTTTACTAGTAAGTATTCTAAATTTAGAAAGCTGAACTAACCTGATCCCGGTTTATTCTCGTACACTCGAGAAAAAAGTCGAATTAGAGATTTCCATACCTACATTCGAATTTAAATGTTGGATTCGATATATATATGTCGATCGCACGAGAATAAACTTTTTTTTAATATACTACAAATTCCATGGACACTGGTTCCGTGCCATTTTTGTGCTTATTCTATTTTTAAAGGGTTACAAAATTTGAAAAATTTGCTCCGCGATAAAATTTTAATTAAATAAAATTACAATAGCTTAAGTTAAGGCAGTCATGCATGATTATTGTTAAAGAATAAACACTCTGACACCTACGGTCTGATACACTTTTTTTTTACATTATGGCAGACAAACGAGCAGATGGTAAGTGCATTACCGCCGCCCATGGACATCTGCGACATACGGGGCTTGCCGGCTCTTAAGGGAGGAATAAGCTCTTTTCTTGAAGATCACCAGGTCGTATCTGTTCGGAAACATCATCGTTGGTAGCTGATTCCATAGTTTTACTACGCGCGGTAGGAAGTGGCGTGAGAAGCGCACTGTGGTGGAGTAAAATCCATCCAACCTACGGAAATAAGAATAAAAATGTTTTACACTGGCAAGGTAGTGGGCAATGGTGTCATGATTTTGAAATATTTTTTTATACTGATAGGTATACTTTAATGCTGTTTAGACATTTTCGGATAGAAAATACTGTTGTACAACGCCCTCTTGTCAATATCACTGAAGTGCCTTCTGATCTTGGTCGGTCTTTATCTAATCGATAATGTTGTATCTGTTTTGTTATCTTCTGTATTGCATGTGAATATTTATATTTCTTTCCGCCGTGTGGTCCCCGGCAGAGTAGAATAGGCCACCCTCACTCTTACCGAGGTGTCGTAAAAGGCGACTAAGGTAAAACTGCTGGCATGATCATCAGCACCCAGAGAAGGAAAACTCTGCATTTATATCAAAACCCTCGCCAACCCGTCTGCAAAGCGTGGTGAGTATGGCAATTACCCCTCATGTGACTTAGGGAGGCCCGTGCCCCAGCAGTGGGGACTTAAATGGGCTGATGATGATGATGATGATGATGATTTATATTTTTTCTAATGCAAAGGCGTCACCCAAGGTCTAGCCTGAAAACCAGCGCTGCAGCTGTTGTTTGTGGCAGTTGCAGCATATGCTGAGGCTGAGCCTTGTTAGCCGCAACTCTTATGCCTGTACCGTTTTTTATTATTTATTTTATGTATTATGTGTTGTGGTCAATAAATAGTTTTTCTTTCTTTCTTTAACGGCAATGGGCCTTAGTGAGAAATCAATTTGCCAAAACCTTAATATTCAATGACAAGGAACAAAATACGTCAGTTTCCTTTAAGTCTGTCCGCGTGCATGAAGGGCGTTGAAATTAAGTTGGACATATATGTGACGCCGTGACAAGGGTCGAGTCATGGGAGCCTCTCTGTCCTTGTCTATATCATATAGCCGTGTGTACCTGAGATACTGTATCTGCCTTAGAAATAGAGATTGCAGGAAAATAATGCTTTGTGTGCCAAGTCAAATGTTTTTGTTGTTTTGTTGTTGAAGAGGTTTCATGTTGACGTAGATATGCTTTGATTACGCTGAATGATAAAGATATCCCGTCAGTATTGAATTTTTTGGGCATAAACTACATATTAAGCAAGTATGGGTTAGGTAAAAAAAAAGTGTCCTAATGAATGCTGATAGTCACTCTTAAATAAATAAATTGAGACTATATCACATACATTGTCCTGGTCCCTAACTAAGGTTTTTCTTTATAGGGGAGAAGAGCACTTTAGAATACGGTGTGAAGAACAAATCAGTGCTAATAACGAAAAACGAAAATACCCTTCCTATTTTCTATAAAAAGGAATTTAAAAATATTAAAATTATGCTAGCAACAAAATCTGCTAATAACGATTCGTGCAATTTTTTTCTAGATAACGCCATATTTCCATTAGGTTGTGTTTCCACAAAAGCGCAGAGTTAGACATCTGCAACACCAATGAGTCACATGTGTGCAAACGGCCTTTTAAAAACAAATATACGCTCTTTTTTATTATTTTGAAACAAATACTTGTAAATAAACACGAACTAAAGAACTTTCTAAAGCAATAGCAGCCTATTGCTTTCGAAAGTACATTGAAATGCTGTCTTTAGGTATAACCGTCCATTATAGATACTTTTGAAAAATTAAGGCTTAACGAAGAATTCTGTTATCTGTATTCGCACGAATTTTCGCTGGAAACGTCAAGAGAAAATTCGTTTAACAATAATTATTACAATGACCTTCAGAATTTGTTTCCCTTTGGAATTTCGTTTATTTTTTGGACCGTGTTGTTCACCTCGCAGGCGGTCGGAGTTCAAAGGGTATAAAACCAAGCTTATTTAACTTTTGTTACAGTTTTTATTAAATAAAATTATATTTTCACATTCCAAAAAGATAAATAAATTAAATCAGAAACTAAGTTAACTTGTTCTTTTTCAATATGGAACCCAGGAATGACAAAGATAGCATAAGCACCCAGTCAATGAGGACTTATACTCGTCTTTTGAACAAAGAAAAGCGCACAAGCCAAAATTGTTAAAAAACTTGCTTCGGTACCCGTGAACAAATAACGTAAGCTTGCATTCTTCGCGAGGTCAGAACACAAGGGTCTCTGAGGATATGATTACGGAAATAAAGTAGCACAGAAACAGCGGCTGCGAATGACATAGTATTAATTAAGAAAGTTTCCTTTATGAAAACAAAGTGGCGCTAGTGTGCAGTTATTTAGATATTAAATTAAACGGGTAGCGTAGAATGGCGGTGTGGTACAGGATTAAAGGTGTTCCAAAGCTAGCCAGTATATTCTACAGTCATAATCATTTAATATATAATTAAGTGGTACAGTCAACTCCAAAAATATGTATACACTTAAGGACGTTGTCACAATATATAATATAAGAAAGTAGACCTCTACTTTCTTATTGGTAAGTATTGTGACAAGGAGTTATTAAGGAGTGTATTTTTGGAGTTGACTGTACAAATTAGAAAACAATTTTCATACAGCCTGATTGCTGACAGATGTTATTAACAAAATGTCTATTTATTTATTTACTAGTTACACACTACAGAGTTACAGCAATAATATTATAATTAGGTTACTCATCTGTGCATTAATGGTAGTGTGTAAATCCAAAAGTATGTGTAAACAGCATGCCAATCATTCAAGCAATATTATCTAAACTAAAATATTATATTTTAAGAAAATATACAATTACACAATCAAGATTACCATATCAGAAGAAATGAAAGCCATACAAAATTACATTGAGTTAATGCAATTGTCATCATCGTCAGCCCATTAAGTCCTCACTGCTGGGGCACGGGCCTCCCTCAATCACATGAGGGGTATTTGCCATACTCCCCACGCTTGGCAGACGGGTTGGCGAGGGTTTTGATATAAATGCAGAGTTTTCCTTCTCTGGGTGCTGATGATCATACCAGCAGCTTTACCTTAGTCGCCTTTTACGACACCTCGGTAAGAGTGAGGGTGGCCTATTCTACTCTGCCGGGGCCACACGGCTCCTCCTCGAATGCAATTGTAATGCATTACAATTGTCATTCCTATCATAGGTAATGGTTTTTGCTGTTCTTAATTGCATTTTTTTGTAATTCTTTGTTTAGTTCTTTATTCCTACCAGATTAAATTAGATAGTAACAAAGTATTGTAGGTATATTAGACTATGTTTAGGCAAATATACAATGGTGTTGTATAGTTGCCTAAACATAGCCTAATATATCTACGCCTACGCCATGCGCCTACGCCATGCGCCTACGCCTAGCCAAACTTAGCCGAATATGTCCCAAATTGCGTGATGGTGGGTGGCTTCACCTTCACGCAACTTGGGACATCTTCTTTTTATAAAAAAGGGCAATATACAAATAAAGTTAGAATAGTAAGTATCTTTGTTCAGGTATGTCGGTTTATTAAATAGAAAACGGTCCTTGGCTGATAGACAACACAAGTCCTAAGCTGTATAAATGAATAGCAGACGAAAAAAAAAATTACAGTATATAAGTATACTGCGGGACTGGATGGTGTGAGATTTTATTGCTATTTGGTCCCAACAATCTTAAGGTCTGTAAAGAAACTTCAGTTTGATTGGATAGGTCTGGGTTCATTCTGATGGAGTGACGAGACATGACAAATAATAACCACAATATAAGTGTAGTCATTTACTGCAACGGCCTATAATAAAGAGAGGGGCTTTTTTATAATATTAGAAAAACTGCCTAAGAAAAACCCCATACAACATACTATTAGGAGAAGAGGCATGGCATATGACCCATTTGTCATCTAAAATGTGTGACTCGCCGTGTAATGCTGGCCTTAGGGTAGTGATGCAACGATTTCTTTTTATTCGAGTGATTCAAGTGACTTCGGAAAAAAAAATATTTTTGTGTGTGGCGTCAGAGACGCAGTCAACTCTACCAATGTCAAGTGAAACATACACTGATAGATACACGTATCACGTTAAAATTGGATGGACCGGTGATTTTCGTTAAGACTCCTTACGTTCATACATAAGAATTTATTTTACAATTTAATATTTTACGGCTTTAAGTAATTACACAGTTATTTTATATACGGGAAAAAGGATAGAGACAAAAGGAAAGGGAAGGAAAAAACTATTCGAGTGAAAATAATGGCATTATAGTGACATCAGGAGCCCAATTCTCGTGCTCGTGACATTTATTTTCATACGGCATATATCACTAAAACATAGTTTTTTGGTATGGTTTTCAGGTGATATCCGCATGTTTTCAAAATATCACGAACCCGAGAATTGGGCTCCAGGAGCCCAATTCTCGTGCTCGTGACATTTATTTTCATACGACATATATCACTAAAACATAGTTTTTTGTATGGTTTTCAGGTGATATCCGCCATGTTTTCAAAATTTCACGAACACGAGAATTGGGATCCTGGTAAATACTGTCATCGTGTTTAATAGCGACTCGTCTTATAAGTAACGTCGTGAAAAACATATCGTATGGTTTGGTAATATGGGACTTAAAAATGTTGCTTGGCATCGCGAACCACGGGAGTGGCAGCTGAGTCGAATGACTTAGATATTTAAAACTTCTTTGAGATTCAATCAAGTGGCTCGTACATCAGGGTATTCGAGTAAAATTATAAAATGGCTTGAGTGAAAACATTTTACCTGACTCGCAACGCCTTATCGGCATATTTTGGCGTTCCAGAAATTGAACATAGCCACAACATTGTCTCCATGTCAAATCGCAATAAAACCCTAAGGAGACGCCGTAAAATGGCTCTAAAGTCGGACCACTTCATTTGGCGGACGATAAATATCATACTTGATGGCGGGTTTGAGCTTCCACGCCGGCGGGGGCTTAACGAGATAAAAGTAAGTGCAACTATTGTAACAAGAGTTGAGTTGCAGAAGCAATTAAGTATATTTAATAAGACCGCTAATAAGTATATTTAATATAGCACGATACATCTTTGTGCCTATAGCATGTAGCCAGTAGCATGTCATAAGACGTTTCGACGAGAGTCGCTAATTGGGATTGTAAAGGTTGCCAATAGAGTGAATCCTCTTAGTACCTCACTATTGCTTTTTTATGATATAGGGGCAGGCGAGCAGATCACCTAATGGAAAGCGATTACCGCCGCCCATGGACACCTGGCACGTCAAAAAAGTCACAGGTGCACTGCCGGCCCTTTTAAAAGGGAGTACGCTCTTTTCTTGAAGGTTTGCAGGTCGTATCGGTCCGGAAACACTGCAGGCGATAGTTCATTCCATAGTTATGTCGTTCGAGGTAGAAAGTACTTGAGAATCGCACAGTTGAAGGCTGCCAACCATCTAGATGATGGGCATGGAACTGTTGACGAGTAAACGATGACGGAATGAGGCGGGAGGAATCAGTTCGAACAATTCCTCAGAGCATTCCCCATAGTATAAGCGGTAGAATCACTATTATCGCTTATATTATATTATATTATTATTATCATCATCATCATCATAATCATCAGCCTATCGCAGTCCACTGCTGGACGTAGGCCTCTCCAATTGTTAGCCACTGTGATCTATCCATGGCTTCTCGCATCCAGCTCTTGCCAGCCATCCTGCGCAGATCGTCCCCCCACCTAGCCAGAGGGCGCCCTACATTACGTTTGCCAAGACGCGGTCTCCACTCCAGAACTCGTTTACCCCATCGGTTGTCGGTTCTGCGGCTAATATGGCCAGCCCACTGCCACTTAAGCTTGCTAATCCGGTGAGCAATGTCGATAACTTTGGTTCTCTGCCGGATCACATCATTTCGGATTCGATCTCGGAGAGAGACGTCGAGCATTGCTCGTTCCATAGCCCGCTGATTATTATTATTATTATTATTATAGCATTGCTTAACTTTTATCTGCAAATAAATGATTTGTGTTAAAGTTGCATTGAAATGAGTTACAAAATACGAACGTAAAGTAAGTAGGAAGAAAAAATAGGTCACTGAGATACTTACTTCGATTGAAAATGGTGTTGTAAATATGCTAACCCGTGGATGGATTGCTGCGCGGAACAGTATCGGAAAAGCGTAACTTCTTTAACGTCATTAAGCTTCACTTCAAAGTTTCCTCCACCAAAGATAACAAGTTTCATCGCTCTATGTAAAGACAAATTACTATGTGGGTGATTTAATCAGGGAGCCTGTCTTTTGAGTAATACAATTTCGCCGGAACTTCTGCCACTTTATTAGTCCCGAGAATTTTTCTCGGCTTATTATTCATGAAGAGCATTTGTTATAGAAATTGCAAATACATGTTAAAGAGTGGGCAGAGGGTAAGACTACCTACGGACAGTAAATATATCAGCCTGACAAGGGCATTCATCTTGAGGATGGAACGCCCAACCTTTAAACGATTTACGAGGGGCGATGGAGACTGGTAAACACTCTGGGATCGCGTTACACTCCTATAAATAACTCAATTTTTAGTCCCAATATGACTTTATTCGGTTTGAATTTTAGACAGATTTAAAAGAAACTTTACGATGACGATATCCGTTGAATGTCAAAGATGGATGGAAGTTCTTCGTGTTCCTTGTTACACTTTACCCAGTAGCAAACGAAAGAATCACGTGTTACTGCGTTACTAGTGACATGTCGAAGATTGGATGGTTGAAGGAGTTGGATTCTCAATACTTAATGCTCAATTGTTTATTGCTTTCCATAAGGTACTGTAAGGTGGTGTTTATATAATTTAGTAGAACACATGGAACCTGTTAGAGCAATACCAAATTTATGAGAGAGGAAGCGGGCATTATAAAAGTTGTTCTCTTTTATAATATATCATTAAATAAATTACATCTTTATTCAAGATGGAGTAGGACTAGAAACGTAATGAAGAAATGGAGAAATATTCTTGTAAGATAGAATAATGTTTTGATTGGACGATAAAGATGGATGCTGCTGAAAATATCAGACAGTTATCGGTTCGTACGTTTCTTGTTTCTTACTTTAATTTAAATATCCTCGCAGGTGACTTTATTTATAAATCGAGTGCATCTAGTCTCTTGAATACGGAGATGTTGCCAATACCGAGCACTAGGGGCGGTTAAGTGATACTTGTACGAACTAGTTTTCTAATCTCGCTTCAAGCGCTGCATAATTTTAGACGCTCAATTTGTGAATACATGCAACACACGCGCTCCGAAAATGCAAATGGGTGCAACGGCGAGCATCACTTTGAAAATTTAAATTGAATGGTCAAACTCCGCGAAGATTCATGAATTAAGCATCCCTTTAAAGCTTGCATTTAAGAGGTTACGCAAACAGGATCGGGCGGATGTTCTAATTTAATTTGCAATCTGACGGGAAAGCCTTTGTTGTGATGTGACGAACGGATAACGACATCGGTCTCGTGGGTTTACGGCAAAGCGTCTTTGTTTAAGCATCGTAAATTAGATGTTATTAATGAATGCGCGGAGAAAGGTTTCCCATGTCTCTTCATATTGGGGCAACAATAAATATTTAGGATATTCGTGGCATTCGTCGGATCGCGAGGGGTGAATCCGGGAATTTGTTTGTCCCCTCATAGTGTGGGCGTTATCACGTACTTGATTTATATCTTTAGCGAAAGAATTCCCTGATTGGACTGCAAATACGATATTATTAGGTGAGATGACATATTCGTAATTATGTCCTGCGATGTAACAAGTCCAGAGCATATTGTTATTCGTTTGAATATTGAATATCGGATGGAGCGAAATGTCGGTCATTGTTAGTGGAATGAAATATGAGTGAAGTCGCTATTGGAGTATTGTCTGGGCCGACAAAGCCGGCGCCGCCTGACTCGGGGGAAACTTCTTCCGAGATACAAAATTTAATTTCTCTGATTTTGAGCCGGTCTGTCCTCAGAATATGCTTTTGTCGTCGATGCCTTTTATGTGCTTCAGGTTGGATTCCAGTCAATAGGATCGCGATATTGTGCAGCATTTGTTCGAAATGACTAGCACATCTGCAGTGTCCGCGCGCCGAGGGTGAAATATAAAGGAAATTTGTTTAGAAGTTTGCAATATCGCGAACTTTCCTATTGTGCTGACGCTATGTTAGGTCGCAACAATGGTGTAGGTCGATGATTACTTTCCCAGTTGTCCACTTGCGGTAGAGCGCGATTCGAGGAATCCGCTATAATACGTATATAATAGGTTTGGTATTGATTTGTACTCAACCTGGATATCTCTTCGCTTTTATTTGAATGAAAACAATAAATCATTGTTCTATAAATATTGTAATCTACAATATTATACTACAGGTAAATTAATGTAACCCGAGGATGGCACCCGGAGGCTAGGAAAAAATGAAGAAATCGAAGAGCTTGTGGCCAAACCAATCATAATGGGCCAGACAAAGTCAGCTAGACCACGCTTATTCAGCCACGTCGAGAGAATTGAGTCAGATCGAGCTGTGAAGAGTAATACCTGGGTCGATCATCCGGGAAGAGCCCAGTTAAGGCGCCTCAAGTATTCGCTGGATAGATCACGTCGAGAAGGATCTTAGTTCACCTACAAAGCCGGATTGGCGACTGGTCATTGAGAATAGAACGTAATGGCGAATTCTCGTGTCGGAGACCAAGATTCCCTTCGGGTCGGTGTACTGTGTAACTAAGTAAGCGATGGCAGCCCATAATGCATTCATAAGGGGGCCATTTTTGTTGGTCGTTGCGCCTGTATGCAGTTTGCGGGAAATAAGTAACAGGGCCTGCACGGGTGTTCTATTATTTTTGTTTTCGTTTTTGTTAGCAGAGGATGTTAATAATGGGACGTGAAGGAGCGGAAGGCATTTGGGTTCACGACCGTCTTATTATCAATGAAAATGCCACTTTGTGGTAGGTTGTATAATCACATATTACATACATGGATTTTTCGAACCACGTACCTCAGTTCTATGGAACGGTTTGCCTGCGGGAGTATTTCCCGACGGCTACGACTTAGGGACGTTTAAGAGAAGAGCGTACTCCTTTTTTAAAAAGGCTGGCAACACATTAGCTATCTCTCTGATTTCGTGGATGTTTATGGGCGGCGAAGATTACTTTCCATCAGGTGAATCGCTTGCTCGTTTGTCGCCTCTAAAAAAAAATCCAAGTGTGTGTATACCGTTCAGTCGCGCTTTGCATAATTTGATGAAAAAAATAAAAATGTGTTCCTCAGCAATGGAGAGATACATTAACTGGTAAACTTTATTGCTTACGGCCGCATTCAGAGACGTCATTTAAGCGAATGTTCATTAACTTTAGTATCGGTAGTCTTTATGCGTATCAAAATAAGTGTTAAAATTGTACTTAAGTAGCCAACTAAGTTAATCAAAGACTCTGGGTGTGGCAGTTAGAATGATTGCGAAAAACTATTCGACTGTCTTTACAAGCAAAAGAGTTTTTCGCTGTCGTTGTCATCATTGGTAACTTTTTAAAGAAACAAGACTTTTCCTGACCAATTATTCTACGCGTACTTTGTATCACACACACTTGGATTTGTATACCCGTTTGAATCAGTGATAGTGAACGCTTCTTTTGGTGCAAGGGTTGCGGGTTTGATCCCCGCACAGTACAAACATTTGTGTCTATGAACATGTCTGTTTGTATTGGTCTGGGTGGTTTCTATGTATTATAACTACGTATTTACAAAAGCTAGATACTCTGACGAGATGTCCGAGTTACTAGGGAGACTGCAGCTAGTTAGCCGGGACCTGAGGGCCTAATTTAAAGTAAACGTTACGACCGAATCGGAGTGTCCCTCTCTTTCACACGCGCTGTGTGTCTCCTTGTTTGGACGCGACAGGTATATTCTCGTTCGTTACGGGACGGCTTTGAATTAAGCCACCTGGGGCTTCTTATAAACAGGACCAAAACAAAGGCAATGGTGGTCGACCGCAGTAAATCTCTTACCATAACCGGAGTACTCGGCTTGGAAATGGTCGAAGAATTTATATACCTGGGCTCAGTCAATACAAACAACGGATCATATACCCCTGATATTAGGCGACGAATTGGCATGGCGAAGAGTGCTATATACCAATTACAAAAAATCTGGACCGATAGAAGCATTTCAAGGAAGACTAAAAAAAACTAATATCCACGCTGGTTTTCTCGATTGTCCTATATGGCGTGGAGACATGGACCCTAAAAAAGGCTGATCGTTTACGCATTGACGCATTCAAGATGTGGTGCTGGTGAAAAATGCTTGGGATCCACTGGACAGAGCACCGGACCAATGCATCTATCCTTGCTGAAATCGAGATATCAATGTGGCTTTCAACCATATGCCTGAGAAGTTCTCTCGAGTTTTTCGGACACGTCGCCGGGAAAAGAAGGGACAATCTCGAGCAGCTGCTTCTGACAGGCAAAGTTGGCGGGAAAAGGCCGAGAGGTAGAAGCCCAACACGCTGGTCAGACCAGATCAGTACCACGCTAAACAGGTCACACAGGAGGACAAGCTGGCGAAAGAAAATCCTGGAAAGAGTGTTACGTCGGGGTCACGACCCTCAGCATTCAGAGGTCATCGACACAAGGAGGAGGAGGATTTCCAAAAGAAAAGTATTAAATGTGTATATTTGTATTTGGAGCGCAGCGCTTGAGCTGCCTATCTCGGAGTCATATCTATCTATGTGATGTTGTGAAATATTTATTTACTTATATTTTTGTCGTGTTGTGATTGTTGTTGTGTTGTGTTCCTGTATTGTAAATTGTTGTATGTGTAGCTCATAATTATGGAACAGTAAAATTACTGACTTGATTATTTACAAATTTAAGAATAATAAAAATGAAATGTAAAAAAAAAAAAAAATTTGAAACGTTAAATAGCGAAAGACAACTCAGTAAATCTTCTTTACGAAGCGGCAAGGACAATAGGTCGAGTAAAATTATTTACTTGATTATTTGCAAATCAAAAAATAATTTCTAATAAATATAAAATAATATATTTGAAATGTTAAATAGTGAAAGACTACTCAGAAAATCTTTTTTACAATTTTGCTTTGTATGAAGATTTTCTGACATTGTTGACATTTTTAATTACTTACTAATCAAAACAGTAGTCGAGTTTTTATAAAAAACGAACCATCAAACAACTCATGAACAACAAGATGAAAAAATCTAATTGTTAAATCATCATTAAAACATCACCTCCAGAGATATAGCTTCGGTTTTTACACTGAGCATATTAACATTTTGCAAAAGTGGTCGGGTCTGATTAGCACATTAAACCTAATTTGCAATCAGCAGAAACCCGTGGATACTCTCTAAAGGGACGTTGACATGCCCACTCGAAACCGAATTTGCTTCATAAATAGGGTTGTCATAACTTTTGGGAATCTACTCGGGGCGTTTTCTCTTTCAATGTCCTAAACTCTTAGAAAAAATGTTTGTTAAACCTTTGCTAACTAAAACGGTGTTAAAGAGCAGTTTTCATTCTTTTTTCAAACATTTTCCTTATACGTCAAAACTGCTCTGTATACCGTTTTAGCTAACAAAAGTTTAAGGAACTTTTTTTATGTGATAGGTGGCATACGAGCAGACGGATCACCTGGTGGTTAGTGATTACACCCGCAATACCGTTGGAGTCACGGTACGCTCACTCACGCTTCGAAACACAGCGCCGTATTGCTACACGCCGGTTTTCAGTGAGGCCGTGGTATCACGGTAAAGTTTATGAATAAAGCCCATAGTCCTTCAACTTCAACGCCAAAACGCGACTTTTCAACTACACCATAACTACATAACATTTTGTGTATCTACATAGTAATAGGAGATATACTTTGTGTTTTCTAACAGACACTAAACATCTGGCTTGTAAGTCTTTGCTAGTAAGCGCTAGGTAGCGGGTCATTACATTCTCTCTAATATGGTTGAGTGAAATGATGGCTGACATATACGTCATACTTGTGAACAGGACGCCACCTTTGGGGACTGGTCTGGTCTCAATATTTATTTTATTATTTCCTTTATTTTGTGTTACAATTAAACTTTATGGCTGGTATGATGACACAATATTGAATGAAAGTTTAGCGATTAAAAAGAGTAACTGGCGAGTTTGTTGCCGGATCTTCTCGACCAGAAACAACATTCCGAGCCGGTGGTAGATTCGCATTATGTTTTTTTAGTATATTTTATGTATGAAAATATATAATGTCTTAATATGTAAATTTGTAAGTGCTGTGTACAAGCCTATGCAAATAAAGAATTATTTAAATTTAAATTTAAAAGACCACTGGTATTTTGGGTGTGCATTGGCGGCGGTAATCGCTTACCATCAGGTGATCCATCTGCTCAACTGCCACCTATCAAATAAAACAAATCTGATCTGGAACGTAAAAAGTGTAAAATTAAAAAAAAACAAAGTTCTATATAATAAATAGAAATTTCACTCACCACTGTCAATCATTTCCGTATTTAATGCAAATTTGTGATAAATACTGGACATATACTTAGTAATATGAGCAAGTACGGAGTCAAACTGACAGTAATATAAATAACATTATTTCACAACATCACATACATTGATCTGACTTTGAGATAGGTAGCTCACACCTGTGTTAAGGATATCAGAATCAACAGCGGAATTACCAATATATACATTTGATACTTTTCTTTTGTACATACATACTTATAATACACAGAAAACATCCAGACTAATACAAACAGACATGTTCATGCACACTAATGTTTGCACTATACGGGCATTGAACCCGTAACCCTTGCACCAGAGGCAGCGTTCACTGATTCAAACGAGTCGTCCCATGTACTGGACTATGGCAACCCTATTTATAAGTGATCTCCAACGAAACGAAGCGAAAATTTCAAAAGGCCTCGCCTGACAATAGCCTGAATAATTAAAGGCTATTTCAATAGGTTCGTAGTTGGTTTCTTTGTTCTGAATATAATTCTGTAACTGTTGTTTGTCGGTTTGTTCATTAGAGGATGGATACGGTTATTGTTGTTGTTTTAGATTCATTAACAGAAATCACCTTTATTGTTTCTCTACACAGTATTGTAAATCTAACTTGATTACTCTTTCTGTAAAATCTTAAAGTAACTGAAGCTTCTCCTTTAAGAATAGAAAGAAAAGAATAAAATTTTATTTGCTTAACACATAACAAACATAACACAAGTAACTCGAATTCGATTCGATTTAGGAATTGTTCGGACTGAAAAAAAAATCAAAAATTTTAATAATTCTTTATTTGCATAGACTTGTAAACAGCACTTACAAAAATCTTTGCGTTGTATTTACACCGTCTTTACGTCGTCCGCCATTCGTCGTCTCTCATCTCCCTCTCTGACGTCATTCTAATTCAAACATCGATCTCATACACGTTCCTTGGCATGCATCTACCGATCACCAATCCTACATTCGGCCATCCTACATTCAGTATGCCCTCATACTGTTCACATACGTCTTTCATACACATCCTAAAACTACTTTATAACATTTTCAAAAACAACTTCTTTACAGAAACAATATCAAATAAAACCGCTATAAAAAAACACCACCTAAAACTTCTTCCTCTTCTTAAAATCTTTGAGGATTTCTTGTTCTACTGCGGACCTTTTCAATTTTACGCCGCGCCTCCAACCAACACAAGTTCTCATTTTCAGTCTGCCTCTTTTCCTTGTCCTCTTCCCAACATGAACATCGTAGTCAGTAATAGAATTTCGCCAGTTCTGATTATAATTTTTTACACATTCTTCTAGCAGGTCACCAATGTTTATAGACATTGTATTTAGCATTTGCAGTCGTGACATTTTCTCCTCCATAGACTCCATAATTCTTTGCACCGTTGAAAACGTCGAGCTGTGAGTATATGCTACTACGAGTATGTACTTACATATAAAAATAACCGCGTTTTGTCCCATCTACATTAATTATTTATTTGTAAATCAATCTACATTATTACATCCCTAACAAAATATCCAATAAGATAGGTCATAAAGTACCAAAGTATTTTTGTTGGATGGTAAATATTACAGGTTTTTTTATGCTAGAGGCGGACAAACGAGCAAGCGAGTCACCTGATGGAAAGTAATCAACGCCGCTTATGAACATCCGCGTTTTTGTTGGATGGTAATATCACAGGAATTTATTTGCGTAATTCTACTATTAGCACAGCAGAGAGGAGATACGAGTGGAAACCTGTACGTTGGAATCTATGGATATCCACAACTGTTGAGATAATGATACTATCCGTGTAACACCCTTTGAAAGGGTTGCGCAAGTCTGACGGCTGTCATTTCATTGTAATTACCAGACTTACCAAAACCAGAATGGTCCACCAAACGTCCAGCTCCAAAGTGACGTAAACGAAAATGAAAAGCTGAGATAATGTTATTAAAATCTTAAAAAAAACAATCTAGCATCAGTATACTAAAATCAAGAAGGGTTCATACAAAATAGATTTAAATACTCATAATGCAGATAATATCAATATTTACAGTTAGGTATTTACAGTAAAATATCAACTTTACTTTTTTACTTAACAGGGAGATTTCATTGATCACTATAGGACTCAGGAATTCTGCAGAATATATTATTCCTTTCCTCTACATAGCCTGTTTGCTTTTAGGCGGAATAGATAATTATCTATGAAAATCTGCAGAATGTTACGAGAGAGACGAAACGCCTCTACAAAATTCTAAAACTACATATCTCAAACATTTATTCTCGTCTTAAAATATTTCAACTGGAAGCAAACAGGCAGTGTAGAGGAAAGAAATGATTTAAAACATCTCAAATCTTCACAGTGCAGTATGCAATGTATCAAAGTAGCTCTCTCTGCTATTTCCCGTGGAAATAATTCTATTTATCCATTCAGAGGCAGTGGAGAAGCGACTGAGGCCCTACTCCCGAATGCAGCGAATCGAATTTAAGTTGACATGGGATTGGGTGCACAGAATTTATTGCATGGGTAATAAAAGTTACATTGCTAAGAACATTTTACTGGTTCTAAGAGAAAAATGTATTTAAATTTATATAGTATTTTTAGTTCTTGGGAAGATGATGGTGGCCCAGTGTTTCAGAACTCGGCTTCCGTACGGGGGAACCGGGTTCGAATGTAAGCATGGACCTCTGGGTTTTTCAAATAAATGTGCGTATTTCTACCACTAGTTCTTTGTTTTTTTATTCTACCAATCGGAACAGTCATTTTTACTAATGATTTCTAAGTAACTCCTACACTGTCCCTATTATTATAAAAAACTGCTCTGATACCTGTTTAAATCCTAAAGTAGCAAGATCATGATAATTACAGAATAATGTCAGTTCTTAAATTTTTATTACAAATCCTCGACTAACCATAGACCACTTAGTACCGCAGGATAGTGTCAAAATTGATCGAATCATTCAATTCTTCGTTCAGTGACCTTTCATTTTACAAAACCTTATTTTGTTGTCTGAGTTAAATATATTTTAGAATTGTTTTAAGCAACAATAAATTAAAATATAGACCTAAGTAAGGTTTTCAAGTCATATGCATAGGAATCGCTTATATTTTGGGGATTAAATCCAAAAAAAATATTGACTACTTTCTCACAAAATTCTAAGCTCACAAATAAATTGTCATGGTTACTGTATCGATATATTGAGGTTATTATTTTATTACTCATTTTAAACTAGGGGTCCGGGTGGTTTAACTTAAGTGTTATAGTTGATATACTTAATAACGATAAACTTAGTTATTTAATAAGGTTTAAGTACTCTAGTTTTTCAGTTATTCTCAGTATTAATCCCACTACATATTTTAAACCTCGTTTTGGGTGTATGTCGTGAAAGAGACACGTAACTAGTATGTTGTGACCTTGAATACAAGCATAATAAAAAACTGTTTTATTTTTAAAAAATATTTAAAGTTTCTGACTTAAGAACTTAATGCACTTTCCCTTCATACCCCATTGCGTATATCGATGTCTTTAGTTTAGAGGTGAAATTTCGTGAAATCCGTCCTGAGCGGTTATATACGAGTACAGTGGGTGGTATTTTGTTAATAGTAATAATTTATATAACTTAGTCTATTTCCTCCTCATTACAAATAGCGAACTAAGGATAATCCCAGAACAAAATTCGTGACAGCCCCTTTCAACATTGCGAGTTGGAATGGGACGACATGAGCTTTAGTACGGTAATAACTTTAGATCGCGATTTAGAATAAGGAGGCGCGTGTTAATAACAATGTCTTAACCTATTAGTAGTGTTAGTAATATATTTTAGTATAATATAAAAAAGAAGATTTACTTAACCATTACAAAAACTCGAAATAAATAATAAACTTAGCTTTTAGCAATTCAAAACATATTTGCATTCATAGTTCTGAGTCCATGTAACCATATTTCACATGTTATTCTCTGTTTGCGTGGATTTCCCTAATTTATGTAGGCACTTAGATGAATAGCACTAGGGCGGTTAGAAACTTCCTGCCAGGCATTTCTATTTCCAAAGCAGACGTGTACAGCTGTACAGGGTGTTTTTATTTTGCTCTGTCCCCAAGACTAATATGTAGCCATTTGTGTTTGCCGCGCGGAGTCCTTTCTTCCATTTGTCTTCGGTATATCAGATTTTCGTTCGAGATAGCCCGTGGACAGCAATTACATTTGTTCGAAGTAATGATCTATTATTCTTTGTTTTTGCTTTGCAAAGGATATTATAGTCATCTACCTTAAGGCTCACTAAGATTGCATTACATTCAGATATAGAGTGCGTCATATATTTCAAATAATTGAATAAACCTGTAATACCGATTGATTTCGCATTATGACAATTTTTTTGTAATGTTATGTCTTGCGAGAACATTTTGTTGTAGCCTTACTTTTAGGACTATACAAATTACCCTCTTAATACTCTCGCTTCCTTTACTTTGGAGAACCCCTCTTCAAACATTACAAGTATATATCTCTAGTTTTTTTTAATTTTCGCGTTGCATTATAACTATATATTAATCAAGACGGGAATTAACACGATATTTATTATGTGATACAACATTGTGTACTCACATATTTTACTCGACAGTTGCAGCTACGTTACAGCAGCCGTGGTGAGTCAGTTCGTGTACGTGAAAATATGTGAGTACACAATGTTGTATCACATAATAAAATAATGTCGTGTTAATTCCCGTCTTGATTCATCATCATCAACATCAGCCCAGCAGTGGGGACTTAA
Source organism: Marasmia exigua (assembly GCA_019059595.1). Taxonomy (NCBI): domain Eukaryota; kingdom Metazoa; phylum Arthropoda; class Insecta; order Lepidoptera; family Crambidae; genus Marasmia; species Marasmia exigua. Next base: position 27,226,049 of record CM032465.1, on the reverse strand, counting down.
CCCACTGCTATGACACGGGCCTCCCTCAAACACATGAGGGGTAATTGCCATACTCACCACTGCTTGGCAGACGGGTTGGCGAGGGTTTTGATATACATGCAGAGTTTTCCTTCTCTGGGCGCTGATGATCATGCCAGCAGCTTTACCTTAGTCGCCTTTTACGACACCTCGGTAAGAGTGAGGTTGGCCTATTCTACTCTGCCGGGGACCACACGTCTTGATTAATTATAACTATATCTCTTTCTAAGTAAATTTTACGATTAGGACAATAATATGTTTAGAAGTATTTAGGCGTTAGTCAGACGTCTTCAAATTTATGGTTATCGTAACTAGAAGTTGAGTACAGAGTCATCAATTAAATATATACATCCTTTGTCAGTAATTTAACTGTAATAAATAGGACAAACAAATTAATCAAACTAAGCCTAAGTAAAGAATACACATAAAAATTTCATCTCGTGTTGAGGCGGGACTCGAACCCACATCTTCCACAATCCGGGTGAATGTTCTACCAATTAGATGAGTGAACGCGTTATTAAGCCGACGAAATTTGTAAGTGCTTGTTTCGACATGAGCTGTCGATTTAATTGTGTTAATTTTTAAGTGTGTTATTTACTTAAGAATAAAAGATTGCTATAAAAATATCAACTATAAACTTAGCCTAATTTCGGTTTAAACCTTGGAACATACAGGTTTAGGCAAATCTTCACGCGACTAATATATGCTAGACCCAAATGCGATTCAGGTTGTCCCTAGATATTTTGAAATGTACGCGATACTCTGATTTACATTTGAAATTAAGTGCTTGTAATCTTGGACTATGTAAATTACAGCCAGCCCAACTTTTCCCATGAGGGTAATACCAGGTGATATATGGCTAAACGTATCATAGTTTGCATATGACCGCGTATTTAGCACAAAAACTTTGTAATCAGCTTAGCTATGTGTAATTGCGGCTTTTTGCTGCTAGAAAATTTAAAGTTCTGGAGTTAACAAATTTATTTAGGTCACTACTGGATACCTAACTGTAAATATTTGTATGAACCCTTCCTGATTTTAAGTATACTGGTGCTAGATTGTTTTTTTTTTCATATTTTACCTAACATCATCTCAACTTTTCATTCTAGTTTGCGTCACTTTGGAGCTGGACGTTTGGTGGACCAATATTCAGGTTTTGGTAAGTCTGATAATTACAATGAAATGACAGCGCAACCCTTTGACAGGGAAACCCTGTTAGTCTGGTTTACCTGTCAAAGGGTGTTACACGGATAGTATCATTACCTCGACAGTTGTGGATATCCATAGTTTCCACTCGTTTCTCCTCTCTGCCGTGCTAATAGTAGAATTACGCAAATAAATTCCTGTAATATTACCATCCAACAAAAATAATTTGGTACTTCATGACCTATCTTATTGGATATTTTGTTATGGATGTAATAATGTAGATTGATAATTAATAATACAACAAAATTGTAGTGTAAGACATTGTTTATTTAGGCTACACAACGGACAATAATCAATGACAGATAACAAGAAAGTGAGCAAAAGGGTTTAGGACCAGATTAATTTCCACAAAACGTGAGTACAGTAGAGATAGTCTTTTATACGTATAAAAATATTGTATTATTAATAATTAGAGTACACTAAATTAAAATATATATATTAATAAATAAACCAGATAATTGGCAACGATGTTGTATGACGATTTTCTACAACTGCGACGATGACACATTCTACCACTTTAGGAGCGTCTCTTGCGCAAAGTATTAGGCTTAAAAATAATAATTAGAAACCTCAACATCATTTTTAAAGACCAATCCATAGATAGCCCACACGTACCGATTGGATGAAAAAGAAAAATTTTGAGTTTCTGTTCTAAGTATGGGGACCCCCCAAAAATATTATTTTTTCCTATTTTTGTGTGAAATTCGTAATGCGGTTAACAAAATACATCTATTTTTTCAATAGTATAGTTCTCGTAGTTTTGGAAAAAAGTGGCTGTGACATTACGGACAGACGGATAGACGACCAGACGAACAGACGGACAGACGGGCAGACGAACAGACGGACAGACAGGCAGACAGACAGAAATGACGAATCCTTATAGATAGAAAGAAAGAATAGAAACGTAACCTTTATGGGTTACGTTTTTTGCGATTTGGCTGCGGAACCCTAAAAAGGGGCTTTTTTAAGAAAAGACCCAAAGAAATAAAACAAAGAAAAATTGAAAATGCCATTTCGCTGTGGAACCCTTAAAAGGGTAATTTCCAAGATATTTTTTCATCACAAATACAATAATATCTGATCTCTATTTAATATAAGTCTTAAATCAAAACAAAATTATAGTATGGTGATTTTTTGCTTATTAAAAGAGTTAGTTATACATTATTGTGTTAAAAAAAACGGCAATTTAAAAGGTAAAGACCTATTCAATTGAATGAAATTGGAATTATTAAATTTACATTATGCAAATTATGATAGAAAAGGGTACCTATTGATGTGACGGATCTACTTACATAAACTTTTTACTTCGATTGTATCATATAATACGGTATTTGACTATTTTTTTTTTATTTTTGTAATCAAAAGACCTCTCAATGATAGAAACATCGTTGAAAGAATTACTAGATTTTTCATTTAAACTACCTTCGATATCACAACTTTAAAATCACATTATTTTGGGCAAACCTAATACGCTCCATACAAATGGCTACAAAGATGAGACGTCACATGCAAGTATTTTGTATGCATTTCAATTGAATTTTGTATGGTAGCTATATCAAATGTTTCGTTTATGTCAATTATTCTATTATAACAGTTGGTGCAAATTGTATGGGTTATTCAATGGTATAATTATATTTTAATAATTTCATACTTTTAAAATGGACTTGCCCATGAATCTTTGAATGACCATAAAACCGGCTAGACGTTATATTTTTAATTGAGAATTGTTGCTATAGGCACATATTGACCTATATTTTGATAAAATATTTATAGTTTGTAAAATCTCGAGATTAGTCAAATACCCCATTCAGCCAATCTCAATTTGGCATAGACGCCATCACAAACAATAAAAGACGGCACCCAACGTGTTCTGCGCGCGGATTCCGATAAACTCCTAACAAAAATAAACCGCAAAAAGGGCACCTCGTAAAGATCTCAAAGACGTCCCTGCGCACACTTCAATTCGCAACCTCTTTGTAATTCAGTTTTTTAGACTCAGCCATTATTTAGCAGTTTCGAAACATTTTCGACGAAGTTGCTGAGCCGGCACCAGCAACCCGTGTCGCAAGCTAAGTAGGTATACTCATTTAATTTGCAGAAAAGGCAAAAGGGTGAATTGCGTCCGTAAATGTTTTCCACGTCCCTACCTATTTACAAGTCTCTATTTACCGGGGGTTTAAACGAGATTATGTGCTATTCGGATTCAATTTACCGTCAAAATGGCCGTTAGGGCTCATTTATTCCAACTCCCAGAACGTAGGATTCTGCCGGACATGTCTATGTCTAAGGGCGCTGTACGCGCCCGGAGGGCCTAGTGCTCGGACACTCGACAACGACATATATCGAATTCAGCATTATAAGGAGGAATGTATGGGCTACTTTAATTCGTCTTTTTGTCGAGAACACAAGAATAGGAGCTCTAGGGCCACGTATGGAATGGGACTCAGCGGATTGTTTCCGCGATGTTTAGCTTCACTGCGTAACTGATATTTCTTAGAAATGATTCAGAATTCATTTTGAACGTGGGAGAGCCACGCTTCGGCGTGAATGGGCCGGCTCGACCGGAGTGATACCTCGGCCTCACAGAAAACCGGCGTGAAGTAGCATTGTGCTGTGTTTCGCTGCGTGAGTGAGGGTACCGGTGGCCCGATCCGGAGGAAGGGTGGTGTAAAGGTCGGCAGCGCACTTGTGACTCCACTGGTGTCGCGGGTGTCCATGGGCGGCGGCAATCGCTTACCATCAGGTGATCCGTCTGCTCGTCTGCCACCTATCACATAAAAAAGTCGGTTTATTGCTAATAGCAAAAAAAACCCTAAAGAAATTAATAAAATATAAATTGACAAGCTTTTTTAATTAACATAAATAGTTAACTATATTTTTAAGCTTATTTAAGCACCTAACTATACTTGATTAATAGGTATTGAGAAGCATGTTAACCATTTACGCAAAGCCCGATGCGCAGCGGTACAAATAATGTCAGTTTCTGCCATCGACTATATGATCGAAGGTTTCTGCCAAATAAGACTCAGGCAGGGCGGAATGAACAAATGATTCAATAGGTATATATTTTTTATAGTAAGTAGATGGTATGCGGCCATCCGCATACCATCCAGATGCCATCTGCCATCAACGCTGTCTAGCACTGTTGTTCGGAAGTGGAAAGGGGAGGATGGGATAGCATGTAATGTACCTATTCCTTATACCCGCGTAAAACATGGAAAGACGGTTACCTATTCACCCCGGACAGCCCACAACTTACACTTTTGCTCTAAATTCGGATCATTCCGCTCATTCGGATCATTCGGCTCACTCGAATCTATCAGCTCATTCGGATCATTCCGCTTATTTGGACTCGAGATCCATTTGAGTTGAATGATAAATTCGGAGCGAACTTTAGAGATTCGGAAGAGTGTAACATTTGGCTGAGTTGGATCTCTGAGTCGTTTCGGTAAAGAGACGGCTATAACAGACTCACCAAATTGATAATTTGGACGCAACCGGGAATAAACACACTGAGATGATGATGATTCAGTAAGTATATTGACAAGTATGTGTATGTGTGCACTAGAGTTAAAATTACTTATCTAATAAACTTACCTAGCAATCTGTTAGAAGTTAGTTATTGTCTCGTATTCTGAGTGGATTATTTACCTGTGAAAGAAAAAATATAAATATTAGTAAATGTGGTTTTACACGAGATAGCATCCGAAAGTTGAAATGGTGGGACATTAATTACCTATTATGATTTATTAATTTTATTTTAAGAATGATATTCGTAAGTACATAGTTGCGTTGTTGCAAAAAATGCATAATGTAGTGACCTTTTTTATTGCTATATAATTGCTTTATTTTACGTGAGATGAGCTAGCGAAGCGAGCACCACAAACATTATCGCTTTACGAAATACCAAAACAACAAAAAAAATTGAGTATTAAGAAAACTCATTAACAGTCATAAAAAATATCAAAGGTACAGTCAATTGTATCAAAATCAATTCGTTTCTGGATTGACACAATATTCCTGGTTGAGTTCAGTCTGTCTGATAAGAGAATTTCATTTTTTACAAAAGTCCACTGGACTTGAAGTAATATGTAGAAAATGCGAGTAGGCAGTAGGAAACAAGAAGCATAGACGTCTTAAGGGAAATATACATAGGCTTCAGCTCGGGTGGAATTTAATCTTAAGGAAAAATACAGAATGTAGCAAACTTCATCACTCTTCTTGGCAAATAATGCCTTATTTTATTTTCCACTCGTAAGCTCATTGTATTTTCTAATGGATTTTTTAGCCTACGGAATTTTGACCTTTCCTAAAGGGATAAGTAATAATATGATCAGAGGTTATAACCTCAGGTTATAACGTCATAACGTCAGAGGTCTTTTAAGGTACTAATGATAGAGGTAAACTTGAATGGATTATGTGAACCTGTAAAATAAATTTTATATAGGTTTTTCACAGATAATGAAAGCAGAGGCAATCCATCTCTAGGCGGATGCCTAATAAGGATTTATTCCTAGTAACATATACTCGTAATATGTTCCGCTATTCTTTGTAAGTTGATAATTTTTAACGTGAGACCGGTTGCAAATGGTAATCCACTTACAGTGTATTACTTTTTTTTGGTTTAGTTTGTATCCCTTAACCATAATTCGGCTCGAAAGACCAAAATGTCGAAACAGAGTCTACATTTAAATTTGAAATTTTTGTTTCATCAACTTTCCGATTCTGAAAAATCCATTTATATTATTATTTAAATAGGTAGTTTTTGATGGTTGTAAGGACATTATAACGGGACTTTAATGGGCTACAATATTTTATTTTAGCCAGCAAAAGTTACAAATGGGGTCACGTGGTAGCATTTAAAGTTTAGTGCACTTCGTGATTATGGGCCGGTCGTTTAGCCAGCAACAATATTCGACAATTAAGTCCGGCTACCAAGAACGTTTTATTTCCTGCCTTAAAGCTGCCCAGTGATAACAAGGGGCCGGGCATCGGCGATACCATCGGTCACGCAACGCCTAACATGCCTAGCGTTCTTTATTCATTGAGTAGCGTCTGAAAATCTAAGCTCATTCTGCAAACTAGGGATGCCCAATCAAAATCGTTCTTCTTTTTCGATTCATGGTAAAGCGATGTAACGATATTATAAATCGATTTAGTAGATTTCATATTCAAGACGATCAGATGAAAAACCGAATTCACTGAATCAATAATCGATATTTGTAAACACAAGCAATTTTGACTACTGAGCCTACACGCTGCATCGGTCCGGAATAACGCGGGCCATAATTCCACAGAAACTATAAAAAACATGCAAATTACCGCACGATGTACCTACCTCATCGATATGTTTAAGAAAAGATCGAGAAGTCGAAGAAGAAATTCTAAAGCATGTGAGAAGTCATTCAATCAAGTAGGATAGCGTGGTAAGACTGACTTCCGTTAACACTCGAATCGAATGAAGTGGATTCAATGCAATATGATTCGGATCGTTGATCGATTCAAAGGGTTATGATCTATTACGATCGAAAAAATCGATTCTAGTATAAATTTGAGCAAACCTACCGCAGACGGCTACAAGTCTCATACATATTTATGTTTTATCTACATTACTTAACACGTCGGGAGGTTCGCATTAATGTCTTTGCGGGAATTTCCTTTTACCTGTTTAAATTATGACGTACATTTTAGTTTGTGCGGCAAGTTCGTCGGTAAAAGCGAGGCGCTTTGTGATTTAGATGCTGATGTTTTTGTCGTTATGCCTGTTCGCAAAAACTACCCACAGAGAGCTGTGGGTTAAAGAACATGAGATTTTCTAGATTAGCGTTTTGTTTAAGCTGTTGTGGTGTAGAGTTTTTGTCATACACCTAGAAAAATACGGTTAAAGTGAGGTTTTGTTTTCGTGTTTTAAATGAATTTGCTCGTGAAAAGGTTAGAACTGGGAGTTATTTTATAATATATATTATTTTATAAAAACAGGGAATATCCTTATACTTTGTATGAGTTTACTCACATAATTAGAAAATATAATCTTGTTACCTGTAAAATCAGATTTCTATTTTGTATGGAACAGTTAAATTTTTATTCGCTTGTTTTGTTGAAGTAACATGCTAAATGGACTTTCGTTACTTCGCTTTAAACCTACTGACCATTTTAAACTACTTAACAGTCATATAATATGTATACTATAGAAAAAAAAGAAAGAAAATACATGTATCAATACAAAAGTTGTAAACATTTGGTTTAGAGCCTAGCGTGGATCAGCTGTCTCAGTAACGTGAATAATTGAGACGGATTACTTTCCTAATACGGATATGATATTATCTTTTATTGTATCATTATGCTCATGATTTTGAGAGGCTCTGTTCAGGCTAATGTTCAGCAGTGATAGTCTCTCCAAAATTACGACGTCTGACTTGATCTAACAACGTCTTTGGTCTAAGTCTGTTGCTTATAAGATAGCGCTGCCTAAAGTTACAGCTAGTCCAAAATAAAAGTAACATCTTACTTGATCTTACAAAGTATGATTTACTCGTAACTACTTACTTGAATACAGCATTAGAGTTTTAATATCAATTATAATTGCAATTTATGCAGACGCAAAGCAGTATATATGCGTATAATGCAGACTGCAACACAAACATCTCTTGGTTCAATTACCGATCAGCTAAGGTGCTCTTAAGGGAGCACGCCTTGGACCAGTGTTATAATTCATATTTTCATCACATTGGTATTGGTTTACTATTCAATCTTGTTTTTCAGCTTATACATACTGATTTTTTTCAATAGTGCTAAAAAGTTAAGTGGTTAGTTATAAGAGCAAATGTCAGACACGAGTAATAATAATTAAATGGGAAAATATCATAAGAGTCGCAAGATTCTCCTTTAACTCTGAAAACTAGAAATTATCAATTATAAAAAAAATGGACCTCTGCAAGTTCACGTCTATATAGACTGTTCCTTAATTGGTTTAATATTATGGTTAATAAGTTGCAACAGACCTTTTATGTGATAGGTGGCAGACGAGCGGACGAATCGCCTGATGATAAGCGTTTTCCGTCGCCCATAGAAATTCGCGACAACCAGTGGACTATAAGACTTATAAGATTAAACATTCTGCACTACAAAATATCAATTGCAAATCGAATTTCCTCAAAAATAGTGATAAAATTTTGTAGAGTGATGAAACAATTATAAAATGTATTAACTTTCAAAATCAAAATTCGCTACTTTAAGCCGAACAGAGGGCTCTCGACCACTCGACATTGAAATCGAGTTAAAAATTGTATGGACGAATGTATCTAAATTTGACTTCAATTTCGACTGCACGAGAATTGCCCCTCAGCTTGTACCGACTTGGTTGAATCACGTTTAGTGCGTTGTTTAGCAAATATGTGGCTAGCTGTAGCGACACATGCGATACAGAGGACGCCGTGAGCTCGCACGCTGCAATGCCAACACAAACATCGCGCGGTTCAATTACTGTGGCGACTAGGTGCTCTCCCGAGACCGGTTATAATCCAATATCGTATTAGGCAATGTAATAAAAATAACGTTATAAAAATAAGAATTTGCTAAGAAATCAGCTTAGAGGATAAGCAAGATATTTTTTTTATGTCATAGGTGGCAGACGAGCAGATGGATCACCTGATGGTAAGAGATCGCCACCGCCCATGGACACCCGCGACATGAGTGAAGTCACAAGTGCGCTGCCACTCTTTAAAACCCCCTTTCCCCAGGATTTGGCTTCCGGTACCCTTACTCAGGCAACGAAACATAGCACAGTGTTGCTTGACGCCGGTTTTCTGTGAGACCGTGGTATCACTCCGGTCCAGTCGGCTCATTCATGCCGAAGCATGGTTCTCCCTCGGTCTACATAGCGCGTCTCACGGAGTCTGAATTGTAGGCACAAGTATGAACATTCGTCGATTGGACGACATAACAGGATTGTATTACAGGAGCTGCTTTTGTTATACTGCGGTAATAAAGTATCAGTCTATATACTGTCCCACTGCAGGGCAAAAGCCTTCATCACACAAATCAAGTCATCGCTACTATGATGGGAACACAGATGGATGGGAATAAGCATAATAACCACGCTTGCCAAGTGCGGATCGGTGATCACAAACCCGAACTATGTTCGAAAAATACAAAATATATATTTTGCTCGACCCGGGAATCGTACCCAGGACCCCGAGATCACGGCCCGGTACTTAAACCACTAGACCATCAGAGCGTTTACCATACCAACAGAGCATGACTGTGATAATAGGTTTGATCCAAAGGTTATAGGTTTCCTTATAATAATGTTCTTCTACAGCCGATTACGGCAGCCAATCTCTACGATCAACCACGTGCGCAGGATATATTATAGTGATCAAGTGAGTGCGCAAACACCAGTGCACTCTCTATTCCCTTACCCTCATAATCCAACGGGACACTAGTTTTACACGACCGGAGAGGGATCAGCGCCCTACATTACGTTTATCAAACCGTACTTTGAGCAAAATAATTTGAAATATTCTCATTGCTCGTTGAGTATTGCGAAAATTTTTATTACGGCGGATGAGCAAATCTGAGTAAATGTGTATAAATGATAAACCTGCTTGGAAAAGACAGATTTAAAATTAATATTCAGACCGTCCCTATATTTTCGCATTGCATTAAACAGAACACAGCCGGCTAAACTCTGTCAAGATTGTTAACTTCAGAATGGTGGTGAGAGAATCCAGCATAGGATATCATAAATTTAAGAGGAAGCTCGCGCTACTAAATTGCTTTAATTCTATAACTCGATAAACTGGAGTATTGAGAAGGGTAAAATAATATTGGGAAATTGTAGGTAGTTCCCTTTTAAACTATATTTTAGGTAATAATTTTTATTTTCTGAAGAGAGGATATTTTGAGATTTTTACGATGTTTTCATCGTAAGGACAATTCTAGTGCAATCGACATTGAAGTTGAATATAGAGATTACAAATCTTTCATCATCATCATCATCATCAGTCCATTTAAGTCCCCACTGCTGGGGCACGGGCCTCCCTCAATCACATGAGGGGTAATTGCCATACTCACCACGCTTGGCAGACGGGTTGGCGAGGGTTTTGATATAAATGCAGAGTTTTCCTTCTCTGGCTGATGATCATGCCAGCAGCTTTACCTTAGTCGCCTTTTACGACACCTCGGTAAGAGTGAGGGTGGCCTATTCTACTCTGCCAGGGACCACACGGCAAATACAAACAAATACAAATCTTTAATTCGACTTAAATTTTGAGGTCTCTAGAATAGACCCTACTATTATGTGATCTAATAAGTTAGGAATAGACTTTGTAGTAGGTACTTAACTTTTTTTTTAAATATTTTTACAATATCACATACATTGATCTAACTCCGAGATAGGTAGCTCAAGCACCTGTGTTACGGATATCAGAATCAACAGTGGGATTACAAATATATACATGTAATACTTTTCTTTTGTAAATACATAGCAAACACCCAGACTAATACAAACAAACATGTTCATGCGCACAAATGTTTGTACTGTTTACGAGTACCCGCTTGCTCGTTTGTCGCCTAAGATTTTTTTATTATTTTATTGAATTTCTGTTTTCTGTAATAGGTAACATCCATATTTTTAAATTACGTAATGCAATTATTTCAAAGGTTGTTCATCTATATCCTCGCCCCTTTCACACGCGCTGCGCGTCTCATTTGTTTGAATGCGACAAGTGAAATCAGTGTAAGTCCTCTTGTGTTGTCTGGTAAATCTAAAAATCAACTGTCCAAACTATGAGTTGTGCTATGAGTTATGTTGAATATGTCAAATGAACAGGGTTTGTCCGTGATGATCGTTAATCTTGGAGCGTCCTGTATCGATCGCGGCAGTCGACAGATGTCGGCATCAGCTCCGCTCTGTGCTCACGAATAATGCTCTCCGGTTTAATCTGGGATCCCAATCAATTTATTATAACAATGGATATTTCTGCGCTTTAGATGGGAGTGCTATTTTATAAAACCAGGTGGGATCCCAAACAATTAAAAATTTCGACAGTGAGTATTATTCCGCTTGATTAACTATACGTCCGTATCCTTAAATATGGTTTCAGGCGAATCGTGCTTTAATTTAATGAATTTGTAGGATCGTAGAATCATCTTTTCGGGGATTAGGTTTCTCAAAACACTCTAGTGATTATATATTCGAAATTAAGACGCGACTCGTTATCCCAAAATAATATTACTAAATATCTTCCAACAACTTTGTTCACATGATGACAGATACTATCATAGTATCTGGTGATTTACACATGAACAGTTATCATCATCTTAGCTTTAAGTCCCGGTTGCGTCACAAGCTGTCACTTTGGAGGCCGGGGTCCGCAAACAGTTATAGCACAACATGATACTGTGGTTATAGTTAAAAAAGCTAGACTAGTAGGCAATTCTCGACTACTACATTAGCGCAGCGGCTAGTGGGTTACACTTAAAGAAGAAGAAGCTAAGCAGCCGTAAGTAACGAGACGATTAAAATGGAAAGTGCGTTAAAGCCAGAAACTCACACTACGCAGCTGTACGTGTCCTCCCTACACTGCCCTACGACTGTCGTGGGGGTCGTAGATTACGTTTGAAAGAAGACCGACTGGACGTTGAGGGTCAAACGGTTCTATAGAATGAACTTCAGCTCGCTTGTGGCGACCAACCCACTCTTTGGCGACCTTTATGAAGGAGGACATCTGGCGGTAGGGAGCGGTCTTTCGGAAGTATCGAGAACGGACACTAGCTGACTGTACGCGCCGCACGTAATATTTTTTTGTGTATGTATGTTAAACTGCGTAAGCCTTCGCTGTCTTCGCAACAGTCTAAGCATCAAATGGGAAGACCGCGTCACTAACGAGTCTGTGCTTAAAATAGCAAAGCTACCCAGCATCCCCGCCTTACTCAAGCAGAGGCGCCTGCGGTGGCTGGGGCATGTGCATCGCATGGAGCACATTCGCTTGCCAAGGCGAAATCTTCTCGGAGAGGTAGCTTGCGGTAAGAGACCAGTCGGTAGACCAATGCTGGGATGGAAGGACTGCGTGAAGCGAGACATGAATGCGTTTGGTATCCCGATATCCGGTTGGGAGGAGCTTGCTGCCGAACGCCTCATCTGGAGGAGGATGGTGTCCGAAGGCATAGCCCAACACGACCAAACCTGGTTCGACCAACTCACGTCAAGGCGAGCTAAACGTCGTGCTGCCAACCCCCCACCCGTCAACTCTCGCTTCGTTTGCCGCAAATGCGGACGAAGAGCCCACTCGCGAATTGGCTTGTACAGCCACGAGCGTCGATGCACTGCCCTAACCCGAGTTGCTACTTAAAACATCTGACAAATTGTTATTTATTATATGGGCCATCCAAATATTTTTTAAATGTATTTTGTTGCTTGAAATAAATGGATTATATAGTGTTCCATTGTATCATTAAGCAATTTTTACTAAACGAATAATACATTACAATGTCAATGGTTTAACAATTACCTACCGCTTCTTGGGTTTAATTAATAACAAAGTTAAATTGTTTCATAATTGCAACGAGGACAGTTAGGGGGCCACGTGCATAATCAAAACATTTTGCGGGGACTTCGAAAAATAATTTACATTTCATGAATACCGACAAAAGTTGAGGGTTCAATCCCAATGGGCCTAAGGTATAGCGGCGGATTTGTTCAAGGGGAGGCCTAGAATGCAAAGCAAAGCAACCTTATATAAATTAATGATATTTAACCCTCCTGATAACATACTATGGTCAAAGCTAAAGTTTTATTCGAATTAACTTCGCTATCTAACTTGATGATGGAAGCTTTGAACGAAATATCAATTTAATATATTCCGTCACTATAGATATAAAATATCAAATCATCATTAGTTAAAGAAACTTCAGAATTATATTCAAGCTCGAAAATACATTTAAGTAATTTTATTTAACTTCTAAAATATTTCAGAGAGTACAGCAAATAAAGAGAAAGATTCGTCTAAGCTTTATTGACAATACATTTAAAGTTTCAGAAATCCATCAACAAACTTTTAGCCTGATATTTGTTGATGTTCATTAACCGACTTCATAAGTTGCAAGTGAAAAATAATCTGTCGGCATTGTTCAATTTAAAATACATTCACTTCAAATTTCATTTCACTCAATACTTATTAAGTCACGGATACTGGTAAGTAATTAAACATGTCGAATATTACAACTTGAAATTCTACATTATGGCACCCATTCAAAGTAACGTAAAGTCTGTTTTCTCTACTTGACTCTACTGTACAAAAGTTAAATTTTCGTTTCCAAGAAATTTAAGCCACGTATTGGCGTCGATAATTCACAACAACTCTTGCTAAGTTGCCCTGACTTGCTCCACAAGTCATGTTTTGACAAAATAATGGATGTTCAATTACTCCAGCGCTAACTTTAAATTAACTAGTGCCGCAAAGGAATTGTATTTCAACTCGCTTTGGCACCTGGAGATTAAAATTTCGTATCCACTTTAAAGCCTCGGCAAATCCTCCAAGACAGAAAAATTGTGGAGGGAAAATAAATTGTGTCACAATGCGGTGTTACTAAGTTATTTTCTGAGGAGAAAGCGGTTCGCCGGGTCCCCACAAATTAAAATATTTTAAGATCTGAAACTCTAGACGGCCATGCTGGTTCGGTAAAGTACACGGTTTAATATTATTATACTGCGGGAAGTTACAGTCAATTTACGAAGTCGCATTTCTTTGCGGTTTTTATACTGTAAAGTTAAATGAAACTGAAAGTTTAATATTAGGTTTGCTGGTGACGTCGGTGTTTAACGAAATTAAAAACGGAGTCAGACTACCTGTAACTCAAGCTTAGGTGGAGACATCAACTGTCTCCAAATTCTTTTTAGTGAAAGAGCCATGAGGGAATTTCCACTTCTGTACCTATTCGGTTTTGGCTTTTGCGGTGTCGCACTTTAAAGCAATCTGTGCAGAAAGTCCAGGTTTCATTCTCGGGTGGGAATAAAATAAGAAATTTTAAGTGTAAGTATAATCTGGTACCTTGTGTTTTTTTATTCTTGTGCTTAGAAAAACAATCGTCGAAAAGTAGTAGTAGATCTAAGCCCTTTCCGTTATCTAGGGGCACGGAAGTGCCCCCGCCAAGTCGAGCAAAAAAAGCGGCATGGGCGTACCATCCTTTTCTCGAAGCAATTTTCGACCCCCAACAAATTCGTTGTGGATAAAACTAACTAATTAGGCATTGTATAAACACGGTATATTTAAAATTTCAATCAATTTGAACCAGTAGTTTAAGAATGACAATTTGTTAAAGTTTCTGAATTTTGTCACTGATCATCAAAAGTCTAAGGCACTTCTGGCAGACAAAGAAGGTTCAAATTTAGAATACAAATATAATTTAGTGTTTTAATATGGGAAAACTTATTTATTTTTGTGATTTCGGTCCAGTTTTCTAAATACACCAACTGCAAACATAACTTTGTAATCTCATATAAATGTATGAGATTACAAAGTTACGTTTGCAGTTGATGGTGAAGGTATCGGAAAGACAAAATGTAGGTGGACTATAAAAAGAAATGATATCCCATAAAAACCGAATTTGTAAAAAAATCCATGTCTCGCACTCAGTTGCTCTACCGTGAAAAGTTGTGAGATCTGTGTTACCAAGTAGGTTATTAACTTGGCAATCGCTCGTGTTTTCATGCAATGGCCGAGTCAAATATTTAATAACCGATTGCTAAGTTAATAACCGACTTGGTAACATAGATCTGACAACTTTTCACGGTAGAACAACTGAGTGCGAGACATGAATTTTTGACAGGTATGGTTTTTTATGGGATTTTATTTGTCGTAGCCCAAATATCAATCGGAAGGCATTGCTATTTTTAAGCCCACCAAGTTCCAAACACTTAGTATTAGGAAGGTTAAAAGTTGCATTCTGTTTACTTGAAGTTTAGCGCACCTGCTCAATTACAGCTAACTCCAATAAGTCGCTTTTAAGTTTAGCGCCTCCATACGTCTCAGGAGGCGTGGTAGGTAACAAATAGTGCTATTGACATTGCGTCGACCCAGCGGCGTCAGTTTCACTCAAAGCTGTTGTTTGCTCACTCCGCACTTAGGTTTAAGTAATTTCCTCAACAACTCAAGTGACTCTTCTGTCCGTTTACTTTTCGACCTTGGTTTTTAGGGCTGCGGACCGAAAAAAGAAAAAAGGGAATTCTCATAGTAGTAGTATCAGCCTATATACTATCCTAAATGATTAATAAAACACGTTATAAAAATAAGCATTTGCTAAGTAATCAGCTTAGAGGATAAGCAAAAAAATAAAAACACAAAAAACAACAAAAAAGATACACATGGTAGGTGGTAGATGAGCAGACGGATCTCCTTATGATAAGCGATTGAAATTATCATGCTTATTAGTAGGACGTCTGTCCTACTAATAAGCATAATATACATGCTACCCAGTAGCACTTGCTCGAAGAGAAAGAAAACCTATAAGTCAATGTATTTATGTAAGAAAAGTATTTTTTGTGCGCGGAGAAACAACTAGTATAAGCAAGCAAACAAACTCTGTAACTAGCAAACAAAGGCACGGACCTAGAGTCAGTAGTATGTAATTAAACAATAAAAAAATATGAAAATAAGCATGTGCAATATTACCTTCTGTATTTATATTTAAACATGTCTAATTGAGAACCTTTTTTTTAAATCGGTTAATTAAGGCTACAACAGCTTAGTGCAATAAGCTAAGATAATGAAGAAGAACACCCAATTAAGACTACATTGATTTTTTTAAAGACATAGGTGGCAAACGAGCAGACGGATCACCCGATGGTAAGCGATTGTCGCCGCCCATAGACACCCGCAACACCAGTGGAGTCACGGACCTAGAGTCTGTGGTATGTAATTAAACAATAAAAAAATATGAAAATAAGCATGTGTAACATTACCTTTAGTTTATTCTGAGATTAGAATCGTCAATAGAGTATTTTGAGGTGTGTCGCTAATAGATTACTGACACAATTCATAAAGCTGATTTTCGCATTCGTGGCTATTAATGGTCCAAGATATTGGTGATCAGGTTAATGAGTGTCTATTTCGCTACTCTTGTCATTAAACCTATAATATATTATTATATTTGGACACATTTGTGTCTGCATTATTTACTTATTTACTATTTCGTAAACGTATCTTGTAGTTAGCTAATTAAGGCTACAACAGACTACGACCCCCCGAACCAACCCGACTGAAACCGACCCAACAGCTCACGAAAACCCTCGCCATTCTCCGAAAACCCTCCAACGATAAACGCGGCTACTTTTGGCGTGAATCAAAGTTTTGAGTACAAACAGACCAAACATTTGTGCACGATGAGTAGGTCGTGTGGTCCCCGGCAGAGTAGAATAGGCCACCCTTACTCTTACCGAGGTGTCGTAAAAGGCGACTAAGGTAAAGCTGCTGGCATGATCATCAGCACCCAGAGAAGGAAAACTCTGCATTTATATCAAAACCCTCGCCAACCCGTCTGCCAAGCGTGGTGAGTATGGCAATTATCCCTCATGTGATATAAGGGAGGCCCGTGCCCCAGCTGTGGGGACTTAAATAGGCTGACGATGATGAGACTACGACAGCTTAGGACGCAACCAGTACAAAAAGCTAAGATGACAAAGAAGAACACCCATATAAAACTACAGTTTTTTTTTGTGACATAGGTGGCAGACGAGCAGACGTATCACCTGATGGTAAGCAATTGTCGCATAGACACCCGCAAAACCAGTGGAGTCACAAGTGCGCTGCCAACCTTTGAACTCCCCTTCTCCCCCCCGCATTGGGCCTCCGGTACCGTCTCTCACGCAGCGAAACACAGCACGTTGCTGCTTCACGCCGGTTTTCTGTGAGGCCGTGGTATCACTCCGGTCGAGCCGGCCCATCTATGCCGAAGCGTGGCTCTTCCACGGTATTATGCCTAAACTGTATAAAAATATATACAGTACTGTATATGTGTGTGTGCGCTTTAAAATGCGACCCACTAACCACTACGCCACCGAGGCAGTCATGGACACAATATTGATAATGTAACTGTTGAGGATCGACTGGTGGACGGGCCTCTTTTATATTGTTTATGTTTTTATTCTTTTTTACTGTTTGACATACCTACCTATTATTATTTTGTTAATTTTACTTATGTGCCTTCGTCCATAAAGAGACAATATATTCGGTATTGCCAGTACATTCTGGTTTTATTAACATCCCCTTACCTGTTAATGTTATTAGAATTTCAATATTCTTTAAGGTGAGTAAGTGATTCTAATTGGGCATTCCACTTTGAAGTGAAAAGGTACAATTTCAATTGATCAATAGTTAGTAAACTAGTTAGACGTAGTAACTGAACAATATGGGGTTACACAAGGAAAGAAGGGCGTTTGATAATAAATGGCTTCAGCCGAAGCAGAGCCATCATTTGGCCTGAATAATGAATGGAGGGTAGTCTTATTTCTAAATACAAAGGTTGTTGGACTAAGCACAATGGGCAAGCCTTTTAGTTTATTAACGACAGTTTGCTTTATTAGCATGCTTCTAAATCTATTAATAATAAAACAGTACATTTGTGTCTAATCCGAAATAAAAAAATGTTTTTAGTTTGAATTTAAAATGAATATCTGAACGTTTTTTTTTTCACTTTTCCTGAACCTTTAAGTTACCTAAAGAAATAAAAATTAATATTTTTCCGAATGCTTTGAAAGTTTCGTATTATAGCGTATGTGTATATACCACACTATTTACATGAGAAATATTTTCGTGCGAGTAGTTATATAACAAGTCCAAAAGAAATAATTTACGATTAAAAGTTTAAATTTTATATCGATACATTAAATTATAAAGCAATATATAAGTACGTAAAAACATTATAGACACAATAAATGGCAAACAATACGCTGCGAGCCTATTACTCGACATGAGTAAAGCCTATGATAGAGTCTGCTTCGAAATCCTTCTAGACCGGCTTTATCAAACAGGGATTAGAGAAATTTTGCAATTTAATCTTCAGTAAATAATACTTACGGAACTCGTCGACTTACCAAGGTCTCCGGTAGCATAGTCGGTAAAGCAGTTGCCCGGTTAAAAGGTATAGGGTTCGAGTCCCAACCGAAGAGTGTCGATAAATTTTTAAGTGCATTTTTAACTTAATTGTCAATATCGATTCAAGAGTTCTATAAGCAGGATTAATATTACTCTTAACGTAAAGTACGTTACTTATTTACAAAGACTAATTGATGAAGGAGCGAAAAGTAAGGGAGTAAGCGTGTTGGGCCAAAGAGAAATGGCATTCTTTGCCCAATGAGAAACGCCACTCTGCCCAATGAGACCTGGCAGTGAGTAATGAAGAATCGGGAGTTGTAACTGGTAACAATAATGACTAATGACTTGACATTTGTTTCAGTCAAAATCGGAGTAGGTATTCATTTTAACTTGCGGTGGATTTCTTTCATTAGGTGCGTTTGGGGACTGCAATATTTTTTAGAATTCCGAGGGCCTATTCTGGAGCATTCAAAGTTTAAATCGAGTTGGAGACTTGTATGAACGAATGTTTGAAACCTCTAATTTCGACTTCAATTTCGAGTGCACGAGAATTGCCCCTCAGTAATCAAAATAGGAAAAACTATGGTCCTCGTAATACCACTTTGTTGTCAAAACCTTTTTCCAGGAACGTATTTAAACTTAGGTAAGCAATAATTTAAAGCCGTAACTTTCTAGTTAACGAAATAAAGAGATAGCTCCGATTTGGCATCAAAACTATGACGAACTTATATAGTTCTTTTTTGAGAGAAATGTATTGCATACCTGTTTAAGTGGCTGCGGAACCCTCCGCGCACGATACTAAGGGTCTACAACGAAATGGACCTGCCCGCCTGCCTGCCATGCCTGACCGAATCTTTATCCCTGTCTACGTCCCTGTTTGTGTTGTTTAGATATTACAGGTACTCGTATATATTTTCGTTTGTTACCAGACGGTGTCATTGCAGGTTCTCTGACTCGCGCTCGACCGGTAATTTTTCAGGAATGGTATTTATGGCTTACAAATCTATTGACACTTTCTGAGTCTTCAACCCACCCATTTTAGTTTGGGGTTTTTCTTTATCCTATCTACGTACATTTGGATTTGAATATGCGTAGTATTGAAAAACTACATACCATTTTGTTGTTGAAGTTATGTAAATAAAACTTAACAATGCAAAATTAATTATTATTAAATACAATAATATTGTACAAAACAAAATATTATGTTTGAATCAACATTGCATTGCAAATGACATTCAATATCGATGTTCACGTAACCATCTAAATTAAATTAAAAACAAATTTACAGGGACAGACATTCGTCACATGTGTATTTGATTAGAGGTCCCGGGTTCGATCCCCGGGTCGGGCCAAAAATTTGTATCTAAATTTTCGGCAGGAAATTCTTAGTGGCAGCCCGGAATCTGGAAGTTAGCGGTATGGTACTGCGCCCGATCCCTCTCCGGTCGTGTCATAGTGGGGTCCCATCGGATTATGAGGGTAAGGGAGTAGAGAGGGCACTTGTGTTTGCGCACCCACTCGAGCACTATAACATATCCTGCGTACGTGGCTGATCGTTGAGATTGGCCACCGTAGCCGTAATCGGTTGGAGGAGGATATTTTATTATTTGCTTTTAGCATTCGGAACGATATGTAATATGTCAACAAAGTAATCGCAGTTCGAGAACACCACAGGTGGGGATTTTCAAAGCGCGAGTGAATAGGTATCTTCTAGGTAATCGTGCTACATCTTTGACCATATTATCACTTACCATCAGGTGAAATATGGTCAAACGCTTACCTATCTACAGTAAAAAAAACCACAATTGCAAAACAAACACATAGAAAAACAAAATCAATATAATCTGCTTCATTGGTTTACTTTGACGATAAGAAATAGTTATTTAAATTAATCCTATTAATATAAACACAAAATTTTATGAGGATGAATGTTTGTAGCTGTTTCACGCACAAACCACTGAATGGATTTTGATAAAACTACACAATATTACATATCTTAAAGTAACACATAGGCTATAATTCATAAAGATAATATATCGTATATTATCAAAAATATAACAATGATTCTTTCACTACTGGTGAAACCGCAGGGCACAGCTAGTCCTAAATGTTATTGTTACCCTGTCGTTTGTTAATAGAACAATAAGGACAGCACAATACGTAAGACGAAGGACCCCACACACTAGCGACGCTAATTGTTTTAATTCTTTAACTACTAAACGACTATTTCGGTCCGTCTTAGACTTGGAAAACATGTATAGGATGTGTTTAATAATCACAAACAAATGTTTAGGCGTTTATTGTACTCTAAACTTTGGTTAACGATAAACGCGGCTACTTTTGGCGTGAATCAAAGTTTTGAGAAAACAGACCACACATTTGTGCACGATGAGTAGGCCGTGTGGTCCCCAGCAGAGTAGAATAGGCCACCCTCACTCTTACCGAGGTGTCGTAAAAGGCGACTAAGGTAAAGCTGCTGGCATGATCATCAGCATCCAGAGAAGGAAAACTCTGCATTTATATCTAAACCCTCGCCAACCCGTCTGCCAAGCGTGGTGAGTATGGAAATTACCCATCATGTGATTGAGGGAGGCCCGTGCCCCAGCAGTGGGGACTTAAATGGGCTGACGATGAGTAATGTAACGCACTGAGACTTGTGTTTGGCTTCTAATGAAAAATGGCTTAATCCTCGTAGAGTTTATTTCAAATGGACAATGAATTTAACACTGGGAAGTTTCTAAGCAAATGCCGGACGGTTAGGAATAATGAATAAAGGCTATGAGCACAACACTAACAGTAATGAAGGTTGAGGGCCGCCTCCAAGGAGTTACCACGATAATGGCGACATAAAATCTAATAGGGGCCTAACAGTGGTACATTTGATACCAAAAGGGGAAGCCTTAGGCAAAATTTGTAACGTACAGCTATAGTTACGTAGTTTTGTATTTGATTAATGAAAACTTGTGTTAGAAAATTATAGGGTCGAGAATGTTTGACGGTGGAAGTATCCGTGTGTTGGTTTTGTATAAGTAAAAGAGTTTTTACAGTAACAAAGTACCTTTTTGTTAATATATACAGTTAGATGACGTAGGTATTTTTTGTGTTTGTGTTTTGTTTTAGGTAAATTGTGTTTTTTTTTAAATATACTTTGTATATTTTGAACTTAAGTATACTGCGAGTAAATTCATGATTTTTACATAAATCTTTTTTATATACATAGTGTATCTGTGAATATTTACATCCCTTTAACCACGCGTTCTACTAACCATTATGAAAAACATTTGTTCTATCACTTTTGGAAATTCGCATGAAAAAATTCAACTTTTCATTAGAATTCGTGAACGTGACTTGGTCATTTTGTACGGGGAGTCGAAAAAAAATTTCGATGAATTTCGAAAAGTCGTTGAACAAATGTTGTTCAGAATGGTTGGCAGAATACGTGGTTAAAGGATGTAAATCTTCACAGATACACCCTGTATATATGATAGGTGGCAGACAGATCACCTGATGGTAAGCAATTGCCGCCGCCAATGGACACCCCTGACACCAGTGGAGTCACTAGTGCGCTGAAACCTTTAAGACCCCCTTTCCCCTGTATAAGGAATCCGGTACCTTCATTCACGCAGCGAAACACAGCACAGTGCTGCTTCGCGCCGGTTTTCTGTGAGGCTGTAGTATCACTCGGGTAGAGCCGGCCCATTCATGGGCTCTCCCACCGTCAATATCTTTGCCGTGTTCATACATTTATACATAATTCTGAATATTGAACACTTTAAAAACACATAAAAAAGATTGAAGATGACCCGTTTGAAACAGTGGTAGTGAACGCTGCCTTTAGTCCAAGGGTTGCGGGTTCGATCTCCACACAGTATAAACATTTGTGTGCATGAACATGTCTGTTTGTATTGGTCTGGGTGTTTCCTATGTATTCATCATCATCAGCCCATTTAAGTTCCCACTGCTGGGGCACGGGCCTCCCTCAATCACATGAGGGGTAATTGCCATACTCACCACGCTTGGCAGACGGGTTGGCGAGGGTTTTGATATAAATGCAGAGTTTTCCTTCTCTGGTTGCTGATGATCATGCCAGCAGCTTTACCTTAGTCGCCTTTTACGACACCTCGGTAAGAGTGAGGGTGGCGTATTCTACTATGCCTAAATGAAACTAAAATATCATAATTCAGATTGTTACCTAAAAAACCTGGCCAAACTTAAGTACATTTCAGCATTCTGAACCCTCAGGATATATCAAACTATATGAAACCAACGGGCGATCTTAAATAACTTTGTATTTGTAAACAAAATCAAAACTGATATAATATTCGTTATTTTTCGATCCAATTAATAACAACCTTTACCCGTATAATTGGATTAAAAGTATTTATATCAAACTTTATACGCTAATAATATTTTGCGGATGGGTACCAACCCCCAGGATAATATTATTTACCGCATTGATATAGAATACTTTTCATCCAATTAAAAGGTGGGTGAAGTGCGATCCTTATTTGTATCAATTGGTCTTAAGGTCGGCAGTTCGTTTTTAGGATTGAGCATAAACATGTTTAATAAGTTCATCATCATCATCATCATCATCAGCCTATCGCAGTCCACTGCTGGACGTAGGCCTCGACATTTGTTCGCCACTCTGATCTATCCATGGCTTCTCGCATCCAACTCTTGCCAGCCATCTTGCGCAGATCGTCCCCCCACCTAGCCAGAGGGCGACCTACATTGCGTTTGCCAAGACGCGGTCCCCACTCTAGAACTCGTTTACCCCATCGGTTGTCGGTTCTGCGGCTAATATGGCCAGCCCACTGCCACTTAAGCTTGCTAATCCGGTGAACAATGTCGATGACTTTGGTTCTCTGCCGGACCACCTCATTTCGGATTCGATCTCGGAGAGAGACGCCGAGCATTGCTCGTTCCATAGCCCGCTGAGCGACCTTTAACTTGTGGACCAGCCGTACCGTAAGTGTCCACGTTTCGGCTCCGTATGTCATGCCGGGTAGGACGCACTGGTTGAAGACTTTCGTCTTTAGGCACTGTGGTATCGACGATACGAAGACACGACGTAGTTTAATACCTCAGAATATTATTGACTTGCCCAAATGCTCAAAATAAGTTTAAATTGTATATAAAAACTGTTTAATGTAGAAAGGCTATTATAAAATAGACGATTTTTGAATGACAATAATTTAGGGACATGTTAGTAACACAAGAATTGTACTTTATTTTTAAGTTAATGGTGACATTTTGTAAAGCAACTTTTTTTAAAGAGTAACTGCTTAGTTTCTTGCTGGTGTCTTTTTGGCAGAAAACAACATTTCCGAACCTGTGGTAAACATGTTGATATTCATAAGTGTTCTGTATGGACCTTAAATTGAATAAACCATATTTTTTTTTTCATTTTATCTTTATATAAAATACAGACTTGTCATTAATAGGTAGCAATAAGAAGAAGAAGATGACACAAGATTACTGGAGAAGCACATGATAGTAAAAGCAAATTGAATAAGAAAGTTTTCAAAGCAGACCTATTAAATTATTATTAAAGCTAGACCATCAGCGATCTCTGATTTCGCGGATGTTCATGGGCGGCGTTGATTACTTTCCATCAGGTGACTCACTTGCTCGTCTATGGCCTCTAGTATAAAAAAGACCTCACCTCTCCAAGAAGGCTTCAGTTGCCGAAGTAACGTTACATAAGAGACGTTTTAAGGGCTCGTTCGAAATAAATGCGACACTTAAGAATTTTTAAAATCTTCATCGAAAAATCAACCTTAAGATAAGCACGAGTAAGTAGACTTTTGTAGCAGAATATAACTATAGAGTATTTGAATAATGTGTGTTGGCCGTAAGAGTGAGGTAGATCACGTAATAAAGACCCAAATTATTGTAATGTATCAATTGGTAAAGACAATGTGTTATAGCTATTTAAAATTGACATCATATTGTGCAATGCATTTGAAGGGGCTCGCAGGTTTAGTTTCTTAGATTCCTTCGGGATTAAGCTTTTCCATTGATACCTTAAATTACCTGTGCTGTGTTTCGCTGCGTGAGTAAGGGTACCGTAGGCCCAATCCAAAGGAAAGGGGGGTCAAAAGGTTGACATCGCACTTGTGACTCTACTGGTGTCGCGGGTGTCCATGGGCGGTGGCAATTGCTTACCATCAGGTGATCAGTCTGCTCGTCTATCACCTATCACATAAAAAAATATCAATACAATTCAATCTAAAATTGATACCGACGTATTCGTAGATAAGTTTTTTAATGTGAGTTGAGTGTGATGAGTTCATTTATATAGATTTAAGAAAAATGCATCAAAACTGTCTTTTTAGTTTATTGAAGTGAATTGTCGTGGTGAAAAACTCGTCAAGTATAGTTTTTATTAGCACAACTCTATGTAGCGAGGACCCTCTATACTATCTCTAGGTGCATAGTACTAAATTCTTCTAATCTAATTACGTGAGCAGATGGTAGCTACGTTTGTTGCCTTTTGTAGACAGCGCAAAAATAAAGTCGCAAACATTAATGTCTCGGAATAACGGCGGTTCGCTGCTTTCTTTCTATTGCTTTTTAGAGTTCCGTACCTCTAAAGGAAAATAACAGTATTGCTGTACATATTGATGTAAACGGAATGCAATTGTTGGTTACAGATGGGTATTTTAACAGAGACATGATCTACAGACACACAAAGAGTGAATTTCAAAAGAATAAGAAAAAAATTAATGTATTCAGCGCCAAACATACACGAAACAAAATATGAAAATAGAAAGAAATGAACATCAGAATGGCACTGAAATGGGTTCCACTCATCATGTGTCACAGTGTTTAAAGGACACCACGACGCTGGTCTTTCGTGGAGTTAAGAGGAATAGAAGAGAATGGAATCGTTTAAGAATGATTTCGTTGTCCGTTAGACTGTGTGTAAAGATGTTTTTTTTCTGGAACTGGTACGAATTTAAATTAAAATTGTTTTCAAAGTAGGATCTTTCAGCAGTGAAACAATTAAACTTGTAGACCGTGCAATCAAAAGATAATACGTCGAATCGGCGTCAACGATCCAGGGCACCAAGAAGCAAGTTAGCCGAGCTAAAACGACTTATCAATTAATTAATAATAGGTATACATTTTGTTGCATACATAGGCAAAAAACAATAAGCAGCTTTCGACCTTAGCGTCAAAAAAATTTAAGTCCGTTTGCGTAAAATTGGCAAGATAAAAAAGCTTGATAAATGGGTGCCCCACGAACTCAATGATCGCCAGCGCGAAGTGCGCGTGCGAGACGTGCCTTGCACTGCTCAACAGACACACACATGAAGGAATTTCTTCGGCTTCGGTCGGTCGCCTTCTTTTCGAGCCGGTGGCATTATCACCGGGAAAGCAAAAAAAAAAATGTTTCACTACCAAATGCGCAATCCGGCCTAATCCAACGTGTAACTACGACTATTGTTCAGAACTAGTTTGGTCATCATCATCATCATCATCAGCCCATTTAAGTCTCCACTGCTGGGGCACGGGCCTCCCTCAATCACATGAGGGGTAATTGCCATACTCACCACGCTTGGCAGACGGGTTGGCGAGGGTTTTGATATAAATGCAGAGTTTTCCTTCTCTGGGTGCCGATGATCATGCCAGCAGCTTTACCTTAGTCGCCTTTTACGACACCTCGGTAACAGTGAGGGTGGCCTATTCTACTCTGCCGGGGGCCACACGGCACTAGTTTGGTGCGCGAGTACAACTCACACTTGGCTGCTTTTTATTGTTGAAACTTACTCGTTGGTTTGTTATTGACACGACGTCGCCGTCGCGTAGTGTCAGAACAGAAGGTTTTATTATGTGTCTCGTGGACGCGTTGTTGCTAGATTTTTTTATGTCAGACAAGCAGACTGATCACCTGATGGTAAGCGATTGCCTCCGCCCATGGACACCCGCGACACCAGTGCGGTGCCAGCCATTAAACCCCCCTTTCCCCGGATTGAACCTCCGATACCCTCACTCACGCAGTGAAGCACAGCACAATGCTGCTTCACGCTAGTTTTCTTGCGCTTCACTTCTTAACTTAGCCGTGATCGTGCATATGGTAAAGATTCAGCCTCATATTTCAAAGGTTTATGTGTTCAATCCCATCCCCTAAAAACCAAGTCAATTTGGAAAACACTGATATTTATTTATTAGTATATAATATTGTGTTTATTTATGAATTAGTATTATAAATATTTTAATATATATACAGTTCACTTTTATTTCCCTTTTAAATATTGCACCACCTACCGTTCCTCTACTATTAAATGTCCTTTGCCTGAAGGTTGTCTGGTTGAAATCGCTTCTAGTGATAAGACCGCCGACATTGTACAATTAAGCCTCTGTGATGCCTACTTTTTTTAAGTTGTGTTTTTTTGTGCAATAAAGTATAGGTATCTATCTATCTATCTTATTGTGGCTGGCTACTCATTTTGTTGTCACTATGCCTATTGCCCTGTGGCTATCTGCTACGCCATATCTTTTTAAAACGTTCGCGGTTGTTTGCTCAAATTATTGTTTGTGTGAATCCATCCGTAAATTTGTTATTTCGACCATCATAACACCCGTGTGATCAGTGATCACTGACCGGATGTACAGGCCGATACCGCAACGGAAATAGTTAGAATATATTTGCCTATTCGAAATGACAATGAGGGCTATTTCATAAACATCCCTTATTACAAAAATACCCCATTCATAAATTTTGTCTAGACATCGAAATAAACAAAGGTTTAAACGACTAACATACTATCTCGAATATATTTACATTTCACATGGACTGTTAAAATTATAATGCTTTTTTTTTGTCTTTGCTGTAATTATCTGATTGCTATTCTATTAGGTACAATACGAGAAAAACGCATTACGCGTGTGTCCATGGGCGGCGGCAATCGCTTACCATCAGGTGATTCGTCTACTCGTCTGCTACCTATCACATAAGAAAAACGAGTTTCGTTATTGATATTACATTCGTATCGGTTGTTTTACCAGGGTTTGAACCGTATATGCTGACAAATTCATTACGCAGAGTGCCTTTCATCATTCTGAGATGATAATCTGACCATTTTGCTCCAAAGAGTATAAACATTTTCCTTAAATCCATCTCCTTACTGATCTGAACAAGTTTATGTATAGCTGTCAAATTATACTTCCAAAATAAGCAAGAATTCGCACACCGAAGGTGTTTGTTATACGTGTAACAAATACAAAACAGCATTTGTTACGAGGTGAAATGTTAACATGTGAATTCCCAACAATCTTTCATGCTTTCTTTCACTTCAACGTGAGTGATATGCAGACCTCGCGAACAAAAACAAACCACGCAGAATTGATAAACTTCTTTGAAGTCGAGAAAAAGCCTCCTCGGTAGGGTGACCAATTTCGAGTTCCATATTGATTACGGGACATTTCTACTACCCATCCATACTTATTCTTTTAACGGGATAGGGGTGCCCCCAGCGGCTAGGTCTAGGTCGGAGACGCCGACAATATGCGCGTCTCCTTCCCTTTTCTTTGGAGGTGGTCAACCGGCACACGGAACGGGGGTACCAGCGCCAGCAATGCACCAGTCTCCTCCAGTGCTCGTTAACGACGGTTACTCACCCTCGGTTGTCTCAAGTTCCCCTGGGTCAACAAAAAAAGCATGTCGTATCATTAGCGAGTTAGTGATTCCTTATTTAACTGAAGTACAGGACAAAACGAGACAAAGACTAACTAAATACGGGACATGTCCCGTATATTGGTACGGCATGTATGGTGACCCCTTCTCCTCGGCGATGCACGCGATTATGTCGCTCTGGCAAAATTGTCGCCATAAATTCGCCAGGCTGATAGAAAAACTTTGCGGGAGGCCGGGGCTCTGCCAAGAGCTCGCTTGTTTTGTGCTGTAGACTTGGCATCAATTACGCGTGCCATGATTAAAGAAACATGACATTCCAGCTCCTGCGACGGTGAATGCGGTATTTTTTAACGTGATAAAGATAGATAGACACTCTTTATTGCACAAAAAGGTTACAGAATAAAAGCGGTTTATGGAAAATGTTTAAAGGTTTGGCGGGCAATCCATGTACTATGAGTACTAGATGAACAGCCATGGGCGTTTCCCACAGCACACCCAGATTAAAAACAATTTAGAATAGTTCATATTTCTAAATGAACCCGACCGGAAATTTAACTCAGGGCCCAACACCTTAACCACCAATCAAAGTCTGATGCTGATCGGCTGCATCTCATAGAGATGAATACGCTGCCTGGAATGGATGTGTGAGTTACGCAAAGTCCCTACCGTGTCTGGAGTTTGGCTGGAGCTGACTCAAAAAGGCTTGGTTTGACGTCATAATCGTGGAACAACAAGCGTGTTAATGAATAGCCTAAGCACCAATACCAAGGACCGCCCGAATTAGAAGCGGTAGGTATATTATGCAAGCTGGCCTCGGGCTTTGCGACGTAATGGGGGCTATTACGTGCGAAAAATCCGCAAGAGGGCGTACTATGGGCCTGAGGTCCATCTACAAGGTGATTGGGTATTTTCAAATTTCATCGTCAAATTGTCATTTTACGAATAAATAAGCTAAAGTTGAATTTGGACCTCGGTTCTCAAGTACGCCATCTAGCGGATATTTCACTCGCGATATTTGAAATTTAGTGTTATGCAACACCTTTTGAAACACTCTTGGCATGTAATTGCAACGTAGCCCACTCCTTTTATTTACCATCAGGCTGAGGAGAGCCAATATACTGTGTCTCTTTAAAAAAACCTTACCTATGTTTATTATGGTAAAGATTAGATATGTATAGAAAAGTCACATCACAATATTTATGATACCAAAACAAGTTCGATAGAAGGGAGCAGCGGAGGAATATCTGTTGTCTCGGAGTGGCGACAGCGGCTCCATCAATCATAGCGAGACAAAGCGTCGATAGAGCACATTTCTGTCACGGATCACTTTGTCATTGCGCGGTGACGTACGCTCTGTACATATTGACTGGCGGGATGAACTTTGGCGTAAGAGGCCAATAGCTCGGGCCATAAGTGTATACGTAATATTAGAATAAATCACCACCATCGGCTCCCGGCAGAAGGGGTAGACCTAAAAAGGTGTCTTGACGGCGCACAGCCTTGATATCGCATCCATTGTAATTGCAACGTGTGCTCTCCTTATGTTTACCATCAGGCTGAGGAGAGCCAATATACTGTGTCACTATAAAAAAAATCTTACCTGCGCTTATTGTAATAAAGATCACACTTCCGTTACCATTGCTATTACTAACCCATGAGAGGCTTCTTTACTTTTTATTTTATATATTTGTGACAAATCAGTTTCTACACAGTGACTTTTTGAATAGAGAAGCTTCTTGAGGGCATTATACTGAAAATAAACATTTTTCCTCAAAGAAATAGGGTCCAATCTCAAAAAAAAAAAGCCTTTTCATACGAATTGAATCAATCAGTTGCAACGACTTCAGTATAAGAAAGTAATATTTTTTTTTTAAATTATAAACAATTTTGCTTGGAGATTTTTTTTTGTGTTTATTTCGAGTAGTTTCTCGGATATTAAAAAAGTCTAAGTTTGCACGGGATAATGTCTCAGTTACATCACGAGCTATATTCCTTTCGCTTTATCATGATATCGGTGACAGCAGGACAGAGTTATACGTGAGCTCACACGTTAGAAAGAGACTAACGTGAAAAATGTATTGATTTTGACATCTGTCAGCCATATCATGCTAAAGCGAAAGGAGTATAGTTATTTATAAAATAACATTTCATGACATTATCTTTGAACATAAAGCTAAATATTCTTATTATATAGTATTTTTATTTCTTATAAGAGAAAGTTAATCTGTTACGAAAAATACTCAGCTAAGAATCGAGGTGTATAACTTTGATAATAGTCACCTTAATCAATTTCGCACTCGTTAGTTCTCTGCCTTTGAAAGTGCTATAAGTCGATCCTTTCAACACTTGCTTTGGAAACAGAGTGTCCGAACTATTGGCAAAGAAATAAACCTTGAGGAAGTTTCGTTGGATCTAATGACAGTTCCGATATCGCGGCCTTTGTTCAATTTTGATTGATGTCTTGATGTTTCGCTTCTTCGGCGTTGGTCGTTTAAAGACAAAGAGACAGTGATGAATCAGTTCCGGACGAAAAGTTATTGGGAAAATTCTAGAAAAAAAAAGTAAATAAATTCAGTTTTTTTTATTATTCCAAGAACAATATTCAAATTCATAGTCATAAAACCATGCCGGTTTGTCCTTGACACAGATACACATGAGTGTTGCTAATTTAATTAAATAATAAAGTGTGAATGGAACAAGACTTTTTTCTAATACATTATACCTAGACGACGGTGCGCTGCGAGTTGTTTGCGTAAGTAGGTATTACCTATGCCGATGCACCTCGCTCGCACTGCCCATGAGCCCAATTCTCGTGCTCACAACATTTAGGGTAATTCCGGGGGAGATGGCCGTACGGGGGAGATGACCAATCGAAAAAAAATCACCAAATAATTCCCAAGTGACACTACTTACAATTTAGTTTGGTTTAGGTGACTGTGGCCAACAAGTGTCGGCGAATTTTTGTTCGAAAAAATAATAGAAAGTTGAGTAATTTCACTTTATTTTTTAATGACACATTCGGCTTAAGGTAAGGGGTTCATATATTAAGTGCTCACAAAAAGGTTTTGAAAGTTATGTCTGATTTCGTGGTTTCCTGTTGAAATACAAATATTCTCAATGTTCTATCCTCAAAATTACCTTTGAATTTTAGGAGTTGTGGTGTTACGTAAGCTAGCTACCTCATCTGAAAAATCGGGAGAAATGGCCATAGTATTGATTGGATAGATAGCTATACAATTTTATGTCTAAATTTGGATTTACGTTTCATCTACTTAATTTTCTACTGATGCCTAACCAATATGAATGGAAACCGTCATCAACCTTCGTTACCAAAAACAAAATTAAAACTGAGACTAACTAAGGGAAGATTTGATTCAATGTTATCTTTGGATGTTCTGGGTGCATGAAAATTGTACCGAGTTTAAGCACATGTGTCATAAGAATGCCGTTGTAAGAAAAAAAAGGAGTCCATAGATCTCAAGGGCAAACGAAAGGCAAAAAGAGTACCGGTCATCTCCTCCCAGCCTCTATGGCCGTCACTCCCGGACACTCTGGGAGAGATGGCCAATCCTAGATTTATTTTAAAGTTTAATATTACGTGTTTTTACAATATTTAAAGTGACTTATTGTTGATTTTCAATAATTATAATAAGTAAAGTTTAATTTTCTTTATTAATTATTGTTTTATTCATCATAATTCCTTCACACTAGAGCCTTCAAGTTACTAGGGCCATCTCCCCCGGAATTACCCTATTTTCATACGACATACATCACTAAGACATAGTTTTTTTGTATGGTTTTCAGGTGATATCCGCCATGTTTTCAAAATATCACGAGCACGAGAATTGGGGTCCTGGAACCCAATTCTCGTGCTCGTGACATTTATTTTCATACGACATATATCACTAAAACATAGTTTTTTTGTCTGGTTTTCAAGAAATATCCGCCATGTTTTCAAAATATCACAAGCACGAGAATTGGGCTCCAGGAGCCCAAGTCTCGGGACGTGATATTTTGTCATCATACGATAAATATTACTAAAACTTAGTTTTTTTGTATGTTTTCAGATGATATCCGCCATGTTTTTTCATAGCGAAAATCCTGAGAATTGGGCTCCAGATCAGCGCTCATAAAAATGGCAACATACAGTGAACACTTAATATACTTTTAAATATAAATAACGAAAACCTCTTATTTTGTAGACATACGTTGGGCGCCATTAGAATTATGGACACTTTGTATTTAAGTTTTTTTTTATGCTAGAGGCGACAAAAAAAACCGGCCAAGTGCGAGTCTGACTCGCGCACCGAGGGTTCCAACCAAGAAACCAGGGTTAAAGGGACAGTAGACCTAGGTATTTGGTATAAATTTCAATTTGATACCTTTATTCGTTCGTGAGAAATAAAGTAGTAAATTTCATTTTATTAAAATATTTTTATTATTTTATATAACTAAAAAAATGTGGTTTTCGCAATTTTTCCTATATTTGCATTATATGACAATGCTTCATGCCAAATTTCAAGATTCTGAGTTTACGGGAAGTACCCTGTAGGTTTTGATTCCTTTGCGAGTGTCGAAAATTTGATGAAAATATCGATATAATCGGCTGTATCTTTTGATTGCGTTGGCTTAGAAGTTTGATTTTTTCACAGCTTCAAGGGACAGTAGACCTGAGTAATTGGTATAAATTTCAGCTTCATACCTCCACGCGTTCCTGAGAAAAAGGGTCTTGACAGACGGACGGACGGACGGACAACAAAGTGATCCTATAAGGGTTCCGTTTTTTCTTTTTGAGGTACGGAACCCTAAAAAGCAAGCGAGAAACCTGATGGAAAGTAATCAACACCGCCCATGACAGTCGCACACAACTCAGAGAGATCGCTAATGTCTTGCCGGCCCTTTTTAAAAAAGAGTA
The DNA here is from genome assembly GCA_019059595.1 of Marasmia exigua. Classification (NCBI taxonomy): domain Eukaryota; kingdom Metazoa; phylum Arthropoda; class Insecta; order Lepidoptera; family Crambidae; genus Marasmia; species Marasmia exigua. The sequence goes on along the minus strand of CM032465.1, from coordinate 27,193,171 downwards.
CGCTCTTCTCTTAAATGTCCCTTAGTCATAGCCGTTGGGAAGTACTCCCGCAGCCAAACAGTTCCAAAGAACTGAGGTACGTGGTAGAAAGTTCCGCGAGAAACGCACAGAATTAGACTGCCATCCGTCGAGATGATGGGGATGGTATGAAAATCGGTTGCGTGTAGTTCGATGTAAGAATTCAGCTGGTACTGGGAGTAGATCAAACAGTTCCTCAGAGCGCTCCTTGTGATAGGTGCGGTATAGAATGCTGAAGGAAGCTATATCCCGCCGCAGTGTTTTACGATTAATTCGTAACATCCCGTGTAACACGCCGTGTGGTCCCCGGCAGAGTAGAATAGGCCACCCTCACTCTTACTCAGGTGTCGTAAAAGGCGACTAAGGTAAAGCTGCTGGCATGATCATCAGCACCCAGAGAAGGAAAACTCTGCATTTATATCAAAACCCTCGCCAACCCATCTGCCAAGCGTGGTGAGTATGGCAATTACCCCTCATGTGATTAAGGGAGGCCCGTGCCCCAGCAGTGGGAACTTAAATGGGCTGATGATGATGATGACGATGATCCCGTGTATGTACTACCAACATTGACAAGAATGTTGACCGTACCTTTTTTTTGATATCGCTGGTGAAATTCTGCCCTCCCGAAGGGCAATGGGAGGACCATGCCTTATGCATACTCCGTCGGCGGGGGCCGGCGTGGGTTATGTGGGGCTCGCCGTCTAGGAATGGAGCCTAGAGGAAAACCTACCAAAACACCAGCGGTGCATCCTCATCACTAGGCTAGCACAGCATGCCCAAAATTTGACGTGACTCGGGCCGGGTACACTGTGCCAACTGCTCTATGTAGCAGAAATAAACCACACGAGCTCAAGATATTTTCCGGAAACTTCTGGCGGCTACAAATCACAAGGAGACGATAGAATTAAGTAAAGTTACCTAAAGTCTTTGTTTAGGTAAACGCAAACCTATTTTGAAGGGATTCTGATAAGTTTGGAAGCTGAATTTGATTACATGAATATGAACGCTCATACACAATGAAACAATACAAGTTCCTTTGCTTAAATAAAGTGTTATGTTTTCAAGGTATGATATTTTATTGGAAAAGTACCTAATGACTAAATGATTTTTCATTGATTAATCAATTCCAACTTAAGAAACCACTAGATCACAAGAAATGAGAAAATCGTTATCGTAGTTTTATAACTTTTATAAATTCAATTCAATAAGATTAAATAAAAAAAAAAATGATTTAAAAAAATTGTAACCCGTCCACTAAAAAAGTGAAATGAAGTTTTACAATAATAACCAATGAATCAAAATTTGTTTTCATTTAAATATAGTTATCAGTTTCGTATAGTCCCAGCCACAAGCAATTTGCATCATCCATACTTGTATTACGAAAAGCCACGATTTAAAGAGCTAATGGCCAATCTTCAGTAATGAAGCGGCACCTCATGAAGAAGAAGAAGATAATCCTATTATAATAAATAATACCATCTTACGGTTTAAAAGTGAAATGCCTCGGCAATGCGCAAAAAGTTTCTCTATTAACTGTTCGTTTCGCGACATTTAATGTAAAATGCATAAGTATTGCAAGACTTAATGTGCATCACGCGAACTTACTCGTAACTGCAAGTTAAACAGTTCCCAACTAAGTCGTTATTTGGAGCTTCGAGTCTGGAGCTGGAGGTATATGAATGGGACTTTTGTTTTAGTTACGAATGTGAAATTACACTCGGGTGCAGAAAAATAGCACATCTGCCTTATTTTCATATCCACGTGCACGGCATCATTAAATAAAATGTACAAAGTTTTATTGCAATATTTTAACGTAACATGATCCGTATGTCATCATCATTATTTCAGCCAATAGACGTCCACTGCTTGACATAGGCCTCCCCAATGTTCACCACATAGATCGTTCCTGAGCTGCCCATGAAATGGATTCCCGCAACCTTCACTAGATCGTCGGTCCACCTTGAGGGAGGGCCTGCCACTGTAGCGACTTCCTGTACGTGGCCTCCACTCGAGGACCGTTTTTGCCCCATATCGGCTGGCTGTTCTGCTTGCTAAGTGCCCTGCCATTTGCCACTTGAGACATGCAATCCTTTGGGCTATGTCTGTGACCTTAGTTCTCCTCATCTCATCATTTCTGATACGACCGCGCAAGGAGATTCCGAGCATAGTCCTCTCTATAGCTCGCTGGGTGACTTTGAGCTTCCTTAATAGGGACATTGTAAGTGGCCACATTTCGGTTGTGACCCGTATGTGCTTGTCTTTAAATCAAGCAAGGTTAGGTCTAATTTCTACCTACGAGTATAACCACATCAATACTAATAACTTAACATACTACAGTAGAACCAAAATAAAGTAATTATGTACAACAGCGATCGTAGCTCACTAGACACTTAAGGGTGCAAAAACAGTGCGTGTAATATTTAGTGGTGTGTGAGTGGACTTTGCGTCCACTTTCTCCGCGTTTAGAGACACCCTAAATGATAATACTATGATATCTTCTAATCTTAATTCCATTTTTAATATCCTTATTATTTAAATTATGACTAATTATAAAATAACTATTAAACTACTAAATTATTAAATTTTACTAGAGGATGTTTTCTCAATTAATTTATTATAAATTCGCTCTAAAAAGAGGTTTATCAAAGTAATACCTAACTCTAATTTCACTTTCTGCTTCGCGCTTTAATCATAATAATAATTATTAATTACTTTTTAATATTTCTGTAATATTGCCACTATGCGCATAGAGTGGAATACCTACTTTCATCATCATCATCATCAGCCCATTTAAGTCCCCACTGCTGGGGCACGGGCCTCCCTCAATCACATGAGGGGTAATTGCCATACTCACCACGCTTGGCAGACGGGTTGGCGAGGGTTTTGATATAAGTGCAGAGTTTTCCTTCTCTGGGTGCTGATGATCATGCTAGCAGCTTTACCTTAGTCGCCTTTTACGACACCTCGGTAAGAGTGAGGGTGGCCTATTCTACTCTGCCGGGGACCACACGGCCAACTTTAGGGTTAGGTATATTATTTTACTCGCATTTGCGAACAAACAAGGTTTGTACATTTACAATATTCCATTTAAGAATAAATAAAATAAATTGAATATTTTGCACAAATCCCATCATCGATATTCCAATTTGCACCGTTTTTAGAATAAATAATTTTCGTGATCTAACTCGTCATAAACAAAAGAAGCAATTAAAACGCAGCTTCTGCCAACAAATAGAGAAGCTCGTTAAATTTCTGATAAATTAAACACAAACACCGATGCTTTATTTCAGTTTTGATGCCCGAGGCCTCAACCCTCGAGGGGTACTGGGGTTATTTCTAATAATGAATGCTTGTGTTGAGGCTGAGGGCTGCTGACGATTTTCACTTGAGTCAAGAAGAATAATATATAGGAAATATTTTTATCTACACTCATGTCATAATCTTTAATTAAGAATTCAAGGATAACACGTTTTGAAAAGCTTTATACAAACTATACCTATAGCATAAAAGGAAATATAACGATTCCTGGAGTGATTATATATCTTGGTTTTAGAGTCATGTGTACCGTCAGTACGGATCGATCCGCACAGGATGATTCATATGAGCTTCAGAAAGCGTTTTAAAGTAATACAGGGGGGTCCGTACGGACAACGCATAGCGCGTCCGTGCCTCGGACGGAACAATTTGCGATTTGCGCGGACCGCGCCGGGCCACTTGCGCTTCCGTGAGAGTTTTAGTATTGTGCGGAGCGAACGCGTAACCTCAGTACAGGTATGGCGAGGCATGACTATCCCTATGTGGACTAGCTGGTCTGTACACCGCGATACTAAAACGACACACGCGGGTGATCAGCCTGTGCGGAGCGATCCGTACTGACGGTACGCGTGTCACTAAAACTAACCTAAGGGTAGGGAAGCGACGCCGATTATCTCCATCGCTGTACTTACTCTATTCAGGAAAACAAATTTAGAGAGCAGATCTGCCTGTGCTTACTGAATAACCTATGTTTCGATAAGTTTTTTTTATAGTTTTTCATAATAATAAATAAATAAATCATTAATAATTTCACAACAATAAACAAATAAGACACTTGACATCCTTTCAAAAGGGGGGTTTAAATGTTGGCAGTGCACTTGTGAGTCCACTGCTGCTGCGTGTGTCTATCCGCGGCGGCAATCAGGCTTACCATCAGGCGATCCATCTGCTCGTCTGCCACCTATCACATAAAAAAAGCTATTTCTTTTAAGTCATAGGCCAGTAGCTCGCTCCATCGTTGTGTGATGTTGTTACTTAACACATTTATATACCTATATAGGTACAGTAACATGGAGGCCTGTTTACATAATATCGTACAGTTGTATTCGTTTTATAAAACTAAAAGTTCGTATGCTTGTTAACGCCCCCTGACGACTAAACTAATAATTGGGTCCGGGCTTTTCGAGTTTAATAACTCTGCGCAATTTGACGAAAAACGGCTTGTTAAGGCTTGTTTTCATGTTTACTTATTGATAGGGTTTTATACGTTAGTGTAAAAGAAGGTGAAGGTTTGAAGGCAAAAAGTAACAACAGGTAAGACTTGATTTCCTCCCGATGTTAAATATTGCACCACCCACCCCTCCTCTACCATCAAATGTCCTTTGCCTGAAGGCTGTCTGGTAGAAATCCACTCCTCTGTCCATCTCTTGGTCTCCAGTCAAGGACATCCTTGCTCCACCTCTCATATCCCCTTCTACACACATGACCGGCCCACGCCCATTTCAATTTGAAAGAAAGAAAGAAGAAAGAAAGAAAGAAGAAACATTTTATTGGCCATCACAATAAATAATTTAACATTGAACATTCATTAGAAAACATAGGTAAGGTAACATTGACACATTAAAACTACAGACAAAGGTGAGTACGAGAACAGACGATAGGTAGGTAAATACACAGTTATATAATGAAAATAGTCTAAATAAGTAGGCGTGTGTGAAGTGTGAGGTCAATCAGGTCCTGGCCTCAGTATGGTGCTGCCACGACAGAAATGCCGCGGCAGCGCTGGTATTCTGGCAGGACCTGTTGTGAGTGACGACCGTGTTAATGTATAACCATAAATAAATAAATACTAATGTACATAAATAAATAATAATGTGAGATAGAATTATTAGATAGAACGGAAGAAGATAGAATTATAACTTATTTATAAAAGCGACAGTGGCGCCATCGATTGTTTCATATCGTCAATGTTGACACGTTGACGAAATGATTAAAAAAAACAATTAGGGAAAAAAAAAATTGACAGTTTGATCCAATCTGTGGTTTTATTTGACATTAAGTGCAAAAAAGTGCACTGCAAATTACAATGAATTGCAACAATATAGTTATCTGTGATTATGATTATGCACATCTTAGTTTGTGAATATTTTTGTCGGTGTATGAACAACAAAATGGAGAAGTTTGCGGCTCGATACCCTACATCTATCATTTTTGTGCGTTCCTTGATGATGATGTTGCGTACTCTGTCTCGTAAGGATATTACGAGCATGATACGTTCCATGGCTCTGCCTGATAGGAGACACAGGATATTAAATAAATTAAGTCAGAAAAAAAATTGGGTAACGATTTTTTCACAGCTTTTGTACCCATATGCATCGAAAAACGTGAGATTGGAAGTCACGCTAACAAAGGTAATAACCGCATTTATGGAGAATATAGTCGTATATCAGCGGCATGCTGCGCTGATATACGACCGACGTATTCGTCGATATCGCTGCAAGTGTATGACCGACCCGGAATTTAATCTCCTTGAAAGGTTCCTGCTATATATCCTTTATTATACTTGTACGATTTCTTATTGGAGGGAAATTGACTTTGAGCGTAGTGGGACTCCCTGGAATAGGGTATACGACTAACTTCAAGATTTTACAAAATATAAATATTTTGTCAAAATATAGGTCAATATGTGCCAAAGGCAAAAATTCTCAATTAAAAATATAACGTCTAGCCGGTTTTATGGTCATTCAAAGATTCATGGGCAAGTCCATTTTAAAAGTATGAAATTATTAAAAAATAATTATACCATTGAATAACCCATACAATTTGCACCAATTATTATAATAGAACCATTGACATAAACGAAACATTTGTAATAGCTACCATACAAATTAAAATGAAATGCATACAAAATACTTAAGTGTGACGTCACATCTAAGTAGCCATTTGTATGGAGCGTTTTGGGTTTGCCCAAAATAATGTGATTTTTAAGTTGTGATATCTCAGGTAGTTTAAATGAGAATCAAGTGATTCTTTCAACGATGTTTCTATCATTGAGAGGTCTTTTGATTGCAAAATTAAAAAAAAAGTAGTCGTATACCGTATTCGGGCTGGGATAACATCAGTAGATTATGGATGGAATAGGAATCTAGGGGAATAAGTAGACTTTAAACGAGTATATTTACTATTGATTACTTGTGTCTAACACCTTAAAAAGCCTTAACAAGTAGGTACATTGCAAAGGGGACTGGGGACTGAGGGATTTGTATTCGCATAATACTTAATTTTCTTGGCAAAATAGAAAGGTTTCTGTTTGAAAAGGTTAAATTAAACCCACGGCCGGCCTTTGAGTCCTTCTTAAAATAAAATATAAGTACCTACTTCATTGGAAAAGCAGGATTTTGAGACCAAAAGGAAGCAATCGTTGAATTTTTATTTTTTATTAAAATAAGCAGCTAGCTATGTTGTTGCTTGGACCAAGGGACCATGAACAAAAATATCTATTTCATCTTCTAATTTTGAATGAATGAACTAAGTAATACGTTTTCAGCAGCATTATTACTCCTCCAAGCGACAGTTTAAAATGAAACGACCCGTTTGGAACAGTGGTAGTGAACGCTGCCTTTGGTCCAAGGGTTGCGGGTTCGATCCCCGCCCAGAACAAACATTTGTGTGCATGAACATATCTGTTTGTATTGGTCTGGGTATTTGCTATGTATTATAAGTATATATTTACAAAACCTAGATACGCTGACGACACCACACTATTCGCAGTGAGAGCTAGATGTCCGAGTTACTAGAAAGACTGCAGCGAGTTAACCGGGACCTGGGGCTTCTTATAAACAGAACCAAAACAAAGGCAATGGACCCCTGATATATACTGGTGGTTTGGGTGTTTTCTATGTATTATAAGTATGTATTTACAAAAGAAAAGTATTGTATGTATATATTTGTAATCCTACTGTTGATGCTGATATCCGTAACACAGGTGCTTGAGCTACCTTTTCTCGGAGTCAGATCGATGTATGCGATGTTGATGATATTTATTATTATTATTAAACCAGTCATACATTCTCGCAAGGCTGATAAATTCTAAATTTATCAGCTTTGCGAGAATTCATGTACGTAATGTACAATAGGTGTCTTATATTGCTGGCTTGTAAAATTAACTGTTCTCAGTCTGTAAGACTGATTTCGTCAACACTATTTTTCCCTAAAATATGAGCCTTGTCTTCACTCACAATGCACGCTCCATCTCTTAATGCGTACCTGAAACAAAAGCACAAGTTTAAAAAACGCTGCTCACTTTGACGAATAAAGTTTAAAAACTAAAACCCGACTACCAAAAAACACGCCGTAAAAAGTACGAAACAAGAAAACTGTCTCTGCTGAAATTATTATCTGGTGTCTGGGTGTAATATATGTATTTAAGTATATATTTGTGTTCCTCTGTTGTCTGATATCTGTAACACAAGTTCTTAAGCTACTTAGTACGGAATCAGGTCAAGGTATGAGATGTTGTGAGAACTATTTATTATGCCGTATTACCGTGGTCGTATGTCACCTATTGTAGCAAAACAGATTCATTATAATAATAAAAAAAAAAAATCATTGTGGCATATGACCACGGCAAAACGGCATAATAATTTCAGCAGAGACAGTTTTCTTGTTTCGTACTTTTTACCGCGAGTTAGTCGGGTTTTAGTTTTTAAACTTTATTTTTATTTTTAATTATGTAAACAAAATTACATATTTGAAATGTGCTGAAAAAGTTCTTTCATTTGATACCTCACACGGTACCGCCAAGCATTTTTTTTTACTACCTCTAAGTTTACTAGTTTACGTAGTTTTAAACACTTTAGTAGTTAACTCTAAGTTCCCTAGAGGGCGCTGTAGTCAATTTTACGTGACGTCATGTAACCTATAACCAGAAAACAATCAAGGCGCTTCTAACGACACCTCATTTGTTCAACGACACCCAATATGATAACTAGTTTAGAAGTTATGAGGGAACAGATGAACATACATACATACAAACAGGTCAAAATCATAACCCTCCTTTTTGCTTCGCCGTAGTCGGGTGCAAAACAAGCAAATCAAAACAGCCTAAAGGCCCAATTCTCGGGACGTAATATAGATATTATATTTGTCGCAGTAAGATAGATGAAGACTGACTGAAGATATCCCGAGCTGATACGTTCCATAGCTCTCTGTGTAACTTTAAGTCTGCGTATCAGTGTAGCGGTGAACGGCCAGGTATTACAGGCGTACGTCATTGTCGGAAGCACACATTGGTTTAAAGGTTGGCAGCGCACTTGTAACTCCACTGGTGTCGCGGGTGTCTATGGGCGGCGGCAATTGCTTACCATCAGGTGATCCGTCTGTTCGTCTGCCTACCTATTACATAAAAAAAAATAGGCATAAATCTATTGTGGTGCCAATGGTTACTAGTAAGTCACGTGTGCAAAACAAATAAAAAAGAAGCATAGCCAAAGAAAAATTGTTCATTTCGTCGCTGCTTAAACAAACCCAAGCTCCAAGGGGTTGCAAAGTCAGAAAATGATGTTGCATCGTGAAAGCCGAACCTCGGCTGGGCAAATATTTGCGAATGCTGCAAACAAGCCGCGCTTAGACATGGTGGATGTTGTGCTCTTAAGAAACAAAAGGCAGAACATTGTGAATAGGAAACTTTAGGGGTTGCTGTTGTACTGCGGAAGCTTTTTAAAGTTTCTAGTTCTATCTTTCAACGTCGCAAAATATCGTAGCTCAGGAATATCTAACATTGGCTAGCATCAACAACTAACGGCTTCAGGTTGCGAGCATGACACTGGCAGCGGCCGAACGATGACGGGGCAAGGGCGATGACAATAATGACTAAGAAGTGATGGCCTAGCAACCACTCGTTTCCTGCGAGTTACCAAATCTGTAATTGTGGGCATTGCCACCGCTCCGGGCCTCGCGCCGCCTCGCCGTCACCTCCAGCCAGTGCTTCCAGATTCAAAAAGTGAAATTACAGTGTTTTCAGTGGAAAAATACAGGGAATCCTAAAAAAATGTAGTAAATTAGACTTACTGAATACAGTAGAACTACAGTAAAATTTTACAGAATTAAAAGAAAACAATGAGTCAATGATTGATTTACTACAATATTTAAAGCACTTTTTATTCATTGATTAATCATTTACCAAAAATAATATTTTCATGCTTCTGATATATTTGGGACGTCATCTTAGAAATCATTTCCTTTGTGGGCTTGAAATCCACACAATTTTCTCAACGTCGACGAATGGCTTGCTGGGATAACATATTTCCTTTAATGGTATCTGTGATTAGGCAGTTCCTCTGCTTCGTTTTTATATTATTTATCTCACTGAACTTACGCTCACATTCGGCGTTAGAGTGAGACAAAGATAATATTTACAGCATAAATCGCGGCAGAAGATGAAATTTGTTGTCTCCATTATCATCTTTCAATAGAGCTGATGCCAAAACACGTCTGCTGGTTGATTTGTGTTCACATGTTTTTCAGCTATGATGATCATGTAAAATCCTACACTGTATTTTATCATTACAGTAGACAGTAGAAAAGTCCAAAATACAGTAAATCTACTGTAATTACAGTGAATCTGGAGGAACTGCCTCCAGCCGCTGCAGGTTTCATTTCAAAGCTTGTCATGGATAAGCCACGATTTAGACTAACAAGCGGTTCACTCGATGATGTCAAGTGTTAAACTATACAATGGCCCTTGATTTTCCTAAAATGAAAAAGGCACATGCTATAATTATTGAGAACGTTATGGTTTGTAACTATAATTTTCAGAACACACTCAACTACTAAAAGACGGAATACCGACACGAGCATCCTCGCTTATCCGGGTCGCGTTTGCTTGGGCTTAAATGAAATATAAAGACGTGTTTAGAAGATCTACTAGTCTTTTCTAGCGCTTAAATGAACATTGTTTTCTCTTTGTGCGACTCCAACGGAGCCAGAAAGTATCTGTTAACGTACAGTGATGTGTGGTTAGGCTTCCCCGGTTCCGAGGTAGTATTAGTGTTGTAGTGTTTCGGATATAAGTAAAGTTTGTTTTACGCTTGTGTTTGATTTGTTTTGTATTTGTTAGAGATAAACAAGTGAATCTTTCGAAGTTTGAATCTATTGATTCTCGTTGCTGTAGATCCATAAATCAATATATACCTTGCAACAACATTACATTGATCTATATCGGACAATAAATATAATACTTAATATACATAATTATATCCACACAAGGTGGACCGACGATCTGGTGAAGATCGAGGAAATCCATTAGATGCAGGCGGCACAGAACCGACCTGTGTGGAGAACATTGGGGGAGGCCTATGTCCAGCAGTGGACGTCTATTGGCTGAAATAATGATGATGATGATGATATCCACATTACTCATGTTTTGGTCCAGGGTGGGGATGAAACCCACGACACCGTTGCATGGGCATAACCATAGGACCAGTAAATATTCTAATCGTGACCTTAACAACTCTACGAGAGGAGAGCGATGGTAGCTCATCCAGATTGCCATTTGAACGAGAAGTTGAGGATTCGAATTAGAGTATGCTAATGGATTTCCAAAATGTATGTGCGTGTATTTTAGTACGGTCGTTGGTGAGGATAACATCATGACCATGATCCATTTGGTATAGTTCTCCTCCCTAAGGGTTTCAATGATGAGACGGCAGACGCATTAATTTAATTACCAGACCAGCCAAATCGTAGTCTAAGTGTAGGTACAGAAACAATGGCGTCTTTACTTTTAGTGCAGGGGTTGCGGTGCACCTGGGCGCCGTAAGTTAGAGGGCGCTGAGAGTCCCTCGTTAAACATAGATCCGCCACTGTAACGCTCCGCAAGGATCGGACGCGAGTACTGATCGTTCTCTTCATCTTAGCGTGTGATGCCCAGTTGCGGCCAATGCTGTCGCTTCAAAGCCCGGGGTACGCTTGGACCATGATATAGGATTCGGGATGTCGGATAACAACAATGAAGTGAAGCCCACAGGAACCTATGTCCGACTACCTGTGGGCAGTCACTTCATTTTTGTAAGTATTCCATTTTGTTCGAGCATTTTGAAACAAGAGGGCGCCAGGTTATTGATTGCGCCCGGGCGCTACTTTTTTTATGTCATAGGTGGCAGACGAGCAGACGGATCACCTGATGGTAAGCGATTGCCGCGGCCCATGGACACACGCGACACCAGTGGAGTCACAAGTGCGCTGCCAACTTTTCCCCCGGATTGGGCCTCCAGTATCCTCACTCACGCAGCGAAACACAGCACAGTGCTGCTTCACGCCGGTTTTCTGTTTACTTGGGCTAGAGCCGCCGTACAGAAACGTGACAAGCGTAGGTAGACACGAGGACACAAGTAACTTGAAAAATATAACATAATTTGTAACAGGGATTAGTCCCTACAAGAAACATCAACAAATGGGGAAAACACAAAGGCTACAAAAACAAGAGTAGCTACATCAAAGACCTTTGTTATAAGCCCATATTTTTTGCCCACCTTCATTTGTCGGTGAAATGTCTGATTCAAAAGAAGATTACTTTCGTTAGACCTAATTATTTTGTTAGATAGATACTCGTAATAAAGATAATTATTTACTGTTCTAATGTTATATTTTTACAGGAAGATAAATCAGTTGATTTTGTCTTACAGGGCTGTAAAAGATTGCCAGTATATTTTATGTCATAATTGGCAGACGAGCAGTCGGATCGCCTGATGGTAAGTGATTGCCGCCGCCCATAGACACCCGCGACACCAGTGGAGTCACTAGTGCGCTGACAAGCTTTAAATCCCCTTCTCCCCGAATTGCTTCTCTGGTGCCCTCACTCAAGCAGCGAAATACAGCACAATGCTGCTTCACGCCCGTTGAGGCCGTGGTATCACTCAGGTCGAGCCGGCCCATTCGTGCCGAAGCGTGGCTCTTCCACAGTGAACGGGTGAACAGGCATCTTTTAGGCAAACGCGTACTATTCTAGACTTCATCGTCACTTTTAGGTTAAATTGGTGGTGTGTTTGCCTATAGTGTTACAAATAATAAAAAAAGCATTGGGCATTGGTAGGTAGGATTGTAAGATTAAAAGATAAAGATTTCTTTATTGGCCACAGAACACAAATTTAAACACGAGTGACATAAATACACAAATAGGACAAATTCTGTAGCCAACAAGGCCCAACCTCAGCATATGCTGCAGTGGCCGAAGCCGCTGGTATTCAGGCGGAGCCTTGGGCGTGCACACATACATACAGGAAGAAGACAAAACAAAGAAAAAAAAACAATATTAATAGCATAAAGTCTATAAGTAAAAATCGAAGAAACACATAGAAATGAAAATTAATAGAATTGTGTAGGTATAGTAAATAAAATAATAATAATAAAGACATAGTAAACATAGTAAATATAATAAATTGGCATTGAAACTACGCGCCACGCTCAAACGCACGCACAAAGTGTGGAAGCGCCGCTTTGCGAACTCGGCTTGGACCTCTACATATATACTCATCTGTGGTTGGACCTATGAGTTGGACTCTGTGTCAGTTGACAGTTTCCAGAAGTTTAAAATGTTGTAGCAACTCCTAAAACTGTCATGTCCATACAAAGCAGTCGACATAGAGAGCCTACAGTGAAACGACATTCTCGAAATCACGACCGAATCTTTGTCCTTGTCTCTAATATACTCGCTGTGCATCTCTTTTGTTTGGTTGTGACAGGTATATTCTCGTTCGTTAGGACGGTTTTGTTGTACCCCCTCAGGTCGCAGCTTGCTGATACTGGTAATTAACAGGCATCACTCGACGTTAGGATTATGAGAACTAACCGCATAATTTTGCTGTAGCACGCTTAGGGTAATTTGTATACTCAAAGGTTGCACGAAATATTCGTAGAATAATACGACTTTCGCGTTTACTTCATCAATGCGTATGCTTTCATTACTGCATTGGTAATGTCGAATTAACGCTTTTGAACACGAAATGTTCAAAGTTTTCAAAATATAGATAATGCTCGATAGGTACTACATATATGGAACTACTCGTACTTAAACTGAAGGAAGATTTTCGCCCATACAACATGAAGCGACATTCATCGTTTCGACGAGAATCGATAAGGAATGGCAAATTCTAATTAAAATCAAGAGGTACTGTTCTTGAAGAACAAAGACAAGAGATAATTATAAATTCAAATAAGACAGGTGTGATATTGATTTTTTGGTATTTTATACACGAAAGTTGGTTACTTATTTTCCAGAAATGAAAGATTTTCTGGAACATATCAAACCAAAATAGAAATTAAGTTTTATTTTCATTTGAATACTGTAATAAAACCAATAACGAAGGACCCTCTACTTTCTACCTGTTTATTTTTTTCTTTTTTTTTCAACCTACCGTTGGTTAAAAACGTCTTGACAATGCGTGTCAATGTAATTCTTTGCCTATGGTCGAAGTAAAATAAAATTCAACTGACATTTGCTTTCTAATGTGTCAAAATGATAATTGACGTTTCTAGCGTTTTGTTATTCATATTCAATGTATGGTTAATTCTGGAGCCCAATTCTCGTGCTCGTGACATTTATTATCATACGACATATATTACTAAAGCATAGTTTTTTTGTATGGTTTTTCAGGTGATATCCGCCATGTTTTCAAAATATCACGAGCACGAGAATTGAGCTCCTGGTTAATGCCATTTATTTGCGTTTTGTTATCGATATATTAACCTTTGATATGATTATAATCAAAGATATTAACGTTATTATAAAACGCATTTAACCATTTAACAGTTGTAGAAAGATGATACAATTACATTCCTTGTTACGAGATTCAAGACAAATAAATGCGTAATATTTTTATTATCCCCCATTGCGTGTGTGGCTATCTTCTTCGTAATAGAAACATAATGCATCATAGAAATGCACCCTAAACAGACTGTGCCTTAGAAAGTCAAACTTGAAAAACTACGCGAAGCCGTTAGTACTGGGGTGACGTGCTGGGCGACGTACTTTCTCTACCGCATCCGTATAGAATCTGCGTCAGGGCCGGTTGCATCTCTTTCAAACTATGTGACATTTTTTCCGAAAATGGCACATTCCGCTGTCGTCTAGTTCCATGAAATGCATTAAAATATTTCTACTCGGATATTTTGAGACTATAGTCATGTTGTTGCCAATAGTCATTTGACTCGATTTTTGACACTAGAATGTCACGTCAAATGATGCAGTAGATTAGGTCAGTTATAAACTAACGTATCTATTATTTAAACCGTAATGATACCTCGCCGCAGTAATACCAATGCATTGATTAAGCAAACGTTAACTAACGCGACTAATCCCCATTTCCCGTACAGTTCTATTACTCGACGGATATTTCCCTGCACAGTGCAACAGTATGCAGTTATTTCTCATAATCCGCGCGGTGTACCCGGCGCCCGTTAATTCATTTGGTAATCCAACTGTGACGTTTTACTGGGCGCGCGTTTATAAGGTTTTGTTTAACCTCAGGCTTTAAAAATAGCATTAAATACTATTTGTTGTTCGTGTCTATACATATACCTACTACTTGAGTAGGTATATGTATAGACGAGTCATCGTCAGCCCATTTACGTCGTGTGATCCCCGGCAGAGTAGATTAGGCCACCCTCACTCTTACCGAGGTGTCGTAAAAGGAGATTAAGGTAAAACTGTTGGCATGATCATCAGCACCCAGAGAAGGAAAACTCTGCAATTATAGCAAAACCCTCGCCAACCCGTCTGCCAAACTTGGTGAGTATGGCAATTACCCCTCATGTGATTGAGGGAGGCCCGTGCCCCAGTAGTGGGGACTTAAATGGGCTGACGATAGACGAGTACGAGTAGTATTAGGCAACTTTTGGTGATAGACCAAAAGTATGAAGATCAAAGATGTAGAGAATTGGTGATCAGTAGATGCATGGCAAGGAACGTGAAAGAGATCGATGTTTGAATAAGTATGACGTGCGGTAGAGAGATAGAAGATGAATGGCCATCAACGACTCAAGAAATAAAGGTGCTAGGAGAAATGTTAAGAATTATTCCTGAAGTCTGGGGTCATTATTTATCCCATTCGACATGTAGCACAACACAAATTTTGTATGACGTATTTTCGAGATGTAAGGAAAAAACAAAAAAACGGGACCTTGCTTGCGATCTCGGATCAACCTCTGGACTGAAGGGGTCTGGACTGTTAGGGCCGATTCGACCAATCGAATTCCAATACTAAATAAATGGTATAGCGCTGTCATTCTATACCAATCGGACGTTATACCATAGATTTAGCCACGGATAAAGATTGGTCAAATCGGACCTTAGTATGTTTATCTATTAACTTGTTGTAACATAGACCCTAAAATAAATTTTCTGTTTTCCACTTTTCCATCCACAATTATTCGTTACCATTAGGAGTTTTTAAAAGGATCGAAACAAATAACTTTGTTTCAGTGTCCCTAATAATATATTATTGACATTTCGTACTTGAATCACCGGATTGGTAGTAGGACAGTTTGTAAGCCCGGAAACTGTAATAGTGGTCTTCAAACGATGTAACTTTAAAGATTCCTCGTAAAACTTTCAAAGGAAGCTGAGGAGAGTATAAACGCCTTGACTAGAAGTAGAGCATATGAGTATTACATCGGTGTACTTAGGTACAAAGTTATTAGCAAGGTCCCACCAGAATACCAGCGCTGCTGCGGCACTGCAGGTAATGCCGTAGCAGCAAATGCTGAGCTCGGGACCTGATTTACCACACACAACCACACCATCTCTTCTTGTATCGTCTCTCCTCCTTGTAACTGTGTCGTGTCGTGTTATGCCTATTGTGTTTACTTTTTCTGTGTTGTGATGGTCAATAAATGTATCTCGACATATAAGTGTAATTACATGTACCTATATTTTTTTTTTATATGAGAGGTGGCAGACGAGCAGACGGATCGCCTGATGGTAAGCAATACCGCCGCCCATGGACACCCGCAACACCAGTGAAGTCACATGTGCGCTGCCAATATTTTCCCCTTCCCCCCATTGGGCCTCACACGGCGAAACACAGCGCAGGCGCTGCTTCACGCCGGTCTTCTGTGAGGCAGTGGTATCACTTCGGTCGAGCCGGCCCATTCTTGCCTAAGCGTGGCTCTCCCACATTTGATTATACATACAAATAAATGGTTATAATTTTTAATATATGACGATTTGAAAGTGCTGTATGTATGAGCCGTATGGTGTATCATTAGCCCAAACAAACAACACAGGCACATGTGTATTGTAAGCTACTTCATAAATTATCAGATAAGTCTCTGTATTGTGGGTGTCGATTAACAAACTGACTTGGAACTTTGCCACCGAGTGGTCCCCGGCAGAGTAGAGTAGGCCACCCTCACTCTTACCGAGGTGTCGTAAAAGGCGACTAAGGTAAAGCTGCTGGCATAATCATCAGCACCCAGAGAAGGAAAACTCTGCATTCATATCAAAACCCTCGCCAACCCGTCTGCCAAGCGTGGTGAGTATGGCAATTACCCCTCATGTGATTGAGGGAGGCCCGTGCCCCAGCAGTAAGGACTTAAATGGGCTGATGATGATGATGTATGTATACAAGCCTATGCAAATAAAGATATTTTGAATTTTCTTTCTTCTTTCGGCTATAGTCGTGGAATCAAAGGTAAAATACTTGTTACAATGTAACCTTACTTGTATTTTGAATCTAAATATAATATGTACCAATCATTTTGTATAAATGCCTATTGGAATTGAACTTCGGTCATAGGTAAGTTCGTTTAATTTCTAATTATGATCAAACTAGTGTCAGGTTGTATAATTTTTAAGGAATTTTATAAAGGATATTTAGGAAGGACAGGTCAATTATTTTATTAATTTAGTACAGTCAGATTTTCCTTTGCATTCTGAAATAAAGAAGGGTGAAGGGGGGGGGGGGGGGGGGGAAAGTGGGCTGCAAAATAATCTAATAATATCTTTTATTTGTATTTGTATTTTTTGATTGAAAGAAACACAATGGTTTCTCACAATTGAGATACGATTATAAGTGAATAATCTCAACTCTTTAGTTTGCGCATTAGCGTATCGTTTACAAGTAAGACATGTTATTTCGTAGCACGATCCCGATCCTAAGTAAACCTCATCGGGCTTAAGTTCTCCTTCCCTGTGGGTAAGTAAGCCCTTTATATTCTTAGGTTGGTTATTGTAATTAATACCTACTAAGTAATAATTAAACCTTTGCTTATTACAGGGTCGGTCGGTAAATGCTTCGTTTCTTTAATTAAGTGCTATTTCTAGAATATTTTCTTTGTTTATAATTATTGAATGAATGAACGAATTCATAATTCGATAGCGCATTTGATTGTACAGAACGGGACAGTAAGTCTTGAAAGAGTTATGATTTTCTTAGTACTATTTTGTACTTCGGATTACCTAATCCGAAGTTGAATATCGGATAATCATCATCATCATCATCAGCCCATTTAAGTCCCCACTGCTGGAGCACGGGCCTCCCTCAATCACATGAGGGGTAATTGCCATATCCACCACGCTTGGCAGACGGGTTGGCGAGGGTTTTGATATAAATGCAGAGTTTTCCTTCTCTGGGTGCTGATGATCATGCCAGCAGCTTTACCTTAGTCGCCTTTTACGACACCTCGGTAAGAGTGAGGGTGGCCTATTCTACTCTGCCGGGGACCACACGGCTGAATCATCATTATGAGCCCTATCAAATCTTGGATGTGATTGTAGGCCTGCACCTCTTTTTGTTTCTTCCAACCTCTATCATGTCCTTTTTTGTCGCAGTGGAAATGCCGCCAAGCCAATTGGACTCCAATGAGCTGACCTCGCCGCCTTTCAGTAGAGCTTATGCACGCCCATCTGCTGGGAGACGGACGGATAGTGTCGGGCTTTCCCATGACTGGGGCTTAACCTAATGCGAGGCCCGTCAATGGGCTTGACCTACTATCACGTCTTGCGGGTCTCAGATATCGTCGGACCACCGATATGGTGGTTTTCCTTATCCTTATCCTCCGTGCCATGATGACGTTCATCTTCCCTTACTGAGGTTATGTGAATGACAGAACGATTTTTTATTCAAGATTTTTTATGCTAGTACCATAGACACGCATTTCATCTCAATCACACCTGATGTTCAGTGAAGATGAGCAAATATGGCCTGTCTTAGTAGACCATGCTTGCTCGTGATAAACCTCTTCACTCTTGCCTTAAAGAGGCCCAGGTTATAGTGTTCAGGAAATTCATCGTCCGTATATATATCATTACCCACTCCACTTCTATATTTGAAATTATTTTCTATCTATATTTATTTATATGATAGATGCCAGACGGATCACCTGATGGTAAGCGATTGCCGCCATTCATAAACACCCACAAAACCAAAGGAATCGCAAGGACGCTCCCAACCTTTAAACCAGATTGGGCTTCCGGCACCCTCACTCACGCAGCAAAACACAGCGCAGACGTTGCTACACACCGGTTTTCTGTGAGGTCGTGGTATCACTCCAGTCGAGCCGTCCAAATGCCGTCCAAATTCCATTACAAAGTCAACGTTGTGTCATACGAAAACTTTGAGCGCCATTAATTCTCGCAAACAGTCGCTAGTTCCCTGAGATGGATCCCGGCTTCCTGCCGAAAAGCAAAAAGGTTACACAAATGCCACGAAATTAGCCGAGGGGGGACGTTCCTGGTAATCCGACAAGGACACATCCCGGTGTCATTAACCTCATACAGTTTTTGCCCCGGCTTATGAGCGGGCTCTTTTGTTCCACGGAATAAATTTACATTTTAACCAACACTCGGTGTTGCTACTCGAGTAGACTTATTCGTGAGAGAAGTGACATACGAAATAAATGTATTCGACTGAACAAATCTCTCAGATTTGTAGATTCTTTTCAATTTGCTTGGACGCACATGTGTAAATCAAATGAGTCGAAGCGGGCAAAGAAGTCTAAATATTTATCTTGAAAATGTGGTCTATTTCATTGGGCAAAATAAAAATTTTGGTGTCTTGAAGTCTTTATAGTGAACGTTTATAAATATTCCACTGAGTTTTATTGCTATAAAAATATTTTATCTTTCAAATGCTATGATGTTATGACCCCTTTTGTTCGCTAACCTTTTCGCGCTAACTGTACAAATGACTGCTTTCTTGGAGAATCATTTCAATCAATCAGTCTATTGCCGACCATTGCTGAACGTGAAAATTGCCAGCCATCTTTCTCGAATCGTCAGTCCATTGAGCAGGAAGCAATGACTGAATGGATATACTACGTTTCCCTACGTGGCGACCACTCCAATTTAATACAATATGTTAACTCTAAATAAAATAGATCAAACTGGATAAAAGAAATAAGGGAGATGTGCTGAGACGGCTTCTGGCGAACGCTTTTGGCCCGTACCGCTTGTCAAAATGCAAACTTGTAGTAAAATAAAAAAAAATAAAAAAAACTAATAAAAAAAACAAAGAGTGGCCGTGTGGTCCCCAGCAGAGTAGAATAGGCCGCCCTCTTTCTTACCGAGGTGTCGTAAAAGGCGACTAAGGTAAAGCTGCTGGCATGATCATCAGCACCCAGAGAAGGAAAACTCTGCATTTATATCAAAACCCTCGCCAACCCGTCTGCCAAGCGTGGTGAGTATGGCAATTACCTCTCATGTGATTGAGGGAGGCCCGTGCCCCAGCAGTGGGGACCTAAATGGGCTGACGATACGATAATAAAAAAAAACGATGCTAAAAATGGTAGCTCATTTCACTTTTTAAGTCTTAATTTTCTTTTTCCATTGAAACTAATGTATGTTATGGATACACAGTATTTTCGAGGCCATACCTCTTTTTATCTGTAGTTAGCTCTATCAAACAACAGTGCATTTAAATACAATTTCGGCCTTTCTCATACGTGAATTTTAGATGTTTAAGTGAGAATCAAATTCGTTCGCATCACTAACCAACATCTGCTCAGATTCAGGATCTTTTTGTGACATACGAGTACAGGGAACAAGTTCCTAATCGGTGACTGGAACTTTGTAACCATTCTGGACTCGATTGCTAATGGCATTGAATTATTCGGGAGACTTGAATCGAATAGCCAAAAAACTGAAGAAGGATGTTTGCAGTTCGAATTAGCAATTGTAAGTGGATCACTTGTGTGAGACTTGGTATCACCGTATATTTTAAATGCCACAGAAGGTTTGTTATCATCTTTCCTCTTTAGGATCGTACTACTCGTAGGTTTTTTCTTTCTTTACTCTATATTTAGTGAAAAACGTCCCCAACTATTTATTCATAATAATAAATAAATATATTTCACAACATCACATACATTGATCTGACTCCGAGATAGGTAGCTCAAGCACCTGCGTTACGGATATCAGAACCAACAGCGGAATTACAAATATATACTTTATTATTGACTGACCGGATGGCGCAATTGGTAGTGACCCTGCCTCTTACGCCAAAGGTCGTGGGTTCGATCCCCACCCTGGACAAACATTCGTGCGATGAACACTTGTGTTTGTTCAGTGTCTGGGTGTAATATATGTATTTAAGTATATATTTGTGTTCCTCTGTTGTCTGATATCTGTAACACAAGTGCTTAAGCTACTTAGTACGGAATCAGGTCAACCAATGAGATGTTGTGAGAATTATTATTAATTATTATTATTTAATACTTTTCTTTTGTAAATACATACTCATAATACAAAGAAAACACCCAGACCAATACAAACAGACATATTCATGCACACAAATGTTTGCACTGTGCGGGGATCGAACCCGCAACCCTTGCATCAGACGCAATGTTCACTACCACTGATCCAAAAGGGTCGTCATACACTAGATTAATTTTGATTTTTCATAAAATTTACTTAAACGTGTAACATTTTATTCCTAACTCGGAACTTTCTTGCTATTACAATTTATAATATCATTGTAAGTTACTGATATTCATAACACAAATATATTTTGAGATTTTGTCAATAATGTTATGTTGGCTGCACTAGATTTAATAATAGTAGTTGGCTGTTATTTATTTATTTATCAATAAATATCAGACTAGTCTGACCGATTTAAGCCTCCATGTAGGGTATTCCGTGTACTTTTAAAGAAACAAACACAGCTGTTCTAAATGGATTTGTCGGTTACTTACCCGTGCTTCTCTAAAAAAGATAATTCAAACCGCGAACAATGGGCCCTCCATACATTTATCAAGTATTTTAATAAAAACACGGACCGAGGAGCGCGGCTAGTTAAACCCCCTGACCCCCGCGTACGCATTTTGACAAGATTATACTTAATCTTGTTGTCTGCTCTAGCTATTTACCGAATACATTTACATAAGTAATGTTTGAGCTTGTTTAGGGGAAGCAAGCAAATATATTGTAAACATCGTACGCAAGTTTTTTTGGAAGAGCACTAATTGACCAAGTACCAAATAGCTTCCTTGGTCCGTGGTCCCAGATCCGTACCTATTCTCAGAGGTTGAAGTTCGCGGCGGTGAGATGGTTCGAAGGTATGTAGTTTTTTATAGGATAGGGGGCCGAAGAACAGTCGAACACCAGTGAAGTTAAAAGTACGCTGTCGGTCTTTTAAAAGGAGTATACTCTATTTGCTCTACAGGGTTTTGTCGGTGCAAGGCAAAAAGTTTCTTTAGAAACTCACAGTTACGGATTGCCAGCAATCTAGATTCTAGAAGATGTCGATGGAGCTGTTGTTGCGTGGAACGATTTCGAATGAAACAACGGGAATCGTTTGAACAATTCATCTGGAGTATTCCCCATTGCATAGAAGCTATCTTATGTCGTGCCTCAAAAAGTTATACTTGTATGTATATACGTTGTTACTGCGTCCTAACGCTCTACGGTAGTTTCACCCTGAAATCTTATCGGAAAATGAGGGTAAGGATATTTATTCCCTTAAGAGTGCACTTGTGTCTGCGGACATACTTGTGCACAACGCATATAGGTATATACCTAACTCACATTATACCTATACATCATCAGATAACCAGGAAGGAGGCTCTCTTCAGCCTGGTGGTAAGCAAGAGCAAGTCCACGTTGCAATTACAACGGAAGCGATGTCAGGCATCACCTCCGTTGGGACTGCCATACAGGCCCGCGGGATGCTTCTTCACGCTTCGTTTGAAGGAATCCATATTGTAGGAAGGAAGAAATTCTTGATGGTGCGGCAGAAATAGGAATTGCTAATATTGCTAAGTATATACTGGGATATGGTTAAAATAGAACAACAAATAGGTTATTCGTCATTTTCTGACGGCGGCCATCTTGGATTTGAAATTTTTTACAATTAATATATTCTGCTACTCAAGCCCTTTTATATATACCCATATTGTGGGAGTTGTGTTAAAACATAAAATCCAAATCTTTTTGACTACGGCCATCTTGGATCGATTTTTATCCAACATTGCTAAGAACACTCCCTCTTTATTCATCTTTCAAACAAAAAATAACAAAATCTAAATCCGTTCATTTGTTCGGGAGCTACGATGCCATAGACAGACACAAAGACACACATACACACACACACACACACACACACACACACGTCAAACTTATAACACCCCGTCGTTTTTGCGTCGGGGGTTAAAAAGAGTTGCATTGGTGTTAAGAAAAATATGACTTACCGACCTATATCATACATCCCGAAAACATCATAATAGGTGTGCAATATAAAGTCAATTTAGCACGTTAGATCACCAAAATAAGCGAAATAAAAATTCGCTGTTCCAATCATTACTGCCGGGTGGATATTCTATTTTGTATGGAACAGCTGATCTCTTTTCGCTTATTTTGGCGATCTAACATACTAAATGGACTTTATTCACGATACCTGCTTTGAGATTTTAGGGATTTATACGATAAAAAATAACGATTTATATTACCGATATAGTATATTAGTTAGCTAATTAATCTATGATACACATTCTAGACCACTCTAACATTAAAGGGATTACAAGTGACTGTATTCGTATGTTTCTACCTAGTGCTGAAAAGTCAATTCTATGTAGGTACCCACGTGTTTGTAAATTGTTGGAATATGTACCTAAAATAAAAGTGGTTCAGAATGATGAGTAAAGACAATGCTTTTACTTACTTACACCCGCCGAAAACCTTATTGTTCATAGCCCCGACCGAAATTTGTGCCCCAGTTTAGAGATCCCGTTACCCGATGCAAAGTAAATTTGTCTTGATTTAACTTGTTTGGTAGTTTGCCCACAGAGTTCGCGATTATTTCGTCAAAAAGATTAATTTGACGGGGAACGCTCTGAGTGGAGTTTCAACATGCCAAGAGCATTGTCTTCGAAGCGGAAAAAGTAGGTTTTCTCATAAATATTCATGTCAATTTGTGGCTCGAAAGAGACCGCTAAGTCTATTTCCGATAAAACGCCGAAAAGGCTCCAGCGACCCAATAGGGATTCAGTTTCGTCCCACCTGCCTTCTGATGGTGAAAATATTTTTAAATTAGTTTTGAGCCCCTGAATGCGTCACCTTTAATTTTGTTAGTAATACTTTCCTAAGGGATTAAAACATTAAATTTTATTATTTTGGGGCAGGGATAAAAAGGTGTTCGTGATTTTCAAAAGTAATATATAATGTTGGAGAGTAGGATTCAAATTTACTTCTATTCAATTTATTTTGAAGTTGATGTATCTTCAAAATAGACTTCGAATTATTTGTATTACATCTTTTTTATCTACAGTGTTGATATTGATTACTTGCCCAAAGGTGCAACCTGCCTCAACGAATCGAATCAACAAAACTTGAAGGGTTGATTCCCATCTTAAATCCATGCAATGAATTACATATTAGTACCTTCTGTTTGCTTAATGGCTGGCTGGTTATACTTGTAATATCGATTTAGGAACCAATGTAATTTTGTGATAACTTTTTATATTTTTATTAGCGACGGCTGCGCAAGATGTATCGGGTTCCCCGCGTCGTGCCATACATTTGTACCTAAGTTTTCAGTAAGAATTCTTAGGGTCAGCCTGGAGTCTGGAAGTTGGAGGCACGGGGGTACATCGTGCTTCGGTAAGTACATTTAACTGTTGGTACTGCGCCCAATATCCCTCCGCTCGTCTAACTGGTGTCCTATCTGATTATGAATGTAAGGGAATAGAGAATGCACTTGTGTTTGCGCACACACTTCAGCACTATTATAAATATCCTGCATACTAGCGTGGCCGATCGTTGAGATTGCCGTCGTAATAGTTGAAGGGTATTACTAATATAGATATAAGCAATGTATCCTATCGCACGCATGTCTTACCGCCGAAGGTATTAGTACTTTTATTTGGAGAAATGTGAATCAAAAGTATTGAAAAGAAAGAGGAAAGTAGGTACCGATCCTAGATATCGATCCGCGGCCAGTTTATTTATTTTTCTTCGAAATCAAAGCGCTTATATTGTGTGTCATACATTTTTTAATTTTACAAAGTTATTAAAGTATTTATATTTTTAAACAATGTAATCAGAATGTGGCTTTTCATTTATGGATGAATCCACTCCATTAACATTGTATTAATTCGATTATTTGGGGTACATCACTCGGCTTAAAAAGAAAATGGGTTGTATGTCTCAACCCATTTTCTTTTTAAGCCGAGTACCAACATTGTACCAACGTTCAATTCTCTAAAAAAGTAAATTTTTAATGAGCTTATACATAGTTTAACAGAGAAAGAAAATAATAAAATTATCCTTTTGTTTTTATTGAAAAAAAATGCATAATTTTGAAAAGTTAAGAAATTGTGCTTTTTTAACAAAGAAAGATTGATGAATTTAATGACCGTTGTTACAAGGTTACGTTGTCGAATTTTGTTGAAGTGTTAAATATGGCCTTTTATTTTGGCCCAACTATAGTATCTTATTAAATTTTGGTACATGTCATTATGTTGTTAGTCTTTGCTATTTACCCGGGACAAGTAGTTTAAACTGCCATATCACACTCGATCGTTTTGATAACCCTCACTAGTAACTTTGTACCAGCGCTAAAACGCTACCTTGGCACTACCGATGGCGTGCGCCATCTTCCGACACATCGGAGGCATGTGAGTGATACACGCTTTATGGCTAAAGCCTTGATCACACATACCAAGTATATGGTCCAGTTCCCGGTGCAGACAAACATAGAACCCGACACAGTACCTATCGTACTTTTTTATAATTATCTCTTTCTTTTGTGTGTGTTTAAAAAAATCTGGAATTTGTCATGTATGTACCAATATAGTATTTCTGCCACATAGTCAACACATCTTTCAATATGTATTGTATGTGTATATACTTATATCTAGCTATTTTTAACCCCCGACGCAAAAACGACTGGGTGTTATAAGTTTGCCGTGAGTGTGTGTGTGTCTGTGTGTTTGAAAGATGAATAAGGCGGGAGTGTTCTTAGTCATGTTGGATAAAAATCGATCCAACATGGCCGCCGTCACAAAGATATCTATGGATTGTATGTTTTAACGCAACTCCCACAGTAAGGGTATCATATAAAAGGGCTTGAGTAGCAGAATATATTTATTGTGACAAATTTCAAATCCAAGATGGCTGCCGTCGAGGGTTTTTTAAATTTTCAATTTAATTTTATTTTACCTACACACTCACTCGCAACCAGGTCCCACCAGAACACCAGCGCTGCTGCGGCACTGCAGATAATGCCGTAGCAGCAAATGCTGAGCTCGGGACCTGATTTGCACACAACCACACCATCTCTTCTTGTATCGCCTCTCCTCTTCGTATCTGTGTCGTGTTATGCCTATTGTATTTACTTTTTCTGTGTTGTGATAATGTTTTTCTTTCTTCTTCTTTCTTTCTTTCTTTCTATCGGACGCCCGTTTTGTGGTACCTACGAGTAGGAAAGCAAAGTTTACTCCTTACTCGAAATACGTACGTGTGATCAAGTTTTAAGTGGATAGGCACAATTATGCCTTGAAGATATACGATATTTGAGATTTGGCATGAATGTGCCGGCTCAACCGGAGTGATACAAACGCCTCACAGAAAACTGGCGTGAAGCAGTACTGTGCTGCATTTAGCTGCGTGATTGAGGGTACCGGAGGCCCAATCCGGAGGAGAGGGGGGTTTAAAGGTTGGTAGCGCACTTGTGACTACACTGGTGTCGCGGGTGCCTATGGGCGGCGGCAATCGCTTTCCATCAGGCGATCCGTCTGCTCGTCTGCCACTCATTACATTAAAACAAGGTATGACAAATCACGTTCCATAATCATTAATTAAATCAACACACCTCAAGATCGTGCCCCTTCAAACGAGGCTTGGTCTATAAATTTAGATTAAATTGATTAATCGCTGTCTAATTTTATTTAATGCTAGTAATCACAAGAGCACAGCCTACATTTGTTACATAGACGAACTGAGAAGTCGTTTATTATACAAATTGATAGGTATTAGGTTCGAAGTATAAAAAGCTCCTGAATATTAATCTATTTAAAGTCGCCTTGTCGTTGGAATAAGAGCCTTATTGAGATGTAGATTAGGGTTGAAATGGATAATTAATGGGATGAGTTCCGTGATCTGAGTTTCGGCCGAGGAAACAGGGTATTTAGGTCAACGAAGGGCGAGTGCAACGTAATTGGTACCGCCGTCATAAAAACATTCGATTACCAAAATGTCGGTCGGGAATTCGGGAGTGACTTCACCTTCTGGAACAACTTGTTCTGGATTTTCGGTCTTAACTAGTAGCAGTAGGGTTTCAAATTGTTTAAGTAGTTGTAGGTGTAGTTCATTAGTATTTAATTACGTTGACCGCCCATGAAAAACTAAGAAAGCGCATCAATCAATATTTAGCATATGAAAAAAACGGACCACTTATAAGATCAGTTTCTTGTACATCTTTTCGTATGTATGTCAAATCCCTATATGCCGCAAACGCGTGAAGGTATCGCATCAAAAACGCATATTACGATATTCCTTAAACTATCCAAATTCATAGGATACATTATGTTAACCTAGAACTATGAAAGGCAAAAAAACTCGGGGTTAAAGCCTAAAGCTACGTATTCAAATGGGGTATGAAATGAATGAGCTTAATGTGTGAATTCTCAAATATATTTTATTTATTTTGTACGACGCATAATGTCTTATTTATAATGAAAAATATAAAAAAATCCTGATAAATAATCTCTAACGCGCGAGCATCATTGTCCTTCAAATAATAATAATAAATCTCACAACATCTCGTAGGTTGACCTGATTCCGTACTAAGTAGCTTAAGGACTTGTGTTACAGATATCAGACAACAGAGGAACACAAATATATACACAAATGTTCATACGTTTTTTTCAAAATAAAGATAGATTTTAAGATAGGTTTTTTTTTCAAAATAAAGGACGTTTGGATAAATTACTTTAACATGAAAGGCCGAGTGTTGTCGATAATTTTGTTCGGATACCCCTGCAGTCTAAGTGAATCTGCTGTGATCATATTACATGCTAATTTATCTATCGTATATAAATTTCTCATGAGGTGGAATGGGGAAAAATCAGACCGCTAATAAGAACGCAGAGAACGATCCCTTAATTTAAGTAGGTACCTGAAATAGATAGGATGTTATATTCTCTCAGAGAGCCATCTTATTTCAAATAATGAAACAACACCTTTTGTTTTACCTTTACATCACGGCTCCAGTCGAATGTAATTTTATTTACTTTACTCAGTATTTATTTAGGCCCACCCTAAGAATCCCTGTTAATATTTATCGGGGAGAAAATTTCGTGTTCTTTTATAATGAAGGAAGGAAATTTAATCAATTTTTTGTGAGTTTTCTTTTACCTTTGATTAAACAATTGGGTATTTTTATGTGCAAATGAAAGTAAAACGTAGGCTTGGATTCCATTCTTGTTCTAATTAGCTAATGTTCAATTCTTGTTTTTCTTTTTTTATGGGATTTATGGGAAGAAATATCAGATGGATCATGTTATCTACTAACTGATTTTTTTCATGATTCTCATAAATGACTTAAAAATATGTTTTTTTTTCAAATACATAATAAGATCAACAGGTTAAATAAAGATTGCTCTATATCAGCATGCTGATATGCTGCAGCGTCTTGTTCAATGTGAATCAGAAACAGAAATCGATATCACAAGTTACTATTACTACACTGGTGTGAGTTTGCTCCTATATGGGTATTAAAGACTTAGGAAGCAAATGGGCGATCTATATCTCCGAAAACAATTTGTCTACTTAATTCGAATGCAATTAGCTACCCCGAGTGGAAGTTTTCGCGAATTTTACGCTACATTCCATTACCAGTCCATGAATATCAATTAAAGTTTACGACTAAGGCTCGTGCAGATGAGATACCAGTGTGCTAGAACGGGGACGTTGTTAGGGAAGCACAATTTTATTTTACCTTTTAGATTTATAGATAGATACCCTTTATATCATTTTCACACACAAAACTGAATAACCAGGTAAACAGAGATTCAGTGTGCAATAGGCAGTATTATTGGCATAGTGCGATTAGGAAACCATCAATTAATGAAGTGTGACAATTTTACTTTGTAAAGGGCACGTATACAGTCGGACCCAACCTAATTGTGGTAACTACCAACCATGCAAACTCACTTATTGTGATAGAAAACTGCGGAGATAACAAGACATTGCATGTTGTTTACACTTACTTGAGAAAGTGGTCAGTTCTAATTACACAGCGGGCAGATCTGTCTGGTAGATGATAATATGTGTACCTATTTTGACATTAGAATAGTTATTTACGGGATTTCTACCATGTACCTTATTGTTGAGTTTCCGATATTTCGGCACTGTTGGAAGCGCCATGGTCACAGAGTAACTGAAGTTTGTGCGGGTAAGTTGTTACTGGCAGACAAATCGGTCTACCCTCCTTCGCAGTCTTTTACTACGCGCACCTGCGGTTCACTACCTCACTATTTTCTCGCACCTGTTGTCGACACACAACACTCACAGTATTGTTTAGTTTTCCGGTTATTACATTTTCAAATCACCGGATTCCAGAAATTTGACAGTTTAAACCCATCCTCACGAAAATTTTTGTACTTGGTAATTTCAATCGCTTTCCTGACCAGTTTTGGTATATAGTGGCGTTCTGTCGAATTAATCTGAGGGTCATAAAACTCAACGTACGCGTAGTAAAAGACTGCGAAGGAGGTTAGACCTATTTGTCTGCCAGTAACAACTTACCCGCAAAAACTTCAGTTACTCCGTGACCATGGCGCTTGCAACAGTGCCAAAATATCGGAAACCCAAAAATAAGGTAAAAAACCCGTAAATAACTATGCTAATGTTAGTGACCATTAAAGTTTAAAACCTATTTCATAAGCATTCTGTACTGGACCTAACTTGAATAAAGATGTTTTATCTTTATCGTGTCAACGTATACTTTGTTTATAATGCATGGCATCACAGTCGAAGGCGGCAATAATAATAATAATAATAATAATTCTCACAACATCTCATACGTTGGCCTGATTCCGTACTAAGTAGCTTAAGCACTTGTGTTACAGATATCAGACAACAGAGGAACACAAATATATACTTAAATACATATATTACACCCAGACACTGAACAAACACAAGTGTTCATCGCACGAATGTTTGTCCAGGGTGGGGATCGAACCCACGACCTTTGGCGTAAGAGGCAGGGTCACTACCAATTGCGCCATCCGGTCAGTCATTCAAAACCGAAGCGATCGTTTATAATGTTCGATTAGTGTATCTAGCTGACGACGTGGTCCTTGTTCTTGGTCGCTGCGCTAGTAGCTAGTAGTGCAAATGAGCCGCACATGGTGGCTACGTGTGGTTCATCTGCACACGCCCTTATACTGGCATCCCACCGATATTTAATGCTATTTGCATGTTGCGGGAGCATTAACTTACACAGCTATTAACTGAGCATAATTGAGTTTCGTACGCTTTCAAAGTTACGAATACACCGGTCTTCCTGATATCGGTTTATGCAAAATGTATTATTACAAATTAAGAGATAAATAACAGTTTTATTTGGCCAAATTTTTGCTTAAATTCAAATTGCATCGGTGATATGGGAATGAGTATTCATTTTTTTGTACACCTTTGGTGTTCTAATCAAATAAATTGATTAATTTTGTAGTTGTTGTCGCTTCGGAACCGGGAGCAAACTTGGATTTTGATACAGGATTTGGTGAATATTAATAATTAAAATGTTAACGATATCCGTCTAAACATATCAATCCTTAGCTAGGGCAACTAGACCCTATGAGTCATGGTTACATGTTTCATAATCGCTTATACTGAGATTGGTGTAAGGATCGGATGCACTGCAAGTCGTATAAGACGATCGAAGAGAAAAATAAAAATGAAGAAAAAAAATATTGTTAAGTGAAGATAAATTAAGATAAGTTTTATTTTTAGGAATGGTTGTAAAGACGGAAGGGTGTCTTGACAACGCGTCAATTGTAAAATCAGCGTAGATTATCTTATTGCCTACCATCAGGGCGATCCAATATACAGTGTAACAATAGAGACATTTTCTCATTTCCTATTTCCTTAAAAAATATAATAAGACACCTGCTTAACTTTCTAACATCGCGATACCTCCAGACACGGGTAAAAACATATATAAAAGGTAAAGAAGTTCATTTCGTTTGATAATTAATTACAAAAAAATCTAACAAAGTACTCCTTCCAGAAGTGGTATTACAAAATGGGGCACTTGTTCAAATGTTAATTAGTCTTTATATAAAGAAGAAAAGAAATGAAAAATATTTATTTGGAGCATTAAACTTAAGACTGATATCAGGATTATTTAGGATCTGAGATACCTTACGATTTTATTAATACGCCGTCTACGAAGCAAATATAACTTTTTTTAGGTTCTCACAAGTATTTACGTCTTATAGAAAGGGAACGCAGTGCATTGTCAGTGAGGGCCAATATGCTGGCTCCCAGGTTAGCTTTCTGCCAATCGTTTTACATATGTAGCCTGTGGTCCAGGTACAGTGGCGGACAGGTCAAGAAATACAAAACTGTCAAATTTCCTCAATCGATTTCGAACTTAATGTGTAACAATATAAGGTTTATAATCGAATGAAGAAATTTGACAGTTTTGTATAGCTTGATGTGTCCTGCCACTGTACACAAAGAGAGCTTACGATACATTGCGTATCCAGTTCAGGATGCTGATGGGGTTGCCGCGCTTCTGCAGTGCAGAGATGTTTGCAGAGGCACGCGTAGACGGTTTCCCGCAATAGGCTTGTGTACTAACTAGGTCAGATATTGGCAGATTTTTTAAATAGCATTAAGAAATAACGGTCAAAAGGAGCTATGTACAAAATTTCAGCTTGAAACCTTATGTATTATTTTTGTTATGAGCCCTCAAAGGCAAAAATAGGCAAGTAAATTTTAAGTCTTAAATATACCAAATATTTATATAGCAATCGATATCTTATTCAATTTATAGCAACTTTTGTTAAGAAACCATTTTCATAAACGCACTATTTCATATAGCTATCGAAAAAAGCTATCTCGCGATGCGCACAAACTAGTGAGGGCTGACGTCACGCCTCGCGTCGCTGTTTGTATTATGGGCAAGACTATTTTAAGTGATTTTCAAATAGTCCTATCTCGAAGAGTTTTCAAGCTAACAAATCCTTTCATTCACCGATGTTTTTACTTTTGAGGGGTTCTTATTTTTCCAACACGAGAAAAAAATAGGACATAAGCCTATTATAGGTACGTAAGCGAGTGGCAAGCCTGGTGCGCAGGATGCGCGGTAGCTTCAATAGCTACCTAACGCTTATTTCTGAGAGGCTGGAGGCGGGTTGCCCTTTGATAATGTATTAGACAGGAGTCCATCCGATTCCACCCCATACCACTTCCTAAAAATACAAAGTAGTGTAATTTGCCTTTATTTAATTATATTTATTTAAATTAATTTATTGAGAGGTGTATTGTATTGATACTGATGTATTAGAATAGCAATTAAGAGTGGGACAAGTGGTTAGTGAACCACTGCGTCATTGAGGTTAATTCCATAATAATAAGTCAATAAGCTGAAAAATGGTCGTTAGTACAGTTGACACTTCAAAATGCGTGATTAATGCGAATTTTATAATCATCGGAGGTTAATCTGAGCTTCGCACGCAAGTTGCCATTTACCGGCCCCAAACTAATTGATGTTTCTAATTGAACCAATTTCACTTCACAGATCCACAGTATAAAAAGTAGAGTGAACAAACCGAATAACATTTTGCGAGTGATCTTCTTAAGGTGGCAAAATGTTTCATTCATTCGTTTTTCTATACGGCTTCTGCTAGACTTGGGTAGTTCATGAGTAGTTTAATTGTGACAGTTCACTACAGAAGCTAGTTCTTGTCATTCACTCTTTCTTCTCCAATGTTGTTCATTAGTTTATCTTATTCAGACAGTAAATTTATAGAGAGTGAAAAGAAAAGATGGGATCGAAAATAAATTATAATATTTTCCAACCGATTTCGGGTAAGGCGGCCAACCTCAACGATCAGCTACTTACGCAGGATTTATATAGTGCTCAAGTGTGGAATGCCTCCTTCTGCATATCCTACTGCCGGGGGGCAGGCGGGTATGTCGGGCTCTCCTATGGCGGGGGCGTCTCCTAACGGGAAGCCGGCCAGAGGCATAGCGACTAAACCCAAGCGACGCTCCTTCATCTTGAGAGTGGGGAGGGGACATGAGTACGGGTTAAGAACCTTACTTCACGTCCCTCCCCAGGCGGAGGGCCCACTTACACTTCGGACCCGACACTCCCTTGGGGGGGGGGGGACGACGACATAGGGACAGCCTGGAGCGCCGGGCTGTCCCGTCTTCTTCCATCCTCACAAAAAGAGGCAAAGGCCCGTTCGTCAGCGACCAGCACACGGCCAGAGGATAAAATACCTACGTATTTTAGGAGTAAGTTAGAGGCAGTTGCATGGCCGTCCATAAACTATACGTATCACTCATCTAGTTTAATACTTCATTCAGTTCAAACGTAGCAATAGTTCTTTGACGTAATCAACTCACTCTATCACTCAGTACTATAATCTAACTACTGTGACTAACTCAAGTGAACTAAATGAACTATTAAGAGTGATTCAGTTCAAAAGAGCTAGAACACTCTTTTCAGTTTACTAAACTGTTTTGCGAAAATCATCAATCAAAATTGAATCTATTCAATATTGGTGTAGTGTGAGCTTATTTTACAAGAGTGCGAAAATTCCCACTACTTACGCACTACGCCGACTGCTAGAGTTACGTGCCGGGGCGTGTAGTACAGTAAATATTGGAAGTAGTTGAGCAGTAAGAAAAACTTGTTATGGCCGATTCGCCAGCCAACCTTATTTCGATACTAAATTGACCAATACAAAGCTGATGTTCTACGGATAAAGATTGCTCGAATCGGGTCTTACTCGTTTTTTTGGTTCAAATTGATATTCCGGATCCGAGTTACTATTTGACAATCATGAGTGTATTGTATGGACTTAAACACATTTTTAAAATCTTAATTTTAGTAAGGTAAACGCTGATTGGATTACTGGTACCCCGATTTCACTAATAAACTCAGTAGTTATCTTTACACTGCTATTGTATTTTAGTAGTATAAGCACAACTTCGCGTTACACTAATCATTAATATTGTATTGTAATAATGATGGAAGGTTAAGCAAACATCGTAATTAGATTTAGAGGTCTGAACGTATCGAGTAATCTATTCGGTTTTAATGAGTGAACGGTTCAGGCCTTCGTGACGTCATTATGTCGTCTAATAGAGAAATATTTGCGGATGTTCTGTAAATTAATTTATCTTTACAGGCATAGTAGGTAAATGCGCTTTACGCTTGAATTAAACATTTAGTTATTCACGTCGAAACGTCTCTTTCCCGTGTGCGTTCCCATTGAGGGCACACATTGTAATTTTGAGCTTTTGAATGTGTCAAGCTTTAGTAAAAGTTCTCAAACGATTGTCAATTCAACCTCTAATTTGTTAAAGTGCACACAAAAGTTATATTGGTTTTTATGTGGACCCTCAGTCGTGACTGACTGGTATCCATATCTTATAATCTAGTTAAAATGTATAAATCCTGTAAATGACTTCTCTTAGTAAAAGATTTGTAAACTAACTTTATTAAATTTCACCCTGTCACTCAACAATAGAAAGTAGCAATCAGAAAGTGGTCGCTCAATCGATCGCGATAAGTTCACATTAAGTGAGAACCACAATAATATTTAAAAATACGGGTGTGACTGAGAGTAAGTAAAAGTACTTAACTTAAACCATTGTAAATTCAATCTTTAGTTTGTAAAAGAAACCATTCAAAAGTTTTAATCGATTAAAGGTGGTCCCTCAAGTGAGTAGACTATAATAAAAATAAATCAATTTACGTAACATTTGGTAGTTAAATAGACAATTGCTATAGTCTTTTCTTTAGTAAAAATGTTGCACTAACTATTGCTTTATATAATATAAAAAAAATACCGTTTTACTTCAAATAATAATCAAACTCCTGCGAATAAATAGTACGGTCGAGGTGAGCACAAGCGCATGAAACTTTGGTTTTGATTGAATTTACAATCGTTTGAGAACTTTTACTAAAGCCTGACACATTTAAAAGCTCAAATTTCTAATGTGAACCCTCAATGGGAACGCACACCTCTTTCCCGTGTTGAAAATCAAGTACTTAATTGGCATATAAAAAATATCGTCGCTTTAATCCCCGTCTTAGTAAAAACATTTAAAGGGTGCATACATGGATTCATGCCTAGATATAAGCCATTCACCCTGTTCTTGAAAAAGTTATTTGGTTTGCATAATAAATTCCAGGCTAAATATACAGTGCAGATCATGTCCCAAATTTATATGGCAAACAACAGCGGATTTAGTCGGATTGTGATAATAATCTTTTTGAATGTTTGCCAATACTGATATTAGAGTTTACAAGTTTGGATATAATAGATAGCTGGATTTACCTACTTTATTAAAATATACAACTTAAGCACTAAGTAATATAGAATGGATTTTCTGTAAAATAAATGTAATGAAGACATGTTTAAGTGAAATACCTAGTTTTTGAGTTAAGAAAGTGTCAAAAGTCGCTCCAATGACTACTGTAATTCTATTGGTAGTGTTTTGTATGTGTGTTTATTTTGTTCAGTGTCTGCGGGGTAACTATAGTATAGTATTTGTAATTCTATTGTCTGGTATTAGTAACAAAAGTGCTTAATATAATCACGCACTACTACAGTATAGCATCAGGTTAATACATATATGACATGTTACCATCAATGTGCCGGCAAACTTAGAGCCGAACGGCATTTTACGTGATGATGGCAAGAGACCAGACGGAATGTCTCTCATCCCTTAGAAGTTGGGACGTGCTCTCGTGTGGAATGCTACCTATGTCGACACTCTGGCACCGTCTCATCTTCCCGGGACTACGAGGAGTGCCGAAGCTGCGGCTGACGCTGCAGACACTGAAAGCTGCAAAGTATAGGCATCTATCTGGTGCCTACCACTTTGTAGATTTCGGTGTTGAAACACTGGGCCCGTGGGGTTCCGACGCTCTCTCTTTCTTCCGTGACTTAGCTAAGCGTCTAGTCGAAGTCTCGGGAGAGCCAAAAGCTGGCAGCTACCTCGCCCAGCGAATTTCTATCGCGATCCAGCGGAGTAATGCTGCCAGCATTTTGGGGACATTGCCACAGGGACCTACTTTGTTTTAACTTTCCTTTTTATTTACTTTTAATTTAATTTTATTTCTTAGTTACTGTCTTAATTTTCTTGTGTTTTAGTTCTTTTGTTCAATAAATAAGATGGTATAATGTTACAAGAATGTATATATTTGTAGAAAGTATGGTAGAAAATCCTTTTTGCTCAGTGGTTTGAGATAAGTGATTCGCAAAGTCGCACGTTTGATTCCCAAACCAACACACATGTTTGCTGGTAAGACAGATATTTGGTGTTTGTGGAACCGTCATTGTTTTAGTTTTCCATATTTATCTCTATCAAATACAAGTTATATTAGGACGGAATATGGGCGTGACATAGGTACACGAATTCGAAAAAACATTAGATGCATAGTTACGAAATATCTCGGCGTGTGTAATAAGTAATAAGGCTATGCGAATATTTTGAACGTACAAATTAAGTTAGTAATAAAAATACCGTCAATTTAATTTGTTTTGTCTGACCGGATTGGTAGTGATCCTACCTCTGACGCCAAAGGTCGTGGGTTCGATCCCCACACTGGACAAACAATCTTGCGATGACCACTTGTGTTTGTTCAGTGTCTGGGTGTAATATATATATATAAGTATATTTGTGTTCCTCTGTTGTCTGATATCTGTAACACACGTGCTTAAGCTACTTAGTACGGAATCAGGTCAACGTATGAGATGTTGTGAGAATTAATTTATCTCTTTCTTCACTTGACACGTCTGGAAGCGCCTGATTTCCCCAAGATGTTTGCAAATTAATAACAAAAGGAAGAAACAACTCGCCACCCTCACAAAATAAACATAATAAATCAATTGGAACGTCTTCTGAAACTGTCATTCTGACAATATATTAGATGCCGTGCGAGAATCAGTCGACCACTCGGAAGCGCCGTAAAACCGAGGGTAAGGCATGAATAATTATCCCCAGACCTCAGCACTGTAGACTGTGCTATCAATAAAGCCTCGCCCGGCACAGAACCCGGTCTGGCGCGCACTCCATCTCGGGATTACGGAACGACACGGATTCTTGCGGCCTTTAGATTTAGATTCCGATCTTTAACGTAATCGCTCGCACTAGGCAGATTAATCTGGGTTTAAGAAAACGTCCTTCGTACGCGAAAGCCATGAAATAAATGTTGACAATTTTCGTAAACCAGTAGCGCTTTTTTTTTTTTTTTTTTTACTGTAGATAGGTAAGCGTTTGACCATATTTCACCTGATGGTAAGTGATAATATGGTCTAAGATGTAGCACGATTACCTAGAAGATACCTATTCACTCGCGCTTTGAAAACCCCCAAATTGTAGCCACTAGGGAACACCTCCTCAGGCAACTGATTCCACTTGTACGAGCTACGTCGCACAGACGTCGCTTCCCGCCCGTACACCACTGTTTCGCAGTACGAATAAGAAAACAGGATTCAAACCTCCAGTTCGTGGCGCTACCAGTAGAGCCACGCTTCGACATGAATAGGCCGGCTCGACCGGAGTGATACCACGGCCTCACAGAAAACCGGCGTGAAGCAGCAATGTGCTGTGTTTCGCTGCGTGAGTGAGGGTACCGGTGGCCAAATCCAGGGAAAGGGGGTTTAAAGGTTGGCAGCGCACTTGTGACTCCATCTGGTGTCACAAGGGTGTCCATGGGCGGCGGAGCTTACCATCAGGTGATCCGTCTGCTCGTCTGCCACCTATCACATAAGAAAATATATTTAAGAAACAAAATTAGTTTTTTGGACACATCCCTAGGAAGACGGGAGACCACTTCGAAAAAAAGGTAGGATCGTTGAAAATATCCCACGGAAAATACTCACTACTGAGGGTTATGGCGTCAGTAGTCAGCAAAACGATGCAAGGTCAAAGGAGAAAGGAAGAAAAGTCCAGGATGTCGGTATAAGAGTGATGGCCTCGCACTTGGCAGATTAATCTTTTAAGAAAGCTCTTCTTCTGCTCGAAAACTGTGAAATAGATGTTGACTATGGCGCAAACAAAGTGCGGCTTTTATCAAAGTGTCAATGTGTGTAAACTGTGATTTGGATCTGAGCAAATAAATGTCTTGTGTGGTTTCTAGACTCGACGCTTAAATTCAGAGATAAGTGTTTACTGTACACGGTTCACTTGTTTGGACTTTATCAAACGCTGTGAATGAAGCAAAAAATTTGGGAGGATCCTGGAAAATTGATTTAATCTTTTTTTATGAAGAGACTCCGTAAACTGCTGATTGATTTTGGTATATAATGTGTATTGGGGTATGAAATTGACTTTCTATTAAATAGGTATGGTTTCTTACTTGATAAAATAGACAACATTTCAAAATACAGAGTTATGAAACAAAAAATAACAATTCTTTATTTACTTTTTCGCTTCTCGAATATACTTTTTTTATATTGCTTATTTACTGAGAAAAAAATTAAAAACCAACAAACGTAAGATGACGTCATCGGACCGCAGAATGTAAAATATTTCTTTGCTTAGCACATTAAAGTTTTAAATTTACGTAAATGCCAAACCCATGACAGTAGTACCATTTTTATTAAAGCAATGATAAGCAAAAGAATATCGCTGTGTTCAGCCGTCCGATGACGTCATTTGGCGCTTACGTCCATTTAGAATATAAAGAATTTCAATAATTATTTTATGTATGAAAATGGCAAAATTTTGAAAAAAGTCTATTTTGATATAAAAAACAATATGGACATGTTAAAAATATGAAATGTTATCCATTGCAAACAAGTATTTCTGCATCGAAATTTTATTATAGCAACATTTGTTATAATATTTTTAATATACATGAAAACAATATCTTTTAAACATATCAATAACCAGCTTATCATTGTCCAAGCAGTTGAGTAAGAGTTTGTTTCCAGGGAGACGTAAGGTACAAATTTGCGGAGTTCAACCTTATTGTAGGTATTAGAACGGATATTTTTTTTATGTTAGAGGCGGACAAATGAGCAAACGAGTCATCTGATGGAAAGTAATCAACGCCACCTATGAACATCCGCGAAATCAGTGAGATCGCTAATGTGTTGTCGGCCTTTTTAAAAAAGAGTACCTACGTTCTTCTCTTGAAGGATATATGAAAAAAGGCTTAAACTGCCGCTGGTTTAAGTATACTTAACATACTGTAAGCAATTTGCTTTTTATTAGTTGATCATTTAAGAATTGCCCTAACATCCGCGAATATCAAATTTACCTTCTCTTAGTCCAAACTTCTGATCATCGTAATTTAATGGACTTTTCGAGCCACACAAATTGTAGTGTGTCCCTTGGTAATCCTTGGATTATACGGCGAACAGGGCTGCACAAGCGCTATCATCAATAAGCTCCCTCGATCCGGCCCCAGGCTGAGCCGATCTAAATGAAGGTTTCGCTTCGAGCGCGGAGCTGGAATGCAAAGAAACATTATCGGTTTGAAGCGAGTATAATGAAGGCTGATGCTTGTAAAGATACGAAGATTGAAGAGTGATACGAGTATGAGGGACTATTACTCGTAATAGTAGAAATCGATAAGCGTCTCAAGTTATATCCTCTCTCACACACAACACCATGCACAAAACTCACTCAATCACTGTATACGCACACTTATATATAACACACACACGCGCACACACTCAACCACACACACGCGAGCACACACACACACACACACACACACACACACACACACACACATACATAGTCTTATAACAGAGAAATATTACGTACATATTGATTATCCTTCATACATAAATGGGAGAAGCATGGATGATGGTACATTATTATAAGCAAAAATAACCTATTGCGTATATTAAGTTTGATTATGAACTTTTTAACGCCATTGAAGCATTTCCATTAGAGATAGATAGGATAGATAAATAGATATTCTTTATTGCACAAAAACAAAATACAGGTATGATACAACAAAAACAGACAGTACCATAAGGCGGTCTTATCGCTTGTAGCGTTTTCTTCCAACTTCCTTCTAGACAACCTTTGGGTAGAGGAAAGAAATATCGATTCGATATGCTACGCGTCTGATATCCACCAAATATCGTAAGTGAATTGTGGAAAGCATTCAGACCTTAGAGG
Source organism: Marasmia exigua (assembly GCA_019059595.1). Lineage (NCBI taxonomy): Eukaryota > Metazoa > Arthropoda > Insecta > Lepidoptera > Crambidae > Marasmia > Marasmia exigua. Next base: position 27,153,072 of record CM032465.1, on the reverse strand, counting down.
TGAAAGCGGCAATGAAAATAGCACATCACTTTTATTACTGGATTTATTTAATGTACATCGTATGTCACGTCCACTTAATATCAAGGATATTAGATAAGAAATAAATACATTGAGACAACCACACACGCATTATTCCAAGTCGCAAACTAAGGCAAATACCACCTTATTATAAATCGGATCTAAAGTTATTACCGTACTAAAACTCATGTCATCCCAGTCCTACACGCAATGCTAAAAAGAGCTTGCTTCCGGGACTATCCTTAGTTCACGATTTGTAATAAGGGGAAAATAGTTAAGACTTAACTGGTTAAGACGATAGTTCTAAGAAGGTTAATGATGTACAATTATAGAAGACCTGAGCGATGATAGCACAGTGGCTCAGAATGTACCTTCCATGCGGGGGTTCGTGATTCGAATCGAGGTGCATACCTCTGGATCTATGTGAATATTTCTACCATTAGCTTGGCGGTGGGGGAAAATAAAAATAATGTTTAAAAACTAAAACCTGACTACCAAAAACACACGATCTAAAATGTACAAAACAAGAAAATTGTCTCTGCTGAAATGATTATGCCGTATCGCCGTGGTCGTATGCTACATTGATTTTATTTTATTATTATAATGAATCTGTTTTGCTACAGTAGGTGGCATACGACTACGGTGATACGGCGTAATCATTTCAGCAGAGACAATTTTCTTGTTTTGTACTTTTTAGATCGTGTTTTTTTGGTAGTCGGGTTTTAGTTATTGAACTTTATTTTTATTTAATATATTTATAGTTATGAAAAATATAATTACATATTTGATACCCCACACGGTACCGTAAAGCAAATTTTTTTTTTAGTTCCTTACTCTAAGTCCCCTAGAGGGCGCTCTAATAAATTTAACTCGACATCATGTCATTATAACTATAATGCCTATAACCAGAAGACAACCAAGACACTTCTAACGACACCTCATTTGTTCAAATATGATAACTAGTTTAGAAGTTACGTGGAAACAGATAAACATACATACATACATAGCCTGTCAAAATCATAACCCTCCTTTTGCTTTGCCGTAGTCGGGTAAAAAATGAGGAAACACGCATGTCAGATAGTTTTTGAAACGTGTATGTTTCAGTTGGTCTTGTTCCCTTGTTAAAGGGTTGCGAAGGTCAGACGTCAGTCCCTTCATTGTAATAACCCGATTCCCCAAATCCTGAACCATGGCGGAAGCGCACACCGGGCTCCAGAGCGACAGCTCTGGATGCAACCGGGAATTACACGCTAAGATGAATAGGAATTAGAGGGGCTTAGATATTTGCAATAACGCTAAGAACAGTTCAGTAAACTTCCAAGTTCCAGTGAAGTCACAGGTGCGCTCCTAACCTTTAAACCTCCGGTACCCTCACTCACTCGGCAAAATACATCATAGGCGATGTTATGCCCCGGTTCTCTGTGATATCGTCGTATCACTTTGGTCGAACCGGTCGAGTCGAATAAATTGCAAAAAAAATATATACCTGAAAAATTAATACGAATAAAGTTGATATTTTTTTTAGCAATCTTTTGCAATTTATTCTTAAGTAAATTACACACTTAATTACGAATAAAGTTCATCATCATCATCATCATTTCAGCCAATAGACGTCTACTGCTGGACATAGGCCTCCCCCAATGTTCTCCACACAGATCGGTCCTGTGCCGCCCGCATCCAATGGATTCCCGCGATCTTCACCAGATCGTCGATCCACCTTGTGGGGGGCCTGCCACGGCTGCGACTTCCTGTACGTGGCCTCCACAACGAATAAAGTTACTCGAAGGTAAAAGATAACCGCCACAAAAGATTAAAGACCCGATATTTGCTTTCATTAAAAGATTACGCTCATTTATTAGAGTTCAATATTTTCATGAATACCTACGCTTAAAGATAGCTTTGTGTAAGTTCATAACCATAATGGTACGATATGAAAGACATGAATAAGCCTCGATCCTACCTCAAGATTATCTCTTCAAAATTAAGTCTCGTTTCTTATGTATCCATGTTTTACCTACAGCACGTCAAGATGTCAAATCCTTTTCATAAATAGATTATGAATACAAAAGGTACGAAGAAATTACATAAAATGTTTGAATATGCAGAATGAGTAAACATTACATAGGATAGTCGTAACTCTGTATATATCGTATTTTATTAATTAGTAAAATCATTCATGTATTAATGAGACCACTTTCAAAATATACCCTTACATTATTGTCGAGTAGAAATTCTATTTTATAAGGAGCTGGTATCCCCAAATACTCAACAGCTACTCACAGATCTATACTAAGACTATATCTTTGTACGTCAACATTATGACAGTGACATCAAAATATTTGAGTAGCTCTCAATGTTACGAAGCGTTTGAGTATCCCGAGGTGTCAGAGAGGCCCACCACGTCTTGCTGCTAACAAGAGTTTGGCCTGAACTACGACTAAACAGGCTTCGTAGTCGTATAGTACGTTACGCCAATTTTCGTAGCGATCTTCGTAGTTATCGTAGCAACATCGTAGTAGCGGGAAAAATCTTACTGTATTAGTATACTAGTGGCCCGCCCTCGCTTCGCTCCGGTAATTTTATTTTAAAACAAAACATATAGGTATTGCATTTTTCTTTAGTAACTAAATTTGTAGTTAACCGATTCTGAGATTATAGGTAAGTAAGGTATTTACGTACGCCGTGTGGTCCCCGGCAGAGTAGAATAGGCCACCCTCACTCTTACCGAGGTATCGTAAAAGGCGACTACGGTAAAGCTGCTGGCATGATCATCAGCACCCAGAGAAGGAAAACTCTGCATTTATATCAAAACCCTCGCCAACCCGTCTGCCAAGTGTGGTGAGTATGGCAATTACCCCTCATGTGATTGAGGGAGGCCCGTGCCCCAGCAGTGGGGACTTAAATGGGCTGACGATGAAGGTATTTAACTGTGATTAAAAATGAGACTTGTCAACGCTCTCGTTTTCTCAATATTTTTATATGGAGTTGAGACGTGGACCTTAAAAAAGGCGGACTGCGATCGAAACGACCCTTTGACGACTGCTTTTCGCACCTATGTCTCCATCCTCCGTGAATTAAATGAGGTTACGGGTGTTACGGCGGCAATCGCTTACCATCAGGTGATCCGTCTGATCATCTGCCATGTCATCATCCTCCTGCCCTTTTCCCAGATTATCTGGAGTCGGCGCAGTATGTTTTCCTTTTCCATACTTCCCAGGCATTCGTCATCGAATCATCCACCCCTTTTTCCATCATGTCATTCTTCACACAATCCAGCCAACAGAGGGCCCCGAAAAAGAGGGGGCTCTTTTTCGGCCGTCCTCTGTTCCTCCACCTACTTTCATTTAAACCCATCACTTTTTTGATCATCTGCCATGTGTTACATAAAAATGACATTTTAAGCTCCTTTCACCAATGAGCCAAAAAATGAGACACTAAAAAGCTTAAAAAAAATTTTTTTCTGCGATAGAAAACCGCCATTTTATAACAGTACACTCGAGAAAAGGTTTTACCGAAGTCGGCGCCTAATCCCTGTTAAATAATTGGATGTTGTATAAAATTACAAGATAGTATTGGGCGCCGACTTCGGTAAAACCTTTTCTCGAGTGTACAGTTATAAAATATTGTTTGAAGTGTAAAGTGTTAAAAATATTATTTTACACTTTTTAGTTCGTGGTTTTTGAAGGCGGTTTTTTTTCGCAGAAAATATTACGGAGTACCTATTGTATGTTTTATTTTTATTTATTTATTTTATTTTACTCGGAAGACCAACAGCTGTCTTAATACAGTAGCAATTACAATGAATGTCTTAAAGCTAATAACAGGTCTTCACTGATAGACTAAACCATGTTCTTTTGAATATCTCATAGGCATAGCTAGTTTTGATACCCTGTTTATCGTAGTGATTTGTCGCGAGATTATTTCCGCACCAACACAATTGTTTGGTGGTGAAACAGATATTTGTTATGGGTTTGGGTGTTAGTGTTATCTCCGTTGTTCCTGGTTTCCATAGTATAAGCGAAAACCTTAGTTTGAGATTAGAGGAATTTATGTCCTGTCATCTCAATTAGTTCATTAGTATGATAGTCCCATATCATAAATACATTTCTCCGGTAACGACTTTTTAGGGTTCCGTAGCCAAATGGCAAAAAACGGAACCCTTATAGATTCATCGTGTCTGTCTGTCTGTCCATCTGTCCATCTGTCCGTCTGTCCGTCTGCCCGTCTGCCCGTCTGTCCGTCTGTCCGTCTGTCCGTCTGTCCGTCTGTCCGTCTGTCCGTCTGTCCGTCTGTCCGTCTGTCCGTCTGTCCGTCTGTCCGTCTGTCCGTCTGTCCGTCTGTCCGTCTGTCCCTCCGTCCGTCCGTATGTCACAATCACTTTTTCTTAAAATGTGAATGGATAAAAATACAATGGCGTCGCTAGTGGACCGAAAAAGCGATCTTAAGATGCATAGGCTTATGACATATAGTACAAACAGTCGGAGTCTAAAGTGAATATATAAAATACACTGTCAAATTAAGTCTAATTTAATCACTATTCACTGAGCGTGTTTAATGAAAAATGAATGAGATATTGTGATAATCTGTCATTACATTAATGAAATGGCGTAACCATTAATTACACTCGCCAGCTATTTATTATGGATGGTAAGGTTAAAATATCACTTCAATGTTGGAAACATAAGCACTTTCAATGTGATAAAGTCAATTCAAAGAAGTGATACAAAATGTTGCCAGAAATGAAGACATCCTGTATTAAAATGTATAATATATGGACAATATTACGAAGTAGTAGCGGCATGTGTAGTATTCTTGATAATTATTTTTTCTTATGAGAAAGGGAGGAAAACGAGCAAGCGAGTCACCTGATGGTAAGTGATCACCACCGTCCATGGACATCAGCCACCCCAGACATGCGTTGCCGGCTTTTTAGGAAGGTAAAGGCTCGTTTCTGGAAGGTCTCAATGACGTTCGTCGGTTCGTAAATACCGCTGCGGGAAGTTGATTCCACAATGAGGAGATGCGTGGCAAAAATTATGATCCTGACAAGTTACGCTTTAATGGTGTCCAGTTTTACCAAGATGACTGTGGTCCTAAAAAAGCGAAATTGGACGTCATAAATAAACTTAACTGTTCAGTATTCCTCGATTCGGAATTCGATTTCTTTTCAAAATTGGGCCTTACCCATTTTGTTTTATTCAAGACTGAGAATTTTGATACCACTCTTTTATATCACTCCGAAATTCTGAATTGTGTTTTTATTTTGCTGCTAATGTTGATAACAACTAATGGTTCCACAAAAACATTTTTCGTGTCTTTCTTTCGTTCTATACTATTAAAATCTACAAAACGTTAAAAACCCATCAGTGAAATAACAATCGTAAGTTCACGAAAGCATAAAACTGTGTAATTTTGGAAACGGTCCAAGAAAACCGATCCAATAAAATCGTGTACATTGAAATCGCATTTAGCGTTGTCGCAACACGAAGTGCATAAGTTTCCTTTGGTGATTTATGGCACCGACTCGCGCGCAAGTTTACTGGAAACCACAAACAGAAACGGAGTTTACAGACGAGTGAGATTAGCGACTTCACGAGACAAATCGGCGTTTAATGACTGCTGACGGTTATTCTGGATAGGTTTTTTTTAATGCGATAAGGGGCACACGAGCAGGCGGATCGCCTGAAGGTAAGCGATTGCCGTCGCCCACCCGCGACACCAGTGGAGTCACAAGTGCGATGCTAACCTTTAAACCCCCCTTTCCCCCGGATTAGGTCCCCGGTATCTTCACTCACGCAGCGAAACACAGCACAGTGCAGCTTCACTGGTATCACTCCGGTCGAGCCGTCCCATTCATCCATCTATCAAAACTAGTGTCTATCTAGACGTGTAAGCTTAAGATAATAAAAAAAATAGTCATTTATTTCAGGCAAATTACATTCTTAATTATATAATATCATAGACCTGGCAAAAACGTATCTTTCAAAAGATTGGAACATTTGCATCTGGATCAGTGCAGAGAGGCGGAAAAGTGAAACGCTTCAATTGGAACAACGACTCTCAGATAAATCCGTGATTCTTTCGTTCATTCGGATCATTCGGCTCACTCGGATCTCTCAGCTCATTCGCATCATTCGGCTCATCGGATCATTCCACTCATTCGAATCGTTCGGCTCACTCGGATCACTGAGTCGTTTCAGTAAAAAAATCACACGTCTATAATATCATAATCATAAAGAAGAAATACCGAATTACATTGCATCTAAATTGTACATTCTTACCATTCAGAATTAGAATTATAATTAATTAAATTCATTATATATAAAAAAAACAAGATTGTCCGCATCTGCTGCATATGACTGTTACAACATTACACCAGAGACGCACGCCTCTTGCGCATGGGTAATAATGCTTAAGTCTGGGATACGTATTATTTGCCATACATTGTTTTTTCCGTCCGTTGAACCGTTCTACTTTTTACCTAACTTAGATGTCGGTTTTCCACTTGGGACCAGCTCAGCATTTGCAGTGCAATCTAAAATTTATGACTTACGTTTTAAAAGCCAAGTAAATATGTTGTGCAGTGTAGGTCAAGTTCAAGCCTATTATGCGATTTGATTTATGCCCTGCTCCCGGCCATCTCTCTTATTTTCCAAAAAAACTTTTATCAATATCCTTAATCATTAGAAAAAAAGATTAAAAATCGCTGGTTGGTATGATTTGGTGGATACACGCAAACGATTGTCTTTCCATCATTCTATCCCCATCATGTCGATGGACGGCGGTCTAATACTGTGCATTACTCGCGGAACTTTCTACCACATACCTCAGTTCTGTGGAAGGGTTTGGCTGCAGGAGTATTTCCCAACGGCTACGACTTAAGGACCTTCAAGAGAAGAGCGTACTATCTTTTAAGAAAGGCTGGCAACACATTAGCGATCTCTGATTTCGCGGATGTTCATGGGCGGCGGTGTTTTCAACAGGTGATTCGCTTGCTCGTTTGTCCACCTCTAGCATAAAAATATATATATACTAGCGATTGGCTACCTGCGATAAGTGTCACAGAATCTATAGAATACTATCGCTGGCACACTGTCGCCCGTCTGTAAACCCGGCACACGTCCGGGCGATTCCGCGTGGCGACTCGAGGCGATAAAGTTTGTTGACAATGACTGATTCGGCGAGTGGCCGCGCGGACCAAATGTGCAATTTTCGAACGTGCCTTGGAAAAGGACTGAAGTTCCCCCTCAGTATTGTAACTCAATTTTGAGACATTCACACAATGTGGCGCGCGGTCCACTTCAACTTCGCATTTGAACGTTTCAAAGAAAAACAGAGGGTTTTGAAGCCCATGGCTAGTAAATTTCTCACTCGGGTTAATTTTTCACTACACTTTCGTTTGGTACTAGTATTTTTCCAAACAGAATTAAGTGCCTATGTAACACGAATTCGAATGCACATTATTTTTTACGATTAGTACTAATAACACATTTATCACTTTGCTTAAATTTTCGCTAAAGTTTCGTTTGGTATTTTGAACCCTAAAATAAAGCGGACTTAGAGATATAAGTTTGCTGACAAAGTATTAGTTTATTATTCCATCGCAACACAATCAAAGTTAAACGAAAAACGCCTGAATTAAACAATTATAAGATAGGTATGCGTTTGACCATATTTCACCTGATGGTAAGTGATAATATGGTCTAATATGTAGCACGATTACCTAGAAGATACCTATTCACTCGCGCTTTGAAAACCCCCAAATTGTAGCCTCTAGGGAACACCTCCTCAGGCAGCTGTTTCGCAGTACGTATAAGGAAACAGGATTCAAACCTCTTTGTGCGGACTATTGGTATTTCTACCATGTACCGGTGTCGATTGAGGGTCTGCCTGATGGAGTAGTGGAAGAACGGAGATGCTCCAATCGCGTTGTACAGTTCCGTGGCGCACTCTCCAAAATGTATCCGATAGACATTGAACATGACTCCTTTAAGCACACGCGCCGTTTCTTCACCTCACCCTAATGAGAAACGATTAAAAGTGCAAAGTGTATGCAGAACGGTTTAGGACGTTTCAGAAATTCTATCATTATTAACTCTCGGTTGATACTCACAAGGGATTAATTAAGATCATGTAATACGGTGCATGTCTATTACCAAGATTAATGGCTCGGCTTGTGCGACTGAGCTGATTACCTGGAACAAATAAATACATGTGGTATTATAAATTAAATAAAACACAAATATTAGACCACGTCACATGCAGTACTATGTGGGCCAGAACTGCAGAGAATATAAAAACAGAGGTTTTGTAAATACCGGGTAGTTAAATTAAAAAAAAAAAAACTTAGGTTCTTTTTAGGGTTTCGTAGCCAAATGCTAAAAAACGAAATTCTTATAGATTTTTCATGTATGTCCGTCTGTCCCAATGTCCGTCTGTCCGTTCGTCCGTCCGCATGTCACAGCCACTTTTTTCCGAAACTATAAAAACTATACTATTGAAACTTGGTAAATAGATGTATTTTAATAACCGCATTACGATTTTTACTTAGAACTGAAACTGTAAATTTTTTTTTCATCATACTCATACGTGTGGGGTATCCATGGATAGGTCTTTAAAAGTGATGTTGAGGTTTTTAATATATTTTTTACTATACTTAATACTTTGCGCAAGAGACGCCCCTAAAGTAGTAAAATGTGTCCACCCCCCTTCGATATTGTCAACTTCTACATTAAAATAGTTATAAAACAAAAAAAAATATGATATACATTACCATGAAAACTAACAACGGAAATTGGTTTCCAGCGAGATCCAGCGAGTTTTTTTTTAATACGTTATAAACCGTAAACCGTAATTTACCTTCCATATATCTTACTTGCTGTTACGGAACCCTTCATGGGCGAGTCCAACTCGCACTTGGACGGTTTTTTTTTGTGACAGGTGGCAGGCAAGTAGACTGACGTGAGATAGAAGTCGCCCATGTAACGTAACACCAGAATAGTCACAAGTGCCCTGCCAACATTTGCACCCCCTTTTCACACAAGCCTTCCTTTGAAACACAGCACAGACGCTGCTTTATGACGGTTTTCTGGGAGGTCGATCACTCCGGTCGGAACCGAATCGTCTCGTTGAAATTTTATGGGTACCAAGATATACCCCGTACAATTGATCAGGAAATGATATTGCGTCGGAAAAACAGTTAGTTGTTCTTTCAAAAATACAACAATACAAGGACTTTGGAAAATTCTTCTTCTTATTTAGATTCAATTCTGCTGTACCTAATTAAAAATGAGATAAGGGTAGTGTTTTATCAAGAAATACTATAAATAGGCTAGTTGCCACTATTTTTATTATTTGATATACGACTACAACATTACGATTATATAACGCCATAGAAATATGTTTTTTAAGCACCTTTCCTAATATATTTTAAATCATATTTTCGCTATACAGCCATAAAAGCCGTCCGACATGATGGTCTATTAATTATCTGTGCCGTGACGTCACGGTTATTGTAGGCAATACGCGTGTCTGTCATAACCTTAAACAATTATAAAGGCGTATAAATAAAAGACCACGAAAAACCTGAGACTGGCGTTTGTCGTTTCGTTGTTTACAATAATGGTGACGTAGAACCATGGCGGACGGTGTTTTCAATAAAGAGAAAAAAAAGTAAAAAGTGTAACTGGTTTAAGTTGATTTTTTACAGCAATCCCTTATTTAAATTTTTTGAAGTTTATATATTTCGGATCCCTTGTATGGAATATTATTTGAATTAAAAGTTAATTTTTATATTTTTATGGGTGATGAGGATGACTTGAATCTTGTCTCCTCCACGATCACAGCTGTAAAACAAGTGTTGTAACTGCTAGAAACACACCTGGTGCATTCTACCCATTTTCTGAATACGTAAATTGAAACCTACAAAAATGAAAAAAGAAGAGAGAACGTGAATAATTTAAATGTCTTTTTCATAAGCGGGAGAGGGAGGGTAGAGTAGGGAATGCGGTCGTCCTCAGAAAACTTGCTTGGCACAGCGCCTTGGCTACCTATTTTATTGTGATTCGGCGCCAACGACTGGGAGATTTACCCGTCTGTGCTTTAATGGTGCTCCCTGTATATTAATAGCTACGAATGTTGTGGTAGGATAACGTTTTTGGTGGTTAACGAGCGAATCGTGATGTAGATAAATCCAGAGTTTTCTGCTTACGGTAATGTGCGCCTGCTTTTGTTAAAGGCAATAGTTACAGATATATAACCTAATGTCTTAGAAACATTGTTCGTTATTTACGTGCGTAAAACTTATGAATACAAAAGTATCAGAGCCATTCTGATGTTCTTTTGAATTGTCGCGTTATATTTTGTTTCGCACAAAAGAATAACCATCAAAATAACGTATCGGTGGCTTTATTGTCTGTGAGGTTTTTAGTATCCAACGACATAGTAAGTGCAAATAAAACTTATGTTAATAACTATAATATAATAATAATAATAATAATAATTCTCACAACATCTCATACGTTGACCTGATTCCGTACTAAGTAGCTTAAGCACTTGTGTTACAGATATCAGACAACAGAGGAACACAAGTATTCATCGCACGAATGTTTGTCCAGGGTGGGGATCGAACCCACTACCTTTGGCGTAAGAGGCAGGGTCACTATCAATTGCGCCATCCGGTAAGTCAAATAACTTATAAAAATTTGAATTTTTGGTTACGACTTAACGAGTACACTCAAGCTACAATATCTCTGGTTACCATAGCAATTTTCAACTACGAAAAGATAATTATTTTCTACGATAAAACATATGCAGATTCCATTTTCTTGTAATGAACAGCTTTATAAATAGTTCGTTTAAAAATGAACGATTTTCAGAGAAATTTTAGTTGAATAGTATGCATTAAAAATAATATTACATTCTATACAAATTTTCAAAAATACCCATATTAAGCAAACAAACAATTCTTAAAAGGACTAATGAATGCTTTCTCAATGTAAATCACAAGATTGAGAAGAAATGTGGTCTACAGTTCCAAAGTATCCGCGGGCTCAAAATTAAATCAGGCCGGGTGAATTCGACTTGAAGTAACAAGTTTTTCACATTTTCTTCCCGCATAAATCCGCTGAATCTAGCATTCGCTTGTAATGAGAAAGCCAACGAAATATGGTTCGAATAAAAAAGGGAATAAATAAATCCAGCTGTAAAATAACTTCTGACACTGAGAGTAATTTAAGTTAATGGAAAAATCGCTGCTTGTTATAAATGAGGATTGATCGTCATTTTATGAAGTTGAGGCGTTGTAGCTGGCGAGGGGACGGGGGACTACAAAATTAAAATCGGTTACTACGAATAAAATCACTGTTTTAATATAGCCAGTGACTCGACGTACGAATATTTACGTAGATACTTTCCATATACATGAAAATGAAAATGAAAATATATTTATTGCCAATATAACATTTCACAGAATAACTCGAAACTGACCCCCACACTAGGCAATGCCTGTCCTATGGAGGTTGATATTACGATTACCAGAAAGAAAATGTGTTCGGCTAACTTAAAATATATAAATTTAAATTTGGAGAATATGTTATGTGTGTGTGTGTGTGTGTGTGTGTGTGTGTGTGTGTGTGTGTGTGTGTGTGTGTGTGTGTGTGTGTGTGTGTGTGTGTGTGTGTGTGTGTGAGTGTGAGTGTGTGTTTATGTATGACATATACAGAGAGATAAATATTGAAGCTGGGATTTATTCTAGTGTTGCCGAACTATCGATAGTTCACGGATTCTTTAAAGACGAGAGAAGGTCCTCCTATTTTAGGGCCGAAACTGCATTACGGCGGCACGGTTTCATACAAAGCTGATTTGTCTTGGTGTCCCGCGAAGAAGCCCGGTGTAGGAAAGCGAGCCCCGCGTCCGCGCTTTGAATCCGCACTCCCCGCGCATAATCGTCACGGAAGGACACCCGCTCCCGAACTGAAAACCCTGAGCCGTAGGTAGCCGCGACGCGACGGGTCCTGCCCGGGACGGAGCCACGCGCGGGGTTACGAGCGGGGTCACGCGCGGGATCACGCAGCGTGAACGCGTGCCCGCGCCTGCGTAACGGAGTTTCGGCCCTTTTATTCCCAGAATGTTACGAAGACAGCGAATGTGATAGATAGATAGATAGATACACTTTATTGCACAAAATTTACAGATCTTAGTCTATGTTATTATACTAAAACAATATGAATAGTGATAGGTTCTTGTTTTGCATACAGCTTCCAACACTCGGCTTCGTACAATCCTGGTTGACTTGCATCTAAGACCTAGTTGTCCCAAACTCTAGTGCGTAGTTTGCCGAATCATCATCCTATCGCAGTCCTGTGCTGGACGTCGGCCTCTCCAATTGTTCGCCACTGTGATCTATCCATGGCTTCTCGCATCCAGCTCTTGCCAGCCATCCTGCGCAGATCGTCCCCCCACCTAGCCAGAGGGCCGAATATTGTTGCGGTTTTGTCGATTCGCTGCCCAATCTCAGTTTCGAGTGAGGAATTTCTCTAGTACGTAGAGCCTAAGCTTTTCGACCTTTTCTTTCGAGAGATGCACCGTCATGCATAAGATTGTTGGTTACGATATGCGCTAAACTAGCTTACCTATAGCAATGCGCGCCTTTCATACTTACCGGAAAATGGAAGGCCTGCATTGCGAAGGTACAATTACACAACTGGAGCCTCATTTTTAGGACGTTATATTTTGTCATCATACGATATATATCACTGTAACAAAATTGGTTTTGTATGGTTTCGGCAATGTTTTTTCATATCGAAAATCCCGAGAATTGGCCATCTGGTAATTTTAATGTTGAAACTGTTTTAATATCAAAATTGCCTGGTTCGACCTATTGAGTAATAATTGTATTTGTAGTAATTTAACGGTGGAGGTGTGAACTGTTACAGGAAAATAATTGTCGATTTTAAAATGGAGGCCTTGGTAATTGCTAAACTCTTGGTTAATTTATTGTCTATTAATCCAAAGATATTGATAGATTTGAGATGTGTTTATATTAACAACATAGTACTTACTGTGTTGTTTTACGTACCTACTTTCTCAAAGGAGAAAGAACCAATGATAAAAAAAATCTATGGAGGTATGCAGTTTGGAAATATCAGTTAAGGTGCGTCACAAGTGTGGGTCGGGCACACTAGTGACGCCAATCGATTTTAATATTTAGCTATTAAACCGGATCTATTATAAAGAATTTCGGGGTATCAACCTCTCGGCAAACACTTATACTATTTATTAAATAACCATGCAAAATTGTTGGCACTTTTGTCGTGAATCAATTTTTCGATTACATAAACGGACCCAACATTTGTGCATGGTTATTTAATAAATAGTATAAATGTTTGCCGAGTGGTTGTACCTATATCTGAAAATGTTTAAAATAGATCCGGTTTAGTAGCTTAAAATTAAAATCCATTGTGTGCCCTACCCGTCACCTTAAGAATAATTCGATAGGTTTTCTCCGTGGATAATGCCGGAATACTTAAAATAGGCCTTTCCTAAGTAGGATAAAGCCTCTTCTTAATTTTTGGTGAAACCATCATTTAAATCGGTAAAGTTTTGGAGAAGGAATCAGTATAGAACGTTATGCTCACAAATTGATAGCCCCTGGCTGGGCACGGCAATATGCGACAACAATAGATTTTACAAAAACCTATTTATAATTTCTCAACCGACTGAGCTTTCCTCTTAATTAATCCGATTACATCGTTTCAAAAAGCTATGAGAAAAAACTTGCAACGGAGCCATTTCGGAATGCTTTGAAATCGTTGCGCTTGTACACGATGGATCAAAGTAAAATGCAGATATCTGAGGAGGAAAGGTAGTCCATTCCACTTGACTTATGTCAAGTGGAATGGACTACCTTTCCTTATTCGAACGATTATTCGAGAGCTGTTCTTATGAACAGCTCTCGAATAAACGTTGTTGGAACTGTTTCCATCTAAATTCACAACACAAAGCGATCCGATTTTATTTGTGTACATACCTTCCATTTTTCATGTAGACTAATAAAATGACTACGTTTTACTGCAATTTATAATTTTACCTATAAGCTGCACAGTTCAGAACTTATTTCCTTTAGCAGAGTAAATACAACTACTCTACACGGATTTTCCGTGTAACATAACTATGTATACAATATACCTAGTATGGACTTTCAGTATAAACTCGGACGGAAGTAATCACTTACTAATACAAAAGCCGTATGCCGTAAACTACTAGTGATGAAAATGGACATAATTTTTTACATTAAGTATTTATCCATTTATATGCGCTTTGATGCTAATATCACCGTGGAAGAGTCACGCATCGGCATGAATGGGCCGGCTCGACCGGAATGAAAAACCGACGTGAAGCAACACTGTGCTGTGTTTCGCTGCGTGAGAGAGGGTACCGAACACACACAGACACAAGTGTTCTGAATCTATCGCAAATGATGATTGTCCAAGATGAGAAATTAACCCTTAGTTAATCTAGGATCGCAATTGAATTCACTACAAAATGCGACAACGAAGATATATGATAAGTTGTTAAGTTAGAATATGAACATAATATATAAAAAGGATGCAATTACTAGAAATTATTGTTATAATTATTAGAAATGATCTAAACTGTTCGAATGTTTGCTTGCCTCAAGTGGCAATGGGCAGGGCACATAGCGAGGAGAACAGACGGCCGTTGGGGCGGAAAGGTCCTTGAGTGGAGCCCACGTACAGGAAGTCGCAGCCGTGGCAGGCCTCCTACAAGGTGGACCGACGATCTGGTGAAGATCGCGGGAATCCATTGGACGTGGGAGGCACAGGACCGATCTGTGTGATCCAGCAGTGGACGTCTATTGGCTGAAATGATGATGATGATGATGATTAGAATGTACTAGAATTACAAACAGGTGTTGTAACACTATTATGATTTATTACATTGATTGGAATGTACAATTAATGTATATGAAACACTATATGCAAGACAAACCTATTATTCGAAGAAAGGCAATATCCAAACACGTGTCCGTGTTTGGATTAGATGGCCCCATTAGTTATACTTGTGTAATTTTTATTATCAACTAACAAACAGTGATGGGAATACATGGCATTGTGTATGAGGTGTTTCATGTTTCGCAGTATCACGAAAGTTTCCACGGTCACGGGAAACGGAAAAAGTTTTATACCACTTGATGACATTTAGGATCTGAAAAGAATGTAATCTGACATGTATGCGGTTTGATCCACGGTGATAGTGGAAGAGTCACACATCGGCATGAATGGGCCGGCTCGACCGGAATAACACGGCCCCACAGAAGACCGGCGTGAAGCAGCGCCTGCGCTGTGTTTCGCCGTGTGAGTGAGGTTACCGGAGGCCCAATGGGGAGGAAGGGGAAAAGTTTGGCAGCGCACTTGTTACTCCACTGGTGATGCGGGTGTCCATGGGCGGCGGAATTGCTTACCATCAGGTGATCCGTCTGCTCGTCTGCCACCTCTCATATAATATAATATAATATACATAGGCTTCATAAGAAGTTTCAAGGTCAGTCAACGAGTTAGTCTAGACAGTGTGAAGAAATCGACATATTAGGGATATCTGTAACTCGATATCGAGTCAGTTAATACAACCAAGACTTCCGTATTTAAGGTGACGGGTAGGGCACACTAGCGACGCCAATAGATTTAAATTTTATAGCTACTAAACCGGATCTATTTTAAACAATTTCGGGGTAATATGAATCTTACAGTTAGAAATGCATTATCCGAGACTTAAACTTTTCTTCATCTCGCACAAAAGAACGGTAAGATAGGTAAAAGACTGGAGTTCACAAGTATAGAGCTAACTTTATGTAAGACAAGCCCGATGGAGCGAAGTTGTGCCCCTACATTGGGAACCTACTTAGGTTCTCTGCGCTGAATCCCAACTTACAAAGTTTCCTATTGTTCTCGAAAAATTCTCCCGAGAACTTTATGGAAAGTAAACAAATTCGTACAATAGACGTCTCCAAAGACTGCTAGCCTTTGCGGGAGAGATATGGGCTATTCTTAAGCTTTGGGGCGTGTTGTGTTGTAAATTTTCGTAGACATATTTTTCCGAAGGCTACAACACATATATTTTAATTTATAATAAATAAAATTTCACAAACATCTCATACATTGATCTGACTCCTAAATAGGTAGCTCAAGCACATGTGTTACAGATATCAGAACCAACAGCAGAATTTAAAATATATACATATAAAACTTTTCTTTTGTAAATATATACTTGTAATACTTAGAAAACACACAGACTAATACAAACAGACATGTTCATGCACACAGATGTTTGTACTGTGCGGGGATCGAACCCGCAACCTTTGCACTAGGGGCAGAGTTCACTACCACTGATCCAAACCGGACCGAATACATCAAAACATAGTTCTCTGGCAAATTTAAAAAAAAATTACTAGCCTTATTACATTGTACTCCGTTTTTTATCGTTAATTCATCATTTCGAATGTAAAAAAAAAATTATTATACAGACATATTTTTTCAAGTACCTATACCAAGACGGTAATGTCTAAACGGTAAAACCGCAAATATTTAAATTAAATACAAAGAGTTAGTTTTCTTCAGAATAGGTAAAGTATTTAATTTTGTCACAAAAATAATAATTTGCCTCCTATTTTAATAACGAAAATGATCTCGAAACCGCGAAATTATGTGCCTGATGTTAAGACATTTCTTGGAACAAGTATTTTGGTATAATATTAGTACAAACCGAATCTTCTTTACTTATTACTTATTCTTATTTATGTACGCTACGAGAAGTTTCTAACAAAAGATCCAAAAGAGTTATATTTAGAAGTTTATATTTATCATTCAAACCCATATTTTCTTATATAAAATCACAATTATACCCAGTATTTATTGAGTATTAAGAAAACATAAATATTGGTGATACAAAACTAATTATTTGCCCGACTGATCGAGTTCTCTGGGGACCGGAATGCTGGCAGTTGCCTCGGCCAACGTCTAGGGTTGGCCATTAAGGTGCCGGGTAGGGCACACTAACGACGCCAATAGATTTTCATTTTTAGCTACTAAACCGGATCTATTTTAAACAAATACAAATAACTTTTATTGTGCATAAGTAACTACAATTTGTACACACTGTAAATAGTTTAATAACATACTTATTAGATAGGTCATCATCATCATCAGCCCATTTAAGTCCCCACTGCTGGGGCACGGGCCTCCCTCAGTCGCGTGAGGGGTAATTGCCATACTCACCACGCTTGGTCATTAGATAGGTATATTATAAATAAATAAATAAATAAATAAATATTTCACAACATCACATACATTGATCTGACTCCGAGATAGGTAGCTCAAGCACCTGTATTACGGATATCAGAATCAACAGTGGGATTACAAATATATACATATAATACTTTTCTTTAGTAAATACATACTTATAAATACATAGCAAACTCCCAGACCAATACAATTAAACTAATTAGTTTAATTCTTGTCTAGGCTAAAACAATGTTTATTAAAACGCAATGTAGGTAGGTACAGAGACATAATCCTTTACCTTCGGTACTAGTGCAAGACTGTGTTACGGCAAGGTAGTCATAATCGTCCTGTGCATAAGGTATATTGTAACTAGTGCGTTATTAGACTTTAGCGCGGGTGACAAGATATTACTTTTTTCGACGTGGTCACGGATTCGACTGTGGTAAATAACTTCGCACAGTACAAGCAAAAAATTTAGACAAAACATAAAAACAAAAGTAAGAACTTGAAAAAGTAAAAAATGATCCAAAAATTACCATAAATATTACATCAATATAACAATTTCGGGGTTACACCTCTATGCAAACATTTATACAATTTATTAAATAACCATGCACAAATGTTGGCTCCGTTTTTGTACGCGAAAAATTTATTCACTTTCGGCGTTAATCAATTTTTCGCGTACGCGTTGGACCCATTTGTGCATGGTTATTTAATCTTTTGTAAGCATAACTATCTTCTCTCTCGCTAATATTTAAAAGGTGATAAACAATAGCGTGGGCACGCTACTATTACTATACGAATTCCTTAGCTCCTCATGTGAAGAGACAATCATGATTGCTTCTAGAATTCGGATGCAAGAAACCAAGGATCGATTTAGACAAGGGTGGCGAAATTTTCGAGAGGCTTATGTCCGAATGGATTGCGTCATAGCGATCGTGATGATGATGATGTTACGGGAAAACAATGTAGTCACATCATGAGTTTTGCATGTACGTTTAGATGTTTTGTTTTGTTATTGTAATCTGACTGAACACAATAAATATTGAACTTAGTTATTAGCTGCCGAAGAGCATTTTTCCGGAACAAACACATTATAGTATGCATCGTCAAAGAGAGATAACCCGTAGACATTGATTTATGTCTCCCCGTTTGCCCAGGCGACAGCCGGCTCCCGGCCGGAACAAAGCCAAGATAATTCCAAATGTTAATTGCGACCTACGAGATCTTAACTTTGTTAGAGAAAATCATTTTAAGTTCGAATATTTTCACTCTTGATATTAAATTGTTGTTACTACATGTTGATAATCATACACTATAATGTATAATGTATATATTATGAGTTGTATGTAAAAAAAAGTATCAGCCTATAAACTGTTACACTGCAGGGCAAAGGCCTTCATCATAGAAATCCAGTTATCGCTACTATGATGGGATTAGGATAATCACCACGCTTACCAAATGCGGATTGGTGATCACAAGCCCGAACTGTGTTGGAAAAATTCGAATTATACTTTTCGCTCGACCCTGGAATTGAACCCAGGACCCCGAGATCACGGCCCGATACTTAAACCAATAGAGCAATAGGAGTTGTATGTACGTAACAGAACATCCCTATTTTAATCTGATAAAATTGATTACGTAGGTAAGATTTTTGACTCTGGATTCTTTAAATCTATGTGTATATTTCTACCATTAGCTTGGCTGCGAAAATATAGTGAGGAAATCTTCACGATTTAGATAGTTTCTGAAATGTTTAACCATGTTTCAGTGAGTCTGGTTCTTCTGTAAAAGGGTTGCGAAGGTCAGACGGCAGTCGCTTCATTGTATTTACCAGGCTCCCCAAATCCTGAATCATGGTCCAAGCGTACCCCGGGCTCTAAAGCGACAGCTTTGGATGCTACCGGGAAGTACACGCTAAGATGAGGAGGACATAATCACACATTTTAAGTATGACTTGTATGTACGTAACAGAAAATCATTCATATTTTAATCAGAAGAAAATTGTTTGTCACATTTTAGCTTGTCTATTGAAAGCCCCCATAAATATGAAAGCACTCTTACTTAGGTAAACTCTGTTACTGTTTTTAGTAACAAAACAGGATTCTGATTTTTACTATTGTACGCGACAATCTCGGAAACTACTGATCGGATTTGAATTATGTTTTTGTTGTGTTTTGCTGTTAGTTAATTAAAATCAAATGGTGACGCTGCTGGTTCAAAATCGCTTTAAATATGATAATATGTATTTACTCTAAATTTAAATAATACTCTTTTACCTAGACCACATATATTGTAATACCCTAGACTCTGTCACAGTAGATAAATACGCTAAAGCAGTATCGACACTCCGCCATTTTGGACAGTAAGTTACCTACCCTATAGGGTTGTCTCTTATTTTGGTAAAATATTATTCTTACCTTGGGACTACTGGTTTAAGTACCCGGCCGTGATCGCAGGGTCCTAGGTGCAACAAGGATGATCTGGTGCGTGTTAAATTAGAACTAATGATATTTCTTAAGAAATAAGCATAATACTAGCATACAATATTCGTACACAAAGGTACACAAAATGATCCCTAAAGTTGCAAAAAGCTCGCAAAGATACATAAAATTAGACATATTTTTCATAACGTTTTGTTTTGTTACTTGGAAACCACGTTAAGGTCATACACCCGATCGCTTGGGCCAAGACACAGTGAGGTCCCACCATCCCCCATATTGATCTCCATTTCCGACCCCCCAAAATGTAATCGTAACTCGTAAAATACAGCAGACAACAGTAAATTTCGACTAAAATAGAAAGAATGCTCCTTAGAAACAACACTTCCCCAAGTCATATCACTTTAAAATCCGAAACCATTTTTCGATAACATACATAATAATATATCTACTTATTTTCTCTAATAAAATAAAGTAAGTGGCACTCGAGTAAAACCAACAACCCTGAATTTAGTTCCTACGATTGTACTCCGATGGGACCCTAGAATCCGTGTAAAGTGTGCGTCTGTGTGAGTGCGTTATCGAGCGTTTGTTCGTAGTGTCCATAGTGCTTGCGTAGATATCTACTGTGACTCTGTGGATTAAAAGCACAGACGTGCACCCCTAACCAGACTGAGCCTTTTATACAAAGCCATATTGAAAAATCGCGCGAAGCCGCTGGTACTAGGGTGACGTACCTGGCCATGTTCCTTCTCTACCGCACCCATATAGAGATGCATTAAAGCTGCGTCGGGCCCGGTTATATCTCTTTCACACTCTGCGACGTTTTTTCGGAAAATGGCACATTCCGTTCAAAGCGCGCGTTTTCTAGTTCCATGATTAAATGTAACCAAAAATGTTTTAAATAAAGATTTATTTATTTATTATTATTTAAATACTCTTTTATCTAGAATCCTGTCTTAATCTTCAAATTAAGAACTCAACTCATACTATGTATACCATAATTTAAAAGAAAAAAGATCTAGCTCGTGTCTCAATAATATTTATTATGTGAATATTAAAGCTATTACCTATGGGTAATAGTTTTAATATTACATTACATACACTTACATCTACTGTGTTCTGTGTGTGAACGGACGTGTTCGTCGCTCGTAATTAATTATTTTATTTTTAAATTATTATTCTGGCTAGTGCTTCGCCCTGGTGCTTCGCCCCTGTCGGACGTCAGTGCCCCGAG
Organism: Marasmia exigua; assembly: GCA_019059595.1. Classification (NCBI taxonomy): domain Eukaryota; kingdom Metazoa; phylum Arthropoda; class Insecta; order Lepidoptera; family Crambidae; genus Marasmia; species Marasmia exigua. The sequence continues at coordinate 27,132,076 of CM032465.1, read as the reverse complement.
TCATAGAAGCACCCTGACTTCGCGTTCTGCGTGAGTGATAAATTGTTTCCGAAAGGATACTTTGCTGCGTCGGATTCGAACCGGGGGAAACCTGCGTCCCACCCGGTGCTAGTTGCATTAGACCAAGCGATTAGTGAGCGGCGGCGTCGAAATTGAGTACTACTAACAGCTACTACCTAGCGCTCGCGCCCGCAAGTAGGCATTATACGAGCTACGCCGCCTGCGGACCGGACTCTTCTCAGCCTCACTTATACCTACACCGAGTAGCTGCTACAAACAATACATTTGACTGCTGATAGTACCAGAAGGAAACATTATGAGTAAATTAACTACAGAATTGGGTTGTTGTGCTCAAGACTTAGACGGAAAAGACGACTTACTGTGCTGCATCATATGTAAGAAGTCATTTCATCTCGGCTGTTTGGGAATTGAATTAACCTGCAAATTAACTTCGTGGACCTGTCCTTTATGCACAACAAAGGACACAAAATCTAAGAACAACGATAACACGCCTGTGCGCTTCAACCCCAACATCACGGTACGCTCAAACAAAAGACAGGCTTTACAGTCTCCTCCGAAGGATGCCGCAGGCTCTTCTGACAGTCCGGTGACAGGAGAAGAAGTGCGTGCCATCGTCCAGGAAGTAATTCAAAAACAATTAGAAAATTTCACTTCGTTCCTTAACGCTTCTATTGATAAAAACTGCAGACAATACGTGATGAGATGAAAGATGTTATAAGTTCCGTGAACTATATGAACACGCAATTTGAAGATGTTCTCAATGAAAATAAGCAAACCAAGGAAAAAATTAAGGAGCTTCAAAACCAAAATAATGAACTGTCGGCATCTTTAAATGAAATGTCCGTACGTATGAACGTCATGGAGCAACAAGCGCGCTCGAACAACGTGGAGATCCAGTGTGTCCCCCAGAAAAATAATGAGAACCTGATTTCACTGGTCACTCAAATTGGAAAAGTCATCAATTGTGAAGTGAAGCAAGAAAACATTTCCAATTGTACCCGTGTTATGAAAATGAATAACAACAGCAGTCGGCCTAAGTCGATTATTGTTCAATTTGACTCACCACGGTTTCGAGACACCTTTTTGGCTGCAAGCATAAACTTCAATAGAAACAAACCAATAATTGACAAACTCAATACGTCCCACCTCGGTTTTAAAGGCGATAAATCCTCCATCTTTATAAACGAACACCTGAGTCCTGCCAATAGAGCTCTCCATGCATCAACACGGCTAAAAGCCAAAGAAAAAGGTTATAAGCATGTGTGGGTCCGAGCAGGACGTATCTATGCAAGAAAAACCGATGACTCTGAGTATTTGTTCATAAGGGACGTCGATTCACTGCATAGGATGACTTAAGTAGTTTCTTTATTTAATTATTTTTTGTTATTTTATACATTGTATTAACTCAGTAAAATTTATTATCTATTATCAGAATGTTCGGGGTTTACGTAGTAAAACCCTAGAATTTAGTCGTAACATAGCATGCTGTAATTATGACGCTATAGTCCTAACAGAAACATGGCTTAATAATAATGTCTTGAGCAGTGAGCTTTTTGACCACAGGTATATAGTTTTCAGAAGGGACAGAGAAATCTCAGAATTTAATAAAAGAAAGGACGGTGGTGGTGTACTGGTCGCTGTGTCCAAGAGGTTTACTGCTCAGAGAGTGTATAGCTGGGAGAGTAGGTGTGAGGACTTGTGGGTGACTGTAGATGCCGGACTTGGATTCAAAATAGCACTTTGTGCAATATATTTACCCCCACCGGTACACAATGCCACAGTGGAACATTTTATTGATAACTGTAACTCCATTACTGAACATAACGACAACCAGTTGGTAATAATTGGAGATTTTAATATGAGTATTATTAACTGGGAACAAGTAGACGGTACCCGTGGTCCTCATTCATATTCATATCCTAAGCAGTGCTGTGATTTAATAGATTTCCTTCATATGAACAATTTGAGACAATGTAACAATGTACTAAATAGTCAACATAAAATCCTGGACTTAGCACTTGTCGATGTACCTAATTGTATAGTATCCACAGCTACAAATATTCTGAGCAAAGTTGATCCTTATCATCCTCCTATTGAAATTTCCTTACAAATTAACTCAAAACCTAGTTTAAAACCAAACAAAACTGAAAGACTCAATTTTAACAAAGCTGATTTCAATGCTATAAATGCCGAGATGAATAAAATTGACTGGAATGACTTGTTCTCAGACATAAAAGATCCAAGTCGAATGTTAGAAATATTTTATTTCACAATAAATTCAATAATTAATAGATTTGTTCCAACAACTAGCTTTAAATGTAACTCCAGGTACCCGCCATGGATGAGTAAAGATTTGCAAAGAATGATCCGTGAAAGAAACAACTATAGAAAGCGATATAATCTTTACAAAAACCCCTTAGACAAAATTTCCCTGAGACTAATTAGTAAACGATGCGAAAAGCTTTCTAAAACATGTTTCGATTCATATATGAACCATATTGAGCAAAAAATTACAACAAACCCTAAATATATTTGGTCATACATTAAAAGCAAACGCAAGGTCAACAGTAACTTTCCATCTACTTTATCTAATGGACAGGCTGTGGCAAGTAATGGAATAGACATATGCAACATGTTTGGCACCTACTTTTCGTCAGTTTATGACTCAATTACGCTAACATACGACCCAATTAGTACATCTCCCTTCTTGAATGGTCTCAATAATAATACTGACTGTTTTTCGGATTTGCACATAAGTAATGATGATGTGAAAAAAAAGTTAAGGTCTTTGAACATTACTAAAGGACCAGGGTTTGACGAAATTCCCTCAAAATTTATAGCCAACTGTGCTAGCGAGCTGGCGTCACCACTTACTCGCATATTTAATACCTCTCTTCGGGCCGGGGTCTTTCCCGAACAATGGAAATTGGCCAAGGTCGTTCCGATACACAAAAGTGATGACATTGATATAGTGGACAACTATAGACCGATATCAATTCTAGCAGCATTGGCTAAAGTCTTCGAGGCACTAGTTTGTCCAAAAATCCAAAATTATTTTAAAAAATACTTATCAAACCATCAACACGGATTCACTCCTCGTAGATCCACGTGTACCAACTTATTGTCTTTTGTTGAAAATATTATTGAGAGCATGGATCTAAATAAACAAACTGACGCTATCTACACTGACTTTAGTAAGGCATTCGACAAAGTATCACATAGTATACTGATTAGGAAGCTCGCAGCGTATGGTTTTTCTGGTTCATTTTTAGCATGGATAGAGTCCTATTTATCCAATCGCTCTTTTTACGTTGTTGTGGATGGATACAGATCAAACACATACAAAATATGTTCAGGAGTACCCCAGGGGTCTCACCTTGGCCCGATTCTCTTTAACATCTTCATCAACGACCTTCCAGAATGTTTTATTTATTCAACACCATATATGTTTGCTGACGACCTAAAAATATCTCGAGTTATCAACACTCAATCTGACACCTTGCTATTGCAGAGTGATATTGATCGACTAGTAACCTGGTGCACACACAACAATATGCAACTTAATGTAAAAAAATGTTCACAGATTACTTTCTCACGTAAATTACGCTCTATTGAGTATAAATATAGTATTCATGGCAAGTACCTTAGTAGTGTGGATATCATGAGAGATCTGGGTGTTCTCTTAGATCGGAAACTAACGTTTGTGTCACATGTAGACCACGTTATAAAAAAATCATCTAAAGCACTTGGTTTTGTTTTAAAAAATGCGCGAACTTTCCGTAAAGAGAAAACTAAAATAATATTATATAATTGTCTCGTACGTAGTCATCTTGAATATTGTGGGGTGGTCTGGCGTCCTCATTTTGCCACACACAGCTTAAGGATGGAACGTATTCAAAAGAGGTTACTGAATCACCTGGCATTCGCTTCGGGAATATCTAAGACATTACTAAGTTATAAAAAGCGACTTCAAAAATTTAAATTACATTCACTAGAATCACGCAGAACTGTGCATGACCTGATATTCCTTTTCAAAATTTTAAATGATATGATTGACTGCCCTGGCCTCCTATCAATGATCTCCTTTAGGATTCCGCACAGATACCCTAGATATCCCATAAAATTACTATCCCCCCCCTTCCGAAAGACTGTCCAAGGTAGCAATTCCCCAGTTTCCAGGTTTTGTAAGCTCTATAACAGCTTTAGCTCTGATCTAGATGTATTTAATACTAACATCCGTAAATTTAGAAGCCAAGTATTTTTGACAGTAGCTTAACAGTAACATACTTTTCTTCAAAATGTAAATTATTAGTTCTTAATTTTGTTTTCTTAAGTAGGTAATCACAAAATTTATAAGTAGTATGTAGGTGTTATTTAAGCATGCAGTGTTTGCCTATATAATATTGTACATTTAAATATTAACTGTAGTCTTAAGTTACCATGTATTAGTGTACAATTGTTGGTAAACCAATAAATAAATAAAAAAAAAAAAAAATACACAATCTATAGGTATTTACAGACTTACTCGTATCTATACTGTTGAGTTGAGAAAACGTTACCTCCCGTGCTAGTTAAAAAGACTGTGTTACAGCATGGATTAATTATCTCTCTTAGTCCATGGTTATAGCAAGTAATCTCCATCAGATGACCTTGCTCTCGCTCGTCCCATGCGTCCAGTGCAATACATTTTTGATAGTTGAATAATATATTATATTTAGAAAGCTAAATGACAACAGATATACATAATAATATAATATCCTCCAACTGACTGCGCCTACGGCGGCCAATCTCAACGATCAGCACGTACGCAGGATATATTATAGTGCTCAAGTGTATGCGCAAACACAAGTGCACTCTCTATTCCCTTACCCTCATATTGCAATGGGACTACTGTGACACGACCAGAGAGGGAATGGCCGCAGGACCAACGGCTTAACGTGCTTTCCGAGGCACGGACAAGACCGCCAACCTTCAGATTCCGGGCTGCCACTAAGAATTTCTTATCGAAAACTTAGGTACAAATTTTTGGCCCGACCATCGAAACCGGGACCTCTTGCGCAGCCGTCGCTTTAAAGTGCGACCCACAACGCCACCGAACCGGTCAAAGATATCATCATCATCGTCAGCCCATTTAAGTCCCCACTGCTGGGGCACGTGCCTCCCTCAATCACATGAGGGGTAATTGCCATACTCACCACGCTTGGCAGACGGGTTGGCAAGGGTTTTGATATAAATGCAGAGTTTTCCTTCTCTGGGTGCTGATGATCATGCCAGCAGCTTTACCTTAGTCGCCTTTTACGACACCTCGGTAAGACTGAGGGTGGCCTATTCTACTCTGCCGGGCACCACACGGCTGATATACATATGAATAATTAAGAGTAATACTAGTTCGTATTTGTTAAGTGTCGTGGAAGCGTAACTTTTCCGGGACAAACATCGCATCGTCGGCCTTCGCGATAAACCGCTGACGTTGATTTATGTCCCGCTGTTTGTCCGGGGGACAGCTGGCTCCCGCCGGGACGGGCTCAGATACCCGCTAATGTTAATTACTTACGTATTAGGATATCTTAATGTAGGATATAACCTATTTGACCGTCCTAAATTTCATAACATTAATTGTGCATAAGCAATAACAATATTCGTTGTAAAGTGTTTACTTGGAAAAAGTCGTGTATAAACAAACCTATACATTCGGTGCTGAAATTTTTAATAAATGGATTCAATTATGATATATAATTTCTACTTAGGCTGATTGTGGTTAATAGTCCTATTTTTCGGTGAGATAAGAAAGTGCTTAATTGTTTCTTTTAATACTTTTAAAAATATTTTAGAAAATAAGTCTCAAAAATAAATACATATTAAAAAAAAAAATAAGTTGAGACATCACCTCGTCCAGTGTTCTGGTCCTAAACTGAGGTGTTTCTAGTTTCACGCTCGCGGCGCTCGCCCCGGTCTTGGACCGGTGGCTCGAGCGCCCCCACGGGTTTCTGTCCTTCCGGACGGTGCAGGTACTTACCGGGCATGGTTGCTTCGGTAACTACCTGCACCGCATTCAACGGGAGGACACTCCTTCGTGCCACCAGTGCGGCGCTGCGGAGGACTCGGCACATCACACGTTGGTGGTGTGCCCGTCCTTCGACCAACAGCGGTCCGCGCTGGTCGCGGAGGTCGGACATGACCTCTCATTGCCCAGCATAGTTGAAGCTATGCTGGATGATGAGGGGGCGTGGTCGGCCTTCGCCCACTTCTGTGAGGAAGTGGTGGCGCAGAAGGAGGCGGCGGAGCGGGAGCGCGAGACTAACCCCCTCGCAGGCCCGCTTCGAGCAAGGAGAGGACGAGTTCGGCGGAGAACTCTTCGTCCTCTCCGTGGAGGTGGCCAGCCGGCAACAGGGACGGGGGTCCCTGTGCCGGCACTGCCATTGGCACCTCCACCGCTCGTTGGGGACGGCTCAGCTCTTCCGGCTGTCCCCAACCCCCCTCCTCCTAGTCTGAGGAGGGGCGTGGCCGCACACCCCGTGTAGGGGCCTGTGGGGGAGTGGGGTTGCGGGGAATAGCCTAGTGCAGTTCCCGTGACCCCATTCTATACCCACGGGTGGTTGAGCCCCGGGAGTTTTAGTGGGTATGCCCTCAGGCCGCTTCTTGTTAGAAGAAGCGGCCCGGAGGGTGAGTCCCACAGTACCCTGTCGCCCCCCGGCGGCAGGGTCTGCGTAACGCATTTCTCCCGGGAAAAAAAAAAAAAAAAAAAAAAAAGAAAAGGTGTTTCTAGTTTGGACATAAAAGCGAAGGCACTAATATACAGTAGTATATGGTAATATACTTGGAAAGTAACTGGGTGCAATGTGAAAAAATGAGAAAAAAAAGGTACTCACACCCAAACCCAACACAAAATCTCATTCATCAACCTGTGCCGGCTATCAAACCACTCCGAAGGGTCGTGAAAATAACTATGAAACTTTTAAAAATTATGATGCACTACTCATTTCGGTAGTTGTTAATTTTGACGAAATATTAGAACATCCAAAACTGTAAAAACACCCAACGAAGAATTCGTTCCGCCGAAATATTCCCGTACCCACATAATTTCACTCCCCAGAGAACACCGGGACATGATGTCGAAAACAGGTCACTCAGTACTCAGTCGAAGTCGGAGCCGTGGTTACGTCACATGCCCGTAACTTTACGTAACATATGCTAGTGACAGCTATTATTTTGAGAACACCCTTCGGTAATAAAGTTTGCATTGTGGTGTTGCTGCTTGATAAGAGTTAATCGATGCCCTAAATATACTGAAGCCTAACAACTTCGAATGTGATCACCATTCGCCTGTCATGCTTCCTTTCGAAATCAGAGTTTCACACTCGCTGTGTCTCTCCTTTATTTGGATACGACAGGTATATTCTGGTCCGTTACGAGACGGGTCTAAATTAAGGCACCAGGATTCAGGAAGTAGTAACTCCATTGAAGTCACATCAGATCTGTGATATCGATAACTGAACGTGGTACATACAATAGCCGTTATTATAAGAACAACCAGTGTATTATTTTTATAAAGCACATATTGAAAGTGAAGTTTCGGTACATGCATGTTATGAATAATAATATACATATAGACACGAGTACACAGGATGGAAGAAAAATATTATTAGGCCCCAAAGGGCAAATATCTTTAATTATAAAGTCAAAATTTAATTTAAAAGTGGCCACTAAAAACTTAAATTTGGAGTAACAAACTCCAACCGATTACGGCTTAATCTCTCAACGATCAGCCACTTACGCAGGATATATTATAGTGCTCAAGTGTGTGCGCAAACACATGTGCACTTTCTTAAAATTTGATATATTCACCCAATTCACACACTCATCTGTTGTGTTTTTATCATATATTCATCAGTCATATCTTCTATCTTAAATTATAAAATAAGTTGTCCTAGTTACCCTATCTATAACTCAAGAACGGCTGCACAGGTTTGGCTGAAAATTAGACGTGTGCAACTCTTTACTGAAACGAATCAGCCAAATGACACACTGTTTCGAATCTCTAATGTTCGCTCCTAATGTATCATTCGACCCAAATGGATCTCGAGTCCGTGTGAACCGAATGATCCGAATGAGCGGAATGATCTGGTGAGCCGAATGATCCGAATAAGCCGAGAATCCGAATGAGCGGACTGAATCACGGATCTATCTGAGAGTCGATATTCCAAATGAAGCGTTTCACTGATCCAGATGCAAACGTTCCTATCTTTTGAACGTTTTTGCCAGGTCTACTGGAAATTGGTGGAAAGCTTAGAACCAGGAGAAGAAGATTTTTATTAGATTAGAGTCTTTTTATTAGGACTATTTTCTTGAAAAAATAATCAGGTTTGATTTCATCAAAATTAAATTCTACGAGATTTATTCACAAACGTTCAATAAACCTTTTTGTTAGCCGTTTGGATTTTGAAGCAATATATTTTTGTACAAATTTTTGAAAAAAAAAAACGGAAAATGCTTTGATTTCTATGATTAAGCCCAACGAATGTAGAAAATTATTGTGGCGCTGAATATTCACATTGATCCCGTCGCATCCAACGTGATGAACGCGTTATATTCATACAGGCATTAATTTCATTCAAAAGCCTCCATTGTACACTTTAGTGCTGCGGCAGCACATGTTTAACACAGCAGAACATTTTAAATGTTCGCGGGAAATGTTTACATGGCTCAAATATGTGCATATACTGTGTCTCGCTTCCGCTATTGAAATCCATGTTTGCACTCTGGTATCCATTCATGATGAGATAAACGGTGGGTATAGTTTGTGTAAAGTGTATTTTAAAAAAAAATAGCCACCTGCACCGGAATCTCAGCGAAAACTGGCTAGTTTTATTTTCTATTTCAATATTATGTGTATACTAAACTTTTTATAGTATAGATAAATAATTAAAAAAAAAAAACCTTTCACAAGGTAGGTAATGCTTATTTTATTACAAATACATTGTGCATGTCGTCCTTGTGAAAGACTAGTGTATGAATTAGATTTAATAAAATATGTGACAAAGGGGGTCTCCTAAATAGTTTCGAATGCCGCTGTCGCGACGCACGCTGTTACGAATTTTGTTTCTACTGCCTCATAGTTTCGAAAGCTCATGGACTCGAATGATGTAGCCGCGAAAGACGCTGATTTGAAAAACATTTGCTCTGCCTCATACGCTCGAATGCGGTTGTATGTCTATATAATAATGCCTAAACTGTTTTGGGCATAAATTACCTCATCCTAGCGTTTAATTCCCGGTCGCATCCAAAGCTGCCAGTTTTTACGCGTTATTATGACTTATAATAAATCGAAGTCAGAACCATTCGAGCGTACGAGGCAGTGCAAATGTTTTTTGAATAAGAGTCTTTCGCGACTACATCATTCGAGTCCATGAGCTTTCGAAACTATGAGGCAGTAGAAACAAAATTCGCAATAGCGTGCGTTGCGACAGCGGCATTCGAAACTACGTAGGAGACCCGACACAGGTCACCCCGCAGCTCTGGTATAAATCGACGATAATGACTGTGGCAATACCTCCTATCTAACAAATTAACTGACATTCATAATCAACCTTAACATCAATGACATAAGGAAGTAATTTTCTCGAAAAATCTTGTTAAGAGGTATTGTCACATCATCGTCGAAATACCGATGCAAAGGACTAAGGCATATACACCTTCCTCTTGAATTACTCTGTCTATTGAAAACCGCAATTAAATCCGTTAAGTAGTTTTAAAGATCTAATCATATACAGGGATCGCCAGACAGACATCAGACAACATAATAGACATCAGAATCTTAATCTTTATTGCTTATAACTTTAGGTAATACAATTTGCAGGTGACATTGCAACATAATATCAAGTTAAATTATTACTGGGTCAATGTTCATAAATTATAATCACGTTTACTCGTAGGCATTTGAATTATTTACATTTACGCTAGATTAGGTTATTTTCCAGATTTTGTGTAATGATAGGTTATTTTAATGTTGTTATATTTTGTTTTATTGCAAAATTATTTTTTTCATTTAAGTCCTATTTTCTTCTCGTTTCTGCCTAAAATACAGGAATTTCCTAGTTTAGGCAGTTAACTTAAAATTGTTCCCTTAGTTTAAATAGATTATAAATTTTATTATTATCTATAATATGAAAATGAATCGCAAAATGTGTTGGTAAGCGCATAACTCAACAACGCCTAGACCAATTTGGCCAATTCTTTTTTTAAAATGTTCGTTGAAGTCCAGGGATGGTTCTTACGGCGAGAAAAAATCGAATAATTTTCGGAAAAACCCTAAAAACAGCCCTTTTCTTTTTCACATACAAACGTTTTCTAACTAAAACGTAGAATCAATTTGAGTTTTATTGCTATTAAGTATATAAAGTTTCCAGAGAGCAATGGAGAGAGCTATGCTCGGAGTCTCCCTGCGTGATCGTATCAGAAATGATGAGATCCGCAGGAGAACTAAGGTTACAGACATAGCCCAAAGGATTGCATGCCTCAAGTGGCAATGGGCAGGGCACATAGCGAGGAGAACAGACGGCCGTTGGGGCAGAGAGGTCCTGGAGTGGAGGCCACGCACAGGAAGTCGCAGCCGTGGCAGGCCCCCCACAAGGTGGACCGACGATCTGGTGAAGATCGCGGGAATCCATTGGATGCGGGCGGCACAGGACCGATCTGTGTGGAGAACATTGGGGGAGGCCTATGTCCAGCAGTGGACGTCTATTGGCTGAAATGATGATGATGATGATATAAAGTTCATATTTGTTGCCACATTACAATTTTTTTTGACAGGACGAAGTCTGTCGGGTCAGCTAGTTTATTATATATTATTAAGTACAACAACAGGTTACCTATATCGGGTATGCAATACTACTACCATACTTTTTAAGGCGTATTTTACATTTTGGCATGTCCATAGCTTTTATTACTGGTGGTATTAATATTTGTAAAGAGTGTCGGTTTTACTACAGACAGCGGCAACGCTTATAGGAAATCCGAAAACTCTAAACGCTTACGTGATGTAATCGACACCCAGCTCCATCTATTGGTATAAAGTGTAATTAATGTCCCGTAAAGAAGTGAGGACGGGCCACTTTGTTGTTGTATTAAACTATGAAGTGGTTTCCCATGTGAATGAAATTATCTCATCTGCATGCGCTCATTTTATATGTTTCGGTAGCGTTAAAAGATGTCACTTCGGAGCACGGCTGCGAACCATTAGGATTTATGAAGATAAAATTACTCATGTATTCTATATAAACATTTTGTGGAATAACGAAACGCGCGCGATATTTTATCATTTACAAGGTAGAAGTAGGTACGCCATTACTACCATTCAATCATGTGTGTGAAAACTTCATCACACAAACAAAGTCCTTATATCAACTTGCATTAAGGTATAGCTACGGGCTTAGCAAAATGGTTTATAGGCCATTTATGGGAACAATAAAATATTAATCGTATAGGTATGCATGCCTTTGGTAGTTTTTTTTTTAATTTAAAATAATAGATTTACTTTTTTATTGCTAGCAAGTGAGTGCAATAGTATCTCCTATTACTCTGTGCCAATAGTTTCATCTATATAATAATATCCTCGAACCGATTCGACTACGGTGGCCGATCTTAACAATCCGCCTTGTACGCAGGATTTTTTATAGTACACAAGTGTGTGCGCAAACACTAGTACACTCTCTATTTCTCATATTCTCTTACCCTCATATTATGATGGGACGCAACATCGATAATCAGAAGAAGGATCAGGCGTAGAAGCTTTCCGAGGCACACGGGGGGACAAGACCGCCAACGGCCAAACTTAGAACTGACACATAGAATTTCTCAATAGAAAAACTCAGGCAAACATTTTTTGGTCCGACCCGGGAGTCAAATTAGGTATTTCAAGCGCCCACTACCTACTACGCCATGGAGGATATATGAGTATAATATCCCGCTGTTGGAACAAATTAATCACATCCCACTATTTTTTTTGGTCTATAGGCTAACGCTTGACCACAATCGCAACTCATGGAAAGCGACGATGAGGTCTAGAATGATACCTGTTCACTCTTGCCTTAAAGATATCCAGAGTAAAGTTGTCGGGAAAAACATTAACTCGGTCCACACATGTGACAAGGTGAAGGCCATCGTTGTATCTCTTTATACTTTTGAACTTACTATTATTATTACATACTACCTACTTTTAAGTTAAAATTCTAAGACAGTTATTCTTGTATCTTCTAAGTATCACTAGATTATTAAAGCTATTGTACGGAGAGCGGGGTTTCTCTAACACAAGTATTAATTTACTTAAAAGAGATCCTCGATCATAAAACAGAAATGTAAAAACCTGATACTGAATAAATTATTTGTATTTGTATACTTATTTTAAATAAGTCTAAAAAACAGTATTAAACGGTTCTCCGCATTTTTGTACAACATTTTGACAAGTAATCTTTAATAGGTAGGTATAAGATGTCTCGTCGTCTCTTTGTTGTTATTTTTATATAACAAAAATAAAGTCCGTTATTAGCTGTAAGATTAGTATATAAGAGTTTTGTGTCTAACATTAAAAGCTGTGGATTTTTGTATCAAATAAAAAAAAGATGAAAATAGTAAATACCAAATAATTTTAACACTATTGATCGACAGACAAACTATTTACCTTCAACCTACCTATTAAACACAACTGAACCTCCCCTTTCTAATTTCAAAGCTATCACGATAGCCATCAACTGGACATTCGCCTGTTTAATTCTGTTATTTCATTACGCAAACAGTTTTAACTACTTTATCGCGGTGGCCAGTCCACGCGATCTCATAAATAACTCGTGTACAAATGAATTTCTTGAAAAGGTCGTAGAAATTACAAGTTCACGTGAGCGAAAGGCACGCGATCACCAAAAACTGGGAAATTATTTACTACAATTTAGTATTTCCAGTATAAAGGTGGAAAGAAATAGACGCTTCAACAAATGCCACTCCAGTGAAGTTGTAAACGGAAACCACAGTATAGCGGAAACTCATAGTAGTACGCACTATGCCGATCGGCAATTTACTATCGATTTATGACCGATAGTAAAAAAATCGTGAGACTATCGATCGGCCTATTACATTGAAAAAAATGTATCTTATCAATTGACCTATTGATAGTATCGATACAATAGATAGCACGACATAAAAAGGCTATACTATGGAATGAGTGTTCACCACACCGAAATATACAGTATCGTAGTAGCTATTATGTTGCCTACGTGTTGTCCCGCTAAGTAGTCTTCAAAATAATAATAAAGTGCGATTTTTTTTGTACTCTCTACGGCAATTTTCACCCAATTAATTTTGGACATTATTGATAGACTTCAATATGTAAGAGATTGATGAAATGACGTCATTCCATCAATTTCTTTCATACGAATAGTCAACTTGTTGTTATGACGAAAAGTCATCGGTACGTTGCGTACGTACGGCATTTGTCGTTTAAGATTGAAATAGTATTATAAAAATAAATAAAATAAAAAAATATTTCGAATAACTAAGGCTCATACAAATTTTGATAATATTTTTTTTTATATTGGTGGCACATTATTTTGTGTTAAAAACAATTATTTAATATTATTTATTTTGATTCGCTACTGATCGCGTATAATTTTACATAGTCTAGCTACCTTGGTAAGAGATTAACTATATGATTGAAGCTTGCTACTATCAATTTATACTGTGTTAGAATTTAGTACCTATTTACCACTTGATTATTAAAGACCTCCTGTCAACCACAATACACGCTTTTAGATGGAAAAGGTTGACTAACGTTGTATGGTGTTTTTGTATCGTACAAGGTCAGGTTTTAGTTAGCGTAAATAAGTCGGCATACCTTATTTCCCCTAAATATTTGTAACATATTGGGCGCTCATTTCACATATACTTTTCTAACGCACGATTTTACTTGGAACCAAAGAAAAAAATGAATTTTATCAAATTCTACGTGTGCTTTAAAAAGGCTATTCTCAGGGAGATAATGGACAAAACGTATTGCAAATGTAAATCCAATTTCATTAGAATAGGCAGTTAAAAGGATTTAGTAACATAATTCGAGCTTTTTTTCATGCAGTGAAGTGCCACGAAGTGATATAAATATTTAAAAAATTGTTGAATTGTTTCTTTTTTAATACTGATATTGGAGGGAGGCGTCTTAAAGTTCGCGTGAGTAATTACCTGTATTCCGATATGTTATTAAAGTACATCACTATTACTTCAAACTGCTCTCTCCCACTGTCAGATGCATCATTGAAGGTCGATGTGCGGATGAATTTAAGGGACAACAGCGATGTCAGCAATGATATTCGTGGTGATAATGATATTAATATGGGAGCGGCCTAAGGTGCGCGTCAGTAATTGCGACAAGGGTTCACTATATTATTAAAATACTCACAGTTGGCACAGAATAAAGATGTCGGCTCGGTGCGTTTCCATGCGGGGGTTGTGGCTTGAACAAATATATTAGCTCAGCGGTGAGGGAAAACATCGTGAGGAAACCTGCAAGTCTCGGACAGTTTCTCAAAACTGTATATATCCTCATACAATATTTGAGATCATAATTCTGAACGGGTAACCATGATCCAGTTTGTCTGGTTTAACTGCTTAAGGGTTGTGAAGGTCAGACGACAGTCGTTTCATTGGAATGACCTAACTCCCCGAATCCTGAATCATGATTCAGGGTCAAACCGTACCCCAGGTTCTGAAGCAACAGATTTGGACGCAACTAGGAAGTACACGCTAAGATGAAGAGGACGTCACAGTTGACTCGGCCCCGTGCGTTAATCAACACACCTATTGGTCCTGCGCCTTTTGGTCCTGCGCCTAATCCCTCTTCGGTCGTGTCGCACTAGTGTCCCATCGAAATAATAGGGTACGGGAATAGAGAGTGCACTTGTGTCTTCGCAAATACTTGTGCATTATAATATATCCTGCGTCGATGTCTGATCGCTGAGATTGGCCGCCATGACCGAAATATCGGTTTGGAGGACATTAATTACTGCGTTAGCTTATATGTGGCCAGTGTTTTAGTAGAACGTATCAGAGTGAAATCAATTTGATATTTGTTATTAGCTTTCGATGTGTTCGCGTTACGAAATAATTTGCGCTGTTCGTTCGCGCTGGTTCTATTCGCACCTGAATTAATTGAACCTGTCATAAAATAATCAATTTTCAATAGTTTTGACATCGCTTTTAAATTCAATCGGATAATTTTCCAAATTTCGGTTAGTTTACCTACTTTAGGAACAACCTCCGAACCAATAATCGATGCTACAGGGCGGTCACCCATCCACATCCAAGGGACCCTCCCAACCTAGAACAGTTTCGGGGGTGATCGCAACTTAATGCCACAGAGTAATAATAATAATAATAATAATAATTCTCACAACATCTCATAGGTTGATTTGATTCCGTACTAGGTAGCTTAAGCACTTGTGTTACAGATATCAGACAACAGAGGAACGCAAATATATACTTAAATACATATATTACATCCAGACACTGAACAAACACAAGTGTTCATCGCACGAATGTTTGTCCAGGGTGGGGATCGAACCCACGACCTTTGGCGTTAGAGGCAGGGTCACTACCAATTGCGCCATCTGGTCAGTCAAGAGTAGTTTTAGAGTGATTATAAATCTTCAAAATCAGCATTACTAACTTGATAATTTGCCGTAGAAGAAAAAAAAGTGCTGAAAACATAAAGGATTCCTTTTTTCATTGTTACCTATACTTCATTCCAGATATCTTGCTTCGTGAATTCATACGTGAGCACTCAAGACATTATGTGATAAAATGGATAAAATGTTGCCTGGAAACACTATACTCCAGAAAACTATTTGGAGTGTCATGTTTATTTAATATCTATTTGGGCCATATCCTTTCATTTTTTCCGTATCTTTATGCCCGAGTAAACCCGAGTACCCTATTTTTTAAGTACTTCCATATATTCCCGTCAATGTTAAGTTATATGAGCTCATATTTCGAAAAGGGATGAATTCTAGTCTCGGGAATATTGATCCAAATCGTCAGGCAATTTTATTGGGCCTGCTTCTTCTTACGGTCGGCGACGGTCATCTGCAGCAGCTATTGCGAGTCGATATTGGTGCATATCTTTGGATGCATTCCACAAATGTGTCCTGGGGCTTGCCCAACCCAAAAGCACTACAACAATATCAAATCACCTTTGAATTCAATTCAAAATGTAAAATCTGTTAGTAATTATTGGATACCTTTACAATCGCAGTGCCTCGGCCGCAAAAGCTTGTCTGATACTCGATTCATCGAGTCCGTTGCGAGTATTTATCAATCCCGTCAGTTCACTCGGACCGCGCCCAATGTGCGAAATGGTAATTAATAAAGGGCTGACACCGACACGACGAATGAATCAAAAAGCTGGCACTGAAAACATCGAGGCCACATAAACCGACTATTTTCGAATAATCGACTGACAAACTTGCTGCTGGTGATGCAAATTAAGTTTTGACACTCAAGTCATTTAAAACTTTAACTACTACAACAAATTTTGCTACTAGAGTTTAGTGATGTGCAAAATATATCATTGGAATGCAATTATAGACCTATAAAATATCGATTTTCGGATGTATTACTCTTTTAAGGCTTTAACTCATTTCGCCCGTAGACAGATAAGTATGATTTAGTTCAGTTCGTACTTCATCAGTCATTGAGTAAGTAATTTAGATTATTTAAGATATTCTTTTTGAATAACTTTGATTCATTTAGATAGCGGAATGATATTTATAAATGTGATTTAGATCTTTCATTAATACTTACTTAGGTATCATTTATGTCTTATTTAGCCTCAGGAGTAAAATTTTGCAAACAGTAAAAAAATTGCCACTGCAGTCAAAGGTGTACGAGTTGATTTTTTCGCTTAAGTTTTTGCCACACGAGTGAAAGCCGCTGAAGTTCCATTTTGCCACTTGTAAATTGAATTAAGTTTTGCCGCTTGAGTTTTAATTGTAACTTGAGGTAAATTTTGTTCAACTCGAATTATAACCGTTGGAGAAACATGAAGAACCTGGGCAGCTACATAAGATTGAAAGTCCTATAAAGGCAGACTGCCCAACTCATCTCATCAACGCTCATCATGAAGCAGCATTCCCTCTTCTCCTAAATTTCCTATACCTACTGGTTGCAGCGGTATACACCGGGCCGGTTGCGGCTAGTCGTCAATCCTTTATCATCCCTGAGCGTGTCGCTCCTTAGTTCCCTTAAAATCTGCGCCCCCTGGTGTGCCAGTGTTACCGGAATAAGGCATTATGTCCTGGCTGGGTATGGTGCCCAAAGTTTAAAGTAGACGGGAATCATAGCCGCTAGAGTTCAAAATAGCCACTGGTGACTAATGTCACCAGTGGCTATTTTGAACTTTTTATTTGAACATGTTTAGTCACTTTGATTTCACTTAAGTTATCTTATCAATGACATTAGGGTTCAAATTTGCCACTTGAGTCAATGCTGCTAGAGTTACATTTTACTGAAATCAAAGGCAATCTAGAATTGGAGTCGAAGTCTACAATTTACAATTGGAGTAAAAGCCGCTGAAGTTACATTTTGCCACTGAAGTCAAAATTGATTAACACTTTGTTACTTGACTCAATATTGCAGTGGAGTAACATCACTATGACAAACATGGTACGAACGATCCACTCCAACGATCCCTGATTTTTCATGCATAAGCAATATGAAATGTATTCTACGATGGTGAATAATTTATTCTCGACTGTCACCCGAGGAACGAACTTTGTTCACAGGTGTTCAATGAAACAATTACTTGCATACTTTTTATGGCGGAATTTTCGTTGTCTATTATTCAGTGTCAATATTTGACTTTGGTTAGTAGATGGTGCTGAGAATTCGAAAATGTGGGGACTAAAAAGGGACATTATTTGCTTTTTATATAAAAAATCCGTCATTTAGTTTAATTTGTATAACCGGAATACTTCGATGAGCACTTTGCCATAACCAGTTATCTAAGCACATGTTAAGTATGACCTAGAGAAACTACCACCGTTGTATTAAGTTAAATAGCGCCATTGAGGAAGATTTTCTCCCACAATATCGGTACGTTGGAATTGAAAACTGCCTCGATGAAAATTTTGCTATCTTCTTGAATCACCAAATTTTGTAATCGTAGATAAAACGCTATACTTAAGTGTAGACATTTTTTAATTGATACTAAAATTTAGGCTTCTGCTTTTAAGCAAAATACATTATGCAATATACAGGGTGTCCGGTGGCAGAATTAGGATTTTGAATTTATATAAAAAAAAAACTTCAAAAGATATACATTTAATGTTACTATCATATAAACCAAGAGAAGTGCGGGTTTTATTTTTTAAAAATTATATCATCTAAATGTTTACCGTCTCTTATATTCTCTTTCAGTGCTGAAATGGTCGCTGGGTTTGTTTTATAAACTTTACTTTTGAGGTACCCCCACAGAAAAAGTCCATGGGAGTGAGATCCGGCGACCTGGGTGGCCAGGGGATGTCACCAAAACGGCTTATCAATTTATTAGGGAAGAAATCACGAAGAAGTGCCATGGTCTCTCTAACAGTGTGTGGTGTGGCACCATCTTGTTGGAACCATGTGTGTGAACTGTAGGCAGGATGTTCTCTTAGCGTGGGTAAAAAATAATTGTCAAGCATGAGCTTATAAGATACACCGTTCTCAGAAATGGGTTGGCCTCGATGATTTTCAAAAAAATAGGGCCCGATTATTCCACTGTTTGACAGTGCACACCAAACCGTGACTTTGGAACTGTGAAGTGGCTGTTGATGTTTTAAACGTGGATTTAGTCCTTTCGGCGCCCAATATCGGCAATTTTGTTTGTTAACACTTCCATTCAAGTGAAAATGGGCTTCGTCACTCCAAAATATTGTCTTCACCGTACGAAATCGTTGCAACATTGTTTCGCAGAAACTTTTACGCATATTATAATCATTGGACGTAAGCGCTTGCACAATTTGAATTTTGAAGGGGTGAAAACGAAGATCCTTTTTCAATATATCGTGCACCTCCGTTTTTGGGAGCCCTAGAGCATCCGCCCTTTTACGCACGGACTGTCGCGGGTTATCGCGCAAACTGTTTGCGACAAGTTCGATGTTGACATCACTTCTCGACGTTCGGCTGGGACCCGGCCGCGGATTGTTCACTGCTGAACTTGTTGTCCTGAACCTTCGCACCCACGATCGAATCAGATCTTCACTTGGCGCATCACGCAAACGTCGAGTATTATAATGCGAACAAAACCTTCGACGAGCAAAAGCACAGGAATCATTATCTTTAAAATACGGTTCGATTGCGAACGCACGTTGTTCACCTGTCCACTGTGGCATCATAACCAAGTAACCCGCACGAATGACAAATCGAACGCGACCCCACGCGTGCCCCTGCGTTCAACGGTTTTAAAATAATTCGAAATTTAAATCCTAATTCTGCCACCGGACACCCGTTATCATCGGACTTTTATATGTTTTTGGTCCAAATATGAAAGAATAAGATTTTAAACTTTCGCGATGCATAACAGCGTTGTACAAATAATGAATATGCACGGAACAAAAAGCCAATGATTAACAAATGTAAGCCCAGCAAATTTGACGCTTCAAATTACTTCCAACCTCCGGGTTGGATACTGTGAGTGTAGTGTGTCGGAGTGACCTGACCTCACTGACATTTTAGTAAGTGGCAGCTTAAATAACAAAAATGAGAGGGTATCCAGAGAATCCCAAGAAAATTAAGTAAAAACCACTTTTATTAGTTTATAATATTTATTAAAAATATATAGGGCTTTATTATAAACGTTCAATAAAAGCTTGTTAGCTAAAACGGTATTATAAAGCAGTTGTGAAAATCATACGAAAAAATAATGATAATTACTTTTTAACACGGTTTATAAAACCAAAGGTTTAATAAACCTTAAAGAATAAGACCCGTATTGTTTAAAACAACCTATAATCACCATCATTATATTCCATATTTTAATATCCATTTGGGGATATAATGCAAATTTTTTTGTATCTTCCTTCTGTGGCAGTATACAATCATTTTTGAAAAAAAAACAACAATAGGAATTATAAAAGGAACATTCGTCACGATACCATAGCCATACTACATAAATGCAAATTTAAAACTATTCTAGCATTAAAATGCTAGGTACAGTGCACTTGCTATGTAAGTATAAAAGTTTCAGTATACGTTAAACAGAGCCAAGGACAGATTGAAACAAAAAGGAAGATTATAGCTAAACATTTTTCAATACAAGTTTGGTGAGATATAAATCGCATAATATTTATTTATGCAGTAGAATTCTATGTAGAGTTTAATTTTGAATTAGATGTTTCAAGAGTTTGTTGTAAAAGAATTGTTAGTAAAACCATAAAATAAAGCATTGTAGTTATATACCACTACTAGGTTTTCTTCAATTCAATTCAAGAATAAACCAATCAATGATTTTATTTCTACATTAGGTACGTTGAAACAGTGAAAAATTTTACCTGAAGTTAAAAGTTTTGAGCTAAGTCAGAATATTATTTTTATAGCTAAATAAATAATTTTTTAACATAGCAACTCTATTTAGGTTTATTAAACAGCTTAACACAAATTCCCTTTGTTCTTTCGACAAGGTTCCAAAAGGTTTAGGTCAAGAACTATTAATTACATGATGAAGTAATTACTGAATAAGATTTGACCAATCATTATGAATTGCCAAAAGTACCTACTAAGTATTCCCTTGAATATAAAGCATCATTACGAAGGAGCTGCGTTAAAATCCAATAAATAACAACAGGGTGAAGCGTCCAAATCACCGAGCTAATCTAAGTTAAGAAAGCCAATATTTAAAGTGACACTGGATGAAAGTTTGTAAACGAAAATAGGGAGGCAACACTTCAACAGAGACCAAAGAAAAACTTGCTCAGTTGACAGTGATGGATGTGGGCGACTTCGCTGCGAGCCAGCGAACGTTTGCAAGCCAAAGGTAAACGCTAGACTAGCGTTTTTCAAAGTTTATTATGCACCTCCAGTTATTTTAATGTCCCAGGATTTACTTACAATTTTGGGTTTGGAACCCAATTCTCGGGATTTTCGATATGGAAAAACAAGGCAGATGTCCCATGAAAACCATAAAAATACGATGTTTTTGCGATATATATAGATTTTTGATATCACAAGCACGAGAATTGTGCTCAGGGTTTAAAAAAACATTTTGGACCCGGTTCCTGCCAGTCTTCAAAGTACTCAAAGTAAGCTGTCGGCAAGTAGACCGACCCATATACGCACGTTTTTCGTGTAAATGGAGGTATAGACAAATATGGGTCTCCATTGGTAAGGAAAGAGCCGATCGATTTAATAAGTCAAATATTACAGTTATTATTTTTGAGTGAATGAGCTTGTAATAATTTATTTCTGCGATCCACTATTTCCTTCACCGGTCCAGCCAGTCTTTTTATGACCTTCTAAGTATTTGAGAAACGCTGTACGAGACTAAGTACTCTGTTTTAGCGGAAACTTGAAATAAAACTGAATGATTAATACCCTTTTGGAAAGTTTGAAATAGTTTCTAGATCAGATAGTGTTCAATTTTCTGCTCAGTTTCTTCGAAGATAGTGAACGTATTATATTCACATTGAAGCAGTCTATCCATATTTAGCTTACTAAACTGTACGTGTAGGCGACTGCTCTGTTTCAAATTATAAAAATATTTAATACTCTCTATACAAATATCGTGGCCTATTATAAGAAACATCAAGCATGGCCTTCTACTACTAATTGTACAAGGGAAGATCCAAGGCAGGAGAAGACCTGGTAAAAAAAGAATTTCTTGCCTACGAAATCAATCGTGATTGATACGGCAAAAATTCTAAGTCGCCCTTCCGTGCTGCGGAGTTGTCCAGATAGCATTTTTTTATGGTACGACAGGCAAGCATTTGACCTCATTCCCACCTGATGTTAATTGAAGATGAGGACTGAGGTGGGCCATGCTGGCCCGTGAAAAGATTATTTACTGTTGCCTTAAAGTGGTCCAGGTTATATTGTTCAGGAAATACATCGGCGAGCTACGAGTGCCACTCCTTGGCTGTTCGCATCAGAAAGGAGTTCGAAAAAGCCCTAATAATTGCCATCCTTCGGAAGGAAGAGACTATGAGATGTATGAGAAGAAAAATAATAAATTATGGTGGCTGGTATCTTATTAAAAGAATAAAACCGCTAGTATCAATAGAAATATTGATTTTAATACTGCGATATGATCAATTTTGAATATAGCTATTCTATAATTAAAGGGGAAAGATTTTTAGAATATGTAGTCAAACTATTATTTTGTTCATTTTGTAAATGATTTGGTAGGGAATGAAAATAGAATATTTTTTATGAATTAACAAATAGTCCGCCTTAATTTAGTAGAGTGTATAGAAAAGTAACGGCTAGACAGACGAGCAGACGGCTTACCTGATGGTAATTGATCACCACATGAGGCATCACAATGCGTTGCTGACTCTTAAGGAAGGAATAAGCACTTCTATTGAAGATCACGACGTATTTTAGGTGACTCATCTAAGTTACTACTATTGAAACATTTGTTAGTTTTAGCAAACTGTCAACGTTTTTATTCAGAAACGAGCAAATAAATATTGCGCAGTTGTTTTCTTATTTGCATTCTGGATATACCGGTAGGCAGTGTTCGACTAAGCCGACATGTGGAATGGTGCTAACCTCCTATTTAAACACTGTGTAATCCTGTCGCCCCATTCATTTTGAATGCATGCAGTCTAAGGATTAAATATTTGAGAAGAATAAAGCCCATCGTCAGACTTATTGTTATTTTATTTTTTTCATTATGAATTTCATTCTGCGACTCTACATCATTTATTATGATGTTGATGAAAACTGCTTTAAAAATAACTGTTTACACATTACTACCTAAATAAATTGTTCCAAAGAGTGTGGTACGGAATCAGTTTTTCTGTTTCCGTGCTAAATATCACCCGTGTGTTATGTTTAAAATAATTTCGAAGTATGTTTTAAAATTATTCTTGTATTATTTTTACCACATTCTTTGCAACAATTTATTTAGGTATTTATACGTCATAATACAACTCATCATCATAATCATCATTTCAGCCAATAGACGTCCACTGCTGGACATAGGCCTCCCCCAATGTTCTTCACACAGATCGGTCCCGTGCCTCCCACATCGAATGGATTCCCGCGATCTTCACCAGATCGTCGGTCCACCTTGTAGGAGGCCAGCACGGCTGCGACTTCCTGTACGTGGCCTCCACTCGAGGACCTTTCCGCCTCAACAGCCGTCTGTTCTCCTCGTTATGTGCCCTGCCCATTGCCACTTGAGGGATGCAATCCTTTGGGCTACGTCTGTGACCTTAGTTCTCCTGCGGATCTCATCATTTCTGATACGATCACGCAGGGAGACTCCGAGCATAGCCCTCTCCATTGCTCTCTGGGTGACTTTGAGCCTCCTTAATCGGCACAATGTAAGCGGCCACGTTTCGGTTCCGTATGTCATCACTGGCAACACATACGCATTGACTTTTGTCTTGAGACACTGCGGTAGATCTGCCGAAAATATGCTGCGTAAGCTTAGCCTATAATACAACTATTATGTATTAACTAACACATTATGTGAAGGATATCATGGTTGGCGGAATTTCACTGGATAAGTTTAAGTCTCATAATAAGACCTGCCTAATGAAGAAAGGTTACTATAGTGTACAAGACTATTTAAATGATAAGAATTCTTGGTCATGTTAATTGATTAATCTTTTGAGTTGTTATTCATATAAATATAATTGTATTTTTCTCTTCTCAATTGAAACTCGGTAACATCATCAATATTTAAAAAGAGTAACTACTGAGTTTCTTGCTGGTGTTTTCTCAGTAGAAATCCACATTCTGAACCATCGGTAGATATTATGCACCTATTTTGACATTCATAAGTGTTCTGTGTGGACCTAAATTGAATAAAGATTTTTTTATCAATATCTTTATCTTAAAGCCATTATCTGCTGTCGCTTCAGAGCCTGGGGAACGCTTTCCTGCTTAAACTCCTCCACTTCCACGGTCTTGTGCATCCATAGTGATCAGTTTAAGTCACACCTTTTTGGGTCTACCCCTCAAACTCATAAGGCAAAGAGTATTTAATATTTGTAAAAAAGAAGACAGAAAGAAAGAAATATACAATTATTGACCATCACAACACAGAAAAAAATAATATAACACGACACGACACAAAACGGAGAGGCGATACGAAAAGAGATGATGTGGTTGTAGCAAATGCTGAGGTGGCGACTTGATTGACCAGTCCCGACCTCAGCATTTGCTGCTACAGCATTAGCTGCAGTGCCGCAGCAGTACTGGTATTCTGTTGGGACCTGGTTACGAGTGAGTGTGTAGGTAAATAAATATGAGTAAGTACATACACGTATAATACATATTAAAAGATGTGGAGACTATGTGGCAGATATACAATATAGATTGGTACATACATGAGATTCGAGCTTTTTTAAACACACACAAAAGAAATAGGGAATTATAAAAACAAAATACGCTCACAACTAAGACGCAATAAAATAATACATTCTTACGCAGAAAAAAAAACAAAACACAAAATATGACACAGTAAGCGCGATAGTGGCGCAATCATCATTCCTACCGGCAGAAATACAGAATGCCTTACTGTCAAAAATGATCGGCATGTGATCGCGATTATAGGAATAGTTACAGTCACTTAGTCACTATTATATTTTCAGGAGCAGAAAGACCAAAGGAAATCGTTTAAATAAACTTTATTGCTGCTGTCAAAACACTGATTACATTACTCGAATCCTCTCAGGATGTGTCCCACAATGTTTGTAACAGATTGAAAGGATTCCATGGAAAAAAATGATAAAACAATATTCTGGAAAGAGGTTGAAATAACAGCTTTCTCAATACACGAACCTCTCATCCTTTCTTTTCTTAATCTACGGGATAGGGCCCCGACAGGCATGTTATCTGAATAATCACACTGCCGACCGGATCGGGGAAAACAATCAGTAAACCAGTAAACTCTTTCGCCCAAAGTTTACCCTGAAATAAGTAGTCTGTTTACGAAGGGAAATTTTGGAGATTTGATTGTTTACGCTGCTACTGACAGAGTTGGAATCCTGGAATCTTTTTTGGGGAGAGCCGACGCTGGGCTGTGCTTGTATTTCGAGGGCTGTTGTTAAGTGGGAAGTTTAGGCGATAAACTTTGTGACACTTCTATTTCGCTTTCTAAAGTTTCAGACACTTTTGATTTCATGTCATTTGTATTTTGTTGTATAAAAAACAGGGGACGATCAACAAGAGTAGGTACACTTACTTTAATTTCATTAAGCACATTTTAGGATGATTTAACAGGAATCTCTCTTTTTAGGCTTTATATTACGTGTACACCGTCATTTTTTATCGTTTACATCCCAAAAACCTTATAATAAATATCGTGAATAAAGTCCATTTAGCATGTTAAATCAACAAAATAAGCGAAAAAAAAGAGCCCTTCCATATAAAATAGAATATCCAGCCGGCAATATTTTATAATAAACACTTTTTTTTGCATATTTTGTTGATCTAACATGCTTAATGGATTTTATTCGCGATACATAGGTATCGCGAGGTTTTCTGGATATAAACGATACTAAAATGACGGTGTAGAAAAAATAAATTCATTAAAGCGCCCAACGTATTCATATATGGTTATTCCGTATTCATTAGGTGAAGGCGGACACAGATATTTTTCGTTTTACAATGAAACCGACCTCCGCAGTGGCACTTAATCTCTTTCCTTAACGATGTAATCACGAACTGGTGCCATTCACAAGTAAAATGGAGCCGACCGGGGTACTTATTTGAATAAGCATAAAAATATTAGAATACACTGCTGGCTCAGTAATATATCATTTCCTTTGTTGAAAGGATGATAGTACAAAAAACGAGACTTCCAAGTTAATATTGGACAGTCAGATATTGAAACGTTGGTAGTTTTACCTATTTTTTTACGTATGAAGTCCACATCCTCATTTAAAAGTTGTATAAAAAATGGCGTAGTCACTTTTTACAATTAATGGTTTTATTTTGTTCACCAACTTCTCTGTAACTTGTTCTTTGTAATTTCCTTGACTTGTTATCGCAGACCATCAAATTAAATATATTATGTTCCAAAACTTTTTTAAAATTTCAGAATGTGTTTTGACGATTAAACGTGTAAAGACAATGTGCATTGATTTTTCTAAGTATTGTGAATTCAATCAATGAATTCAAATTTAATGAATTCTAATATTCTACTCCACTTTATCCCCGGAAAAAAATCCAACCAAAAAGATTGATCTCTGTGAAAATAGCGTTTCTGCACATCACATAGCGAAGTCAGAGTAAGTCATTTGTAAGCACTCCTCCCCACATTCGCGTCAGTCAGAATACATTTGAATGAAAGAAGGAGCGATTACTCCGATTATGCCTTCCGTTACAATGGCTCGGCCGGAGTGCGTCCCCATTGTGTCCTTGCGCATTATGCTGACGCGCTAAAGGATTGAGATTAAAACATTTTAGCAAATGTCAACAGGGTTGCTGTGTTAATTGCCGGATTTTTTCGTAGCGTACTTTTAATGCGATTGGGGCGGGGGAAAACATTATGATGTATTTATGATATGATTTACGAGCTCTTGTAGTGCAACGGCCGACAACGAAAGGCCAATTTACAAAAAAATGGAAAATATGTTCTCGGCGTCGATGTGAAATTGAATTAGTTTGAAAGCAAAATGACATACTATCTGTTTTACCAACTTTAAATCAAGTTATGGCGAAAAATTGTGAAAATATTGAAAGACCATTCTCATTAATTATCATGAATATATTTTCAAGTTTAGAATTCTTTGGTAAAAACCTTCTCGTGTAAAATGAAACAGCAAACCTCAATTCCATAATATTTTTTCCTCCAAACAATATGTTGCGGATATGGTCTCTCATTTACCAGGACCCCAGAACGTGACTATAACAAATGCAATGACGTTTTACAGTTGAAATGTTGCCCAGTAAAGTAGTAAATCCACACAGGCGGGTAATGCACACGGGTGAAACATTCATGATGATTACATCCATAAATTTCCCAGCTACCAACACGTAAATGGTTGATTTATGACACAGAGGAAATGTGTTGTCGCATTTTGGACATCAAAAGTCCTTTGAACTTTATGGATTAGTAAATTAAAAGAATATTAAATGAAAGATCAAGAGCTGTGAATATATCAGATGTTCGGAATGTATAAGTAAGCAGTTCAGTCGATAGATTAGGCGGTGTCAACTGTATTTTAATAAGTTCTCTGTGATCTTGACCATCTTTGTATTTTAGAAGTAGATACCTATATACTCGTTTTTTTAAAGGGGATATATTTTACGAAATAAGGATCAGTGGCATACAATAAGAGTTTAAAAGACACTAGTTCTCACATACCTATGTAATACAGATATTAATTAAGGTGATTGTTGCACATTAAACCCGAATTTGTAAAAATATTAAGTAGTCGAGAATACGTATATTTTCATTATACTTACATATTAAATGAAATTGAAATCAGAGACAAAAGGGAACATAAAATATTGTTTCTCAGACGTTCTTATTAAGAGAACGTCTCTTTTATGGGAAAAAAAAATGAGTGGGAAAACGTCACCGACAGGTAAGTCTATTATTTTCGACAGGGAATATTCTTGAACAATATTTAAGATTGAGAACTGAAAATGCCTTTTATTTAATATAAAAATACAAAAACATGTAAAACGAAATAAATTATGAGTAAATAGTGCCTATTTATAAGTCTAATGTAAGTATTTTAATGTATCGATACAGAAAACGGCATTTTTCACAAACTTTTTGATAAACTTGGTTTATCAAACGCTATTTACATTGTTATTTATATTATAATTTTGTTTTTATGTTGGTAAATAAATAAAAAAAAGTTATAGCTTTACATATGTACGTCAACTTTAAAAAGGTTCCGGGTCATATTTAGCTAGTATTAGCATTCATCTTGTTTGTTCGAAATTGTTTCTTTTTAATTTTAGCATTTCTTCAATACAAATATAGTTATGTAATCAACATTGATGATGAAAATTTAAATATGAATCGTGAAATTGAAAAAACCGGCCAAGTGCGAGTCGGGCTCGCGCACAAAGGGTTCCGTAGCAGCAAAGTCCAAAATTACAGTTAAATCAACCTATCTCAAAAACTATAAGAGATACTTTGATCAAACCAAAAATCGTTGAAAGAGTTAATTAGCATGCATCACCTCTATTTTTTTTAGAATTTTATACCCCGTAGTTATAAAAATAGAGGGGGGGGGACATACTTTTTACGACTTTGAGAGCTGATATCTCAAAAACCGTTCACTTTAAGAAAAATGTTTTTTAGAAAACTTTATATCATTTTAAAAGACCTTTCCATTGATACCCGACACGGGTATGTACATCGAAAAAAAAAATTTCATCCCTCAGTTACATGTATGGGGGGCCCCACCCCCAATTCTTTTTTTTACTATTTAGTGTCATATTTTTGTAGCGGTTCATACAACACATATTCCCATCAAATTTCATCACTGTAGTACTTATAGTTTCCGAGTAAATCGGCTGTGACAGACGGACAGACGGACAGACGGACATGACGAAACTATAAGGGTTCCGTTTTTGCCATTTTGGCTACGGAACCCTAAAAAGACCCCTTAAATGAATTCACAACATTGAAGCGAAATGAATTCATAGTAATATTATGAAAAGTTTCTTAGAATATTCAAAATGATATCGAAAAATTTGAAGTATTTTCATAAAACAGAAGATATTTGGAGAATCAAATTAGTACTAAATGTTGCGTTTTCTCCTGTAATGAATAAAATCAAATAAAGGTTTCATATAAATGCCTAATAAATAATAAAATATAGATAAGATGAGTGAGTTACATTGTGATTATTGTTTCATTTATTTCTAAGGGCAGCAGAACAGCCCTCACCTTATGAATAGGAGTTCCCCAGAAGTCGTTGAGAAAGATGTTGGAGATAGGGGTCTGTGGTCTCAAGTCTCTATTCTCCTTGATTGCACTGATGTCGTCGAAAACGAAGCCACAGTAAAGACAGTTGTGGTAGACGAGGATGCAGGCCAGCACCAGGATAGCTCCCAGACCGCGTCGTGGAGGCTCCGGCATGTTCTCCGGTGCCTGGTTCTGCCCGCCAAGACGCCGCCGGCTCCGGCCCGTCCTCGTCCGCACCGCCGACACCACTCCTCCGAACCTACACACGCCACTTACGCGGTCCATCGTGATCTACACTAGCATCCTACCAAATATCCAAACCACGAAACACTTCCATCATCCTCTTTCCAAAATC
This sequence comes from Marasmia exigua, assembly GCA_019059595.1. Taxonomy (NCBI): domain Eukaryota; kingdom Metazoa; phylum Arthropoda; class Insecta; order Lepidoptera; family Crambidae; genus Marasmia; species Marasmia exigua. The sequence goes on along the minus strand of CM032465.1, from coordinate 27,102,584 downwards.
CCAGTCACATACAAACACGCAGCTCAAAATCACCTGCAATGTTTTATGAGAAGCTAGCGAAAACACGATCACTAACTAAATCGGGACTATAAATTTTGCTACAGAATATTACGAGAAGTTAAAACGGCTAATACTGAAAAAACCAACTATCAATCACTAAAAACGCAATGTTGCAACGATTGTTTAGGTTACTAACAAGCACATGTCACTGTTTTTTTTCGAAATCATCTCATTTGACATTTATGTAGTGATTTTATTACGACACGCGCGGAGCCGTCCGCTCACCGGGCAGATTCGCCGACAACTGCCGAAGCGCGACGAGCGAATGCCGCGTCAAGTCACGTGACCCGTCGTTTTACTGCGGGTCGTTTTGGGATAGCGCATGCGTGTGTGCGGGGATGGCTGGCGGCAAAATATTTTGTCACACTATTATACAAAACGAATTGGACTGTTTCAATTTCTATACAAAAGTTCGGACAGTGGGCATGATTTTCCGCACGTGTAGTTTCGTTCGATGATATTTTCACATAGAGCCAGTTTGATATTTTTGTTATCTTATTAAATGTAAACTGTAAATTGTCCTGTCACTAATATTTAGTGTATCTAGATCGCGACAAGGCGAGGGTGAGAGAGAAGACTATCAAAAATATGTTTGATATCGAATCATAAACGGTTTGAGTACGGGGATATTATCCCAATTTGATTACGTCGCGTCCTACGGGCGCATGCCCGCGAGGCAGGGAGGGGGAAATGTTGATGACGACATTTGGTCGGGTTCAGGGGAGATCGAGACGAGCGAGAGCGGGTAGGTACTACGCGCGGCGGCTCCTCATACAGTTGTTCCTCGTAAATTTGAAACGACGCTGGAGTTTCAAGCTTGACTGGAGACTGAACTCGATTGATACACTTCTCGATCCTCAAGTACCCATTCTGATTCATTTTTTCTCGCGCCGCCGACGGCGAATGATGAACACCGATAAAAGGTTTTCGATGTCGCCTCGGTCTTTCGCCTTTTAAATGTTAAAGTTATTAGTTTCGTGACTTTTACGAATTTGCATTCTGAGATTCTCTGGGGAGGAAAATGGATGGATTATTTGGTACTTCCCACATTTTAAGGTATTAGGTTGTAGGTGCTTTTATTATTAATTAGGAAATCAATGAATTAAAAGTTTCTATTTCAGAACTTTGTTCTGAGAATGTTATGATAATAATTTTACGAGCAGGATCGAATTAGTTTGATGTGTTTTTACGATTGTCAATTAAATTTTAGTTTAAAATGTTGAGTTTCGTTCAATTTAGACTCAAAAAGTTCTTGTTAAAGTGGCACTATTCTAATTGAATTCTAATTTTAAAACATTCTAGTAAAAATAAACATTTACTACAACACTTTCATGATACCAATATGTATCTCGATTGTGGATTGGAATGAATAGATTTCTTATTAGGATTTGACATATATGTGGTAAAAATGAAAATGAATAAAATAACACAATTAAAAACTATTCAAATGGATAAAATTTCCGTAGTTTCAAATAACTTTTTCAGGTCGTGTCAAAGTTGCTTTTGTGCATTCGTTAGTCTATTAATTATATAAAAAACGTAGAATCGATTCCTTAACACTGAATAGGTAGGGTATTCCCAAAGTCAACATTCACAAGTTACCTTTCAGCCAATAATCTAACCAAGCTAATCCACGGTCTATATGTATATACCAATCAAATGAATAATACAGAGACAAAATTGCCCAAAAGTGAACACGGAATCGAAACCGACGGTTTCACGTCGTAACAAAACGTAAAAATAATAAAAACTGTGTCCATTTGTAGTACTTACGGGAGACACGGTGTTTTGGTGATCCGTAATACGATCGGGAAAACAGGAAAACCAGGCCTATCATGGAAATGGACGGGCGCACTCGTGGAATGAATTTACACATTCTTAATCTACTACTTAGCAGAAGTCGAACCATCTCTTGTTATTTAATATCATTCTAAATGTGTATCTTATGTGTATTACTCTTACTAAATACACGAGAGTAACAACATATTGTTTGTTTTTTTTGCTATATTAACCTTATTTCGAGCATTTTATTATAAGTTCACCACATTTATAATACGTAGTACTACGAGCAAATGCATCGATGTAGGAGGTCGTGGTCATCGACATCGTGGTCTTCGCCGATTTTCTTTGGTTTTTGGGTGTGAGAAATCCTATAGGCGTGAGGTCCATATACAATGTGATTGGTTATTCTTAAACGTGATCTGTCAAAATGTCAATTTGACAAACTAAAAAATCAATGCGGTTGATGTTGGACCTTAGTGCAACAGTACGCCATCTAGCGGATTTTTCACACGCAAAAACCCTCATTCCGATCGTTTTGCTCAAGCTCCTTAAGATACTGAACCCTTAGTAGGAATCCAACTCGCGTATACCCGGCTTTTTATCACAGTACTGTTCGCCGTGCCGTATTTATTCGGCAAATTTGACAATATAGTTACTGGGTGAGCGGGCTACTAACAATTACCACTCTTGCTTACTTTACCAATATGAATGTTATTGGTTTACAATTGGAGTTTCCGCTTTTTATATTACATATTTATGCCACAGCAAATACAATCAAATTCTACAGGCGACTGCCATCGCTTACCATCTGGTGATTCAGCTGCTCGTTTGCCTCCCTATCATATTGATTCATCATCGTCATCATCAGCCTATCGCAGTCCACTGCTGGACGTAGGCCTCTCCAATTGATCGCCACTGTGATCTATCCATGGCTTCTCGCATCCAGCTCTTGCCAGCCATCCTGCGCAGATCGTCCCCCCACGTCAGAGTCGTCAGGCGTCAGTTGGGCGCCAGAGGGCGCCCAACATTACGTTTGCCAAGACGCGGTCTCCACTCTAGAACTCGTTTACCCCATCGGTTGTCGGTTCTGCGGCTAATATGGCCAGCCCACTGCCACTGTCATATTGATTGTCTGTTCTGAATATATTAAAAGTTATATTCAACAGTCAATAAACCGAACGAAATACACCTACCTACACCGTTATTTTTTATAATAACTCGCGCGCTGGCCCTAACAGCGTAGTGGAGCGTTCCTGGGTGGCGGATGGGGGAATGGTCGGCAGCACAGCCTAGCTAGCTACTAGCTAAGTCCGATGGACTCGCTGACCAAATAGGGTGTGGTCCTCCAGCATTTGGGGGTTGTGCGAAGGGCTAAGAACCCGTCCACGGAAAATATGTTGTTACGAAAACACACACAAGAATCGACCTGTTTTGCGGAGGCCAAGATCCGCTAAGGGTCGTTGAGCCATCCGAATATGAGTAGTATGAGTTATTTTTTATCGTTTACATCCCTAAAACCTCATAATAGGTATCGTGAATAAAGACCATTAGATTAACATCATCACCCTCCTGCCTTTTTCCCAGGTTATCTGGGGTCGGCGCAGTATGCCTTCCTTTTCCATACGTTCCTGTCATTCGTCATCGAATCATCCACCCATTTTTCAATCTTTTCATTCTTCACACAATCCATCCATCTCTTTATCGGCCGTCCTTTGTTCCTCCAGCCACTTACATTTAAACTCATCACTTTTTTATTTATATATTCTACCCCTCTCTCATTACATGGCCATACCAGGAAAGACGATTTGACATCAATTTATCAATGACGATGATGATGATGTTAGATTAACATGAACATGCTAAATGGTCACATTAAATCTGCTCTTCTTTACAAAATATAATTTCGACCCGGCGATAATGTATGGAACAGTTGATTTTATTTCGCTAATTTTGTTGATCTAACTTGCTACCGACATAGCCCACCGAATTAGCAAACTGAAGTGGCAGTGGGCTGGTCCTATTAGCCGCAGAACTGACAGCCGTTGGAGCCGTAAAGTCCTTGAGTGGAGACCGCGACTCGGTAAGCGTAGTGTAGGACGCCCTGCGACAAGATGGGATGATGACATTCGAAGGCTGACTGGTATGGGCTGGATGAGAGTGGCCAAAAATCGGGAGCAGTGGCGGGCATTAGGGGAGATCTATGTCCAGCAGTGGACGAGTGTGGGTTGCTGATGATGATGATGATGATGATGAACTTGCTAAATGGACTTTATTCACGAGACCTATTATGTGGTTACCATCACCTATCTAATTTGCATAATATCAAATGTCGGTACGTTTATTCCCAAAACTTACGTTAAAAGATCGCGCTTGGCCGGATTTTTAAATCTCTAATGCCCATCACAATAAAGATTTTCGGTGGGCTTTTAGGCCTTTTGTGGTCCTTTCAGCTAGGATTCCCACTCAATCGTGTTAATTATTTCGCAGGTATTGTTAAGGCCACTCTTTAGAAAATGAAAAACTTTGTTGGAGAAAATTTACAGCCACTTAAACTAAATTTAGTTAATAAATTATTTTTATTGCTATTGGACAAGATGAAAATCGCTTAGATGATTTTCAGATTTACTAAAAGGCAATTGAACTATAAATCATAGTTAATTGCATTTACGCGTAATGTTCATAGGTTAAAATTAGCGATAAACCTATTTTAAAATTAATTTCAAATACTTTAGTAGGTATTCGTTTCATATTCAAGGACAGTGAAAACACAGATATAATAATAGAAAACTGTGCAAAAATGGACGATACGATAACTTAAATTTGCATTTATTAAAAAATAGTAAAGTATCAGCCTATATACTGTTCCACTGCAGGGTAAATGCCTCCATAGAAATCAAGTTGTCGCTACTATGATGGACTTAAGGCTTAATCACCACGCTTGCCTAATGAAAAAACAATGCCCGGGCAATGTTCAAAAAATTCGAAACATAATACTTTTTGTTCGACCCGCGAATCGAACCCAGGACCCCAAGATCACGGCCCGGCACTTCAACCATTAGACCAACAGGGCGTTGGCAATCAAATAAATGCAGCTTGAATTTATTTAATTCCGTAATATCTTACGAATACCTACCTATCTTACCTACATAAGAATCCTTAATCGAAAATTCGTTTTAGCAAACCAAACCCGTAATACTTTTAAAAGACCTATCTAACGATACCCTCACATGATAGGGTATGTGAGTAAAAAAATACGAGCCCACATTGTCTAGGTATGAGGTTATTTTGTATGTCAAGGGATGTTGTTAAGGAAAGTAACTTTTATACTCAAGCCAAAGACCCGTGGTAGTCGCTGACCTATTTCATTCGTAATTAACGAACGAAATACTCTATCGTCTTCCGCAAGTCCTTGCGTTGACTATTTGTAGGTACTAAAAGTATCTGCGACAGACGGACGAACATAGCCAAACTATAAGGGTTCCTCGTGGAATACGAAATAGTAATAAAAAGGGACAACAAGAGAGTCGTTCACTGTCATCATCAATCACATCTTCAGCAACCTTAAAGAATTCATTATTTCAGGATCTATTTTATACTAGTGGTCCGCCCCCTCACTACGTTTTGGAACTTTATTTGGCACGTGACATGAAGTGTCATAACGAATTTTTTCTTCTTTTGGAATATCGAGATCCGAACATAAACTTTTTTCCTACTTACTTTGAACCTGCATTTTACCCCCTTAGGAGGTGAATTTACAAATATTCTTTCTAAGTGCTCCCCTACGCTATAAAAGAACAACAGTAAAATTTAAAGTTAAACCTCATAGTTTAAGCCATAGACTTAGGATGCCGCCCTGCTAAAAGACCAACAGAGCGTGGGAATGAGAAGACGCAACCTTATGGACACTGCTTATGACAAAAAGAGACAGGTGATAATGCAACAGGCGTGTCAACTTTTTTTTCAAATAGCGGGCCATATCGGCCCGGCTTGATATTAGGAAAATATATTTTTCAAATTTTACGTGATAATCCATTTATTATTTTAATTACAAATGGAATCAGACGACACGGTGGGGTGTTCCGTAAATGGTAGTCCTGTGATTAATTACAATAATCCAGGAGCCCAATTCTCGTGCTCCTGATATTTATTTTCATACGACATATATAACCATATAAAAAAACACAGTTTTTTTTATATGGTTTACAGGTGATATCCGCCATGTTTTCAAAATATCACTAGCACGAGAATTAGGCTCCAGGAAATTACACTTTTCACAGGTAAATTCGTATTTACAAATTTTATTGAAGACAAATTGTTTAATGATATAGTTATCATTATACAATTTTTCTTCAATAAATTTGGTTTTGTTTGCTTACACTTATTGACTAAAACAGTTCTGACGATGGTATATTAATTTCCCTTGCGATATGTAGTGATATTTCTTCTAATAAGGCCTAATTTTATCTTAATTTAAGTAAAATATGAAAATGTGGTTTTACAGTAGGGCTTGACAAACTGGTGACGTCACGAATGACGATATATCGATAAACCATTATATAAAAAATATATTGTAAAATAAAAAACACAATGAGTTTGTCTTATAAAATCTTTAGGCTATCAAAGAATTCAGAATTACTCGAAAAGTGTATAATAATTATTGAAAGCTCAAATTGACCTGCAAGTAATAATTTCAAATGTGTTCAGTACACATTTTGATGAGGAATGTATTTTTATAAAGTATTTTTGAACTAAATGGTGCTTTCAATAAAATGTTGTAGATATTACCAAATTTTCACCTATTTATGTACTGTGCATTATTATGTAACTAATGTACCTAGGCGTACATTTATTACTATAATATTAAAGTAGTAGTTTGGAAATTAAGTTGTATTTTAATTTGATCAGCAGTTTTACAGAATCGATGTCATAATTCACAGTGTAGACAACACTAGTTCACGCACACTTGTGTATTCATTTTTTGGTATCGCCTATCGAATGACATTGTTCGTCTTGTACATTCTAATTCTATGGTTTAAGCCCTGCGTTGAAAGATCAATCAGTTAGCTTGCGTTTATATAGATTTTGATATTATTAGCGTTATCTTACCCACTTGTGTATGTAGGTGTTGCAGGTGTCCATGGGCGACGGTAATCGCTTAACATCAGGTGATCCGTCGGCTCGTCTGCGACCTATGTCATAATACAAAAAAAATACTTATGTACATGTGTAATTGATTTATGTTTATGGGTGTAATTTACCTGAATAAAGAGATTATATTATTACTATTATTTATCAATTCTGCCCTTCTTTATTATACTTCTTTTCATTACACTCTTGAATTATGAGGCGTAGTTTTGTTGTGGACATCTATTCCCAGTTAGTGCAGCGGTCTGACGGCTGTGTTAACAGCTACATCGCCTGGTCACACATCCTTAAATATTGTAGCACAAGACGCTCTTCTTCTCGCGCAAAACTGCTACAAACTAATCTCATACGTGGTAGTTTACAATGAAACTTACTCCGTTCTCTGATATGAATTCCTCCACGTAGCGGTTCTTACAGTTTTTTAACATCCATCTCTCGTTTGAAAAAATCTCCAAAGCAGAAAGATCTTTTGCATGACATGTAGAGTTGCGCTGCAATTGTGGCTGTGATTGCGATTGCAGCTGCGACTGCAACTATGGTAGTGGCTGAGACTGCGGCTACGATTACGGCACCTTCAATCCTCACGTGGACTTGACAGCTGCAGGCCCCAACTCTCTCGTTGAATGCGTTTTGCACAGTCCCTTGCGACGTCTAGGATGTACTCCGTCAAAGTATTCCACCTTTGGGCCGTACTGGCGTCGGCGAACGGCGCCGAGGGGAAGTCGAATTGTCGATACGTTGTTTGTCTTAAACTCGAAACTATTAATCTTAGTAAATAAATCATTTAATTTGTTTATTAATCATTTACCGCTCCCGGTTGCAGTCACGTTAAAAATAATTAAGAAAAAAGCAAGGAGCCATATACCTACAATATTTACTCTAATACGAGTATGTAATGCTTATGAATAATATTAGTTAGTACCTATTCAACTGGTTTACAAAAGTTATAGATACTAAATCCATAGCGAAAAAAGTGTCAACTTTATTCATTATTTAATTATTTTTTCGTTCCTAAGGGCCACCACTGGTCACCATTGCGACGAAATCTAAAAAAATGTGTCATGTTAGGTGGTGGCCATTGGCAACAGTCCACGTTTTTAGCTGAAGATAATTTCGGGAATGAAATCTAAATAAACTCTACAAGATGAAATGAAATAGTTTATTCAATTTAGGTCCATACAGAACACTTATGAATGTCAACATGTTTACCACTGGTTCGGAATGTAGTTTTCTGCCAAGAAGACACCAGCAAGAAACTTAGCAGTAACTCTTTTAAAAAAAAAAGTTGTTTCACAAAATGTCACCATTAACTTAAAAATAAAGTACAATTCTTGTGTTACTATTTTGTCCCTAAATTATTGTCATTCAAAAATCGTTTATTTTATAATAGCCTTTCTTCATCAAACAGTTTTTCTGACGTAACTTTGACTGACCGGATGGCGCAATTGGTAATGACCCTGCCTCTTACGCCAAAGGTCGTGGGTTCGATCCCCACCCTGAACAAACATTCGTGCGATGAACACTTGTGTTTGTTCGGTGTCTAGGTGTAATATATGTATTTAAGTATATATTTGTGTTCCTCTGTTGTCTGATATCTGTAACACAAGTGCTTAAGCTACTTAATACGGAATCAGGTCAACATATGAGATGTTGTGAGAATTATTTACTTATTAATTTTTATGCTCAATCCTATAATTGAACTGCCGACCTTATGGAGCCTGATATTTGGAACGGCAAGTCTGTGCTTATTTTTGGTATTAAGGCCGTGACAGTCAGACTTTTTTGAGAACAGATGGAGATTCTTATGTAACGCAATCAATAAGGCAATCAAGGATGTATTGAGAAGCCACGGTAAGTATGTCGATTTCTTTAAACAAATCTGTAAGGGAGTCGCGCGATCTAAGGCCATAAATGGCGCTAATGGCTCTTTTCTGTAATACGAAAATAGTCTGTATATCAGCAGCTGTACTGTGGGGACAGTAATAGACCATATGACATGATGCTATGAAAGTAAAGATAGAAACAGGAGATTCTAATTTCAACCCTTCATCCACCAACGTAATAAATAAGGTATAAAATTTCAAAGCAAGGGTCCTAAATACCAACATAAACATCTAATTAAGCAACATGGGCACGCAATATAGAACGTACCCGTGTCTTCAAATAATGTACCTCTAAACTTATTTAGGGCAAACCTCGCCGTAAGCATTCGTGACATTAACAAAACATTACCCTTTTACTACGGCAAAAGTTCATCTCTTTTAAGGGAGCAAAATTAATTGTTCACCTTTTGGGATGGACCTTTAAGGACAAACCGTAGGTATTACTTAAAACGTGCAACGTTGTAATTTTCCGAATGAGATTCTTATTTGGAGACGGTTCAGTGCTTATGACATTACAAATATGCATTTTTTTCTTTCTCATGTATTACCAGTACGTAGGTTGACTGAAAACAACGGTACGGTAACGTAGAGTTGCCCCGTTAGTCTAGTGGTTTAAGTACGAGACCATGATCGCGGGGTCCTGGGTTCGATCTGTGTGGAGATCATTGGGGGAGGCCTATGTCCAGTGGACGTTTATTGGCTGAAATGATGACTCGTATGTAGGACACAGAAGAGACGAGAAGAGAAAAAATGTGTTTGACCCATTTATATTACCTGCGAGCGGGCTCCGCCGTTTTGGCGTAGTGACATTTGGCTTTTGACCGTGGGAGAGCCAAGCTTCGGCATGAATGGGTCGGTTGATTGGTGATTATACTCGTATTATCAAGCGTACATCTTTTTATAAGCCAGTATGTATACGAATGAAGTCGTACTCATACGACGCCATGTCACCACGCTAGAAAATATGTTCGTTCGTTCTTTCTTAAGACTATGAGCTCATAGTCTTAAGAAGGTATTCCTCGAAACGAACAAATTTGAAACGCATACAAAATCATTCCGCGAAACGCACACTTTTCGTGCATTTTGAAAAAAATAAAAATAAATTAAAATTTGATAACAGTAGGGAGGACATACCAACAGTATTTTACCGTGGGAGAGTTACGCTTCGGCATGAATGGGCCGGCTCGACCGGAGTGATACCACGGCCTCACAGAAAACCGGCGTGAAGTAGCGCTGTACTGTGTTTCGCTGCGTGAGTGAGGGTACCGGAGGCCAAATCCGGGGAAAAGGAGGTCTAAAGGTTGGCAGCCGCACTTGTGACTCCACTGGTGTCGCGGGTATCTGGCGGCGGCAATTGCTTACAATCAGGCGAAGTGATTTTTTGGCGGGAGTGAGTAGTTTCAAGTGCCTTACTAATGTTTTGGACGTTCTAATTGGTTATTTCGCTTCTGACTTCAACATCCTTCATGCGAACTATACCCGAAACTGGAATTCAAGACCAAAAAAGCTACTTCAATGTTGCCACTGCAATAAAATGATCATACAATTGTAAATATCTATTATATTTATTGATAATTTTAATTCTATTAAAAGAAGGTCCAAACTGAAAACCGGCGCTGGAGTGGTTTCAAGCAGTTGCATCACATGCTGAGGATGGACCTTGTTGACCTCTTGATTTTGTTGGTAATGTTTCATGCAACAGGCGACCTACTTATAAGTTCCTTTCTGTCTTATTGTTAACATCTTCATCGTCAGCCCATTTAAGTCCCCACTGCTGGGGCACGGGCCTCCCTCAATCACATGAGGGGTAATTGCCATACTCACCACGCTTTGCAGACGGGTTGGCGAGGGTTTTGATATAAATGCAGAGTTTTCCTTCTCTGGGTGCTGATGATCATGCCAGCAGCTTTACCTTAGTCGCCTTTTACGACACCTCGGTAAGAGTGAGGGTGGCCTATTCTACTCTGCCGGGACAACACGGTTAACATCTTGTTGTAATTGTATTCGTGTTTGTGGTCATTAAATATTTTACTTACTCAGTTAATTTTAATAACTTATCTTTACATAAATACAAGACGCTTTAATAAAGACTTAATCATCCGTAATGTTTGTTAGAAAAGCTGGTATTGAGCTTGTGTCACTTCAGGTGTTAATAACATTTGGTACAACATTTAAACTTATAATATGTTGTTGTTTCGTGCGGCAAGGTGCCGGAAAGTGATATTAATACAAGAATCTTTGAATTACATCGTTTTAACACTGCTATTGTGTGTTGAGTGAGTTGTCACGTGAACTACTCGCTAGGACCTAAGAGAGTCTTAAAACCTGCGATTTCGTTAATAGTCTCGGCAGAATCCGTTAGGTCGATCAAACGCCACCGTTTTATTGAGTGACTGAGACTTTGACTGACTCGACTGTTGACTTTGTCAAAATATCACTTAACAATTTTCCTTACGAGTGATTTCGCTTAAAAACGCCTAAAATCTAAAACATGCAAAACTGCACGGATTAACTGGGGTGGAGGAAAACTTTGTTATACAAGTGACCAACTCAGATTCCGTTGTCAGATATTCTGAAATAAGTAATGGTGAAGATGAAGATAAATAAAAACAATTATATAAAAAATGGGTTAAATTTACCTTTTCCATACCGTCTTAATAATGTCCCACACTTTCGTGGGTGTTCACGGGTGATTCAATTTGTTTAAGTTCTTTACAAAAAAAAAAAATTGTCAGTTGTTAGTTGAGTTGAAAATAAAGTTTGTAATTAGGTTTCTATTTACTAAGAAAATCCTTATCATGAATTGTGCCAGCCTATACTAAGAAAATAAGCATATAACAAAAAGGTTGGCAAAACGTGAAAACTTGATTTGACAATGACAAAAGTGACATTAATAGATTTGACAGTGACGTATCTGTCGTAGTTTTTTGGTCTTGAATTCCAGTTTCGAGTATAGTAAAATGTTGTGTATGTTATGTGACAGGTAGCAGGCGAATCGCCTGATGGTAACTGTCATCGGAACTTGCTGTCTTGTTACCGACAATTTTTATACTGTAATGGAACTGACTGTATCACATGTTGTTCAGCGATCTGTCTCCAACGTTCTCGGTGATTGATGGGCAGCATATTAAATAAACCGCACCGATATTACATTTCAAATATATCGTTTGCTATTACGCTCCAGATTGATCGATGCCTGTTCATGAAAACTAAACAATGGTAGCCCTTAGTAGAAACAAAAGTCGTTCCAAGTCGTGAATTCTGTTTGTGATGCTTTTTTGTTACGAGAAAGCCACAATAGAGGGAGTGGGAATGCGTTGCCGGCCTTTTAGGAAGGTATAGGTTCGTTTCTTGAAGATCTCAATGTCGTACCGGTTCGGAAATACCGCTACGGGAAGTTGATTCCACAATGAGGGAGTGCGTGGTAAAAAATGACGAGTAAAGCGCACGGTGGTGGACCTCCACCCATCCAGATGGTACAGGTGGAATCCTAGTCTACGGCTTGTAGTACAGTGGTGGCGGTAGTACGGCTTTTGTCACACTTTTATTCTTGTTAGATGGTTTTGCAAAATATTTTGAGTATCTTTTACAAGCTTACTACAAATCTGAATGTAGTGTCCTATACATAAGGTCCAATGTTCCATTATTACTTACTAGGCGAAATATGTAACGGCGTTATATAAGTTTTTTAAATTTTCGCGTTGCATTATAACTATAATGTATCAAGACGGAAATTAACACGATATTTATTATGTGAAACAACATTGTGTACTCACATATTTGGCTCGACGTTTCGACTACGTAACAGCAGCCGTGGTCACGAGCGGACCCACGTGGCAAAATTGGGAACTAACGCTGTTTCTTTTATAAGTGTGTGAGTGCTTTTAACAATTTTACGTGAAAAATATTCTACAGCGTCCCCATGTCAATGTCACTGAAGTGCCTTCTGATCTTGGTCGGTCTGAATAAGCAAGAAAAGTGTGAAAAGACAACAACATTCTTTCACTCAAAGTAAGTTTCTACTTAGCTTGTAATCTTCTAATTGAATAAACCATCTACAAATTTAACAAATAACTAGAACGCTTAAAATTTGAGGGTGTCCGAAGATTCACAGCCCGGCCCCAGCAGACGACGCCGTGTTTCGCCAGTCCGCTCGTGACCACGGCTGATGTAACGTAGCCGAAATGTCGAGCCAAATATGTGAGTACACAATGTTGTGTCACATAATTAATATCGTGTTAATTCCCGTTTTGATACATTATAGTGATGTAAGTTGCTTCTCAGCGGTGGTAATTGTTGATTGGTGATTATACTCGTATTATAAAGCGTACATCTTTGTATAAGACAGTATGTATACGAATGACGTACTCGTACGACGCCATGTCACCACGCTAGAAAATATGATACGCTCATAGACTTAAGAAGGTATTCCTCGAAACGAACAAATTTGAAACGCACAAAACGAAACGCATACAAAATCATTCCGCGAAACGCACACTTTTCGTGCATTTTGAAAAAAATAAAAATTAATTAAAATTTGATAACAGTAGGGAGGAGCATACCAACAGTATTTTACGGTGGGAGAACTACGCCTCGGCATGAATGGGCCGGAGCGATACCACGGCCTCACAGAAAACCGGCGTGAAGCAGCACTGTGCTGTGTTTCGCTGAGTGAGTGAGGGTACCGGAGGCTCAGTCCGGGGGAAAGGGGGGTTTAAAGGTTGGCAGCGCACTTGTGACTCCACTGGTGTCACGGGTGTCCACAGGCGGCGGCAATCGCTTACCATTATGTGATCCTATCACATATAAAAAATAACGAAATACATACTTAATAATGCATATAAAAATTACAGCACGACAAAAATGTGTAGAAAACAAAGTACACTAAGTTTTATATGTTTTCCTTTATCATTAATCATCTGTTTTAAAAACACATTATCCTTTTGAATAATGAACGTATTAAAGATACATTGTAAGGTTGAGTTTGAAAGCAGTTAAATAAGTTTAACCTGTAACATCAAGTTTGTGTCGATCATATCCGGGGTAGTGGTTTGGAAACAGTTTTTAATACGTCAATATGTTTTTAGTGCGTTATTAGTCAGTATTATTTCAGTGCGATTAGAAGTAGGTATTATAACATTATTTTGTAAAATAATTATGCAGATTTTTTGCGGTTTATCAACCTTACTTACTTAGTCATGGGCTCGCAGGACGAACCCTAGTTCTATATCTGTATGGAATGAACACTACTCTCCTCGATGGGGGGTTACTTCCCCTGTCTGGCTGGGAAAGGGGATACGGACAACCGAGAGACCTTGTGAAATGCCGGTGCTGGTCTCCCCACACAATGCGCCATCGTGATTCATCTGCAAAGAAGAGGGAGACGCGCATCCGTTCGACGTCTCCTCTCCCTCTATGCCTTTCGTAGCACGCTACCGAGAGGACGTTCTCGCTTTCGCTTATTATGCAGTAACTTGCTTGACCTACTCGTAAAAGATTTTTTACAAATGACTGACAGGAGGATGCGATTGCGCAAGACCAACTAAGACAAAAACTCTGAAAGTTCATTCAGTATTTGAAGGTGAATTGGACAGTTGAAACGTTTCGTATCATGCAACAAACTTTCTACAAATAAAAATATTATGTTGTGAAAATCATTAACTTCTTTGTGTTCTTATTATTAAATAATAAGTATTAATCTTTCTCAATTAATCTGAATAAGAATTTGTAAAAAATATCTTATGAATTGCATGATGCGCTAATCGGAATTTTTGCTCATAGGGATTGACATAAAAAATAGCAGTAAATCAGTATTCGGAATGGCGGGCATCTTGAAATCGAATCACGATTATTTGTCTCGTGAAAAATATGTCCGGATAGATTGCACTAGACACTTAAAATGGCAATTTCTCTTGGTGACGGACGGACACGTCAAGCGAGTGATGTTATTTTTCTGATGAATAACATGCATATATTTAATTATTTTTGATTTATTACGTGTGTACCAGTAGGAATATTAAGATATTGTATTCCATATCCAGATAGTACAAATTCATAGATAAATGAAACAAATAAAAAATCAATTAGATTTCTAAAGAAAATATTCTCGATTCTTAAAAATATCTTAAAGGCTTAAAAGGAGCGTGTTGATCACGCTTATTGTCCCTAGCTTAGAGTCCCTAAAGCACGCCAATTAAATGAAACCACTTATTTTTCACACACACAATATATTAGACAACAACTCACTCAAGCAACTGTTTTTAATAGAGAATAGAAGTTAGTATCAAAAGTAAAGGAAATATAAAAGACATAGATAATATAAAAAAGGATGGTTGTGGCCGTCGCCAACATGGTCCCCCCGGTGTGGCAACACCAGAAGTTAGGCGGCGACGGACACAGCCAGTCAGTAGGCCTAAGCCGTGACCTGCCCACGTGGTCATTGAACAGGCAGCACGTCCACGTTTCGTAGCGCTATTGGCTGAGGGCTGCTGCTGCTAACGAAGCGAACTGCCGCTACTTGAGGGTAACTGTAGAGCTGGAACAATCCACAGCTGGCTACCCGTCTGAACGGACGTCTGCACAATCACCACTGCTTGGGGAGTCGATCGCAGGCCATGAAGGGGACCCAAATGATTGCACCTGCTCATTTCCGAGCGGCAAGATCTGAGCATCAGGGTGTAGGTCCCTTAGACTTTGCGGACACTGAGCGGAGTATGGATCGGATTGGGGCAGGATAGTGGATGGCGCGGCTAGACTCCAAATTCCATCAGTTATGGTGTCGGGTTATGGTCATCAGTCGTCTTGGCAAGTTCCGTTTCCAGCTTGACATCGTTCTGACCAGCTGGGTAGGCTTCGTCTTCCGCAGCGGCAGTTCGTACGAAGAGGCGAGGTGGGGTCTTCTTGAATCCACGGTCGCTCGAACCTGGACGTGCTGCTTGGACGCAACGTGAGCCGTCGGAAACTTGAAGGAAAAGAAAACAAAGTCTTGGACCACTGACAACATAAAAGTATAAAGAGGGAAATTTGGAATTTAGAAGTAATCTAGGCCAAAAGACTGTGAAATAAAATAAAGTCCACCATCTATGGTGGTCCGCAGCCACTGATGAAAGTAGCTTGTGCGTCTGTGTGTTAACAAAACAAAGTGAGTAGAGTCCCACCAATTTTGAAGTTGTTAATTTGGAAAGTAGTGGGAAAGGAAAAAGATAATAAAATAAAAAGAAAAAACGAAATTAATAAAAGGCCAGGTAACCAAGATGCGACCTCACCCTTGATTTTAACACGAGGAAAGCGGGTCTCGTGGATAACCACCAAATCCTTCCGGCATGGCTTGTGCCGGAAGAAACATAGGCCAGAGGGCCGAAGGGTTGGAGGGCCGGAAGGCCAGAAAGGCCGAGAGGGCCAAAGAGCCGGAAGGGCCGGAGGGGCCTTCATATGGCGTGGTGTGAAGGCCGGAGGGCAAAGAGGGTCAGACACCGAAGGGCCAAGAAGGCCAGACACCGAAAGGCCAAGAAGGCCAGACACCGAAAGGCCAAGAAGGCCAGACGCTTGAAAGCTAGAAGTGCCTGAGGCCGGAGCGTCAGCAGCCGTGGGGCCAAGAGGGTCCTCGTCTGGAGGGCCAGGTACCTGTGGGCCAAGAAGACCCGAGTCCGAAAGGCCAGGGGTCGAAGGTCCTAGAGGGCTTGAAGCTGGGAGGCCAGGGACCAAAAGACCTGGGAGGCGCGAGGCTGAAGGGCCAAGAGGGCCCAAGGCTGCCGGACCAAGGACCGAAGGTCCTAGGGGGCTCGAATCTGGAGGGCTTGGAGGGCCTAGAGCTGGAGCGCCCAAGACAGCAGCGCCGTGAGGGTCTGAAGCCGGAGGGCCAAAGGCCGGGGGCCTAGAGGCTAGCAACCCGAGAGTGCTAGGAGGTGGAAGGCCAGGAGCGCCAGGAGGTAGAAGGCCAGTAGCGCTAAAAGGTAGCAGGCCAGAAGCTCCAGGAGGTGGCAGGCCAATAGCGCCAAGAGGTGGCAAGCCAGAAGCCCCAGGAGGGGCAGGCCGTTCCACAACATTCAGAAGAGTACAAATTGAAGAGTCAGAGGTACTCTGGCTTACCACCACTGGCTCATTTTGCGAGCATGCGGGCGCGCTACCGTCGGCGATAGTGAGCGGTGGCTCAGCGCGGTGCTGCTGTAGCTGTCGCGAGCGTGATTGTGGCGGCAGGCAAAGAACGCCTGGCCACGAAGTGGTAGGTGCATCTCCGGAAGTGATGTTCGCTCGTCGTGTCTCCGTTGCGTGCCCTGCAGGAGTAGTAGACGCGGGTGGAGCGAAAGCCGTAACTACCGGCCCGCTCTCGTCACCTGTCGCGTCTACAGCAGCAACACGAATAAAAGACGGCACACGACTACAGGGCAATGCGGTCGTTGCGTCCCCGGCTACAGCCTGTGGGGGCGCCGCATGTGCGGCCGTGTCTTGACCCTGCAACGAAAAAACGTTATCTCCCTGTGGAGTAGTGGCATCTTGCCACTCGCTTGCACTGGCGTGTCCGGACCGAATGCTGCGGCGGCTCGAGCGTCGTCTGCGTCTCTCCTCGGCATCGATCGCCGCGAGTTGAGCGCGATACTCTGCCTCCGCGCACTCGGCATCCTTAATTATCTTGATGTACTGCGCCTCCGCCGCGAGCCTCCGTGCCCACAATGTTGATCACACTTATTGTCCCTAGCTTAGAGTCCCTAAAGCACGCCAATTAAATGAAACCACTTATTTTTCACACACACAATATATTAGACAACAACTCACTAAAGCAACTGTTTTTAATAGAGAATAGAAGTTAGTATCAAAAGTAAAGGAAATATAAAAGACATAGATAATATAAAAAAGGATGGTTGTGGCCGTCGCCAACAGAGCGCCTCACTTCTTATGTAAAAATAGAACTGTCTAATTCACCTTCCCATACTGAATGAATTATAGTATCGGAGGCCAAGATACAGACAGACAGACGGATTGATGGGCAACCAATGATCTTATAAGGGTTCCGTTTTTTTCCATTTGAGGTACATAACGTTAAAATCAGCCAAATGCTTATGCTGCGGTCATAAAGGCATTCCTCTTTTAAATGCAAATCACATATAAATGTGTTTAATTATACGCTAGGGGTCTTAACATCCCATGTACCAAAAACATTACAAAACCTCCACTCTTGAGGGTTAATGACGATACCCTGCGTAATAGCAAACTTCTGATTTGTAAGGTCATGTCCTCCCGCAGCCAGAAAACAAAGAAATATTTCACTCGTGTAATGGATTGAAGTGAGCTTCAAACTTTTCGCATTCACCAAGTTTTCGAACAAATTTATCTCTAGAGAAGCGAGCGCAAATACATCAAACTTGAAGCAATTTCAGACACTTGTTTCATGAGAACGTTTACAAGTCGCTAGAATTAATCCTATAGTTGTAAGTCGCCCAAGTTGAGCAGGAAGGGCTTAGTTTGTTTACTGCTAATCAACCCCGTAAAGGTGCTGATAGATCGGACTATACCAACACTAAAACATCGTACAGTGGTGGTCAGGTTCAAAAATATCTTACCTTCCAAACCTAACAAAAATATCTGAGCATTTGACAAACTATCCTCCTCATCTTAGCGTGTACAACTTCCAATTGCATCCAAAGCTTTCTTGGACCATGATCCAGGATTTGGAAAGTCTGATAATTACAATGAAGCTACTGCCGTCTGATCCTTGCAACCCTTACACAATCTTAGGCAATATAGCCATCAAGCCATGGAATGCCCTCCCAGCTCATGTGTTTCCTCCTTCATACAATTCGGGGTCTTTTAGGCGGGGCGTGAAACGGCATCTCAGCAGGCCATTAGGGTGAGGATGGCAGACACAATGGGTACTTTGTTAGTTATTTTGTGCCTGTCAGCCTCACATTTGGATTTCACGGCCGCTTACCATCAGGCGGAGTGAGGTCATCCTGATTGCCCTTTCTATAAAAAAAAAATATATAGATCGACCCTTTGGATCAGGGGTAGTGACACTTCAGGAGTTGCGGGTTCGATCTTCGCACAGAACAAACATTCGTGTGCATGAACATATCAGATATTTATGCTATGTTTGAATGCTAATATATTTTTGAAGTTGACTGTATCAGACCCCCCTCCCCCTCGCCGCCGCAGATCGCAACAGAGACACCTGCAGCAAAAGCATAGAAAAACAAGTTTTCGTCATTTACTTACTCATTCCTACTCCACACTGAACCGCTTTAAATACTTTTTCACCAAATATTAATATAAGAGATTTTTAAATTTAGTCAAATTAGATTCCTGGAAGTTTGAACACAGCGGAAGATTTTTTAGATTTATACGTTCATAACTCTTTTAATAAATAATTTATGAAAAAAAAGGAAAATCCAGAGACATGCTTAAAATAGCCATAGATATTCAGAAAAAAAATTAAATGTAATGTCCCACACACTTGATAATTATTGAAAGTAATTTTAAGTAGAGTGGACGTATTTGTACAGGTTATGTTGTTATTCTCACCCACCAAGTTTGGAAACTAAATCCTTTTTGCACCGTTCTATTTTTTTTTAATTTTAGCGTTTTATTTTTTTAAACCCACGCTCTTAGTATGGAACATCAAATATCGCTTATTACGAGTACCTAGGTGGGGTGATACGTTTTAGAAGCCCATCAGCATTTCATTATTTCAAAATCAACAGCCTGTGTCGATCCACTGTTGGACGTAGGCCTTCTTCATCTTTTCTATAGTCCGAAAAAAAAAGTTTTTCAACGAGTGCTGGGGATTATTCTGAAAACGAAACGACCGAACCTTTATCCCCTTGTTTCGCACGCACTCTGCCTTTTTTCTTCGACACTGAAGTCCTCACATTAAGCATCACCTTTGTAAGTTAATTCACTGAAAATGTATGCAGATGTTTATTTTAGAACTAAAATAGAACCAAGGATAATGAGTAGGGTCATTATCCTTTGGTCCCATAAAAATAAAATCTCAGGGTGACAAGTCCTATAAAATACAACAACTTTTTTTCTGGCCGCCACTTGGACCAAAAAGAGGATGTCCTTTTGTATGAAGTGCGGTACCTAACAGTTGGTTAGAGACTTGAGTCATAAAACTTTCAATCCAGGTCAATAAACTTGACCGAAGACGGGGAGTTGGGATATGTGACCCCTGTTTCGCTGTGGTGTCGCGCCCCACGTGCTCTAATAGGCAAGTTTTGATTTATCACCCAGCTTGGCTCGGATCAAAATTGCTCTCATGTACAGTATAAAGATTTCCAGTTGAAAAACCGTTTTTTTTTTCGATTCCGATGACCTTGTCAGACATCACTTTGACCACAACAACGACACAATCTGGTGGTTCTAGCAATTTTCTAGCCACACTATAATATTGTTGGTCTAGTAACGCCTTGTTGCTCTAGTGGTTTAAGTACCGGGCCGTGATATTGGGGTTCTAGGTTTGGATCCCGGGTCGAGCGAAAAAAAGTATGTGTCGAATTTTTCGAACATACTCGAGATTGTGATCACTAATCCGCATTTGGCAAGCGTGGTGATTAAGCCTAATCCCATTATAGTAGCGATAACTTGGTTTCGATGATGGAGGCCTTGGCCCTGCAGTGGGACAAACTGTCCCACTGCAGGCTACACCATAGGCTAATACTTCTTTTTTTTACTTTACTATAGTACTAAAGATGAATTAGATTTTGATCCACGACCTTAAAGATTCAAAATCAAAGATTTTTACGATTGATACAGACAGCTGGTATGCCGCCGTCCACCTCCACAGGAGAGGTCGACAAGCTTAAGGGGGTTGCCCCACTTTGGGTCAGATTGTCACAAAAAAGGAGTATGAGCATCAAATCGAGAGTGATGGAACTTGCGCGGAACCGGGCAGGATTCCTAGCTAAACGTGGTGATGGCAGGTGGATTAAACTCATAACCGGTGCCCTTAGGACAAGCAGACAAAATTCAGACTGTTCAGTGTCGACTATACCACAAAACATCGTGGGGATTACAAGGAGCTACACAGGGCTCAGGATTGAGACTCTCGCATAAGGAAGGTACTAACGGGCGTCTGCACTGCGACAGTACCTGACCAATAGTAAGGCTATCTTTTACTTATGCCCCAGTCACATATATATTCGACAAAATGCTGAACCACTCGTGATTTTTACACTGCGTAAATATTTTACTATGTCGCTTTTAATCGAATTAAATATTCGCTCGAACAACTTCTGCCCAGTAATTAGGAAATAACGTCAAAGAAGTTTAGGACACTGTTCTTTGGTCGTGTCAACTCGTATCTTGCGGATTTGAAACTCTTTACAAACTTATTATTTCTTGTAACTGTAGTTTGAAAGGAGCTTATTGAATAGGCTTTTTGATAATGAACAGCTATCGTCTGTCTAATCCACACAAAAGAATACTAAATAATTTATCCAAAATTGCTGAACAAATTATTATATTTTTATATTTGAGGCCAATTACGAATAAAAACACTATAGTGGTCGATGCTAAAGTGACGTCATTTCCAGATGATTAGTTTTTTAGATTTTCACGTTGAATTATAACTTTAATGTATCAAGACGGGAATTAAAACGATATTTATTATGTGAAACAACATTGTGTACTCACATATTTGGCTCGACGTTTCGACTACGTTACAGCAGCCGTGGTCACGAGTGGACTCCGCTCGTGACCAAAGAACTGTGTCCTAAACTTCTTTGACGTTATTTCCTAACTACTGGGCAGAAGTTGTTCGAGCTAATATATAATTCCGTTAAAAGCGTAATAGGAAAATAATTACGCAGTGTAAAAATCACGAGTGGTTCAACCAGCGGAGTCCGCTCGCGACCACGGCTGCTGTAACGTAGCCGAAACGTCGAGCCAAATATGTGAAAACACAATGTTGTTTCACATAATAAATATCGTGTTAATTCCCGTCTTGATACATTATAATTTCCAGATGATGTTAGGATGTTCTTAATAACATGGACTAATCCATGCTAATACGGAATTTGTGCTTTTTGACGTATAATTACTGACTGACCGGATGGCGCAATTGGTAGTGACCCTGCCTTTTACGCCAAAGGTCGTGGGTTCGATTTCCACCCTGGACAAACATTCGTGCGATGAACACTTGTGTTTGTTCAGTGTCTGGGTGTAATATATGTATTTAAGTATATATTTGTGTTCCTCTGTTGCCTGATACCTGTAACACAAGTGCTTAAGCTACTTAGTACGGAATCAGGTCAACCTATGAGATGTTGTGAGAATAAAAAAAAATTACGTAAAAAGCTTGTACAGTCCCATCCAACGTGATCCCATCACGGTCATTTGGCACGTGGCAAAATTCGGAACTAACGCTGTTTCTTTTATAAGTGTGTGAGTGCTTTTGACAATTTTACATGGAAAAATATTCTACAGCGTCCCCATGTAAATGTCACTGAAGTGACTTCTGATCTTGGTCGGTCTGAATAAGCAAGAAAAGTGTGAAAAGACAACAACATCATTTCACTCAAAGTAAGTTTCTACTTAGCTTGTAATCTTCTAATTGAATAAACCATCTACAAATTTAACAAATAACTAGAAAGCTTCGAATTCGCTTTTAAAACTTTACTTTAAAATTTTAGAGTGGTAGGTAGCAGCAAAATTAATAGGCACCTACAATATTTTTTTAAAAGTGTCATGAAAGTGTTTGAAATAGTAGAGCAAACGCAGAGCCAATGGAAATAGAAAAATGAAGCGAGTGTTTTAGAACTAATGTTTTTTTATTATCGATTCACTCTAAAAGTTTAGAAGCCGTTGCAAAAAAAATATGAAAACTACTAATTGGGGTTATAAACCCAATGGCCCTGGCTTGCAGCAACCTTTCATACGCAAACAAAAATATGTACATAAGCCAAGATAAAAGATCGAGTTACCTAATCTCTGATTTTCCATCCTACACCACATTTTGGTTCCATGTCTTCACTCAAAATCAAAATATCTTTATTTAATTTAAGGCATAGAATTATAATAACAGTAGAAGAATAGTTTCCTTACTGCTGTCACCTCAAATTTAAAGCACAAATTTGGTTTTTCAAGTTGGTACTACGTACGTAGTATCAACATAAAAATCCTAATTAATGTTACCAGTAAAAAAATATTTCCCTAAAACATGGGAAATGGTTATTGTAGAAACTAGAACAACGCTAGATACTTGTGTATCTACCTCACTGTGATAATTTAATTAGTTGGCAAGTTGTGTTTGGAATTTTGATATTTATGATGCCTTGATCATATAATAATAAATACGAAATAAATAAATAAAGAGCTACCTACTTATTTTAATGGTTATCAGGTAGTTTTAATTCGTGTACAATGTGGATCCATGTATTGCACTGTCAGAAACACATCAAGCTACATAAATCTTAAAATTATTATTAAATAAATAAATTCTTGCTTATTTATTTTTTAACATATAAAAGTTCCGGTACCCGCACTCACGCAGCGAAACACATTAGAGACACTGTTTCACGCTGTAAACATCAGTAGCAACTGATTGGACAACCGCCATATGTAATTTAGCAGAGTTTATTTTTTATAAGAACTAAAAGACAGATCAGACACTACCGAATAACCAACGTTACTAAGCAACCGATAGGGTAATGCTCCAACAAATCTACCGCTGATTCGGAATGTCAACTTCTCACTAGCAACACACACGCATTAAAGACTTTCGTCTTGAGACACTGCGGTCTATCTAGGACCGAAAATAATATGCTACGTTAATTCCCGAACGCTGCCCCGCTGATTTGGATTCGTCTTTCGACCTTCTTTAGCGTGATTGATTGTACACAATATGTATTTAGTAAAAAACTCTAAACTGATAGAGATGTCACAGAGAACGTGCAGAATGACAAAGCGACAACTACAAATAAATGTAAAAAAATCCGTTATTATTCGATTCTTACCTCTATTTCAAACTCGTTTCCTTAAATATCACTTGAGGTACTTTGAAAAATTGTTTTACCCTGAGGTGTGTCTGTCTCTATTAAAAGCTTAATTGTCAAGTGGAGTAATCGAATTATTTATACATTGTGGCTAAACTCAAACTGAATACTTTATACATAACAACTTTATTATACATTGTGGCTAAACTCAAAACAAAATATCGCCTAGCTGTATTCCATCAAACGCTGCCCTGTGTACTTTACAAACAGCCAAAGATTAAGTCCACAGCTCGGGCTTGAGTCACGACCCACTGTATTATCCATTGCTGATTTAAAACAGAAAATTGAACTACCTGAGGGCCATTGGTACGGATAGGGATGTTCATGCTCGGATTGTTTTCAAATCCGCATTAAAATACATAATATCTACCCCGGAAAAAACTCATTTATTTTCTTATTTTTATACAACCCATAAAACAAACAAAACATATTTGGTAAGTAATGTAATAGTTATATTATACAATATAACTAAAACTTTATAGTTATCACTTTGATGCACTGACTGCATCAATAATTATACCTTACGATAAAATTTGCACATGTTTTCGTCATCAGTGGTGTCTCTTTGGTTTTAAATGTTTGGTAAAATTTTAAAGTTTTAATTTTATATCTTCATTGCAATAATTCAATGTTTTCGGTCACATAAATTAATCAATATTAGAAGATTTTCCTTCAATTATTCATAGATTACAAGACTTCCTAGATTGAATTTAATCAACATTCAATTATTTATTATTGTCAGATTAGTGGATTAATTAAATAAAATTATTGGTAGCCTTCATTCAAATCGATGCAGTTATTAGTTGCAAAAACCATAAAATCTTACTAGGCTTGTTGTGGATTTATTTCATGGAAAAATTTTAGTAGACCTCCGGTGAATTTTATAAAAATATTGCTTGATTTGTGTTATTAAATTATTATAGACTTTCGGTATATTCATTTCGTAAAATAAATTTAAACATCCTGTCAATTAATAAGTTAAAATTATTAGTGGATATAATGTTAAAGAAATAATTGGTTTAAATTTAGCTTCTGGTCATCGAATAAATTAAATTCTTACTTGACTTCCTGCGGGCTGAGCGAATATAAACAGCTGTGAAGCGAAAATAAGTCAGTCTGATTCGAAATTTAATCAAGTATATATAAGTATTATTCGTTATAATTGCTGTTAGGATTCCAACCTTGTTGCTTTTTTCTTGTGGATGTTCATGGGCGGCGTTTATTATTTACCATTAAGTAACTCGCTTTTTGTCTATAGCATAGCATAAAAACAGACTGTACCTACCTAGTTCCGGAATTGAAAATTGATAAATGTCTTTTTAAATCCTCAGAGTTCCGGTACTGTATTGAAAGCTCTACCTTAGGCTCATTGGCAGGGACGCGAGGGTCTGTTTATTCGCGCTTACACCCGTTTCCCCATCAATCACTGGACCCCAGTTTTTCGGGGCTATCGGTCCCGGGGGCTCTTGCAAGCGACAGGCGCGTCCGTTGACAGAATGCGTCGAGTATGACATCCATTCCCATGGGCAGGATTAGCATTTTTTGCGGTCTGATTATTAATGAAGACGCAATGGTTTGTGAAACGGCGAAAATATTTTTGGGCATTTGAGATAGTCATTTTTGGCCTTTTACAGCACCTATTTTAAAATCTTCTTCATCTTATCGTGCAATTCCCGGTTGCGTCTAAAGCTAAGGGTAAAAGCCCAGGGTACGCTTAGACCATAATTCAGGATTGGGAGGGTCTGGTAATTACAATGAGACGACTGCCGTCTGACCTTCGCAACTCTTTAACAGGGGAACGAGACCAACTGAATCATTGTAACACGTTTCAGAAACTTTTTCTGAAATGTGCAGGTTTCCTCACGATGTTTTCCCTCACCGCCGAGCCGGTAATGGTAGAAATACGCACATAGATTTGAAAAAACCATTGGTTTCGTACTCGGATTCGAACCTCGACCACCTGCGCGGAAGGCGCGTTCGTATCCATTGAGCTGTCATCGCTTTTATAGTAACTTCACAAAAAAAAAATTACGTACGAAAATCATGTTTGCAAGAAAACATCAGCAACTCCAAACCGAACTGAAGTGGGAACAGGTGGGCCCAGCTTTTCAAAAATTGGGAAAACTCTCTTATGATATTCGTAACACAGGTGCTTGAGCTACCTATCTTGGAGTCAGATCAATGTATGTGATGTTGTGGAATATTTATTTATTAATTTTATTATTTACTAGCTGACCCGACAGACTTCGTCCTGTCAAAAAAATTTTGTAATGTGGCAACAAATATGAACTTAATTTAATAGCAATAAAACTCAAATTGATTCTACGTTTTAGTTAGAATACGTTTGTATGTGAAAAAAAAGGGCTGTTTTTAGGGTTTTCCCGACAATTATTCTATTTTTTCTCGCCGTAAGAACCATCCTTGGACTTCAACGAACATTTTTAAAAAAGAATTGGCCAAATTGGTCCAGGCGTTGTTGAATTATGCGCTTACCACATTTTGCGATTCATTTTTATATTATAGATTTGTTGGGAAAAGACCTCGTAGTTTAGTCTAAGTAAAAAAAATACACAACCATAATAAAATTTATGGTATGCCTAAATAATTATTGAGATAAGAAAATTGACTGATTATTCGGAAGCATTTTCGTATTGTTGTTCTAGTAGTTAATGCTAGGTTTACCAACGGCAACTAAATTGACATTCTACTCGTAATTACAGTAGGTAGGTATATCCTGAATGAGTTTAAACGATGGTACAAAACATGCTAGGTTATGATTGATTTCAATTAATTTAACAACATAATAATGGGGACTTCAAAGGGTTTAGAATTTGTAATGGACTTCAGTATAATGCTCGAAATTTGCTTTGTTCTTTGACTGATTCGCCTTGGGATAATGTAGATTTCTTTATTTCCGAAGATAGGAAATCTTCGATGGCTCAGTGACCCAATGTGGATCTTGCCCCCTGACAAAAAAATGCGCCATGCCTCCCTATCTTGTGCCAAACCTGACCACCGTCCGACAACACTCGTTTGGATCAATCGTGTGAACGCTGCTTCTGATGCAAGGGTTGCGGGTTCGATCCCCGCACAGTACAAACATTTGTGTACATGAACATGTCTGTTTGTATTGGACTGGGTCTGTTGTATTATAAGTATGTATTTACAAAAGAAAAGTATTAAATGCATATATTTGTAATTTTGCTGTTGGTTCTGATATCCGTAACACAGGTGCTTGAGCTGCCTATCTTGGAGTCAGATCAATGCATGTGATGTTGTGAAATATTAAAAAAAACATTGCTGGACTAATTCAGAAAATCGCTTAGTTGCGGGACGTTATTCAAATGATTATATTATTAATGAAATATACAGGCGTTTATGGGCGGCGGTAGTCGCTTACCATCAGGTGATCCATCTGCTCCTCTGCCACCTATAGCATAAAAAAAAACATGGTCATTTATCTTCCATATATTTTACATATAATGTCATCTCACGTCACTTTAATCAACCAGGCCAGATTTGAGCGTTTCCTTCATGCCACTCATTATTTTCTCTCACTGCTGTGCTAGAATGGAACAATACGTATTATAAGTTTGAAATATTCAGTGTTGCTATCTGAACCCAAAAAATAAATACATCTTCCGAAAGAGACAATTGATGAAAATGAGGGGGATACTATTATGGTGAACGTCTAGTAAAACTTATTCTTTGACGTGGGAAACTAACAAAAACTGAGATAATAAAGTAAATAGAATAGTGGACTATAATATAACCAAACATTGAATGCTTCGGGAATGTCGAAATGTGAATTCAAACAAATAGTTCGAACAATTATTCATGCTATCCAACTTTATGTGCAAATTACTCGGTTCACCGAAAACGCATTTACATTAATTTGCCCATATCACTTCTATTTGGTGAAAATAATTAATTAATGTAACATTGTGTTTCCAGGTACCCGATCTGCATAATTTTATTGGGTTGCATCCAGAATTTCAGAGAACATTCAATTTCAATGTGTTCATGTCGATTTAGTGTTAAAAACCATAGTTTTTTATACCTCAATGCATCACAAACATTGATCTGACTCCGAGATAGGTTAGCTCAAGCACCTGTGTTACGGATATCAGAATCAACAGTGGGACTACAAATATATACATTTAATACTTTTCTTTTGTAAATACATACTTATAATTATACATAGAAAACACCCAGACTGATACAAAGAGACATGTTCATGCCCACAAATGTTTGTACTATGCGGGGATCGAACCCACAATTCTTGGACCACAAGCAGCGTTCATTACCACTGCTCCAAACGGGTCGTCAAAAAGCCACAAATACCTACAGTAACATAGATCAACGTAGTGATTCCGAAAAGGCCTTTGCTTGAAATTAAGGCAGTGTAGGCCAAATAAAAAAAAAATATTTTTACCCAACCATAATATACTTACAAAAAATTATTCACTAACAATCTTATCTAAGCGTGTAATTCCCAAAGTTTTCGGAGCCCGGGGTAGGCTTGGAACATGATCCAGGTTTCGGCAAGTCTGTTTATTACAATGAAGCGGCTGCCGTCTGACCTTCGCAAGCCTTAGACAGGGGAACTAGACTAATCGGATCATGGTTCCACTTTAAGAATGATTATCTTTAATATTGTAGGTGAGATCCACAAATGTTGAGACACTATCTGAGACGTGCAAGTTTCCTCACGATGTTTTACCTCACCGCCGAGCTAATGATAGAAAATGCACATAGATTAGAAAAGTCCAGAGATGAATGCTCGGATTGGAACCACGACCCTCCTTTATGGAAGCGCGTTATTATTCACTGATCATTCATCATTATCACTTCAGCCAATAGATGTCCACTGTTGGACAAAGGCCTCCCCCAATGTTCTCTACACATACCTGTGCTGTGCCGCTCGTATCCAATGAATTCCCGCGACCTTCTCCAGATCGTCGGTCCAACTTGTAGGGGGCCTGCCACGGCCCCCCACAAGCCTGCTGCGACTTCCTGTACGTCTACAATCGCCCTATAATTACTCAATAGCCATCTATTAGAATTGAATGAAAATTGACGCTGATTAGGTATTTGGAAGAATTTTCGTTTTGTTATTCCATTAGATAATGCTAGGTTTACCAATAGCAGTTTAAATAATAACAAAACATTACTGTAGGTAAAGCCTGAATGAGTCTAAGTGAATGCTACGCAGTATAGCTGATCCGTTAGTGACGACCCGTTTGGCACAATGGTTTGAGCGCCGATGACACTAAAAAACTTTTTTTTAAGAAACATGGGCTAGTAAAAGAAAAAAAGTTTTATACAAAGGCGCTAAGTCTTCTGATTGTATACAAATAGATTTGTATTGATTATTCAACAATGACAAGATGCTAACCACCTATCATTGTACACCTCGTCCTGCAGTTTATTAGTATTGGATTGAAGTGCGATAAACACTTGTGTTTGTTCGGTGTCTGGGTGTAATATATGTATTTAAGTATATATTTGTGTTCCTCAGTTGTCTGATATCTGTAACACAAGTGCTTAAGCTACTTAGTACGGAATCAGGTCAACGTATGAGAGGTAAAAAAAAACGTTGCAATCAACGTCTCAGATGGGCAGGACATGTTGAACTGGACCAACTGGAAGCCACAACAGAAGAGACCAAGGGAAAGGCCTAAGAAGAGATGGTGCGATTTCATAGAAGATCTTAAGGCGATGAAAAGTTTACGAACTGGAGACGGACAGCCAGGGATCGCGCTTGGCAGTCCATAGTAAAAGTAGCCAAGACCCACAAAGGGTCTTAGCGCCGAAGAAAGTACAGTAAGTAAGTTGTAAGGTAGTTAACTACTAAGGATATAGGTAAACGTAGACTTTATAGTAGAGGCAGCTTAGCTAAACAAGGTGTTAATTTTCCACATAACTATACATACTATACATCACCTCACATGTTATTAGGTACATAGTAGTTTGAAGTACTCGTAATTTAGCGCAAATGTCATCCATTATAATGAGGCCTAACCACCAAGGGTTGACGGCCCGCCGCTGTTAATTGACAAAGGGACCGGCAATGCGCCAGCCTCATATTGATAGCCCGACAATACCATTATTTGAGATTTATTTGACCAAAATTCTGCTATAGAAATAAATAGGACTTACGTTTGTGTATGATTTCACACTTGAAAAATTCTCTCTCAGGTTCTTTAAGGCCCGATTCGATCAATCTTTATCCGAGGATAAATCTGTGGTATAACGTCAGATTTGTATGGAATGACAGAGCTATACCATAGATTTAGCATCGGATTAAGATTGGTCGAATTGGCCTTTATTGAATTATTTTTTACAGGGGCAGATTTGTAATAAGCTCATTCCACCTTATTACATATCGTGATCTAAAGTTATTACTGCACAAAAGCTCATGTCATCCCGTTACAACACGCAATCTTAAAAGGGGCTGGCACGAGTTTTGTTCCGGGACTATCCTTAGTTCGCGATATGGAATAAGGGGGGCAGTGTTCATCCAAAGTCGGTATACTTAGCTACACTTGTCTTAGGGCTACACTTTGTTTCACGAGTGAATGAACGAATGACATTATAAACCAGCAAAAAACAATATGTATTGTTCTGCGATTCGTGGTAATGATACCCAGGGATATTTTTGTTAAGTTGGTAGTATAGGTAATGTCAAAAATCAAAAACAGCTGTGATAATGTCAACGCCATTTTGAATTCCCTAGGATATTAGTTATTCTGTCAAAATTGACGGTCTAACGATTTACAATTGGAACAGGTGTTGACTGTTGTATGAGTAGAATAAAATGCGAATTTCTTTACAATAAGATTAATAAGTTATCATAATTCACTTAGTACCTTTGTCACGCAATGGCATGGACTAAAATACTCTTTTCGCTTTAGCGTGATATAGGTGAACGGAGGGGCCTCGAAACCAGGCGAAATCGAGGTCTATTTAGCCTTACCCCTGCAAGCGGGGCTCTGCAGGGGTGGACCTTTACTTCCCTAGCTTCTTGTGGGAACTATATGGATATTGTAGACATAATAGACGACCATTTAAATTCTACCGAAGAGGTACTAGGTACCTCCGAGGCTATGCTCCTTGGCAGCGATACTGAGGAGCATACGAACACTGCCGGAGCACCTGGGACTGAGGGACCAGGTACTTCCAATGCAGAGTCGACCCCTCTGGGCGCAAAGCACCAAAGGGACACGTCGACCAAGGGGCCAGAGAGTAAACCCAGGGTTAAGCTCTCTGGAGCTGATAGAAAACTAATATATCGGCTTGTAGCGAAGGGTATGACCTTCGAGCAGGCGCTAGAACTGCGCATGAGTGAAAAGGCCAAGCAGAGGACCCGAGAGGAGGGGGAAACGAGGGAGCGGGCGTCAAAGCGCCCTCTCAATACCTCGTCTACCTCGAATCAAGGTAATCCCACCAAGGCACCGACACTTGGCGAGCCTTCCACCTCGAAGCCTACCTTTAAGGAGGTTGCTGGGTCCGTCACGTGCGGCATCATAGACGCCCTGGGTAAAATTGACCAGGGGAGGGTCGAAATGCTCCAAGGTGCTATCTTGGAGTGTATTGACACCTCAGACGATGGTGACGGCCCCAGCTTTATTGAATGCAAACCGCGCTCGGGTGGCATCCTTAACAAAACACATAACCCCCCCCCTTCGTAAAGAAACAGACACAACCTAGGCACCTATATATAATCCTATCCCATCCCTCCGTCTTAGCTAAATTCCCTAACCCTTCCCCTCCCAGTCCCCCAAAACAACACAATGATTAAGGCGATACAAGTAAACCTCCAGCACTCAAAGGCAGCCACAGCTGCCCTTTGCCAAAGATTCCTCTCTGAGGACCTGGACATCGCCTTGATCCAAGAACCGTGGGTGAATAAAACCACGGTAATGGGGCTAAACTCGGCAGGTAAGATATTAAGTAACTCCTGCGGAGTGAGGCCAAGAGCATGCATGCTCTTCAAGAGAGATATAAATTACCTCCCGATCCCTTCGCTGTGTACAGACGATGCTGTTGCAGCGTATATAGACCTCCCCGGGGGGAAAGGTGCAGAGACACTCATAGTCAGCTCCATGTACCTACCCGGAGAGGACCAGGATCCGGTGAACAAGGTGACACCGGTAGTGGAATATTGTCTGGAGAGAGAAACCCAGCTGCTGGTGGGTACCGACTGCAACTCCCACCACACATCATGGGGCAGCTCCGACACGAACGCAAGAGGTGAGTCCTTGTTTGACTACTTGCTCACCAACAATCAATTTGTTCTTAACGTGGGTAGCAAACCAACCTTTACCACACGTTCTAGGCAGGAAGTACTAGATATAACATGGTGTTCAGGTAATCTCGCACACCGAGTAACCAATTGGCACGTCTCAGATGAGCCGTCCTTGTCCGACCACACCCATATTAGGTACGACATAATATGCTCGGGAACAAAGGAACCGAACACGTACCGAGACCCCAAGGGAACAGACTGGGAGGGCTTTAGGAACTCCCTTAGGTTATACCTTGGAGATTTTAAATACATTAAAACTGTGGACCAAGTGGAAGCCGCAGCAGAGGACTTAGGCAGAAGCCTAATGAAAGCGTATCTAGAAAATTGTCCTCTTAAGACCACTAAGAGCAATAGGAACGCGCCTTGGTGGAACAAAAACCTGGAGCATCTGAGGCAAAAGGCCCGTGCCTTATTTAATCAGGCAAAAAAAGACAAGAACTGGGATGCTTACAGGAAGGCGCTAACACGCTTCAATAGGGAGCTCAGGAAAGCAAAAAGGAGATCCTGGCAAAAATTTTGCGGGTCCATCAAAGACACTGCCCAAGCTGCCAGGATCCACAAAATATTAGCCAAGACACCTGAATCCCATCTAGGCCTGCTAAGGAAAGCGGACGGATCTTTCACGGAATCCCCGGAGGAAACACTGAGACTGCTTGCTCAAACGCACTTTCCGGAATCCGTGTACATTAATAACGAAAGAGAACTCCAGGACAGTAAGTCTCCGGACAGGAAACCGCGGAATGAAGACTGGAGGAGAGCTTCCGTTATTTTTCGTCCCCAACAGATAAGTTGGGCCATTAGGAGCTTCAAGCCTTATAAATCTGGTGGGGTCGATGGTATTTTCCCGGCTATATTGCAACGGGGCGAAGATATCATCATCTCAACGCTGATAAAACTTTACCGTGCAAGCTTTGCTTGGAGTTATCTGCCATCAGCGTGGACTCGGGCGAGGGTCACTTACATCCCCAAGGGAGGGGACAAAGACAAATCACAGCCCAAGTCCTACAGACCGATAAGTCTCACCTCATTCCTACTAAAAACGATGGAAAAGGTGTTAAACAGTCACATCAGGGCAACATACCTCGTTGAAAAACCCCTGAGTGCAAGACAACATGCCTACCAAACAGGCAAGTCCACGGAAACGGCACTTATTGATCTGGTGGACAGAATTGAGAAAGCCATAGAAGACAAAGAAATTGCACTCTGTGCCTTTCTCGACATCGAAGGGGCTTTTGACAACACCAACTTCGATGTTATAACACGTAGCATGGTGAATCGTGGAATCGACGATACCACCACCAGATGGATGGGATCCATGCTACAAAATCGAACTGCAACAACAACGTTGATGAATAAAACTCTTCATTATAGAGTGACCAGAGGGTGTCCACAGGGCGGAGTCCTATCACCCCTTCAATGGTCATTGGTTGTTGACAGTCTCATCTGTGAGCTCAATGAAGCCAGATTCCTGACTCAGGGTTACGCAGATGACATAGTAATAATGGTCATAGGAAAATGTCCTAGCACCATTTCCAGTCTTATGCAAAGGGCCCTACGAATAGTAGAAAACTGGTGCACAAGACACGTGCTAACAGTCAACGCACGGAAGACGGTCTTAATCCCGTTTACCAAAAGAAGGAAACTAGAGGCGCTTCACGCCCCAACACTTCTTGGTACGAAGCTATGCTTGTCCAACGAGGTCAAATATCTCGGAGTCTTTCTAGACCAAAAACTAACATGGAACAAGCATCTCGACTACATTACTAGAAAGGCAAAAATAGCGATGGGGGCAAGCAGTAGGTTGGTGGGGCTAAAATGGGGGCTACGGCCCAAGGCCGCACTCTGGATTTATAAAACCATAGTGAGGCCGATCGTCACTTATGGCTGCTGTGTGTGGTATAAGAAGACGCACCAACTCAACTGCGTGGAGAACCTCAGCAAAGTTCAAAGAACAGCCTGCCTTATAGCCACTGGCGCTCTTTCGTCCTCTCCCTCTGCAGCACTGGATGCCCTCCTGAACATTCCACCTCTGCACATTCACGTGCAGATGGAAGCGAGGATGGCCATTACGAGAGCAAAAATCAGAGGAAGGACGAGATGGCAATCTAGGGTCATAGGTAACCTCTACAATGAACTAATGAAAATTCCGGTCATGGATATGCCCTCTGACTCCATGATCCGTGAATACCGCTTCGATAAGCGGTTTACAGTCTTGTTACCTAGTAGACAAGACTGGGAGGCTGGAACTCCCGGAAATGTTAAGCAGAATGACATCGTTTGGTATACGGATGGTTCCAGGAGGCAAGGCGTATCCGGGGCGGGATTTTATAATGATCGCTTCAGAATACGCAAATTCGCCAACCTGGGTCGCCATACCACAGTGTACCAAGCAGAAGTCTTCGCAATAATTGGCTGTGTCCAAGAGAGTCTGCAAATGAATCTCCAGAATAAGAAGATATTCATCTTCTCAGATAGTCAAGCTGCCCTCAAGGCGTTAACATCCTGTGAACTTGACTCCAAACTCACTAGCGAGTGTGTCCTGCTCCTAAACCAGCTTGGCAATGCCAACATCGTAAATCTGATTTGGGTACCGGGACACTGCAATATCAGAGGCAACGAAGTCGCTGACGTGCTAGCAAAGGCCGGGGCAGAGAGCCCACTACTCGGACCGGAACCAATAAGTGGCGTTCCAGCCTGCATGGTCAGGTTCGAGTTAAAAGAGTGGGAGCATAAGCAAAGCACTGAATATTGGAAAAGACTACCTCGACTAGAACAGTCTAAGGCGTTGATACAGGCGTTCGATCAGAGACGAGCTGTAGAAATAATAAAACTGAGCAGAGGACATGTTAGGGCACTCACTCGGACCCTCACAGGTAGAGGATTCGATCCCGGTCGATTTTTCTAGTCCCGGGATTTCGGGATTATCGACTGTTAATACCGGGATCCCGGGATAGTCCCGGGATTTTATTGGTAAAGAA
Source organism: Marasmia exigua (assembly GCA_019059595.1). Taxonomy (NCBI): domain Eukaryota; kingdom Metazoa; phylum Arthropoda; class Insecta; order Lepidoptera; family Crambidae; genus Marasmia; species Marasmia exigua. The sequence goes on along the minus strand of CM032465.1, from coordinate 27,067,438 downwards.
AATGGTAGCAATTAAAAAGAAGTAAACATATCAAAATCAACCTTTTATTTTAAATCTTTACTTAAATCTTCAAAAACAAAACAAAATTATTATTTCTTCTAATAAAATTAACAAACTAGGCCCTTATAAAAAATATTGCCTAGTTTGTTTTTTTTATATTTTACAAAAAACTTTACTTTTTTTTATATTTTAAAAAATCAACTTCTAATATTTGTCAAAAGAGATCAATGTTAATAGGACTACTAATATTTTAAATAAAATAGACCAGGAACTATAATTTACTTATTTAAGCCACGAAAATAAAATCTAAGAAATAACAACGCATCCAACGTCTCATCCGAAAGCATGCTTCTTAATTTGTTGCACAAATATTAAGCAGGGCAAAACGCGCGTTCAGGCTCGACGGAAGTTGGAGGAATCGTCAATAATTTTTTATAAGCCTTCTCCAAATTATGACCTCGTGTGGAACTAGCCTCGAGTCCCGAAAATCCCGGGATTCATTGGATTTAATCCCGAGATTTTCGGGACTAAAATATGATCGGGATTCCGGGATCCCGGTTTTCGGGATCCCGGGATCGAATCCTCTACTCACAGGGCACTGCAAATTAAATAAGCACCTGCACAACATGGGCCTTTCAGATACCAAAATCTGCAGGTTCTGTCGCGAGGACGAGGAAACGATTATCCACGTCCTCGGCGAGTGCATAGCGCTGCACCGGTGCAGAAGCCGGCACCTGGGAGCACACATGATCTCAGCAGACGAGATCAAAAGCTCCCCCATCAGCTCCATTCTCGGGTTTATCCTGGAACTGGAGCTACATGAGGTGCTGTAATAGGTTACGGGGCTGCCACAATAGATCATCTACTGGTCGCAGTGGCTATGAGACGCATGGCTCACCCCATTTCTAACAAATAATAATAGATATAGGTGACAGAATGTCAAAATCTATACATTTTTCACGTTACTCTCTTTGTCCTGCTGTCACCGATATCATGATAAAGATAGCAAAGGAACTATACTCCTTTCGTATCTATATACTCATTATATAGACAATGATATTATTGCATAAACAATGTAAAAACCAATCAAGGTATTGTAGAGTACAAATTGTTTTGGAGTCGTTCCAACACAATATGATGAATGTTCTGAATGATCCAATGAACCGAATGATCTGAATGAGCTGAATGATCCGAGTGAGCCAAATGAGCAGAATGATCCGATGAGCCGAATCATCCGAATGAGCTAAATGATCCGAGCTAGTCGAATGATCCGAAGGAGCGGAATGAATCACTAATCTATCTGAGAGTGGATGTTTCAAATGAAGCGTTTCACTGTTCCGCGTCTCTGCACTGATCCACATGCAAATGTTATAATCTTTTGAAAGATACATTTTTGTCAGGTCTAATAGTACCTTTGTTCGGTTTTCGTGGTTAAACTCGACATTATAGTCATATAATGACGGACTGCGGGCGCTTTGAAATTGATCTGGTAAATGTTAATTGAAATTAACCACAATGTCCTTATTATCTGATGGGCTTTAAAGTTCGATGAGCCAGGCCTTTCAAGTGGATACTGTTATTACTATTACTATGATTTGACTGCCTCGGTGGCGTAGTGGCTAGTGGGCCGCGATAAAGCGACGGCTGCGCAAGAGGTCCCGGGCAGGGGCAAAAAATTTTTATCTTAGGTTTCGGTAAGAAATTCTTAACGTCAGCCCGGAGTCTCTAAGATGGCGGTCTTGTACCCCCGTGCCTCAGAAAGCGCGTTAAGCCGTTGGTCTTGCGCCCAATCCCTCTCCGGTCGTGTTCCCATAGGGCCTAATTTCGAGCAGACGTTACGATCGAATCGAAGTTTCTCTCTTTTTCATACGCGCTGGTTGTCTCCTTTATTTGGATGCGACAGATATATTCTTGTTTGTTGCGGGACGGCTTTAAAATAAGCCACCATGGTGTCCCATAGGAATATGAGGGTAAGGGAATATTGAGTGCCCTTTGTTAGCCGTACGTGGCTGATCGTTGCGAATGGCTGCCGTAGCCGTAATTGGTTTGAGGATATTATTATGATATTATTATTCTATGATATTACTAGAACTGACAACAAGTTTTTTTACGTAAGAGGCGACAATGGAGCAAGCTGAGCACCTGCTGGTAACTAATCATCGTCGCCTATGTTCACTTGCGAGAAATAAATAAATAATAAAAAAAAGATACTTAATAAGTCATATTTATCTTATAATATTTTCTCATTTTTCGGTTCAGGAATTACTGACTCGTCGGTAAGTACCTACCTAGAATTTTTTTATTGGATGATAATAACAGGTATGTTTAAAAATATTTTTAATTTAATCAGTACTAGTAAATGCTAGCGGATTTAATATTGAGTATTTACTTATATTGCGATCAACGGCCTGATGGTCTGGTGGGTTAAGTACCGGGCCGTGATCTCGGGGTCCTGGGTTCGATTCCCGGGTCGAGCGAAAAGTATGTTTCGAATTTTTCGAACATAGCTCGGGTTTGTGATCACCAATCCGCATTTGGCAAGCGTGGTGATTAAGCCTAATCCCATCATAGTAGCGATAACTTGATTTCTATGATGGAGGCCTTTGCCCTGCAGTGGGACAGTTTATAGGCTGACACTTTACTTATATTGCAAACGATGAACCCCCTGTGACTCAAGCTCAAACAAAGCTTGCCAGCAATAGCTATCGCCCTATCTTTTCTATAGAGGTAAAAAAGAAGCACATTTACCTAACAATGGTCAAACACGGAAAGGTAAAGACGAAACAATGGAATAAGTAACGAATGTAACAATAGAAGATCACAATCTACGCGAATAAAACGCTAATGACGATGGTATATCTTATCCCCAACAGTTTACGACAGTAATTTGGAAGGATGGGAATTTTCCTAGCGGACAAGCTGGTGAGTGTACCTACATGTTTTTTTTCGATTTACTGGACGTTTGTTCAAGTGAATACCTAAATAACTACAAGGAAAGTATGACAGCGTGTTTTTAGGGTTCCGTAGCCAAATGGCAAAAAACGGAACCTTTATAGATTCATCATGTCTGTCTGTCTGTCCGTATGTCACAGCCACTTTTTTCCGAAACTATAAGAACTAATACTATTGAAACTTGGTGAATAGATGTATTTTGTTAACCGCATCATGGTTTTTACACAAATATAGGAAAATATAAAAAATTGGGGAGTCCCCATTCTTAATTTTTTTTTATCAAACCCATATAAGTGGGATATCTACGGATAGGTCTTTACAAATGGTGTTAAGGTATCTAATTTTTTTTTCTAAACTTAATACTTTGCGCAAGAGCACACTTTACACGTATTCCTATTTTAACTTTTTGTTATCTACTTTATTATTTTATTATACGGGTCTCTAAGGTGATTTCTTTATTGATATTTAAGAATAATGTAACCATCGCTGTTGGGTTTGCAATTATTAATTAAGTCGATTATTATTGTATTAGCTTAAGCCTATTGTAAACTTGTTTGTTGGTTCTTTGCAATAAATAAAAAAAAAGAAAAAAAAAGAGACGCTCCCAAAGTGGTAAAATGTGTGCCCGGGGGGGCTCTCCCCATCTAAATTATAAAACAAAAAAATATAAATGATATCCATTACAATGAAAACTAAATACAAAAATTGGTTTGAATTAGATTTAATAAGTAGTTTTTTTAATACGTAATAAACCGTAAACCGCAATTTACTTTCCATATTATCTTATTTGCTGCTACGGAACCCTTCATGGGCGAGTCCGACTCGCACTTGGTCGGTTTTTTATGTAATAGATGAGAAAAGTATACGGATTGTTGGTAAGTAATTGCCGCCATCCATGGATACCCGCCGCATTCGACGACAGTGGAGTCACAATAGCGCTGCCAACTTTTTCCTTTTTTTTATGTGATAGGTGGCAGACGAGCAGACGGATCACCTGATGGTAAGCAATTGCCACCGCCCATAGACACCAGCGACACCAGTGGAGTCTCAAGTGCGCTGTCAACCTTTTAACCGTCCTTTCCTCCGGATCGGGCCTCCGGTACCCTCACTCACGCAGCGAAACACAGCACAGTGCTGCTTCACGCTGGATTTCTGTGAGGCCGTGGTATCACTCCGGTCGAGCCGGCCGATTCATGCCGAAGCGTGGCTCTCCCACGGTCCTTTCCCAAACATAGCGTAGGCGCTGCTTGAAAGAAAGAAAGAAGAAAGATAGAAAAATTTATTATTTTGGACATCACAACACTTCATACGAGTACAACATTAGTTACAAAAGAACAAACAAACAAAAAGAAAAACAAAATAGATACAGAAAAAAAAACAAAACAAAACAAAGGAAAAACAAAATAATGAGTACTAATAACCAGGCAGTGCAAATAATATATTGTGTGTTGTGACCTCCAACATAAATGGCCCCCACTCAGCCTATGTCATGACCCTGAAAAAGGTCATTTTCACGCTGATTTTCAGTAGGGCCAGCTGAGTGAGTGCCACGGACGTCAGCCTTGTGTACCTAGTGTGTATATATATGTATCTGTTGGAAAGTACTAATGTAATTGTGAAAAAATAAATAAATAAATAATGAACGAAATAAAAATATTTCATATAAGAATAAGAATAAATGTGGGTAATGTTTATATGGGTAAAAAACAACCGGCTTCGGCTAGCGCGCACGCAGTCGTTTATGTAAACCCATGCACACAACAAATGCACCTATAGATTTGCCGGCTTGACGCCGGTTTTATGTGACGCGGTGGCATCACTTCGATCGAGCCTGCCCATTCATGCCGAAGCCACTTCAACATCAACGCAGGTTCATTTATGGTATGGTGGTAACGCTAATTTGTTCCTTAATTACCAGCGACTCAATTTGGAATAAATCAGATTCTCCCCAAAATAAAAAATAACGTAGCAAATAAATAGTGTATCTTTACTTGTTGCACTGAGGCCAAACCCATTGTATGAAGTGATATTTTATTACGTCTGATATCAGAAACGAGTTAATTACATTTACGGTCACAGTTAAAAATATCCTCCAGAGTGTAAGTAAGTGTCCTTTAAATAATGTTTCAAAATCTAACTTATATAAGTACCTGCATAAGCAAGCAAGCATCCAAGTTCAGAGAAGCAAGTTTTTCTTACTTTTGTTACAGAAAGACTTACATTACGTAACAAACCAAAATAGGAAAAAACTATCCCTAAAAATAAAGCTTATATCCCTTATGCATAGTGTGCGAATAATCCATTTTCTCTGTATTTTCCTGCTAAAATACATAGCAATATTTCAGGCTTTCTAGCTATTTTTATTTGTAGAAGGTACGTAATCGGACACTCCGTTTCCGTACCTGATTCGAGCTGCTGTTATTGAAGATAAATCATTCTTTGCAAACCGTCTGAAATTTCGCATTTACAAAGCAAAACTTGGAATCAAAACAAGCCCTCTACCTCTCATTTCTATGGAACGGACAATTCGGTCCGTTTAGCCCGCCGTATTCACCGAGGCCGAGGGGCCGAACCTCGGAAAGTTTTGATTTAGTGCTTATAGCTGTCGCAGTCGCAGAAGCTCTTTAAAGTTTCAGCCGTGTAATAGAATAAAACTGTTCGAACAACGCTGCTCGACTATTCATAACGGCATAGAAATACCTCGACTTATTGCCAGCGAGTAAAATCTAATGTTACAACCAAATGAATATTCTAAACTTCAGTTAGTGGTTGGCACGGATCGGTATGGTTGGTCAGAGTTTTCAACTTTCGGCTCTGAGTGCTTTGCGGTATGATGTTCAAAGTATTTGGCTGGAACATCTCATTAAAACAGGGTTGTTAGTTTAAATGCTTACTACCTATTATGAAATGCGCTGCTTTGTAATTCTATGGCCTGTTTGCATAATCCAGTCTAGTTTTTCGTTATTTTTGTGTTTTGGCGTTAGCTTAGTATTTGTCTGTAAGTGTACATAAGTAACTATAAAAATAAACCTAATATACAAAATAAATTATACGATTTTAGCTAGGTATTATACTTTGATATAAATATCCAGTAATATTTGTCCGAACTTTATCCGCCAGAGAGGCTCCAAGCATAGCACGCTCCATTGCCCGCTGAGCTACTTAAAACTTGTGGATCAGCCCCGCAGTCCGTGTCCACGTTTCGGCTCCATATGTCATTACTGGTAAAACGCACTGGTTAAATACCCTGGTCTTAAGGAACTGGGGGATAGACGACTCAAGTATAAGACGCAGCTTCCCGAACGCCGCCCAACCCAAGCATATTCTTCTGTTCGCCTCCTTCCCAAAGTTGCGTTGACCAAGTTGAATAGTTTGGCCCAGATAAACATATTCTTGTACAAACTCGAGAGAAACTAAAGTCATGGACATTGCACGCAGGATCAGCACGTTGAAGTGGAGATGGGCCGGCCATGTTTCTAGACGTACAGATAAAAGATGGAGTCGACACGTACTGGAGTGGAGTGGTCGCCACGTGGGGAAACGCATTGTTGGACGCCCTGCGGCGCGATGGACTGACGATTTGAGAAAGATAGATAGTGTGAGCTGGATGCAGACTGCTCAAGACCGGATTGGATGGCGCTCTTTGGGGGACGGGGGCCTACGTTCAGCAGTGAACGGTGATAGGCTGATTGATTGATTGCATATTTGTCCATCTAGCACAAAAATAAATTTGAATATGAAAAATCTCTAAAACCAAAGTTGAATGTCAGCATATAAAACTTTCTGATAACAAAGCCATCGTTGATGATGATATTAGCAGCAACCCCGTGCTTTAGTATAAAAATAAGTTTTTGTACATTCACAGGTGAAAATAGAACTGGCAATAGTTAAAGTCTCGCAAATTTTACTATGCGATTCACAGTTGAAACGATATGTTTCAAAAGCCTTTTTCAAACGTTTTGGAAAGCAAAACGAATAATTACTTTTTTCTGGGAAAATCCTGGTTGCGGCTAAAAGTGCTTTGTGGAAAATATTTAAAGAGAACGGTTTAGCGCTAAGCTGCTAGTTGCGGAACCTCAAGGCAAGGGTTTTTGAATTAATAGTTTTTATAGCAAAATTAACTTTGTTTGACATTAACGTTTAATAGCTGCTATACGGGGTGTAACCATTGCATTACTTTTAACGGCTATTTACGTACCTGCCTCAGTGGTGCATTTGGCTATTATCAAACTAATTGATTCATCGACATTGAACAAAGTTGATCGTATAGTAGTCGATCAATCAGAACCACTATACTGATAAACGACCTAAAAAGTTTCTCATCAAAATGTTGAAGTAGCGTGTCTAAACTCTCGCGGTCCTCTGAATGCCAAGTTCGATTCCTAAGTTTGCCGGAGGTTAGGTCCGGAGATTAATCTAATCACTAAATCACTTGGTCATTTGCAACGATTTGAGGCAGCGTCTAAAGCCTGACTTTGCAACTTTTGCCATCATGGCAGACGAGTATGCGGTCCATCCGCATACTCGTCTGCCTATTTCAGTAAAAAAACTCACTATTTATATATTTATTAGGATATCCAACAGCAAAGCCATAAATATACATTAAAGTTATACATGATCAGTGTTACAAAGCCAATAACAGGATATCACAACTTAAGCTTAATGAATACAGACATCAATGAAATCAGAAAATTTGTAATTCTATTTGTTGCTTTAAGTGAAACTGTGAGGATATCTGGAGATTCACAGCGAGGACCCAACAACCGCCGCCCTTGCCGTGCATCATCAGTCCGCTTGTGACCACGGTTGCTGCAACGCAGCCGAAATATCAAGCAACAAATAGTGAGTACGTTTAATCATGTATTTAAAAAATTACGACGCGTTAATTTCCGTGATAATTAACCAAAGTTATATTGCAACGTGAAAATCGGAAGAACTAAAAAAAATGTTATTTTATATAACTGCATTCGAGTTATTTTGTATTGTTGTGGTATCAGAACTACAAATGTATGTAAATGAACTTTGGCGTATACAGACATACCTACAGTTGTGTTTGGTCAATGCTCAGATATTTTGGGTAAGTTTGAACGCTAAGGTCATTTTGGTGCTACTTGTATGAGTTGTGGGTTAAAAACTGAAAGATACATTACTTATGTACATTGCTGACTCAGCAAAAAAAGGTTGTAAATGGGCACTCGATGGAAATTCTCTGATTTGTAGCTTTTGGATTTAGCTAGTCTTAGTTACGGGAAAGTAATCTGAATCCATATCCTTGCTCTTTTTTAGATGATTTTGCCAATTTTACTTTCAGGGAACGTAGGTATTTGAGGTAAAGTTTGAACCTACATCTTCCCCCCCTAATCTAATGATTACGTGACCACCTGATGGAAAGTAATCAACGCCGCCCATGAACATCCGTGAAATCAGAGAGATCGCTAATGTGTTGCCGGCCTTTTTAAAAAAGCTTTTTAAAATAATAGTTGTGTAAGCACCACTTGGTTCCACAACGGTTATGGTCCGGCTCGAAGGACCAGATGTAGAGCACCCTCGGAGATTAGGCAGGGAGACGGTAGAAATGAGAGACCAGTTCCGTCTTGCCTTGTTGCGATTTATTTTAGAACAGCCAATTGTAGGTAGGCGGCTCAATGTCATTATCGCCGTGACCCGCTTTGTCAGAACGATGCAAAAATGCACAATGCCGTCTACCGGAACTACGACAAACCGCCTACTTGCTTGCTTTGTACAATCATTATCAACAATTTGTCGGTAATTTTGGTATTCTATCATATTCTTACAATCACTCTAGAGTTAAGTGTGAAGCCAAGAGCAAGCACATCTTCAATAAAAAAAAATCATCTATCGTTACGAAGTTTAATCATTCAATGTATAATAAAATACTGAACTTAAGGCAAAGTTGTGACTTGCCTTTAATACAAGAACTATGTCGGTGTCTTGATAGTTACGTATAGTGACACGACACCAAAACCATATCGATATATTTTCCTTGGATACCTACATTTTTAGTTGAAACTTGTAACATAAATAAATTACAAGTAAATGACAATGTTTGCGACTGACTTGCAGTGGCCGTGTCTCATGCTCCAAAGGTTTGGATTCCACACTGGAAAATATTTCTTTATTATGAACACTTCTTGTTACAATAATACTTTAATAACCCACAAGATCTAGAACTAAGCATTTCTTTCGGCAAATAAATGTATTTTTTTTATTTATATCTGTTCCTTCGGTCTCCAGCTCGATTATTTCTCAGTTTTGACTCGCAAAAGGTTAACTTCTGACTGACTACATCGGCGGCGCAGTGATTGAGAATGTTGCACCAACATTTATATCAGAATCTTTCTGTTGAGAAATTTTCAATGTCAGCCAGAAGTCTGGAAGTTGGCAGTCTTCTACCCTGTGTCTCGGAAAGCACGGTTTTCCGTTAGTCCTGCGCTTGATCCCTCTTCGGTTGTGTCACATGAGTCCTACGTCAAAAACTGATACATCTGACATTATATAAACTCCTACTTACTACATTTTTGACTAGATTTTCTCAATATCGATACTTTCGTATTTACGTCGTGTCTCTATACTTAAGCAGGAACAATTTGTTCCAACGTGTAAGTTATAACGATCCTATTGACTCAACGCCTGTCTGAAGACTTTATACATTCTTTAATAAGGCTTTGTGAGAAAACTGCAACTTATATTGTGAACTGATTCTTTGAAAAACTTTCCATTCTTTGATAAGTAGTTTTTTATTCTTATCAAACTGTTGGTTAAAACATTGATTCCGTAGTAAACATGACTCCATATTTTTGATGTATAGGTGGCAGTCGAGCAGACGGATCATAAATACATTTCTGCTATACCTACTAGCGACTTCTCCCGGTATAGCTTTTTAAGGTGACGGGTAGGGCACACTAGCGACGCCAATCGATTTTCATTTTTAGCTAATAAACCGGACAAATTGATTCACGCCAAAAGCGGCCACTTTTGGCGTGAATCAATTTTCCACTCGTCTATTTTTGGATCACCTGATGCATATTGCCACCGTTATGTAACACTAATGGAGTCACAAGTGCGAGTCAATCTTTTAACTTTCTTTCCTGTTTGGTTATCCAGTACCCTTACTCACTTGGCAAAACGAAGCGCAGGGAATGCTTCACGTCGGTTTTCAGTGAGGCCGTGATATCAATTGGAGTGTGAGTGAGCCGGTCTGGTGCGAGAACACGCTGCCATGTGCCCGTGACGCAGAAAACGTACCGGTAAGGTCCAGTCCTTGAAGGGAGGTATCCAAGATTGTGCTGAGAGAGTTGGATAAAGTGGCTAGCTCAGCTCGCGGTGGACGACGTTACCGGGTGTTCTGGTAGGTCGTACAGCAATGAACGGCTGCATTCCGCCAGGTAGGGGTGAAGCGGTGAGCGCGATCAGCGTGTCTTGTCCCGCTGTGGGGTTTCCGACTGCTATTGCGAAGAGATGCACACCCCTGGGGCTTTTGGTTATGGTTAGAGTCCCACACACCACCTTGTTCCCTACACGTAGTAAGGTGACGGCCATGATGGTTTCCCCTGGGAGGGGAAAAAGGGCTGTAGTTCCATTAACTACTTTGTTCTTTATATAGGTAGGTATGTCGTAGTGTATATCTCGCAGTCGAATTGTACAATCTGCCGTATTACATTAAGGCTTGCTGTTATCAAAAACATCGCCATTTTGAAATGAAGCGGTTCAATGATTAGCCGGATTGAACGCAGCTGAATAAAAAAGAGCCGGAATGTATTCGGCGTCATACGTTATTCAATAGGCATGGATGTAATAAAGCGAGACATTAGCCGCTACTTTCACGGTTTTTAGTTCTGATTCTTAACACTGGTGGCGCTGCTTGACATAACAACAAACATGGCGTTGGATACAGAAAATGGGTTGCTAAATTGCGAAGTTATGAGTGAATTAAACAAAGAAAACGTATCAAATATGTCGGTGCTTATAAACAATCTTCAGGTGCGATTAAACAATTTCTATTCTTTTCAATGTCGAGCAGTAAAATAACTATCGACATTGGATCAAGTTTCAAAGGTAGTAAGTAGTACGATCGAATCGCACGGTTGGTCTTGTGGTTTAAGTACCAGGCCGTGATTTCGGGGTCCCGGGTTCAATTCCCGGGTCGAGCAAACGTATGTTTCGAATTTTCCGAACATAGCTCGGGATTGTGATCACCAATCCTCATTAGGCAAGCGTGGTTGATTACGTATAATTCCATCATAGAAGCGATGACTTGATTTCTATGATGGAGGCCTTTGCCCTGTAGTGGAATAGTATATAGGCTGATACTTTTAAGTATTACGATGCGGCTAAACGTGGGGAGCCTTATTGAATAATGACAATCCGGCTAGTTGTTGAATTGCTCTGTTTCTGATAACAGCTAGCCGTAATGTAATACGGCAGATTATACAATCCGACTGCGACATATACGTGAAAGACGGTCTTGTACCCCCGTGCCTAGAAAAGCACGTTAAGCCGTTTGTCCTGTGCCCGATCCCTCTCAGGTCATGTTACACTGGCGTTATGTTACATTGGTATATGAGGGCAAGGGTAGGGTATAGTGCTCAAGCTGTGTGCGCATACACATAGTGCACATGTGTATGCGCACACACTGGAGCACTATAATATATCCTGCGTCCAAAATCGGCTTGGAAGGATATTATACACGACTGAATTTTAATCCCTTTCGCTTTCACACGTGTTGACCGTTTCTCTTGTTTGGAAGTGACAGGTATCTTCTCATTTGTTACGGGACGATTAGGAGCTCTTACCACTGATATGTGATAATGTCTTACTATAAATAGACCGTGGGAGAGCCACGCTTCAGCATGAGTGATACCGGAGTGATACCATGGCCTCACAGAAAACCGGCGTTAAGCAGCACTGTGCTGTGTTTCGCATGTGTGAGGGCACCGGTGGCCCAATCCGGGGGAAAGGGGGCTTGAAGGTTGGCACTTATGATTCCACTGGTGTCGCGGGTGTCTATAGGCGGCGGCGATCGCTTATCATCAGGCAATCCGTCTGCTCGTCTGCAATCTATCACATAAAAAAAATATTTTACAAGCTTGGCGAATTAGCCTTAAGTGAACCTATTTACCAATTTCAATTCGTAAACAAAACCAAGTTTCAAATTTAATATTTATCGCGACACAAAGGACGGAATACTTACAAGCTTTCAGCTATAGTATCTCAAACGTTTTTCAAAGAATTTATAATAACACTAGACTGCGCCCGCGGCGTTACTCACGCAGTTTTAGTCTTTATTACAAAAGTCTTCATTCAAACTTCAATCCCGCGCAACCACCCCTCAGGGGTTGAAAACTGAAAAAGGCATTCAAAACCGGTGCCCAAACATAAATTTTAGGATTTTGTCTGATCCCCCATACTGCATTTCATCCCCTAATTTACCCCCTCAATGGGTGATTTTCAAATAACGTTAAAGTGAATTACTTTTTATTTTAATTATACGTATAAAAACATTTTTTCACATTCCTAACATCAAAGATGACGGACTTCCATACAATCAAACCCCTTTATATCCTATTAAGGGTTGAATTTAAAAAAATATAAAAATGGTAAAACAATTTGTTCTTGGTTTAAAATAAGGAGAACGTATTGATTTTCAAGATTCTTACTTTGAAATGGTTAAACTCCCATACTGGCATTTCATCCCCTATGTTACCCAATTATATTACAAGGGTGATTTTAAAAAAAAACGTTGAATTACTTTTTGTTTGAAATTAATTAGTCTGAATACACATTTTTAAATTTCTAATATCAAAGATGGCGGACTTTCATACAAACTATAAACCCCCTTTTTTCCCCTTATAGGTTGAATTTTCAAAAATCCCTTCTTAGTGCTCACTTTTACTATTAAAGGAACCCCCTTCCCAAATTTCATGTTTCTAGGGTCAGTAGTTTGGGCTGTGGGTGTATTCCTAGTCACTCAGGTTCAGGTTTCTGTGAGGCCCTACTCACTCTGGTTGAGCGCTGGCTCGACTTACAAGGAAGCGTGTCTCTCCCACGGTAATGTTTTACTAATACAATCTTTTGCCATCAGTCTTTATTTTTCTCGCGTTTCCTCGCTAATCGGCACGCGGCACTAATAGTGATCATGATACATGTCGCTGCCATTTTGTTAAATAATTAAAACTGGATGCCGGCGTTCGTTAAGGTGACATGTATGACATGACAATAAACCGAATTTATTTTAAACAATTTCGGGGCTACAACCTCTCGGCAAACACTTGTACTATTTATAAAATAGCCATGCACAAATGTTGGGTCCGTTTTTGTACTCGAAAAATTTTTCGCGTACGCGTTGGACACAACATTTGTGTCCAATTATTTAAGAAATAGTTTAAGTGATTGCCTAGAGGTTATTACCCCGAAATTGTTTAAAATAGATCCGGTTTAGTAGCTAAAAATTAAAATCGATTGGCGTTGCTAGTGTGCCCTACCCGTCACCTTAAACGCCGGCATCCAGTGAAATGGCTGAAGAACAATTATCCAAATCGTTGATGCGTGCTATGCTCCATCCCATTTCATACAAAATATATTTTACGCTACGTTATATGCCGTGCAGGCGCCATGGCCGCAGTCACTGGACGCCGTAGTGCGGTCGGACCTTTATACCTAAAAACGAATAAGCATACAGAGGCGTCATTTAAGCTAATGTTCATAAACTTCGGAAGATACGTGCCTTTCTTTGTTAAGGGTACCAGAACCAATGTGAGTCATCACGCCACCATGCACAGACTACAGCGACAATACAATAAGCTCCACAAAGCGTGTGAAATAGATATTTTCGCAAATAAGCCTCAAAAATTCAGGCATCAGGTGCTGCAGTGCTTGACGCCTGAACCACCTACTCGTTAGCGAACCTGTCACAAGTCTTGGACATAATTAAATTTTATAAAGTTTTGTTAAATCTTAACGCACTAGTACACATTGCATGCCGTGGCAACCTATAAGTAAGGTGACACTTAGTTTTAAGATTATGTTTGTCTATGTTCTTTTTTGCTTGTAACGGTGTTTATCTTGTTGGTTGTCCTAATAAAATAAAATAAAAATAAAATAAACTTTAGTATGGGTAGTCTTTATGCGTATCAAAATAAGTGTCAATATTTTTTCTTAAGTAGCCAACTAAGTTAATCAACGACTCTGAGTGTGGCAGTTAAACTTGTTTCTTTTGTAGTTAACTGCAGACTAATCACGAATTTTCTTACCTTTTTTTATAAAATAAACATTTAGACATTAAGGTTTCTCGTCGCTCTCGTAGTTTTGCTGAAGACTAGCAAACTTAGCTGAAGTCTGGAGCTATTGTTAAACAAAACGTTGATAAACAAACAGGTAAGTAACTTGAGACTTCCGTGTTTTCCTTTTGAGGTACGAGTCGAACAAGCTGAATTGATTGAACAGGATATCAAATCTGGGTTCCTGAGGCTTTACCTGAAACGTGAAACTGAGACCTTATACTTGGAAACGAGTAAGAATTGAAATTAGTTTTCATAGAAAATTCAAAATTCCAATAAGGAAATATGGTCATCTGATCACTACATCGAGTTGTCTTTCATCCTAATGCGGATATAAAAGTGACCTTTTGTTATGAACACAGAATTAATATTAGTATTTATGAATTATATAATTATCTAGCTTTTAACGGTCTTCCATGTGACTGTCCTTTTTTTCCTGGAGTGGATTGTCTTTTGAAACCAACTATAATAATAATAATATCCTCCAACTGATTTCGCCACAGATTTAATAATAGTAAGATTTCGCCTAAGCTGGCTAATCTCAACGATCAGCCACTTACGCAGGATATAGAATAGTGTTCAAGTTTTTGCGCAAACACAAGTGCACTCTCTATTCCCTTGCCCTCATAATCCGATGGGACACTTCTGTGACATGACCGGAGAGGAATCGGGCGCAGGACCAACGGCTTAACGTGCTTTCTGAGGCACTCGCTTACCATCAGGTGATTCATCTGCTCGTCTGCGACCTATCACATAAAAAAAAGTTTGTTGTGGGTCTGCGCCCACCATCTCGCCCCAGCCACATTGTCGACCAAGCACTTTTGAACGAGTGCTTGGTTGACAATGTGGTTGACAACCAACATCAAACGACAGTTTTTACTTCCAAAGTTTGAGAAGCAACACCGCAAGCTATAAATAATAAAACTTGTATTCACGTCACGTCCTCCGACCTACTCCCCTTTCGTGTGATCTTGCTGTCAAATTATTGAATCTTTGTGACAAACACACCTGTGCACGTGCCGCCATGGCTGGTCTATGACAGGAAGAAAAATTGCCTGCTAAAGCTGCGAATGCACGAAGGTCGGTAGGGATTTGAGGTGTGTTCCACTACCTATTAGGAAGGGACGGGAATCTGTTACCTTTGATGCGTGAAATGAAGAATCGTACGAGTGTACGTTTACCGTCGTAAACGATTCACGTTCGCGCTCGGGTAGACGGACTACAAGATTGAAATAAATAGGCAGTAGAACAAAGTATTGATGCTGGATATTGGGTACAAATTGTCTTTTGTTTCTTTACATTCTTTTTTCAAATTCAAAAACAGACTATTGAATCAAATGATGAATGTGCCAGGTCCAAAGCTGCATAAAAACTTTTTGCGCGACCTAATTAAACTTTTTAGCTAGGACCAAACGAAACCGAAAATAAATATCTTCTTGAACTAAAGCGAACTAAAGCGCTTTTGTGGTGAGAGCGTCAAACAGAATTCAGGTAACCATAACGAAGGAAGACTTCTGGCCACAAGGAATCGTCCAATAAACCGTAGTATTCAGACCCGTTTATCACCATCACTCTTTTTTATGCTAGAGCAAGCGGGACACCTGTTGGAAAGTAATCAACGCCGCCCATGAACATTCGCGAAATCAGAGAGATCGCTAATGTGTTGCTGGCATTTTTTTAAAGGTACGGTCTTCTCTTGACGGTCCCTAAGTCGTAGCCATCGGGATATACTCCTGCAGGCAAACCGTTCGACAGAACTGAGGTACGTGGTAGGAATGTTCCGCGAGAAACGCACAGTATTAGACGCCATTCATCGAGATGATGAGGATGGAATGACAATTGCTTGCGTGTGGTTCGATGTAAGAGTTCAACTACAGGGAGTAGATTAAACATTTCCCCAGAGCACTCCCCACGATAGATTACAGAATAAAATAGGATGTTTGATTCCAATTATATATGAGACTCTATTTATTGAGATAATTTAAAGAAGGTTTTATTTTTTATCCCCTCCAGCATCAGATTGCGCCATCCGGTCAGTCAAATAAATAAATAAGATATCTATTGTTGGTACCGAGTATTTAGTATCTACTTTAGGTATTGTGGATATCTTATAGTACAGAATAAGTTTTAGTGTAATTCTCACAACATCTCATACGTTGACCTGATTCCATACTAAGTAGCTTAAGCACTTGTGTTACAGATACCAGACAACAGAGGAACACAAATATATACTTAAATAAATATATTACACCCAGATACTGAACAAACACAAGTGTTCATCGCACGAATGTTTGTCCAGGGTGGGGATCGAACCCACGACCTTTGGCGTAAGAGGCAGGGTCACTACCAATTGCGCCATCCGGTCAGTTAAGTAAGTGTAAGACGTTGCTTAATTTTTTAATTTTCTCCATTTCTTTTTGTTATGAAATCTTGAAAACTACTTCCGTAATCTTTAATTCTAATAAACTAATACACTAAAGTTAATCCACGTAAAACGTCAAAGCATAGTTACCTCACGTAAAAGAAGTACTTTATCCCTTCAGGCACTTAGCAGCACGGCAAACAAAATGAATCAAATGGTGTTGACATAATAAACATGTTCCTACCTAAAATATTAAAAATATAGGCAGAATAAATATGGCAAAGATGCCCTCCTGTGTACACCGAACCAAGGAAGAAATTTTAGGTTGATTTAGGTTGTGTACTGGGAGTCTTTCAATTTTTTTCTCTACACAATTCTCACTTGCCTTTTAATAACGCTGGGATTGCTTAAGGCACTAGCGCCGCCAGTAGAATTAAATAGATTGTGGCGATTATGAGAGATTATTTAAAAAATCGGTAAAAAAACTTTTAAGTTAAACGGTTTTATCTTATGTGCACTGAAAACTAGAAAATAATAATAACAATTAGGTATTTTGAACTTCTAGTTCAGAAATATTCTAATACCAAGCAGAATAGCTTTTAGGCATATTAGACTAAAATAAAAACGTGGGGCCCATTAATCGTATGTGGATTGCATCGACTTACTATAATCGTAACTGGAGATTTTGACAATCAATAACCAGCCGTGGCGGCTTCACCAGCGAACGCCCAGCTCATGATCTACCAAAGTATAAAGATATGCTTTGCCATAGGTAGGATTTCAGAGGGGCCCCACGTTTTTATTTTAGTCTAATATGCCTAAAAGCTATTCTGATTGGTATTAGAATATTTCTGAACTAGAAGTTCAAAATACCTAATTGTTATTATTATTTTCTAGTTTTCAGTGCACATAAGATAAAACCGTTTAACTTAAAAGTTTTTTTACCGATTTTTTATTTTATACTTTTCAGTATTTAACGGAAATGCCTACCTTTAGTGCATCATTATTACATGGTTTTTTATGATAATTTATTACAATCTAATTCCTCAATACATAGCCCTTCCAGAGACTTGATCTGTCATTTTAACGTCACACAATCTTGGACATAACTGTTCTGGACACGACTACTCATGCCCTCACCTAATATGCCATTTTGTAACCACTTCCATCTTGGATTTTAAATTTTGTCATAATCACAGTATTCTACTAGTAGTAGTAGTGTAGTCCTTTCATTTGATACCCATATTGAGGGGGTTGTGGAAAAATATGAAATCCGCCATTTTGTACCGGCGGCCATCTTAGATTTACACCGTTATTGATATTACTATATTATATTGTCATCGGAACTAAAGGTGTGTACCAAATTTAAGATCAATCTGACAACAGGAAGGTACTCAAATTTCAATTTCTAATTTTGACCCAAATAAATAAATACCGTACGGGTCGAGCTAAATAAAACCGTTTAAAAACTGAAGGCTTTCTTACTAAAAAAGTCCTTACTAGAGTAAGGACTTTTTTCTTACAATATAACAAGATTACAAATTGACTTATGTCACATTTAAAAATTCTTCAATAGATTGAAGAATTTTTAAATGTGACATAAGTCAATTTGTAATCTCTATAGTATCAATTATTATTGTTCTCTAAATCTCTCTTAATCAGCCAGGGGTATGGATCAGACGAAGGATCGCGCACTCTGACAATCCACGAAGCCCAGGGACAGACGTTCGAGAACGTTGCGATAGTCAGAATTGTCAAACAGTCCCATCTCCTGCAAAGTGTCCCACAAGCGGTAGTAGCCATCTCCAGACACACAAGAACTTGTGTATATTATACAGATAACACCACTAACGACGCCACAGCGCGCCTAATATCCATGGCATCGAAAGCTACCATCGAAAAAATAACCGAGTACAACCTCAAAATGGCGATCCGCCGGGGCGATGACGCGGTTAGGGACAAGCTTGCAAATAAAACATAAAGTATTAACATACCCCAAAACTCCCCCTCTGAGGTCCTTAACTGTTGTTGATATCCATATTGGTGGGATTGATAAAAAAATGTTATCAGCCATTTGGTAGCGGCGGCCATCTTAGATTTCAATTTTGCATAGTAAATTGTATTCTACTTGTTGAGACCTTTTATTTGATACTCATATTGGTGGGGTTGATAAAAAATTGTTATCAGTCATTTGGTAGCGGCGGCCATCTTAGATTTCAATTTTTCATAGTAAATTGTATTCTACTTGTTGAGGCCTTTCATTTGATACCCATGTTGATGGGATTGATAAAACCTAAGTTATCTGCCATTTTGTAGAGGCCGCCATCTTGGATTTTAATTTTATATAGTAAATTGTATTCTACTGGTTGATCACTTTCATTTGATACCCATATTGATGGGATTGATAAAACCCACGTTATCCGCCATTTTGTAGCGGCCGCCATCTTGGATTTCAATTTTTTATAGTATATTGTATTCTGCTTGTTGAGACCTTTCATTTGATACCCATATTGATGGGATTAATAAAACATAAATTATCCGCCATTTTGTAGCGGCGGCCATCTTGAATTTATAATGATAATGAATAAACATAATTGTATTGTCACCAAAATCCAAAGTGTATACAAAAATTCAGATTAATCGGTTGACAGGAAGAGGGTGAAATTTGAATTACCAAATTTGACCCAAGAATAAAAAATAATAAAACAAACGGGGTGAGCTAAATAAAACCGTTTAAAAAGTACAATCTTAAATACTTGGAGGAAAGAATAATCAATTTTTTGAGACGGAAAATAATATTTTTACACTGCATTATTGCTCAGTGGCCACATTTAGCATTTAAGATGATTATTGTTACTTGTAGGAAGAAATCATTTCATAAGTTTCTCTCAATAAAACTGTTAATGCATTCCTCAAAGTATTTAAGATTGTACTTTTTTAAATAATGTCTCATAATCGTCACAATCAATTTAAATCTGCTGGTGGCGCTAGTGTCGCCGATGTCGCTCCTTAATGTTATATTGCTGTCAATTTTCGAGTTCATTTCATTGTACAATCAAATGATACTTTTACAAAATTAGTTTGAATTTCCTTGCTTAATTTGAGACAAATACTATACAAGCGAGCGACTCTACAAGTGACCCTCGGCTGTGCCTCGGCCCACATTCCAACGTTTCGCACATCAATGCTTGTATGGCCGCTGCAGTAATGTATATTCAATATTCATTCGACATTCTAACTCCCGTATCGAAATCTTTTATATCCCGAGGCACATAAATGGAAACGAGCACGTTGATCAAATTTACACATTTGATTATTCAGTAAAATTAAATCTCTTCGGTATTTCAAAATGGGGGGTTAAGTATCCTTCGAACAATTTAATAACATTAAAACGGCCGGTGAGAATTTTCGGGCGTTGTATTTAATTAAGCCACAGGCCTTTTGCAACCCGGTATATTACCCGAACAGTTTTATTACATGTTAGTGATGTAATGGAGTCCATTCGTGTCAGTTGAGTGAAAATGGAAAGATGTATACAATCTTAAATTAAAACAGCTATAATTATGTTCAACTGAAATAACGTTTATTTTATTAAAGAAATACTTTTACGTGATAAGAAAGATAAACTAGAGAACAAAAACACAAGAAAACTAAGACAATAACTAAGAAATAAAATTAAACTAAAAGTAAATAAAAAGGAAAGTTAAAACAAAGTAGGTCCCCGTGGCAGTGTCCCCAAAATGCTGGCAGCATTACCCCGCTGGATCGCGATGGAAATTCGCTGGGCGAGGTAGCTGCCAGCTCTTGGCTCTCCCGTGACTTCGACTAGACGCTTAGCTAAGTCACGGAAGAAAGAGAGAGCGTCGGAACCCCACGGGCCCAGTGTTTCAACACCGAAAGCTACAAAGTGGTAGGCACCAGATAGATGCCTATACTTTGCAGCTTTCAGTCTCTCTGCAGCCTCAGCCGCAGCTCCGGCAGTTCAACTTAGGTGTTAAAGATAGCATTCTGTGCAGTATGTTTAGAGATGGAAACGCCACTCACATCTGCAACACCAAGGAACTGGTAAGATTTTGGAAGGAACTTAGTTGACTGGAATCTCTGAAGCTCTGATCAAATTCGCCCTCCTGACTTAATATGGCGACTGTTTCGGAATCTGCTCAAATCGAGAAAACGGAGAAGAAGCAAGTATGTAATGCTTGTATCATCGGTTTATCAATTAACAGTGTTTTCTTCTTATGCTGCTCAAAGTGGGCTTCCCTTATACTGCACCACACATTTTTATCCCAGGCTTTACTCATCCAGGCTTTACTCATCCAGCCATTCCTACCAATCCTCCTAAGGTCCAATCCAGGGACTTAGTAGGGCGTCCTAAGTTAAGTTTGCCTAACCGTGGTCTCCACCCCAAGTCATGTTTATGTTTTGGTGTTCCAGAGCAAATCTTACCACTTGTGCTAACAAAGTTGTTAGTAAGACCCAGATCCTAATCGAATTCGGTGGGATGTCTTTCTTAGCGTCAACGGGAACCCGGCCTAGACATGACGGTACTGCTAGTAACGCTCGCTTCTTACTTAGTGATACGTTTCCGCTTCAGACTGGTGCGTCCCACATAATGTGTTTCATGCAAAATGCATACAATAATATTCTGAACTCACCTACACCATATTTTGTGTTGGACGATATACCTCGACACGTTACTAACGTCATTTTCCTGGGAGCTGTATTCTGAGCGGCACTCCCTAGAGGTGGAAACGCTCAAGTACAACGAAGGCCCGTTTAGTCGCCTCCTACGACAGGCAGGGAACACTTCGGCAGTGTTCTAATCGGTTCACGCTACAGGGCGCGTGCCGTATTGTTCCGTATACGATCCCTTTGGAATCCCATTAGTAACGTATGACTAAATGAGTTCCTTGAGAATCAGTCCAGAGAATCAATCCATTCAACAGTCGAGTGGTGACTGGATTGATTCAAGTGATATAGTGAAATGACTCGATTTTAAAAACACTCGAATCCTATCCCTGTAAATTATAACAACAATTTCGAGATACTGTTCAGTATTACCGAAATATGAGGTCAACCGTAAATTTTAATTGTCTGTACGCACCGTTTTATTACATTGATGATAGGTCGAGTTTAGGTTTGTTATTTTGTTGAAGAGTGTTCAACTGATACAAATTATTGAATGCTCTCATGTAAAGTTGCAAAATAGGCTTTCACCCCTCGTTTTTTTATAAAAATAAACACCAAACATACGCATAGGTAATGCACAAATCACGTGAAATTTCCGGACTGTAACAAAGTTATTATATAACGAGTACTTGTACTAATGGGTCCCTGACAGGGATGGGGCGAGTTTGAGGGGGATGCAATTACACGGAACCCCAGGGGCCTGCCTAAATATTTGGAAATAAAGGGTTATCAGAGAGGCCTTCAACGTTGCTAGGATACAATTTCCGGATCATCACTCAAAGATCGTGTGACGAGTACTTTGATGTATCTATAATTTAATAAGACACACCACATAATTTTATTGCATTGGTGAAATGTAATACTGGTTTGTCAATTTTATCGAGTGATTAACTGATTTAGATGATTTTGCTTTCAGATTTAAGTATTCAATCATCATCATCAGGCTTAGAGCGGCCAAACCTTCACCAGATTAATAAATTTTGATTCGCCTTTCTTATATATCCGCAAAGGTGTCTGCTCCTGTATTTGGGTTTGAGGACACTGCAATTATTTGTCTTAAGTTTTGCAGCTATTGCGAGAGGTCTTAATTATACCTGAGGGTATGCAGGTGATTATGTGTAATCGATGGCTTTGGAGTTCAGCGATTGGTATTGCACGACTAATTACGAAGTTCCCAGTTAGGTATCACTACGGCAAAAGTTGTTTATCTCAGTTACTAGTTTGAGTTCAACTATCCTCTACATGAGATCACGTGCGTACGTTATTCATAATTTTTTTTCAATTTGTGTCATCCATTCATGTAACTCAGGAGTGTTGATAACTCCAGGGTCGTTATCCTGCTGGAGCTGCTTTTGCTGTGATAGCTTGCGTTAGTAGCGTGGTGCGCAAGGGTTAATGGAAGGCTTCGGACTGTTAAATGGACTCCCGTCCATTTTAAGTGGATTAATGTTGACTACCAATTACACAATTTATTTATTTATTATGGTACACTGACAGATCACAGTCATAACTTGGCGACAATAAAAACAATCATAAAAATAAGGCTAGACAGTAATCCATAAATAGTATACACAACATGTCAAAATTAAATAAGATTAAGTATGTAATTAAATTAATTATAATAGCAGTATTAAATTCAAATAATGTTTTTAAAATTAGATCCTATACAATTCAATTCAATGTCAAAACAAGTATAACCTACTTACTGAAGTTACTAGAGAGAGAGGGTTTCATTCGCGAATATTCGCGAAGTGTTTAGTTACTGCTCTTTTGTACGACGAAAATTTGTCATCAAATACATCTATACCCGTATCTTTGCTGCCACACGCTATCTCGTTATAAGTCCTACACATTCGAAACAATGGGTTGTAATAAGACGTATTGTTTTTATAAACTCTGTAGTAGGTACGTAATGTAACACAATGTTTATTACATTACGTACCTACTTTAAGTTATAATGGAACCCGTTAATCTAAAGACTTATTAAAATAAATTAATCTAAACTTGGCTCATGGCGTACCTAAACCCAAAAGTATATCCATTGAGTCTATTTACTCTGGAATCGGTCTTGTCTCTAATTGTTTATCTTTCAGTGGAATTGTTTCTGTTGTTTGTCTTGGGAAGGATTCTTGAATTTGAATAATCAGAGGGAATTCCTTCGGGACGTTAAGTGTTTACAATGATTGTATTATTTGCGAGAAAATAATACCTATCTACCAATCTCCATAAATAACTACAGCTTTAAAGAGAGAATGCCAGAAGCCTGCAGAAGAATGTTTGTAATTTTTACCTGAAGATTTTCATAAGCGAATGCAAACTGAATGGACTAGTCAGATCAGTCGATCTATCAACGCAGGGCCTAAACTAGGGATAGGCACTTGAAATTTCTAAAGAGGAGAAAAAATTGTTTTCATGCTTCATGTCACTGTGCAAATTAAAGTCTCGTAACGAAGTGAGGCCAGGCCTAGTAAAGATAAATATGTCTTTACCCCTGGGTTTTGTAACGGGTTAACTAAAAATAAATGGTCCGATTTTAATAATCTTTTCACCAGTAAAAACATTTTACTGGTGAGAAATTTTTTAGCGGAAAGCTAGTTAGAAGTTAGTAGGATCGGGAGGATGGATTTAAAATATCATCGACATGGAATCCAGTAATTAACAAGTGCAAACCCCGTGCTAGGCCGTTACAAATGCAAACAAACACCGATACTGTTAGTGTAGTGTGTCGGAGTAGCTTCACTGACAATTCATCTAGTGGCGAATTAATATCAAAAAATGTGAGGGTGTCCGAAGATTTACAGCCCGGCCCCAGCAGACGACGCCGTGCTCCGCCAGTCCGCTCGTGACCACGGCTGCTGTAACGTAGCCGAAACGTCGAGCCAAATATGTGAGTACACAATGGTGTTTTCAGGCATAATCATACAAAAATCGCGATTATTTTAGCCATTTACTATTACGAGGCTGTATCTCAAGAATCTTAAGCTAGGCAGTTAAAGTTTTCACAAATGATGTATTCCTATAATTAATCAAGACGGGAATTAACACGATACTTATCATGTGATACAACATTGTTTATCACATAAGCGGAGCAGTCCGCTCGTGACCACGGCTGCTGTAACGTAGCCGAAACGTCGAGTAAAATATGTAAGTACACAATGTTGTATCACATAATAAATATCGTATTAATTCCCGTTTTGATTAATTATAGTTATAATGCAACGCGAAAATTTAAAAACTATTGATGTAATTATATTGCTTATATAACAACAACTATTAAACACAAAATAAAATTTATATTTAATTATTCCTTAAATATAAAAGAAACGCAATTATTTTGCCACTTTTGGCTTCATATTAAAATAACAGGTAAGCATTCGTAATGTTCACAAAATACTTAGTTGTATTTTTACTTTAATGATTAAATATATATTTGAGGGGGCTCCCATACAAAAACGCTATGTCTTGCCTTATTCATGCTCGATATCAATAGACGAGAACAGGTATGAATTTAAAATATTCATAAAATACTTAATTGTATTACTTAATAATATTGTATTTACTTTAAAAATATATAATAAAATTAATAGGTACGGAACCCTTCGTGCGCGAGTTACTAAGCCGATTTTTTATTGTGGATAAGTTAACAAGTAAACTTAGATAGATCTGACTTGAATTAAATGGTTCAAGTTATTCCAAGACAAACTTAAATAATACAATTTACCATTTTACATGTAAGTATATAAAAATATGACGTGAAAATTCATAAAATCCATTCGTAAAGGGATGTTTTTATTAATTAAAGGTGTAGTCAAAGGAAAAAGTTGTTCGTTTGTATCGGACAAATCTCCGGCGAATAGAAACTCCGCTTTAACGACGTTTCGATCAAGACTATCACGAGTAAGTGAAGTATTGTGGAAGTTGAGGGGAAATCGATTTGCAGCCAATTTTGCTACGTTTGCGTCTTGTGTAGAGAAGGGTTATTAAATTTTTGGTATTATTTTTTTTGACCAAAATATCTACATTCAAATTGTCGCTTGCGGTTCGTTGCACAATAAATATTAAGTTCGCTTGTATACACTTGATACTACTAGAGCTAAAATCAAGGTTCAGGTTTTACTAAATCTATCGGCTCACAATTTCATCCAGTACCTAGTTTTTAACTTGTTACTTTCAATAATAGCGTTGGGAGACGCCTGTTTCAAACGAATGAATATCAAACCAGTTAGTTTTTGATCAAATACTGGTTCAATATAGTAAAAAGAAAATTAAGAAGAATAGTTATAAATCGACTGTCCCTAAGTATCATGGAAAATTGGCACTTACAGGAGATCACTTTGAAGTTTATTTTGCATATAAAATTTAAATCTATTGAGCTAACCGTAGTTAATTTGATATATCTACTAAAATTGTTTTAATTAACAAATAAATAAGACCTAAGCATTGAATTTATTGATAGTCTCTGAGAATAGCTAGTTTCGATATTTTATTACGATCATCAAATAGTAAGAAAAATCAAACTGCTTTTTTCGATACTATACTATGGAACAGTTTTTGGAAAGTTGGTTTTATGTATAGTAATGAATGAGGTAGATTCGATTCGCAAATTAAAATAACATCAGCGAATAATATCGAATCAGTCACTTTCGATACCCCAATCAAAAATGTAACGATGTACAAAATCCAATCTGGAACTTTCGATAGATAGTATACATCAAGTAGGTATATGGTAAGTTGGTTACGTAGAACGCACAGATTTAATGATTCCCAAAACGATTAAAAACTACGAGTTAAACGAGTGTACATCCGCGAAATGAGTAGTTTCGTCCTGCTCACACGTTTTTGTCCACCTCGTGCGGTATCGAAAGTGAATATTCGATATTTTACTCTGGACCATTTGTCAAGTATCGATATTACACCAGTACAAAATATGGATTAATAGTCATTTATTATACCTTAATTTTTTTTAGTGTAAAAATATACTAAAAGAGGAATAGCATTGCAGCAATAAAAAGAAACCTAAAATTTCAGTTTCGATACTGTACTTTGGGGTAGTCGGAATACATACGCGACCAAATACAGGCGCAATATAGGCCAGCGCTGACCAAACATACGCCAGTGTCCTGTCCGGTTATTGGCTAAGCCTTTACGTTTGAAAATGTTGAGCTCAGAGCATCCGTGGACAGAAAACACAGGCCACGGTCGAAAACCGAAATTTGTCAATAAATCAAACAATTATTGCTTCAGTTACATGTGTTACATTGGGTAGATGTTAGCACCAATTAAAAACGTATAAACGTAACCTGCCGTACGGCATTCAATATTGCACGTAAATATTAACCTACGAATTTAATACATAATAAAATAGATTATATATAATATAAATAATTAAGTTGAATTAAATTAAGTTTTATAATTATTTATTTTATTATAAATACAACGTTATTCCCGGGAGGGTCTTTGATATTTCCTTGATGAAAATCAAACAACGTTGTTTTGAGATATAACGTTTTAAAGTTGTGATGTGTGTTGTGAATGATTTCTATCGAATCATAATTACGTTTGAATGTTACCTAATTGAAGTCTCATTAACTTGTTGTTGTAAAGGTAATATGACCTCAAAAGACGGTAGGGCAGACGGCAATTTATTTCTTTATTAGAATAGCCAGATATTTGGGCCACGATCTCACCCGTTGGATATGGCTGAGGATGGATTATGTCTATCTAGTAACAGCCTTCATTCATTTCTTAAATACGTTTAGATAAGAGCGTTAAGCGAACACATCTTCCGGCAGTGAGTTCCATTACTTAGCCGTACGGAACAGGAATGCTAGGCTCAATACGTCACTGATGTACTGTGATTAAAATTATTGCTAAAAAGCAGTCTCGTACTTATGGGACTTTGGAAGAATATACCAGTCGCATGCAAAAAAAGGAGAAACTCTGCACGTGTGAAAGGGAGGGGAACTTCGATTCGGTCCGGTTCGCAGAAACACAAAGGTGGTATGAATCTATACATCTTCTAGAGTAAATTCCAGTTGAGTCCAAAGGTCATCACTTTGGAGATAGGGGTACATCTAGATCATGATTCAGGATTTGGGGAGTCTGGTAATTACAATTAAGCGAGTTCATTCATTTAGCATCTAATAGGTATAAGTATCACTGCAGGGTAAAGGATCATAGAAATTAATTCATCGCTACTATATCACGTTCCGGTACTTTAACCACTAGGCCGTTTATTTAGCATCTAATGTTTAATAATAAATCTACTCCACAGATCCACCTGTTCCAAATTAATTGGAGCCGTTATGATGATAACATTAAAAAAAAATTCTGCGAAAAAAAACCGCCTTCAAAAACCACGAACTAAAAAGTGTAAATTTTTTTTTCAACAATCTCGCAATCGGGTGAGAGAAAGATAATATGCTGCGGTGGAAGTGTGGAGTTACGGGGAAAGACACTCAAAGAAACTCACGCATGCGTGGCAGCCTACATGTCAGTGACATAGCAGACATACTGCTGAAGAGTCGCCTACATTGGTACGGTCATGTCCTATGAAAACTGGACAGGTACGTGGGAACAAACTGGCAATGCCGCCACCGCCAGGTCCTCGAGAAAAGGTTTTACCGAAGTCGGTGCCCAATTGCTATCTTGTAATTTAATACAATATTTCTATTATTCAACAGAGATTGGGCGCCGACTTCGGTAAAACCTTTTCTTGAGTGTACTGTTATAAAATGTTACTTATTTGAAGTGTATAAAAGTATTTTTAGTTCGTGGTTTTTGAAGGCGGGTTTTTTCGCAGAAATTTTTTTTTCAATCTTTTTAGTGTCTCATTCTTTGGCAAAAAAAATTGACACTAAAAAGACCTTTTGAAAATTTGAGGGTTCTCATTTTTTATTATTCTCGCCAAATAACTAACAAAGTGATTGTGAGTACAGTATTGAAAGAGTTATCCTTTAACTCCTTACCGTTAAGGAGTTGACCTTCCATCATCAGCAGAGCCAAAAAATGAATTCAATCAGTCGTAAACACTGGTGCAGTTTTGAAAAGATACATAAACATTACGTGTGCCTTTAAAATTTGATGGTTCTCATTTTTTGGCTGCGGACACCCACAAACACAGATGAAAGTTACAAGTGCACTTCCCTTCCTCTCGGATTGGGCCTTCGGTACCGTCACTCACTCGGTAAAACACAGCAGAGGTGCTGCTTCATATCGGTCTTCTGTGAGGTAGAGATTATTATTTTGGTCGAGCCGGCTCGGCTCACCCACGGTAAAAAATATTTTTATTATTTCTAAAAAAATATTAAAGATTATTCTGCACACACATAAGAAAACCTAACATAAAGTATCAAGGCATCTTACTTGCATATGCAGTAAGCGTCTTGAATATAAACCGCAACGTGGGCAGTTATTTACAATGTACATTTGCTTCGACAGGCGATACAGACCATAGAACTTCATTAGTCTGAAAGGCATAGGTGATAAATCTCAATCGACCGCCGCGCTCCAATAAACAGACGCGTTAGAGCGCCTCTGTTTTAAAGCTAGAAGTGTCTAATTCACTTAGGAATGACTTTTATTGTCACTTCCTCATCATTATCTTAGTACGTTTTGTCCCGGTTGCGTCCCAAGCCGTCGCTTTTGAACCCGAAATCCGCTTTCCTGCTTCGACTCTTTTATTTCACACGCTCTTGTGCATCCATAGTGGTCAGTTTTGGTACACATGTGATCCATTACGACGTCATCATCCTCATCATCAGCCCATTTAAGTCCCCACTGCTGGGGCACGGGCCTCCCTCAATCACATGAGGGGTAATTGCCATACTCACCACGCTTGGCAGACGGGTTGGCGAGGGTTTTGATATAAATGAATGAATGAATATAACATTTATTTCGACACACGTACATACACAGACAATAACAACACGATTTAAATATAACATAATATAATAGAGAAGAAGGATAAAAAGACATATATCGTGTGCCGAAAGAGGCGCCCGCTCAGCATAATGCCGTGTCGTAACAATAGGTTTGCTACGCCACGACGCTGGTTTTCAGCGGGTAACCCGTGTGTTGCGAGTCTGTCTCGAACCTTGAGCGAACAAAGAAAAAAAATTAAGAGGAAAAGTAATTATTACGCAATAAAATGCAGAGTTTTCCTTCTCTGGGTGCTGATGTTCATGCCAGCAGCTTTACCTTAGTCGCCTTTTGCGACACCTCGGTAAGAGTGAGGGTGGCCTACTCTGTGCCGGGGACCACACGGCGTTTACGACGTCAAGCCACACCTTTTTAGATCTACCTCTTCTGCCGGGGCCTGGCGGTCGCGGCATTGCCATTTTGTTCCCACGTACCTGTCCAGTTTTCGTAGGACATGACCGTACCAATGTAAGCGACTCTCCAGCAGTATGTCTGCCATGTAGGCTGCCACGCACCGTGAGTTTCTTTCAGCGTCTTTCCCCGTAACTCCACACTTCCACCGCAGCATATTGTCTTTCTCTCACCCGATTGCAAGATTCAGGATTCGGAGGTCTGGTAATTACAATGAAGCAACTGCTACCTGACCTTCGCAACTATGGAAACCAGACCAACTGAATCATGGTCACATGTTTCAGAAACTGTCCGAAACATGCACGATTTCTACCTAAAATCTGTAGGTGCCATGCATGAACACTCGCAATACGAGAGGGATAGAAATGATTTCATTTGTTTCAACATCTTGTACTTGTTGTATTATAAGTTATTTATTTTTAAAAGAAAAGTATTTAGTAAGTATTTGTATTTTCGCTGTTAATTCTGATAGCCGTAACACAGGTGCTTGAGCTACCAATTTTGGAGTCAGATTAATGTGTGTGATGTTGTGTCGCCTCGTTGGTCTAGCGGTTTAAGTACCAGGTCATGATCGCGGAGTTGTGGGTTCGATACCCGACGAATTTTTTTAACATAGATCGGGATTATAATCAACCAATCCGCATTAGGCAAGCGTGGTGATTAAGCCTAATCCCATCATAGTAGCGCTGACTTGATTTCTATGACGGTGGGCTTTGCCCAGCAGTGGGAAAGTACATAGGCTGATAATATATTAATACTTTACTATGTGATGTTGTGTAAATATGTATTTCAGAAAGAATATGTTAATTTTTAAGATAGAATATATTTTTAGTGCCAAAGCCGCAGTTTTTAATTACATGTTCAATTACAATCCTAATACTGTGTTCTTATTCAAAGCCGTTTAGATGCAATCTGATCGGCTTTGACTTAACTGCTTTGCAATCGTCCATTTGATAACCCTGAATGTTCTATGCAAGGCCTAGTGTTGTCTAAAATTGAACTTTTTATTGTAAAAACAAGACGAAGAAGCTTCAATCAGCCAATGAGCGACCACATACATTCATCACGCAGGCAGCTAAAGAATAGAAATCCTTACCTTAAAGGCAAGACTGAACAGGCATCTTCTAAGCAAACACTTTACTTCCTAGTCTTTATCTTCACTTGCCATCAGGTGAGATTGTGGTCAACGGTTGGCCTATATATTATAAAAATAAACTAACGAAGAAAGGTCTCCTAAGAGCGTCGATCATGCCAGTCCTTCATAGTGTGCATCCAACTTTAGTGCTTCTCCAATTTGTCCATTTGATAACTCTTTTGTCCAAACTAGGGCATTTAGGGCATTTAGGGCATTAGAAAATACGGGACCCAGACAAGTGCGGTTCAAACACATAGCAGGAAGACGTATTGTGAGAGATACATGATGAGTCGCGGATTCTGACCAGCTCCTCAATGGACTAGCTTACTGAGTATAAAAGGACCATCCACTCAACCACGACGAGAGGACGTCCATAAAACAGATGAGCTGACGATATAAAGAGACCGAAAAAGTAAGATATAAATGAGACTGGAACAGGACCCATAAAAATCTGTACCTATAGAAGAATAGATAGGAGAGTTATACTTTGCCGGTGAGATCAAAGTACAGGCTAAATTATGGTGACGATAAAGATGCATTTTGACCATAATAATAGAGACATATGCGTAAGATATGGTTTAGGCCTTCATTACGTGTATTATAGTCGGATTATTAATTAGACGAAGTAAACTAACGAATGCGAATGTCAGGATCCCCATACATTTTGCCTATTTGTCTTTTGCAAATTTATGAGAATGACCTTTGTCATCGGTCAGTTTACTCCGTCTAAATAATAAACCGACTATACTATAACTCATTTGTGCAGGTATATGACAGATAGTATCTGTCATATACAGATACGGATACCCCGGAGTTCGAAAATTGGCGGTCTTGTATACCGTGCTTCGGAAAGCACGTTAAGCCGTTAGTCCTGCGCCTGATCCCTCTCCGATCGTGTCATACTAATAATATAAGATAGGAATGACACGTTGACGGATTCGGCGGGTAGGGTTGACGCTGACAAGACGCTGACAAGCCGCATGGGCTGACGCAATTCAAAGGTTTTAAATTAGTATCTAGTGGTTTTTAGTGTACAAATTTGGTGTTTATTTGTGCAGTGAAGTGCCGTCTAGTGATCCTAATGATAAGAATCATTGGATTGTATCGTTTTTAACACTGCTATTGTGTGTCGAGTGCGTTGTCTCATGACAACTTGCTTGGACCTAATAGAGTCTTAAAACCCGCGATTGCTTTTAAAGTGATTTCCGCTGAATCCGTAGGTCGATAAAACGTAACACACTGGCGTTTTATTGACTTTGACTGACTTCGACTGTTGACTACCTACTTATTCTCAGTAAGTTACTTGACATTGGCGAATTATCTTCGGGTAGAGCCATAATAATAAAAAAAGACACGTTGACATCTGTCAGTTCATTTCAAGAAATGATTTAGTAATTAACCGAATCTCCCTCATAATGTTTTGCTGTATATGTGTTTGTTTGTTTGTATACGTTTTATTATTTTGTTTTAGGTGGTGTAACCCTCAATTAAAAAATAAAAATCAGAATGAGTAAAATATCCTTACACCGGTCAATTTCTTATTAAAACGTGTCTCTTTAATCGCTCGACATTGGCAGAGTTATATGTAAGTGTTCGCCGTAGGCAACACAGTAGCAGCCATAATAATAATAAAAAAAAGATTTAGTAATTTTAGTGTAAGCTGTATGTGGTGATCTGATACAGTGCCAAAACCAAGTCTCAATTCGATCTTGACTTACGCAACACTACCTATGTGCAAGTGCACTCGACCCGGCAGCGATTAACCCGGCCCTACGTACACAGTCGTAAAATTAGAGCAATTACGCGTGCTGCCAAGGAAATTGTTCAATATCCTGCGTTATTCGCAGTAGGAGTACCTGACGGCAGTAAACGGGAGATCGTCTCATTTAACCCCTCGCAGAGTCTAATTCAGTCTTCGAGTATGTACTTGTTGGGTAGTGCCTAGTTAAT
Organism: Marasmia exigua; assembly: GCA_019059595.1. Taxonomy (NCBI): domain Eukaryota; kingdom Metazoa; phylum Arthropoda; class Insecta; order Lepidoptera; family Crambidae; genus Marasmia; species Marasmia exigua. Next base: position 27,034,722 of record CM032465.1, on the reverse strand, counting down.
TGTTTTACAAGTTGGGTTTCGTATCAAGGTTTTGTGAACTACGAGTGAGTTTGTGTGTTTACAAAGTACTTTTGACTTGTTATGCAAAGAAATAACTTCAGAGTTTCGAACCTTTTTTTTTCCATTTTTTGTGGGACGAGGAGACGAATCACCTGATGATAAGCGATTACTGCTGCCCACCTTTTAAAAAGGAATAGGTACGCTCTTTTCTTGAAGGTTTGCAGGTCGTATCTGTCCAGAAATACCGCAGGCGATAGTTCATTCCATAGTTTACCTTAAATGAAATAAACGTTGTTGTCCCCTTAGTCGCCCCACATGCCTTCAGTTATCAATCAATTGTTGTATTAATATTACTAAACGTCATCATCATCATCAGCCCATTAAAGTCCCCACTAATAATTACTAAATCATTTCTTGAAGTGAACTGACAGATGTCAACGTGTCTTTTTTTTATTATTATGGCTCTACCCGAAGATAATTCGCAAATGTCGAGTAACTTATTGAGAATAAGTAGGTAGTCAACAGTCGAAGTCAGTCTAAGTCCGAGTCACTCAATAAAACGCCAGTGTTTTACGTTTTATCGACCTACGGATTCAGCGGATATCACTCTAAAAGCAATCGCGGGTTTTAAGACTCTATTATCAATAAATTGTTGTATTAATATTACTTAATGTCATCATCATCATCAGCCCATTTAAGTCCCCACTGCTGGGGCACGGGCCTCCCTCAAACACATGAGGGGTAATTGCCATACTTACCACGCTTGGCAGTCGGGTTGGCGAGGGTTTTGATATAAATGCAGAGTTTTCCTTCTCTGGGCACTGATGATCATGCCAGCAGCTTTACCTTAGTCGCCTTTTACGACACCTCAGTAAGAGTGAGGGTGGCCTATTCTACTCTGCCGGGGACCACACGGCGACACATTACTAAACGTAAGGGACTAGTATTCAAACATTGCTCAGAGATTCGATGAAAGAAATGCAATATTATGAAAGAAAATATTGCGTAATATATTGAAGGGTGCTTCATACATAGGTTCGCTTTGATGTCCGTCTGTCGGCTTAAGGCGACGTATAAGGCACACCAGCGACGGCAACTGATTTTACTTTTTCTCTACTGAACCAGATCTATGTTTAACGTAGGTTAACTATTTTTTTAAAAACATTTAAAAAATCTCGTAAAACTGATTCAAGCTCTATCGTGGCCGCTTAAGCGGTAATCTAAAATTCAAGTGCAAAGGCAGACCAATAAGTTAACGAATTAGTTATAAAGTATAAATAAATAGTATAAGGTTTTTCCGTGATGCTGAAGTTTCATCGTCGTCGTCGTGAGCCCATTTAAGTCCCCACTGCTGGGGCACGGGCCTCCCTCAATCACATGAGGTGTAATTGCCATACTCACCACGTTTGGCAGACGGGTAAGCGAGGGTTTTGATATAAATGCAGAGTTTTCCTTCTCTGGGTGCTGATGATCATGCCGGCAGCTTTACCTTAGTCGCCTTTTACGACACCTCGGTAAGAGAGAGGGTGGCCTATTCTACTCTGCCGGGGACCACACGGCTATGCTGAAGTTTATTAATCATATATTAAAAGTAGATGCAGTTTACAAATCAGAAACGTATTAAAAAATCAATCATCTGTCATATTATCTAAAAAACAGATAGAGCTGCCTATGCCGTATACTTTACTTAGGTAATGAAACAAACCCTGTAAGCTATTTTGCAAGAAACGAATTACTTAAAATAAAGGAAGAAATCTTGATTTTTTAATCATCTTATAAATTAGCTAACATACCAATAAAATATTGTGCGATTAAAAGTAACAGCCATAATTCAATTATAGTTAAATGTATGACAACTTTAAATTCACCATTGGTCTAGTAACTTTTATCTGATGATGGATATATCGGTCTTAACTGACGATTTATTACTAATAGGAAAAATGTTTTGGAATTAACTTGATTTGTAACATTAAAGACAAGAGCTTACAGTTAATTATCAATTCAATCACCCCCCAGGAGAACACTTAAAGCTAAGAACAAAGAAATATACCGTCATGCTTTATCTAAGAAATTCCAACACTTCAACTTAATGATTATTAATGAAACCACGTTTTTAATTACCGTCGACAAATGGAAACATTCTTAAATTAACTTTTAGAATTTGTCACCGAAAGTTTGGCCAGAAACCGCGTGGGGTGATAAATCACAAGGCTAACAAACTACCACCACAGACTTAAGGTGACGGGTAGGGCGCACTAGCGACGCCAAATCGATTTTAATTTTTATCTACTAAACCGGATCTATTTTAAACAATTTCGGGGTTACAACCTTTTGGCAAACACCTATACTATTTTTTAATACTTATAGTTAACTTTTTGGTCTGCTATGCACTCTAATTTAGATTTACCGCCAAAAGTGGCCGCTTGTTGGCTGTTGGCAGCGGGTTATCTACGCCATATCGAATGTCAATTGATCGAATTCCTAATGATCGAATACTGTTCATCGAAAAGTCAAAACGTTCGAAATATCGAATTAGCAGGGCTACCTACGCCATCCATATCGAATGCCAATTGATAAGCGAGTATGTTAGCACACTCATAACTCCACTGGTGTTGCGGTGGTAAGCCGATTGCCGCGACCCATGGACACCCGGGTCGCGGCAATCGCTTACCACCAGGTGATCAGTATGCTCGTCTGCAACCTATAATCATGAACTAGAGCATTCACTACTGCACTGTACTATGAGTTGGTATGATTTTTCCTTGACCTTTTCTTTTCAGTTCCCTGAAATGTTTCTAGAATAGGATGAATGACTGCTCCTTTGTATTTCTCCCATTTAATTATGTCATAACGCCTTTGTGTGTTTGAAGTCGAACGTTTAGTTTTGTTTCTTTGTATTTTATGGTTCCAAATAACTACAGTCTTATAGTTTATGTCTTGGTTGCGCAGTTTAATTTAATTTATTATGGTTGTAACTTTAATAGTGATGGTAGCAGTAAATAAACTCGCTTTCTTAAGGTGACGGGTAGGGCACACTAGCGACGCCAATCGATTTTTTTTAGCTACTAAACCGGATCTATTTTAAACAATTTCGGGGCTACAACATCTCGGCGAACACTTATACTCGAAATTTGAATTACCGCCAATAACGGCCGCTTTTGGCGGTAATCAATTTTTCGCGTACAAAAACGAACCCAACATTTGTGCATGGTTATTTACTAAATAGTATTAAGTGTTCGCCGTGTGGTGCCCGGCAGAGTAGAACTAGGCCACCCTCACTCTTACCGAGGTGTCGTAAAAGGCGACTAAGGTAAAGCTGCTAGCATGATCATCAGCACCCAGAGAAGGAAAACTCTGCATTTATATCAAAACCCTCGCCAACCCGTCTGCCAAGCGTGGTGAGTATGGCAATTACCCCTCATGTGATTGAGGGAGGCCCGTGCCCCAGCAGTGGGTTCGCAGAGAGGTTGTAACCTCGAAATTGTTTAAAATACATCCGGTTTGGTAGCAAAAAATTAAAATCGATTGGCGTCGCTAGTGTGCCCTACCCGTCACCTTAACTGCGTATAGCTTTGTGCTAGTGTCGTTATTGCTGGTCTACTAAGAGACTGTCTACTAAAAAATCGACACAAAAAATATAAAAATATGAACGTGAATAGATTAAGCCCTATAAAAAGGAAAAAACTATAAACTTATGAGTCTCACTGAAATAAAGACCAGGAGCCCAATTCTCGTCCTGTTGATATTTGAAAACATGGCGGATATCACCTGAAAACCATACAAAATACTATGTTTTAGTAATATATGTCGTAAGAAAATAAATGTCAGGAGCATGAGAATTGGGGTCTAGTAGCTCAATTCTCGAGCTCGTTATCGAACACTGTTTTTTTGTATGGTTTTCAGGTGATATCCGCCATGGGCTCCATTGGTAACTTTGACATGTTATTGTCGCGTTGGGGGACTTAAACTCCTTATGCTACGATAAAAGGTACCTGCTTAAATTTACCGTAGTAAATAATGCTAGAGAGACCCCGTACTCTGATCGCATCTGCATTCACCTTTCAAACTTTCTATCAAAAACAGACGTTTTACGACTGAATTATTGAACTTACGTTCTAAAAATAACATAATAGTAGTTTATGTGACTGTGACATATGTAATGAGGGTTACTAAAACACGAGCGAGATTATCAAAAACGAGCATGGGCGAGTTTTTTATAGCATTCGCGAGTGTTTTATTACCTACTAGCTTTTGCCCGCGACTTCGTCTGCGTTCACACAATATCTTTATAAATTATAGCCTATGTGTTATTCTGATCTATAAGCTACATTACTGTAAAGTTTCATTAAAATCCGTTTAGTAGTTTTTGCGTGAAAGAGGAACAAACATCCATACATCCATCCAAACAAACTTTCGCCTTAATAATATTACTAGCTTTTGCCCGCGACTTCGTCTGCGTTCACACAATATCTTTATAAATTATAGCCTATGTGTTATTCTGATCTATAAGCTACATTACTGTAAAGTTTCATTAAAATCCGTTTAGTAGTTTTTGCATGAAAGAGGAACAAACATCCATACATCCATCCAAACAAACTTTCGCCTTTATAATATTAGTAAGGACTTATTTGCAGTCTCAGGTTTTATAACCTAGTTATGTGCTATTGGATATGCAGTTGATTGGTTGTGCGTCACACTTTAAAGCGACGGCTGTGCTTGGGGTCCCGGGTTCGATCCCCGGTTCGGGCCAAAATTTGTACTTGAGTTTTTCTGTTAAGAAATTCGCAGTGTCAGCCCCAAGTCTGGAAGTTGGCGGTCTAGGAAAGCACGTTAAGTCGTTGGTCCTGCGCCCGATCCCTCTCCGGTCGTGTCACACTGGTGTCCCATCGGATTATGAGGGAATAGAGAGTGCACTTGTGTTTGCACACACACTTGAGCATTATAATATATCCTGCGTAAGTGGCTGATCTTTGAGATTGGCCGTCTTAGTCGAAAATCGGTTGGAGGATATAAGTGTGGTCTCATACACTACTTTGTCTACGCTTGATAATCTTCAAAGTAAGAAATCATGGGGAAACACTTTTGGCAAGCATACCTGAATAACGTTATTTGCGTTGCATTTATCGTAATCTTTTTACTGATTGCCACAAACTGTAACTAATGTTTCGTTGGAGCCATCCTAAACATCACATAGTAGGTAAACCTTTTAATTATCTGTGCGACAAACATTGCACGTGCATGCTGATTATGCTTTATGATGTCGCGTGTATTTTGTAGTGTCAATTCGTAACTTTATAGGCTGTAATAAATGATGATAACTTTGTCCTAATATTGTTTTATTTAAGAAGTTTGGCTGTTGCATAATGTGTTATTATGCATTGGCCGTGTGGTCCCCGGCAGAGTAGAATAGGCCACCCTCACTCTTACCGAGGTGTCGTAAAAGGCGACTAAGGTAAAGCTGCTGGCATGATCATCAGCACCCAGAGAAGGAAAACTCTGCATTTATATCAAAACCCTCGCCAACCCGTCTGCTAAGCGTGGTGAGTATGGCAATTACCCCTCATGTGATTGAGGGAGGCCCGTGCCCCAGCAGTGGGGACTTAAATGGGCTGACGATGATGACGATGATGATGCAACACCCTAACTTTATAATTTTCTGTAAAGCTATATCAATATTATCAAGCGTGTCAAAATGGTATGTCATGAGTGTAGATAAATAAAGTTACGGACAGATAAAGAATGGAATTCATTGCCGAAGTCTGTGTTCCCTGATCATAAAAATCTGAATATTTCTAGGCATGAGTGAACAAGGCATGTTCACTCATGCCTAGGTAAATGCGTTTACATCGTCTTAGATTAAATCAAAATAGCGGAAGATAGGTGACTCGTCTATACCGCGTGGACTGCTTAAATTAGGTGTCCCGGCGCCTAATTTCACGCAGTTGCAAATGTCAGAGTCTGACAAGCGGTCGCGTCACCCAAAAATATTCATTAATTGTTTTAAGTGGGATAAAGGCTATCAAAATGCCTACGTTTGCTTTTACGCGCTGTTCAAATAATTCAAAACGTAAAAATATATCTCATGGTATCACATTTCAATCGTAAGTACCAGTACCAATTTCTTATGATATTTCAATATTTTACAATGTTTTGATCGCCATTTTGCCGAGGGAGATAGAATATACCCATGTGTGACGAGTTAAGTGATATTACGTTACACAGAGATAGCGTCAGCATAAAAATATCAACAAATATAATTGCAAAATATTTATTGTTAATTTATAGTAATGCAAAATGTGTAATTAAAAAAATATATATTATTGTTTATATTTAATCGACTTCATAAAAAGGAGGAGGTTATCAAATCTTCGGGATCATATTTTATGCACGTTCCCCAACTAGGTAAGATGACTAGATCATTTTGTATTTTTTTTAAAGAGTATGGTTCCCATGGGTTTACCCATTCTTAACATGTCATTATCTGACTATGGGATCTCATAATAATCTAGGGCAACACTCAGATTTTATAGGCACGAGTGAAACAATCTGTCCCTATTCGAAGAAAGGTCAACGTTGTGTAAGTATAACATTCAATAATAATTTAAAATAGTACCAACAATACATTTATGAACATTCGACTGTTATAAAAATAAATGATTTAGAAATTAGTTATTTTTGTTGACCCTACTTTCTCCTTTTGACATGACGCGTAGCATGCGCGTAGCGCGTTTGATGACTCCCTCAAGCGTATGTCAAAACAAATAGGTCGGTTTTCAGTTGTCTAATTAAATGGTCGTGACATCAATAAAAAAGTGTAGTATTCATCATACCTATTAATAGCACTTTAACGCTTTTTTCCATACTGTCTGGAGCAATATAACTTAACATTTTGCTCGTAACGTAGCAATATCTGAACATACTGTAACACTAGTTTGGCAACGCAACCCTGACCACAACTGATGGCAAATTTGCTGGCGAGACACCTACAAGAAGATGTATGCATAAATATGCATGTGCTATGCTATTCAGTATTCTGAAAAAGACATTAAAATAGGGTTTACTGTACGAATAGGTACTATTTTCATATTCTATTTCTTATAAAGCATAGAAGTTCCAAAATATTAGGTTTATTATTTGAAGAGTTCAAATACCGGAGTGGAGTTTTTTGTTTTTATTATTCTACTGCTACCGCCCTCCACCATCACTATGCGGTAGACCGAGGAGGCGACGAAGGGATGAGTTCGATTCCTATTAACCAGAATATAGCCTAAACTGGACCACAGTTGCCATTCCCAAAATAGAGAAAAGAGGAGAAAGGTCAGGGACGCCTTTGCCCAGCAGTGGGACATGAACGTCTGCTAATAATATTACAAAAACACTGAATGACTAGGTTCAGTATTTTTTTGATACAAAGCAAACATTTATTCGCCGTGTGGTCCCCGGCAGAGTAGAATAGGCCACCCTCTCTCTTACCGAGGTGTCGTAAAAGGCGACTAAGGTAAAGCTGCTGGCATGATCATCAGCACCCAGAGAAGGAAAACTCTGCATTTATATAAAAACCCTCGCCAACCCGTCTGCCAAGCGTGGTGAGTATGGCAATTACCCCTCATGTGATTGAGGGAGGCCCGTGCCCCAGCAGTGGGGACTTAAATGGGCTGACGATGATGATGAAACATTTATTCTGGTCAGATCCAGATACAGTTTGCAGGGTGACCTACTGAGTATATATGGTTGGATCTATGTTATGCGGAACTTTCTACCACGTACCTCAGTGCTGTGGAACGGTTTGGCTAAGGGAGTATTTCCTGATGGCTACGACTTATGAACCATCAAGAAAAGATCGTACTCTTTTTTAAAAAGACCGGCAACACATTAGCGATATCTCTGATTTCGCGGATGTTCATGGGCGGCGTTGATTACTTTCCAGTAGACGCGCTTGCTCGTATGTCGCCGATAGCATAAAAATAAATCAACGATTCTTATTATCAGAATCACTTCGCGGCACTTCACTGTACAAATAACACCAAATTTGCTCACTAAAAACCACTAGATACTGATTCAAAACCTTTGAATCACATCATTTAGCATGTTACATGGGAAAAAACTTGTTAACAATAAATGTATGTAAAGTGGACCACATTTTCCGCACTTAAACTCCTACTTGATTCATTTCTCGTTAACAATAAATTATTCCAATACAAAGATTCCCTGCTTATTTTATTAATAACATCTATTGAAGAAAATCTCAACCGCGAGGCTTTAATATCCTCCAATAAGTAATCTATCAAACGTCGAACGACGTCTTATTATGGAATAAATGAAACGATAATAGCGGATTTATCTTCCTAATAACTTAACCAAAATATACAGACCTCCTGAGCGCAATGAGAAACCCTCTACGATATTGAGCTTGTTAATCGCCCAAGGGGCGAGGGATGTCTAAGTTCAGTGGTGTGTAAAATGTAGGAGAATTCATACAAAGCAGGCATGGTTTCCTTTCCCAGTTGTTATGACAAGGAAATGGACCCGACCCGAACGGAAAAGTCAGAGTGAAGACGATGTTAGTATTGTTTTCATTGTGGTGGATGTAAACAACCAAAGCAAATACAGATTATTGTTGGGCAACTACCGTGCATTTGGTAAAATGGGCCTATAATAGAACTGGACTGATGACCGATAGTCAAAGCACTTTTAGTTATTTGATCGTGCTATAAAATTGTTAATAAACTCCTCAGATTTTGTTGAAAGCTGCCTTGCATGTTTTTTTATTCAGTTCAATTCATTTTTGAGACGACCCGTTTGGATTAAGGGTAGTAAATGCTGCCTCTGGTGCAAGGGTTGCGGGATATCGAACCCGCACAGTACAAACATTTATGTGCATGAACATGTTTGTTTGTATTGGTCTGGGTGTTTTCTATGTTTTTGTAAGAGTAAGTATGATTTACAAAAGAAAAGTACAAATTAGATGAATATACATATAACTTCGAAAATTCTAACAAAAAAAGATACTTTGCAATTAAAGAAAACGTGTTTTTTCTTCACTAAAGTATCAATTACTGGTATATTTAGTATTAATATAAAATAAAAAATTAAATCTTTATTGCAAACAAAGTTTTACAAACACATGATGTTACCTTTTTCATAAGTCAAAGTTTTCTCAGAGACCTGTTCGAACTGCCTACAAGCTAGTATACACTCAGCACACCACAGCCGCATTTCGGGGCAGCTTTCGCCACGCAGCCACGAAATGCTGGAATAACATTCCACCACCAATCAGAAATTCTCAATCTAGGTATTGTTTCAAAATTAATTTTAGAGCTATCTTCTAGAATTACAAAAAAAAAATAGTGTGCTGTGTGTTGCTCCCTTCTTATTTATTTATTATAATAAATAATGTATTAATCGTAAATTACTTGCGTACAGTAGCATGACTGTATTATAATTTATTGTTAATATTGCATGGGTTTTGTAACTCTGTGTATAGAAATGTTGTTTGTTTTAGTTTTTGTCTGTCAGTTTATTACAGTTTTCTTTATTTTTGTAATATTAATTATAAATACTTAAAATACCATTGCTGTGCCATAAATAATTTGTTTTATTTTAATATATTAAATTTGTTCCTCATGGTGACCACTGAAAATCAGCGTCGAGGTTGCCTGCTCCGGCCACGACATTATGCTGAGTGGGTACCTTTTTAGCACATTTAAGTTGTACTTGTAAATCTAGTATTATGTAAGCATTTTGTTATATTTTTTGTGTGCTAAATAAACAATTTCTGTTTCTATGGTAAAGTATATAAATGCCTTTTACATCATTAATTGCATGTAGCAACTATTGCTGAACAACCGTAACATACCGTTAACGGTATTCAGTTAATTTTGAGTTTTCATTCTTACGGATGAATAGTGTGGATGTCAGTACCATAGATAGATCAAAGTCTAGATACATAGCTTTACACATTAAGTAGTGACTTACAATCGGGCGAGATTCATTCATTCATCTATTAACTTTTAGCGTGCCATAGGCCAACTGATGGTCTAGTATAGTGGCGTTCACTGGAACGAATATAAGTTTGTGATTATGACTGCCTCGGTGGCGCAGTGGTAAGTGGGGGCACTTTAAAGCGACGGCTGCGTAAGAGGTCCCGGGTTCGATCCCAGGGTCGGGCTAAACATTTGTACTTTAGGTACAAATTTTTAGTGATAGCCCGGAGTCTGGAAGTTGGCCGTATTGTACCCCTCGGGAAGCACGTTAAGCCGTTGGTCTTGCACCCGATCTTGCATTCGATCGTGTCACGCTGGTGTCTCATCGGAATATGAGGGTAAGAGAATTGAGAGTGCACTTGTGTTTGCGCGCACACTTAAGCACTATAATATATCCTGAATACATGGCTGACAATTACGATCGGCCTACGTAGCCGTAGGTAATCGGTTGGAAAATTATTTTTATTATTATTATGATGATGATATAATTAACTTGGTTGAGCACATCTCATCTTAGAAAAAAATACTCGTTAATAATATGACGCTGAACAATATAATTAACAAATATCGAACAACTACTACTGTAAAAAAAATGAGCCAATACTGTAAAAGAAAACTTTCATCGTCATTTTAAGAAAACTCCCGATCAAAAATTTACAACAAAAAATGTTTAGCATTCTATTTAGACATTAATTAAGGTGTTATCAGTAACTTGCAAACATTACGATAGATTCTATTAAGGATCGTTTACGGTACTCTCCTGGGAGTGGAGAAATCGGTCCATTATAAACCAATAATAGCCCGGCATCCGCTGCAGATGTGCGCTTAGAGGGATTACAGACCAGCGTTTATGTGCGTAAGATAATAATTATGTGCTTAAATACTATTCATAAAGAGGTAAATAGTACAGACAGTGACAACTCTTATAGTTGATCCGAAGACACGAAACGCTTGTGCGATGTTATCGACAACTAGCGCCATCTATCGGAATAGAGTGGAACTAATCTCTCGCAATAAAGTGTGGGCGGGCCACTTGTGATAAATATTTTTATAACCTGTCAAGAAAATTTGTTGTCTTTGGTTAATTAAAAGCGACATTAACTTGAATAAACGTGACATTTCTGTAGTAAAAGTTACATCTAGATTTTCGCGTTGCATTCTAACTATAATTAATCAAGACGGAAATTAACACGACATTTATTATATAATACAACAATGTGTACTCACATATTTTTCTCGACGTTTCGGCTACGTGACAGCAGCCGTGGTCACGAGCGGACTGGCGGAGTGTAGTGTGTCGGAGTAGCTTCACTGACAATTCATCTAGTGGCGAATTAATATCGGAAAATATGAGGGTGTCCGAAGATTCACAGCTCGGCCCGAGCAGACAACACCGTGCTCCGTCAGTCTGCTCGTGACCACGGCTGCTGTAACGTAGCCGAAACCTCTAGCAAAATTAGTGAGTAACTACACAATGTTGTATCACATAATAAATATCGTGTTAATTCCCGTCTTGATTAATTAAAGTTATATCTGTGAGTACTTGCCCTCACTAAACTCAAAGACACGTGGCAGACAGTAGAGTATAATTTTCATTAATTTACGAATGATTTAAGACAGTTCAGTTGTTCAAATGGTAGTTTAAAAGGAAGTAGCTCTTATACTCGAGCCAAATACTAGTTCCAGATAGGTGTCATATTATTTTCATCCATAATTAAGAAATGAGATACCCTACCGTCTGTCCCAAGTCTTTACCTTGAGTATAGTGGTCTTACTGTGTGTAAAACAATGATTTGAATTTGAAATATTACATTAATCGATCTAAAGATAGGAGAACCAGACCAGTTATAAAAATTGCTTAAACCATTTTATTATTTATGTAATACCTATCTTTCTTTTAGTTTGCCCGAGATGCAGGATACTCCTAGTTCAGACACCCAACTAAATTAGCTACCTTAGTGTAGATTATAAGTCTTTAGTGTGACTAGATTTTTTTAATAAATTTTATCATCATCATCATCATCAGCCCATTTAAGTCCCCACTGCTGGGGCACGGGCCTCCCTCAATCACATGAGGGGTAATTGCCAAACTCACCACGCTTCGCAGACGGGTTGGCGAGGGTTTTGATATAAACGCAGAGTTTTCCTTCTCTGGGTGCTGATGATCATGCCAGCAGCTTTACCTTAGTCGCCTTTTACGACACCTCGGTAAGAGTGAGGGTGGCCTATTCTACTCTGCCGCGGACCACACGACCTAATAAATTTTATGATTATTTATAATTAGTATATGGTTATATCTTCAGAATAATTGAAAAAAAAAACAAATCTTTCTTCAGTTTAAATAATGATTGATTTACATACTCGTATAGTGCGAACGCCCTGTTGGTCTAGTGGTTTAAGTACCGGGCCGTGATCTCGGGGTCCTGGGTTCGATACCCGGGTCGAGCGAAAAGTATGTTGCGAATTTTTCGAACGTAGCTCGGGTTTGTGATCACCAATCCGCATTTGGCAAGCGCGGTGATTAAGCCTAATCCTATCATAGTAGCGATAACTTGAAGTCTATGATGAAGGCCTTTGCCCTGCAGTGGGACAGTTTATAGGCTGATACTAGCTATAGTGCGAGCTAGCGTAAAAGTCAGCCTGCCAAGTAGCTGTACCACAGTGACTTGCACTGTGTGGACGTCACTTATGAATAGGTAACTCGCACGTGCGAGTTGGATAGTAGACGACATAAATACCGAGAGGGTAATCTGCCGTGTGAAAGGTGTAAGTTCTTATATACTGAACTACTTACCTATCGCCTTAAATGTGTAAACGATTATACCGCACAGAAAAATACGCTAGTCTGACCTACGCCGCATATCCCCGTAATAGGCTTGTGTACTAGGTCAGATATTGACAGATTTTTTAAATAACATTGAGAAAATAACGATCAAAAGGGACTTTTGTACAATATTTCAGATTATTTTTGTTTCGAGTCCTCAATTGTAAAAATAGGCAAATAAATTTTAAGTCTTAAATTTACGAAATATTTATATTGCAGTCGATATCTTATTCAATTTATAGCAACTATTGTTAAGAAACCATTTTTATAAACGCACTATTGCATATAGCTATCGAACAAAGCTATCTCGCGATGCGTATAAACTGTGAGGGGTGAGGTCACGTCGCCGCGTCGCTGTTTGTATGGAGCGTTTTGGGCAAGTGTATTTTAAGGAATTTTCAAATTGTCCTATCTTGGAGAGTTTCTAAGCTAACAAATCCATTCTTTCACCGATGTTTTCACTTTTCTGAGGGGTTCTTATATTACCAACAAGAGAAAAAAATAGGACACAAGCTTATTACGGCCGCTTGTATGCTGCTTATCTCTCTATAAACTGCTGATATCTCAGTGCTGTATCTTATCTGCCTGGTTTAGCATCGGGGCATGCATTCAATAAAATACCTATACATTAACAGTGGGGAGCCACGCTTCAGCATGGATGGGCCGGCTCGACCGGAGTAATACCACCTCCTCACAGAAAACCAGCGTGAAGCAGTGCATGCGCTGCGTGAGTGAGGGTACCGGATACCCAACCCAGGGGAAGGGGGTTAAAAGGTAAGTAGAGCACTTGTGACACCAATGGTGTTGCAGGTGTCCATGGGCGGCGGTAATAGCTTCGGGTGATCTGTCGGCTCGTCTGCCACCAATATTATAAAAAAAACATATTTGAACTTTATGCGGTTGGTGCGATGATCGATGCCTATTTATTAGTCATTTGCAGACTTGGCACAGGCACCACTTCACTAAGGGTGTTTATTAACAGGTTATCGATACTTTTTGAGATGTTGTTTTTTTCACAAGTTTATACCGATAAAACTGTGTTGTATGCTTTATTTAATACTGTGTTGAGTAAGGTAAAACCAGCAGAAACAGAACCATCACCCTTCCACATATCCCCTTCCATATAATGTGGGAGAGCCACGCTTAGGCTTGAATGGGTCGGCTCGACCGGAGTGATACCACTGCCTCACAGAAGACCGGCGTGAAGCAGCGCCAGCGCTGTTTCGCCGTGTTAGTTAGGTTACTGGAGGCCCAATGGGAGGGAAGGGGAAAAGGTTGGCAGCGCACTTGTGACTCCACTGGTGTTGCGGGTGGCCATGGGCGGCGGAATTGCTTACCATCAGGTGGATCTTAATACATATAAATCAAGATTTTGTTAACTTGTTTTTTTCTTTCTCATGGCAGATACTTTGTTTGCGTGCTAATTATTAGGGATTAAGGTTTGAAGCCGTTTTGCATGGCAATTTTATTGGAGGTTGTGTTTTACATACTAACACCTTTTTAATTTGCAAAGTAACTATTAATGCTACCACACCACAATTAACTGTGCTTTAATGGACAAAGTTAAGAAACGTGTAATATAATTTTTCTGAAAAATATATTTTTTAATAAAAAAGTTATTAGAATAGAATAGAATAGAAAATATTTATTCTGCAAACAAAAACTTATGAATTTTAATCTTATATAACTAGTAAAATAATGTTTTGTGCCGAAAAGGTGACCCTCAGCATAATGCCATGACATAGATAATGCCGAGGCGCTGGTCTTCAGGGGCACCTACGGGTAGGTTACAGATGCACTATGCATAAAAATTAACATAGCTGGGATGTACAACAACGCATCAAACAGAGGTGTAGCACAGTACGATTAGTGTGACGAGAATAATTAAAAAAACAAGGAGATGTTTGAACACAGCAATAATTAAAAACAATTACAATTTTACTAAGTATAAGTTCATCATCATCATCGTCAGCCCATTTAAGTCCCCACTGCTGGGGCACGGGCCTCCCTCAATCACATGAGGGGTAATTGCCAAACTCACCACGCTTGGCAGAAGGGTTGGCGAGGGTTTTGATATAAATGCAGAGTTTTCCTTCTCTGGGTGCTGATGATCATGCCAGCAGCTTTACCTTAGTCGCCTTTTACGACACCTCGGTAAGAGTGAGGGTGGCCTATTCTACTCTGTATAAATTATTTGAATAAAATAATATAATCTGCCGCTTTTTAAGATTTCTGTACACATGCTGTTTGAGTTTTATCTTAAAAGAGGCTTATTATTATTGATTGTTAGTTGAAAAAGGTCAAGATTTAATTTTTTTGCATCAAGAATACAATAATATCTTATCTCTATTTAATATCAACTTTACACATCATCACTTACCTTCACATGAGATTGTGGCCAAATGTCTGGCTATTCTAATAATAAAAAAAAAATTAAGTCTTAAATCAAAATAAAATTAAAGTATGGTGATTTTTATCTTATTAAAGAAGTTATACATCTTATTGTGTCTAAAAATGGTAATTTCATACTTTGACCCCTATTATAATTCTTGCTGTACCTAGTTAATAATTTACTTTCCATAATTTAGCTGATATCAATGATTGCAATACACCCAACGACTGGCGGCAGACGTTAGAGTATTTCATTCATAAATTAAAAACAAAATAAGTATGACATTAATGGGGTCGTGTAACATAACAGTTACTTCTCATTTGAACCTAATTGACCATTTTGAACCACTTAAATATTATTGATTATAGTTAATGTAATACTCCACCATATGTTGCGAGTTGCCTGGTTTAGCTGTGTGTAGTATAGCGTACTTCAAGTTCAGGAGAAACATTTCATGATTAATGATATCAAATGCATTAGACAAATCAAAGGATATATACCCTTTACTGTTGGCAACAAAAAAGCAACGGAAACTTTAATTAACTGCAAAGGTGTCCTTAGTTACTCAAGGAACATAGGGCACAAAACATAGTCCGTTAAATAACGGAACCAATAGAAACAGAATCGGCACTCTTCCACACATCCGGAGAACCGTTAATATCCGGCTGCTATGTTTATAGGCAACAAACAACGACTTAGAGCAAACAGATCCGACCCCGGCTCTAACTTACTTCGCCTAATTGTTTGGCCGCCAAGTTAGTTACAAATAGCCTCTGATATAATTTGCTACTAATCTGTAATGTACGTTAAATCTGATTGTGTTTGCGAGAGTTGAATGCTGATTAGATACGTCATAAACATTTATGTTTCGTACTTACTTAGTGCTGTCTCAGGTCATCATCATCATCATCATCAGCCCATTTAAGTCCCCACTGCTGGGGCACGGGCCTCCCTCAATCACATGAGGGGTAATTGCCAAACTCACCACGCTTGGCAGAAGGGTTGGCGAGGGTTTTGATATAAATGCAGAGTTTTCCTTCTCTGGGTGCTGATGATCATGCCAGCAGCTTTACCTTAGTCGCCTTTTACGACACCTCGGTAACAGTGAGGGTGGCCTATTCTACTCTGCCGGGGACCACACGGCTGGTGTCTGTCTCAGGTACGGCGGCTGTCTCAGGTATTTGAGCTTTTTATTACGCTTTGCTTTGAAAATTGTGTTCTCAGTGAGACCACAGTTTCTCGTCACTAGGAAATTTATAGGTGGTCTCTAGGCCGTTGGTCCGTTAAGATGAGACGAAACACTGTAAGCAGGCTATAATAGTATATCATAATCATATTGAAACCCTTGCTGGAAGACTTAATCAAGAAAATTAGAAATCTGACAGATATTCATGCAGCAAGGCTTCTAATGTATATTTCAGCCATTTCCATAGTGTTATAAGAATGTACTGCTATTATGGGAATCAATGGTATTGTAATAAACCTATATCTAATTAATTGCCTCACATTTGCATGCCGTGGCAGCTTGTAACTGAATCTGCACTTAGATGACCTTTGAAGTTTAAAAATAATGTTTTTTATTAGTGTAAGATTTGTTGGTTGGCCTATTGATAAATAAATGGCTAACATTCAAGCTATTTTTGGGCAACAAAAGCGAATCGTCTGAGCCATATACAGACTTAAGAGTTGCTTAGAAATTTGTTCACAGAAATTAATATCTTGACTTTAGCATCACAGTTCATCTCTACGAGAACAAAAATATAGAGACTTTTTTTAAACATTCTAATAAGCATAGATTTAACACCAGACATAAATACAACCTTGCTGTTCCAAATCTTGGACTAGATACAGAAAATAAAAACAAAACAAAACAAAGGAAAAACAAAATAATGAGTACTAATAACCAGGCAGTGGAAATAATATATTGTGTGTTGTGACCTCCAACATAAATGGCCCCCACTCAGCCTATGTCATGACCCTGAAAAAGGTCATGACGCTGATTTTCAGTAGGGCCAAAATTGGTAATTCATTTGTTGGAATGAGTATTAAAATATTTAAAAATTACCAAAAACGCTTGATGATTTACCAATGCTAAAATTTAAAGCAAATAAAGCTTATTAGACAGTCGATGACTACTTATCTAAATAAAAATTTGATTGTGTTTGTTCGGTGTCTGGGTGTAACATATTTATTTAAGTATATATTTGTGTTCCTCTGTTGTCTGATATCTGTAACACAAGTGCTTAAGCTACTTAGTACGGAATCAGGTCAATGTATGAGATGTTGTGAGAATTATTAAATATATACATATAAAAAAAAATGTGAAAATGATAAACTGTACGCCTACATTATAATTCTAATGATCAAAATTTAAAAAGAAAACTGAGTTTTTTGCTTGTTACTTTAGGTAGAAATCGACATTCCAAATCAGCAGAAGATCGATATTTGAGATTCATAAAAGTTCTGTGTGGATTTTAATTCGATAAAGAATATTTCCATTTCTATCTCTCTGCTTTATACATTTTCACCCAACTGTTTTAGTGCGCCATCAAAGTACATATTTTGATGGCCTTTGCCACTGATCATCCGAACTTTCTACATATCAATTTAATTATTGCAAGTGATATTAAAATAGTATTTTAAAGGATTCACTTTTTTTTTGTTTTTTATTGACTGATGGAAGTCATTACTTACTATTTCCTTTGTTTCTGTAAGTATTTTTAAATCTCACGATTGTGTTTAGAGTAATCTCAGCAGAAACCGTAGGTCGATAAAACATAAAACACCGGTGTTTTATTGAGTGACTTTGATTTTGAGTGACTTCAATAGTAGACTATTTCAAAAACAATGACTTGATTTGATTTGATTCAAGCAGATGTATCACCTGATAGTTCGTAAATCTTCGGATAAAGCCATAAAAAATCATCTCCTTGTTTGTTTGCGCAACTCCTATCTGAAATTTACACAACTATGTTTATTACGTGTCCAGCGAAGTGTTAATACAGTGTACGCACATCCGTTCAAAGCAATCAGTTAACGTATTTACGTAGGCAAGTGGTGCTTCTGTACGCATTACATCATTCAATAGCGGATATTGCTCCGCGGTTCGGCTCCGTACTCCTCAGCTAATTGGATGGCTCGTCGGGATTTCATATACAACTCCAGTTAATATGGCAAGATACAGGTTGTATTCGTGGAACTTTGAATCTAGGTATTTATATAGATTTTCTAGCTCTATAGCCGTTAATTTCAATGCAATCATGGCGTTGCATTAGACTTACCCTTTATTGACATACGTGGCAAAGTGACTCAATGACGCGACTCGAACATAACAAATGGCCGCCGAAGGCGATAATTGGAAGTACTACCTGTGCGAATAAAGAATGGGATCAGAAATGGCGGCGCATCTATTCACTTCTCACTCGCACACTATTTGCGTCTATACTCGCACTCGTGGGGTCCGAGCAGATACATTCGTACATAGGTTTTTATGCTACCATTATATTATCAGTGTGATGCTTCACACAGTGAAGCGAACCTGGGCAAGTTTTTAATAGCATTCGTTTTAATACCTAGTTATGTTCAGTCTTTTTTTATTTAATATGTGGTAATATTTAATAGGTGGCAGACGAGACGGATCACCTGATGGTAAGCGATTGTCGCCGCCCATGGACACCCGAAACAGTAGTGCGCTGCCAACCTCCACGCAGCGAAACATAGCATAGTGCTGCTTCACAGTTTTCTGTGAGGCCGTGGTATCACTCCAGTCGAGTCGGCCCATTCATGCCGAAGCGTGGCTCTCCCACGATTAATAGCTTTATGACTCAAGTCTCTTATTACACTACATTATTCTAACACATCGACGTTTTCGTCAGTCTGAGTCGAGAAGTAACCACTTATTTATTTATTTATTTTATTTGGTTTACAAAACATATAACATTCTTATAAGAATAATTTATAATACAAAAACATGTATACACAGACAGAAAATCAATCAAAAGCTAACAGTTACAATAAAATTAAAAATTAAACTAAAATTAACTTAAAACTAAAATCCACAGTTACCCTCTCACATACAAAGAAGATAAAGAGGAGGGATAGTCTTACAACGCACCACAGATGCATTGCAAAACAGGCCTCTTGAACTGATGTAGGTTGTACCGGTAGAGATCCAATTCCTCATGTTTATCAACCATCTCGTTATAGGTACGACATATCCTGTCGATTGGATTATAAAAAGAGGTGCACTTGGTTGCTTCTAGTCACCGCTGTGGTCATCGAGGCTTTTTTTTTAAAAGGTCAGATGGCAATCGCTTCAACGACCTATCAAATCCACCATATTCTGCATCTTGGTCTAAATGTACCCTGTATAAAAGACAATTGAAACGGTTTATGCATAATGTTGTAATTAGGTATATTGTCTGCGGTCAATAAACTTTATTAAAGATAGACGAATGGGTGATTTACCTTTCAATTTGATACGTAACCTCCTCGTCGTCGTCGTGCACCTACAGTCCGCTTGTGACCACGATCGTTCTAACGCGGTCGAAACGACAAGTTGTGAGTATACTTATGCTACTACGCGTATGTACTTACACATAAAATAACCGCGTTTTGTCCCGTGTACATTAATTATTTGTATAATGCAACGCGAAAGTTTAAAAATCGTATATCGATACGTAAAATTGAAAAAATAAAGGTACTCAAGGCTTATAAGTATGCCGCGAGAGAAATATGTTGTGCTTTTTGTTTTTGCTTTTAGGGATTAATATAAGCTGGCATTATAAAGATAAACCAAAGAACTGCAAATGAAAAAAAAACATGCAAAGGCGGGGATCTGAGCTATTTATTTACAAATAAAATTGAAAAACCGGCCAAGTGCGAGTCGGGCTCGCGCACAAAGGGTTCCGTAGCAGCAAATATACATTATAAAGATTTTATATCATCGCGGATTTTTAAAGGTGTACAATACTGTAGTATATTTTTTGATCTATCTTATAAGGTTCAGCCATCGTTTTCAGTGTAAGTACAATAACTTAACCAAAATTACAGTTAAATCAACCTATCTCAAAAACTATAAGAGATACTTTGATCAAACCAAAAATCGTTGAAAGAGTTAATTAGCATGCATCACCTCTATTTTTTTTAGAATTTTATACCCCGTAGTTATAAAAATAGAGGGGGGGGGACATACTTTTTACGACTTTGAGAGCTGATATCTCAAAAACCGTTCACTTTAAGAAAAATGTTTTTTAGAAAACTTTATATCATTTTAAAAGACCTTTCCATTGATACCCCACACGGGTATGTACATCGAAAAAAAAAATTTCATCCCTCAGTTACATGTATGGGGGGCCCCACCCCCAATTCTTTTTTTTACCATTTAGTGTCATATTTTTGTAGCGGTTCATACAACACATATTCCCATCAAATTTCATCACTGTAGTACTTATAGTTTCCGAGTAAATCGGCTGTGACAGACGGACAGACGGACAGACGGACAGACGGACATGACGAAACTATAAGGGTTCCGTTTTTGCCATTTTGGCTACGGAACCCTAAAAAACATACATCTCGAATGGTATAATTTAAATGGGGTCGTAGCTTTGTATTCTTTTCTTTAGAAATTGCAAAATTGATCGTAATTCGAATCCGATTGGCCACAATAAAATCTGTAGGCTGGATCGCGGTAGAAGGGCTTGTGCGGTTGCATTAATTTATTGGGAAAGTTTCGCCGTCGGTTTTTTCAACCCCTGACAAGAATAGAAAATTTAACCCAGTGCAGGTCGGCCCACGGGCAAAGTAAGGTTCCGTAGTTGTCACCTTCTAGAATAATAAATAATAAATATTTCACAACATCACATACATTGATCTGACTCTGAGATAGGTACCTACCTAGTTCAAGCACCTGCGAAACGGATATCAGAATCAACAGTGGGATTACAAATATATGACTTTTTTCTTCGTAAATATATACCAACTTATAATACATAGAAAACACCCAGACTGATACAATCAGACATGTTCATGCACACAAATGTTTGTACTAACTATATCGAATGCCAATTGATCAAATATCTAATGATCTGTTCATCGAAAAGTCAAAACATCGAACGTTCTAAATATCGAATTAACAAATGATTGCACGTTTAAAATATCGAATTATTATTATATCGAAAGCCTATTACATCGAATGATTAGTTTATCGAATTTAATAAGTTGCATAGTTTATTACATACAATATTTATCTGGCCAGGGGAGGTGAAGTTGAGAAACTAGTAATAAAATGATGTGCTGACCTGTAAGTAAGTAAGTAAGTATTTATTGTGTAAGAACAAAGGTTACATAGGCTGTTACAATTATATTTCAGGCATCACTTCGTTAATGACTATGGTACTCTTAGATTGGGAAATAAAAGAAAATAATTATATAATGTGAATTTCTTTTATTAATATTAATCAAATATGGATGTATTAGACTTTTTACGCGCAATCGCAATGCAAACTAAATTATAAATATTATTAACTGTCTCATCTGATTGTTAGCTAAATGTGAGCAAATAATTAGATTATATAAGAGCATAATGATACAAGTCGGTTACTGCAATATGATTAATATAAATAAAACAAAATCACATTATATAATTATTTTCTTTTATTTCTCAATCTAAGAGTACCATAGTCATTAACAAGTCAACACATCATTTTATTATTAGTTTCTCTACCCTGGCCAGCTAAATATTGTATGTAATAAACTATGCAACTTATTGAATTCGATAAACTAATCATTCGATGTAATAGGCTTTCGATATAATAATAATTCGATATTTTGAACGTGCAATCATTTGTTAATTAGAAATTTAGAACGTTCGATGTTTTGACTTTTCGGTGAACAGTGTTCGATCATTAGATATTCGATCAATTGGCATTCGATATGGCGTAGGTAAACCGTTTGTACGGGTGTGCCTGAATCGAACCCACAACCCTTGGAGCGTTCACTACCACAGTTCCAAGCGACTCGTGAACATATATATATGTAGTTTTTTAGATTGCATTATAACTATAATTAATAAAGACGGGGATTAACACGAAATTGATTATGTGATTCAACATTATGTAGCTACGTTACAGCCAGCCGTGCTGGCTGTAACGTAGCTACATAATGGCTAGCCTTGCTCGTCTGCTGCGGCTCCGGCCGCAGCAGACGAGCAAGGCGGCGTCTGCTGCGGCCGGGCTGTGAATCTTCGGACAACCTCACATTTTCATATATTAGGTAATTCGCCACCAGATGAATTGTCAGTGAAGCTAACAGTATCGGTGTTTGATTGCGTTAATAACGGCCTAGCACATAATATAATGTTGTATGTGACGGGTAGGGCCCACTAGCGACATCAATTGATTTAAATTGTTATTAACTAAACCGGATACCTCTTTAACAATGTCGAAGCTGCAGCCTCTTGGAAAACACTTATACTATTTATTTCATACTCATATTTAACTTTGGGTCTGCTTTTGTGCTCGAAATTTGAATTACCCCTAAAATGCGGCTACATATGGCGTTAATCCAAATTTCGAGATCAAAAAGTAGTGCACAATTATTAAATAAATAGTATAAATGTTTGCTTAGAAAATCCCAGTCCGAAATTGTTTAAAATAGATCCGGTTTAATAGCTAACAATTTAAATCGATTGGTGTCCCTAGTTAGGGCTATCCGTCGCCTTAAGTAAAGACCGTAAAACCATTGAAGGTAAAAATGGACACCTAAATTATACTAAAATGATGTAACGATTAACACCCATATAATATTGTTTCTTTAATTGAAATTTAGGTTCATTTTAAGATACTGTAAATACGTGAAATATGGACTTACGAGTAAACTATGTATACCTGTTAGATAAAATACAATAATCAAGTATTATGAAATTATTTATTATCTAATAATAATACATTTACTTACATTAAAACCGGTGGAAGATAGCATGGTATCAAATTTTGTCAGAATTATTTAACCTTAAATTAAGATAAAATAATAAAAAAATGGGTAAGTTGCTAATCTTGCTTCTATTTTTTATTTATTTATTTTATTTTATCATAACTGTGTAACACTATTCATAAAAAAATATTTTCTCCATTAATTACAATGTGAATTCGGATGAAGTTGTGACTTAATGTGTAAAAAAAGGAATGTCAGCTCACCGGCAGCAACTAGACTAAGCTAAGTTACAGAAAAATATTTCTCAGAAAAAAAAACGACTTGCCTAGTAGGTTTTTTTTCTGTACACCGTACACACTCGGCTACCCCTATTCAATATTATAGTGACAAATGGTTTATGTAGAATAAAATATTGTTTTCGAATTTACTTTCGCCCAAAACATGAATTACAATTACGAGTTTGACTTCCATAGTCATAATAATTGTGTTCAGTTGTGATGCCGATATAGCAACATTTCTGCTAATTGGGTTCCTGCCTTTCGACACCTCTGCAGTCAATAGATATAATTTTATAAAAAATGCATCCAAATTATCAGGTATTTCTTATTTTCACATTATTATGCTTATAGAAAACTATTTACTTCGAAATAGCTAAAACAATACTATTCTATGTTTTATTTATAGGTTATCGCTTCATCTTCTTCTTTTTGGACTGCATGGATCAAAACCATTGATATGACTGCATTGACCACCTAAAACAAAAAAAAAAAACCCGTATAGTAATACCACCCAATGGTTGTCTGCAAGAAATCGTTACAAGCGATAAGACCGCCTTTGTAACCCATGTACGACAGCCAAACATCAAAGTTGACATTTGACAGTTTTGTCAAATATCTTCAATTCTCACCTTCAGTCAAAGAAGTTCAGTTCAATATTAAGGTGACGGGTAGGGCACACTAGCGACGGCAATCGATTTTAATTTTTAGCTACTAAACCGGATCTATTTTAAACAATTTCGGGGCTACAATTTCTCGGCAAACACCTATTCTATTAATTTAATACTTATAGTTAACTGTTTGCTCTGCTTTTGCACTCGAATTTTGGATTACCGCCAAAAGTGGCCGCTTTTGGCGTGAATCAATGTTTCGCGTTCGCGTTGGACCCAACATTTTTGCATGGTTATTTAATAAATAGTATAAGTGTTTGTCGAGAGGTTGTAACCCCGGAATTGTGTAAAATAGATCCAGTTTAGTAGCTAAAAAATTAAATCGGTTCGCGTCGTTAGCGTGCCTTACCCGTCACTTTAATTGAGGAATTTTGACAGATTGTGGTAAGTGTCGTGTTTTTGTGAAACTGTTTATTTACTTTTACAGGTATGATACTAAAGAAGATTCGGGATAGGAATACGCTCGTTACTTTGACTGACTAATACCTAGTCACTACTAGTACAAGTTGTTGTGATAACAACAATACTTAAATCATATTTATATTTTTTACGTTCGGTAATTTCATTTCGTGTTAACCAATCTTTCTTGCTGAATGATCTAAAAATTCTAAAGTGAATTAGAGAAATTAATATAGTCACTTTTCATAATGGAGATTTTAACAGTCGTTCGATTTGTTCCATTTAGGGCCGATTCGACTAACCTCATTCCTATATATATATATATATATATATATATATATATAGATCTATGTTATCGCGCTGTTATTTCATACAAATCTGACGGTATACCATACATTTATCCACGGATACTAGTCGAATCAAGGCTAAGCTAATCAAATACCAGGGTTCAAAATAATCAAAATATTTTTAATGTTCAATTTTGATTCCTTTCTTATAGAATTTGACTCTATTTGGGTTTGGCTTTGATAAACTCTAAAAGAAAGTGAAAATTTACCTGTATGTAGTTAAAAATATTTGTAACTTTAATTATACATTAATTATTTCTTCTCAACACTTACCATTATGCTACTTAAGTTCTATAAAATGTTGTGCAATAAACAGAATCTATCTAATTACTTGAAAAAGCATAAAAAAAAAAACTCACAGCAATCATGCAAGCTGCCAGCACGATACCAGCCAGCCATCCCGTTTTACCCTCCAGGTACCAGGTGAGCTCATCAACGCAACCGTGGAAGTAGGCGTTCCCTGTAACGGAGTCCCGGCACTCCGCAGGGAAGGGCTTGTTCAAGTTGATGTAGTCCATGGGACCGTCGGCACCACAGCAACCAATCTGAAGATATAAAAGGATCAGTGAGTGAAAACTTTGGCTAGTTCCACTAAGGCACAAGTGGACACAAAATGGCTTGCCTCCAAGCTGTCGCTTCAGAACCCAGGGTACGTTTGGACTATGATTCAGGATTTGGGCAGACTGGTGATCACAATGAAGCAACTGCCGTTTGACCTTTGCGACCCTTAGACAAGCGTACCGGGCCAACCGCTTCACGGTTCACACGAGCCGTATTTCTCCTTTGTTTAGATCATAATCATCATCAGCCCATTTAAGTCCCCACTGCTGGGGCACGGGCCTCCCTCAATCACATGAGGGGTAATTGCCATACTCACCACGCTTGGCAGACGGGTTGGCGAGGGTTTTGATATAAATGCAGAGTTTTCCTTCTCTGGGTGCTGATGATCATGGCAGCAGCTTTACCTTAGTCGCCTTTTACGACACCTCGGTAAGAGTGAGGGTGGCCTATTCTACTCTGCCGGGGACCACACGGCTTTGTTTAGATGTGACAGGTATATTCTCGTTTGTCACTGGACGTATATATGCTAAGGTCCCAGTACTTCCCAAGCCTTAGTTAGATTATGGTAGAAAAAAAATATATTTTAAGGATTATTACAACTTTCAGTTTGTAACTTTCAGTTTTCTTTTCTCGTAGCTACGAGCTACGAAAAAAGGAAGGATTGAAACTGAAAGTTACAGCAAAGTCACAATCAAGAGGCGAACTATGACTTATTAGCTCATTGATTGCTATTCTAATAAATACTATTTTTTAAACACGCGTCCTGTTGGTCTAGTGGTTGAAGTACCGGGCCGTGGTCTCAGGGTCCTGGGTTTGATTCCCGGGTCGAGCGAAAAGTATGTTTCGAATTTTTTAAGACATCGCTCGTGTTTGTGATCACCAATCCGCATTTGGCAAGCGTGGTGATTAAGCCTAATCCCATCATAGTAGTGATAACTTGATTTCTATGATGGAGACTTTTGCCCTGCAGTGGGACAGTTTATACGCTGATAAAAAAAAATAAAAACACTCGTAATTACAAAATCTTAAAATTTTGGGTGCATATAGCTTATTATTATTGGTTTCATCATCATCAGCCCATTTAAGTCCCCACTGCTGGGGCACGGACCTCCTTCAATCACATGAGGGGTAATTGCCATACTCACCACGCTTGGCAGACGGGTTGGCGAGGGTTTTGATATTAATGCAGAGTTTTCCTTCTCTGGGTGCTGATGATCATGCCAGCAGCTTTACCTTAGTCGCCTTTTACGACACCTCGGTAAGAGTGAGGGTGGCCTATTCTACTCTGCCGGGGACCACACGGCCCCCGGCAGATTATTGGTTTACCTTAACGAAAATAAGTTAGTAATTCGAGTGAAGATAGGATCATACTTTTGTGAACAATTTACCCGTGGAGATTGAAATTCTTAACTGGCAGCTGATTAGATGTTTTCAATCACGAGTCTTCAATGTTTACCCTTGTTATTATCTCTTCGTGAATACATAGGTACACGTTTCGAAAAAGTTAGGAGAAACTTCTTCCCCCTTAATCCAAATCCCGATTGAACTTGTCTTAGATAGGTAAGCTTTTTTACTTATGTACGAAGAACCTAGACGGTTAATAGGAACCCGTTTATTGCCAGTAGTACCGAATGGGACGTCGGTCGTCAACACATCAATGTCGACAGTGGGAGGCTTCAACGCTCCCCTTTGCAAATGCGTTAGGCCGTTTGCTTCGTTAGAGTGCTGTGACTGAGTTGATTTCGGAAAAAAATACGACAGCTTGACAAAAAACCTCTCTGCAAACACTTATACTATTTATTAAATAACCATTAACATTTAAAAAAAGTTTAAAAAAATAAGCATTAAAAGTTACTTAACAAATTTTTTTATGTAATAGGTAGCAGACGAGCAGAACGATCTCCTGATGGTAAGCGATTGCAGGCGCCCATGGACACCCGTGACACCAGTTGAGTCACAAGTGGGATGCCAACCTTTAAACCCTTTAAAAAAGTTGGTATCGAAAATAAAACTTCTAAGAAAATCGTCATACAAAACGGCAATTTCATAGGCAAAAACCTATTATTAAATAGAAATAATTAAAATTTAATTATGAATAAAAGTATTAGCCTGTATACTGTCCCACTGCAGGGCAAAGGCCTCTATCATAGAAATCAAGTCATCGCCACTATGATGGGATTAGGTTTAATCACCACGCCTGCCTAATGCGGATTGATGATCACAAATTCGAGCTATGTTCGAAAAATTCAAAACATACATTTGCTCGACCCGGAAATTTAACCCAGGACCCCAAGATCACGCCCCGGTACTTAAACCACTAGGCCAACGGGGTGTTAAACATATATAACCTAACCTATACTCAAAAAATAATAATACCTAAAAAACGTATGTAACGACGGATATAAAAATAAACTAAACCTCCCAACCGGGTGAGAACTACAAATATTGAGGTCAGGTCCATACTGGACGACTATAAATAATATCCCTAACGCTATAAAAGATATAGAAAAATATATTTTATTCATAAAAGAACTGAAATACACAAATCATACTTAAAATAATCTTTTTTTTTTATTGCTTATAGTAGGTAGACGAGCTTGCGGCCCATCTGATGGTAAACGGTAACCGCCGCTCATAGACATCAACAATGCCGTACTCCGGCTCCGTACTCCGCCGCTCATAGACATCAACAATGCCGTACAGTCATGCCGCTGCCTACCGCGAGAGAAGAACTCTTTTCAAACCTCGTTTAAAAAAGGACATGTCATAGCGATCAGGGAACACCGCGGCTGGAAGATCATTCCAGAGTTTACACGAGCGCGGGAAAAAGGAGCGCTGGAAACGAAGAGTTCTGGAAGGGATTGGTTCCAGGTAGTATTGGTGAAGTTTGCCGCGGCGTCTAAAAGAATTCTTTAACGACAAATTAATAAAATAATTGTTATAGCAACACCCAAAGTAAAGTTAAATAATTATATATAGTATCGCTCTCTAGATATTGCAGCGCCTTTACCCCTGTAAAGGCGCTGCAATACACCCTTGTCACGTGATCAATGTTTTGTTACCGGTGGTGTGTTTTGTAAAATAAAGAATTTAAAATGGTTAAATGATTTTAAAATCATTTTAAATGATTTTTCTCGAGTGTAGTCAAACAGTCATTTTAAGTCCACTGATAAAAGTAGGCTTCTCCCAAAAAGCGACAAACAAAACGGTTTCCAGCTATTTGTTTCCACCGTCTATACTCAAATTGCCAGTCCATTGCATTGTAGGGCATTCTACACTACGGTTCCCTCCGTGGGGATTACTTCAGTCTAGTGCGTGTCGGCCTTACATTAAATCAATATAGCTGAAGATAGGTGACTCGCACAGATTTAATAATAGTAAGACTCGTCTCTACCGCGTGGACCGCTTAAAATTAGGTTCCGTCGCCTAAATGCACGCAGTTGCAAATTGGCGAGTCTAACAAGCGGTCGTGTCACACAAAAATGTTCTTTAATTTTTTTAAGTAGGATAAAGGTTACCAAAATGCGTTCGTGCGCTTTTACGCTTTGTACAAATTATTTAAAAACAATTAATAAATCTCATGGAATAACATTTTTCTCATAAGTAGAAGAAAAGTTTTAATTTCTCATGATATTTCTAAATTCATTATTGTTTTGGTCACCAATTTGCAGAGCGAGAAAGAAATATACGATACCTATATAAATGTGTGACGAGTTAAGTCGTTTTGACAGGACTCAACTCTGAAGCGGAGCTGCGCGTAGTACGCTTGACTCACTCACGTTTAAGTAAAAAAAATAGGTCTATCTAATGCGACCAATGCGAACGCTCTTGACTTCCTATAATCCCTACATCAATACATTAAGATCAACGCCTATTAAAAAGCAGACAGAACTCCATGCCGATATTCTAGCTATGTTCAAAATTAGTTTCTTACTTATTGTATTTTTTTTATTTATTATTGTAAATAATTTAATTTAATCAAGTTTTAATATACGTTGATCCAATTAGATTTTTCTAAATAACCGATATCCGTAAATACTTAATAAAGATTGAACAATACTATTTACAAACGAATAAACACTATTTATTGTGATTTCTAATATTTTCCACCCTCCCATACCAAGTGCACCATTGTGGGACGTGCCGTATCTTCCGCTATTTTGTATTAATCTAAGGTGTTGGCCCATCGTTTATCGCTACGTCTATAGATTCAACTGACCCCACTCGACTTTAGTGCGTCGATGACTTAATTCTCTGATACTTTGAGAGACCATGCCACGCTTTGGCATGCAAGGGCCAGCTCGACTGAAGTGATGACCACACAGAAAATCACAGAAAAGCATCGCCTCGGCGAGAAAAGGTTGAAAGCGTACTTGTGACTCTATTGATGTTCGGGTGTCTTTGGACAGCGGCGGTTCGTTTACCATCAAGTGATCCGTCTGCTCTTAAGACACCTATGCCATAAAAAAAGAACCTTCGTTTCGGAATTATCTATAAATTCAAGTTCTTTCTATTGAAAAATGACTTTAATGACTCAGTAACAAAATTTGACAGTCATGTCGCATCACTGCTTCGTTAGAAGTAGCGGCTTTTCACGACTTTTTGGGCACGCGTGGTTTGACGAACGAAAAAGCCTTTGTAGCATGTTATTTTATTACATGGCTTTGAAGCGAAAAATACTAAAGGGAATCGAATTGGTCTACATTTTTGCCGAATGAAACTTGAAACCAAAAATGCTTTTCGCGCGTTCGTTATAATAGGACGATTTAATTCGAGTGAAATAAATATTTTTTTAATTATAATATAATCAATTTTTCTTTCAATTACTGCATTTCTAGTATTACTTATTTTTACTATTAAGAAAGAAGATCCCTTACTGAATAAATCAATAACAAATTTGGCTTTACATGGATCTCACAACTTTTTACGGTAGAACAACTGAGTTGCGAGACTGCGATGGTAGCTCAGTGGATAAGAACGCGCCTTCCATGCTGATGTGATTTGAACCCGAGCATGCACCTCTGGATTTCTTCAAAACTATGTGCGTATTTATGTCATTAGCTCGGCAGTGAGGAAAACATCGTGAGGAAAACTACATGTTTCAAATAGTTTCTGAAATGTGTAACCATGATTCAATTGGTCTGATTCCTCTGTTAAAGGGTTGCGAAGGTAGGTCAGACACAGGAAGGACTCTGGCGATGACGGAGCGATACTGGAGTTTAGTCGAATTGCCTCTGGCCGGCTTCTCGTTAAGAGAAGCCCCCGCCAGAGGAAAGCCTGACATAACCCGCCTGCGCCCCGGCAGGAGGGTATGCAAAAGAAGGCATTCCCCAGCGTTAATATAAAGACAAAGACGGTAGTCGCGTTGCGCTCACCAAATCCTGAATCATGGTATAAGTGTATCCTGGGCTTCAAAGCGACAACTTTGGACGCAACGATAAAGATAAGATAAAGATAAAAAATTCTTTATTCAATTTAGGTCCACACAGAACACTTATGAATGTCAAAATAGTACATATTATCTACCGCTGGTTCGGAATGTCGATTTCTACTGAGAAGACACCAGCAAGAAACTCAGTAGTTACTCTTTTCAAATATTGATGATGTTACAGAGTTTCAATTGAGTAGAGAAAAAAAAATACAATTATGAAAGTTAATAGACTACTATGAATAACAACTCAAAAGATTAATGAATTAACATGACCAAGAATCCTTATCATTTAAATAGTCTTGTACACTATAGTAACCTTTCTTCATTAGGCAGGTTTTAATATGGGACTTAAACTTATCCAGTGATAGGTTAATGACATTTTGTGGTAGCTTATTAAATATCTTAATACTTAAGCCAACAAACGAATTACCGATTTTATGAAGTCTGAGGACCGGGACGGCAAGACTACGTTTATTTCTGGTGTTAAGACTATGACTACCGGACTTTTTTGGAAAAGTGTGTAAGTTCTTACGTACATACATAATGCAGTCGAGGATAAATTGGGAAGCCACGGTTAAAATAGTTATTTCTTTAAATATTTCCCTAAGTGAGTCACGTGATCTAAGGCAACCAGGAACTACCCGCTAAGATGAGAGAATTGAGACTTGTTTTTTTTTTACAAGTAGGTATTGCTGTTCTTAAAAGGTCTCTAGAGTTTCCTGGGTTAAGGGTTTTATGGTACTTACTCCTTCCTGGATCATTCGCAAAATGGTCCGGCTTCCTTCATGCTGAGGGTTGTTCATCAGCGTCGTGATGGAGTTCCTGATCAGAGGTTGGATGCTTGAGTCGTAAGTGGAGAAGTCGAGCACTACCGAGGCTCCTACCAGACCGAAGACGAACGTAGCTATCTGTGTGGCTATGTACTGGAAAATAAAATGTGTAAAGGTTAGGAAAGTTCCGTAATACTTATGGTTTGTCTATCCCGGTTATAACTCCAGTTTCTAAAATGTAGGTACTAGCAATGAAATTTAACAATCTTGTGACATTTTGTAGCTATACTCAATGTTAATTATTACACGAGTGCACCGTGCTTTTAAAGAACAACTTACTTACTTTTTGCTGCTTATAAAAGCAAAAAATATTTTAGCTACCTAGAACAAAAAATAAATTTACCTATCCATAAATAAATTGATCAGTTGGTTTTTACAAATTTTCATAAGAAATCGTATTCTATCATTGGGACCTAACTACAGAAAGAAACATAATAATTTTTGGGAAAATGGTTTTATTTTGTGATGGGTGGCAGACGAGTAGACGAATCGCCTCTATTGGCGGCAATGGTATTTTGCCAAACATGCTGATTATGATGTTCTTCATTGCAATCCAATCAATTGAAAATAATTTACTTTGAACGGGGGAGCGTTACGCTTTGGCATGAATGGGCTGTGTACAGTTTACATACGTACAATCTGCTGACTGCGCGCCCCACATTTTGGTCGCGCGATACAAAACCACATGTTTATCGATTTATAGTTAGTTGTAATTAATAAGCGTTAATCAACTCATGTAAACAAAGCTTTTACTAAATAAACTTCATAACTTCGTCCAAGTGATTTAACTTAACAAGCATCTACTTACTCTACACTCAAGCACTTCACTTCAACTTCATCATACTACATTCAAGCATCTCTAAGCAGCTCATACAGGCTGGCTCGACCGGAGTGAGCCACGGCCTCACAGAAAACCGGCGTGAAGTAGGATTGAGCTGTGTTTCGCTGCGTGAGTGAGTGCACCGGAGGCTCAATCCGGGGGATGGGGGTTTAAATGTTGGCAGCGCACTGTGACTCCACTGTGATGCGGGTGTCAATGGGCGGCGGCAGTCGCTTGCCATTAGGTGATCTGTCTGCTCGTCTGCCACATATCACATAAAAAAAAACTTACAGCATATAAAAGTAAGACGTTTTCCATGAGCGCTGAACCGCAACCGAGGAAAGCCACGACCATGATAATCATCGATGCGATAAGGATAATGTAGATTCCGATGAAGTACTTCTGCAAATCGAGGATGGACATCCACTCGTTGAAGCCCGGCTCGATCAAGATCCATAGACAGAGAGCGAATATGGATACTCCGAATAACTGAAAGAGAAAAAATTAAATATTATTACACTTTAATTCGGTATCGTGCTTACAAAAACAGTTTCATGATCGAGAACTCCTTTTCAATACATACAACACATGTTAGGTATCTAGCCTTCATGTTTTTACTCCACGCAATAAATAGTATGAGAAACTATTGTATCATGTTCGAAGAGACGACATTGTATTTGAATTGGGGATGCAAAAGGCACAAAAGTATAAATACAGTATTAGCCAAAAAAAATCTGCTGCTCCATACATTATTGCCAGGTGGATATTCTATTTTGTACGGAATATTTTCAAATGTCTGTGACCTTAGTTCTCTTACGGATCTCATAATTTCTGATACGATCACGCAGGGAGACTCCGAGCATAGCGCTCTCTGGGTGACTTTGGGTGCCTCCTTAATCGGCACATTATAAGCGGCCTCGTTCGGTTCCGTATGTCGTCACTGGCAACAAACACGCATTGAAAACTTTCGTCTTCAACAGACATAGCCCAAATGTCACATACATAGATTGCATGCCTCAAGTTGCAATGGGCAGGGCACATAGCGAGGAGTACAGACGGCTGTTAGGGCGGAAAGGTCCTCGAGTGGAGGCCACGTACAGGAAGTCGCAGCCGTGGCAGGCCCCCCACAAGGTGGACCGACGATCTGGTGAAGATCGCGGGAATCCATTGGGTGCGGGCGGCACAGGACCGACCTGTTTGGAGAACATTGGGGGAGGCCTATGTCCACCAGTGGACGTCTACTGGCTGAAATGATGATGATGATGATGATTTTAAATGGACTTTACTCACGATACCTATTATGAGGTTTTTTGGGATGTAAACGATATTAAAATAACGGTGTATATTGTCCCCATGCAGTGAAAAAGTCATTTAAATGAAGTGATTGCTAGTATGATGAGGAATATATAATAAAAACCACTTTTATGAAATTTGTGTTTCATCAAAGAAAACTTTTAAGCATAATGAGAATCATACCAACTTGCTTTTTATAATCTATATCTCTTTCGATTTTTTTGTTCATGTAATGAGAAGAGAGGAAGAACATGTTACCAAAAAAGTGATGAGTTTAAATGTAAGTGGGTGTATGAGAAGAGAGGAAGAACATGTTACCAAAAAAGTGATGAGTTTAAATGGAGGAACAGAGGACAACCGAAAAAGAGATGGATGGATTGTGTGAAGAATGACATGATGGAAAAAGAGGTGGATGATTCGATGAGAATGACAGGGACGTATGGAAAAGGAAAACAAAGGTACTGCGCCGACCCCAGAAAACCTGGGAAACGTGCAGGAGGATGATGATGACCTCTTTTGATTTTCTTCTTACAAAGTAAGTTTTTAGTTTAGCAAAATACCTTTCTTACAAACGGAGATTCTATCTTGTCTTGAATTTTTAAAGATGATAAAATCTTTTTCAACGAAATTTTAATTTCTACATAAAATATATTAAAATGAGAGTTCATTTTAAAGTTATCAAGTAACATTTTACACCACTTAAAAAGCAAAGCTTTCATTATTATATAATGTTGTTTCGAAAAAACACGTTTTTTTTCTCCATGAATTTTATTTTTAAGGCTGCCTTCGTTGTACACATCCTGTAATACCTAGTTTTTAAGTTTTCATACTTTATTTTGAGTGCAACAAAAGTATATTCATTCATTTGTTTTTGGATGTAAGCTACTCCCGCTGTATTTTTCGATCAATCTTGTCGAGAAAGCGTAGCTGGTCTAAAAGGTTGTAAATATTTTTGGAATCACAAAAGTTTGAACACTAAAACAAATTGTACTTCAGAGTTCAGCCGAATAAAGCACAGCTACCGACACGACCAATTATCGTTTCGTTGTGTAATTCTGAGCCCGTGCAGGATGCCCGGGTACAGAATTACCCAACAATTCAAAGATAGTCTAAAAATATTTCGAGCTTCGAGCTAGACTAATAACTCGAAATATTTTAAGACTATCTTTGAACTGCATTGATTCCCAAACATTTATATTATGCAGCAAATCTATATAATATACTAAAATCGAATATACTATACTATAATCTATATGATATACTATAATCCAACAGACAGCGGTCACGCTTATATGCAATCTGAAAACACGAAACGCTGTCGATGTAGTCTATGTACTATCTATCCATATATTGGTATAAAGTCCCAATTGGGACGGGGAGGAGGGGACGGGGAGGGGTTGAAAAGGCCGGAAGCGCACTTGTAACTCCACTGGTGTCGCGGATGTCCATGGGAGGCGGCAATTGATAACCATCAGGTGATCCGTCTGCTCGTCTGCCACCTATCACTTAAAAAAATAAGTGGAAGTGATGTCCCGAAACGAAGTGAGGACGGGCCACTAGTCTATAAATAAAACTAGTTATTATTAAGGCTAAGCCCAACCTTTATTTATGACGGCCCGATCGGAACAGTGGTAGTGAACGCTAAATAAACGCTCTGGTTCAAGGGTTGCGGGTTCGATCCCCTCACAGTACAAACATTTGTGTGCATGAACATGTTTGTTTGTATTGGTCTGGGTGTTTTCCATGTATTATAAGTATATGTTTACAAAAGAAAAGTATTATATGTATATATTTGTAATGCCACTGTTGATTCTGATATCCGTAACACAGGTGCTTGAGCTACCTATCTCGGAGTCGGATAAATGTATCTGATGTTGTGAAATATTTATTTATTTATCTATGTTGATCAGAACGAGACGTTGTAGGTAGTTGTAGGTTTGAATCCGAGCATGTACCTCTGGATTTTTCAAATCAATGGGTCTTGTTCGTAAATGTTTGTTAAACCTTTGTCAACTAAAACGGTGTTATAAAGCAGTTTTCATTCTTTTTTCAAAAATTTGGTCGGTCAGAACTGCTCTATAACACCGTTTGGCTACAAAGGTTCTTCAATGAACCTGTTAATGAATAAAGTCCAATGTGTTTTTACCATTTGCTCAGAGGTGAGAGAAAATATCCTGAAGAAATCTGCACGGTTTGCATAGTTTTTAATTGTTGAAACGATTATTCTGAACGTATACGAATACGAATACATTAAATGTCCAGTTGGTCTGGTTTCCGTAAATGTTAGATGGCAGTCGGCTTGACTCATATAAATCTTTTCACAATAAATTAATATTTCCAGCAGTATCTGACTTACGAAACCAAAATATATCGATTTCAATAAATGAAAATCTAAGATGGTTGCATATTTTCAATGTAAAAAACATTATTTTTATTTGATTAAAGAACGCTGAAAACGCTATCGCCAATGTTGTGACGTCACTCGACATAGAAAAAAAAACGAACGTCACTCTCAAAATTATAATTTTGTTTATTATCTTGGTACATAACCGTAAAAGGTGTATTTTTAAAAATCTCTGTAAAACTCAATAGTTTATAAGTATGTTTAATAATTTAAAAATAAATTACACTTTGAGTCGAAAATGAGTCAGGCTCCCTTTTAGCAAGTTTTAGAAAGGTGTTATGCATGTTTATTTCACTAGGTACTCTGATCCATAACTTTCCTGGGGTCTTTACTGATGTGTTTTTGTATTTTCGTATAATACAATAATGATAATTACTATAATTTTGGTATAAACTAGTAAAATACATGGTTTTTAAAGTGGTTTTTAATAAAAACTTTGCGATTTCTGTTTTAGTAAATGTCAAATGATTG
Source organism: Marasmia exigua (assembly GCA_019059595.1). NCBI lineage: Eukaryota > Metazoa > Arthropoda > Insecta > Lepidoptera > Crambidae > Marasmia > Marasmia exigua. Next base: position 26,998,089 of record CM032465.1, on the reverse strand, counting down.
TTTACGTGTCCTATGACGTCACATCACAGATAATCTCTATAGATTATCTGTGCCATATTAGTCTATACTAATACGGCTGACAGCGTTTTCGCCTGTCAGCTGTCTAGCAAAACTATAATTTAAAATTGATTGTGTTTTAGGTCTTAAAAAATCGGAACATATTTTTCATCGTGTAAGATAACGGTAATGAACCATATAAGACCTAATAAAAAAAAGTGTCAACTAGCCTATTAACAGACTTTCCATATACCGGATCGTGGGCCAAGAAGACCTGAGTTCAAACAGCGGCTTAGGAAGCAACTAGGGAGCTTGGTATCTCTATTAGCGGAGTACCAAGTCCTTAATCTTCTCTTGAATGGTCAAGAAAACTTATGGAAGTTAGCAGTCAACGAATGCCAAATAGGTAAACTTGTAAAGTCATCCAAACCACCCTTTTGCTCTTGTCACTGAATTGTCTTTCATAGGCCGGTACATTTGTATAGAGTAAGATGGATGGAAGCTAACTACGCTACGCTAACCTACCGTGGACGTAGCTGTAACGGTTAGTTAAGTACTATGATTTGAGGCTTCTTTTATTAAAACGTGACTATGTGTCTATTCTTAAGTAAATAACACACTTTAAAATTTCATCTCGTCCCCAGGCGGGACTCGAACCCACACCTTCCACAAACCGGGTGAATGTTCCAATTAGACCACTGAACGCATTACTAAGTCGACGAAATTTGTAAGTGCTTGATTCGACATGAGCTGTCGATGCCTGAACACGAGATGAAACTTTAAGTGTGTTATTTACTTAAGAATAAATTGCAAAAGATTTCTATAAAAATATCAACAATATGTGTTTATGCTGCCTTCCGGGACCCGCACCTCACGCCGCGTCTCTATTTATTTCTTAAGGTACTATTACTTAATAGTACTTTGAGAACCCTTAAATTTTTAAAGATTGAACACACATCTGGTAAAGGAACGGAATTGTTGGTTTGGTACTGATTTACCAACTTCATTTTGAGGAAAAGTTTCAGCCAAACACCAATTTCCAAGCAGTCGTATTTATTAGAAGAAAAAATGATTTATTCCACTTAGATTAAGTTCTATGTGAGTTATTCTTAATAATATTTTATACTGCTTCAATTTCTTTGGATTAGCGTCTGGTTTAGTAGGAATATTAAAGTTATTTCTAAATTGTCTAGTTGGTTTCTGATGTACTTATACTCTGAGAGCGAAAAATGTTTGACTCTTCTTTATAAATATAAAGCTACCGAGTGTACACACAACTACATTTTATTTTTTATTTCATACCAAAGACATACTCATAAAAGTAATACCTGTCAAACAAGGCCTATTAAGTTTTTTGTTCATGACCGTACTAGCATAGAATTAAAAAAATGGTAACAAGACAGGCTGTCAACTTAAGATTGTCAAACAATTTTTTTTTTTTTAGATTCATGTTAAAGATTCCTCTCTTTGTGAATGCGGCCTTGATGAGGGTACCCCAGAGCACATCTTCTTCAACTGTCAAAGGTACCCTACCTATTTATATGACGTCCTACCCCCAAAAATCCCTCGCCCCATTAACTTCCCCTACCTCCTTTTCCTATCCCATAAATCTGCTATTAAATATTTATGTAAATATATTTACTTATATAATATTAGATTATAACAACAAATAATAAGAATCTCCCAAGTTATACTGTGTTGTCTATTGTGCTGTTTTGTTTGTTTTAGGTGGTGTTCTGTCTGTATTTAAATTAGTTTATTTTTTAAAATAATAATAACAAACTCAATTAAAGAGATTCATCAACACCAACTCGCGTCTCCGTCCAATGTCAACAAGAAAAGAAACGTGTCTCTTTAATCACTTGACATTGGCAAGTTGCGGCAAGACGCAGAGCCGTCATTAAAAAAAAAAAATTTACGAGAGCGAATAATGAGTCAATTAAAATATTTCTTCCGGGTTTCGGCACCAAAAAAATGTAATAGGCTCAAAATAGGTTGATCGCTGCAACATGTCCTTTTTTAAACGATTACAAGGCCTCTAAGAAAACTGGAGTGAAGCAGTACCGTGCTGTGTTTCGCTGCGTGAGTGAGGGTCTGGAGGCCCAATCCGGGGGAAAGTGGGCTTTAAGGTTGGAAGTGCACTTGTGACTCCACTGGTGTTGCGAGCAATCGCTTACCATCAGGTGATCCGTCTGCTCGTCTGCCACCTATGATGTAAAAAAGGCACACATTAATAACCACTGATACAGTATTTACCATTTTCAGTGATTCAAATATTTTTTTATAAACGTTATTTGAATGTATTTCGCGATTTTTTATAGCTTTGGAGGTTTTGTTTTGAGTAAGTAGTTATGAAAATTTACGTGTGGTTAAAAAATGTTAGTTATTTTTTACTTAAAAAAAGTATTCGTCTAACCAAATGGTCCTACTAAGGTACGTATCATCTAAACAATTTATAAAGAGATAAATCAATTTATAAAATACAGACAACGGCAACTCTTATAGGTAATCCGAAAACACGAACTACTACTACTACTACGTCATCTTCGCACTTGGTGCGGTTCGGGTTTCGGGGTAAACCCTTTACCCGGGCTGCATCTCGCGCCATATCTTGGCGCGGTGTTTTCGCTCCTCTGGGAGAGGAGGCCTCTCGACATTGCGCTGTTAGAAACGAAGTTAGGGCGGGCTACTAGTAAAAATAGTAATTTAGATAAATCGTATGATCACCAATAAACTATTGGTCTAGAATACACAGTAAAATATGTAATCAACAAAACAAAACATAATCTTATCAGGTGCAGATTAATAGATCTCATAAAAACATTCGTCGTAAACATGGCTGAACTTTCTAAGAGTTTGTTTACCAAAGTTAAGCTGTCTTTACGATCTGGTTGAACCTTAGAAGTATAAAACTATTCCTATGATGAAAACACGAGTAATAGTGATGCTTGGATGTAAAAGTTTTATAATCTAATTAAGGGGCAAACAAGTGCCCACTAGCGCTACCATTACTTTTCTGTGAAAAAATAGTTTATCAGAAAATTGCTTGTAGTTTTGTAAAATAAAACTTAATTTTTCATTATTCATAATCTGCCTTTAACTATAAAATTTTCTAGTCTCAAGTTTTTCTTTTGATCGTTGCCGTGTTTTTATTAAAAAGTAAAAAAATGCTAAAATCTAAATTAGTTTTATAAATCTACACACGAAAATTAAAACATGCGAGCGATGGTAGTGAACAAGAACGCGCCATCCATACTGATTTCGACAGACCTCTTTTTTCTTATCCATGTTTTTATAAGGGTTTTACTCTTGAATTTGTTCCTTTTTTTAATATGGCCGAATATAATTTGCCAATGTCAAGTTACTTATTGAGAATAAGTAGGTAGTCAACTCAGTCAAAGTCACAGTCACTCAATGAAACGCCGGGGTTTTACGTTTTATCGATTTACGGATTCAGGGGATACCACTCTAAAAGCAATCGCGGGTTTAAAGACTCTTTTAGGTCCATGTAGGTTGTCACGAGACAACTCACTCGACACACCATAGCAGTGTTAAAATGATACAATCCAAATATTATTTTTATTAGGATCACTTTGCGGCACTTCAATGCACAAATAAAAACCAAATTTATACACTAAAAACCACTAGACATTAATACATCAGCCCACGCGGATTGTTTAAGCCCTACCCACCGAATCATTTGTTCCTTTTGATACTCATATTTTTACTAGTGTGTGGGATAGTGACAGGCAAAAAAGGGTTTTATTTTTTAATTAATATTATATAAGTCGTGCTCTAAAACAGAGGGTTTCTATGTTGCCGTCCATAGGTGAGTCCCTTTATCCTCAGCGTAGTACCGTTGGCACGGACGTTATGTAGTCGCCTCATATTCCATCGTTAACACGTACGTAGTTTGGATTCATGATTTGCGCCTGTGGATTTTTCAAATCTGTGAGGTGTGAGTGAGGGAAAATATCATGAGGATACCTGCACGTCTCAATATTTGAGATAATGATTCTGAAAGTGGAACTATATGAGGAGGTGAGGAAAATTTTAACATTCGTGGCGCTAGTTTGTCCTATTAAATCTCATGCCGTAAGTGCTTTGGTTAGATGAGATATCCAGAGATCGGTGTATTTGACATAATAGCTTTGTTTTTGCTCCCAAAACAGTAAGAGATAAAAGTAGAGGCCGTTGCGAAGGCAATATATCCGAGTTAGGTAGTATATTTGTATACGGGGTGCTCTGTAGATCTTATTGAATGAGTTAATAAAATTAATATACATAAATATGAATTAATACTCAATACTCAATCATTTATTGCAAAACCATAATGTACAATAAGATGTTACAATAGTAATGGAACAATGTTATGGACCCTGTCGGGTACGCAAAATTAGGTTTAGGAGAGAGGAAGTGCTTTTATAATAAACTTTAATTTGAATTAAATCATTTGGAGAAACCTATATATGTATGATCAGCAAAATATTCATTAGTGTTGTAGTAACTTTTATCAATTAGGTAGTTCTTTAATTTTTTAATAAATATTTTATTATTTTTTTCATTCTGTAGTATGTCTGGTAATTTGTTATATATTGTTGTTCGTTAGTGTCGCTAACAAGCAAAGGAAAGTTGCCTACTTAGGACATGTGTTAAGACACGATAGATACGAGTTGTTGCAACTTATTATGATGGGGAAAGTAGCTGGAAAGAGGCGTGTGGGTCGGAGGAGAAAGTCATGGCTGCGTAACATCCGGGAGTGGACGGAGATCGCGAGAGCCGCCGAGCTGTTTCACCTCGCTAGAGACCAAAAAGAATATGCTAGATTCATGTACAACCTTCGCTAGTCAGAGAGGCACTTTAAGAAGAAGAAGAGTCTCGCTATAACTTGAAAACGGATAAACCGATTCGATCATTTTATGTGATAGGTTTTAAACTAGTGGATGAATCACCTGATGGTATTGTATTATACACCAGAATTCTGTTTAATATTACCTATATCTTTTATTTATCATCATCATCGTCAGCCCGGTAGTACCCACTGCTGAGTATAGGCCTCTTTTCCTTTACGCCAATGTACCCGGTCTTGAGCCGCTCGGATCCATGTAGTCCCCACGATTTTAGTGATGTCATCGACCCATCGTGAGACTGGACTACCCGATTTCTATTATTATTTGACTAAATTTAAGCAATTACTAATAATATCATTATGTATTGTCTATTATGCATTACATATTTATAATCATATTTATTATTATGTATATGCATGTATTATTAGAGTCGTTAGGTTACATATGTATATATATTTATATACTTGTTTGTATTTAAAATAAAGGCTCGTGAGTGCAAGACCATGCGTGACGGACAGACAGACAATAAAGTGGGTTATAAGGGTTATGTTTTTTTCTTTTCCAGGTTCGGAGCATTAAACATAAATTAACATAAAAACCTATAAACATTAGCGGATAATAATGTATAACAGTATTTTCTATTGATAAATGGATACAATAAAAGAATGTCCTAAAATATGGATCCAATATGTTGCGAATGCGTAATGTTCGTTATTTTTGTAATAAAATTCATACCCCCTGTATATGTAACAAATTATACGACATCTATTCATAAGGAAACTTCCATTTCATACTCAAACTTCAACAATATTTAACCTTTCATGCCAGTTCTTGTTTGAAATAGACTTTTGTTTGCCAAGGGACTCCATGGAAGTAGCCCAATGTGTAAGAGTTTTTTCAGAATGAATGAATGAATGAACTTACCCACTATACTTATACTTTTGTTGCATTCAAAACAAAGTATGAAAGTTTAAACTAGATATAACAAAAGGTGTACAATAAAGACCTTTTGGTAAATGACACTTGATAAAAGTGGGAAGGGCAGTGCAATCATAACATTTATATATTTACACTGAGAGTATTAAAATTAAAACATTAATAAAATATGCATACACTAATACATTACCTACAAAAAACATATTATATTATTAAATATATATAATGCAACTACAATAAATGGATCTTAAAGCGTATTAATGATTTTAATCAAAAGACAGGATAGGACAGAAAGAGATAGCGGAGGGGAAGTGGAAACAGTGGTCTGAAAGATTAAGGAAATGGGATTTAATTTGGGCTTTATAGATGGGTAGGGAATTGGACTGCCTTATTGACAGAGGTAAGGCATTCCACAGTCGGATATAGTGCACCGTGAAGGATTGGGAGTAGGAATCGATGAGTCAGGATGGAGCTTAAGATGGAGAAGTTTTGAAGAACGCATATGACTTCGGGTGGGCGTAACGTGGAGATTTGGGACTGAAAAGAATAGTAAGTACTAAGGAAATAATGTAGAAGTCGCAACGAAGACAGATAGGGAGTAACTGATTAACAGAGAAACGAAAGAACAGTTAGTATCTTAAGTATGAATCTAGGGAGTCCCAAACAATGAATGCACGTTCTGAAAAGTGGAGACTTTGATACTAATCGCCGTTTTACAACCTACATATAGCGGCGATTACAATATACGAGTATCATACTGGTCGCAGTGATAATGTCTGAATAGGGGTCTGTATTGGCCAACTAAAGTTTTTTACTCGAAATTGTTATTCCTATCGATTTGTAATCCGAATGACTACTCTTCCTATCTTTGAGGTTACGCGCCGATTATAAATTAATAGCTTATCTATCTATAATATTTATAAAGAGGTAAATCCTACAGATCCGACCCGTCTGAGTCCGGAAACGCTTGCGCGATGTAATCGATACCTAGCGCCATCTACCGGTATAAAGTGGAAAGAAAAGCTTGTTTACCATTTTGACATCACGGTTAACATAAGGCCATATAAGGTGACATCCTTTATGGGTAACTATGGACACGCACTTGGTTGATTTTTCAATCATCCAAGAAAGCCATAGAATTTACCCAAAAAAATTAAAATGGTAATGTTCTAAATGTTTTATGGGACACGAAGATTAATTTACCGTTTTATTATTTTTGGAAAATTGGAAGACTTCTGTCTGAATGAAATGTATTATTACAAAAAACCAGCATTGCGGGTCATATTACGTAAATACTTTGCTTATAATTTGCTCTTTAATTTATGCAGCACGCAAGTGAGTGTAATTATGTCCTAACTATTGAATCATAATTAATAGTTTAACAAAAGACCTACCACGGCATCACGTCAAGTTACCCTTGTTGGATCTTAGACCGACCTTATGTCTGAGACACAATTGTTATTATTGTACTGCGGGGGTGTGACTTGACCTGACGCCGTCTGTACATACATTATCATGGACTTATTAAAATAAATTAGTCCATCAAACATGTAGATATACGAATACACAACCTATTTAAGTTCTAGTTTTTATGGTCTCAGTATGTTATTATTCTAATATTAACCATTAGTAGCTATAGTCATATACCACTGCTGGAGGGCAGGCTTTTTTCATTCACGCCTTAATTACTTCAGTATTATTCTTGTATATTACAAGAAACAATCATTTTGTTTTGAGTTAAGCTGTATCTTTACTTAATGAAAGTGTGGGAGCAGTTCCCAAATAAAACCTCACTGAAATAAAAATAACAAAATTAAGCTTTACAATTCTCTTAAGAGATAAAGTCAATAAATAGCAATGACGGTTACACGTGTATGCAAAAAGGGTTCATTCAACATTTGTCCAAAATGTTATCAGAGGAAAGGCATAACCTTTTTCAATTTTCTCCCTTTCAGATTCTCGTCATCAATTACCCTGTGGATGTTCAATGTTTCATACATTCCCACAATATTTTCCCCAACCATCGGCCGATGAATACCTCTGAAATTACGTATTACAAATGAGACGCCGAACGGTCTATAAGCAACCTTTTATTCCGAAATCAATATGAATTATCCAAACGACAATTGGGGTATATCTGGCGTCGTTATGTTTTGCAAAAATGTTCGAGACAACAACTCTGTAATCCATTACTGTTCCACCAAATGACGCGGAAACTTGACTCATACGGTCAAACCGATGTGGAATCACCAAGCGATTTTGGACTTTGACGTCACTGACTTTAGGGGTGAAATGTGGTTTTTACCTGGTCGGGCGTTGGAAAAATCATATAATGCCCAGTTCAGTCCTCCGTGGCCGCCCATTAATGCTTGGATACACCCAGATACACGCTCTCATGATGATGAATGGGCACTCTGCGAGCAACGGTGACTAACTACTGAGTTTACAGGAACCATTGTCCGTGTCAAACCGCAAATCGGTTGTTTTGGAAGCGGAAGCGGGCGGTTACCACTAATTACCGAGGAAACGTTGGAGAAAATTAAAGTGCTAGGTTTTGGCTTGTACGAGATAATTTTCGGAAAACTGTTCATGGCAGAATCGTGTGCTATTCCAGGGAAAATGCTAAGTACAATATCAAAATGGGCTAAATGTAACTATTAACGAGGAAAGGATTGCAGCAGTCTTAATGAACTTTTAGTATGTGTACTATCTCTATAAAGGTTATGGGTTAAAAAGGTTTCGTAAAACCTAACTGACTTTAGGGAAAATGCTGGCAATGATTGATTGGATGAGACTGGAAAAGGAAACTGTGGCGTTGACATCAGGCCTGTGTTCAGCAGTGGACCGATATAGGCGGCTGATTTAAGAGTAGATAGCGTGTAGCAGTAATCAATTGCCGTCTCAGCTTCGCTTAGCAAGATCGCGGGCGTGTGGTCGCGAAATATAAAACATATGTCGTTATATGAAAGTGTTCACGTACGAAACGCACATGCGACTTAAGGCTCCTGCCACCGCCCGCGCGTTAACGTGTAAGCCACATTTACTCTCAGGTAGGTATATTAGGCAACCTGCACCATATCCAAGTACACGTTGGAAAATTATGAGAAAAACCTATGGCTAACTGACGACAATTTTTGATCAACTAGAAAATAATTATATTCAAATAAAAAGGTCCCTGAGTCCCTACGAATTTTTCATTTATTTTCAGGTATTCTTCTTCCTATAAACTAGAACAAACAGATGATAATGATTTCTTTCATTAAAGAATGGTTTTATTCGCAGAATAATTTGTCTAAATATAAATACCGTCTAGACTTAACTAATAAATTGTAACTTCGGAATCAAAGTTATTTTCCATGTTGATACTGAAGTTGCTAGGTTTTTTTTGAAGTTTTATCACGATAATTGAGGTTTAATATTTTATGCGATAATATAGAGTCAGAAAGATTGGTAATGAAAACTATGGTAGCCATGGGCGTAGTGGGGGGAGGGCACACGTGCGCGACCCTGTCTTGAAAGCTGTGGGCTCACCCTAGGTATTTATTGTAGCAAATGATACGACGAGTCGCCGGGGGACTTCCCCGTACCAAATAATACGACCAGTCGCCGGAGGACACCCCGTACTAAATAATACGACGAGTCACCGGGGGACTTCCCCGTACCAAATAATAAGACGAGTCGCCGGAGGACACCCCGTACCAAATTATACGACGAGTCGCCGGGGGACTTCCCCGTACCAAATAATATGACAAGTCGCCGGGGGGTCCCGTACCAAATAATACGACAATTCACCAGGGACCCACTCGCATTAAATGATACGACGATTCACCGGGGATCCCCCCGTACCAAATATTACGACAAGTCGCCGGGGACCCGCTCCCCGTACCAAACAATACGACAAGTTGCCGGGGACTCCCCCGTACCAAATAATACGATGAGTCGCCGGAGGACCTCCCGAAGAGATGCCATTAGCTACGGAAATGGCATTTCTTCGGGAAAATCCGCATAGAAAAAAAAAATCCACTAGTTTGATGAAGAGGAAAAACATCTAGAGGAAACTAGCAAGTCGTGGATATTTTTTCCAAAAGCGGTGACCCCCATACATAAGATAATTATTCTTAACGTGTAACCATGATCAAATTGTATTAATAATTTAAAAATACGTTCATTCTGCCCATTCGTACGCTGAAAGTCTTTTCTGGTACGTTAAAAATTTATTGAGTCATAAAAACACGTTATAGCCGTTTGCGTCAACTTCCTACCAAATATGACATTACTATGTTGACGTCCGTAAAGAAACAAGGGGTTAGAATTTAGCCTCTTTCCGTGTAGGTATATCAATGGAGAATACGGATGGTTTTTTTTTAATAATACCTACTGACAATGGACAACTCATTTCATATTTTTAACATGTCCATATTGTTTTTTATATGAAAATAGACATAAAATGATCAGACCCATATTTTTGCTTTTTCAAAATTTTGCCATTTTCATACTTAAAATAATTATTAAAATTCTTTATATTCTAAATAGACGTAAGCGTCAAATGACGTCATCGGATGGCTGAATACAGCGATATTCCTTTGCTTAACATTGCTTTAATAAAAAAGGTACTACTGTCAACGGCAAGAATACTAGTGTCAACATTATCAACGTCTTTTATCCATTCAACGTTGACAAGTAGTCATCTTTTTTTTTTTTGACATTTGCATGTCATGGGTTGGACATTACGTAAATTTTAAACTATAATGTGCTAAGCAAAGAAATATTTTACATTCTGCCGTTAGGTGTCGTCTTCTTACGTTTTTTAGTTTTTTAAGTAAATAACACACTTAAAAATTTCATCTCGTGTTCAGGCGGGACTCGAACCCACACCTTCCACAATCCGGGTGAATGTACTACCAATTATACCACTGAACGCGTTACTAAGTCGACGAAATTTGTAAGTGCTTGATTCGACATGAGCTGTCGATAGTCTCATCAATATTGTAGGTATATTTACAATATCAGCAATTACAAATTTCGTCGACTTAGTAACGCGTTCAGTGGTATAATTGGTAGTACATTCACCCGGATTGTGGAAGGTGTGGGTTCGAGTCCCGCCTGAACACGAGATGAAATTTTTAAGTGTGTTATTTATTTTAGTTTTTTTTTCAGTAAATAAGCAATAAAAAAAAATGTATATATTCGAGAAAAGGAAAAGTAAATGTAGAATTGGTATTTTTTGTTTCATAGCTCAGCAATTTTGAAATGTTGTCCATTAAGTGTCTACATAAAGCTTTGAGAAGGTATGGTAGTTACGAGCGGCCATGATGTCATGGCCGCTTTTTTTTTTCACTGAGGTCCGAATTCGAGATTACACCTCTGGATTTTGAAATCTAGTTGATTTCTATCTCAAAACTGATGACAGCAATCCAGGCCCTACAAGGTGGACCAACGATCTGGTGAAGGTTGCGGGAATCCATTGGCTGCGGGCGGCACAGGACCGATCTGTGTGTAGAACATTGGGGGAGGCCTATGTCCAGCAGTGGACTTCTATTGACTGAAATGATGATGATGATCAGTCATCATCATCATCACAATGGAAAATATCGTAAGGAAATATGCACTTTTCGAATAATGGAAAACTATTAAGCTGAAAAATCAACCTGTAATCTTGGTCCATTTGGTCTGGTTAACCTGTTTGGGTTAAACTACATCTGGCCACTCAGTACGAAGCTTAATATCGGCGTTTTATTGGAGTACTGATTTCGACGGTTCAGTCTATCGTTACGAAAGGGAAACATCAGATCTAGAGCGATGGCTTCATTTTGACCGAATTTGAATTTTCTGATAACTACTGATACCTTTTATGATACGACTAATGTGAATATAAGCTTTCTAGTGATATTTTGTATACATTACAAACATTAGTGTGTATGAACATGTCTTTACAAAAATATATATGTATATATTTGTAATTCCGCTGTTGGTACAGCTTGGTTACGGGTGCTTAAGCTACCTATCTCGGGGTCAGATCAATGTATGTGATGTTGTTAAATATTTATTATTATTATTATCACAATCAGGCACCAAAATTGGTGCAAAGGCCTCATTGTACCTACTCTCACTCAAGTCTCTCACCTCAAGTCTCTGAGTACACTGCTGTTGTTTGAGTGGAGATGCCTCTGGACTCCCTCGTCCAAGCGTGTAATACCCGGTTGCGTCCAAAGCTGTCGTTTTCAGAATCATTATCTCAAATATTGAGACGTGCAGGTTTCCTCATGATGTTTTCCCTCACCGTCGAGCTTATTATACGCACATAGTTTGAAAAAAAAACCTCTGGGTTTAATATGCCTCTGGACTCCATTCTGAGATAAAAAGCTATAGCTATATCGTTATTGACGGGTCGTCTTATACAACTCACGAGAACTTTGTTTGAGAGGTAAGTTACGTAAATATTGAATTTATGATAGTAGGTTACCATACAAGTAGAGCACAGTCTCTATTTTTATGGCTTTAACAGAACTAATGTGCTATTTGCTAAGAAAACAGTATGACACTCTGTTGAATTGTACATTGTACAGTCACGAGCTTTAATTTGGGACCCACCCAAAGTTGATTGTCGTGTAGCAAACTTTCGGTATTAAGATCTAATATTTTAACGTGTCAAAGTCATAATATTTACATTCAAAAACTTTACTTTTCTAGGGGCAACCATGAAAAAACGTCAACTTGAGCGAGGCATACGATCATTACCGATGTTTTCCGAATTGTTACGTGGGTAATAACTTTTTGGCCCTGTGTTGGTGCAGATAAAGAAAAAACAATATTAAATTGTCAATTGATATATGTCAGCTCGCCAACTGAACCACCAAATGTAACAATAAACATTTTTTTTGGCTGACACTGATACGAGTGACACAACATTATGTTCGTAATTAGAAAACCATAATAAAACCTTTTTGCAAAGAGGTTATCGTTTCTAATGTCGATTCATCGTCATCGTCATCGTCAGCCCATTTAAGTCCCCACTGCTGGGGCACGGGCCTCCCTCAATCACATGAGGGGTAATTGCCATACTCACCACGCTTGGCGAGGGTTTTGATATAAATGCAGAGTTTTCCTTCTCTGGGTGCTGATGATCATGCCAGCAGCTTTACCTTAGACGCTTAAATGTCGATTAGATAAGATTTTTTTTGTCTTTATTTGAACATCAACTTACTGTACTAAAGTTTCGACCTTATTGCATTATGAATGTTCTAACGATATTTAACGGAAATGGGTCCCAAATTAAAGCTCGTGACTGTATCTCTGTATACAAGCTCGTGAGCTGTATCTCTGTACTTGACTATCGCCAAAAATTCGTTTAAATATAAATCACAATGTAAACATCCCATAAAAACGTCAATCACGTCTAAACCTAAGCCCTGGTTAGAAGAATTGTTTCAAAGCTTAAGAACGCCGAATCCATCCTGCGAGTTGCGTGGAATAGATAAAACCTTCCATATAAGATATTCAAATCCCTTAAGTGCACGCTGCGGTTGGATTGCGCGAAAAAGTCCCATTTTGAAGCGTTGTAAAACTCTTTATTATTCTAGGCTCCCAGGTGTCTCGAGTCGAGATACAATGGAGGGTTGACGGCGAACCGCAGTAATAGTTTAAGCCTAAAAGGTTTGAGTGCTGATGTTTATTTGATTGCGTTTCATTTGATACTTGAAATTTGGTCTTCTTCTTGGAAAATTGAGACAACATCACAAACATTGTGAAACAGGCAAAGGGCATTTCGTTTCAATGAAATTTCTAAAGAATAAGATCAATGAAGTTTGAAAGGAAGCATTATTTCCTACGTAAAGACGTATTTTTATGGTAAAGTTTTGATGATTTGAGATGTGTTCTACACGATTTCGTAAAGCTAGAGAAATAAATTCTAGACTAAAAAGAAATCCAGATAGACCTGTTCTGAGTGTCATACCAAGATCTGCTAGGTACACAAATAGCTGCTTGTCTATGTGCATTAAAATATATAATAAAATTCCTAATGATATCAAGAATTATCAAATTAATTTATTTAAATCAAAACTTCATAAATGGCTGCTTGAATTAAAAGTGTATGATATTAAGGATTTTATTGACAGGAGATCTTAACTTCTAATGTAATGATTGTTAATTTGCGTGCTTTTTAAGCAAAACATGTATGCACTTATGTTATTATTATACCTTCAAAAACCATGTTTTAAGGCGAATAAAGATTTGATTGATTGATTGATGAACTATTTCTTAAATAAACTGCAATTTATGACGGATATTTCATGCCTTATTTTCTAGGTAAATACGTATTTTATGGTAAAATTTTGGTGATTTGAGATGTGTTCTACACGATGAAAAATTTCATAAATAAACTGCAATTTATGACACATATCTCATGCCATACTCAATACGTGATAATCAAATGACAAAATACTGTCGAAATATCCATAAAAAACATATAACCAATAACGTACGTGATCATATTGGGTATTCCTTATTACCCATTACCCAGTTAATATCGCTCGATCCGAGTCGAAAATCAGTATGAAGGCAATTCCGAACGCAGATATTAAACGTGAAGCGAACGATGTGAGGATTTTGAATTTCCTGCAGTTGAAAACATAATTTAATGCCGTCGAGTTATTTCAATTTCAAATAAATCGCAATCCTGTGGATAGGGGAATTCTTCAAGGGGAACATATACGTAACGATTCATTAATATTCCGTGACGAGAAAATTAATGTACTTATGTCAATTCGAGACGATTTATTCTTACTTCATTGAAGACGATATCGGAATTTGCAACTAAACTCAATATAATCATAAATATCGTAATAATGAAGCAACAGCGTGGCTCAATACCATCATCAACGTTGAATGATAACTGCCAAACAGGCCCCTTTCTACCTACTAGATCTATTCATCTAATAATAAACAGTTATGTGGGTGGTTTGTATTATTATGTGTTCGTGAGTGTATGTAGAGAGAGTGTGTAGAATGTGTGTGTGTTGTGTGTGTGTGCGTGTGGTGTGTGTAGTGTGTGTGTCGTGTGGTGTGTGTGTGTGTTTTTGTGAGTGTAGGAGAGGGCGTATGGGGTCGTAGGTCTGGTTTGTGTGTGTGCTTTTATGTTATTTGTTCATTGTATCTTTATTGTTTTCTAGGCATCCATCTATACTGTTACTGTACTAGTGATTCTGTGTCAGCATAGTTAGTTCCACACAAGGATTTTTTTGATGAGATTCTCATTGTCAAGAGTTTGGGATATAACTTAGCTTGGAGTTAAGTGTGTTGTAAGGTTTGCTAGAAATAAGTGTGGCGTCTAATAAAAGTGGTGTTATATTTTCCCATTAATTATCTTTGCCGGTCTACGATTTATGGGAAGTGACGATGGTATGAATGGTAACTAATTGCTGGGCAGTTACATGATTAATTTAGATATGTAAGTGCTAAGACCTACAAAGGTGCCATTTTTGAACAAGAATCTTGACGTAAGCATGAACCCCCATATGCATTGGCGTGTTATGCTCTGTTGGTACTTAAGTAAATAATACACTTAATAAATTCACCGTAAGGCTCAGGTGGGACTCGAACCCACAACCTTCCACAGTCCGAGTGGCTGCACTAACCATTTATGCTATCCGAACCCCTTGCTAAGACGACGAATGTTGTATACCTACAATATTGATGAGACTATCGTCGGCTCATGACAATTCAAGCACTTACAAAATTCGTCGTCTTAGCAAGGGGTTCGGATAGCATAAATGGTTAGTGCAGCCACCCGGACTGTGGAAGGTTGTGGGTTCGAGTCCCACCTGAGCCTACGGTGAATTTATTAAGTGTATTATTTACTTAAGAATAAATTGCAAAAGAATTGCTATACCAAACACAATAATATTCTGTTGGTACTTACCTGAGATGTACGAAGGATTATTGGCTAAGATATAAATTTATTGTTACAATTACCTATTAATTAATTGTGATTATTCTAAGCGTCAATGTCTTGTGATTTAATTTAGATAGCCGTGGCTAAGTGTCTAATTTTAGCTTTTGGGAATGATCATTGTAAACATGCTGTTGAATTTCCTTATTCAATAAAAATTAATAAAATACCTAAAGGATTCGATTTTGTCTCACTCTGACGCGTGTAAGTGAATGAGCGAGGAAAAGTAAAAAAATGATCATAACGATCGATCGTTACGGTCTATCGTATCGTGTCGAGTGTCATTTATTACGATGCGATCGAATTATTAACAGACATCAGATCGATCGTGACGAGGAATCGTGCTGTATTGGGGACCTTTTACGGGTCCGCCTCGCGACTTAGCACCGTTTACGGTAAAGATTGTGGGAAAATAATTCCGTAAAATATGAACGAATCAGCGAATATTTAGGAATTCGAAACCCAGACCTTGTTCTATCGGACAAGGGACTTCCCTTTGATGCCGCCCAAAGGGTGTGCATGTCGTCTAAACATACATACTTATGACACGAAAAATGATTTTGGTAATTATGTATTTGATTGTCTACGGGTAATGTGAGGACCTAACTTGAAAAACATTTGAAGTCTCACCGAGCGTATAATTTCAATGGCGAATTCAGAACTCTTTTTATGATGCTCAAGTTTAGCTGAAGGTTCAAAGAAAAAGTTTTAATTTTCGTCTCCTCTTTCTTTGAAAGGTTTAATTTGTCCATTTTCGTAGGTAGCTGCTTGTATTTGTTTTCATTTGAACTTCTACTTATTCGTGATTTATATTTTGCAGTGATAGTGTTTTGGATTTTAATTTAGTTAGGGTAAAATATTTTACCGTGGGACAGCCAAGCTTCGGCATGAATGGGCCGGCTTGACCGGAGTGATACCACGGCCTCACAGAAAACCGGCGTGAAGCACACTGTGCTGTGTTTCGCTGCGTGAGTGAGGGTACCGGAGCTTAAGCCCAATCCGGGGGATAGGGGGGGTTTAAAGGTTGGCAGCGCACTTGTGACTCCACTGGTGTCGCGGGTGTCCATGGGCGGCGGCAATTGCTTACCATCAGGTGATCCGTCTGTTCGTCTGCGGATCGACATGTTACACTCGTACTCGTAATTGGCATAATTAGGACTCGACCAACGTTGTGCGTACTGTTCTTGGTTATACTCTTGACTAGGTTAACTGCGATTTGTTTTTTATTTAATTTCAATTTCATTCAACGTCAGTTAGATCAGAAAGAGTATTTTCAACAACAGGTTACATTCTTAATGACCGAAGAAATATATTGACGAATGACGCAGTTTAAATGCTACGCTTTCTCGACGAAAACTATAATTTATTAGAATTGTAAAATGTATTTATTTAATACGCAATATTTTTTGGTATAAAAATTTCTCGACCATGTTTTTTAATCTCGTAAATATTCTTATATGTTTATTAAACGTGTAATGAATAAAAAGTGTGTGTGTTATTGTTGTAAACTTCAAATAAAGCTTGACCAAAAATAAAAACACTTGATTAGTCTAATTTGACTTATAGGTATTTTAAATATACGTTAAACTCCGGTCTATCACCGGAGAATAACCGGAGATCGCTCAATCACCGGTGAATTCAATCGGTGGTCATAATTTCGCTCCGGTGCAAACCACTACCGTCTGTTCGTCTGCCTACCTATTACATAAAAAAAAAATGAAACCATTGAACTTTGAAATAGTCCAGAATAACTTGGATTAAATACCTTTATATGTACCACTAGGTTCCGAAGTGACATCGTTAGATAAAACACTCTTAAAATATTTGAAGAATTGTCTATATAGCGAGACAAGTCATTGAGTATAAAAAATAGTCGGATTCTTTTTGCCTAAATTTACTTAGGGCCGAATTGACCAATCTTATTCCCATAATAAATCTATAGTATAGCGCTGTCATTCTTTACAAATCTGATGGTAGGAACCATAGATTTATCCACGGATAAAGATTGTTCGAATCGAGCCTAAAAGAGGGGCGTAATATTGGGTGTAGGTAAATGTCCAGCGTTCGAATTGGTTTTCGTAGCCGAACTATCGGTTGGAAGACGTTATTCAAAGTTATCCATTGTTTTCTGATAAATAATATCCATTTTATAGATTGTTCCTCTGACAAACAAAGCTAGCTTTATGTCGGGGTCACCTGTCCCAGCCATTGTTCCCTCCCCCCCTCCTCTGCCTTAGCGGAGGCAAGTTTAATAATAACCTGTTACAATATACATTGAATAAGGTTTCTGTTTACTGTAAGACATATTGCTGTATCTGCTGTGGTGTAGATTTTGCTAAATAAAATAAGAATTTTATTTGGCTTTGCTGCGGGTATGATCTTAGAACGTTTATTTATTTCTTTATTCTTTATTGCACAAGAAAATAAAGTACAATTGGCGGACTTAATGCTATACAGCATTCTCTACCAGTCAACCATTAGGCGATGCAGAAATATGTATGACGGCTAATAAATATATATATCCATAAACATACATGTAAGTAATATATAATATGACTAAATATCATCATCATCATCAGCAACCCACACTCGTCCACTGCTGGACATAGGTCTCCCCTAATGCACGCCACTGCTCCCGATTTTCGGCCACTCTCATCCAGCCCACACCAGCCAGCCTTCGAATGTCATCATCCCATCTTGTCGCAGGGCGTCCCACACTACGCTTACCGAGTCGCGGTCTCCACTCAAGGACTTTACGGCTCCAACAGCTGTCAGTTCTGCGGCTAATATGACCAGCCCACTGCCACTTCAGTTTGCTAATTCGGTGGGCTATGTACCGACATAGCCCACCACCGTAGCGAGGTAGCGAGTCACCGGACTCTGGTTGTCGGATTACATCATTTCTGATGCGGTCCTTCAGAGATACTCCGAGCATAGCCCTTTCCATAGCTCTTTGAGCGACTTTGAACCGGTGGACTAGTCCGACCGTGAGTGTCCACGTCTCGGCACCGTAGGTCATGACCGGAAGGACGCACTGGTCGAAGACTTTCGACTTAAGACTTTGAGGGATGGGTGACGAGAAGACTTGACGAAGTTTACCAAATGCTGCCCAGCCTAGCTGAATTCTTCTATTGGCTTCTCTCTCGAAGTTGTTTCTGCCTAATTGGAGCGTTTGTCCTAGATAGACATATTCCTGAACAACTTCGAGAGGTACTCCATTAACAGCGACCGGTCCCGGTGACTAAATATACATACATAATTAACTAATAATAACATTGTCATTGAATTACCTTGTACACGTAACACATTCATGAAGTGTATAAAAACGCGCCTTTCATACGGGGGGGTCCTAGTTGGAATCCTAGCTGGGTTTTTCAAATCTATGTGCAAATTACTACCATTAGATCAGCGGTGAGGGAAAACGTGAGGAAACCTGCACGTTTCGGATAGTTTCTGAAACGTGTCATACTCGAATTCACACACGACCCCAGGTAAGAAGGCGCATTCATATCCACTGAGTTACGTACCATCGCTCATTTTCAGTAAAATAATATTATATTGTGAAAAGGCAAGCAAGATAACGACTATCAAAAATGCAGCTTAACTCCTCACAGTAAGGGTCTCTAATGCTCTAATGCCGGCTCTAATGCTCTTATGCCATTGACGGACCGGTTGACGCAATTGGTAGTGACTGCCCATTACGCCAAAGGTCGTGGGTTCAATCCCCACCCTGGACCAACATTCGTGCGATGAACACTTGTGTTTGTTCAGTGTCTGGGTGTAATGTATGTATTTAAGTATATATTTGTGTTCGTCTGTTGTCTGATATCTGTAACACTAGTGCTTAAGCTAATTAGTACGGAATCAAGTTAACGTATGAGATGTTGTGAGAATTATTATTCGACGACCCGATTGGAACAGTGGTAGTGCTCGCTGCCTCTGATAGAAGGGTTGCGGGTTCGATCCCCGCACAGTACAAACATTTGTGTGCATGAACATGTTTGTTTGTATTGGTCTGGGTGTTTGCTATGTATTATAAGTATGTATTTACAAAAGAAAAGTATTATATGTATATATATATATATATATATATATATATATATGTAATCCCACGGTTGATTCTGATATCCGTAACACAGGTGCTTGAGCTACCTAACTCGGAGTCAAATCAATGTATGTGATGTTGTGAAATATTTATTATTTATTTATTTATTATTATTATTGGTATCTATTTTTAAGACTCGATGTTTTTACCATATCGGTGTTAATTATAACCACGGGCCGAAGCCAAGTGATTATCATATTATATAAAATTGTCATATTAAATTAATTATTATTATTATTAATATTATAATGCGATATGTTTCTTTTCATAGTGACACTGTATATTGGCTTTTCACAGCCTGATGGTAAGCAAAAGGAGAGCCCACGTTGAAATTACAACGGACGCGAAGTCAAGGCATCGCTTCCGTTGGCACTGCCATACTAGCCATCGAGATGATTCTACAATCACATAATGTACCATCCGATTTTATAAAAATATATTTTGTCGTTGTGTGATGCGCCGCCAAGTGACGCAACTCGCCGTTGTAGTGAAGTCGCCCTTAAAAACAAAGTCCCACAAATTTCATGACAAACGAGCGTCGTTTATTTAAACAAGCACCGCTCGGGAACTACGAATTGAATCGCGGATGCCGGCCAAAATCGTCGTTGGCGTCAAGTGTCTTCAACCACCTGAACACTCGTTAAGGTGTTCCAGCACAAATGAGAAATAATTGCCGAAGTTATCGAGCCGAGCCAGCCCTAGTGACGTGACGTTCTTCTTTTCCCACGTCTCCGGCACCTGATCAAAGTTTTTTTATGTGATAGTTGGTAGACGAACAGACAGATCACCTGATGGTAAGCGATTGCCAGTGGAGTCAATCACCAGAAATTAAGATTTTGCAACATGTGACGTGAATGAAGCGTGCAAAAAAACTTGAATAATCACAAATCCTTTATTATTTTAAATTTCTTGCTTTATTTTCCATTTATTATCTTAATTTCGTTACTATTAAACGAAACGTGGTGGTGGTGGCGGTGCCAAAGGCTCTAAAATTACTATCACGTCGTTGGCTTTCGATGTCTTTTCTCTCACTCTCGCACGTCATTTATTTATCCATCTGTCAATCCGTCCTATTTTTATTATACATACTCGTGGGGTGCGAGTATAGACGCAAATAGTGTGCGAGCGAGAAGTGAATAGATGCGCCGCCATTTCTGATCCCATTCTTTATCCGCACAGGTTGTAGGTTCTTTATTCAAGATTCGTTGTTAGTTCTCCTGACATATTAATGAGGCACAACTTCCTGCGAAAGGGTGAATTATTTTAATAACTTAGTAGACTCTAAAAATTATAAATTGCCTTTGGTCCAAGGGTTGCGGGTTCGATTCGCGCGCAATACAAACATTTGTGTGCATGAACATGTTTGTTTGTATTGGTCTGGGTATTTTCTATGTATTATAAGTATATATTTACAAAAGAAATGTATTATATGTATGTATTTGTAATCCCACTGTTGATTCTGATATCCGTAACACAGGTGCTTGAGCTACCTATCTCGGAGTCAGATCAATGTAAAATGTCATTCATGACAAATAATGCTATTTTTTAAAGAATTATGTACCATAAATAAAAACACGATTCTTTATTTATGATGAAGTCCATGCAGAATGTAGGTAGGTTTTTTCACTAATCTTCAAGTAAATTTCTTGATATTAGGCATATAACTTGAGCAATATTTTTATTTTTAGGACGCAGAGTGAAAAATGGTCACTGAAATAGAATTGAGATTTTTAATAAGTGATTCTAAGCGGAGAAGAATCACGTTTTGTCATGAATGGGGCGACCGGAGTGATAGGCCTCACAGAAAACCAGCGTGAAGCAGCGTATATGCTGTGTTCTGCCAGATGAGTGAGGGTATCAAAATTTGTGCCCTGTGTCTAGTGGCGTTTAAGAATACTGCCAAGGTGTTCCCCGCCCGTCGTAAGAGGCGACTAAACGGGCCTTCGGAATACGTGAGCGTACCCACTGCTGGGAAGTGGCTAGGACAGCATACGACTCCGCGGGGCAGGATGTAACCAGTTATCCTGGTAGGTCGTACATGAATGAAGGGCTGCATCGCGGCAGGTAGGGGTGAAGCGGCGAGCACGTTCAGCGTTTCGGTCTAGTCCCGCATGTGGGGTTTCCGACCGCTATTCCGCAGAGATGGACACCCCAGGGGTTTTGGCTAGGGTTAGAGTCCCACACACCATATCGTTTCTTTACAGTTGATGATAGTTTCCTTGGTAGAAAAAAAAGGGTACCGCGGGCTTTATCCGGGAAAAGGGCGGCTTAACAGTCCTACGGATGGCAGTTCAAATTCAATTCGCGGCAAGCTTCGCCGTTCCCCGGACATCTCGCTATCTCTGTCGCGCCAAAATTATGAAAAATAGTTTTTTATTTCATAATTTTTATTTGCTAAAAACACGGTATAAAGTTGATACATAATATAATAGTGTACATGTTTTGCCAATACTTCTAGCATGCAAATATTTATTTCCATAAAGGTAATTTTGAAATTTATTTCATTAAATTATACGAGATATTGCAGCTATACATATAAATTCATTATTCCAATTTAAGATTAACAATAAATTAATTTATTTAAAAAATGACAATAGAAAATTGTATTAATTATAGTCATCAGGGAATTAATAAATAATAAATCTATTGAATTATCTGAGGTCAAGAAATCCTTTTATGTCGTAAATTGTTTGGTCGATAAGCCATTTTTAAAGTTTAGTTTTGAATGTCTTCATTTTATTGTTTTTTTATTGCGAAATACTAAGTCGATTATTTACTCCCATCTCTAGGCAGCTTCAATAATTGACTTTTGGATTTGAGCCAGAACAGCCGTTCCATTACGCAGGCATCATGGAGGACCTGCCTGCAGCCGGCTAGGCAAATTTGATTGCGGCTAAAAATTGGAAGGAGAACTTAGTTTGAATATTTGATGACTTATCTTGTTCGTGTAGCTTTAGCCAGCGGTAAAAGGAATAAAGTATTAAATTTGAGATTAGAACTTTAATGAATTTTTATGAAGCTTACTTAAGAAGTTCTTTTGATGCTTGTTTAAAATAATCAATTTCAAAAGAACGCTAGTCTTAACGTTTGACCATTCAACGGATCATACGAGACCACCAGATTTTAAACTTTGTACCGTTGAGATAGGGTTGAAAACCAATGAAATAAATGATGTCTAGTTGCCTGGTAAAGGGTTAAATTCTTCTTGGAAAAATTCTAGTCCATAAAGTGTTTTAGATTCAATTCCACTCTTAGGTACCTTAGATTAAATAAAAAAGAGTTTAATCTAAATTAGGTTCTGTATTCCTGTAACGTCTTGAGTAATTTTAGACGGGTGCTAAGATTGGACGGCAGTCGACAGTTGCTTTTTGGCCCAAAACTTGGTACCGAATACCCATTTTGTGCTAAGATAGTAACAGTAAGATTAACAGTGAGAGAGCCACGCTTCGGCATGAATGGGCCGGCTCGACCGGAGTAATACCACGGCGTGAAGCAGTGTTTTGCTGCGTGAGAGAGGGTACCGGAGGCCCAATCCAGGGGAAGGGGGGTTAAAAGGTAAGCAGCGTACCTGTGACACCACTGGTGTTGCAGGTGTCCATGGGCAGCGGTAATCGCTTACCATCAGGTGATCCGTCGGCTCGTCTGCCATCTATATCATAAAAAAAGATATTGCTACGACTTTGGATGCAACTGATATTTCCACGCTAGAATGATGATGATTATTTTTACATTTAGTCCATCATTTCAGCCAATAGACGTCCACTGCTGGACATAGGCCTCCCCCAATGTTCTCCACACAGATCGGTCCTTCACCAGATCGTCGGTCCACCTTGTGGGGGGTCTGCCACGGCTGCGACTTCCTGTACGTGGCCTCCACTCGAGGACCTTTCCGCCCCAACGGCCGTCTGTTCTCCTCGCTACGTGCCCTGCCCATTGCCACTTGAGGCATGCAATCCTTTGGGCTATGTCTGTAACCTTAGTTCTCCTGCGGATCTCATCATTTCTGATACGATCACGCAGTACATTTAGTTATTGCCTTATTATACCCAGCTGACTACCTCGTTGGCGCAGTGGGTGGTGGGCACTTTAAAGCGACAGCTACGCTTGGGGTCCCGAGTTCGATTCCCGGGTCGGGCCAAAATTTGTACCTGAGATGTTCTGTAAGGAAAGTTTCAGTGTCAGCCCGGAGTCTGGAATTTGGCGGTCTTGTACCCGCGTGCCTCGGAAAGCACGTTAAGCCGTTGGTCCTGCGCCCGATCCCTCTCCGGTCATGTCACGCTGGTGTCCTATCGGATTATGAGGGTAAGGGAATAGAGTGCACTTGTGTTTGCACATAAACTTGAGCACAATAATATATCCCGCGTAAGTGGCTGATCGTTGAAATTGGCTGCTGTAGCCGAAATTGGTTGGAGGATATTATTATATCAACGATTGTTTCGATGAGTCGCTGAAGCCATTCATCCATCCAGCCATCATCCATCGTCATAATGGGTAATGTCTATCTATAATAGCTTAGTGCAATGATGTTGAGTGCGTGTGGTCCCCGGCAGAGTAGAATAGGCCACCCTCATTCTTACCGAGGTGTCGTAAAAGGCGACTAAGGTAAAGCTGCTGGCATAATCATCAGCACCCAGAGAAGGAAAACTCTGCATTTAGTTCAAAACCCTCGCCAACCCGTCTGCCAAGCGTGGTGAGTATGGCAATTACCCCTCATGTGATTGAGGGAGGCCCGTGCCCCAGCAGTGGGGACTTAAATGGGCTGATGATGATGATGATGAATGATGTTGATGTTCTGTGTATTTATTTTTCTATGTCATAGGTGGAAAACGAGCAGACGGATCACCTGATGGTAAGCGATTCCAAGCGAGCGAGCACAAGACCACCCGCGACACCAGTGGAGTCACAAGTGCCTTTAAACCTTTAAACGCCCCAATCCCACGGATTGGGCCTCCGGTACCCTCACTCACCGCAGCGAAACACAGTACAGTGCTGCTGCACGCCGGTTTTCTGTGAGGCCGTGGTATCACTCCGGTCGAGCCGGCCAATTCATGCCGAAGCGTGGCTCTCCCACTATTTATTTATTTAGCAAAATACCCGGTTATCTGAGTATTTGGTAATTTTTTGAAGTAATTTAATCATAATAAACAAAATCTATAAATTTGGATGTGACAAACGAAAAATTCTTAATTAAGGCGACGGATACGGTGCATTAGCGCCGCCAATTGATTAAAATGGTTAGCTACTGGATATATTTTAATAATTTCGGAGCTCCAGTCCCTAGGTTAACATTAGTACTTATTTAACACAATTATGAAATAAACCAGCGTAAGTTGAGGTACATACAGAAAACTGATGAATGTCAATAATCTTCCGTTGTATGTGAAAGTGTTACTGTAATATCCGGGTAAAAAACGTTATATATTTAATATATGTTTTTTTAGGTACAGTAAAGTACAGGTTTTGGCAATTTATTCACTTAAAAAACATTTTTCGAGTGGGACTCGAACCCACTTACAATTCTCTCCGGTAGCTTAGTCGGTAAGCAGTCACTAGTCGCCCGGTTATCAAAAGATCGTGGGTTCGAGTTTTACCAGAAGCCAATCGATATTTTTAAGCGCTTTATATACTCATTATATCTGAGTATCGTCCAGTGCGCCGCTTGAGCTCAGTATGGATTTACCGCCATCGCCATATGCGGCTAATGTTCGCCTTGACACCAACTTTGCCGCGCGTGATCTATAGCGCACAGCTATCAACTACAAATTACTATTAGTAACTTGTAAATGCTTTAGAAGTTCTCCTAGAGCGGTGGCGATCTTGTAGTTAGCTTAGGGCAATTTGATTAAGGTGTGACAGTTACTAACGTGTCTCGTAGAAAGCTTATTACATTATACTAAACGCAAACACTCGAAGAAATGAACTAGATAAATGTTTACGAGTGAATGACACTGGCTAACTAACTAAATAGGTTGGCGCAGCGACTCATAGTGAGTCTTGGCCTCCGATGATAAGAGCCTCCATCTTGGTCGATCCTGCGCCACCTCCTGCCAGTCATCTGCCGAGAGTCCGCGCAAGTCTTTTTCGACCTCATCCTTCCAGCGATATCTCGGACGGCCGACTGGCCTTTTGCCATTAGGACGTCCCTGATACGCTCGCTTTACCGCACGATCGTCTCCCATTCTTTCTAGGTGGCCGAGCCAGCGAAGTCGATGCGCTTTAGTCTCGCCAATGATGTTGGGCTCGCCCACCTGGTCTTCCAGTTCCCTGTTCTTAAGCCTCCTCCAGGCGCCATCCGACACTGGCTGCTGAATAATAATTAAAATTACGTGCAAACTGCTAAATTAGTATTTTTTGTAATATTTTAAAAATAAATCATTACCTACCTACACTCGTCCATAAGCATTTGTAAACGTACTTCTACCGTATAAAAATTCGTAGGTTTGATTCCGAGCAAATACATAACTCGTTAGTTCTTCTTCTTTACTTTTCTTTACATTACTTGAGTCTAGGCCTCTTTCAGCATTTTCTCAGGTCTTCCTTGAGGGCGTTTATTTCCCCATGGCTATCACTCAAGAAGACTGCTTGCACCAAGATGCTTCAGTGCGAGCGACACGTCTTGCCCACCTCCACTTTAAGTGAGCCACTCATTGCGTTACATTTGCGACTTTGCTTTGCTTATCGAAGTCATTATTTTAAATTCTGTAGTTCCTCAGGGTTGTCCGTGTCCGTAAAACTCAAATTATCCGGCCTAGTTCCCGTTATGTTTAGATCACGTTGTTCCCATGAGAGCTTTTTAAAAACATCCTCTAGGCTCGTTGGTAACCAGCCAAAATCTAAAATTAATGCTTCTTTTTCCTGTTAAGGTCCACTAATTTAGTAAGTAAGTTTTAGACTTTGTAGCACATTAAAGAACTATTTTAAAACCCTCTTTACTAAACTATTTGCTCAATGAAGCTCAATTGTTTGATTGAGTCCCTAACTTAAAGCAGTATTAGGAGAAGTTCTAAGCAACTCAGAATGTAACTTGTACTCGTACAATGGAGTTTGAATCACTCGCAGACACGGGGTGCGACTGGCAAATGTTCTGTTTACCACAAACGTATCGAGAATTCAAGACACTTTAGAGCTGATAAGATACAAACTACTTTACACGCCAGTGTATGAGAATAGAAATTCGACAACCATAACCTAAATACTAAAAATAAACACAAGCTTGCTGTTCCACATCTCAGACTTCATAAGATTGGTAATTCATTTGTAGGAATTAGTATTAGAATATTTAATAAGTTACTACAAAAGCTTGTTGATTTACCAATGCCTTAATTTAAAACACATGTTAAAAATTATTTAATGGCAAAAACCTATTATACAGTTAATGATTACTTAAATGACAAGAATTTGTGGAAATGATATACTGTTCGCCTACGCCATGATACTGTACTTATAAAAAGACGATTTGTAAGAGCTGTATATAAGCCTATGCAAATAACGTACTTTCGAATTTTGAAATCCAGCTTTATTGGTAAATTTTATATACGTGTATATACATTTAAATATTAGACAACAACCTTATCTCGAAGTAAGAATTAGAATCAAATATAAGTGATTAAAAAACAACAAGTCTTCAGCCCACGAATTGTCCAGGATCAGAATCGAATCCATAACCTTTTAAGCGGCCTAATACCAGTGCGACGTTGGGTCAGTTATGAGAGAGCGATAATAACTTTTTCTCAGGCAGTCACTTTTAATTATGTCGTAGACAAGGAGTGAATTTTGCTGAACATTAAAAAAATAACTGTTGGAAGCTTTTATTAAGCTGGAGTCGCCATTACTCGTAACATCGATATTTATCTATCGATCGATGTACACATTATTGCATGAATGAAAGTAACACTTTTTTGCATCACAGTCAAATGAGGACAGATGCAATGGTTATAATGTATCAATACGGGGATTAACACGATATTTATTATGTGAAATTGTGTACTCACATATTTGGCCCGACTTGTATCAGTCCGCTCGTGACCACGGCTGCTGTAACGTAGCCGAAACTTAGGGCCAAATATGTGAGTACACAATGTTGTTACACATAATACATATCGTGTTAATCCCCGTATTGATACATTATAGTTATAATGCAACGCGAAAATCTTAAAAACTAGATGCAATGGTATACGTCTCTTACTAAGCGAACTTCATAATACGTAGGTAGGTATTTATTCGAGAATATACAATTATTTAATTTATTTAATGTGATAGGTGAAAATGAGCAGACGGATCATCTGATGGTAAGCGATTGCGGCCGCCCATGGTTACTCGTAACATCCGTGGCCACAAGTTTAATTACATAGTAAATCAATATAGAATATTTTTTACACCGTTCATATCAAATAATAAAATAAAATCGTTATAAGTATTATTTTTTATAGTGACACAGTATATTGGCTCTCCTCAGCCTGATGGTAAGCAAGAGAAGAGCCCACGTTGCAATTACAACGGAAGCGATGTCAGGCATCACCTCCGTTGGGACAACCATATTGGCTCGCGAGATGCTTATTCACGGTTCTTTTGAATGAATCCATAGTGTAGGAAATAATGAGTACACTAATTCCTCTCATATAACTGTAAAAGAAAATGTTTCTGGCAATGCGATAGCCACCCACATCCCAACCACACAGATCAAAAGTCACGTGTTTATTTTATAAAGATTAAAAAATATTTATTGCTTGTTTGTGTTTCAAATTTTCTAAAAATATAATATGAATAAAATCCTCGGAAATCCGCGTATTCATAATGCATAGGCATTAGTTTTTTCATATAACATGAGTCATGACATGATTAAGCCTTCCTCGGAAAACAGGACAACGCTTATCGCTTGATGATAACGCGTTCTTTATGCTTCGCCCTTTATTTTTGATCAATTTAGCGGAGATATCATAATTGTGATAGTAACGGTTTTACTAGGATGAACTACCTCCGTGATGTAATTGGTATCTTGTCCGAAAATAGGCTCGAAGTCATAGATTTAAATCATTCAAGACGCGCAGTTTGATTAGGATATGACTTGATTAACTTAATTGTTCAATGATTCGACAACTTGAAGATGATGATTTCATGCTAATGTGCCCACGTAGAGCCGTTAGTTCTGTCATATTTATAGATAGATAGATAAATTATTTATTTGCATCATCATAAGACACTATTAACAGTCGTTGTGTCCGATACCCAAGCAAGCAGGTATTTAATAAGTTACACGGTTTGAAGAAGAAGATTGAGTTTTTATTTATGTGATAGTTGGCAGATGAGCAGACGGATCACCACTGACATCATCATGGACGGATTTATTGTTACAATAATGAGATATATACATAGATATATTTTATTGTACAAAATACACAATTTAAAACTAACTAGGCATTACAGAAACAGACATGGTTCAACAAGTCGTTTGTTTCTGTTTATTGACAAAATAAAATCTAAATTGAGTAATTTGTTCTTTGTTGCAACATAGACAGTATTACTGGTACTATCAATGAGTCATAGTAAAGACATTATAACTAGTCAAACAGATTACACTTATAATGTTTCACTGAAACTGGTTTTAAGCATCAGTAAAATATATAAATATATTATAAGATCAATAGCAACCAGAAATCCATAAAGCATGATCTCATAGCACCTGCCTTCCTATGAATCATAGCACATAGCAATCAATAAACCAGAAGGAAAACGCCTTCTTAACTCTGACAGTAAAGTTCTCAACACGTTGACACTACAAGAACTTTACACTCAGCGAAACTAGACGCTTCCAACTTCTAAGAATTATAAACTTGCTACTATTTCGCTTCATCAATACCTCGTGATATCATCAAACTACTTTTACTTACCCACAGCACCACGTTGAAGCAGAACAGTGTGTATTTTATGCAGTAGATTTGAGACTCCAATTTCCCTACTGCTGGGCCTTTCCCATCACCTCTGCCTGCACCAGCCATCACTATTGTCACTTTTTTTAACACAGAACACAAACAATTTTATTCAAAATAGGGCTGTCCACAAGCGTCGACAAATTGTAACTGGCAGGTTATCTATAGATAAGACACATAGCTAGGTTATCAGTGTTTGCTCTGATAAAACGTACGAAAAGATAGTGACTTATGAATTGCCACACCTGTTTATTGTTTTAGACGACACCACGCTACTGGGTTATTAGTTTGGCGTTTGACTTTCTTTTGTCTGTATCTACTTGTCGACTAAAGGCTAACTAGGGAGCCTTTTTAGAGTCCATTTATATTGTTTCATGTTTTGTTTTGTCTCTGACTCGTATGGTGGTTTGATCATTTACTTATTATATTTTTATTTACCTACATAAATCACTCTTTTATTCATACAGTCCATTCCCATAGCTCACACTACTGATATAAATTGTACGCACAGCATGATTACTGATTTAGTTACTCATAATTACTGGCAAAGGTTAATTGTAATATTTGTTTCAAATTACGACATATCTATTTTTTATATATTATGGCTCTACCCGAAGATATCTTGCCAATGTCAAGTAACTTATTGAGAATAAGTGGGTAGTCGAAGTCAGTGAAAGTCACAGTCACTCAATAAAACGCCGGTGATTTACGTTTTATCGACCTACGGATTCTACCGATACCACTCTAAACACAATCGCGGGTTTTAAGACTCTATTAGGTCCAAGCAAATTGTCCGTGACAAATCACTCGACACACAATAGCAGTGTTAAAAACGATACAATTCAATGATTCTTATAATTAGGATCACTTTGCGGCTCTTCACTGCACAAATAAACACCAAATGTTTTTATTATTATTGTTAGCCTGTACTGTCCTACTGTAAGGCAAAGGCCTCTCTACTTTCCTTCTAAGTTTTCGGTCACGAGCCACAGTCGTCCAATCCTTTAAGTGGGCATTGGGTTCGTCCCTCCATCGTTTTCTCAGCCTGCTGCGTAGTCTCTTCTTATTTTCGGGACTCCATTCTGTGGTGACTTTCGCCCAAAAAATATCCAGTATGCAGCAGACGTGACCAGCCCAATCCCATTTTAGCTTAGCTGCTTTTCGTGAGAGTGCTATTCGAGTTCTGGAGCGCAGAATAGTGTTGCGTATGCGGTCTGTTAGCTTCACTCCAAGCAGACTACGCTCCATCGCACGTTGACAGACTTCAAGGATGGATCCCTGCTGATCGGTTAGAGACCAAGTTTGAGCACCATATGTGAGTACGGGAAGGATGCACAATTGCACATATCCATGACTTTTCATTTCAGTGAAATCGGGACATCGCCCTTCATTAGGTATTTCTAATCCATATCTAATTTTGCCGATGTAGTGAATTGGTACTAATTTTATTCACTTCTTAGGAAGTGCAATATTAATGACTCGGCTTTTGACGTTTTTATATAAAAATTGCATTGCAACGCCCTCTGTCAATTTGATTTGAACTGTAGTTGACTTATTTTGTTTTTAGCCTGCGATGCGGCATAAAAAAATAAGGTAATCAGTTTTATTAATTTTCAATAAATTATGTTTAAGCACTTTTAAATGTCTGAAGTAAAAAATGAACGCTGTGCAACATATTAACGTCCTGTTGGTCTAGTGGTTTTAGTGCCTGTCCGTGATCTCGGGGTCCTGGGTATGATTCTCGGGTCGAGCACAAAGTATATTTCGAATTTTTCGAACATAGCTCGGGTGTATGATTATATTTAGCAAGCGTGGTGATTAAGCCTATTCCCATCATAGTAGCGATGACTTGATTTCTATGATCGAGCCCTTTACCCTGCAGTAGGGACAGTATATGGAATAATACTTAAAAAAAGAACAGAATCTAAATATTTTTTTAAATCAATAAAGTTAAATGTAAAATTTAGTAATTACTTATTTCATATTTAAAAAAACTTTTATTTACACTAGGTAACCTAAGATTTAATATCTAAAATACGAAACTATAGGCAAGACGAGTCAATTAATTCTTCTATTTTATGTCAGTCTCATCTCATTAGCTATATTGCTAGCCATAATTAATTAGCGATAACACAGCCTCTCTTATCTCGACCTGTGTACCATACATATGTATCTCAAATGTCATATAATATTCGATACATGACATACATCCTTTGACGTTTCGTGTTGTTAATCATAAGATCAAATCAAGTTCAATCATGGTCTAATAGTATTACGATGATTTCTACTTAGATATTCTATATCCAGAGGCGTAGTCAGGTAGTAAGGCCCTGGTTCCAAAAACGGTTAGGGGTCCTACAGGGAATTTCAGTTCTAGATACTTCTTTTGAACCACGCGGAAAATGTAAGTAACGTACTTTAAATATTCATTGGGGCCACGTAGAATAGTATAGTATGCACAAGCACCAACCATGCACAAATATTGGGTCCGCAGCAACCATGCACAAATATTGGGTTCGTTTATGTACGCGAAAAATTGATTCACGCCATAAGTGGCCGCTTTTAGCGTGAATCAATTTTTCGCGTACGCGTTGGACCCAACATTTTTTCATGGTTATTTAATAAATAGTATAATTGTTTGCCAAGGGGTTGTACACCCCGAAATTGTTTAAAATAGATCTGGTTTAGTAGAAATAAAATCGATAGGCGATGCCTTCCGATGCTAGGAAACCTTAAAGATACACTGTCAATTCATTGTTCCGATATTTATGACTTCAGGGTTTTTGCGATGTCAGTTACATCGTTAACGATCTTGATAGACACTACCAATTGCTTATGGTTTTGATCAATCTGAAGCGAATCGTCACTATCGAGTTAATGACGAATCGTACCGTAAACGGGGCCTACTAACTCTGCCTATGCGAGGGTGGGCGTCCTGGGGATAGGCCCCTAAGCCGTCGGGCCAGTACACGTCACCACCGAGCCTTCTTATAGCTACGCCCCTCAGTACGTTACTTCGACCGCAAACATGTCTAGCAAGCAACAGTGCTAGAACCTCACCTGCAACACATATCAATATTGGCCTAGGTCGCAATTTGTGTATATGGTGGGTGGGCAAACACTAAGTCACCGTGTGGGAATTAGGTATGTTTAACGTATGTTTCTAAATTCTAAATAGCAGTTAGTCTGTGTTTCCCTAAAAAATCTGCAAAAAATTGGAAAACTTCGTGTTCTGTAAATTTAATTTTATTAAATGTAACAATGGCCAAAATACTTAGCAGGATGATAAAAATTATTGATAGTTATTCAGATTTTCTTCCTATAATATATCAAGACGGTAATAATTAGCACGATATTTATTTTATAGCAGCACGGCTGCTGTAACGTAGCCAAAACGTCGAGCAAAATATGTGAGTACACAATTGTTGTATTACATAATAAATATCGTGTTAATTCCCGTCTTGATAAATTATAAAAATTATTGATTACGATAATATTAGTTACCACTTTTTTTGATTTGATTTGAGATGATTATGATATGAACGGCGTGTGCAAAATAAGCTTTTAAATGTCGCAAATCCTTTTATAATTCAAACCTCTTCATCAAATTTTCATTAATTTCGTTACAATCAATAAAAAAACTGGTGACAGCGCCACTGATCTGTATAAGGGCTCTTAATGTTCCAATATTTTGTATATACCTAGGATTACGTCGTTCACTGTCACTGTTTTCATACCTTTACTTACCTGTTTATGAAACTTTTAATTGGAAGTCAGTAACATGTAGATATGTATCTACATGTTTTAAAGTTTAATCTGTAATATTTGTAAGTTTTCCTAATATTGTCGTCTGCTCGTCTGCCATCTCTTATATAAAAAAAAATATATAATATCCTACACACACTGGTTTCCGCTACGCGGGATATACATATATTGCAGATTCAATGCCCGTTTTTAACCGACTTCAACTGCTGCCAAAAATTTAGACACTAAAAAGCATGAAAAATATTTTCTACGCAAAAACTAAACCGCCTTCATAAACGACGAACTAAAAAGTGTTAAATATTTTTTTCAACACTTCTATACGTAGTGTCAGATGACACTCGAAAAATGATGTTACTGAAGTCGGCGACTAATATCTGCTGAATAATTGAATGTATTACAAGATAAGTATCTCGATAGTTTTGGGGCCGATTTCGGTAACGTCTTTTCTTGATTATGCTGTTATAAAAGGTTATCTGAAATGTGAAAAATTAACATATTACTTGGTATTACTACTATACTATATATATACTGTTGTGTTTGACGTAAGTTGCAGATACAACTGAAAAGTGTAGTTGTTTAGTAGTGTGTTTCAATACCAGCATAAATGAGATAGCCGTGTGGTCCCCGGCAGAGTAGAATAGGCCACCCTCAATCTTACCGAGGTGTCGTAAAAGGCGACTAAGGTAAAGCTGCTGGTATGATCATCAGCACCCAGAGAAGGAAAACTCTGCATTTATATCAAAACCCTACCCAACCCGTCTGCCAAGCGTGGTGAGTATGGCAATTACCCCTCATGTGATTGAGGGAGGCCCGAGCCCCAGCAGTGGGGACTTAAATGGGCTGACGATGACGATGAACGATAAATGAGATAATGGGTTCTGCAATGTGTGCAACAAAAGCAACACACCGTCCCTTTCCGATTTTTCCGTAAATGTTTAAGGTGACGGGTAGGGCATACTAGCGATGCTAATCGAATTTAATTTTAAGCTACTAAATCGGATCTATTTTAAACAATTTCGGGGTTACAACCCCTTGGCAAACAATTATACTATTTATTAAATAACTATGAAAAAATGTTAGGTCCAACGCGTACACGAAAAATTGATTCACGCTAAAAGCGGCCACTTATGACGAGAATCAATTTTTCGCGTACAAAAACGGACCCAATATTTGTGCATGGTTATTTAATAAATAGTATAAGGGTTTGCCGAGAGGTTGTAACCCCGAAAATGTTTAAAATAGATCCGTCGTTGCTAGTGTGCCCTACTCGTCACCTTAATAGGCGTCCTCGACATCATTTGTCGAAGCCACGAGACCTGCCCAAGCCACGAGTGTATTCACATGAACATTAAATAATTGACCCAGCGTAATGGCGTATTTGTTGAGAATCGTTTTACAGACTCTACGCTTGCCACGAATACTAAAATTTATGCCGTTGCAAGTGTTCGATTTACGGCGAACGCTCCGTGCGTGGGGATTTTCTAAAACGTCGTAGATCTTCCTTATTTATGTTTACAGCTTATACCGGCCGCATCCATTTCCTATATAGTTTGAATCCGTTTATCGGATTTCGAACACGTTTCGGTCGAATCCCATATCGTTGGACTTGATATATTATAAACGGTGTGCCCTTACAAAATTAATGCCCGCCAGAAGAATCGGAATGATGCCGCAAAAAATAGGGATACAATAATAATGCGCGTTCCGGACAGCTAAGATTGTTCTTTTGGATGTATGTGCAAAGTTTCCACATATCTGCAGTTGCGTATAAAATAGTATGTTTAAATGTAAATACCCTCATTTATAAGTCAAAGCTTTTGGGTTTTGGTCGCCTTTATCGATTGTTTTTGCAATAGTGCTCCTGGCTATTTTAGTTATTTAGTTTTTATCAATATATCTAGATTACTCTTTTTTAGGACGTAACTGCGTGTTTTCTTTACTATCTTTCCTTATTTATATTACCTTAGAATGAACAACTAATACTGTATGACTGTTTGAAAAATCCAACCCTTTCACCGTCCTGGTGACGGCCTAGACCACTAGGCCACCAAGGTATTAAATTAGGTATAACTTTTGTAGTACTTATCTGCATTTTTGCTGCTGTAGGCAAGTGATTCACCTATGCTCGTAAACAAATATCATCATTTCATTTCATTACTTATAAATAAGCAATTTTACATGCTTTTGTACATGTACCTAATAACAACATTTTTGTATGCAACTAACTCATTCCTAGAATGTCACTCATTTATTCATATCTAGAGCATCACTTCACTTCCCTTCCCCCCGCGGATTTTGGCAGAATATTTAAAAATAGAACTGAAAAATAAAACCTATCCACCTGTAGACTGACGATTTTCTGATCAAAATGCGAGTAAAATGTCTCAATAAAATAATAAATACACTTAACACCGTTTACTATACAACCATGGATTTAGAGGACTCAATCATGAGTTCTTTTAAAAGACTCAGTCTTTGAGTTCTTTTTGGATGGAGTCATGTTTTTTTTTTATCAAAGGACCTCATATTCTGAAGGACTTCAGTTGAAAGTTTTATTTATAAGACCTCGAGTCGTATAAATAAAACTAGTTCAAGATCTATTAAACGAGACTGCAAGACTTGAGTCTCTTACAACAATACAGTCGAGCCAAACTAATAAGCCACATTTGACGTTTCTAAATTTTAGCTTCATAGAGCGATGACCTACTAAAAATATCGATTAAAGTGAATAATCGATATGTACTTCAAATAAACGTGAATCGAATACTATAATAATCTAAAAGAAGTTATTAGTACTTTTATTTAAAGAAATGTGAATCTAAATTATTAAAAAAAAGAGGAAGTAGATACCGATCTTAGATATTGTACCGCGGCCAGTTTATTTCTTTTTCTTCGAAATCAAAGCGCTTATAAATATCGTGTCCATACATTTTTTCCTTTTATAAAGTGATTAATTTATTAATATTTTTAAACAAGACAATCATACGTTTTATTTTAATCAGAATGTGGTTTTCATTATTACTTCATGATTCGTTCGATTATTTGGGTTGCACCACTAAGAGCTTTAAAAGGAAATGGGTTGACACATACAACATTGTACCAACGTCACTAGAAAAGTATTTTTTTATATAAATAGTTCAACAGAGAAAGTAAATCGTGGAATTATCTTTATTCATATAAATAAATGCAAACACAATTTTAAAAAGATAAGAAATTGTGCTGTTTTAACATAGAAAGATTGAAAAATTCAATGACCTTTGTTACGAGGTTTCGTGGTCGAATTTTGTTGAGTGTCAAATGTGGCCTTATATTTTGGCCCAACTATAATTTTCATACTTCTCGAGGCATTAGGGGTATAACCCACCTAGGCTGACGTTTTTTTTTGTTGACTATAGTTAACGTTTCAACACGATATCACATGATGTGAGTGTGTAACTTTTCACTAAATTGCGCTTATAGTAGGTATTTTAATGTTCTTAGAATCATAGGATTAGTGCCAGTCAGGGCATGACTTTTACCGTGGGAGAGCCACGCTTCCGCCGGCTCGACCGGAGTGATACCACGGCCTTACAGAAAAACGGAGTGAAGCAGCATTGTGCTGTTTGCTGCGTGAGTGAGGATACCGGAGGCCCAATCCGGGGGAAAGGGTAGATAAGATAGGTAGCTCAAGCACCTGTGTTACGGATATCAGGATCAACAGTGGGATTACAAATATGTACATATAATACTTTTCTTTTGTAAATACATACTTATAATACATAGGAAACACCCAGACCAATACAAACAGACATGTTCATGCACAAGGTGGGCCATACTTGCCCGTGAAAAGCCTATTCACTCTTGCCTTAAACAGGTTATATTGTTCAGGAAATACATCGGCGGGCAACGATTTCCACTCCTTGGCTGTTCGCATTAGAGGAGTTTGTGTAGCGCTTAGTGCGGACGGCTGGAACATCAACCATGTAGGGATGGTAACCCAGTCTTCGCCTAGTATCTCGATAATGGAATAGGGCCGGCGAAACTAGCTTATGTAGCTCCTTCACACATTCTCCAAAGTTTATTCTATAGAATATTTCGTCACGTGTTTTCTCTCATTGCCAAGCAAATAGTAGAAATATGCATTGATTCGAACCAACACCCCACGTATAGAAGTCGTGTTCCGAACCACTGAGGTGCCATCGCTAAAGCATGAGCAAAAAAGTAATGTAGTAATCAGGAACTACTAGAAATAAGTAACCCGAATACTTATTTTATTGCAAATGCATTTTCATAACTTGTGCTTCTATTTTGCCTCCTTATTTGCGGTGCATTAGAGCGAGCGAGTGAGCGGAAATCACCTCACAATGAGTAGGATCCGGAATAGGTAGGTACTGGAAAATCAATTTGTTCAAGTAATATCTGCCGGTACAGACGCTGAAAGCTGTCGTAGTGTCGCGAAACTGGAGGGTTAGATGACTATTCTGACGGAGCTGATAGATTGAGAAAACTGATTCGCATCATAGCCTACCGATTTAGGACGTACAAGATTAGAGACATAAGCAGACAAAGGAAAATACTCTAACCTTGATTTACTCTCTTCGCGACGAATACACTTGGATATATCTTACCTGTACAAACTGATGCATAATCAAATAGATTGCCCTTAAACTTTTAAATAAATTTGATTTTAATATTCCGAATAGAATACCACGGTACCCTTGTGGATTCTTTAGAAAGATTTTTTTCAGAACACGGATGGGACGCGACGCACCAATCTTACGTATAACGATTTATCAAAAATGATTCCTGAGTTTGACATACATCCTTCATAGCCTTCCAAAACTTTTATCTCTCATAAAAAAAAGCAACAATGCAACTTGTTTTTTTAAATTATCCCACTCTTGTGAAAACGTTATTTCCTTCTGTTTTTCTTCACTTTAAACCAGTTTGCATGCTGAGATTACCTATAATTGTAAGTACAGTTAACTGTAAGAAAAATGGTTCACTTTCATTTGTAATGAGTTAGTACCTGCTGTATCTTATGTTGGTAATCCAATAAATAAATATATAAAGACTTTATGAGAGCACAAGAATGGTTGTAAAATAACGGGTTCCCAAGCAAACCTAGAAGATGGGAGGAGAGACAAGATTCACCCTCATCTTAGCGTCTAATTCCCAGTTGCATCTAAAGCTGTGTAAATGAGGGAGAGCCACGCTTAGGCATGAATGGGTTGGCTCGAACGGAGTGATACCACTGCCTCACAGAAGACCGGCGTGAAGCAGCGTCTGCGCTGTGTTTCGCCGTGTGAGTGAGGTTACCGGAGGCCCAATGGGGGGAAGGGGAAAAGGTTGGCAGCGCACTTGTGACTCCACTGGTGTTGCGGGTGTCCAATGGCGGCGGAATTGCTTACCATTAGGTGATATAAAAAAAGCTGCCGCTTCGGAGCCGGGGGTACGCTTGGTCCATGATCCAGGAATTGGAAAGTTTAGTGACTGCCATCCTTCGAAACTCTTAGACAGGGGAACCAGATCAACTGGAGGATCAGAAATAGGTACCGGGAAATAAATCATCATCAACCTATCGCAGTCCACTGCTGGACGTAGGCCTCTCAAATTGTTCGCCACTGTGATCTATCCATGGCTTCTCGCATCCAGCTCTTGCCAGCCATCCTGCGCAGATCGTCCCCCCACCTAGCCAGAGGGCGCCCTACATTACGTTTGCCAAGACGCGGTCTCCATTCCAGAACTCGTTTACCCCATCGGTTGTCGGTTCTGCGGCTAATATGGCCAGCCCACTGCCACCGGGAAATAAATACATTCTTACAATAGCTGATATATTCCTTACTTGGTAGCTTAAGCACTTGTGTTACGGGTCAACCAACAGAGGAATTACAAATCTCTGGGTCGAACACATTTTTTTAACTTCCCGTGTCTTTTCTGTATCTAACATAAGTATATGAAAAAATCACCTGCGAAAGTGATATCTTATAAAAAAAACCTAGATTTTTTGTATTTTTTTGAGCTACAGTATAAGTAGACATAACGTAACAAAAGGAACGTTAGTTTTAGGGTAAAACCAAAACCTCAAAGTAGTATAATATACTATATTAAAAACATAAAAAAAGACAAATGGTAATGAAAAAATATAAAATTAAAGTGAATAATATACTTACTTCAAGATTATTACTTGTGATCACACGAGTAAGTGGAACAGTGCCGGTACCAAGGTTGTGAGTATCGCATCACTACTGGAGTCTCTAATAAATACTTTTTCGTTGTGTCAAAGTTAGGAGCACTTGTGCTAAGCGTGTCGTAATAAGAAACTATGGACAAATTTTCGGCACATCATATCTTAGGACACCCTGATGAGTACCAAGTGTGTGTTCTACTTGCATTTG
This sequence comes from Marasmia exigua, assembly GCA_019059595.1. Taxonomy (NCBI): domain Eukaryota; kingdom Metazoa; phylum Arthropoda; class Insecta; order Lepidoptera; family Crambidae; genus Marasmia; species Marasmia exigua. The sequence continues at coordinate 26,958,184 of CM032465.1, read as the reverse complement.
TATAGACTAGAGAACAGTCTGATACTAATAGAAAAGGATTGAATGCTGAACTTATAGAATGTGAACTAAATACTCAGTACTATTGAACTATACCAACGAAATAGCACGTCCCAGAATAGTGCTGCTTCCATCACGTCAAGCTCCAACATCAGAATACTGCGTTTAATATTTTTGTCGGGGTCGAGTCGCCTGCTCGCTCCGCACGAAGACGGCGCACGGTAATCAGGAAAATTATTTACTCATGTCTGCGGGTCTCGTTGTGCGAGGGATGCCTCTGACAACTCACTTGCTAACTAGGCGGTATGTTGTTAAAGTCGATTTTTCCTTAGAATATTATTTGATCTTCAGTTTTTTTTTTCTTATTTTCTATTTTGATTGATATCAACTTTTTCAATAGATTATCAATGGATATCATAAGGTATTTGCGAGTCTTGTCCAAATCTCGCGATCTTACTATTATTTCAAGTTTATATATTGTTAAAGATTAGCCTTTATTTTCTGATCACACGCGTTCTCATATTAACGCTTGTTTCAAACAAAAGTATAGTAAGTGAACCGATTTTGTTTTTTTTTTTTATAGATAGATAGATACTATTTATTGCACAACATACAAAACTTAAAAGCTAGGTATACAGAGATACAATGTACAATTTAGGCGGTCTTATCGCTGGGAGCGACCTCTACCAGGCAACCTTCAGGTAAAGGACATTAGATAGAAGAGGGGAGGGTGGTGCAATTCTTTTGATTTTAGGTGAATTGATCGGGAGTGTTCTTAGCTATGTTAGATGGAAATTGATCCAAGATGCCCATCATCATCATCATCATCATTTCAGCCAATAGACGTCCACTGCTGGACATAGGCCTCCCCCAATGTTCTCCACACAGATCGGTCCTGTGCCGCCCGCATCCAATGGATTCCCGCGATCTTCACCAGATCGTCGGTCCACCTTGTGGTGGGCCTGCCACGGCTGCGACTTCCTGTGCGTGGCCTCCACTCCAGGACCTTTCTGCCCCAACGGCCGTCTGTTCTCCTCGCTATGTGCCCTGCCCATTGCCACTTGAGGCATGCAATCCTTTGGGCTATGTCTGTAACCTTAGTTCTCCTGCGGATCTCATCATTTCTGATACGATCACGCAGGGAGACTCCGAGCATAGCTCTCTCCATTGCTCTCTGGGTGACTTTGAGCCTCCTTAATCGGCACATTGTAAGCGGCCATGTTTCGGTTCCGTATGTCATCACTGGCAACATACACGCATTGAAGACTTTCGTCTTGAAACACTGCGGTAGGTGGGCCGAAAATATGCTGCGTAGCTTCCCGAACGCTGCCCAGCCGAGTTGGATTCGTCGATCGACCTCTTTCTGGAAGTTGGACTTACCAAGCTGGACTTTTTGTCCGAGGTAGATGTACTCGTCTACAACTTCCAGTGTAGAGCTTCCAACCTTCACAAGAGTGGGTACGACAGGGAATTCGACATGATTTTCGTCTTGTCCATGTTCATTTTCAGACCCACTTGTTGGGAGACTCTACTGAGGTCGTCAAGCATTGTGCCTAGGTCTTCCAAGGTCTCAGCCATGACTACGATATCATCAGCGAATCGAAGGTGCGTCATGTCCAAGATGCCCACCGCCACCAAATATCGGATTAACATATTGAATGACAACCCCCCTCGATATAGGTGCTTGTCAAATAAAAGGCTCTGAGTATGTAGTAAAATGCAATACACTATGAAAAATGTCAAATCAAAGATGGTCGCCCCCATAAAATGGCGAAATAATAAATTATAATATACACCGTTATTTTTTATCTTTACATCGATATAGAAGCGGGAACTGATTTGTCCTCAAGTAAAATAAATGTTAAGAACCCCTTAACAAACATTTAAAGAGTCCAAAAATAATTGATACTGCTTTTGATTGTCCTTCGTATGAGCATTATTGCTTAAATATTGTCGCGTCGGGGGACCGCTATTGACCTACCTATAAAATGCATGTTTTTACAAAACGTTGGGCTAATATGTAATATATATAGCGGCCCTCATACGTAAGACAGTCAACAGATATATAAATTTATTTTTGAACTTTTTAAATTTTTGTCGGGTATGTTTAAATTTTTAATTCTTTTTGTTAGAGCTCATCCTCTTAAGAAGAATCCTTGTTTGGATGTTAGCCAGATGAATGCTGAATTGGCGTGCACTAGAGATTTTTCAGCATGACTGTTTCGTCACTATCATCGCATGCATGGATGTCTATGACGGTGCACCTACTTAGATACGTGACTCGTGGGCAGCTTTATGTCCGTGGGCGGCCGACAAGTATGTGATGCAACGATCAAAGGTTTCATAGAGCGCATATTGTACTCAACGTATGCGCTGGCAGTAGTGGAACTGTCACGTCCACAAAAATTCCAGAGTGCTAACTGGTGGCAAGCTCTGTAAGCATAAAAATCTGCATAAGCAGCAACCCTGGCCTGTTTCACAAGCAGAATGAGAAGCCAAGGGGAATGCGCTCGGGGCGCTCTGTAAATAGTCACCGCAATGGCTTCTTGCAGATTAATTTCAAGTGAGAGTGCATCGCCGGTATTGAGAACGCAGCCAGATTGCGCTTTGTGTGACGTTGGGCTTTACTCGGGTTTGAAGGTTTAAAAGTACTTTGAATGGTTTCGGTTGGGGTCTGGTGAGGTTTTGTGGTGATGCAAAAAATTAAACCTTTTCGAATTTCAGCACAACAGAACAGAAAAAGTGGGTTTTGATAAATCCAAATGTAGCGATTATATGCAATAAAATGTATTAATATAAGTGCGTTAAAGTATATTAGTGTTACAAGCATCCAGAAACTACGTTAAGTTTTTGTCTTAAAATAAGAGTCCAATTTTAAAAATTCTGGAACTATCTACATATAAACGTATGAGAATGCATTCCTATGTCATTGGCATTGGCACTCACATGAAATAAGTAAGCGCCAGATAAGTTGCATTTATCAATTATTTACCAAATAGGTTATTTCGAGAACGAGGGAAATATACAATTCATATTACATTTTGTAGCCTTTAATTAAACACTAACATATATACCTAACCTATTTCAACTTTGTTGACCTAACTGACGATGGACGCCTCCAAACCACAAGTAAATACCGCTATCCTGGATTTGCATTCGCCTGAAAGCAAGACATCCTCGTTTCTCGAAGTTCTGGTGCGGAGTTGCGTCTCGAGTTTATTGTAAACAGGAGCGGAATCGATCGAGCTGACCTCAAAGCCGCATATTTCTCTTGCTGGTAACGTTAATCTTACTACGAGTTGATAATTGACAGTGGGTAGTGTCTACGTCAAATGCGGGCTTCTGTGTGGTCAGAACGGTAGGATAGTTTGTGGATATGTGGTTATGAGCGCAGTTTGCGGTTCCAATAAATGCTGAGCGTGTCAATATCTTCTCAATCCTTTTGTGTCTCGAATAGGCTGAATGACGTGATGACGAATTAGCTGATGGACATTTTTTGATACTGGAAAATGCGTATTTAGCCTTGCGACTCCATATCTTTACCCTTATGCACACCCTCTTACAGGGGCAGGTGGGTTATGTTGGAATCTTTTTCAGCCGTGGCCGAAGGCAGACCGACTTAACCCCAGGAGAGGCTCCCATGATCACCAGAGCGGGAAAAGGACGTTCAAGATCCTCGCAAGCCGCGCTGAAGGGCATTTTCCTACAGTTCCTCTATTGTCCGCCGAGGTTTCGGGACCAAGATGATGTGTTGGGATAGCTTACCCCGGCCCCGGCGGAAGAGGGCCTTCGTTAGGCCTGCGATGCGGGCGGGGTTAGTGCCTCAGCGGGCCTCCCAATCTTGCCCTGGACCCTGTCGAAACATTGTCGCGGGCCCTCCCCATCGTGGGGCGCCTCCGGGCGTCACCCCCCACATTTATCTAGGGGTATTTTTTCGCTGCGTCCCACAGCCAATGGGATGCGGTAACGACCGGAATCTCCCGCTTTTCCACTCACCGACGTCCAGCGTAGCCGGCCGTGGGACCAACTCGCGGGGCCACTTTTGGAAGCCTGCGGGCTTGTCTCCTCTACACCCATTGCAGCCCTCTGACTCTGTGGGGTATTCTACAGGAGCCTTGCCAGTAATGTAGGCCTTGTTTGGTGGGCCGAGGGAGCGGGAACCCGTGCTCTTGGATTTCCTGAGCGAGATAGGAAATACCCCAGTGAGTTTAGTGGGTATGCCTCAGGACGGTCTCTGATTAACAGACACCCAACCAGGAGGAGAGCCCCACACTACCCGTCCGGCTCCCAACGGACAGGTGTGCATAAAACGGCGCTGATCTACGGCGCCGACGAACATAATGAACACTTGCATTCGTTTAATTAATTTAATTCATTTATTTCATATATCACTAATATAAACACAAGCATTTTACATAAACGAGATAAGGGGCTATTCTAGTGTTTACATCAATTACAGATATGCACATCATGATATTTTAGAGGTTACAGTAATTTACGAGTACTTAAAGGGTAAGCTTCACAAAAATTAACATTATATTTCAAAAAAATCCTTTTAATAATTTGGCTTGGTCATGAAAAATCTCAAGTTCGAGCAGTCTGTGCCACTCATATGCAATTACAAATCTAGTAACTGGCGCACGCAAACGTTTAACGTCTGGGTGTTATAATATCGGCGAGTATAGATTCAACGAAGGTATCACAAATGTATAATACCCTGTAAGCCGGGAATAGTACGCTAAGATATGTTAGAGACATGTCATTATAACCCTTTATATAGCGACCAATAAGTATAGCCATTCGCTAAGATTAAAGCTTTTTAACCTTTCGTTCCCTAGCTCAAGACGAGCTCTGTACCTAACTGAATAAATTTCTGTAGCAAAAAGCAACCTATCGAAATAATATAGTGATCCTGAAGGAGAAAGTAAATTTGCAAATCGTAACTTTACATAAAGGGTCTGTTGTGGTTTGTTTGGAATGAATGGTGTGATTTTATTTGTACCCAGACGCCGATAAATTTTACTTGCGTTAGTTCAGAAGTAGGTTTTATGCGAGAGTTGTAGAACAAGACTTTGCCAAACCTAGCCCGAACTTTGGAATAACTTATATTATTATACGTTTTTTATTTGTCTGATGTAAATTAGTGATTTACGTTAACTGACTCAATGACACAGTGGCTAGTGGTACTTTAGACCGAAGGCTGCGCAAAAGATTCCATGTTCCATCCCCGGGTCGGAGCAAATTTTGTGATTAATCTTTATAAAATTAAATTGAAAATTTAAAAAACACCCAACTAAAGCTCATTCATTTGATGCCTATATTGAGGCAGTTGGAACAACAAATAGGTTATTCGTCATTTTTTGACGGCTGCCATCTTGGATTTGAAATTTTTCACAATTAAATATTCTGCTACTCAAGCCCTTTTATATGATACCCATATTGTCGGAGTTGTGTTAAAACATAAAATCCAAATCTTTGTGACGGCGGCCATCTTGGATCGATTTTTATACAACATAGCTAAGAACACTCCCTCCTTATTCATCTTTCAAACAAAAAAAAAAAACGAAATCAAAATCGGTTCATTTGTTCGGGAGCTACGATGCCATAGACAGACACACAGACACACACCCAGACACACACACACGCACGCACGCACGCACGCACGCACGCACGCACGCACGCCGATATTCTAAATTTCATTCTTAGCGCAATAAAAGGTTATGTGATAAAATGTCGCGAATTCATATCATATTCATTCTAAGACTATAAATATTAATTTCAATCAAATTCAACAACAAAGAGCGCGAAAGTTGAAGGAATAAATATATAAGGAATAATAGGCTAATACATAATAAGTGTGCTTGAAACAAGAAACAAAAGAATAAAATTAAACATAAATTGTAATTTCTATTGACGCCTAGAACAAAGCAAATAACAATAGAAGATTTCTAGACCAAGATTTCATTAACTCTTCACAATATTATTCTTACGTTTGTGAAATATAAAAATGTCTTTGTACTTATAACCTACTAATTCTACACCAGATATTTGAGTTAAACAAACTACAGTACGTAAGTACAGTTTACTGCGAGCTATCTATGAACCAACCAAGGGCTCATACACAAACTTTAATTTTTTTTAACGTTTAAAGCGATGAGTGCACTGAAGTTGATTGATATGATATGCCACTGGGTGTCATGTTATGATAAGACTTACACTCGAATATTTTGATCATCTTAGCGCTTAGTCTCGGTTGCGTCCCATGCTGGTCGCTCCGGAGCCTGGGGTCCGCTTTTATACTTCGACTCCTCCACTTCGCACGGTCTTGTGCATTCTTAGTGGTCAGTTTGTTAGCACGCATGTCATCCTTTACGATGTCAAGCCACTTTTAGGTCCACCTCTTCTGCCGTGGTGGCATGGCCAGACATTTGTTTCTTACGTACAAAACACACGTTACATAAAAACACATACGTACGTTGTTACATAAAAATATTTAATTAGTTACCAGAACATTTTAAGGACCTCCCATTACCGACACGGAAAAAGAAACTGCACATCTGGTATTGGCGAAATGTTATTCGGTTCAAGAATATTTAAATGACGAATCATGAAAAAAATCTATTGACATATAATAACTATAGTGACTATGATTGTATTACTTACTTATTGATAATTTTATCAACATTTAGTTTATTGTTATATTATAGGAATGGAATTAAATTATTGGGCAATGAATTGAATATACCTAAATTTAAAAATTAATAATAACCTACACTATTTTTTTATGTATTAATTGTTAAAACTGTAAAGATTTGCATGCTAGGTAATTAGCAATATTTTAGTGAGACAAATCAAACATAAGACCAATGTACCTACCACCTAAAATTGTGCAAATAAATATTTTATTTCATTTCATTACGTAGCTGTCTGGTTTTCGCAGGACATGGCCGTACCAACGAAGGCGACTCTGCAGCCGATTGTACGCTATGTCACGGATATGAAGGCATGCGTGAATTTCTCACGCAGTCTTTCTGCGTAACTCCACACAACGACCGCAGCATATTCATCTCTGTGACATGCAACTGTCGAATATCTAAATGAGACTATTTAAATACCTGCTGTGCTCGTAGCTAGAGTATTTTAACGGATCAGTGACGCCACTACCGGTTTTTTATTGATTCTAATGAAATGAAGGCAAAAAATATGAAACTGATTATTATAATAAATAAAAATATGTGATTTTTCAAGGTTATTTTGCACAGGCAATTCATGCCATAAATCCTTATGGCATTATGGTAAAAAAAAGTGACCACTAAATATTTAAACCTTCTAGAGATCACTCTAGAAGGTTTAAATATTTAGTGGTCACTTTTTTTTTACTTTTTCTTTGTATTTTTTTTTGTGACTGGCGTGTGAATGTCAGACTATTATATGTTACGTCATATTATATTACTTACCATCAGGTGATCCGTCTGCTCGTCTGCCACCTCTCGTATAAAAAAAATATCGATAGTAGGGTTGATTAATAGAATATTGTTAAGAGAAATAACAGTATCTTCTACTTAGTTTGTGGAAATAACCTATTGTTTGGGATTTTATAAATTTTGTAGGAAAAAATCAAAAATAAAATAGAAAATATTGGATTTACCTATATCTGTGTGATTTATTTAATAATAAAGGTGTGTAATATCAATATAGTACACATATGTACATTATTTAGAGATTAAGGGTTTCAAGGTTTTATCCGTTTCTAGTGGTCTACGACAGACTTCGTGCCTCAATAGCGCCTCGGCCTTATCTATGTCTTGGCATTATGCTGAGGGTTACCTTTTGGCACATTATATTTATTAGCTATGTAGGATTATAATGTAATTAGCCATAAGTTTGTCGCCGTGTGGTCCCCGGCAGAGTAGAATAGGCCATCCTCACTCTTACCGAGGTGTCGTAAAAGGCGACTAAGGTAAAGCTGCTGGCATGATCATCAGTACCCAGAGAAGGAAAACTCTGCATTTATATCAAAACCCTCGCCAACCCGTCTGCCAAGCGTGGTGAGTATGGCAATTACCCCTCATGCTGCATGCATGATTGAGGGAGGCCCGTGCCCCAGCAGTGGGGACTTAAATGGGCTGATGCAGAAAAAGCCATAAGTTTTGTTAGTTGAATAATAACTTATTTTTAATCTTTCTATTTATCTAATTTAGTCGAGTGAAGTCTACCTGAAAAAATACTTTTAAATTAACTAGTGATAAAAAAGTCAACCAGTATAGCCACTAAATTTAAAAATGTACTCTTAACATAGTAGTTGCAAGGAAATTCCCATAAACCAAACGGCATCCCGTATTCGTGCACGTATGATCCAATATATTACATAACCTGGCACCACAGTTCCATTAAGAGGAATAAAGGAGGACGTTTAGAAGACATCGCTTTGTATGTATAAGGGAATTTGTGCACAGGTGGAGAGCACAATTAAATTGTGCAGGAGCCGCCGTCCGAGGAAATGTAATAAACGAGTCACCTCCGACCAAATATTTAGAGAGCCGGGCGAGGCCGGGGCTCCACCCGCGGCGGATTAGCGGCTGTTTGCTCATGGCTCGCGATGGCTTCTTAAATTGGAGTGATGAGGTTGTAATCTTACGCGCCTTGTAGCTTATTTTCCTCTTTTTTAATAGAATTTGCGTTACTTGAAGCCAGTGAAGGCAGTAAATTTGTTTGATTATAATATTCGTTAAACGGCGAGAGAGCGATGATAGCACAGTGGATGAGGACGCGCCTTCCATCCCTCACTTGGATGGCGCGTTGAGGTTCAAAACCTTGTTGGATTTATCAAATCTATATCCATATTTCTACTATTAGCTCGGTGGTGAGGGAAAACAACACCAAACCTGCACTTTCGAATCGTTACTAGAACGTGTAACCATGATTTAATTGGTTTGGTTCGCCTATTTAAGGGTTGCGAAGGTCATTGTAATTAACACTCTCAGCGGAGCAACGTCCTTAGACGTAATTTTCTAAAAGTAATTGCTGGCACAACGTATTATCGCGTCGAAATAAATTATACAATCACACGCGAAACGTACTATGATGCTCGCCGCCTGTACTAAAATCTATGAGCTAAGTCATTGCGCCGTATCGCATCGAATTCCCAAATCTCTAGCGCCACGACACGTACATTTTTTAACTTCATTGTCAACGGAGCACACACACATGTCAATTTATTCGCCTACACATATACACAACGTCATGATACGTCTCGCAATTACCAGAAAGTTACAGCAGTACATATATTGTATCGTGTCTCTCCCACATATCTGTCTCTGTCATGATTACCGAAACTAGCTGAGATTACTGTAAGCGCGCATATGTTTGCGTAGCCTGTTTAGCTCGCATTGTGCGTAGTCGTCCTTTTGTATATTGTTATTTTGTCATGAACAACGTTTATAGACGTCAATTATATTTGTATGAAAAATAATTGTGTCACATAACAAAAAAATACATGGCAGTCTGCTCCGCTGAAAGTGTTATGACTACTCAAATCCTGAATCTACTACTAAAATTCGTGTTTCATGACATTATTGTTTACCATACAATGGTAACAAAGTGCTATGTCATTGAAATTTGTCGCCGTGGTGAAATAGTGGCTTTACGAAATTCTACATTGTAAGGCCACGTTCGTACGCGGTTGACCGCGGCATAGTGACGTCATACGCCCCTCCCCTCTCGTGGCCCTGATTCTATTAACACAACAATTTCACCAATCTCATACAATTGTCTTATTTTGCGTCCCTCACATTCCCATTTATATAAAGGCTTTGTCACGATAATTAATTTATTCATCCAAGCCTTTTGCTTTTAGTTTGCAGTACAGAAATTATGTGCATTCGTGTACACATTGTTTCTGAGTTTCAACTGTGTTTTGTTTTACGTAAATGTTAAATCATTTTATTTTGACATTGTTTATCATCAGCCGGTATAATGTAGGTACATATTTTAAGAGACACAAAAATCAGTATTACGTTTTCAGTACATCAAACAGGACAACCAGTGACGTGACCTATTTATGTACAAGAATGTTCATGAACAGTAATAGTATGCAAGTTAAAAACATTATATGGAAAATTCGACATTTTCGAAGCTGTGGAAATCATGGAAATTGGTATTTGGGATCTTTATACAAATGAAATAAAAGTTTTTTTTTTCTTCAGCCCCTAAAGAGGTAAAATAGGGTTGAAACTACGTATGGCGTTCTTGGGGTGCCCGGGGGTTATAATAACGTATGGAATATTTGTCTTTTTTAAAATTAGTTATAAAAAATCGTATGTTGAGAAGCTGCAGCTCGATGCCTCATCTCTGGACTGGACGGCGGTATATAATGCATCTACAGTTGACGACAAGCTCTCTCTTTTCAGTACCTCAATTTTGAGACTGTACGATGCCCACGCCCCGCTGCGGTCTGTTAAGCTGAGGCGTCCTCCTGCGCCTTGGATCACTCGGATTGTTAGAGCCGCTATGTCCAGACGCGACCGAGCGTTCAGGCGGTACAAACGGACCCGAAGTGAGGATGACTGGGCACTTTTCAAAAAGGCCAGGAACCGCTGCAATCAGATGGTTAGAGTTGCCAAGAGACGCTATTTTCACCAGAGTCTACTGCACAGCTCATACGCTGATACCTGGAAGTTCCTCAAATCTATAGGTATTGGCAAGTCAGTCGCCCCTAGCTCAGGCTGTTCGTACTCACTGTCAGATCTGAACAAACACTTTTCAACATCGCCCAAGCTACGGGACGACATAAAAGCGCAGACCATACTTGAAATACTTTCAACGCTACCACCACCTATCCAGCCTTTTAAATTTTTTCCAGTTACCGGTGATGAGATTCGTAAAATCTTCGCCTCCTTAAAATCTAAAGCGGTTGGTTGTGACAATATCAGCAGAGTTATGCTGATGCCGATCCTCGATTCCATACTGCCTGTTATCGCTCACATTTTGAACTTTTCCCTTGACTCTGGTATCTTTCCGTCCACCTGGCGAAAAGCTTTTGTCCGTCCCTTACCGAAAATTTCTAATCCTAGTCTTCTTAACCATTTCCGTCCCATCTCCATTCTCCCTTTCCTTTCTAAAATTCTTGAGGCAGTCGTCCACAAACAATTATCTAGTTTCGTCTTCTCAAATAAACTAATCAGCGAATATCAATCTGGTTTCCGCCCTGGCCACAGTACCACCACTGCATTACTAAAAGTCACTGAGGACATTAGAGCCGGCATGGAGGAGTCTAAAGTGACTGTTCTTATACTAATTGACTTTTCTAATGCATTCAACGCTGTCAGTCACGATATCCTTCTGGCCATGCTGTCATCACAACTGTGTGTATCCCCACCGGCAATGGAATGGTTCTCCTCTTATCTTCGAGGTCGACAACAGGTCGTTCGCGTAAACCAGGATTGCTCTGAATGGTGCGATCTTGACTCTGGTGTCCCACAAGGCGGAATTCTCTCACCTTTACTTTTCTCAATTTTCATTAATCAAATTACTCGCAATCTGGTCAACTCTTACCATCTCTACTATGACCTGCAGCTTTATGCACGGAGTGATGTTGAGTCTTTTGACAAAACTGTCTCGATGCTGAATGGCGATCTTAAGGCCATTCTAGAGTGGTCGCTCAAATTTGGTATCTCTGTAAACCCTTCCAAGTGTCAGGCCCTTGTCGTCGGTGGCTCACGTCAAGTAGCAAAATTAGAGTTAGACAAGTTTACCTTAAAGTATGACGGTATCCCTATCACCTTTTGTCCAGAGGTCAAAAATCTAGGTTTGTTTATGGACAAAACACTTAGCTGGGATAAACAGATCACTGAAACCAGTCGGAAAGTGACAGGTACGTTGCGGACTCTTTATCGTTTTAAAAACTTTTTACCGTCCTGCACTAAAATCCTACTGGTTCAGGCGCTCGTGGTGCCGCTTTTGGACTATGCCGATGCCTGCTGCACGAATCTTTCGCAAGTTTTTCTTAATAAACTGGAACGTCTCCTTAATAACTGCCTACGTTTTATCTTCGGCGTACGCAAGTACGACCATATTTCCCCATACCGTACTCGGCTTAAATGGCTTCCAATCCGCCAACGCAGAAACCTCAGACTACTCTGTTCCCTTTTTAGTATCCTTAGAGATCCTCACGCCCCAGAATATTTGAAATGCAGGTTTAAATTTAAAAGCGAGTCCAGCTCCCGCAATCTTCGTTCGAGTAGCCTCCTTAAGCTTTATACGCCTATAAATAAGTCAGCAAGTGTCTCCAACTCCTTCACCCTGTCTGCCATCAGGCTCTGGAACTCGCTACCCAATGACATCAAAAAGTCCTCCACCAAATTTTCATTCAAGCGTTCAGTTCGTGATCATTTTCTCCGCTCACTAGAAATTTAACTCAACTTTTTTTTTTCCTTGTTTTTATGACTGCTGTGGCAAGATGTATTGTGTCTGTTTCAACCCTTTAATGCTTACAATGTAGGTTAGCCGGTATTCGTCGCTTCTGTTTTTTTTTTGTTTTTTTTTATGAGTTAATTGTAGTATAAGTAGGTTTATTGTATTGTATGGTTATGTATGTATATTTAATCATATTATATATTACTCACATGTATCTTTATGGATATAAATTTAGTTAGCCGTCATACATATTTCTGCATCGCCTAATGGTTGACTGGTAGAGAATGCTGTATAGCATTAAGACCGCCAATTGTACTTTACTTTCTTGTGCAATAAAGAATAAATAAATAAATAAATAAATTTGGGCATTTTATACAAATTTAATAAATAGCTTTCAGCATTTATTTTTATTCAGCCTCTAAAGGGGTGAAAGCAAACGACAACGTCATGAAAACAGGTACGAGTATGTGGGAATATTATACAGTAAAAATTATTTATTTTTTTTATTATTCAACCCCTAAAGGGGGAATCCCTGAACGGGGGGAAAACGTAGTATGGAAGATTCATAATATAATCATCATCATAATTATTTCAGCTAAAAGACGTCCACTGCTGGACATAGGCCTTCCCAAATGTTCTCCACACAGATCGGTCCTGTGCCGCCCGCATCCAAATGGACCTCCGCGACCTTCACCAGATCGTCGGTCCACCTTGTGGGGCCTGCCACGACTGCGACTTCCTGTACGTGGCCTCCACTCGAGGACCTTTCCGCCCCAACGGCCGTCTGTTCTCCTCGCTATGTGCCCTGCTCATTGCCACTTGAGGCATGCAATCCTTTGGACCATGTCTGTGATCTTAGTTCTCCTGCGAATCTCATCATTTCTGATATGATCACGCAAGGAGACTCCGAGCATAGCGCTCTCTATAAGCTCTCTGGGTGACTTTGAGCCTCCTTAATCGGCTCATTGTAAGCGGCCACGTTTCGGTTCCGTATGTCATCACTGGCAACAGACACGCATACAAGACTTTCGTCTTGAGACCTTGCGGTATATGGGTATGGAAGATTTGTCATTTTTACGGCTCATAAAATGTTTATACAAATTTAATGCAATAATTCTTTTATTGTATTACAATTGACGAATATTATGTGTTTGTGTAGTGAACTTCAGCTAAAAAGCAAGGAAAGATCGGGTTTTGAAAAATTATGTCCTGAAACGAAGTGAGGGCGGGCCACTAGTTTATTAATAAAAGAAGAAAAACTTAGGAATAGAAAAATGAATAAATAAAATATTTATTGGCACAAAGAACAACACTTAAAATAAACAATTTAAAAAAATAATCAGTATTAACAAAATAAAAAGAACAAAATATAAAAAAAAAGGTTAACATTGTGCCAATAGGCGTCCGCTCAGCATTAGTCGCGCCGTGTCATTGCTGACACGTCGCGACGCTGATATTCTGCGGGAGACCCTGCGGCATATCGTGTGGCTGCTTACAAAATAAAAGTAAAAAAACTAAAACCCAACTACGACAAAAAACGTCGCTGAAAAAGTATAAAACAAGCCTTCGTTGTCAATTTATGCAATATTCACTATGTAGAGATAAAATTTCATGTTTGGAAATCCGCAGTCACACGTTGTCAAAGGGTAGTATATTTAACGTGTGACTACGCCTTTCCAAACATGAAATTTTATCTCTACATAGTGAATATTGCATAAATTGACAACGAAGGCTTGTTTTATACTTTTTCAGCGACGTTTTTTGTCGTAGTTGGGTTTTAGTTTTTTTACTTTTATTTTATTTGTACTATTTTGGTGTCCAAGTGCTAGTAATATATATATATTCAAAATGTACAAGTCAAGCGCTTTCAAATGATACCAAACACGGCATATTTATCATAACTTTATTTTTTTACTCTGTATGTTTTGTCCGCTAGAGGGCGCCACATTAGATTTTGTGAAACTTCATATAGCCTATAACCAGCGGACGATCAAGACGCTTATAATGATATGTCATTTGTCGAATTCTGATAAGTAGTTAAGAAGTTACGTGGAAACAGATGAACATACATACATACATACATACATACATACATACATAGCCTGTCAAAATCATAACCCTCCTTTTGCTTTGCCGTAGTCGGGTAAAAAGGAAGGAAAGAAGGGAGTTGTAGCAACACAAACTAAAAAATAAATTTTATACCTACCTAACTGAACAGTCACATAATATGCGCCGGGGTATGAGAGAAGAAAATAAAACGTATATGTAACAATAAGTCCTGCAGTAGTGTCCTCCAAATGGTAGGAATTTGCCCAAATTGGCTGGGTAAAATAGCTGTCAGCGTTTGGGTCTCCCGTGACTTCAACTAAAACGTTTAAGCATCGGGAATCCACGGACCCAATACTTCGACACCGAAAGCTACAAAGTGGTAGATGCCGGTGAAATGTTTGTTTATAATTTGCAGCTTTTTATCTCTCTACTGCATCGGCTCCGGCATTCCTTGTAGTCCCAGAAAGATGGGAAGTTATCAGAGCGTCAAAGCTTACTAAGCCTAGGTAGCGTCCTACACCAGAGCATATGCCATCTTCAAAGGGAAGGGGACATTCCGTCTAGCCACTTACCATCATCACGTGGAATGCTGTTTGGCTCAAGGTTTGCCGACGAATTGATGGAGACAAGCGGACGATGGATAATTTAAAAATATAAAGAGATTCCTGAATAAAGAGAGACTCGAGAATCAGTCGGCATCTTTTACACACGAGGGATACTTTGGGGCACCACGGAATGCCGCAAAACGTCAACAACGGTGCTAGCACACTTGTGATTCCATTGGTCTTGCATACGGTTGTCAATGAGCGGCGGCAACTTTGGTTTTTATGTGATAGGTGGCAGACGAGCAGACGGATCACCTGATGGTAAGCGATTACCACCGCCCACGGACACCCGCGAAACTAGTGGAGTCACCGAACCCCGCTTTTCCCCGGATTGGGCCTCCAGTACCCTCATTCACGCAGGAAAACACAGCACAGTGCTGCTTCACGCCGGTTTTCTGTGAGGCAGTGGTATAACTCCGGTCGAGCCGGCTCATTCCTGCCGAAGAGTGGCTCTCCCACGGTCAAATCTCTTACCGTCCATATCCATCCTCTTGTCTGTTACCTATCACATAAAATGTGTGTAAAAATCGTAATGCGGTTAACAAAATACGAGTACATCTATTTACCAAGTTTCAAAAGTATAGTTCTTATAGTTTCGGAAAAAATTGGCTGTGACATACGGACGGACGGACAAACAGACACACGGACAGACAAACATGACGAATCTATAAGGTTCCGTTTTTTGCCATTTAGTTACGGAATCCTAAAAAAGAATTACACTAGTTCAAAGTGAAGAAAAAAAGAAGGAAATATTTTTTTCGTAATCATGTATGTACCAAATGTATTGCATACACGTTGTCGGTCTTGTAGGAAAATGTGTGCTCGATTTTTGAGGTTTAAGATCGTTATTTCTCAAAAGAATTTACATTCACTTACATGAGACTAATTGAATTTTTAATAATTCAAACCGGATTAATAGCGATATAAACATTTTCTGTAATTCATTATATAGCCCATCGTTTCATAAGTAGAAATTGTAATACTGCAGTTGGCACAATCTCAAAATTTTCTTTTCGAGTGAGTTTCAATTTTATTATTACTACCTACCCAAAGCTTGCCAAGCAAAATTAAATTTGTAAGTAGTGATTGGATCTATACAATTAAGTTAAGCGATAATTTCATTTGAGTTTATAAGTCGCTTTGGAATGTCTCTCTTAGCGAATAAAAATAAGGAATCTGTTTGAGAAAAAATATGATCTCAATTCTTGAAGTGAAATAAGATTGACGGTTTCTTGTGAACTTAAGATCCAAATGACTCGCTTCGAGTAAGTAGCTTTCATTTGAAACGTTCACAAGGTTTAACTATAAAGCTTCCCAAATTCCTAATAGACTTCTATTGGGAATCATATTTTATATAACGAAAAAAATGAAGCAATCCAATAAATACAGCTACTGCCGTCTAACCTTTACAACCCTTTAACAGGTCAACTGAATCGTGGTTACACGTTTCAGAAACTATCCGAAACGTGTCACGATATTTTGCTTGCTAATAGCAGGAATACGCACATAGACTTAAAGAATCCAGAAATACATGCTCGGATTCGAAACTACGACCTCCCGTATAGAAGGCGTGTTCTCGCCTACTGAGCTACTATTTCTAAATCTATTCATCATCATCATTATAATCAGCCCATTTAAGTCCCCACTGCTGGGGCACGGGCCTCCCTCAATCACATGAGGGGTAATTGCCATACTCACCACGCTTGGCAGACGGGTTGGCGACGGTTTTGATATAAATGCAGAGTTTTCCTTCTCTGGGTGCTGTTGATCATGCCAGCAGCTTTACCTTAGTCGCCTTTTACGGCACCTCGGTAAGAGTGAGGGTGGCCTATTCTACTCTGCCGGGACCACACGGCAACTTGAGTTACAATCCGAAATGTGCGGTTTCTTTACAATGTTCACAATAAAACCAGATGGCGCATTTGAAAGAAAGAAAGAAAATATTTATTATTATAGACATCACAACGTAGGACATACAGCAGTTGTAAACAGAACACAATTTGACACAATAAGAAAAGCTGTGTGAGTGCCACGGATGCTTGTCTAATGTATTTTGTGTACCTAACGTGTATATGTGTAATGTGGGTATATAATACTTATATTTGTGTTTAAATATATCTACTTAGAAGAAAATATATGGTAGTGACTTTATCTCATGCGCCAAAGGTTGTGGGTTCGATATCCACCCTAGACAAACATTCGTATGATGAACAGTGTCTGGGTGTAATATATGCAATTAAGTATAAAGGTTTGTAATCCCTCCGTTTTCTGATATCCGTAACACAAGTGCTTAAGCTACACAGTACGGCGTCAGGTCAATGTATGAGATGTTACATAAAGAACAAAGGCAAGAGAGGATCCCATTATAATAAATTCAAATAGGACAGCAGCCCAATTCTCGTGCTCGTGACATTTATTTTCATACGACATATATCACTAAAACATAGTTGGTATCATAAAACATAGGTGATATCCGCCATGTTTTCGAAAATATCACAAGCCCTAGAATTGGGCTCCATGTGTGATATTGATTTTTTTGTTTTTTTTTATACCCGACTTGGTCACTTATTTACCAGAAATTAAAGATTTTCTAGATTTATCAGACCAAAATAAAAATTAAGTTTTACTGTCGTTGATGTAGCAAAACCAATAACTAAGGGCAAACTTTTTGTAAAGGGCTACTTTGCAATTTTTTATTATTTCTTTCTTTTTCAACTGAACGTCTGTTTAATTTGTCATGTCAATGTAATTCGCAAGGAGGTTATAGATAATTCGATGCATACTGTCTCTTTTTTTATGGCTAGTAGTGTTTGCCTATTGTCGAAGCAAAATAAATTTCAAATGACAGTGACATTTGCTTTCAAATGTGACAAAATAATAATTGACGTTTCTAGCGTTTTGTTATTCATATTACATCTATGGTTATTCTCATTAATGCTATTTTTTGTTGACATCAATGTATTAACGTTATTTTAAACGCATTTAACATTCTTTAAACAGTTGTAGAAATATGATACAACTACATGAATCTCGTAATTAGACATTTTCTAATCACGAGATTCAAGACGAATATATGCATAATATTATCACTATCCCTCATTACTTAATAACACGGTACCTCCACAACTGGCTCTCTGCCTATCTTCTTTAAACCGCACATTAGGAACTCACGCTCTCAATCACTGAACTCTACATTTTTAGTTAGAAATAAATACTACCATGATGAAAATTGTGTATTAAACTTATTGATAAGTGTACCCTTGCTATAGGTTGACTTCTTTCATATATACAGGCCGTTATTCTATGTACGTATATATTTCGTTTATGCTCATAGCTTTGTTTACGGAGTTGTTGCAATACGACAGCGTTGTTTACGCAAACACTCGGCGACATGTTCCGACGCCGAATATCAATGAGCCGAGAACAAACATCATTGACACACGGGGTTTTGATAGTACAATAAACTGTTAACAGTTTGTTTGTTCTTTCTATTGTAAAGTTTTTGTAACATTGCGGTACATACTTAAATTCATTGTTAATTTTGACCATAAACTTGATTCACAACTTTAAAATCAATGGTACAGACGTAAGATTTCGTCTATCAAATGGTCACGGTAACCTGCTTACTTTTAAGTAAATCACACACGTAAAAATTTAATCTCGTGTTCAGGCGGGACTCGAACCCATACCTTCCACAATCCGGTTGATCAAATATTTGTAATATTTTCACTGGAAATTGTTAATATACCTACAATTTTGATGAGACTATCAACAGCTCATGTCGAATCAAGCACTTACAAATTTAGTCGGCTTAGTAACGCGATCAGTGGTCCTAATTAGTAGAACATTCAACCGGATTGTGGAAGGTGTGGGTTCAAGTCCCGCCTGAACTCGAGATGAAATTTTTAAGTGTGTTATTTACTTAAGTATAAATTGCAAAAGATTGCTATAAAAATCAACTGCTTACTTTAAATTAAATTTTACTGTTTTAAACTTTTGCGTTGCATTTATACTAAAATTCATATATCCTTCTACACCGTGCTTTTTTAACCGTCTTATTCCCTTATCAAGGGCATTATACATATAACATTTTTTTAATTTTTTGCAACACCTTATTGTATTGTATTCTTGCAAATAAATAATTGATTGATTGATTGATTCCCCTATGAACATAGGGTCTAATCTCAAACAAAAAAATTGCCTCCCCATACAATTTGCACCAATCAGCAGATCTTTTTTTATGGAAAGGTGATTTTTTTTCTAAGAAAAGAACCTTTGTTCCTTGGGGGAAAATGTTGGTTTTAACCAGAATAATGTTCTGGATAGGGGAGTAAGATGGTTAAATAGCACGGTTCGACGATAGTTGTAACGCGGTCGAAAAGTCAAGCAGTAAGTACATGTACTAATTGTTTATTTTCGTCGCGTTTAGCCCTGATATGAGGCTGACGTCCGTGACACTAATTTAGCTGGCCCTACTGAAAATCAGCGTCATAACCTTTTTCAGGGCCATGACATAGGCTGAGTGAGGGCCATTTATGTTGGAGGTCACAGCACACAATAGGTATATATGCGCTGCCTGGTTATTTGTACCCTTATTGTTCTGTTTTTTCTTTGCTTTGTTTTTTTTGTATTATTATTTTTTGCTGTACTTCTGAAACTGATGACATCACAAGGTTTTATACCAGTACAAACTGTAATGTGTTGTGATGTCCAAAATAATAAAATTTTCTTTATTTCTTTCTGTCTGATATTATATGCACTTAAATAAATTTAATTGAAGTAGGTAATAATTATTATACGTTTTACTACTGAACTTCGTGCTAGTTTCTCTTTTGTAGATATTTATTAATCAATCCCTTAATATTCAATTAATCAATATTTAATATATATTCAATCAATCAATTAATTTATTCGTAAACATAGGCTTATAAAATTGATGTCACATACAAAATTAAGGCCACTATGTCTAACCAAGACATGGTATACGAAAAATAGCATGTGTTACAAAATGTTAAAATAATTATTAATATTTAAGAAATAAAACTAATAAATAATTATATGTATAATTATTTACATTACTAAATCTTTAATTTGGAATAAGTTAGGGTTCGATTTAACAAACACACAGCAATTTTAAAGATTTGAAGTAAAGCTGACAACTTTCTGTCAATTTTAATACAAAAATCGCTCTGATACATTTCTTTTGAGCTCTTATTATATCCCTATACGATGAGTAATTGCCCCAGAAAATGACACCATATCTCAGTTCTGCGCCGACATAACCATGATATGCCATGAGTAGTGCCAGTTTGTCCACTTTTAGGATAATCTGTAGATTATCGCGTACGAAAAACTATACTTTTTTTTAAATATGATAAACAATAAGAGGTAAAATACAGCCCATAAATATTATCTACGTAATCAATAATCAATCTTCATAAAATTTGCTCTGAGACACATATCTAAAGACAACATTAGCTACATTCCGAAAAAATTGGGGAAAAATTAGCAGTCATTATTTTGATATTCCATACTATATCCAGCAGCACAGATACTAGACTAGACCTTCAAACGTTCACGAAAAGAGTTAAACTCATTTTTAAAAGACTGCAGCGTACTTGTAACTAACTTCACTGGTTTCGTGGACACTCTTTGGTTTACTACAATTATTTACCAATAGGCGACCCGTCAGTTCGTCTGTTTATATTCGCAGAAAAATATTTATTGTAAGACAAGTAGGCTTTTATATGAGTTTGGCTAATGTTTCTTTGAGAAAGTGCCTTATTAACTCCACTGGTCTTACAGGTGTCCATGAGTAGTGGCAATCTCTTACTATTAGGTAATTCGTCTGCTCGTCTGCCCCCTATCTTTTACCTTTTAGAAATTGTTTACTAAACTCTGTAATTCTTATTTACTTGTAGTAGCACGAGTGTTGGCTACCATCTACACAAGTTGAAAGTAAAAATATTAAAGAGAAAATCTGTCATCTGTCAAGACCTCGCAAGGTACCAGTTACCCCACACCTCACTTATTGGTCGGTGCCACAGACCAATAATTATTAGTATAATTGAACAATGTTTAGTGTGGCGGCCATCGCACGCGTATTTTTACTATGGGGTATTTTTTCAAAGGATGAAAAGGAAGAAACGTATCAGGATTATCCGCAATATAAATAAATAATAAAAAAATATTTCACAATATCACATACATTGATCTGAATCCGAGATAGGTAGCTCAAGCACCTGTGTAACGGAATATCAGAATCAACAGTGGGATTACAAATATATACATATAATACTTTTCTTTTGTAAATTCATACTTATAATACATAGAAAACACCCAGACCAATACAAACAAACAAATGCACACAAATGTTTGTACTGTGCGGGGATCGAACCCGCAACCCTTGGACCAAAGGCAGCGTTCACTATCACTGTTCCTAACGGGTCGTCAAATATTTTTGGCTTTTGTTTCTTTGAGAAAGTAAATAACACAATTATTCGTATTTGTATTAATACAATTTTGCTATAGTAATTATTTTAGCCTTGTATATAGATTACCTGACCAAACATAAAAATGTAGGTATCTACATCTCAGTCTAAAGATAGACTCCCTATCGCCAAGTGCCTTCGAAGTGGCTCATATTCGTCAATCATTCACTATTCTCGGTCTCCGAATATCGGACCGAAGTGCTCATTAAATGGGTAAGTTTCCGACGCGACCCACATCCCTTTTGATAGGCCCCCATACATTTTACATTAGGAGCAGACAAAAATCCTAATTTGCTATGTGAAAGGCCTGATTTTAGGATGTTCTTAGTTCGTGATTAGATTAGTTGAAAACAAAGAAAGAAAGAATAGACATTTATTGACCATCACAATACAGAAAAAATAAATACAGTAGGCATAACACGACACGACATAGACACAAAGAGGAGAAGCGATACAAGAAGAGATGGTGTGGTTGTGTGTGGTCAATCAGGTCCCGACCTCAACATTTGCTGCTACGGCATTATCTGCAGTGCCGCAGCACCACTGGTATTCTGGTGAAAATATTTGAAAAGGTCTGTGTTGCAGTTTGTACAGACAGCAGTTTTTGTACGCGAAAAATTGATTCACGCTTAAAGTGGCCGCTTTTTCCGTAAATCATTTCTTCGCGCACACGTTGGACCCAACATTTGTGCATGGCTATTTAATAAATAGTATAAGTGTTTGCTGAGAGGTAGTAACCACGAAATTGTTTGAAATAGATCCGGTTTAGTAGCTAAAAATTAAAATCGATTGGCGTCGCTAGTGTGCCCTACCCGTCACCTTAAGCAGTTTCTGACTTTCAACTGCAAAAGAAAGAAATAAGTTTAACAACGTGAATTAGTTCCAATAGAGCGTGGAGCGACAAATAATAAATATTTCACAAGCGGCACATTTTTTTAAAAGCGCCCTGGGACTGTGAGATATTACCGTACTTCATGCTAAGTCTTGTTTTTAATTACTACTGAGTACTTGTAAGCCTCTCGCTCCAACTTTTAGGAGTGTAAGATTTTTCATTCTACGCATATTTACTTGTTAATTCGCTTTAATTTTCAAATGCGAAGCAAACAAATAAGATAGATAAAATATTTATTCGCATCAAAAAGCACACAATCAGAGCAGGCAGACGTAATAAACTCAAGGTAAACCTGTAGTTGTGATGTGTACCTACATTATTATGTAGGTACACATCACAACTATTAATTTGCTATTAATAATTATTATGCCTATTTAAAATTTGTATGCCAAGTTTGAGAACTAGTATAATATTTAGCAACCCATGTATATTTTTTAAGCAAATAAAATTATTCTTATTCTAAGTAAAATAAAAACCAGAAGGGATTATAATGAGGCATGTGTGCAGTAGTGGTGCGAAATGGCAATGACACAGTATTTTTTTTTTATGGTTACACAGTATATTGGCTCTCCTCAGCATGATGGTAAGCAAGAGAAGAGAAGCACGTTGCAATTACAACGGAAGCGATGCCAAGACCTCACCTCCACCAGCATCATCCTCCATTGTTTGCTCGACGAGCAAACCACTGATTTTCAGCTATTGCCAGTACTGAAGGATGGAATTAGTTTCAGCCTATATACTGTCCCACTGCAGGGCAAAGGCCTCCATCATAGAAATCAAGTCATCGATACTATTATGGGACTAAGCTTAATCGCCACGCTTGCATAATGCGGATTGCTGACCCTGTGATCAGTAGGAGATCACCCCTCTGTAGGGGTGGACTTAAATGAATAGAATGAATAATTACGTAAAATGCATGAATATAGATTGATACGATTGTTGCTGATTTAGAACGATATCTGTTGACCAATCATAGCCCACCTACCTACCTATCTATCTATCTGATCTACTTCTATCAAAATCAATCAATGCCATCGAATGACGATGCATCGATACCCCTACGCGTCGTGAATCGATACCCCTACGTGAAGGTACGTCAATGATGTAACGCAAGCAATGCTTTTACCATTACCTTCTGTTACTTAGTAAGTCATGTGTACCATAACGAACGCTTTATAGTAAACAACTCTGCTCGCGCACTAGCAAATTTTTCATTAATATTCTCTTCATATTCAAATCCCATTCGATCAGCGTTATCGCAGAATTCGCATCACGCGCGTACGAACCTCCTCTCAGGGGACACGGAGCGTGATTGCCTATATTATAACTAAGGCTTAAACGCGATGATTCTGGTCTTTGTTTATTTCAACGAAATCAGCTGGTTTGTTGCCTAATAAACCGGATTCAGGCTTTAAACGAATTAAACGATGCGGGGAAAATATCAGGTCTGCATTTGAATGAGGCTGTCATTGAATTAAATATTTGGTGCTGGAAATAATAGCTATATTTAGATAGCAACGAAATAGACTTGAAATTATTTGTCAGACTTGAATGAGAATGATTTCTGCTTACCTTTATATTAAAACAGGGTAATGATTTTAGCAGATTTCGAGCACATTACAGCAAGAGCATAAAGCTTTTGTTGATATTTACTCTTATATATTTATTAAACTCTTAGCTATTTATTGATATTCGTTGATTATCACTGGGGTGTCAATAAATTTCTGGCTATCATTAGTTCTTTACTACGAAAAGTCAGTTAAAGCAGATGGTAAAATCGGGACCAATGTTATTTTGGTCTTTGCATTTGTAATACCTATATCTATAAAAAATGTGGATAGCTTAACACATTTTTTATTTTTTTATATATTTTATATATTTTTTAGGTGAAATTTAAAACTGCCTTTTTCAAATAGTAATTAGATATGTATGATATATTGCGATTTATTTGTTTATTTTCTTTTTACAGTCGCACAGTACAATGTATTAAATAAACATTATACAGTTGAACCCCGTTAAGGTACTTATAACACGCATAACACAAAGATAAATAAATAAAGAACTTTTTGCACTTAATTACTATCTCATAGAAATTATTAACCTACAGTTTGTAACTGTAATGTACACATATGTAACATACACATTTAAACTGCGAAATAAAATTTGCTGAACAACTCATGGTAGCTATCGTAGCTGTAAAGACGTTCATCGCCAGCCATAACATTCTGTGTTAAAACAGTGTGAGAAAGATTACTTTTATCGCCCCGTTTGTGTCCTGGAAGCCATTTGCGAGTCATCGATTCCGTCAAATCATAAAAGTAACTCGAATAGTGGTGCAATGATCGGTTCCTAAATCCCAAAATCAGCTACAATGCATATCGACGTTTACAACCATCTAGTTAAAATCATCTATGATGATCAGACCCAAGTCCCAATATCGGCCAAAATATTGATATTTACGTCGTATTTACGCCGTGTGGTCCCCGGCAGAGTAGAATAGGCCACCCTCACTCTTACTGAGGTGTCGTAAAAGGTGACTAAGGTAAAGCTGCTGGCATGATCATCAGCACCCAGAGAAGAAAACTCTGCATTTATATCAAAACCCTCGCCAACCCGTCTGCCAAGCGTGGTGAGTATGGCAATTACCCCTCATATGATTGATGGAGGCCCGTGCCCCAGCAGTGGGGACTTAAATGGGCTGATGATGATGATGATCCATATTTATACCTATCTAGATTAAATAATCTGTCAAATTTCTTCAATTAATATTAAACTAAAAGTGCTTATCATTTTGATGAAATTTAAACTTTATCGTACCCTCTCTTTCCAATACCATAAACAGACTTTTATTATTTCAATGTATAAGGAACAAAATTTGCAATAAGTAAAACATACACAAAAATTACCACTCGGCAGCAGCTTTGGTCTACAAACTACTTTTTAAATGTTTAATTATATTTTCCTTGTAGCTGAATTCTTACATCGAACACACACGCAAGCGTTAGTCATTTCATTCTCATCATTTCGATCCTGTATTGAAAGTCTAATACTGTGAACTTTCTACCACGTAGAACGGGAAAAGAAAGTGCACTTGTGTTTGCGCACACACTTGAACTTATAATATATCTTGCGTAAGTGGCTGATTATCGAGATTAGCCATCTTAGCTGAAATCGGTAGAAGGATATTATTATTAACATTGTAATGCTATCGATATAAGACAACACTAACCCTAAGTTCACTAGCTGTAAACATTTATGATTCATGTTTATTCAAAAAGCTGGATGTGGTGCTTTTTATTCGAAATTCGAAAGCAGTTTCCAGCGAAAGTGATTATTTTGTAGCTGATTTGTTGGTCATAAATAGTCTATTTGCCATTTTGGGTAAGCTGGCTAAAGTGTTACGAACACGTTCACAAATTTACAGGTGAGTAACCAGTAGGGACCGAAACGCCTACACCCGTTGATGCTTTTCATGAAATATGGGTGAAATAGACTCGAAACCGAGGAGACAGAGCGATGGTAGCTCGGTTAATAATAACGTGTGCCTTTTAATATCTAATAAAAACATACATATATAGCCGTGTGGTCCCCGGCAGAGTAGAATAGGCCACCCTCACTCTTACCGAGGTGTCGTAAAAGGCGAAGAAACTCTGCATTTATATCAAACCCTCGCCAACCCGTCTGCCAAGCGTGGTGAGTATGGCAATTACCCCTCATATGATTGATGGAGGCCCGTGCCCCAGCAGTGGGGACTTAAATGGGCTGATGATGATGATGATCCATATTTATACCTATCTAGATTAAATAATCTGTCAAATTTCTTCAATTAATATTAAACTAAAAGTGCTTATCATTTTGATGAAATTTAAACTTTATCGTACCCTCTCTTTCCAATACCATAAACAGACTTTTATTATTTCAATGTATAAGGAACAAAATTTGCAATAAGTAAAACATACACAAAAATTACCACTCGGCAGCAGCTTTGGTCTACAAACTACTTTTTAAATGTTTAATTATATTTTCCTTGTAGCTGAATTCTTACATCGAACACACACGCAAGCGTTAGTCATTTCATTCTCATCATTTCGATCCTGTATTGAAAGTCTAATACTGTGAACTTTCTACCACGTAGAACGGGAAAAGAAAGTGCACTTGTGTTTGCGCACACACTTGAACTTATAATATATCTTGCGTAAGTGGCTGATTATCGAGATTAGCCATCTTAGCTGAAATCGGTAGAAGGATATTATTATTAACATTGTAATGCTATCGATATAAGACAACACTAACCCTAAGTTCACTAGCTGTAAACATTTATGATTCATGTTTATTCAAAAAGCTGGATGTGGTGCTTTTTATTCGAAATTCGAAAGCAGTTTCCAGCGAAAGTGATTATTTTGTAGCTGATTTGTTGGTCATAAATAGTCTATTTGCCATTTTGGGTAAGCTGGCTAAAGTGTTACGAACACGTTCACAAATTTACAGGTGAGTAACCAGTAGGGACCGAAACGCCTACACCCGTTGATGCTTTTCATGAAATATGGGTGAAATAGACTCGAAACCGAGGAGACAGAGCGATGGTAGCTCGGTTAATAATAACGTGTGCCTTTTAATATCTAATAAAAACATACATATATAGCCGTGTGGTCCCCGGCAGAGTAGAATAGGCCACCCTCACTCTTACCGAGGTGTCGTAAAAGGCGACTAAGGTAAAGTTGCTGGCATGATCATCAGCACCCAGAGAAGGAAAACTCTGCATTTATATCAAAACCCTCGCCAACCCGTCTGCCAAGCGTGGTGAGTATGGCAATTACCCCTCAAGTGATTGAGGGAGGCCCGTGCCCCAGCAGTGGGGACTTAAATGGGCTGACGATGAAAAACATACATATCTATATTTAAAGAAAGAAAAAAACATTTACTATTCTTGACATCACAGCACAGGGCATACAGCAGTTGTAAACACAATTTGGTACAAACAGAAAATAATTAAAATACATATAAATAAAAAGAAACATATACTCAATCATATGCAGGCATTGCCAAATGTTAATGTTAAATGTTAGTGTTATAACGTCTAATATAAATGGCCCTTACTCAGGTTAAGTCACGGCCCAGACAAAGGCCATGACGCTGGTTTCCAGTGAGACCAGCTGAGTGAGTGCCACGTACGCTTGTATAGTGTATTTTGTGTACTTAACGTGTATGTGTGTGATGGGGGTATTCCGAATCTAAGTGCATTTATCTACCATTTTCGAGGGTGAGAGAAAACACCGTAAGGAAGATTGCACGTTTCAGATTATTTCTGAATCCTGTAAACTTGATTCAGCTGGAATAGTTCCACTAACGGTTGCGAAGGTCAGAGGGTAAACGCTTCATTGTAGCTACCAGACAGACCAATTTTAAATTCTTCAAACGTATCCCGGTCTCCTGATGACGGCTTTGACCACAACAAATAACGCGCTGCACTAATGATGATCACTCCGGATATATGCGGTTCATAAAAAATATGAACTAAAAGGCCTGGGAAAGGGATTTGGTGCACAGTATGAATGAGGCCTAGGTTCACAGATTAGCATATTAGTTACTGCCTAGATTCAAGTTATATCTGGATATGGATTGACGCGAGCCGTCGATATATTGTGCGAATTAACTCGCCCAGTCCTATGATTTTGCGTTCCTTTATAAGTAGAGTTAGTACTATACTAAACATGACTGCCTCGGTGGCACAGTGGTTAGTGGGTTGCACTTTAAAGTGACGGTGCGCAAGAGGTCCCGAATTCCGGCCAAAAATTTGTACCTCAGTTTTCGGTAAGAAATTCTTAAGGTTAGCCCGGAGTCTGGAAGTTGGCGATCTTGTACCCCCGTGCCTCGGAAAGCACGTTAAGCTGCTGGTCCTGCACCCGATCCCTCTCCGGACGTGTCACGCTGGTATCCCGTCGGAATACGAGGGCAAAGGAATAGAGAATGCACTTGTGATTGCGCACACAATTGAGCACTATAATATATCCTGCGTACGTGGCTGATCGATACGATCGGCCGCCATAGCCGTAATCGGTTGGAGGATATTATTACTACATAGACATCTTAATACATAGAAAAATGCCTTTCCAAATGCCCACGGTGCTTATTTATGTCCTACTACTTACATTATCAAATAATATTTAGTTTTGATTTTTTTCTATCAGAAAACAACTGAAACTTGTACAATTACATACATAATATTGCACAGCTTAGATGAATATTATTGAATTAATTTTAATTAGTATACTCTATAAAGATTAAATTATCCACACTAAGTTTTACTTATTTCTAAGAATTATTTTTAGGTCAAACAAACAGTGAAACTATTCATATAATCATATCTTTATGATTACCATAATTAATAATACACGTACTCACTAACTCTGAATTATTATCTTACGTCCTAACTTTAATGCTGATCCATTGCTTTCAAACTAAGAACTTACTAAGCAAAAGTAACTTTACTTCTTGCGAAACACACGCAGCAGTATAATTTATACATTAGATAGTTACAGGTCGAATCTTCCAACTGTGTGCTGACTTAGAACTGGAAAACTTACAGAACAATTTTCTCTTACTCTCGCTGCGGTTGTGTACAATTTATTTATGTGATACAGCGTTAATATAATAGGTCTTTACATATAAAACGACCGTTCAGAGTCCACCGACACACGTATGCGCGCATGTATGTTTGTGTAGCCTAAGTACCTCGCGATATAGGCGTTTTGAGGGTAATAAACTTTTACTTATTAAAGGAGTTAAACATTTTATTGTGTCTAGAAAAAAAAACCGCAATTTCATAGGTAAAGACCTAATATTTAACCAGTGGGTATAACGCATGTAGAATCTAAAGCAAACGGTGAGATGTAAAGATCGGAGGGAGAGACCTTTCACATATCTGCCCTGTCACGCTAAGAGTAAGAACAGAAAATCAATACTTTTAGGTACTGCTCAACAACTTAAAACTGTGGAAATTTCCCTTTCTCAGCTTAGAAAATGTTGACGTACATACTGCTTCGGTGTACAAAGCAAAAATTACAGTACTCCATACGCATTATGGTAAATGTTTGACGCACTGTTTTGGAATTATTAAGTTTTCACTTTTTTAAAGGAAGTATTCCTCGAAAAATTCAAGCTATCTACAAATACACCAAGAGATGGGTATGGGACTGTATAGGTTAAACTATTAATTTGCATAAAATATACCAGGAAAGAAAAAAATAATTAGACTAAAGGCACCCAGCCTTAACTCTGTTGTCAAAAATCCATAACTCAAGTGCTTAATATACTTTTTTTTATGTAATAGGCGGCAGACGAGCAGGCGGATCACCTGATGGTAATTACCTGACATCCGTGACACCAGTCGAGTCACAAATGCGCTGCCAACCTTTGAACCCCCCCTTTTCCCCGGATTGGGCCTCCGGTACCCTCACTCACCCTCAGCACAATACGAAATCAGGGTAATTTATGAGTATGAAATGTTGTTTAAAAAGGTAGGTAAGAAATATTGATTTCAAGAGAAGAGTATACTCATTTTTAAAAAGGCCTGCTACCCATTAGCGATTGCTAATATCTGGTTTTGCGGATGTTTATAGGCGGCGTTGATTACTTTGCATCGGGTGACCCGCTTGCTCGTTTGTCGCCTCTACCATAAGATAAGATTTCCTTTGACTCCTAGTATCACCTCTTGCAATAATCATTCGACCGCTTAATTATTATAATAATAGTTCCAATTTCTGATTTAGTAGTAAAAAGTATATACAATTCATGAGTAGGTACATATTCGTTAGAGTATCCGTAATGCACTACTTTTGAGAGACATAACGTATTTCGATTTCAATATCCATTCTCTATACGTGGATTTTTAGGTATTGCTTCGAGTAATACCTGAAAAAAGTTAAAAACACGTTTTCAATAGCAACGGGTGCGAAAACATATCCGTGAGTTTTATCTCATAAAAGCTGGTCTAGATAAACGGGCTGAATATTACTCCTAGCGCCACCTGGCGGCTGTAAAACGTTTAATTTGATACTGAAGAGAGCCGTTGAGCGTTTGAGTGAGAGTAGCAAAATTAAACTTTTAATCGCCTGTTATGTGTTGGTTTTTAGGGCTAATACAAGAATCTTTATTTCCTCAAACATTTATGATTCATGTTCGATTCAATTTTAAAAATTTCTTTTTCATGATGTAAGTAAACCTTTCTCCATGGATTTGGCAAATCTTACATAACATCAAAGCGAACAAATCAACGCTGCTTAGTAATAATAACAATAATATCCTCCAATTGATTTCGGCTAAAGCGGCCAATTTTAACGATCAGCCACTTACGCACGCAGGTTTTTATATAGTGCACAAGTGTGTGCGCAAACACAAGTGCACTCTCTATTTCTTGCCCTCCAATAGGACACCAGTGTGACATGACCGGAGGTACAAGACTGCCAACTTCCAGACTCCGGGCCGATACTGAGAATTTCTTAACACCCAGGTACAAATTTTGGCCCGTCCCAGGCATCGAACGGACCCCAAACGCAGCCGTCGCTTTAAAGTGCGACGCACTACCCACTGAGACGCCTTGTTGGTCTAGTGGTTTAAGTACCGGGCCGTGATATCGGGGTCCTGGGTTCGATTTCCGGGTCAAGCGAAAGTATGTTTCGAATTTTTCGGACATAGCTCGAGTTTGTGATCACCAATCCGCATTTGGCAAGCGTGGTGATTTAGCCTAATCCCGTCATAGTAGTGATAACTTGATTTCTATGATGGAGGCCTTTGCCCTGCAGTGGGACTGTATATAGGCTGATACTACTACTACTACTAAACTACCCTCTGCGCCAACGAGGCAGTCGCTGTCTACCAACGCTGTTAAGTAGTTTGATGAGGGTGGCTTCGGTGACCTGATTAATAAAAACGTAGGATCCTGAAACGAGAGAGAATCGACACAGGCGTCTTTGCTGCCACTAGGAAACCTGGGCTGTTAGTAAAAATCTCTAAGACCAAAAAAACCGTTTCTATAGGGAGATATCCCTTAAGGGGACGGGTAGGGCATACTAGCAACGCCAATCGATTTTAATTTTCCAACGCGTACGCGAAAAATTGATTCACGCCAAAAGCGGCCACTTTTGGCGTGAATCAATTTTTCGCGTACAAAACGGACCCAACATTTGTGTAAAAGTTATTTGATAAATAGTATAAGTGTTTGCTGAGAGATTGTAACCCGAAATTGTTTAAAATATATCCGGTTTAGTAGATAAAAATTCAAAATATTGGCGTCGCTAGTGTGCCCTATACCCGCCATCTGGCGCCAAGGCGC
Organism: Marasmia exigua; assembly: GCA_019059595.1. NCBI lineage: Eukaryota > Metazoa > Arthropoda > Insecta > Lepidoptera > Crambidae > Marasmia > Marasmia exigua. The sequence goes on along the minus strand of CM032465.1, from coordinate 26,926,405 downwards.
GAATTTATTTATTTATTTATTCACACAAGACAAATTACAATCATTACAGAAGTATGATATTATAAAAATAAACAGTTTTGATCTAGATTGCAATTCAAAAATATGTGTAAACAGAAAAGTTAAACGTGTTAAGCAATAGGAATAAATAAATAAGTATCAGTTAACACGATACAAGAAAGCAGTCAGGTCCAGCTCGGATACTGAACTGCTGCAACACTGCAGCCCAGTCCGGGCGGTGTGGGGTCAGTGGGGTAGGGGAAACAAATAAGCAAACCTACCTTTATGTCCGCACTCGAGTAAGAGTGAAATTTTAAGTAAGTGTGAAACTTTCAGTAAATACTTAAGCCAGTGAAATGTTAGAATGCTGCATTTAAAAAAGAAAAAGCTGACGTTTAAAATTTTAATCCATAATTTAAAATTTTAATTACTATCCCCTGACTCTTTACGATACACCTTACCTCGGGCACGTTGGATATAAATCTTCATAGTCCAGTAACTTCGACCTATTAAAATCGAGTCGGTTGATTTACAACAGACGATTCAATAAATGTAAAATATGAACAAAAATGCTTCCCGGTTTATTTTTACTACTAAGACAACCCGTTTGGATCATTGGTTGTGTACGCTGCCTCTGGCGCAACGGTTGCGGGCTCGATCCCGGCACAGTACAAACATTTGTGTCCATGAACATATCTGTTTGTATTGTTCTGGGTGTTTTCTATGTATTATAAGTATTTTTTTGCAAAAGAAACGTATTAAATGTATATATTTGTAATTCCACTGTTGATTATAATTATATCTCGTAACACAGGTTCTTAAGCTACCTATCTCGGAGTCAGATCAATGTATGTCATCATCATCGTCATCGTCGGCCCATTTAAGTCCCCACTGCTGGGGCACGGGCCTCCCTCAATCACATGAGGGGTAATTGCCATACTCACCACGCTTGGCATGACGGGTTGGCGAGGGTTTTGATATAAATGCAGAGTTTTCCTTCTCTGGGTGCTGATGATCATGCCAGCAGCTTTACCTTAGTCGCCTTTTACGACACCTCGGTAAGAGTGAGGGTGGCCTATTCTACTCTGCCGCGGACCACACGGCTGAGTCAATGTATGTGTTATTGTGAAATGTTTATTTATTTATTTATTCGACCTCATCGATCAACCAAATGCGCAGGACATACTTACTTATTATACTCGTTGTGTATAAGGGATTAAGCGCAGGATCATATACTTGTAAAGAAATATTATTCTTAGTAAGAAACTACTTTCGCAACTGGGTTTCGTATGTGGCCAAAGGGAAGGTTCGCATTCTTGGCCATGAAAGTATTTAAAAAAAAAATCTAGGTATCGCTTGGACTTCCTTCACTTCGGTCGGAGTCTAGCTCCAAAACTGCAAGTTATTCGACCAAAAAAAATCATGTCACTTTCACTTGCACTGTGCACATCTTAGTCATCTTAGGATGATATCCTAGTCATCCCTTATGAGATCTAGCCGCCATATTGCCTCAGCTCTTGTTGCCGGAACGTGGCGGCAATGTAAGACATTTGTTTCTCGCATAATCCTGTTTTTAATTCGTGTCAGCATCAGTCAGCATCGTCGCCTGTAAATGTCAATAAATCCCCACAAGTTAACTTTTGACTTGGTCTTTCCTTAATGCCAGGGGACAGTGGCATCAGCTCCTCGGGAGGCGACTGTCGTAAAATATTTTACAGCGCAATTAAATCGAACATTATCGCATGAAGGTATTCGTAACTTTAGCTTGGAATGAGCGGGCCATTTTCTTATAATTTCATCAGGTTTCTGTTTTACAATTCGAATATAAATATATTATTTCTGCAGTAGTTAGTAAGACTAAAAAATATCGCAGAAGATCGCTTGGTCGTTCACCAAAAAGGTGAATCAATTAGTTGAAAGACTCGTCGTATTCCAAATTCTATGCAGTCGTAAGAGAAGCGCTAGCCAGAAACCGGCAGAAATACCATCCATACCATCTGGATGTGTGCGCCACCACTGTGCGCTTTACAGGAGCCCAATTCTCGTGCTCATGATATTTTGAAAACATGGTGGATATCACCTGAAAACCATACAAAATAAACTGTGTTTTGGTGATATATGTCGTATGAAAGTAAATATCACGAACACGAGAATTAGGCTCCTGGACATTTTCGCACATCCTCATTGTGGTATCAATTTCCCGCAGCGGTATTTCAGAACCAGTTCAATATTAGAATCTTTAAGAAACGAGCCTATATTTAAGGAATAAAAGACCGACAGCGCGTCCGCACTCCTAGTGGTGGTGGTGTGGCGGATGTCCATGGATCAGCGGTGATCACTTTTCATCAGGTGCTTGCTCTTTTGCCTCCCTATTACATTAAAAAAACATATTAATCATTAATAAAATCAAAACAATAAAAATAATCATTTTTCATCATGGCATTTATAATTTTAGGCTCGATCTGACCAATCTTTATACGTGGATAAATCTATGGTATAACGTCATATTTGTATAGAACGACAGCGTTATACAATAGATTTACTATCGGAGTAAGATTAGACGAATCGGCCCTTGAGCAAGTACTTTAATTTGGTTCAATCGATGTATCTATGATTTTAATGAATATGAATGAAATAAGCATCTCTTTATTTTGGAATAACTAACAAAACAGAGATACAGATTAGTATCACAAACCAGTCGCGTTCTCGGTTCATTTTTACCAAACACGCCATTGTTATATCTCTGACGTTTTCGTATGCCTGCTACCGAGATCCGCCGAAGGGCGTATTGATAAACGAGCGTTTAAGCCGCGAGACACGCATACAAATATATTGCCTCGAATATTTCATGTTTAATGTCTGCCGTTTCTTGCGATATGTGTAAGCCGGCCGCTGATTTCTGAGAGAGGGTTTTTTGCTACACGCTGCGCCATGTTTGAGGCTGGCGGGAACTCTGGTTTATATTCCTCGCGTTTTTGTGGGAATAATGTCCTGATTTAGATGCCTGGATGCCCTTGGTGTTTGGTTTATTGACATCTGCATGTGAATGGTAGGTACTTACTTTTCAATGACTTATGGAATGTGTAAAACATACTATTGATTGCTTTTATTGACTGGCCCGATGTCGCATTCCGTAGTGACCCTACCTAAGGTTCAATTCTCATGCTGGACAAAAATCCTGTAATGAGTACTTGTGTTAAATCAGTGTCTGAGTGCAACAGGTCTAGGTAGTAGCCAGCTGCTTTAAATAGGTATTACATTTGTACTTCCTCTGTTATGTGATATCCGTAGCATCACGTCCTCCTGACCACTAGCTCAGGCTTAGTTTAGTTAGTTAGTTTCATCATCATCATCGTCAGCCCATTTAAGTCCCCACTGCTGGGGCACGGGCCTCCCTCAATCACATGAGGTGTAATTGCCATACTCACCACACTTGGCAGACGGGTTAGCGAGGGTTAGTTAGTTTAGTAACGAGTAAACTACTTTTATATTTTGATGACTGTTATTAATCAGTAATATTCATAAATCCCTCGTGCCTAAAATATTGGTGACCTCAGGCTCTGGTAATTTAGCCAGGAAACTAATGTTAGAAGTTAGGTTTAACGTGAAAAAACTGCATCTCTTTCTCCTATCGCTTATTCCTTCTTCTTTGCTGACGGCCGCACTCAGAGACGTCATGTAAGCTAATGTTCATTAACTTTAGTATCGGTAGTCTTTATGCGTATCAAAATAAGAGTCAATATTTTTTCTTAAGTAGCCAACTAAGTTAATCAACGACTCTGAGTGTGGCAGTATGACTAAAATCCAGGATTTGACAACTCTGATAAGCCCAGTACATAAAATAGTGTCAACTGGTAAATATCATGATGGGAAAGATTGCTGAAAAACGCAGAATTTGAAGCCAATAAATGTCATGGCCCAAGAACATACAACATTGGACTTCAAATCTGCCGAAAAACTTTAAAGGCTTGCCATGATTTAAAGAGCTATTAGCCAATCTTCAGTAATCAAGCGGCACCTTAAGAAGAAGAAGAAGGTCGATACCCTACATAAGAAGGTTTGTTTCTGCATTACATCTATCGAATAACTTAAATTTACTACCTAAATGTAAGGACCAACCATTTTATCGATTCACTACAGCCAATCCCAGATGTAATGAAATCAAGAAACCTTTGAGTCGGTCTGAATTTCGCACCCCTTGTTGGGTCGCCCTTGTCCTTTTAAACTGACAGAGCCTTTAATGGAGAAGACGTTGTGTAATTATTATCAATTCTTGAATCATCTCTGGCGAACTTTGAGAGAAGGTAAGGACTAACTACCTACCTACATAACTAACTAAATTATATGTCACTTCAATGTTAATGTCTCTACACTACGTCATCGTTTGGTTTACATAACAATATACTCGTATGGTATTAAGTTAAACAAGGTTTTTTTTATGATAATTCGATTTAAAAAATTAATTTGGTTCAAAAACGATATGTAATGTTTACATGACAACGTAGCTTTAAAATTAATACATATACAAACGGAATGTAATTTTTACATGACAACGACATATATATGTTCATTCTTATAACACTGAACACTGCATGCAATTAGTGTGAACATTGGAAATAGGGAGAGAATAAAAATATATATCTATTACATAAATAGATAACTATTATCTATATTTAAATCGACCTTCGCCGGGGCCACTAGTTTACTATTTGTAAAAATTGTTAACTATTCTCTATTTTACTATTTATAAAAACAATATATAGAGCGTTCAACAGTTAAGTAGTGGTTATTGTTTTCTGAAGAATAATAGACATTATCTATATGGTGGTATAAAAAATGTGTTAGCCGACTTTTGCGCCAAATAAATTTATAAGAGTGACGAATCAGCGCTATCTGCCACGTAGCACAATACGAGTATACTCCTTTTCGTAGCAAAGGTGCTACGAGTACGATATACTCAAATCGAACATATTAACATCGTAGTATGCTACGAGTAAGAATTATCGTAACAATAAACCATACACCTTCATCAAGTGTCCTTTATCCAAAGGTTGCCTGGAAGAGATCGCTCATAGTGATAAGGCCGCTTTCGTTGTACACATCCTGTAATATCTAGTTTTTAAGTATTCATACTTTATTTTGAGTGCAATAAAAGTATATTCATTCATTAATTCATTCATTCGTTCATTCATTCATTCATTCATTCATTCATACAAAAGTCCACAAACTAAATAGAGAGATGTGCTAAACTGATTTTTTAATTATTACGGCAAAAATGAGCAGACGGCACAGTGATTCCCGGCGCCCACAGACATCTGTAACACCCGAGATATCTCATATGCATTGCCGGCTCTTAAAGAACAATAAGCCCTTTTCTTGTAGGTCACCAGGTCGTATCTGTTCGGAAACACCGCCGATGGCAGCTGGTTCCACAGTACTCTGGCTCAGGCTATGGTACAGCTGTTTCCGTACTAAATTTCACTGTGCGCGGTAGGAAATGACGTGAGAAACGCACTGTAGTGGAAATAAATCCATCCAATATGGCAAAATGACTTGTTACACTGACATGAGTCCATTGTTGTTACGGTTATAGGTTTAAGTCAGGCGCCAGCATAACGTTTTATGTTACAAGTCAGCTGCTGAACCAAACTTTAAGTAAAGTTTAAGTTAAGGCACTTGGAGCTTATCGCCCTGTTGGTCTAATGGTTTAAGTACCGAGCCGTGTTCTTGGGGTCTGGGTTCAATTCAATGGTCAGCGTCAAGCAAAATGTATGTTTCGAATTTTTGAACATAGGTCCAGTTTGTGACCACCAATCTGCATTAGCCAAGCGAGGTGGTTAAGCCTAAATCCCATCATAAGTAGCGATAACTTGCTTACTATGATGGAGGCCTTTACCTTGCAGTAGGAAAGTTTATAGGCTGATACTTTACTTTAATTTGAACCTGTGTCTTATAATAAAAGTTCAGCACTTCGTTACAAATTAATGACGAAACTGTTATTTTTAATTTGATTGACCTTTTATTCTATACATATACACCATGAATATTTAAAGAGCCGAGAAACTTCTCGAGGGCATTATATTAATGAAAACAAAAATTATGCCCATAAAACTTAGTCTAATCTTTAAAAAAAGGTACTAAATCTCATACTTTAATTTGGGGAGGTGATAATTTTTTTAGATTAAATCCATTGTTCCGTGGGATTTTTTTGTTTTCACTAGTAATGTCCATTAGAAGTTTCTCAGGTATTTATAAAGTCACGATGTATATCCTTGTATTTATGAAAACGAACCAGAAAATTAAAGTTTGGAAATGCTTTAGTTTGTGACTTGACTTTCCATGTATTCTGAGTAGGCCCAAAGGGGGGGGGGGGGGGGGGGGGGGTTGGCAGCGCACTTGTGACTCCACTAGGGTGTCCATGGGTGGCGGAATTGCTTACCATCAGGTGATCCGTCAGCTCGCCTGCCACCTCTCATTTATAAAAAAGGTACTCATTGACGAAAGCAAGGATCATCTCTTAGAACACCCAAACCCGAGACGTAACGCCAATTAGTAAACGAACTTTTTTAATTAGGCTTGGCTCTGAGTGGTTTTTAAGCTCCATAATAATAATAATAAATATTTCACAACATCACATACATTGATCAGACTCCGAGATAGGTAGCTCAAGCACCTGTGTTACGGATATCAGAATCAACAGTGGGATCACAAATATATACATATAATACTTTTCTTTTGTAAATACATACTTATAATACATAGATAACGCCCACCAATACAAACAGATATGTTCATGCACACAAATGTTTGTACTGTGCGGGGATCGAACCCGCAACCTTTGTGTCAGAGGTGGATAATATGGTCCCATAAGGGAAAAAGACTTCGCTATCTCTGAAGAACCGCGATAGCTATACAGTTGAAATCTTCACAAATTGGTTATTTATGTTGCAGATATAACAACAAATATTTTAAACAAATAAAGGAAATATTTCAGGGGGGTTCCCATACAAGAAACGCATTTTTTTGCCTATTTGGTACGGAACCTTCCGTACACGATTCCGACTCACATGTAACCGGTTTTATTATTGGTCCATGAGTTAAATCTAGAACTTTCCACGCTCATGTAACTATTACATGAAAGGAGGTTTTACATACCACCACAAAATTATTATGTAAGTAAAAGCACATTTACGTTAGCTAGGTACTAGTGCAAGAAAATAAAAGTGGTACCATTATTTCGCTTTAAACCGCTACAGAACCTTTTCAAGGAAACATCTGCTAGTTTGCACCTCTATTCTATTTTTAGAGACCTAAAGATATAACCGTATCTTCAGTGCTAGGGTTTTATCTCCACTCGCACTGTTGTGGGAAACAGAATGCAGTTGTCGACATGCAAACAGTTGCAATGTACAGTTGTAAATAGGGTTACCATCTGGTATTAGGATTCAGGATTTGTATTATTTTTCTCAAACATGCGCAAAAATTGGAACACTATTTTGGAAACTCTGCTTCAAGATAAATTGGTATTACTGTATGGAGAAAAACTGGCCAGAAAACTAGCAGAAAATTAGAAATTGCCTTAGCGGCCAGATAAATGACTACAAAAACTAAACTCAAATTTGTCGTATTATTTAAAAATGGAATATTATGTAATTATTAATATATAGCGGCCAATCTCAGTGATCAGCCATCGACGCTGGACATTATAGTACACAATAAAACGTCTGTTTGACCTTTGCAACCCTAAGATAAAAGAGCCAGAACAATGGAAACATGGTAACACTTTTAGCAGATAATATAATATTAATATCCTCCAACCGATTTCAGCTAAGGTGGCCAATCTCAACGATTAGCCACTTACGCAGGATATATTATAGTGATCAAGTGTGTACGCAGACACAAGTGCACTCTCTATTCGCTTACCCTCTTATTTCGATGGGACACTAGTGTGACACGACCGAAAAGGGATTAGGCGCAGGACCAACGGCTTTACGTGCTTTCCGAGGCCAGGGGTTCCAGTTTTTTTATTAGTCCTATTCTAAGATTAATGTGTTGGTACCCTACTTAGTACAAAGAGAAAAATTCCCAGCCATGCTCGGTTTAGTCGTAGTGTGGTACTGTCTAGAGTTCTCAAGTGCTTTGAAATCATTTTAATACTGACTACTTTGTGAGAATGCACCCAATTTATTTATAACAGCATCACATTACTGCTATAAGTATTAGGTACGAAATATTTCTATTTCTGCGTTTTTCAAAATCTATCTTTTTGACTGGAGATATAATGGTGAGTTTGATTTTCACAGGCGATACTTTTTTTTTGTTAGTATTTTATAAAAACGCGCCCGGCGTTGCGCCTATAACCTCTCGTTTAGAAAATGCACGTCCTTTTCACTACTGCTACTACTTTTAAATGTGGGAGAGCCACGCTTAGGCATGAATGGGCCGGCTCGACCGGAGTGATACCACTGCCTCACAGAAGACCGGCGTGAAGCAGCGCCTGCGCTGTGTTTCGCCGTGTGAGTGAGGTTACCGGAGGCCCAATGGGGTGTAAGGGGAAAAGGTTGGTAGCGCACTTGTGACTCCACTGGTGTTGCGGGTGTCCATGGGCGGCAGAATTGCGTACCATCAGCTGATCCGTCTGCTCGTCTGCCATCTCTCATATAAAAAAAAAACTTACTCTTGCTTATTAATTAATTCAAAATGATTGAATAATCGCACCCATTAGATAATGTTGTATAATCAAGAAAAGAAACATTGGATTATAATTCATCAAGACGGGAATTAACACGATAGTTATTATGTGATACAACATTGTGTACTCACATATTTAGCTCGACGTTTCGGCTACGTTACAGCAGCCGTGGTCACGAGCGGACTGGCGGAGCACGGCGTCGTCTGCTGGGGCCGGGCTTTGAATCTTCGGACACCCTCACATTTTTTGATATTAATTTGCCACTAGATGAATTGTCAGTGAAGCTACTCCGACAAACGACTAATATGTGAGTACACAATGTTGTATCACATAATAACTATCGTGTTAATTCCCGTCTTGATAAATTATAGTTATAATGCAACGCGAAAATTTAAAAAACATTGGTTTGTTTTTTTTTCTAGGTAATTTCCAATACGAAGGTCCACTCGTAAATAAAATTGTAGGTATGTACCTACTCGTACAGTTGATTTCAATGTAAGTTTCTACTTGCACCCCTCTATGGCCTAAATTGTAACCAAGCGTCATTCACAGCCTCCGCGTTCGCAAAACATTTTTCTTCACGTTCGCAAAATCAGTCAACAACTCGAATTGTTGAGAACGCTTGGGTCCTTGGACCCTCGTCTCTCACCTGATTGCGGAACGCAAATCGACCCCACGGGACCGTCGCTCTAAAGTGACTGTAAATAGAGTCTTTTATTCCAAGAAAGGAGAAACGATATAACCGACAAACGGTTACAGGCACGTGAGTAGCCGAGTAGCCTGAATAGTTTATAAAGCATTTTGCTACTTTTATTATTTAAAGAAACTTTTGTCTTATTAGGCGAGGAACAAATGACTGTGCCTACTAATGGCAAGACTGTGGCGCTGTCGTTGAAGAGGGTCGAAGCAAGGTAAAGTAACTATATTTTAGGAACCCTCCTTTCACACAAATCGGTTGACTGTTCTTTCGACTGAATCTTTGATGGGTTGATTTTAGATAATATTCGAATTTCAAGAGATTGCTATCTTCGCTATAATTTTATAAAGGTATCGACACGGTTGCATGGACGTCCACATTGGGGCACAAATAATAATTAATAAATCCATAAGACTTATCATACAATAAACTGGTTCCGTACTAAGTAGCATTACGAATATCACACTGTAAAGGATTAACAAATATATACTTAAATACATATAGGAGTATAACACCCAGACACTGAACAATCCCTTGGTTGCGGGTGGCACAGGATTGAACTGTGTGAAGATCATTGGGGCCCTATGTTCAGCAGTGGACGCTTATTGGCTGAAATAATGGTGATGATGATGACTGAATAAACACAAATGTTTTTCACTCGAATATGTGTCCAGGCCAAGGTGGAGATCAAACACGCGACCTTTGGTGTATGAGGCAGGGTCACTTACAAAATGCGCCATCCTGTCCGTCAAAATAAGTCTTAATTTACTTTGGTTTTAATATTGCGAACGTAAAATAGGATTGCCTTACCTAGCTTTACAGGGTTAACTTTACTTGCTACTACAGACATATCAATTTAGCTACGGTCGAAATTCATTTAGAATTCTGCTGGTACTGTAAAGTTAAATGGAAAACTGTATTTCGGATTTTCGTAATTAGTTGGAAATTGAATAAGTACGACTTGCTTATGATAGCAAATGAAGTTGGATTTAGTCCAGATTTAGAGGCGTGACTGTTTGGCACTACATACGAGTTCTGGTGCTTACAAATGCAGAAAAGTTAATTTATTGCCAGTAAGTCTAGTTTTTAAAGTGAATCCCATAATCCATGACGTTACATGTATTTTGGAATCCTTAGAAAATGGCTATTCAATATCCTCCAACCGATTACGGCTACGGCGGCCAATCCCAACGATCAGCCACGTACGCAGGATATATTATAGTGCTCAAGTGTGTGCGCAAACACAAGTGCACTCTCTATTCCCTTACCCTCATAATCCGATGGGACACTAATGTGACACGACCGGAGAGGGATCGGGCGCAGGACCAACAGCTTAACGTGCTTTCCGAGGCACGGGGGTACAAGACCGCCAACTTCCAGACTCCGGGCTCCCACTAAGAATTTCTTGCCGAAAACTTAGGTACAAATGTTTGGCCCGATCCGGGGATCGAACCCGGGACCTTTAAAGCCGTCGCTTTAAAGTGCGACCCTCTAACCACTGCGCCACCGAGGCAGTCCAGTCCGAGGCAAATGGCTATAATTAGTGATGAAAAGTAAAGTTATGGGCAATTCTCGTGCAATCGGCATTCAAGTGAATAAGTACAGATTTTAAGAATATGCGCTTTCCAAGCGGAAGGTTCTTCTTCTGAATCCTAATCCAATTAAGTTACCTCTTTGATTGGATTGACATTTGAAAAATCAAATCTATCTATGTGCATACAAAACCGGCGTGAAATAGAAGTGAGCTGTTTTTCGCCGAATGAGTGAGGGTATCAGATGCCCAATCGGCAGCGCACTTGTGACTCCACCATTGTTGTGTGTCTTCTCGTCTGCCAACTATAAAAAAATATTCACCGCTACCTCAGCGGTAAAGGAAAAAATCTATATGAAACCATCACGTTAGAATAGATTCTAAACGTGCTGGGATGGGAAATAGAAATGCGGGTATACGTTTATACGTTTATTCCAAAGAAATCTGCAATAAAATGGTTACAGCGACACAAGGCACTCGCACGAGTTATACCGCGGACGCGACTCCTCCGAGAGTGACTGCTATTCGATAAGCACCCTCCAGAAGTCGGGATGGTTGTAACCTCTTTATGCCTCTATCTTAAACAAGTTAAACTTCAACAGTGAACCAACATCAGCTCTCTGTTAGCAATCACATTAGCAACCGACACTATTCAAAAATTTAAAAACTTCTTTCTTTTAAATAATTGGCCATAGTGTCGACCCGACACTGACCCGATTGGAACAATGGTAGTGAACGCTGGCTCTGATACAAGGGTTGCGGGTTCGATCCCCGCGCAGTACAAATATTTGTGTGCATGAACATGTCTGTTTGTATTGGTCTGGGTGTTTGTATGTATTATAAGTATGTATTTACAAAAAAAAAGTATTATATGTATATATTTGTAATCGCACTGTTGATTCTGATATCCGTAACACAGGTGCTTAAGCTACCTCTCTCGGAGTCAGATCAATGTATGTGTTGTTGTGAAATATTTATTTATTTAGTGTTAATACGGTCAAAAACGAAGGAGTTCGCCATCGTTACAATATCTACTTAACTGTCTCGTTGGAGCAGTGTGGGTAGTGTGTCGCACTTTAAAGCGACGGCTGCACTTGGGGGTTCGATCTCCGGGTCGGGCTAAAATTTGTACCTGAGTTTTTTCTGTTGACAAATTCTCAGTGTCCAGCCTGGAGTCTGGAAGTTGGCGGTCTTGTACTCCCGTGCCTCAGAAAGCACGTTAAGCCGTTGGTCCTGCGCCCGATCCATCTCCGGTCGTGTCACACTGGTGTCCCATCGGATTAAGAGGGCAAGGGAGTAGAGAGTGCACTTTTGTTTGCGCACACACTTGAGCACTAAAATATATCCAGCGTAAGTTGAGATCGTTGAGATTGGCCACCTTAGCCGAAATCGGTTGGAAGATATTACTATATTATCTACTAAACGTGTTACCATGTTTCCATTGTTCTGGCTTTTTTATCTTAGGGTTGCAAAGGTCAAACCGTCGTTTAATTGTAATAACCTGCTCTATATGATCCTGCTCTTATTCTTCACTTCAGATGATGATGATGATATTTAAGAGTTTGATGAACAATAATTTAATAGTTAGGTTAATAAAGTCCCTACAGTAGTTCGGCATATCGTTTTGGCGCTGTATCTTCATGCAAATCAATTGAAGTCGTACAATAGCAGCGTCAGAGCCTTCTAGGTACTTTTAATTAAAAGAAACCGGCCAAGTGCGAGTCGGACTCGCCCATGAAAGGTTCCGTAGCAGCAAGTAAGATATATGGAAGGTAAGTTGCGGTTTACGGTTTATAACGTATTAAAAAAAATACTTACTAGATCTAGTCCAAACCAATTTTCTTTGTTAGTTTTCATGATTATGTACATCATATTTTTTTTTAGTTTTATAATTCATTTATTATAGGTAGAAGTTAGAGAGGGGGGGGAGGAACAATTTACCACTATGGGAGCGTCTTTTAAAGCGATTTTTAAAGACCTATCCACAGATACCCCACATGTATAGGTTTAATAAAAAAAAATATTTGAGTTTCAGTTTAAGTATGGAGACCCCCTAAATTTTTTATTTTTTCTAATTTTTGTGTAAAAATCGCAAACAAAAAACATCTATTTACCAAGTTTCAATAGCATAGTTCTTATAGTTTTGTAGAAAAGTGGCTGTGACATACGGACGGACGGAAAGACGGACAGACATGACGAATCTATAAGGGTTCCGTATTTTACCATTTGGCTACGGAACCCTAAAAAAGTCCGAGTAATAACAATAACCGTTGCGAAACACTTCTATGAAACAAAAACCATTCTTATTCTTCTAAAACAGCAACCATATAATCGCAAACGATCAGGTAAAATACAGTCAGTATCAGAGGCAACTGCCCATAACATTCGCTTTAGCATAAATGAGCCAACTCTACATGCTGCTGAGTGATACAACACCTGAACTGTATTTCAAGCGACTGAGGGTACCGAAGGCACAATCGGGGGAAGGGAGGTTTTATTTGGTTGGCAGTGCGCTTATGACTCCACTGGCGAGACCAGTAGAGTTGCAAGTGCGCTGCCAACCTTTCAACCCTCCTTTCCCCCGGATCGGGCCTCCGGTAGCCTCACTCACGCAGCGAAACACAGCACAGCTGCTTCACGCTGGTTTTCTGTGAGGCCGCGGTATCACTCCGGTCGAGCCGGCCCATTCATGCCGAAGCGTGGCTCTTCCACAGTCAATGGATTACTATCATGTGTGCTCGTCTGCCACCTAGGTATCATATAAAAAAACGTAATAGAAACGTGCTGACGTCATGGTATGGTGTCTTCAAAGGTTTTATTTAAATATATTTACGTAACATGACCATAAAAAAGTAAACTAAAACAAAACAGACGTTCTGATAAGTTTTAATCCATGGTGTTTCCGAACAGATACGACTATACACGACCTTCTAATAATCGCTTTAACATAGAAGGAACACAAAATTGATATGAAAATTCTTCAAATAAAATGATTTTATGAAATTCTGGTTTAAATTCTTGCATAAAAAACTTACCTACACCGGGATAATATACATGTGGCAAAAATCGACTAGTGATAATACTTTCTATAAATGACGATTTACCAACATTAGTAGGACCAGACAAATACAATTGTTTACGTTTATAACCCACAGTAGTTATAAATTTATTCCACCACATAGCTACATCCATAGTCCAATTATGGAAAGCAAACTCTACTCTACGAAATACAATATTAACAGGTGGAGACTTAATATCAATAAACGCTTTCTCTAAAAATTTGTAACAATAACGATGCTCATGGTGATCTTCAAGAAAAGAGCTAATTCTTCTCTTAAGAGACGGCAACACTCTGTGATGCCTCATGTGTTGCAAATGTCCATGGGCGACGGTAACCACTTACCATCAGGTGGTCCGTCTGCTCGTTTTCCTGCCATATCATAAAAGAAACACACTGCATGAATGGAGCATAAACGGCCATAATATTTTTTTGTGTTGATTAGAAGCTAGATTTCTTCATTGCTAAAGATTTCAAAAGTATAAGCTTTTGCACTCCATTCTCCTTGCTTCTTATAAAATAATAAATAAATATAAATAAATATTTCACAACATCACATACATTTAACTGACTCCGAGATAGGTAGCTCAAGCACCTGTGTTACGGATATCAGAATCAACAGTGGGATTACAAATATATACATATAATACTTTTTTTTTGTAAATACATACTTATAATACATAGAAACACCCAGACCAATACAAACAGACATGTTCTTATGTACTGGGGGTCATGGTTTTGTTTGATAAATCATGTCTTGAACCAATATACTTTATTCCTCGATGTTCAGCTGCGTGGACGGCTGTTTTCTCGAAACGATTGTACCTATCTATCGCTTAGCCCCGTCCTTGTGATCATTAGCCCAATTCTTGAGATTTCGATATGAATTAAAAAACATGGCGGATATCACCTAAAACCCATACAAAAAACTATGTTTTAGTGATATACCTGTGTTGTATGATAATAGATGTCACGAGTATAAGAATTGGGCTCCAGGCAAGATTGTTTCATTTATTTCTATTATAATCATACTCATGTGGATAAGCTACTTTTACGGAATACTAAGTATTTACAAAAGAAAAGTATTAAATGTATGTATTTGTAATTCTGGTGTTGATTCTGATATCCGTAACACAGGTGCTTGAGCTACCTATTGGAGTCAGATTAATGTATGTGATGTTGTAAAATATTTATTTAGTATGGTCAATGAATGATATGTGTATCAGTTTAATGTTGATTTAATTTGATAATAAATTATCAGTTTACCGTCAGTTATACAAAAATCTATTTAGTTCTAACTCAGTTGTTATAGAAGTCAGTATTTGTTACTTTTGTTTGTAGTGCTGTTGCTACAGACAACAAAATCAGAAATATTTTATTAATTTTAGACATTAATATCACTGATCAAAAGTAAATTCATTAATCGATCGATTTTACCTTTACCGTGCCGTCTCTAATAAACACAATACTTTGCTGCTTAGACCGGTAATAAGCCTTTAAAGTAAAGAATTAAAAACTTAAAGTTAAGAACCACAATTTCACCGTGGGGCTCGACAGATGTGGCTTAAAAGGTGCCTAAGCTGATAATGTGCGGACCTACTTTGGAATAACATTTTAAACTTTCACATTTGAGGTCAGCCTAAAGTCAACACCGCTCTAATTTGCGACAGTCCTTTAACTTTTAAGGGCTAACGGTTTTCGAGTTTGAAAGGGCTTTGAAGGGAATTGACATTAATAAATAAAGCGATGTAATCTTTATTTAGAGGTAAGCGAGAAATCATTAAACAAGCATTTCTCTCAAATTAGGTTTAAGGTCATCTTAGAGTAATGTTGAATGATTTAATTAGTTTGGTGGGTCGCAAAAATCTGATATCTCATTTATTGCTATTTTTAGCAAGTGTGTTACGGGGAGCATTATTTTTGATACTTTTCTATAGACATTTTGTAGCAAAACGAGCGATAGCGTCTCCTTACTAATGGTATTTTTCATCCAAAACGGTCTTTCCACACTTTGGAGTGAATTTGAGGTCCCTTCTCCTTGATTGAAAGCTACACTATACAATGGAATTGCGGCCTTTTTATTTAATTAAAAACTTGTCAAGAATCGGTCCTAACGATATTCAATATCGAGAGCATCATTTGCTTATCTAAAACTTTCTCCGAACTTTTAGATGGGCAAATGGTTTGGGAAAACAAAAAGTATAAGCGATAAGCATGACAACTTAAAAATAACATGAGTACTTCTTCCAGGCGTATGCCCTCATCTATCATCGAGGTATTGATAGTTACTCAATAGAAACGTATTGGCTGATATATTCTAAAAAAATGTTTAATAATAGTTAGGGGTTTAAGTTTAAACTTGATGTTTTTGAGCAATAAAGCGCCGCGAAGTGAGATCAATATAAGAATCATTGAACAGTAGTTATCGGCCGTAGGACATTATTAATATGGCAGGGCTTGAAATTAACATCAAGTATAGCTAGAAACATACAAGGTACTATAATTAATACCTACTCAATGTCATAAATGAAAGTCAAGCAAACAAGCACCAGATAATGCTTGATATAAGCAATTACCGTTACCTGAGCGATCGCAAGCCAGCTGCGATGCAAACAAAAAATTTCGATTAGTAGAACTATATCTAGGCACATTTATTTAGCCCTCGAAGCCCTTTCACAGACAAAATAAAGCAGCAGACGTAGGTTCGTATGTAACTTAAGTACAGTTTATCCGAGAGATAAGGTTTTATAACTCAATTTGACCCAAGGATTAACACCAACTCCGTTTATTTTCGGCAAGGAATGTTCCAACATCTTAATTGAAAATATACCTCTCATTCCCTCCCATACGAATTAAGCCTACTCAAGTGGGATAATTATATCGAATTTGTTTACTACTACGAGTACATATATGAAAAAACCCTTGACTTGTCTCTCGACTTTGATGTCCCGCAAAGAGTAAATATTATGTAGATCGACTTATTCAAGAATTCAATTCAATAATGTTTGTCATCATCTGACAAGGTGAGTTTTCATTTGCCTTTTTCTATCTTAAAAAAATACGATTCAAATTATGATCGAAGCATGTATTGAGTTCATAAATATATACGAGGTACACATCGATTGACGTTTCGATAAAATTGCTTTCATGTCGTGCAAAATAAGTACATGTAGGTATGTTTACAACCTTCGTTTTAATGGGGCATTGTATGAAAAAACAGCAGATCCATTTTAGGGTTCCGTAGCCAATTGGAAAAAAACGGAACCCTTATAGATTCGTCTGTCTGTCCGTCTGTCTCTCTGTCCGTCTGTCCGTCGGTCCGTCGGTCCGTCCGACTGTCCGTCCGTCCGTCTGTCTGTCTGTCCGTCCATCCGTCCGTCCGTATGTCACAGCCACTTTTCTCCGAAACTATAAGAATTATATTATTGAAACTTGGTAAATAGATGTATTTTGCTAACCGCATTACGATTTTTACACAAAAATTAGAAAATCGGAATTTACTTACTGCTACGGAACCCTTCATGGACAAGTTCGACTCGCAGATTGCCGATTTTTTGATCTTATTAGCGTTGTCGCATGTGACTTATGTCACAGTCGTCTTCCAAGTCGCATGAAGCCGATTTACTTATTTTGGTACATTTTAAATTTTTTTTAATGTGATAGTTGCTAGATGAACAGTCGGATCACCTGATGGTAAAAGATGGACACCCGCAACACCAGTGGAGTCACAAGTGCGCTGCCAACCTTTTTAACCCCCATTTACTTTCCCATTGGCAATGGGCCGGCACCCTCACTCACTCAGCGAAACACAGACGCTGCTTCACGCTAGTTTTCTATGAGGCCGTGGGTGGTATCAATTTAGTGGAGCCAGCCCATTCATGCCGAAGCGATCTCACACGATCAAAATGTAAACAAAAGACGGACGAGACGGAAATGAAGATTCGGTGGTAAAGTCCGTTTTGATCTGGTTACACTGTGGCAATTACAAACGCTAGGTTCGAACGAATGAACTGGTCTTTATTTTTTTCTTCTTACAAAATCCGATGAGCGTGTTTTCATCAATCATAGCCTCACATTCAGCAGATTGCTTCACTCGGAGCTTTTGTAAAAGAGTCTGCTAGTTGTTTTTAGGATCTCTGGGTTTGTTGCCCTCAGTTTCGACTAGACGTAGATATATCGACGTCTTGTTATGATGAATGGTGGGTATTATACGTTGATTTCCATTTGTAGAATGTGTAAAACCTAAGTTCTATTCTTTCATTTAGATACAGTTGGTGAATTTTCTAATGTAGGCCTGAATCGATTGCCTACATTGCGGCATTGTTGATGTCTCTGAGCGGCAGTTACCATTTACCATCAGATGGGCCGCCTAGTTTTCGCAATAAAATGCCTGCCCTGCGATTTTTTCCGGCTGATGCAAAGAATACTTTTAATATTCAATCCTATGTCTTTATGATCTCCACCACTGAGTGGTACTATGTAAGTTCTTCTGTTAGTTTTCCACATATGCTCCAGTTACGTTCCCCAGTTTTTAGAACCTATACCATGTAGGAAGAATCATCTTTTCTGTAGAAACAAAGATATAACCAGACTATGAAAAAAGTCAGTACCAAGACGTAGGGGACATTTTGACGAAGTCGGCTCCAGTGGACTTGTAACTCCATCAAACCTTTCGCGCGTGCGCCTTCTAAACGAAGGATTGTGGGTACCAATCCAATCATGCAAAAAAGTCTACACCACAAACTTAGCAGTGAGGGAAACATCGTGAGGAAATTATTGAAAGAATTGCTTCGCCATATTATAATTACGGGGCATTTGCATTGGTCGATAAGTCGGTTAATAGCTTGATTGTTACTAGCTTGATGATAGTCTTCCCGCTCCTCCTAAACCACTTTTCTTAAACCTATGGTATACGTTCAACTCACGCCGCATTCAGTTTCTAACGCCCCATGTAAATGCTTTATCACGGTTTAAGCTAATTCCATCTACGACGACAACACTGAAAGTTTTTAGAAAAGCAAAAACTGAACAAACTAGCAAGTTATCACTTTTTTATATCTTTTCAAAATAGTGTTCCTTCACATCAATACATCGCTGCATCCGATAAAACCACTAAGAAAAGCACTTCTCTTCAACGGCCTTTTGATACGCAGCCACTGCTTCTTCGGCATCCATGAAACAAAACACGAAGTTTTATTTTTGGAAATAAAGCCGCAGGGTGCGAGGTCAGGGCTATACGGCGGGTGGCCCAGTAACTCAACGTTTGACGTCGCCAAATACTCGACTGTTTACGTGGTCGTGAGTGATGAGGCGCTTTCGTGGTAAAGGAGGATCCTACTGCGATGTCGTTTCTTCCGAACCTTTTCCAAGACATGTGGAATTGTTAGTATATCACTCTGCTGTAACTGTTGTACGATTCTCTAAACAAATTATTGCGGAATGACCTGTTCTCCCCAAAAATTACACTACCATCTTGTATCCCACGCTTCGACCTTTCTTCAATTTAGTCAGCAACTCCTGGAAAGGAAACACCCAATCAGCTGACTGTCTGTTAGTTTCACGATCATGACAGTTAATCCAGCTTTCAACACCCGTTAGTATATTAAATATAGAATTTGAGTCGCCTTCCTTAAATATTTGAACTTATTGACAGCACTAATTCACACGACGGAGTTTTTGGGCCTATGACAAATTATGAGGGTACAAAGCTTCCTGACCTTATGTTCCTGAAGGATTTTGTGAACTTGACTCATACCAATCAATACATAAGCTTGTCGAAATCTGACGGTAGGTCAGCCTCTTTCATTCGTCGCACAACACTGATGTTATCTTCAGTAGTCGCCGTACAAGACCCTCACGCAAATCATTGCTGAAATTAGTGCGACCACGTTTAAATTCATTAAACCAGTTGTAAATAGTGGCACAAGATGGGGCTTTACCGTGAAAGCTATCTTACCTATCATAACTTTCTTGTTCACTTAAATGGCATCGAAAGTCATAGAAAACCATTGCACGAAAATTTTCGTGCGTTTAATGCATGCTGACGTGATGATACACGTCGGCATGCAGACGTAGGTAGCTTGCTACATATGTAGTGATCTGTGGACGTAGGACAATCGAATGAATGACATAGAAAATATTGGAAATAAGTACCATTTGCAAAGTTTAAATTTTTTTTTAATATATCAATTATAAGTGACTAGCTCTAAAAACTTTCAGTGTCGCCCTCGTATATTCAGTGTAAGGAGGAAGTACACACCTGTATATGACGACCCTCAGTGGTAGTGAACGCTTCCTCTGGTCCAAGAATTGCGGGTTCGAGCCCGGCACGGAACAAACATTTGTTTGCAAAAACATGTTTGCTTGTACTGGTCTAGGTATTTTTTATGTATTATAGGTAAGTAAGTATTTACAAAACAAAGTATTAAATGTTTCTAATGATCATCATCATGATCATCATCAGCCCATTTAAGTCCCCACTGCTGGGGCACGGGCCTCCCTCAATCACATGAGGGGTAATTGCCATACTCACCACGCTTGGCAGACGGGTTGGCGAGGGTTTTGATATGAATGCAGAGTTTTCCTTCTCTGGGTGCTGATGATTATGCCAGCAGCTTTACCTTAGTCGCCTTTTACGACACCTCGGTAAGAAAGAGGGCGGCCTATTCTACTCTGCCGGGGACCACACGGCAAATGTTTAATGTGTATGTTTCTAATATGTATTCGTAACACGGGTGCTTGAGTTATCTATTTCGGAATCACATCAATGTATATGATGTTGTGAAATATTATTATTATAATATGTAATGACCATTAGGGGAGTTTAGACCATAACTCATATGATAGTCCAATGGCAGCTTTTAGGGGAGGCCTTTGCCCAGCAGTGGGACGACGCAGGCTAAAAAAAAATGTAATGCTGAGCTACTGGGTACATTAAAACTTAGATACAATGTTCATCCACTTACATTGCGGTACATTAAACTAATTAGCTCAGTGTCTAAGACTCACAGATGGTATCTGAGAGACGTATCCAATCACATTACTTTTAGTTAGAACAAATATTACTCAGACTAGGTTGGCCGCTTCCGTTATCCCGATTGGTTGCCAGGACGTTGCCTTTATATGGTTTTGTTTGTTTTTTGGGTATGTGTAGTTCTTTACGTATGGGGAACACACCTATGTTTTATTTTTTTATTCTCACAACATCTCATACATTGACCTGATTCCATACTAAGTAGCGTAAGCACTTGTGTTACAGATATCAGACAACAGAGGAACACTAATATATACTTAAATACATATATTACACCCAGACACTGAACAAACACAAGTGTTCATCGCACGAATGTTTGTCCAGGGTGGGGATCGAACCCACGACCTTTGGCGTAAGAGGCAGGGTCACTACCAATTGCGCCATCCGGTCAGTCAAACCATGTATGTTGCTTATTGTGTACCATTTATGTTGCTTAGATGAAATACAATAAAGATAAAAAACATCTTTATTTAATTTAGGTCCACATATTATCATCTGCTGCTGGTTCGGAATGATTTCTACTGAGAAAACAAGCTTTTGTATCGTTTGGTGATATTTTAACACCCCCTTAATGGACACCTTTAATGAAAAAAATACGAGTACATCGTATGTGGAAAAGTAGCAAAATTTTATCACCATTCTCCAACAGATCTTCCATGCTATTTAATTAACCTCACAGATCAAATAGCATGAGAATCTGAATTGAAATTATATTTATCACACATTACAAAGACGTATTTGTTAAATAGATTTAAATAAAAAAAAACATCAGAAAATGTGAGTTAGCGTTTTCTACCTTCTGTAGGAAAATATAGGTTGCCCATTAGTAGATTATTGAAGTAATGCTATTTTTACTACACAATGAGATAATTATTCTGCATATTTCTACCATTAGCTTGAGGAAACCTGCACGTTTTGGATAGTTTTTGAAACTTGTAACCAGGATTCAGTTGATCTGGCTCCTCTGTTATAGGGTTCATATTCATATATATCTATTATAGTCACTTTACATTAGTAATTATATTAGGTCTTAAAAGTAATATTATGGTATACATGTGACGATGGCGTCACATGTATACCACCATATTACTAAAACTACACAAAGTTTCTGAAACTATCCAAAACGTGCAAATTTCCCCAAGCTAATGGTAGAAATATGCAGAATACTTATCTCATTGTCTAGTAAATAAAAATAGCATTACTTCAATAATCTACTAACGGGCAACCTACATTTTCCTAGAGCAAGAGCATAGCAATTTCAATAGGAGGACTAGATGACATTTTAAATACATGAATTAATACAAAATAATGATTAAAAATCGACAATTAAATTTACAACACTTAAATAATATGTGGATACTTATCATTACTCTTAATAGTATCACTATTGCAAGGCGGTTGATGAGTACATAATTATAATTGAAAATTTACAATTATCAATCTCTGTCTTTTGCAAAATTCTTCAAATCTTGCAAAAGTCAGTCGCTTCATTGTAAATATCGGACGACCCATATGCTTTACTATAGGCAAAACGTGCCTCAGGCTACAAAGCGACAGTTTTGGACGCAAATGGGAATAAAACGCTGAGGTTAGTGATTGCTAAAATTATTGTTTCAAGAATAAGACCGTTTTAAAACCTTTTCAAAAATATTTATCTTGAAATATGTTTGTTGTACGTACTTGTGTCAATTCTGATTTCGATTCAAGCGATTATAAGATCTTAAAATAAAAAATAAAATAAAAATCATTTATTTCAAGACACATGTCCCATATAAAATGTTAGTAACAAACAACTTATAAAACTATGTTAGTAGTTAGTAGTTAGTCCACCGGTTCAAAGTCGCTCAAAGAGCTATGGAAAGGGCTATGCTCGGAGTATCTCTGAAGGACCGCATCAGAAATGATGTAATCCGACAGAGAACCAGAGTCACCGACATAGCCCACCGAATTAGCAAACTGAACTGGCAGTGGGCTGGTCATATTAGCCGCAGAACTGACAGCCGTTGGAGCCGTAAAGTCCTTGAGTGGAGACCGCGACTCGGTAAGCGTAGTGTAGGACGCCCTGCGACAAGATGGGATGATGACATTCGAAGGCTGGCTGGTGTGGGCTGGATGAGAGTGGCCGAAAATCGGGAGCAGTGGCGTGCATTAGGGGAGACCTATGTCCAGCAGTGGACGAGTGTGGGTTGCTGATGAGTAGTTAGCAGAGACAGAACAACATATAACTACCTTTGCAGACGGTAGGTCTGCAAAAACAGTCACACGTCGTTCTCACATGAACATCTCCACCTGCAGTCCCACGATTCACTGACCTGCGCGTATCACGTGCAAGTCAGTGAACCGCCGGAATACAGCAGCATCCAACCTATCCGCAATCATCCTCAGGATCCTATTGCTGCTCCCCCTAATCCTACGCACTAGTGACAAAATCTTTTTGCACATTATAGCATAGAAGTCATCAACTGCAGCATCTTAGTATGAGATAAACTCAATTTTATCTTGTATTTTTATCTCCATATTTAATTGGAGTGGATTTTGGAAATAGCCAGCTGGCAACACTGACCCCAATGCTATTAGTTAAAAGGTTTTTATGCGCTTGTAGGAAAATAATAAAATATACTTACATTTGGTATTCTTTTATTTGTTACGTCTTACTTTTGTGTCAGCAATACTCTGTAAGAAATACAGAGGCCATAATATACACGCGCTCAAAATATATACCTTTCACATAATTTTCTTACACATATAATATTTTAGTTTTACAGACTGGAAAAAAGAAACGGTAAAGCTAGCTGAGCCGTGTGGTCCCCGGCAGAGTAGAATAGGCCACCCTCACTCTTACCGAGGTGTCGTAAAAGGCGACTAAGGTAAAGTTGCTGGCATGATCATCACCACCCAGAGAAGGAAAACTCTGCATTTATACCAAAACACGTCTGCCAAGCTGGCAATGAGTATGGCAATTACCCCTCATGTGATTGAGGGAGGCCCGTGCCCCAGCAGTGGGGACTTAAATGGGCTGACGATGAAAGCTAGCTGTTGTGGAGGACCTCCTGAAACTTGAAATATAAGATACTGTTTATTGCACAACACAAAAAACATGAAATTTCATGTTAGACTTGACGACCATGCTGACAACAATTTTGTGAATATTTTCCTGTTTTATTTTAAGATTTCTACTCATAGGGCATCATAAACGTTCAATAAACCTTTGTGAGCTAAAACGGGGTTTAGAGCATGTTTTAAGATTTAAAACAAAAAAAAAATCATCAATTTTTTTGAAAAAAGAATGAAAACAGCTTTATAACGCAGTTTTTAGTTAGGAAAGGTTTAAAAAACATTATATTATTATGTTATAACTATTGCGGATATTATAATACCATTTTTTCTTCTTTTGTTTGGAACACTATTTTAAATGCTGTACTTTTAATTAAGCCATTAAAATCACAACAGAGAAATCACAATCAATTTTATTCTGAAAAAATATTATTCTCGATCTTTCTCGATACGATATTTGAAGAGGAGTTGGGTCGAATTTTTCCGGCAGTGAATAATTAATCACACATTAGTTTGTAATATTTTGCTTTCTATAATTCATTTTAGCCTCATATGAATGATTCAGATTAGCTTCATATGAATTTATATGTAGATTTGATTCTGATAAAAAAAAAGGAAAATGATATCAGGTAATTGTTGCAACATTGGCTTTTCCTTTAGCGTGTACGGGTCATAATATTTTTCATTTATAATACGCACATGTAACAAACCGCAGTGATGTTTTATGAACTTTTAAGCAAGGTTGAGTATAAAGCTGCAATCTAGTGGAAACAGTCCGTTATTCTTAATAAACGTTGCAACGTCCCAGCACTGCGCACACCAATAGATCAATAAGAAATATCGCGTATCTACGTCAACCCTATCGCGGGGCAAACAATAATTTCACGTCCCAGCAGCCAGAACCGTGTACCGTTTATCAAAATCACATCCGCAACGAACATCCAGCGGAAATAATTCCAAAAACACAACCCGGTCTATTCTGATACTCGGCTAAGTGTAGGGCTGTCAGCTTTTGTCTATCTAGTGAACTGGCATCTTCTAGGTAAACACGTATAATCCTAGACCTCTTCGTCGCATTCCATCAGGTGCGATTGTAGTCAAGCGTTAGCCTACAGTCTAATAATAATGAAATCTTCTGACGACATAATGTATTTCTTCTAAAACAAGTATCTTTATTGAGACGTAAACTTTTTCTAATTCATCATCATCATCATCATTTCAGCCAATGGACGTCCACTGCTGGACATAGGCCTCCCCCATGTTCTCCACACAGATCGGTCCTGTGCCTCCCGCATCCAATGGATTCCCGCGATCTTCACCAGATCATCGGTCCACCTTGTAGGAGGCCTGCCGCGGCTGCGAGTTCCTGTACGTGGCCTCCACTCGAGGACCTTTCCGCCCCAACGGCCGTCTGTTCTCCTCGCTATGTGCCCTGCCCATTGCCACTTTAGGCATGCAATCCTTTGGGCTACGTCTGTGACCTTAGTTCTCCTGCGGATGTCATCATTTCTGATACGATCACGCAGGCCGAGCATAGCCCTCTCCATTGCTCTCTGGGTGACTTTGAGCCTCCTTAATCGGCAAATTGTAAGCGGCCACGTTTCGGTTCCGTATGTCATCACTGGCAACACACACGCATTAAAGACTTTCGTCTTGAGACACTGTGGTAGATCTACCGAAAATATGCTGCGTAGCTTCCCGAACGCTGCCCAGCCGAGTTGGATTCGTCGATCGACCTCTTTCTGGAAGTTGGACTTACCAAGCTGGACTTTTTGTCCGAGGTAGATGTACTCGTCTACAACTTCCAGTGTAGAGCTTCCAACCTTTACTAGAGTGGGTACGACATGGGAATTCGACATAATTTTCGTCTTGTCCATGTTCATTTTCAGACCCACTTGTTGGGAGACTCTATTGAGATCGTCGAGCATTTCGCCTAAGTCTTCGAAAGTCTCAGCCATGACTACGATATCTTCAGCGAATCGAAGGTGCGTCATGTACTCGCCATTTATATTGATGCCAAGTCCATCCCAGACCAGAAGTTTAAACACGTCCTCCAACAGAGTGGTGAACAGTTTCGGCGATATAACGTCGCCCTGTCTCACACCTCGCCGAAGAGGTATGGGTTTTGATTCCTGGTCCTGAAGACGGACTGACATTATGGCGTTTTCGTACAATGACTGCAACACTTCTTTCCTAATTATTGGTATTTCTTCTTTTCTAATTATTGTTATGGAAATGCCAAAAAAATCATTATAACGTTTAGGCATAGTGTTGACATTTGGCATTTCTATACTTATTCATCGTTTTCTTCATTGCTGAGGGTCGTGCCTTTCTTGAAATACCTTTACCGAGGCGGTGACAAGGTCTTTCTATTCTTCCCTATCCTTGGCTTATCTTAAGGCAATCGGCAAAGTGAGTCCGATTACATCCCTTATTTGCATCCATGGCATTTCTATATCAATGTTTAAATAAAGTCTCAATGAAGAACCTTGTAATATGTAGAATTATATTTATCTTTGAATGCAAATAGGTTAAGATTGAATAATATTTACCTTCAACATCACAAAGAAACCTCGTATGTCTTTGAATAAACCTCTGGATCGCATCCAAACCGTAAATCAAATCCAAAAATCCTTTAAGACGCCGCCGAGACCTGTACAAATCCAGCAAAATCAGCTGGCAGCCCTAGTTAAAGTCAGCGAGATTTGTGTGCAGAGTAGATTGAAGTCGCCCATTGTTCTGGGATACGACGACTAGAAACTAAAACCCGATACTGGTGTCTGTGGATCCGCAGGCTTGCCGAATGCCCCATCACTAAGCTGGCCGTGATAAACAACCAATCAGAGCGTGGATTTTTTGCTCGATTCGCTCGTTTCGCCTCGGCTTTGTTGCGATTCGTCTCGTTTCTTTTTCTTTTGCGTTCGGTGTTTTTTGTTTTCTTCGTTTGTAATGCGGCTCTCAAAATGAATATTTATGGTACCGATCGGTTGGCAGTTTTAAGTTTCCTTTTAAGATTCGATCTGGTAGTTTTTGCTAATGCCTTTTTAGCTTTTGGAACTCCTGCGGCTTCTATTTACTTTTCTATGGTGAATTAATGTTTGTCAATTTCACTGGTTTTTCACTTAAGCTACTATCAATCAGTTGCAGAAACGTTAGTTAGGTGAAATTCCCTTATTAGTTATTCCAACTTCAGTCATCTTATCTAAAAATCTATCTTGTGTTTTAAAATAAAAAGAAACACGTTGCATTTTGCAACTATCAGTTCTCTAACCCCTGCTACGAGCTATTTGTAAAACTTGTAACGAACTAAGCGAAACCTCATCACATTAACATTTTCGCGAGCGAGCAAAACTCCGTTCGGATATTATCCCGATATTAAATCCGATAAACATCTCGATACTGACAGCTAGCCAATGCATTTAGGGTGCATCAACCGGGGGAGATCAAAAAACTCACTTCAAACACGAGCATTGGAGATTGCAGACGTGCGACAAGTCACTGATGGCAACCGGTAATACTAGCAAATGGTATATTACTAGGCGTGGTGTGTTTTGACCGTGGGAGAGCCACGCTTCGGCATGAATGGGCCGGCTCGACCGGAGTGATACCACGGCCTCACAGACTGTGCTGTATTTCTTTGCGTGAGTGAGGGTACCGGAGGCCCAATCTGGGGGAAAGGGGGGTTTAAAGGTTGGCAGCGCACTTGTGACTTCACTGGTGTCGCGGGTGTCCATGGGCGGCGGCAATTGCTTACCATCAGGTGATCCGTCTGCCACCTATCACATAATTTTGTGTTTGTATTTAATAATGCACTTACAAAATTACGCCGCGTAATAGTCGCCCTGCAGTTATTTTGCACGTGGCGAAAATTGGAGCTAATGCAATTTTCTTTACAAAATATCATAGCAACCGAGTTTTTGACATTTTCCTATAGAAAAAACGCCCCCTTGTCCATTGACAAGGGGGCGTTTTTTTCAGAAGACTTTCAGAAAGCATTTCAGTGACATTTCACTGAAATGCTTTCTGAAAGTCTTCTGAAAGCCTTCTGATCATAGTCGCACTCTAATTCCCGTGATTATTAACCACAGTCGCCTAATGCCGTCAAATATCTCTTCTAGTCGATCTTCTATCGGATACATTTTGGAGAGTGCGCCACGGAACTGTACAATGCCATTGGAGCATCTCCGTTCTTCCACTACTCCACCAGGCAGACCCTTAATCGACACCGGTACATGGTAGAAATACCAAAAGTCCGCACAAAGAGGTTTGAATCCTGTTTCCTTATTCGTACTGCGAAACAGTGGAATCAGTTGCCTGAGGAGGTGTTCCCTAGAGGCTACAATTTGGGGGTTTTCAAAGCGCGAGTGAATAGGTATCTTCTAGGTAATCGTGCTACATCTTAGACCATATTATCACTTACCATCAGGTGAAATATGGTCAAACGCTTACCTATCTACAGTAAAAAAAAAAATATCGCAATTGGTACTTTAGTCGCCCCACAGTTATTCGGCACGTGGCAAAAGTCGGAGTGGCTTTTTTGACATTTTCAGATTTAGACTCCGCTGTCAATTTCACTTATGTGCCTTCTGATCGTGGTCGCACTGTACTATTTTCGAGCGTTCACCGTCAAGCTGTCGCTAACCTGCACCCTACCTAAGGTTACTTTGGGAAAGGAGATAATGCCTTGCCTAATGGAATTGGTTTCCTTGCTGACTTAGATATGCACAAGTATAGATCGCATATCGTAGGGATCGCATTTACTTTCTCCTGGAACCGGAATTGAATTCATCATCGCTTCAACTTTATTGCTATTGCACTTTGGTACGTTTTTCTTTATCTTTAATTTATTGGCGGTCAGGAGGTCAGTCTTCATCCCTCTCCGGAGGATTGGTGGATTTTTATTGCGGAATTTCAATTCCAAAGTGAGTTTATGCTCAGTTGTATTTTTTTTAATTTTATTTTATTGCACTACAAAATACACAGCTTTTAGAAATTAGTACACTCAAAGCGAGATTCGACCAATCTTAGTCAGATATCAAATCTATGGTATGACGCTGTCCATCTGTACACTATACAGCATTCCTGAGCGTGCTGGCCGAAAGATGGGACTCCCCACTATTGCACCGGAGCTACACTCCACGGTGGGTCGCTTTCCATACTTGTGATACTGCTTCCACACTACTGATATCTTCTGCTAATAGTACTAACACTAGAATAAGTTCATTATGTTACTAATACATTTTATATTGATTGAAGATCTGAAATAAATGATTATTTAATTTAATTTATACAAATCGGACGTTATGCGATAGATTTATAGACTGACCGAATGGCGCAATCGGTAGTGACCCTGCCTCTTACGCCAAAGGTCGTGGGTTCGATCCCCACCCTGGACAAACATTCGTGCGATGAACACTTGTGTTTGTTCGGTGTCTGGGTGTAATATATGTATTTAAGTATATATTTGTGTCCCTCTGTTGTCTGATATCTGTAACACAAGTGCTTAAGCTACTTAGTACGGAATCAGGTCAACGTATGAGATGTTGTGAGAATTATTATTATTATTTATCTACGGATAAAGATTGGTCGAATCGAGCTTAAATAATGGAGGCAATAAGGGATTTACTTTTCACACTGTAAATTTTTGTTTAACATTTCGTAAACAAATAAAAGGTTATACAAACTAATGTTTACATCAACTTGCAATGCCAATTGAATTGAATGTCTGTAGAAAAACGTCCTTAAGGTGAGTCATGATTCAAATTGGTCGACATAAAATCCACCCGCGCATAAATGGTAGAACTACTATACCTACGAGATAAACTATATAAGTTCCAGTAGTAGTTAGTAAAAAAGTAAAATAAAGTATCAGCCTTTTCACACATCAACACACACACACACACACACACACACACACACACACACACACACACACACACACACACACACACACACTTTGTTTACCTTAATTTGTTAATTTAGTACTTACCTACTCAATATATTTTGTGTATCTAAACCATGGGAGAGAGCAAGTCATCCCCAACACAAGTATTGCATTACTTACCGGGGAGACTTGATACGTGTAACTAATGTATATTGAGCAATAAAACTATTTTTATTTTATTTTTTTATTTAGCCTATAAACTGTCCCACTGCAGGGCAAAGGCCTCCATCATAGAAATTAAGTCATCGCTACTATGATGGGATTAGGCTTAATCACCACGCTTGCCAAATGCGGATTGGTGATCACAAACGCAAGCTATGTTCGAAAAATTCGAAACATACTTTTCGATCGACCCGGGAATTAAACCACTAGACTAACAGTAGTTAGTATCGAACTATAATTCTATGCGCGGGTGAATTTTATTATTTTCAAAGAACAAATCAAAATATAAACTGATATCACTTAGTGGATGAGCGGGAAAAATATCCCGTCTTCCGCGATATATTATCTAACAAAACTTGTTCGGATTGATGGTTCGCCGTTATGCTCTCCCTCTACCCATCGACCCTCGAACTATCCCATTACAAACGCTCACGTAATCCGACACAAAGCACACACCTCTAATGTCTAGAATGTGGCTCAGATACGATCTTCGTAGTCAACAACACATAACTTAGACGATATTTGTCCTAGCAAAATCCGAGATAGTGATGTAATGCCCAGTCGGGTCGTTCGAGTAATGACTCTGAATGTAGAAGCCCGATTCACGCGATTTTAGTTGTGAAAAAACATGGCGGATTTCGCATGGAAACCGTACAAAAAAAACCTATGTTTTTGCGGTATTAATATCTTTTGACTGCCTCGGTGGCGTAAGTGGTTAGGGGGTCGCACTATAAAGCGACCCGGGTTCGATGCCCGGGTCGGGTCAAAAATTTGTATCTAAGTTTTCAGTAAGAAATTCTTAGTTTCAGCCCGGAGTCTGGAAGTGGGCGGTCTTGTACCCGCGTGCCTCGGAAAGCACGTTAAGCCGTTGGTTCTGCGCCCAATCCCTCTCCGGTCGTATCACTCTGGCGTCCCATCGGAATATGAGGGTAAGGGAATAGAGAGTGCACTTGTGTATTCCCACACACTGGAGCACAAAATATATCCTGCGTACGTGGCTGATCGTTGAGATTAGCCATCGTAGCCGGAATCGGTTGGAGGATATTACCGTATGGTGACAAAACATCACATCCCGAGAATGAGGCTCCAGCTGTTTTATGGAAGAGAGGCAGAAAACGAACCTCAGGCTTCGAAGCGATAGCGTTGCATGAAACCAGGAATAGCTTGGTCTGATATTTGTGGAAGCAGCAAGCAAATGAGCAGGCGGATGGATTAGATGTGATAGTAAGTGTGCTCTATCTACGGACATATTTTGTTGGCAAATACAGTGCCGCATTTTAAGAAAAGAAGGAAGGCTGAGAGACCGACAGTGTGGGGCTCTCCCCTAGGAGAATCCCAGGGGCCTACCTGCTACTTTTTTTAATGTGATAGGTGGCAGACAAGCAGACGGATCACTTGATGGACCAGACACCAGTTACAAGTGCGCTGCCAACCTTGAAACTCCCCTTTTCCCCCGGATTGGGCCTCCGGTACCCTCACTCACGCAGCTAAACTCAGCACAGTCTGTAAGGCCGTGGTATCACTTCGGTCGAACCGGCCCATTCATGCCGAAGCGTGGCTCTCCCCCGGTCACTATGGTCTACTTGTTTCAAAGTGTTTGAATTTGACTGGTTATCATTATGCGTTACTATTGTGTATTTTAGCATCCAAAAGTTGCCCGACTGGGGCGGATAAGAGTTAACAGTTGTTTAATTTTTTCACTGATATGACAATTTGTTTCACTCAAGGGTATATTTTTTTCACTCAATCAATCTCACGGGTTACCTATATGCTGCTCATCTGTCACCTATCACCTAAAAAAGTGCCTCTTTTTCGAATGTTTATTGAGTCAAGTCGACTTCACTCAAGTGGCGTAGCATCACTAACCGTGGACAATTTTCATGGAGATGTCATCCTACATAACGTGGGAAATGTTTGTGCACGTTGTTTTCTGTCGAGACACCTTATTGGGAATAAATTTACAGCTTTATTTGCCACGGTGCCAACTAGCTTTGCTTTTTATTGAGCATCCTGTGGTACTGAGATATAGAAATTGGGAATCAGCCGATACAATGTGGCGTTTATGGGCTACGGGAAGTAATGATCGCCTTGTTAGCAATGATGTTTCTTACATAATTAGATTCTGTCAAAAATATGCCATGTAGTTGCAAATATTTGAGTATACGAGTTCAAAAAACGGTAATGCTTTTAGGAGTTAACTAAATAGACGATAACGCCCTACTGGTCTAGTAGTTTAAGTACCGGGCCGTGATCTCGGGGTGTGTTTCGAATTTTTCGGACATAGCTCGGGTTTATGATCACCAAGCCGCATTTGGCAAGCGTGGTGAGATTAAGCCTAATCCCATCATAGTAGCGATAACTTGATTTCTATGATGGAGGCCTTTGCCCTGCAGTGAGGCAGTTCATAGGCTGATATTAAATAGAGGTATAAAATGAATTCTTCTGAAAAGAAACGACTACCTACCTTAAGGTAGTATCAAGAGTGTTAAAAATAGAATAGATTATCTGAGTTTCTGTGAAAAACCTTAAGCAACCTGGGAAAATACTGGTCATTGACATCGCTGAACTAATTATAGTTATATTTCAGCCTTTTTGTTATTACGTACCTAATTTAAAACAGTGACCACCTTATTATGAATCGCAATCTGAAGTTATTACCGTACTTAAGCATGAGCTTAGGCATGACGTGAGTCATGCCGTTTTCCAACATACATTGTTAAAAAGGGTCGGCACGAATTTTTTTCCGGGACTATCCCTAGTCCGTGATTTGTAATAAGGGGGTTAAAGTGGCAACAAACTAATTCCAGTATACAATTAGTCTTTATTTTTAAACCTACTTGGTATTGCGTAGACTAAGTCCACATACACACTTGGAATTGGAAGTCACATGTGCAATTTTGACGTGACTTTTTCAAATTCAAAGTGCAGACTTTATCTATGCAAAACCAAGCAGGTTTAACACCAAATACTATTATTGTATACTACTTTCTTGAGCCATAAAAATCGTCCCCATAACAAACAATAATCTATAATAATACCGTCGTAGACGACTTGTTTGGAACAGTGAGAGTGAACGCTGCCTTTGCTCCAAGGGTTGCGGGTTCGATCCCCGCACATTACAAACATTTGTGTGCATGAACATGTCTGTTTGTATTGGTCTGGGTATTTTCTATGTATTATAAGTATGCATTT
The DNA here is from genome assembly GCA_019059595.1 of Marasmia exigua. Taxonomy (NCBI): domain Eukaryota; kingdom Metazoa; phylum Arthropoda; class Insecta; order Lepidoptera; family Crambidae; genus Marasmia; species Marasmia exigua. The sequence continues at coordinate 26,893,045 of CM032465.1, read as the reverse complement.
ACAAAAGAAAAGTATTATATATGTATGTATTTGTAATCCCACTGTTGATTCTGATATCCGTAACACGGGTGCTTTAGCTCAAGCTAGCACCTATCTCAGAGTCAGATCAATGTATGTGATGTTGTGAAATAAATATTATATTATATTATATCTTTTTTTTTGCACGTTTCAGAAACTATCCGAAACGTGCAGGTTTTCTCGCGACGTTTTCCCTCACCGCCGAGCTAATGGTAGCAAATACGCACATACATTTAAAAAAACGTACGTACCACAGGTTAATATGATTGACGTTGTTAATATTCAACGGTACCAGACCTTGGGAGAGCCATGCTTCGGCATGAATGGGCCCGGCTCGACCGGAGTGATACCACGGCCTCATAGAAAAAAGGCATGTAAGCAACACAGTGCTGTTTTGCTGCGTGAGTGAGGGTACCAGGGAGGCTTCCATCCGGGGGAAGGCGGGTTTAAAGTTTGGCTGCAAATTTGTGACTCCACTGGTGTCGTGGGTGTCCATGGGCGGCGGCAATCACTTACAATCAGGTGATCTATCTGCTCGTCTGCCACCTATCACATAAAAAAAGAAAAAAATATTTTTGGAACCCAACCTAAGTGGTGCATTATCGTTACGTGGGTTTTATCGTCCACCTTAAGAAACACTGAGCCAGGGTAAGCAGGGTGAGCGTAAGGAAAGCGCCATTAATTTCTGTCGATTTCAATGAACCGTTTCTTATTCATCGGTTTTCGTTAAATAACAACACCTATTAATTATCAATAGCAGTTGTATTGAGGTTGAAAGGCAGACTGAAATTGATTTATTGCGAGCAACGGCCGCAGTTAGAATACACGAACGGTTTAACAAAATCGGTTAGCTCGCTTTGATATTAATTTGGCGTATACTGTTATATAGCGCTTAACTCATGATGTCTTTGTTTTAGCTTTACATTATTTTAGGAAATAATGACTAGAGCGAACCCAAATTACGAAGTTTGATTACGGGGTGGTATAAGTTAACAGGTAGGCACGTTAACAGGGGAACCAGACCAACTGAATCATGGTTACACGATATGGAAAAAAAAAACAAATACTCCGCCTTAGACACCTGTTACCGATTTGCTCCGTTCGGCGTGGAAACCTTGGGACCGTAGGGAGCCCGAGGCCCACAAGCTTTTCCGCGAGTTGTCTGCCCGGCTACTCGACATTTCAGGTGACAGTAATGCTGGCAGCTACCTCGGCCAACGCATTGGGTTGGCCATTCAAAGAGGTAACGCTGCCAGCATTCTGGGCACGATGAGTAGCGGGGCAGATTTTTCATCTCATCCATCATCTCTTGTAAATAGTATTCCTCTTTTTGTTTATTTTTAGCATTCTGTAAATAGGTACTTTTTTATGTTCCGTATTATACCATGTATCTGTTTTTGGCAACATATGGAAACTATCCTAAACGCGTAGATTTCCTCACAATATTTTTTCTCACCGCTGAGCTAATGATAGAAATATGCACAAATATTAAAAAACCCAGAGGTATATGCTCGGATTCAAATCACGACCCCCCTTGAGTGAGCTGTCGCTCTCGATTCAATTTTTTTAAACTATTGACCATTTAGTTGAAATGAACCTAAGTTTGTATAAAGTTACAGGACTCAACCGGAGTGATACCACGGCCTCACAGAAAACCGGCGTCTAATATTATAATATCTGTGCCGGCGTGAAGCAGCACTGTGCTGTGTCGCTGTGTGAGTGAGGGTACCGGAGGTTGGCAGCGCATTTGTGACTCCACTGGTGTCGCGGGTGTCCATGGGCGGCGGCAATCGCTTACCTTCAGGTGATCCGTCTGCTTGTCTGCCACCTATCACATAAAAAAGTATAAGTAAGTTGTGATATAAAATAATAAACTATTCTTATTCTTAGGCTCGATTTGACCAATGTTTATCCGTAGATAAATCTATGGTACAACGTCAGATTTCTATAGAATGACAGCGCTATAACAAAAGATATAGTATCGGAATAAGATTGGTCGAAACCACCCTTAAACGATAAAGGTAATTTGGTTCCAGATAAACCTTTAATCATTCGTTCAACCTTTTTAACAGAAGCCACTGTAAAATAAACTCCTAGCAAAGAATCAAAGCAAACATATTTTATTGACCAACAACTTACCCTTTGGACTGGACGAGTTGAATTTCCCACAAACTCGATTCTCCAACAATGTTACTCTCGAGTTTTAAGAACCGCTGTGTGACGTCAATAAATCACTATAATAAACAACAAATAAATCGTATGGCAGTTGTTTATGTACCGTCTGGATATAGTGCTGTTGTCGTTTTTCCAATAGATTTGTACTAACAAGACAAACAAATGGCTAGGGCTGGCCGGAACGGCATTGTTACTAACATAATAAATCCAAAATGTTATATCTTCTTTTTTCTGTTATGATTTATTTCTTTTGTTTTTATTGGAAATGATGGTTATGTAAAGGCTCGCGTCAGATATATGATTGACTTTGATATGCCACATATTTACGGTATTCTGTGTTTTGAATTCCCTCAATATTTTTCATTTTACAAAATCATAATGTGATAAGATAAGAAACAATTTATTGACCAGAACACCTTATACATAGAGCAAAACAGAAAACAAGGTACAGAGACAAAAAGTTGCGGCCAACAAGGCTCAGCCTCAGCATATGCTGCAACTGCCACAAACAGCAGCTGCAGCGCTGGTTTTCAGGCTGGACCTTAGTGACGCCTTTGCATTAGAATAAATAATAGTAAAGATTATAGGTATGCACAATGCAATATATTATAGGTATACACAAAAACAATGTCCTGGTCCTAAACAACGGTTTATCCTTTTACTTTCGAAACTAGGAACAACGAATGTACTTCCCACAAACACTCAAACTTAACACAAATATATATTTCATCAACAGACATTTGTGTTGGTGCGGGAATCGAACCCGCGACCCTTGCGTCTCTACCGGCACTCTAACCACTGCGTTAAATGGGTCGTCAAATAAATATATTTTTCGCAATAAGTGTTCATTTCGTCGATCCCAAAAAAAAAAGAAAAGGGATTGTTTTGAATTTCCACAAGGGAAGAAATACCAAATCCGATGACTTGGATAGTATTATAAACTTGAATACAGGACAGGACAAGATATTTGCCACAGCCCGAAAAATTTGAATAAATTGAAAGCAGTTTGGTATGCTATTTCTACCAGTCGTAGAAGTGGAAATCGTTAGATTTGGAATAATAATAATAATATTTCACAACATCACATACATTGATCTGACTCCGAGATAGGTAGCTCCAACACTTGTGTTGCGGATATCAGAGCCAACAGGGGAACATCAAATATAGGTACATTTAAAATACTTTTCTTTTATAAATATTATACTTATAATACATAGAAAACACCCAGACATACAAACAGACATGTTCATGCTCACAAATGTTTGTATTGTGCGGGGATCGAACCCGCAACCCTTGCACCAATTAGAATAAAAACAGTTTTTTGACTTAGACTCCAGAACTAGAAGACTGCAATTCATAAACATAATTTAGTCTATTCCAGTGAATTAAAAATGCCCCTCAAAATAGAATCTACTGACCACTGTTCTAAAATTCTATTTCGCTTGTAACTTAAAACTTGAGATTTTGTTTCCTTAGCCGTTCAGAAAGAATGCTCTTGACATTTCAATTATGGTTTATCTTTTAACTTGCTTTTATCGGGAAAGCTCGAACAGCAATAGAGATACGGATATGATACTTCAAAGATTATTATGTTTAGTTAGAAAAGGGAAAATGTTTCTGACAAGCTGATTTTTTTTTGGCTATCGGCCAAGCAACGAAATTATGAATAGGGAAATCCTTGTAGTATAATTTTTTTCAAATTCAATTACTAAAACCCATTGCAAAACAATCAATACATAGGTGGAATAAGAATATAGATATTCATGTGACGCCTTGTTAGGGCATAGCAAATATAGATGTTTCTATTATTATTACTAACTTATTTGTAACTATCTGTAACATGCCAATTTAATATTTATTATTAAATTTATAATTTTATTATTATTTTTCTCACCGTATAGCTTTGTTTTGATTGGTCTTAAGCTGAACATTCAAAAGTACCCCTAGCTCTTGTGCTGGAGAAAGGGCAGGTTATTGAAGGACGCATTTTTTATTTTTTCGCATTAAAAATACAAAATTAAAACCTGTTAAAGTTAAAAGTTTCGTTTGTACACTTTTTTCCAATTCTTATCCATTTGCAAAGTACACATTCTGGAAAAATGAAAACGTATTTTACAAAAAACTTCCTGTTGTCTGCTATTTCGGAGCAAAGTTTGTTCGAGAAGCCTTAATGGTAATCCAGGTGATAATCTCACTATGTATCTATCTTTTCGAGATATATGCGAAAAACCGAAAAATGGGACCTTCAACCCCCTTCTAGGGATAGAACTTTTGATGTTAACGTCCGGACTAGAACACAGAAAGTTGCGTAGTCAAAAATGGTGTCCTAATGATTTCCGTCACCACCTTATTATGGGCATTTATTGCATTGTATTTTGTTATTAAAATAAAAATACAAAATGAGTATTTCATGCGACTGGGTCTCTGAGGTGGTGGAGCTATGTGGTGGGTCACTTGCATTCATTCCCTCTAATATGGTTAAGTGAAATGATGGCTGACACATACGTCATACTTGTGAATAGGAGCCACCGTTGGGGACTGGTCTGCTTCGGTTTACCTCATAAAACTAATTTATTATTGCCTTTCATTTATTTTGTGTGACAATTAAACTGTTTGGCTTGTAATGATGATGACGCAACATTGTATGAAAGTTTGGCGATTAAAAAGAGTAAACTGGCTAGTTTCTTGCCGGATCTTCTCGACAAGAAACAACTTTCCGTGGTAAAATCGCATTATTTTTATTAATTTTTTCAGTATATTTTATGTATCAACATTTAAATGTGGGAGAGCCACGACAAATGTGGGAGACCCACGCTTAGGCATGAATGGGCCGGCTCGACCGGAGTGATACCACTGCCTCACAGAAGATCGGCCTGAAGCAGCGCCTGCGCTGTGTTTCGCCGTGTGAGTGAGGTTACCGGAGGCCCAATGGGGGAAGGGGAAAAGGTTGGCAGCGCACTTGTGACTCCACTGGTGTTGCGGGTGTCCATGGGCGGCGGAATTGCTTACCATCAGGTGATACGTCTGCACGTCTGCCACCTCTCATATAAAAAAAATCAATACATAGGTATATTATGTATTAACATGTAAATTATACATAAGAACTTATAAATAGTTTTAAATGTATGACGATTTGTAAGTGCTGTACAAGCCTATACAAATAAATAATTATTTGAGTTTTGAGTTTGAGTTTGATATCGAGCACTATGTGGGGGGCTCCTATACGACAAACGCGTACGCGTGTTCGTTTGAATATTTATTTGTTATTCATTGAATATTTATTTTATTTCTAGTCCCTCCTCCTCGTTGCGTCGTTTGTCCTCAGTGCTGAGGGCCGTGGTCTCTATGAGTTATTTTCTCCCGGACTATCTTCCGCCAGCTCACTCTGTCCTCGGCCGCGTGGATCGCATCACAGACTTATTTATTTTTAGTACTCCTTGTTATAAAGGCTAATCCTTGTTATAGAGATATGTAGGAGTAAAATGTTGACGAACGCAGCCTAATGAAATATTGTTTATTAATTATTGAGTGAACGCAGCGAATGATTAAGAACGAACTGAAGATGAATGAAGGAGTTGATAGAATGAATGAGTTGAAAGTAAGAGTGAGCGAGAGAGGTGAGGTGTGTGTGGCTGTGTAGGTGTGAAAGAGGTAGAAAGAGACGCCGATCTTCATATTTCTAGCAGGCACTTGTTCTCTCTTCTGTAATGGCGCTTAGACGATAAGTTTGGTTTTTCTCTTTTGGGAATTAAATATTTATTAAATAATTAAATAATCCATAACATCATGCAAACGTACCTATTACCACTATACATATTGTGAGAATTTCAAATGTCAAGCTATCGAGGTTCTTTAAATAAAACCTGGCGAAGACATAGTATTGTCCGGGTTTTCAACGTTTGGTTGCGGTACCCTAAAAACCATTCCAGATTTTAGTTGTGCGAAATTTAGTATAATATTTAAAATGCATAATGGGAAAATTTGGTATGAAAATAAAAAAAATTTTTTCTAGACTCGAAATAAGTAATTTTTCCTATTAATAAAACGAAAGAAGCAAAATTAATTCAACAACATCTAGTGTTGACTTGACACGTTTGCTTCAACATCAGTTGAAAAAAAAATACAGATACAGTTGGAACCTTATGTGCATTTATGGCCTAATTTGATACTAAGAATAGATGACAAGTGTAAATTGTGAGTTTATTTTTAATATAAATTCTTAACTTGATATAAATAAGAACGAAATATCCACAATGTTTCTCTTATAAGCCTCTTAGCCGAAAACTTAGGTTGGTAAATAAATTCTACCTTTTCGTTATTGTTTATGCATGAACCCGCGATTTTCACGTCAATCCGAATTAAGGGCGCTCCTAAAATTGGTGTTTCCAGCTACTCTGCTTACCACAGGGTCCCTGTAACTTGAATGACGTGTCATAATCTAAATAAGGCTTTTTGATGCATATTTAGTAAGTTACAGTTATTAATGATTTCTCAATCTTTGATAACCCTAATCTTCTTTCTTCTTCTTCTTAGTCTTTGTACTTTCTTGATGAATTTATCATACGGATTAGGACATCCTCTTTTTTGGTCCAAGTGCCGGCCAGAATTTTTTTTGTTGTATTCTGCAGGGACTTGTCCACATGAGTATTCATTACTATGGCACCAAAGCTGTAGGGTCATTATCAATGATCGGAGTAGGTAAAGCTACTTGGGTTCATTGACCGCAAACATAGTTGTTAATATGGACATGCTCCTCGGTTTTCTTTGAGTTCAAAATAAACATTTTCATAAATTTTCAGAGAATTATCTAATACTTTTCATAATGCTTAATTTTTAATTTCAGTAGGTAAAACAAAGTGGTCTAGAGATGAGGAGGTTGCTTTATTTATTATACCGCAAGCGGAATTTTCCCAGAATCATTTATTACGTAAAACAGGAATCGCTTGTATCATAATTAAACAAATAAATGTAGGTATTAATTTGACGACCAGATTGGAACAGTGGTAGTGCACGCTGCCTCTGATACAAGGGTTGCGGGTTCGATCCCCGCACAGTACAAACATTTGTGTGTATGAACATGTTTATTTGTATTGGTCTGGGTGTTTGCTATGTATTATAAGTATGTATTTACAAAAGAAAAGTATTATATGTACATATTTGTAATCCCACTGTTGATTCTGATATCCGTAACACAGGTGCTTGAGCTACCTAACTCGGAGTCAGATCAATGTATGTGATGTTGTGAAATATTTATTTATTTATTTATTTATTACAGTGAAGTTACATGAGATACAATTTTTAGCTAGAATCAAAAGATCTGTGTTTTAAAAAAAATCACGCACCGCTTACTGAAAATATGCCAGAATGAATGAAAAGGCAGACCTCCTTTACATTTACTACGCCTTGTCACAAGTAGGTAATTAAATTATTAATTTTACCTAATTGTGCTAAAATTTATGGTATTTTGTATAGTTATTTTATTTCTGACATGAAATATATCGTCTTGTGTAATATCAATTAATGTAACGGGCAAATAGTGATTTTACAGTATGAGCGAAAAATATTTATTTTTATTTTTGAAGTGTCATAACATTGTAAATATGTCGTATACGAAATGAACATATATACCATATTGCTTAAAATAGAGCGTTCTTTAATACTGTTTGGTAGTAAAATTGGTATCTCCTCTAGTTTCAATTATAGGTTGTCCGTTACACTGTATATTTTTAAAATATGTCCTGTACACTAACACATAAAAAAAAACAATATGTGTGAACAACAAATAACGTAATGAATATAAGAACAATATTTTCGTGGTGTAACTATCTATAAAGTTACTTTTTATCATTTACACTGGCCTCCAAGTATCACAATTGATGTTACTTTTTTATGCTAGAGGCGGACAAATGAGCAAACGAGTCTTTCAAAACATGAAATAAAAAAAAATACTTGAACAACTAATTATATATCTAAAAAAATATTGAAGCGCCTTACCTTCAAAATTTGTTTTTTTTTTTCAGAGAATTATTATTTGAAAATGATAACGTTACGGACAAAAACTTTAAGATATCAACATTTTAAATATACCATTCGATAGAGCGTTAAATTTTCTAACGATCTGTATATATAACTCATTTTGTCAATTTTGTCCTTTACATTAATTGATATTACATAGGACGATATGTACTTTGTGATTGTACTATAGTTTATTGACAGAATAAAATTATTATTTGTAATATCAATTATTTATAAGGTGCTCGACTCCTAAGACGATTAATGGTTTTTCGATTACGATTAATGGACAAAGTGTAAATATTTGATCAAAAATTTAAGCCACTGTCATAGTCCCCTTACCTCTTTTTCCCAGCCATTCTTCCAGGTTTACGCTTGGTTAAAGATTTTTCTATAAAACTACACATAAACAAAACTGCATTTGTAGATATACGTAACTTAAAGAAAACACAAATCACGTTTACCAACTTCACAAACATAATTACACTCTCTAAACATTTTTTTTGGTCAAATGAAACTATGACCAGGGCTATCGAAAGCTAACTAACTACTTGGAAGTGGTGCAAACGACCTGGAAACTGGAAATCTCTTCCGACGTCATCGCTACAACCTTGACAATACCGAGCGTTGACTTGCCCAATCGATCTCCAAACCAATCGCCTTCGGTATATAAAATCATAGGTACACTGGAACTAGTATCATTCAGCAACCGTAGGAAGCACAACCATGAGAAGTCTTGTGGTATTGATCGGCATCATTGCCTTCGTGGCAATCGCCTCGGCGAGGGACATCGTGAAACGCGATGCTGACCTAGAGTCAGCTGCGTCCCACCACGGTGGCAAATGGGACAAGGGTGGTGGCCACGAACACCATGACCACCATCATCACCACCATGGCCATAAAGGCCACAAAGGACACCATGGTCATCACGAACATCATCATGGCCATAAGGGCCATCATCACCATGAAGGACACAAAGGTCACCACGGTGAGCACGGTGGGCATAAGAAGCACCATCACCACGACGAAGGTTATCACGGTCACCACGACCACGGCGAGAAAGGCCACCACGGACATGGTCATGAGGAACACGGCCACCACCACAAGGGTCACGACACAAAGGGTCATCACGAGGTCGACAAGCACGACGAGTTCAAGAAGCACAAGCACTTCCACGATCATCATGGCGAGAAAGGTCACAAGGAGCATCACGGTGGGCACCATCATGAGCATCACTACAAGAAGGGAGGTCATCATCATCATGGACACAAACACGGCGGTCACCACGAGCACCACCATGGCAAGAAGGGTCACCACCACCACGGCGGTCATCATCACCACCACAAGGGTCATCACGGCGATGGTGGTCACCACGAGCATCATCATCATCATCATGAACACGGCAAGAAGGGAGGTCACGAGGACCACAAGCACTGGGGGCACAAGAAGGGCCATTAAGAAGTTACCTCCTCAATTGTTGATGTCGACTGACTTGTTACAGTTTTGTATTGTTTTTTATGTTTTTAACCGATTAATACATAGTAATTCTATAGGGATCTCTTCGACTGATTAATGACAGGAAATGAATACAACATCCACTCAAGGAAGTAAAGTAAAATAGATTTCTTTTTCAAAATCGGTTGAGTAATTTGACTGACAAACTACTTTTTTCTTTTAAACTGATTTTGGAAAATGTATTCTTTTGCTGCTTTCTTATTTGTACTTAATGTGTTCATTAATACTAGCACTTAAGTCACTCATGTGAAAATCAAACCAACTTCAATGTTTTTCTGTGATATCTTCATCTTTCAACTTCTTTTTGTTTCTTTGAAGTATGTTTGATTTTTATAAGGTTTTTTCCATTGTTAATACTTACTTTTAAATATCTTGTTATGTTTTTGATATGAACAAAATACATTTTTATTAATAAAAAAAGTATTGTTTTATTTTTTTCTTATTCTTAAAAGTTTGAATTAGGTTTTTAGACATTTGGTTGTGACCCTAGTATAAATCAATCACAAAATAATATTGTAAAGGTACAATGGTTATGAGTTATTAGAAAGTCAAATTCATGAAATAAAAATTCGTTTATTTCTATAATCATGGTTACAAAATGTGGCCGAGACTACCCAGTAAGTTGTCGTAAGACACTTGTGTTGGGTATGACTCGCAACTTCCCTAACGGCTATCTTTGATTATAGATTTAATAGGAAACGATAAACGATCATAATGCTATGAATTACCTTTCAATCGTAATATTTTGATAAAAATATTATTATCTTCGAAGTTGCTATCCAATGTTTCCGAATAATTTAAGATGTGGCTAGAATACACATAATAAAATATAATTATAATCAGTCATCTGCTGCTTATCAGTAAATGATGATCAAGAATAGTAAAAGCTGCCGTCTCCTATTATGCTATATATTTTTTCTGATCAAAATTATAGTTTTTATAAAATATGTAGTACTAAATGGGTTGCCTAGTTAAAAACCATTAAATTAAAATGTGAAAAAAACTATTAACACAGTTAGAAAGAAAGTTGAAGGTTTTTTTTAACAAAGTTGTTATTTTCAACGATGTGTTTTTTTCCCCAAATAGTTGTTATTTTTAACATTGTTGTTATCTTTCATAAGGTTCTTATTTTTAACGGGTTTGTTATTATTTAACTAATTTTTCATTTTTAACGAATTTGTTATTTTAACGCATTTTTATTTTCAACAAATTTGATACTGACCTGACGTACAGCACATACGTCATATTAGTATACCCCCCCCCCCCCCCCCTCTCCCAAATCTAATTCTGGCCGTAACTTTCAAAGTGCAGCACATACGTCATTTTGACACCAGTACCAGAGGCCCAATCCGGGCGAAAGGGGGGTTTAAAGGTTGGCAGCGCACTTGTGACGTGTCCATGGGCGGCGGCAATCGCTTACCACCAGGTGATCCGTCTGCTCGTCTACCACCTATCACATAAAAAAAATCGGTACCTACAAAAAGCGAACTAAATATTCAAAGACAATCTGTCCCAGCCAACCTTTGGGTCATTCAGAAGGTTTGTTTTTAATTTGAAAGAGATTTCTTCATTATATCTCATACCTTTAGAATGTACAGTACATATTTCTTAATCGGGTCTCATAATAAAAAATAGCTCATAGCAATGACAATAATTTAATTATCGCTTAGTAAAAGTAGGTTACAAAATAATAATTACAAGGTATATAAGGTGTAAGTACCTGTTTTTAATATGAATATCAAATTGGTTCACTGAATAAACTTGAGCTCTAATTTTAATGAAATATTTTTATTTTTATTATATTTGTACACGTGACTATTGAAATTTCAATTACATTTCACGGTCGGCTATTGTCCGTGAAGCCCAAGGTCGGCATGATCGATGACAATGAAAGTCAACAGAACGGAACTGGGTGGCGAAACAAGATTGTCACGAGATTTCTTTAACCTCTAAATGAAAGGAAGACTTCACACCTTGAGAGTTCGCAATTTTCTTAAAAGCAACTTTTAAGTCATTGGTCGTTGCCAAAATAAGTTACGGTACTGAGAGCAAGTAAAGTTATTTTTTGTTTAGGAATATAAATTGTTCATTTAGACTGCTCTTTTTATCAGATTCTAAAATATAGGTACTTATTTTAACATTTTCCGTGTGGTCCCGGCAGAGTAGAATAGGCCACCCTCACTCTTACCGAGGTGTCGTAAAAGGCGACTTAGGTAAAGCTGCTCGCATGATCATCAGCACCCAGAGAAGGAAAACTCTGCATTTACATCAAAACCCTCGCCAACCCGTCTGCCAAGCGTGGTGAGTATGGCAATTACCCCTCATGTGATTGAGAGAGGCCCGTGCCCCAGCAGTGGGGACTTAAATGGGCTGGTGATGATGATTTTAACATTTAAGAATGAACCCATTTCGATTCGCTTATTTACGAAAATGAAGAGGACAAAATTAACAAATATTATCCAATTTCGTTTTTTTTACCATAATAACTTTTTAATTAAGATATTAACATTTAAGATTATTCCTACCTAAAATATGTACATTTAGTTTTTAGGTTTAGTTATCTCTTACATTTTAAATCTTATTATGTTTAAAATCGGGTCTGATATTAATTTCTAGCTTTATTTTTATACATTCCATCACTTTATAAAATCAAAATATATCTTATTATATAGTTATCTCTTTAATTAAAGGTTTTGGTTTTAAATTTTTGTTTTTTTAATGTGGCAGAGCCACGCATAGGCACAAATGGGCCGGTTCGACCGGAGTGATACCACTGCCTCACAGAAGACCGGCGTGAAGCAGCGACTGCGCTGTGTTTCGCCGTGTGAGTGAGGTTACCGGAGGCCCAATGGGGGGAAGGGGAAAAGGTTGCCAGCGCACTTGTGACTCCACTGGTGTTGCGGGTGTCCATGGGCGGCGGAATTGCTTACCATCAGGTGATCCGTCTGCTCGTCTGCCACCTCTCATATAAAAAAAAATATTTAAAGTAGAAAACTTGACACCACCACCCTTAGTTACATTAATGTAATGTGAATGTAAGTAAATAAAAATCGAATCCTTATATAAAAATACATTGAAATTAACGGATGATGATACAAAAGATGACCTTAAAAATTGGTCTGCTTATAAGGTTAATTATGGCTGGTCCAAATCTACGGAGTATATTTTCAACTTAATTTCATAGATAAAAAATCTACAGAGAAATGAAACTTTTCGGCACGCACATTAATATTTTTAAGTCTATGGGTATGCACCATTCACAATCAAGTTTGGATAAATATATATTTTCAAACAAAAAGAGAGTACCCAACAGTGGGAGAGCCATGCTTCGGCATGAATGGGCCGGCATGATTGAATTTAATTTTTCTGTAAGTTCTCTTGTATCTGTACATGATATTGAGATGGATATATCATCCGCAAAAACAGTGCAATGTTCGTCTAATATTTTTGGTATATCATTGATATAGACTAGGAATAAAACACATCCTAGCACGCTATCTTGCGGGATTGAATTATTTATTGTTTAAGCTTTGTGATCGGATGTATCGGACTTACCCGGTTCTATAATCAGTATGACTTAATTCACTTATTTGTTCGCGTTTATTAAGATATGATTCGAACCATTTAAAAGGTAAGCACTCGTGACACCACTGGTATTGCAGGTGTATGCGGTGGTAAATGCTTAGCATCAGGTGTTCCGTCTACTCGTCTGCCACCTACATTATAAAAAAAATGTTCAAATCTAGTTTCACAGTTATTTCATACAGGTTGTACTTTATAAGTATTTATAGGATACACAGTAAAATTCTTCATCAAGAGTTTATGTATTTACCCTACAATACTTTGTCGCTTAATACGAATAAATGGAGTTTCGACGAAAGCCGCCTACGACACATCAAATTGGTTATTCACGTCTTGTCGTTTCTTTGCAAATCTCCAAATCCCCACAAACAGACAGATATTCACCCACTGCTTAGTTACCTAGCTACATTTGTACAACAGTGCAAAGATATCCAGTAGAGTACGCATGTCCCGCGGGAAAACACAAAACTAAAATTTGAAAATCCTTGTGTCTATGGGAATAAAGCACAAATTTGAATGGGGATGACGATTCAAGCGCGTTTTTCACGGAATTTTTCTGATGGTGAGGATTCTAGTCAGAGGGGTTATAGCTCGAACATATACGGAATTCGTAGTTTACCCACTTAATGTTTTGTCACCTTTTAATTCCAAGTGAGAGAGAAGATAGTTATGCTTACTTATGATAGAGGGAGCTCTTCAATTTTCATAAAAATTGCTAACAATACACATTATGCTACGATTCTTCGAAAATTCATGCTAGCTCTTAGACATAGAACATTTCAATGACCACTCCAATCTTGGCTTCTAGACGAAATCTCAAATCTTGTATTAGCGAGTGGGACGCAAGGGTTGTGGTTTCGACTACACCTTTTAATTGTATGTAACATAATAAATTCCAATCCATTTTTTGATTAAATTAATTCAATTATTATTGGTGAGGGTACTGGAGGTCCAATTCGGGAGCAAAGGGTGTTTCAAGGTTGGCAGCGCACTTGTCACTCTACTGGGAGTGTCTATGGGTGGTGTAAATCGCTTACCATCAGGCGATCCGTCTGCTGGTCTGCCACCTATCACATATAAAAAATACTAGTAACTTTAAGTACTAGGTAGGTAAGCTAGGTATTAAAACACACAAAGGTTAAACATTATATTCATTGAATGCACTCAACACTCAGGCCGCGTGGTCCCCAGCAGAGTAGAATAGGCCAACCTCAATCTTACCGAGGTGTCGTAAAAGGCGACTAAGGTAAAGCTGCTGGCATGATCATCTGCACCCTGAGAAGGAAAACTCTGCATTTATATCAAAACCCTCGCCAACCCGTCTGCCAAGCGTGATGAGTATGTCAATTACCCCTCATGTGATTGAGGGAGGCCCGTGCCCCAGCAGTGGGGACTTAAATCGGCTGATGATGATGATGAAAACTCAAAAGAGTTATAGTAATATCTTCAAACAATTATTATAAAAATGCATTGGCATCTTTAGTGTGCAGATTGCACATCCTGAGTAATAGTAGAGTAATGATACTGGAATAATTAAGGATACTGGAAATCCCTATACTGTTACGATATTGGGTAAAGGATCTAGATTACCTACCCCTAGCGTAGCAATATCTTAGACCTCATTCCCGAACCGGCCTACAAAGGACAGTCTTGATTAATTGATTGATCCTTTTCCTGGAATTGGATGATTTCCATTTCCCTTGGAAAATATGGACTGGGCGTTTTCTTGAGAGGGCGTATTCTACGAAATTCAGATTGACCGGATGGCGCAATTGGTAGTGACTCTGCCTCTTACGCCAAAGGTCGTGGGTTCGATCCCCACCCTGGACAAACATTCGTGTGATGAACACTTGTGTTTGTTCAGTGTCTGGGTGTAATATATGTATTTAAGTATGTATATATTTGTGTTCCTTTGTTGTCCGATATCTGTAACACAAGTGCTTAAGCTACTTATTACGGAATCAGGTCAACCTATGAGATGTTGTGAGAATTCTTATAATTATTATTATTATTTTGCTGTGTTTTTTTTATATATGAGAGGTGGCAGACGAGCAGACGGATCACCTGATGGTAAGCAATTCCGCCGCTCATGGACACCCGCAACACCAGTGGAGTCACAAGTGCGCTGCCAACCTTTTCCCCTTCCACCCCATTGGGCCTCCGGTAACCCCACTCACACGGCGAAACGCAGCGCAGGCGCTGCTTCACGCCGGTCTTCTGTGAGGCAGTGGTATCACTCCGGTCGAGCCGGCCCATTCATGCCTAAGCATGGCTCTCCCACATTTAAATTATGTTGTACACATGTTATGTTGGACGGGAAAATCCAAACCCGCCAACCAACGATATCTACGAGTAAATGATATTGGATAATTTTTAAAAGGAGAACCTGAGTGACTAAGGTATTAAGTGCCTAGGAATGCACCCACAGCCCAAACTACTGATCCTAGAAACTTAAAATTTGGAAAAGGGGTTCATTTAATTGTGAAAGTGAGGACTAAGAAGGGATTTTTGAAAATACAACGCCCTTAGGGGTCACAAACTTTTCACCCCCTTTTTACCCAAAAAAGTAACCCAATCAAAAGTACCCTTAAGGGGAATAAAAAGGGGGATGAAATGAAGATTAGCCATTTAAAAGTAAGAATCTTGAAAATCGCTATTCGTTCTCTTAATATCAAACCAACAAGTTGTTTTAACATTTTTTGAAATTCAATCCTTTGACGGTGTGAAACTTTGACGGTATGAGGGTTTCCTAATTAGTCCGTCTGTCCGTCTGTCCGTCTGTCCGTCTGTCCGTCTGTCCGTCGGTCCGTCGGTCCGTCGGTCCGTCTGTCCGTTTGTCCGTCGCACTTAGCCGGTTTTTTTCTAAATTTTACTGCATTCCCTAATCAAAATTATGTCAAGTTTTCTCTTCGTCGATCCCATAGTGCCTAAGGACGAAAGTCTACAATCAATGCGTCCTAGTCGTTATGACATACGGAACTGAAACGTTTACAGTAGCACGGTTGGTCTATAAGTCAGAAGGTTTTAGAAAGAGCTATGCTCTACGTTTCTCTACGCGATCGAATCCAAAATAAGGTGATCCGCTAGAAAACCAAGATTATCAACAAAACTCACCAGATAACTCACCAGAGTAAGCTGAAGTGGCAGTGGGCTGGCCATATTAGCCACAGAACTGACAATCGCAGGGGTAAATGAGTTCTGTAGTGGAGATCTCATCTTTGTAAGATGCCCTTAGGCCATATGGAGAGATGATTTACGCGGAATGACTGGCAAGAGCTGGATGCGAGCAGCGAGAGAGAAGCCTATATCCAGCAGTAAACTGCACTAAACTAATAATTATGTCAAAGGCGTTTTATAATACAATGTTTGGTTAAAATGAAGTTTGTTACCGATCCATGCAACATTTACGCCAGTGTAACTAGAATCGAGACTTAATTGCGGCGAATTTGCCACTTCTGGACAGGGTTTTACAGTTAATGGAAATGAAAAATGTACATGCTCCTTTTCCAACAAAAGAGGTAAAATCCTCCTAATCAACGATCAGCCATCGACGCAGGACACAAGTGTGTGCGCAGACACATCTCTCTCTCTCTATTCCCTTACCCATGGGACACGTTAAGCTGCAGTGTAAGATGACGGAAGGAGGAATATTATGGTGCAGGACCTTTTTTAGTCCCTCTATAATTTCCCCTACAATCGACTTTATGTGCTGACATTGAGAATTTCTTAACAGAAAGGTACTGATTTTGGCCCGATCCCGGATCGGACATGGAATCAAGCGCATACCTATTGCGATCTGCTAACTACTGCACCTCCGTCCTAGTCATCATCATCATCATTTCAGCCAATAGACGTCCACTGCTGGACATAGGCCTCCCCCAATGTTCTCCACACAGATCGGTCCTGTGCCGCCCGCATCCAATGGATTCCCGCGATCTTCACCAGATCGTCGGTCCACCTTGTGGGGGGCCTGCCACGGCTGCGACTTCCTGTACGTGGCCTCCACTCGAGGACCTTTCCGCCCCAACGGCCGTGTGTTCTCCTCGCTATGTGCCTTGCCCATTGCCACTTGAGGCATGCAATCCTTTGGGCTATGTCTGTAACCTTAGTTCTCCTGCGGATCTCATCATTTCTGATCCGTCCTAGTACTAGACATATAAAACAAACTTAAACTAAAATGCATAATATATTGAGAAGTGATATTAAGGCCTCCTTCGTTGTAAAATATCCTATAATACCCTTTGAGTATAATACCGAGTCTTAAGTGTTCATACTGTACAGTACAGAGAATAAAAATAATCAGTTATACCAACATACCGTTTTAAAAAGATCTGCCAATCTTCTTTCAATTTTCTTCACATCAAAAGAGATCAATGTTGCTACAAGCAAATCTGAACTTTCTGATCTTAGAGTTAACCATAATTTTCTGGGCAACAGGTATTACTCTGACAAAGTTACGAAAGGTTATACAGTGCTCATAGCATATCAAACGAATCAATTTGAAAATTGACGAACCTTTTCGTTATTTGACTATACTTTGAGTGCAATAAAATTATATTCATTCATACATATTGTGTTCATAAGTCGAAAGTTTTTAGAAAATGATCCTCCCATTTTGAGCCCAGAACAATGTTTATGTCCAATGCGGTACCCCAGGCAGACGTTTACTGCTGGGGTTTGTTTTTTATTTCGAACCCTTTTTAATAGTCCTTTTTATGGAGACTTGCTTTAGATTAATTTGTATCTGACCTTTTTTTCGTGTCCATAAAATGTTAACGTAATTTAGATGCAAAGTAAGATTATAGCTGCATGCGGCATTTTGGGCAATTCGTATTACGATTGTAAATTTGAATACTTATTTTTTGCATTTATTGTGGAGAGAGAGATGGAGAGACAAAATATTTGCCAGGGATGAGATGACTGCTTATGATCTTTGAAATTTAATGTAGGCAATGTTCTGCTGGAAACAGAAATGCTATGAGGGACCTAGTCCAAATTGTAACAAAAGGAGAGTTCAATTTTTTAATGAAACAAAAATGGAAAGGGTGCATGGCTAATGATCGCATCCGGGTCTAGTGATGAAGAAAGATGCAACTAAGTATTTACCTTTTTTTTATTTTATACTCGCATTTGCAACAAATGCCATTAAGGATAGAATCGAATGAATAAAATGAAGAGATTGCAGCAAAGCAACGTACACGAAGCCTACTATGAAACTGTCCCGCAACAAACGTATAATAACCTGTCGCATCTAATCAAAAGGTTTGTCAAAAATTACATTGCGTTATAGCGTTAAACGTGCGGATTAATTTGTTTCGTAGTATGTCCAAAGGCTGCTTATCTAACTGCTTGTTTGGACCACGCCACCATTAGATTTGTATAAGATTTGATAATATTAATGGAAAATCTCTCGAGCTTTTCAAGGACGACATTTTTGAGACTCCTGTGTCACTGTGTGTTTTTTATTTTTTTTCTATTTATAAACGCCGTTTACATCATCAATTGCATGTAGAAACTATTTATGAACTAGGTTCTGAAACCTCTAATTCAGCACACAGTGCTCTCATATCTTGTGTCAAAATACAAGTCACGGTATACATATAAATAAATAACCATCAATTCACTCATATTAATAGGCCGGTCGGGTTAATGTAAAAATATTTACCAGTATTTTACTCTAAAAGAGAATGATTGTAAAGTGTATGTATTTATGTGTGCATGTATATATGAGAGTCATAAATGTGTGTGTGTGTATATGTGTGCGTGTGTGAGTATGTATTATACTAATATATTCTCGCAAATCTTAAGCAAACACTACGTTTAGCAAGGCATACTAGGTTAAGCAATAAAAATTGTCAAGAAACTGTGTTTGTGTGGTTGTTCTGTTGTTTTGCAAAGTGATTTAAATTATAAATAAAGAAAAAATTGCAGGATGTGGCTGCAGTCCGAATCGCAAACGAACCTTGATCGTTGGAAATAATATCTTGCAATATTTCTCAAATATAAGGCACTTTAAAAATTGAAGCTTATTCCACTCACTGAAGAAAGGTAAGCAAAATTAATTGCGTTGAAATATAGCATTTCGAATTCGCAATCAACCTGGGAACAATTTGTGACAACCGCCTTCCGGGTTTCAATTAAAGTAAATGGAATTTGCCAATCCGATTAAAGTTTGCAGTTCGGATAACGGCGCGACCGCATCGGGACCCAAATTTAAACTTCACTGATAAATCATTCGTTTCGTTGTATGGATTCCAGCTAACTACCAAACTACTTGGGAGGATAAAGCACCATGTTCCCTGTTAATTTTTAAATGAGTTGGGAACGGCACTGTCTTCGCCAGATGGCGAGGGACTTGAGTTGGAACTTCCTTGGTTATAGCTGCTCACTATTCAGGAGTAGATTTAGTTTAATCTCAAAATTGGATTTCTACAATGAAGTAGGTACAATGGAAATTATATAAAACTACCAAATAAATGATGGCGCATTTGGTAGTGACCCTTTTTTTGGTAACGCAGAGAGAATGCCGCCGGCTTAGAAGGAGTCGACCTCGGCGCCGTTGGCTGGCGCCGCCTTATGCACACCCAGCTACTGGAAGTCGGCCGGGTAGTGTGGGCCTCCCCCTGCGGTGCTCCCACAGGCATACCCACTTAACTCACTGCGACAGATTCTATCGCACGCCCGGGAAACTCTCAGAGCAGGAACACGGGCTATAGGACAAACCTTTAAAGTCTCCGCGAACCCGCTCAGGACGAAAGAGGCTCGCCAGAACGGCCTCTTACTATTCACCGCTCCAACCGGACCTAGGGCCTCTCCCACGGCCCACCAAACACTACCCCCCGAATGGCGTTCGAACTGCTGGCTGCAGTGCAAACACTACCGGGAGGAGGACTGCGGGTACCCTTCCCCACCCATACTCCTGCTGGCTGCTGTGCAGAGTGGGTTGGGGAAATAAAACCCGCAGTCTTCAGAACGAAAACGTCCCAGAACCTAACTCTGTTGGATGCGGAGCCAGGGAAATTTTTAACACTGGTCGACATAATAGTCATCCTGGCTAGACGACCCAACGCCGGACCTTCCAGCACATGGCTTTATGGTCGTTGAGCCCGAAGGCTCTCCACCCAGTGACAGTGACCCTGCCTTGCACTCCATAAGTCGTTGGTTAGATCCCCAACCTGGAAAAACATTTGTGTGATGAACGTGATTTTCCAATATCTGTGTGTATGTATTATTTATGTATTTAAATATTATATTTATAATTCCTCTGTTCCATTGTTCCGTAACACAAATGGTTAAGCTACTTAGGCCTGATTTTTTTACGCATAGTTACACTGAACTAATGCTTTAGTAGCCAATAGTCAGCGCCAAAATGTGTTTTTTGAGAAATAGTCAGCTGAACCAATAGTAAATGTTACTTATAGCTAGTCGAATTATAGGTTGAGGCTTAGTTCGACCCTGCTCACGGGATCTATAAACACTACAATGAATGTTTGGAACGCAGCTGTTAGAATCATGACGTCACAGATTAGGCCCATCAGTCACGCTTATCCTAATATTTATCACAACTTACCTTTAGTTAAAGTAAGCATAGGCGAGGCTATCGTAAGAATGGTCTTACTTAGGGTAAGCGTGGGCTCACTGGATCTACAAATACGTTTTGCTTAATTAGTGTTTGGAGCGTAGCTGTCAAGAGTCATGGCGTCACAGATTAGACCGAAGCCCATTTTGCAGGGCACAGTAGCAGATTGTTATCGATATAAATCGCTCACGTTTAACGTAATTGTCCTCACAAATACCTATAGTTAAACTAAGTATAGTTTCCACCTACGAACATATTCGCACAAACACGTTCAGTTCAATGAGTATTAGAAGCGTTAGCTGTTAAGAGTCATGTCACAGATTACGCCGAACCGGTCTCAAGGGCAGGGTAAATCGTTATCGCTTATATTCGCTCACTCTTATCGTAGCTTTCATCATAACTAGTTTACCTATAGTTGCTAATCTACGTCTAGGCTATCGTCAGACCCTTCTCAGGTTCACTGCTTCTACAAACGAGTTCCGTTCAATGAATGTTTGGAGCGTACCTGTTAAGAGTCATGTCACAGATTACGCCGGGCCGGTCTCACGGGCGCGGTAGATCTTTATCGCTTATAAATCGCTCACCCTTATCGTTCGTACTGAAAAATGCTAAAATTCTACCGTTTCGCGCTAAGGTGCCTTTAATTTTTCAACCTTATCGGAAGTAACAATATTGGGGCAGTACATCTCTTGGCTCGAAAGTTTTCTTTTGTTTTCTCGCGTCTGTTGTTCTTGTTTTATAATTTTTTGCTATCTTTAACGCTAATGTGAGGGTATTAAGTACCTTAATAAGGGACTTGATGAGAATTGTAAAAAAGGCTTATAACTCTAATGCACACACGCAGGAACACGTACAGGAAGTTGGAGTACGTGGTAGGCCCCTCACGAGGTGGACTGACGAATTAATGGTGAAGGTTGCGAGCATTCCATTGAATGCGGGCGGCACAGGACCGATATGTGTGAAGAACAGACGTCTATTGGCTGAAATGATGATGGTGATGGTAAACTCTAATGTGACGACATCATGAAGAATGGTATTTTATATAATGGACGTCCGACAAGACGTAATGCGGTCTGATGTTTTTCGAACAAAGTATCACAAGCAAGTATCAAATTTTAACGCTGTACATACATTATTTTCTTCTTCATCGATTTCTTCATTGCTGAAGGTCGTGCCTTTCTTGAAATGCCTTTACCGAAGCGGCGACTTAGGGCAATCGGCAAAGTGAGTCCAGTCACATCCCTTATTTGGTCTGCCTAACGAAGAAGTGAACGGCCTCTTCGTCTTTTACCATTGACCTTCCCCACAACAACCAACTTGTCCAAGTTGTCGGACTGTCTACGGGCGATATGGCCAAAGTAACCAAGTACTCTTTGGTAACAGATAGTCGACAGTCTGGTTCTGATCTTCAGTTTAGATACATTATTTTATACATTTTAAATTATATCACTGCATCGCATGTTGTTATCAGTGAATTTCCAAACAAAGCATTGCAGAGCAGCAGATGTTCTGTACAAAAATTGAAAAGAATTATTTGACCGAGACATGAATATGAGCGAAGATTTGCAAAAAAAGAGATACACGACTGTGTCTTATGACAAATGAGCGAAAAAAATCTTCGACATAATGGCTCCCATTCTCTACGACTAGTAAACGAGCGCAAAAAGAAAAAAAGTCCCTAAACAAAAACACGGCGGCAGCCAGGCAATTTTTCCAAGAGGGTTCACCAAATTCTGACAACGGCAATAAATTTCCCATATCTACATGAGTCCCCTCATCCATACGTCCACGAAGCTCCCTCCGCAGTTAATTATCCTAAAAGATTGCCGATATACTCCTTAGATTGCTTAGGTGCTCCCGTCAACATCGCGAGTTATTCGGCCATGAAATTAGAAGCAGCTGCCTATCACAACTTAAGATAGTATAGAAAATACACCGTCATTTTTTTAACTATTACATCTCGAAGACCTCATATAAAGTCCATTTAGCATATTAGATCAACAAAAAAAGGAGAAAAAAAAATTAGCTGTTCCATACAAAATAGAATATCTACTCGGCCATAATGTATGGAACAGATGATTTTTTTTTCGCATATTTTGTTAATATAACATGACTACATTGACATTATACACGATACGTATTATGGGATGTAATCGATACAAAATTACGGTGTTATTGTAGATAGTAGCTCAATTAATAAGGACGCCCCTTCTATGCTACTGGCTATCGTTGGTGTCTCATGCAGCCTAAGGAAACCTACATGTTTCGGATAATTTCGAAACGTGTAGCTATGATCCAGTTGCTTTGCTTCCCCTATTTAAAGGATTGCGAAGGTCAGCCGGCAGTCGCTTTCTTATAATTACCAGACTCCCCAAAACCTAAATCATGACCTAAGCGTACAATGGACTTTAAATGTTTAAATGAGAAAGACCTATCACAATTTGTATTCGGCAATCTTTTTAGTGATGGTGGGTCCGCATCCAGCCATCATTTATCGTCAGTAATAAAGCTTTTTCACTTTTTTCGTTTTGTTGTTACCTATCTTTATTCTCTTTGTTCGGTTCTGTATGTATTTTTCTTAGAGTAATTTCATTAATGGACACAAAATGTTAAAATTTATGGAGCGCAAATGTTTTACGTACATTTTTATAGTGCCTTTTAAGAAAATAACAGACGGTTGAAGACAAAACGCCTTTTTTCCTTTCGTCTCAATAAGGCCCTGCGAATAGGAATGGTGTAAAATAAAAGGCTTTCCAATCAGAACCACCGAAAGAATAGAATAAACAATAGTACCTTTAAGGCAAAAGTTTCCTTATTATTTAAGAGATCCTGGATGTTTAATGCATGAGTACGATTTATACGCGCGACTGAATAATGCGTATACTCGTAATTTCAATGATTGCGTTTGTGCAGTAAGCTTAGTTGGGATCGTTCGGGTTCATACATTTTTATAGGTTCCCTTAGATTTGGCGGAGGCCCGAATAATCTTGAGCTGTCGCTGGGTCTCGTGCGATAAATTAGACTCGTTATTGCAATCCCACCGAAAACAAATGTAAAATTAGAGCCAAGTTCAATAATGTTTGATGTTGAGAATCAACTGCTAGACCAGCCTCTTTTATTTTGTTTATGTTTTATACTTTTTTACTGTTTTTGATATATTTTGTTTTGTTAATCGGTGGTCTTTGTCTGTGAACCTGTGAAAATAGACTATTATAGTGTTTGCTGATAAAAATAGTTTTATTAACATCACTCACCAGCGTAATTTACGTACAGTCCAATCGCTATATTTGGTTTTTATTTAACTGATTAAACAAATGAGATCTAAATGTTTACCAACGTTGCAAAACTCGCATTACTTTTCTTTTATATTGAATGCAACATTAACTTGGCCTAGCTAAGATATTTATTTATTTATTTATTCTTTATTGCACGAAGTAGTAAGTAAGTGTGCCGTGTGGTCCCCGGCAGAGTAGAATAGGCCATCCTCACTCTTACCGAGGTGTCGTAAAAGGCGACTAAGGTAAAGCTGCTGGCATGATCATCAGCACCCAGAGAAGGAAAACTCTGCATTTATATCAAAACCCTCGCCAACCCGTCTGCCAAGCGTGGTGAGTATGGCAATTACCCCTCATGTGATTGAGGGAGGCCCGTGCCCCAGCAGTGTGGACTTAAATGGGCTGACGATGCGATGCACGAAGTAAAAAGAAGTACAATTGGCGGATTTAATGCCTTACAACATTCAAGATAATGTTACAGATAATGTAATATTTTAAGAAACAAGCGTACTCTATTATAGCTTTTGGCCTGTAAGGCCAACTAGATATTAATTATCTAAACAAACTAAACAATTGGTTATGAACAACTTTCTTTTTTCACTGAATAAGAATATTGTACCAGTTATCAAAAACCGCTGTTGAAGTTAAGTTATGAAGCTGTCAAAATACTAGTAGTTTTAAAATGTCACAAGTAATACACAAATATCATGTGCCAGTTTTTTTGGACTGACTCGTTCCCTCGTCTCTAGATTGTTATGACAACATTTTTTTTCTTTACCTTGGCTGGACGCACTACAACAAATCTAGCTAGAATATAACAAAACGTGGGCGTAGGACGAGAAGTCACCAACTAATAATATATCACGTAGCCTGCGATAAGAGGTCCGAACAAGATTTACGAGTGTCGATTTTGAAACGATATCGATACACTGAGGTGTATTTGGCCGTTCGATAAATAGCTAATGTGGTAGGTCTGAATTTATAGCAACAAAAAAGTAGATGTTTTTTCAAGAGCGAGCTAAATTTATCACTGTAGGTACTCGGTTTTCCTGCGCTTGTTTTGCTAGACTCCCGCTTTTGTGAATTCGGAATGTTTTTCCGAGCTTATGCGATGAAATTAATTTTATTGTCTGCTTATTTAATAACTGGCTGTTTGAACGGATTTTGGGAGACTGATGTGATGATGTTTTTAAAAATATGACACGAGTTTTCACGAATTTTCTGGAGTATCAGCGCTATGCGATAATCGTTTGCACGCGCGGCGGGGCGGGCGAAGCTAATCTCTGCGCTCACGCATAGCGGAGTGCACGCCATTTTGCCGGCTAACTGAAACACGCCTACGTTTGCTGACCGTACCTATTCAAATTTTTAAATAGATGCGTTGCAAAGACCACCGCCTCACTTCTACTTAACTTAATGATCCTGTACAATTAAATCCTGTCCTCTACGTATCAATTCAATTCAATTATTCTAATTCAGCATAATGCCACGATGTTGTCTTCTTCATGGCGTTGAAACTATGTATTTAGTCAGTGTATGTGAAATCAAAAGGAAGTCGCAGCCGTGGCAGCCTCCCCACAAGGTGGACCGACGATCTGGTGATGGTTGGGGGAATCTATTGGGTGCGGGCGGCACAGGACGGATCTTTGTAGAGAACGTTAGGGGAGGCCTATGTCCAACAGTGCATCTATTGGCTGCAATAATGATGATGATGTGAAAGCAATCTCTCACCCTTATTTGAGCGTGTAGTTTCCGGTTGCGTACAGAGTTGATGCTTCGGAGCCCGGGGTGTGTTTAGACCATGATTCATGATTTGGGGAGTCTAGTCACAACTAAGCGACTGCTGTCTGACCTCCGCAGCCAAAATAATCATGTTTACACGTTTGATAAACTATGCCAACCGTGCACATTTCCTCACGATGTTTTCCCTCGCCACCAAAACTGCGTGTGAAAGCAATATACCACCTATTAAAACTACAAACTAAGCGGCAACTTTCTTTCCCTTATCGGCGTACTTATAACAAGTGTTCCACTGCACTATCACTCGATATAGTCCATATAAAAGTTAACAACTTCATAAAGTTTATAACGTGCTTTCAATAAAAGTACGTAAGGATAAATATTTTATTGTCCTATGTTTCTCAATGTTTTTTCGTTAGTGAGGGTACCGGGGGCCCAATCCGGGGGAAAAGGGGGATTAAAGGTTGGCAGTGCACTTGTGTCTCCATCTTTGAAGGAAGGAAAATTCTGACTGTACATTTATTCATCACATTATAACTTTATTTGCTAAGGATAGTGCGCCGATAGTATGAAAATGGGATCAGAAGGGATCAGATGGGATCACCTGTTGGTAAGCGATTGCCACCGCTCATTGACACCCGCGACACCAGTGGAGTCACAAGTTAGCTGCCAACCTTTAAGCCCCCCCGGATTGGGCCTCCGGTACCCTCATTCACGCAGCGGAACTCACCACAGTCCTGCTTCACGCCAGTCTTCTGTGAGGCCGTGGTATCACTCCGGTCGAACCGGTCCATTCATGCCAAGGCGTGGCTCTCCTACGGTCAAGACAACTACCTTATCGTCGTAGAGATCGTAGAGTATCTTATCTTATGTATTAAGGGCCATTTTCATGGGGCACGTCGACCATAAGGGATCTTTTGTACCTCCCCTATCCTTTGCACTCCTACTCACGAAAGATTCGTTTCATCAGCATCACGATGTATTTCGGATTGAAGTGCCTGTAGTTTTCTGGTTTAAGATAAGCGTTACCTAAAGACACATTCTGCCTCTGGCTAGTGAATCGCATTCACATAAAAGAAGTTCTATTGTTTCCGTCTCCTCCTTGCATGCTCTGCAGTCGCTGTTCGATGTTTTGTTCATATTCATCAGCATTTTGTTCGTTGCGTAATGCCCTATTAACGCTCCTATGAGCATCCTTGTCTGTTGTCTATTGCCGCTAAGAAGATGTAAGTAGAGTGGAGTAAGTCATTTCATTCAATAATAATGATACATGATAGTTAAGTTGTTCAAAATGGTCTGTAGGTTTAAAGGGCATTACCTTTGATTCGATTCGGGCCATCATACCCTTGTGGTGTCTTATTTCATCAATAAAATACTCTGCCTTATGTAACTAGTCTTTGCGTTTAGTATAAAAAAATATAAACCGACATTTTGAAAAAAAATACGTGCAGCCAGTAAAAAATATGTTCCTTTTAGTCATATTTTGTTTGATAGTTTTTTAGATTTTCGCGTTGCATTATAACTATAATGTATCA
This sequence comes from Marasmia exigua, assembly GCA_019059595.1. Taxonomy (NCBI): domain Eukaryota; kingdom Metazoa; phylum Arthropoda; class Insecta; order Lepidoptera; family Crambidae; genus Marasmia; species Marasmia exigua. The sequence continues at coordinate 26,865,614 of CM032465.1, read as the reverse complement.
ATACGGCGATATTTATTAATAAATATCGTGTTATATTTTGTTTGAGGATCAAAAAAGGGGTCTACTCAATGTAAGAGTACCTAAAATAAATGATCAAACTCTCTAAAACCTTCTTTGATACATGAATTTATTTCTTTTCTTATTTCATATACATACCTAATGGTATCTACAAACATTTTTTTATCTGAAATTCATTGTATATTAGAAACAAAACCCGCATTTGTCTCGTTATATCAATACGAGATAATAAAAGAAATTCAGTGGCAACATCTCGACATCATTTAAAAATTGACTTTCCGGAGGCAGTGGCTTGGAAATGTCTGTTAGGCGTTGAGACAATGTACCAACATCTTTAACGAGCTTGTAGAAAAAACATTTCTCCCATTGAAAACATCCCGCGCATTGAATAGGAATCGTTATAAACCGTCTGGTTCGGTGCACATTGTCTTTTGGAAATTAGAATTTGAGTTTCGGGGCCCGGGAAAAGGAACTTGTCAGATGACAGCTATTTTCTTATTGAAGTCCTTATAAAAAAAAACTGTGGCTTTTTTCATTTAAAGATCGTGGCATAAAGAACCAGGATCACCGTCAGATAGCTGCTGGGACCGTAGAATGGAACAAAAACTGTTTTACCCGACTACGGCGAAGCAAAAGGGAGGGTTATGATTTTGACTTGTATTTGTGTTTGGTTTTTCATCTGTTACCTCATAACTTCTAAACTAGTTATCATATTTGAACAAATGAGGTGTCGTTAGAAGGGTCTTGATTGTCTTGTGGTTATAGGCTACTTAACGTTAAATTGACTACAGCTTTACGACGTCACGTTAAATTGACTAGGGGACTTAGAGTAAAAAACCATAAAAAAAATGCTTGACGGTACCGTGTGGGGTATCAAATGAAAGAGCTTTTAAGCACATTTCAAATGTATAATTTTATTTACATTACTAAAAATATGTAAAATAAAAATAAACTTTAAAAACTATAACCCGACTACCAAAAAAACACGCTCTAATAAGTACGAAACAAGAAAATTGTCTCTGCTGAACTTATTATGCTGTATTGCCGTGGTCGTATGCCACATACTATAGCAAACAGATTCATTATAATAATAAAATAAAATCAATGTGACATACGACCACGACGATACGGCATAATAATTAGCTGCTAGAGGTGAAAAACGGCAAGCGGGTCACTTCCGAGTCACCCGATAGAAAGTAATCAACAAAAGCAGAGAGATCGCTAATGTGTTGCCGAACTTTTTAAAAAGATTACGATCTTCTCTTAAAGGTCCCTAAGTCGTAGTCCGTCGTTAAATAATTTTGCAGCCAAACCGTTTCACAGAACATGTACTTGAGTGGACGCTACGTATCGACAAACGTGGGACGAAGTTACAGGTAATAGTGGGAGGTATTCGTAAAGGCCATAAGGTCACTCGCTTGCTCGTTGGTCACTTATAGCATAAGAAAGACAAACAGATACGTGCAGAAACATACATACTATATTGTTGGATTATAATCTAGATTATAACCTTTAATTGTATGTTTAAGATTCGCAATAATGGACAATATTTCAAAATTGCTGAGCTATAATAATAATAATAATCTCTTTATTGCACAAAAAAGGAACATACAGTCACAATAGGAACCATTACATCTATAGTGCACTGACAAAAATGAAAATTAAAACTAGGCAGAGGTTCCCAAACTAGGCATAGCCTGTATCTTGGGAAACCATAAATTGAGGTAGATAGCTTAATTTACTCGTTTTAATGTTACAAAAATAAAAATAATGATAATGTGAAATTACGAAAACAAAACAACAATTTGTTCTTTTACAGACATTAGTTATGAAATAAGCTCTTCTGTAGTTAAATAGTCAAGTTTAAGGAGCCACTTACAAATAACTGACTTAGCTTCTGCAGTCGTACAATTCTTAATATCACAGTGTTTTGCCACAGCATTGTAAATGCGGGCTCGCACTGACTCCCCGAGTCTCCTTGCAAATTGAGAGTTGACAGTGGGTGGAGGTAATCTAAACACTCGCTTGCTTAAAAGTGTTTTGTACATTTCAGATTTTAACAATTGCTTATGACTAATCAAACAAGATTTCAGTACAAATAGTTGACGAACCGTCAGAACTTCGACTTCCTTATATAGAGTGGTTGTAGGATACCGGAATGGTTTTTTGAGCATAATTTTGAGAAGTGACCTATTAGCTCGTTCAACATCCAAGAGTGTAGTCTTAGCGGCACCTCCCCAGACTGAGATACAATATCCAGTCAGTGGTACACACAAGGCCTTGTATATTAAGATAAGAAGTTCCTTGCTAGCTGAGTCTCTTAGTCTTCTAAAAATACTATAAGTTTTCCTTAACCTTTTAACTAGAGATTGTATATGAATTTTAAAATTTAAATGTTCGTCTATCATTATTCCGAGGTATTTAGTTACTGTGTTACGTTGGATAGAGTTACAGTTACAGATAGATAAGTTATTGCAGTTATGTATTTTGATATTTTGTACACCAGGGTTTGATACTTTGGTTTTATGAAAGCAAAGAAAGGTTGTTTTTGTATAGTTGAGAGTTAGCAGATTATTTTGTAGCCATTGAGTGATTGTTGACATACCACTTTCCGCTGTGGCTAGTGTATCGTTCCAGTTTTTATTTTTAAAAAGTACTACGGTGTCATCTGCGTAACAGATTATTTCGGCGTTTGGAACATAGAGGTCGTGTATATCATTAATATATACAGTAAATAGTGTAGGGCCAAGTATACTACCCTGGGGCACCCCATAGCTTACAGGTAGTAAGTCACTCCTGTTTTGCTCAACCTTCGTAAACTGTTGTCTATCCGAGAGGTAACTCTTGAACCACTCCAGTGCATGGCCTCTGACACCAATAGCCTCCAGTTTTCGAAATAATATTTTTAAGGACACGGTGTCAAAAGCCTTAGTCAAGTCCATAAATACACCCATACATTTTTGTCCGCAGTCTAAACTTTCGGAGATATATTTGGTCAGTAGTGCAACAGCATCTTCGGTCGATTTATGTCGTCTAAAACCAAACTGCCTTGGAGACAGCAAGCCATTCATTTCTATATACTTGGTCAGTCGCTTATTAACAATTTTTTCTAGTATTTTGGAAAAAGTACTCAGCACTGAGATCGGTCTGTAGTTTCCTGGGATATCCTTAGGTCCGCCTTTATGGATTGGAGTTACTGAGGCAATTTTCCATAATTTAGGGAATGAGCCAGTGGCCAGACTCAGGTTGCATAGGTAAACCAGTGGTTCGCAGATTACATTCCTTGCATACTTGACAAAAGCTGCATTGATTCCATCAGCACCAGGAGCGCTGTCTGACCGTAGTTGCCCGATAATGTCAAGTACCTCTTCTTGATCAGTCGGTTCTATAAAGATAGAGTGAGCAGGTGGTGTAGTGCTGCTGACATGAGAAACCAGGTCGTCTTCTGTGTGTGTAGATTTTGAAATTATGTCATTAGCTAAATTCTGACCCACAGTTGCAAAGAAAGTGTTACATTTGTTTAAAGCATCTTTAGGGTTTCTTGCGCCTGAAAGAAGTTCTGTTGGTTGCTTATCATTGGCTTTGCAATTGCAAATTTTCTATGAAACAAAAAATACCAATTCTTCATTTACTTTTCCGCTTTTCGAATATATATTTCTTTATTTTTTATATTGCTTATTTACTGAGAAAAAAATTAAAAACTAAGAAACGTAAGATGACGTCATTGGACGGCAGAATGTAAAATATTTTTTTGCTTAGCACATTATAGTTTTAAATTTACGAAATGCCAAGCCCATGACATGCACCTGTCAAAAAAAGACAACTTGTCAAAGTTGAATGAGTGAATGACGTTGACAATGTTGACACTAGTAGATATTCTTTATCTTTGACAGTAGTACCTTTTTCATTAAAGCAATGATAAGCAAAGGAAATTCGCTGATTCAACCGTCCGATGACGTCATTTGGCGCTTACGTCTATTTAAATTATAAAGAATTTAAATAATTATTTTATGTATGAAAATAGCAAAAATTTGAAAAAAAAAAAATATGAGTCTGTTCATTTTATGTCTATTTTCATATAAAAAAACAATATGGACATGTTAAAAATATGAAATGTTGTCCATTGTAATGTGTAATGTGTATAAAATAAACAAAAAAAAAGAAACGTGCCCAACTCAACAACAATAACAAGAGACCAATGTCTCTTGTAATTGTTGTTGAGTTGGGTGGGGCACCCACGGCATCATTATTCGTCCACATGTTTTTTTTTGTGATAGTTGGCAGACGAATGTAGGCTCATGACGTTTATGATAACCTTTTCTAAGGCTTTTAATTGGGAGTTGTATTCCCAGTTACGTCAAAAGCTCTCGCTTTAAAGCGCGGAGTACGCTTGCACCATGTGCCAGGATTCGGAAAGTCTGGTAATTACAATGAAGCGACTGCTATCTGTTTTCGCAATACATAGACAAGGGAACCAGACCAATTGGCTTACACATACAGAATAATGATTTCAAATATTGTAAGTATGACCAACTTTGAGAAACTATCCGAGACGTGCAGGTTTCATCACGAGGTTTTCTCTCACCGCCGAGTTAATGGTAGAAATATGCACATACATTTGAAAAATGCAGAGGTTCATGCCCGATTTCAAACCACGAACTACGTATGGAAGGCGACTTCTTATACGCTCAGCTACCTTCGCTCTCTAATTATTCACTAAATCATCCCGATAATAATAATATCCTCCAACCGATTACGGCTGCGGCGGTCAGTCTCAACGATCAGCCACGTACGCAGGATATAATATAGTGCTCAAGTGCCCCAATATTCCGATGGGACACCAGAGTGACACGACCGGAGAGGGATTGGGCGCAGGACCATCGATTTAACGTGCTTTCCGAGGCATGGGGGTACAAGACCCCCAACTTCCAGACTCCGGGCTGATTCTAAAAATTAATTACCTTATTTATACTTAGGTACAAATTATTGGCCCGACCCGGGGATCGAATCCGGGACCTCTTGCGCAGCCGTCACTTTATAGTGCGACCTACTAACCGCTACGCCACAGAGGCAATCAGATCCCGATAATAATAAAAGCATAAAGAACAGTTTCATTAATTCGTTTAAGAGCTACATACTGAAACTGGATTAAAGAACACTTCTGGTTTTTGACAATCTCGATAGCGCAGTAAAGTACTGTCCCACTGCAGGGCAAAGGCCTTCATCATAGAAATCAAATCATCGCTGCTATGATGGGATAAGGCTCAATCACCACGCTGGCCTAATGCGGATTGGTGATCACAATCCCGAGCTATGATCGAAAAATTCGAAACATACCTTTGCTCGATTGCTCGACCCGAGAATCGAACCCAGCACGGCCTGGTCCTTAAACCACTAGACCTAGGGCGATAGCGCAATGGCTATGTTGTTGTGACCAATTGCGGAAGTCCCATGTTCAATTTTCCCCGTACCTACACACATCTCATCATCAGCCCATTTAAGTCCCCACTGCTGGGGCACGGGCCTCCCTCAATCACATGAGGGGTAATTGCCATACTCACCACGCTTGGCAGACGGGTTGGCGAGGGTTTTGATATAAAGAGTTTGAAATGAGTTTGAAAATGCAGAGTTTTTCTTCTCTGGGTGCTGATGATCATGCCAGCAGCTTTACCTTAGTCGCCTTTTACGACACCTCGGTAAGAGTGAGTGTGGCCTATTCTACTCTGCCGGGGACCACACATCTACCGCAGCATATTCATCTCCATGACATGCAACTCTTTTCTTGTACTTGTGTCGCTCAACTACAAGCCAATTCCCTGTCGGATCAAAATACACAAATTGTCAAAAGTACATAAAATATGTTTCTTCTCGTATCCCTACAGGTTACATGTCAAGTAGGTTTATCCTAATATAATTTACTTTTATGTTATTAACTGGGCAGTTGGTAAGGAAATTATTATGTATATAATATTACATTGCCAACCTTAAACCTAGCGTGCTTTGAATTTTTCCCTAATAGATGTTGTTATTTTTTTGTAAAAAATTGCCTACCTTTACCTTATCGGAGTAAGCATGGCTAAGTATACCTACACAACGATTCGTTGTTTCCCCAACCGCATAGGTGTGGCTTAAAACGTTACTAATTGAAAACTGCACGCCATGTCACCAACAAAGTGAACATGACTTATTTGGGACAGACATTAAATTACACGCTAAAATATTATCTATTAAGATAATTTCTCTAGTTTATACGAAAATAGAAATGTTTTGTCTTTGCCTTTTGGTTATGCCTAGTCTGTTGACACAGATATCTTAAACTTTTTTTTTGAACTAAAGTTATAGAATTTCTGTAGCTACATTTTGTAGCACCAATTTTTTTTTGCTGAATCAAGCCTGATGGAAAGCGACAATAAGGTCAAAGATGACACGCATTTGCCTTTTCACACTTGCCTTAGATGTTCGGATTATAATAGTGGCCAGTAAAAAACAAACTTCGGCAGGGAGTTCCATTCCTTGACCGTCTTTTTTAAAATATGCCTTCTCTTATGCCTTAAAGTTATTTTTTTTGGTAAAATGTCTGAAACGGGAAATAAGAATTTAAGTTTTTTTATTTATTTGTTAGTTTTATTGCTTTTTTATTTAAAATAATCAATCAACTACCACCGTTTTAGTTAAAATGTTATTAGGTACATATCTAGTATTGCAAAGTGTAATTATCAAATTTTTTTTCCACCACAGTGCTTCTCTCACTCCACTCCTACCGCGTACTGTAAAGCTGTAGAATCAGCTGCCAAAGGTGGTATTTTGGAACAGAACGACCTTGTGATCTTCAAGAAAATGTTTATTCCTTCTTCTATTTCAAGGTCCACAGACGGCAATAATCCCATATCATCAAGTGAGTTGTCTGCTCTGTATAGTTTAGGTAACTATTTTCTATTAAGAAAAATCTCTGATATCTATATCGGTATTTTTGGTGGTGCCAAAAAATAACATTTTAGTATCTTCTGTAGCGTCTTTCCATAGTACAGTCTCGCATCTTTACGTTTTTTGGACATGTTTCTCGGCGTGGCGATCAGTCCATAGAACGCCTTATCATCCAAGGGAAAGTAGAAGGCACAAGATCACGCGGGAGGTCACCCACTCGTTGGACTGACCAAATCAGGTGTGCCATTGGAGACTCAGTCAACGAGTGCAGCAGGATGAGCTCGGACAGGCAGCGGTGGCGGAACCTTGTATCAAAAAACACAACAACAAGTGTATCACAACTGCCCCTACCCAGACTACGAGTACATGACGATTACGATCACACTGCCAAGAGTGTACCGGATAGAAAGAAAAAGAAACGAGTTGGTACTATAACTTTAATTTAACTGACTCTTGTATAAACTATGCTACGAGTATACCAACGTAGTAGTCTTAACAAAAATGGCTTATCCAAAAAATATGATACCCGTAATATTGTCTTGGATCATTTCTAATAAACATCTCCTAGTGTAATTTAATCCAAATACTGACTCCTTACTTTACTGAATCCATGTCGTTAACTCTAAAACTTCCTTCAGCCAAATGACTAACCTCATTTTAATACAAAATTTGGGCCATTCATCAACAGTATGTATAGTGGGATACCCGCGGTATAAATAATTCGCTCAACGAAGGTGCCTCCGCGTCATAGAATAAAGATGAGCCATCATACCGAGAGGAGTATCGACCTGACTCGCCGTTAAATAGAGAGCTTTACGATCGAGATACTGTTTTCGGTTGATAAAAATGTATGAAACTTGGGGAATGAGGTGGTACTTTGTCACACTCATTTTTCTTCCTGTTAATATTAAACAACTAGTGGCGGATAGAAAAGGAGACACCGGTAAGGGGGTAAAATTAATATATTATCAAAATAAAATTATAGAATAATACAGAAAATTTACATGTTATCGGCCGAAACGTCAGAAGAAGAGGAAACGTCAAAAATATACTTTTCTATTTATAAGGGCGCCTAAGCGGCAAGGAGGTCTGTCCTTGACATAGGGGGGAGTGGTCCCGTGCCGTGATGACCACAAGGATTTTTCTGGTACGTTGCTACGCAGATGTTTCCGGTCCCGTCACACGCGAGTTGCATGTTTTTTCTGAATTACGTTTTGAAGTTGGTTGTTGTTTCGTGTAACCGGATGGTACATTTAAAGTTACTTTAAATGTACCATCCTATTTCTTTGTATCGCGACTCGAGCTGCAAGCAACTGTTTTGGATGTTCGCTTAGCGAGGACAATCAGCGACAAATCAACACAGATAATATGTAAATAAATTTTAGTGCGACTCGCAGACTGTCCAAGCTTATGCTCGTATTTTCAACACCTTCGCGCGAGTTTACACTTAGTTTGTTTTGGTTTTCATCTAAATTAAATATTGTCAGAATGCTTGGAATCGCCAGAGAGATAGCCCCAGGGCCCGGCTTTTCTTCACGGCTTAAATGTTTTTGTGGCTGTCTGATCCATTAGCAAGTGAGCATACCTGAAGATCAGCTGGAGCTTGGAGCAAATGGTCCTTTTTTATTGCTACAGTTGTGTGTTATGTTTAGTGTTAAGTACGTACGTAGTTGATATTGTTTTGTACCGTTCTGTTATTCCATTCCAGGGGTGTAAGGGGGCAATCTACCACCTTCCTGCCCCAAGCCAACCTCACCTGCCCGTGGTGCATTCTGCTAAATTACCAACGAGGCTCTGGCGACCGACCGATGGCGGTATAACCACAGCTATGACGTGGCCAAATACGCCAGGCCAGTGACGGGCAGCAGCGTCACTGGCGCAAAAATCCACGTCCTGCGATCGCCAACCCGCCTTGCCCAGCGTGGCGATTATGGGCAAACCCTCCAATGCGAGTAAAACTGCAGCCACGGCCACCAGTTCCCGGCAGTCCCGCTATTCCTGGTCATGGTGGCGACCATGGTAACGGCGGGACGGGGGGTGCGAAGAATCTCCGGGCTACGGGAGGCCACCACAACAAACTGACCCTGGCGACGTACAACGGACGCACTTTGCGGCTTGATTCGCATCTGGCACAACTCGAGGTGGAACTTGGGAAAATAAGGTGGCACATCCTTGGTTTAAGCGAAGTCCGAAGAGAGGGCGAGGACACCGTAACCTTGGAGTCGGGCCACCTAATGTACTTCCGCAAGTGAGACCAACATTCTCAAGGCGGCGTCGGGTTTCTGGTCAATAAGTCCCTCTCTGACAACGTAGTGGAAATGTCTAGCGTGTCGAACAGGGTAGCGTACCTCATCATCAAGCTCACCGAGAGGTACAGCCTCAAGGTGGTGCAAGTGTACGCACCGACTTCGACACACTCAGACGATGAAGTGGAGGAAATGTTCGATGACATATCGAGGGCCCTCCACTTCACCACCAAAACCCACTACAATGTTGTCATGGGGGACTTCAACGCTAAAGTGGGAGTACAGAATTGCAACGAATCGGTAGTAGGATCCCATGGATTTAGAGTTAGGAATCATAGGGGGCGGATGCTTGTCAACTTTCTCGAACGAGAGGGGCTCTTTTTGATGAACTCTTTCTTCAAGAAGCAGCCCCAAAGAAAGTGGACGTGGCAGAGCCCCGACACTATGATTAAAACGAGATCGACTTCATCATGGCGGACAGGCGGCATATATTCAGAGATGTTTCCGTGATCAACAGGTTCAACACCGGTAGCGATCACAGACTTGTCCGAGGCACTCTGAATATCGACTTTAAAGCCGAACGAGTCCGCTTGATGAGGTCAAGACTCCGGCCTACTCTACTGCAATCCATGAAAGGATCTGAAAAGTTTCAGTTAAACCTGGAAAACCGATTCAATGCCGTGGAAACCACAACGGATGTTGACCAGAACCTCGAAAATGTGGTTCGAGTCCTCAGGAAAGAAGGCACGAGATTTTGTAACATGCAGCGCAAAGGTAGGAAGTCGAAACTCTCTGATGAGACCTTGGGGCTAATGAGACAACGACGTGAGCAACCACCGTCCACTTCGTCAGGAAAACGGACTCTAAACCGGGAGATCAGTAAACTTGTGCGACGCGACCTCCGGTGCTCCAATACTCTCTCGATTGAAAGAGCTATCGAGCAGAATCGGGGGTCGAAGGTTTTCGTACAATCTCTCGGAAGAAGCCACCTGACCAAGCTGACCACATCACGTGGAGAAGTTGTTGCTTCAAAGCCGGCGGTCCTTCAAGAAGTGGAAGACTTCTATGGCCGATTATACGCTTCGCATGCATCTCGACCTGATCCCGAAAATGAGGACTCTAGGGCCACATTAACACGCCATTTCACCGAAGACTTGCCAGAAGTCAGCATTGGCGAAATCGAGATTGCTCTTAGACAGCTGAAAAATGGAAAAGCCCCTGGAGAGGATGGCGTTACAACAGAGTTGTTGAAAGCTGGAGGATTACCCGTACTGAGGGAACCCCAAAAGCTCTTTAACGATGTCCTCTTCGAAGGGAGAACTCCGGAGGCGTGGAGTAAGAGTGTGGTCGTCTTGCTTTTCAAAAAAGGGGACAAAACCCTTTTGAAGAACTATCGACCCAATTCCCTTTTAAGCCACGTCTATAAGCTGTTCTCAAGAGTGATCACGAACCGTCTTGCGCGGAGACTCGACGAATTCCAACCACCGGAACAGGCTGGGTTTCGGAGCGGATACGGCACCATAGATCACATCCACACAGTGCGGCAGATTATACAGAAGACAGAAGAGTATAATCAGCCCTGTGTCTAGCATTTGTGGACTATGAGAAAGCCTTTGACTCGGTTGAAATCTGGTCTGTTCTGGAGTCCCTGCAGCGATGCCAAGTCGATTGGCGATATATCCAGGTGATGAGATGTCTCTATGATGCCGCTACTATGTCCGTCCAAGTACAGAATCAGCAAACAAGTCCTATACCATTGCATCGAGGAGTGAGACAAGGGGACGTCATCTCCCCGAAATTGTTCACAAATGCAATGGAGGATATGTTCAAGACGCTGAACTGGAAGAGACGTGGCATCAACATCAATGGCGAATACATCTCTCACCTGCGATTTGCTGACGACATCGTCATAATGGCAGAAACGCTGCAGGACCTACAACAGATGCTGAATGACCTGGCTGACTCTTCTAAATGCATCGGCCTACGGATGAACTTGGACAAAACCAAGGTCATGTTCAATGAACATGTTCTACCGGAACCGATTGCAATTCACGGTGCCGTCCTCGAAGTTGTTCAAAAATACGTATACCTCGGGCAGACTTTGCAATTGGGTGAAAACAACCTCGAGGATGAGGTGAATAGGAGAATCCAGTTAGGTTGGGCAGCATTTGGAAAACTACGTCGTGTCTTCATATCGTCGATACCACAGTGCCTAAAGACGAAAATCTTCAATCAGTGCGTCCTACCCGTCATGACATACGGAGCCGAAACGTGGACACTAACGGTACGGCTGGTCCACAAGTTAAAAGTCGCTCAGCGGGCTATGGAACGAGCAATGCTCGGCGTCTCTCTCCGAGATCGAATCCGAAATGAGGTGATCCGGCAGAGAACCAAAGTTATCGACATTGCTCACCGGATTAGCAAACTTAAGTGGCAGTGGGCTGGCCATATTAGCCGCAGAACCGACAACCGATGGGGTAAACGAGTTCTGGAGTGGAGATCGCGTCTTGGCAAACGTAATGTAGGGCGCCCTCTGGCTAGGTGGGAGGACGATCTGCGCAGGATGGCTGGCAAGAGCTGGATGCGAGAAGTCATGGATAGATCACAGTGGCGAACAATTGGAGAGGCCTACGTCCAGCAGTGGACTGCGATGGGCTGATGATGATGACTGTTATTCCATATTCAGTTTATTTAGTTTATGCCTTAGACTACATGGCACTTATTGAGCCTACCAATTTACTCGCCTTCTGCGTGAGAAGTAGTTGTTGTACACTTCGACCACCTGGGGTACTACGTCCATTGACTGCCAGAGACATTGCGAATATATGTGAGACACTGTAAAAGAGCTCTTTAGTCTTGAAAAGAATCTGTCTTATTAGTTTGTTTTGCTTCGGTTCGTCGTTGGAGAAGAATCGGTGCTGTTATGTCTGCAGATATTAAACATGTATATTAACACATTATCGCCCTACCGTTCGTGCAATCGCCGCTGCTTGTCAAATGCCGTGTAAGAAAGGCTTTGTCTACAATTCACATCGCCTGTTTGACATGTTTTTCGACAAGGGCCGTTCATTTAGAGATTGTCTGCAGTTTGTCAGCTGATTCTGTCATCATGGTATTAGGGCGGTATATGTCAAGACGAGGATGCCCCTACAAAGTATTTACCGCCATTGGAACAGCAAGAATGGTAAGATGTTGACCACGGAGAAATTGCCCATCATTCCCTCAGCAGCACTTTCAAGCTTTCTTGATTGGACAGACATCACCGCTACTTGGCCGATTTGGTGTAGACTGGTTAAGGAGTACCTATCCAAGCTAGCACCCTAATAAAAATTGGCCGAAGGATTCGAAGAGACGTGTCAATCAGAAACATAACTATAGTTTATGATGAAAATTCGCCTCGCAGTGTGTGGCCTAAAGGCCGTGTTGATAATGTTTCCCAGGCAGAGATGGCATCGTGTGAGTAGTGGATGCTACCTAGGGTTTGGGTCCCGGGACGTCTCGTGTCTCGAAGTCCCGGGACTTTTTGTAAATTTCGTTGTCTCGTGTCCCGGGACTTTTGGGTCGAGACTCGAGACGAGACACGATAGTCGTATGTATTGTATTAATTTTTATTTTCAAAGCATTGCATGAGCCTAGCTAGCGCCATCTGTTACTGTAATGAATAATTACTTGGTCTACATACTGAGTTTGCCGCGCCGCCATTTTGTTTATCCTGCCTGACACAAGCTCAGTCGCAAATTTCATTGAGTGTGGTGTGGTGCTTTTGTTGCAGTAGCGATTATAAAAATTCAACGACGGCCATCGATCTCATGTAAGTTCTTGATTTTGTTTACTTCAATGGTAAATTAAGTAGGTAAGACGTTTATATAGGTTTCATGATAGTGACTTGACAAATAATCTTCATATCTGTTATCATGTATTAATTATGTTTAAGTTATGTCTGTTATGGTTTTTTTTATAAAATACATAATAAAGTGATAAGTACTCACTCAGTGTATAAACTTATGAAATTAATTTTGGATTATTATTATTTTTACAGATACTTTAAACAAAAATAGATCTTTTAATATGGAGCGTACAGCAAAAGTATGGAAACATTTTAAAAAGATAAATGAATCAACAGCACAGTGTTCGTTATGTCCAAAACAAATTTCATGCAAAGGGTCGAATACTACGGGCCTTGACAGACACCTCCAAAGAGTCCACAATATTTCTGTGAATCAACCGCCGCCGGATGAATCAAAATCAGTTGTACAACCTGGGACATCTTGCGAACCGGAATCAAAAAAAATTAAACGTGAAAATCAGTCTGAAATTACACGATACGTTGCTAGAAAGTCTTTGTCTGAAATAATTTCTCGTTTGGCGGCAGAGGATGGCCTTACTATAAGAGCAATCACAAAGAGTAAATTTATTCGTGAGAGTATTACCCAGCGAGGTTTATAAATGCCTAAATACGAAACTGAAATTATGAAAATTATATTAAATTATTATGAAGAAAAAAAAGCAGAAATGATTCAGAAATTTAAAAACTTGGTCGCTTCTGGTACACGTTTCAGCCTTTCAGTAGACGAGTGGACCAGCGTCCGAAACCGAAGGTACTTTAATTTGTGTTTGTATGTTGAGGACGGAGAAGTTTTCAATTTGGGATTAATCTATATACCAGGTAAATGCGGTGCTGAAGAGACCAAAAAAATGGTTGAAGATACATTAAAAAGATTTCAATTGGATTTTGAAAAACATATTGTAGCCACCACCAGCGATGGCCCAAATGTAATGAAAAAGTTTGGCAGGGAAAGCCCCAGCGAGATGATCCTATGCTTGAACCACGCAATCCATCTAGGAGTTGTAGATACATTTTATAAAAAGAGACAGGCTACATCCGCAGTTTCGAGCTCCGAAGATACCGATGATAGTGACGATGAAATAATGGAGAACAAAAACTCTTCTGATGACGAAGCGGACGACAATGCCAGCTACGACACAAACTTCCGATTACAACCCATTGATGAAATTAAACGAGTGCTCGACGAAACAAGGTCCTTAGTGAAATTATTTAGAAAGAGTCCACTGAAAAATAGCCAATTACAGAATTATGTGAAAGCTGAATTTGGGAAAGAACTCAGTTTACTACTGGATGTCAAAACAAGGTGGAATTCCATCATTGTGATGGCAGAACGGTTTCTGAAGAAAGCTTTGATTGATTTAAACACGTTAGACAAGTGGAATGAAGACAATCTTCTTCTTTTGCAGTCGATTGTTGATTTGTTGCAGCCAGTCAAGATAGCTGTAGAAGCCTTAGGGAGACAAAACGCTACGTTACTAACAGCTGAAGCAATAATTGATGTATTACTGAAAAAAATTCAATCGACAACGACAAATGATGATTTATCGAGTCGGTTCTTAGAAACTATAAAAGCTCGTCTAGAAGAGAGAAGACCACAACGATTTATCTGTTTATTAAAATATTTACACACTGGTCATCACACCTCACAGTCTCAAAACACGGACTTTTTTACTTCAAATTTAAGTAAAACTGCCCTAATTGGCTTTGCGGAAGAACTGTATTGCAGGCTTTTTGAAAATATACCTCATATCCCGACACCAGATATGGAAATAATAAGCGCTGAACCTAGTACTAGTAGCTCTCAAGTACACAACGAGCCGGATGAGTCGTTTGTAAATCAAATGGAACAAGCAATAAAAAAAATCAAAGAAAATGTACCCGAGGTTAAAAAAACAACAACAAGAGCAACATTGAAAAAGGAGTTTCAGTTGTTCGAAGCAACCGGAAAACGTACAGAAAATTTAGAACTACTTTATAAAGCCTTAAACTCAATTAAACCGACTTCTGTTGAAAATGAGAGAGTGTTTTCCTTGTCCGGTGGCGTTATTACAAAAATCAGAAGCAGATTGTCGGACAAAGCTGTTAATGCTCTGATTTTTTTAAAAGCCTATTTTATAAAATCAACGTAATTTTATTTTTTTAACTGATTAATAATTTGAAAGACTGATTCAAAAGTCTGTTTTACAGATAAGGAAACAAATCTGTGATTATATAAATTACCAAATTATGATTAATATGATTATGACATGATATTAAAGTTAGTATGATTGTTACTAAGTTTCTTTTATTATAATAATATTTAATAATTGTTTTAAATTAAAAGTTAATCTGTGATTATAGGAATAAACATACCAATTATTTGACATATTAAAGTTAAAACTATTGTGATTATATTTTATGTTTAATAAATGTTGATTTAACCGATAATTAATGTTGATTTAAAAAAAATCCCTTTTTATTAATACGTTTCACCAGAAATCAAAGTTCAAATTTTATAATTAAAAAAAGTCTCGAAGTCCCGGGAAGTCCCGGGACTTTGATCGTAGCCTGTCTCGTGTCCCGGGACGTTGAAATTGTCGAGAATTCCCAAACCCTAATGCTACCTCAGGTGGAGTGTGCATCCAGTTCGAAAACTGGTATTTATTTATTAGATTTAGTTTGTTGCAACAGGGAGTCTGTTCTCTTCATTTTTTGGGTTTCGTAAGGTCCTTTGGTCCCTTACGGGGAGGGTCATGTCGAGTACAGACTCCTTGGGTCTAATTTAGTTTTTATAATGTTTTTACTTATATTGACAGAAGTTGTCATTGCCTTTTTATTTCTTCCTTGTCGTAAAAATCTTGCTTGGAATTTTGGTTTGTATTTTTTATTTATTAATTTAATTATATTCTTTCACTTATTTTTATGCGCGTTTTCTTTTGTCTGCCACACAACTTACAAGCATATCAGAGAGAGAAAGTATTACTGTTCTTACGTGACGCACCGTACCTGCTGGGAGTGTTACCTTAAGAACTGTTGGCTGACCTGACATTAGCCAAACATTGTTAACAATTTGTATGTCCCGTCAGTCTCGTGAAGAAGCATATCGCGGGCCAGTACGGAAGTTTGACATCGCGTACGTTGTAATTTCAACGTGGGCTCTCTTTTTACTTACCACCAGGCTGAGGAGAGGCAATACACTGTGTCACAATAAAATATAATACATCTTATTCATAAGTAAAGACCTTAATATAAGAGTGTAATTCGTATACTCCCATATCACCGCTAGATAAATATGACACCATTTTAATCAATAAAAAAGATACCTGCCATCACATTTCATGGTAGAAATTGAAGTTATAAACAAAGAAAGTATTATTTTTTTGTGTACATTTCACAGTAATCTTGTAACTATAAATAAATAATACATTGATCAGACTCCGAGATAGGTAGCTCAAGCACCTGTGTTACGCATATCAGAACCAAAAGTCAGATTACAAATATATACATATAATACTTTTCTTTTGTAAATACATACTTATAATACAACCCAAGCCGTAACAAACAGGCATGTTCATGCACACAAATGTTTGTACTGTGCGGGGATCGAACCCGCAACCCTTGCACCAGAGGCAACGTTAACTACCACTGTTCCAAACGAGACGTCAAACTAACTAGTAAAAATAAAATTTTAATTTTAAAGTAATAGAGTAATTTTTAAAATCCCTTCATTACTAGAAAGTTACAATATCTTTGAGTAGCGTACAGTTTACTATAGAAAAGAGTCTTATTCTTACGGAAAAAATATCATTTATTCCATCTAGGCAACGCTGCATGTGAAAGGTTAGTATTTTATATAGAGTAGATATATTTGGAAATGTACTGGATTCCAAAACTACCCATTCCATTTCCTTGAAGGGATAAAATTACATACTTATTCAAAGCAAACTGTTTATTTTATTCAATAACAGTGAGACTATAAAGCCAATACCAACCAATTCCAAACAGCAAGAGGAATATTTACATACAAAAACGCAATGAAATTTTCTATGAAATTGAAGGAAACCTATTCAGATGATATTGAGTCTTGGAATAGCCGCCTTTGAAAATTGGTTTTGCTCTATGGAAATGCCGTAAATATGCGTTTGTTTTGTACTAGTTGCAAACATTTCATAAATACCTAATTAACTAACTGCTTAAACCAAATTCAAGTTTGTAATATTGAATTTTAGTTAAGGAGCTTTAAACATTTGTTTATCACGGTGATATATTTTTTTTATGTAATAAATGGCAGACGAACAAACGGATTACCTGATGGAAAGCGATTGCCACCGCCCATGGATTTAATTTTTTGTGAGTTCAAACAATAGAGATTCAAAGATAGTTCAACTCATGAAGACACGCCCCACCACTTTTTACGATACGCAAATTAATCATTTAAATAATTTGAACACTTGTCACAAAAAAAATCAAGTAGATCATCTTTTCAGTTACCTCGTGAAGTTCTGTCAATTTATCATAGTGTGCGTGAGCACTCATTGCTAATTTGTAAGCGATAATGAGAAAGGGTTGGGCGCGTCTTCGTGGATTGGACTATCTGTATCTCTCTATGGACCTTTCGTCTATTAGCTTCTTACTAGATAAAGTCCCACTCTTGAAGGGAACATTAGTGTGCAACACCGCGATTGGAAAGCTTGTGATCTAAATACAGACAATGATTTCAAAGTCATAATAAGTTTTTTTTAATATGGCTCTACCCGAAGTTAATTCGCCAATGTCAAGTTGAGGAAAAGTCACAGTCACTCAGCAAAACGCCAGTATTTTACGTTTTATCGACCTACAAATTCAGCAGATATCACTCTAAAAGCAATCGCGGGTTTCAAGACTCCATTAGGTCCAAGCAAGTTGTCACGAGACAACTCCACCGACACAAAATAGCAGTGTTCAAAACGATACACTCACGATTCTTATTATTAGGATCACTTTGCGGCACTTCACAATACAAATAAACACCAAATTTGTACACTAAAAACCACTAGACTCTAATTTAAAACCTTTGAATTGCATCAGCCCCACGTGGGCTTGTTTGTTTTAGCCCAACCTGCCGAATCCTCATAATAGGTAAATAATCTACTTAAAAATTATTGACAGGCTAGGGACACAATTCCTTGATCTTTTACTGACTTGATCTTTTTGGCACATTAATTATGTAAACTACCATAGCCCTTGGCCTTGGCAGAGTCCCACCTGAAGCCTGTCGATAATTTTTAAGTACATTACTTAATTAAAATTACTTGCTGATATTTTACATAGACAAAAAAAAATAATTATAGAAACACATACTGGCAACACATTTGCCGTGGGAGAACCACGCTTCGGCATAAATGGGCCGGCTCGACCGGAGTGATACCACGGACTCACAGAAAACTGGCGTGAAGCAGCGCTGTGCTGTTTTGCTGCGTGAGTAAGGGGACCGGAGGCCCAATCCGGGGAAAGGGGGTTTAAAGGCTGGTAGCGCACTTGTGACTCCACTGGTGTCACGCGTGTCTATGGGCGGCCGCAATCGCTTACCATCAGGCGATCCGTCTGCTCGTCTGCCACCTATGAGATAAAAAAAGTATGTTATACAGAAAGTTGAATACGAGAAGGTAGTTGTAATCAGTAAAACATCAAAGTTCATTTCCCCCTTACCACGTATCGGTTAATCGTATCGCCACCACGTCACGTCGCTACAAATACCTGGCAACCGTTTGACAGTCCCACTAAAGAGAAACATCAACACCTTGACACAGTCGATCCCAAAGATTTTTATTATCATACTTTACCTTTTTGTTACAGCACGGTACACGCTCTACGGGCAGTAATGGCGCGTGGCGCGTGAAATACTCCCACATTTCGGTACCCGGCAAATGGAATGCACCTGCCTCCTTAGGTTTTATGAGAAGTTTCCTCACCTTCTTACGGCGGTGGAAGGGCCGCCAATATCGCCGTCCTCACTTTGTGACCCCTCATAATACGAGTAATACTTCTTGAGAGGGTATTGAGCGTACGCGCCTTCCGTCGCGGCGCTCAGTAATTTTACGATAGACCCTTACTTTGTTTTTTGTTGGTGAGTCTTACAGTTTAAAGAACTTTGTTACCGGATTGTTTACTTTTACGTTGTAATGGTTAATGGCCTATTGTTTTGAGTTTTGATGCTGAGTAAAACTTCAATATAAGTACGTGAAACTAGCCAGAGGCATATAATTATATAATTTAAACGTTAAGTAATTAAGATATTAAATCAACGTAAATAATACTTTCGTTCAGATGTATATAAGCATTTGAAATTGCATACTGAAATTTGCTTCATTTTTTGAACCTGATGGTAAGCGATTGTCGCCGCCCATGGACATCCGTGACACCAGTGGAGTCACAACTGCCCTGCTGACCTTTAAACCAACCTTTCCCCCAGATTGGGATTCCGGTACCTTAAATCACAGCACAGTGCTCCTTCACGCCGATTTTCTGTGAGGCCGTGGTATTACTCCGGTCGAGCCGGCCCATTCATGCCAAAGCGTGGCTCTCACACGGTCAATCGGTCACACGATCTAATGAAGGTTACATAAGAGTGTTTAACCATTAAAAAAATCTTCTTTAAAAAGTAGCTATTGTTTAAAGAAAAGCGTATCTTAGCGTACGGCTGCACTCAGAGACGTCATTTAAGCTAATGTTCATTAACTTTAGTATCGGTACATAGTCTTTATTCGTATCAAAATAAGTGTCAATATTTTTTCTTAAGTAGCTAACTAAGTTAATCAACGACTCTGAGTGTGGCAGTTAGTGAGTTATTGTCAGTTGAGTACCGTTACTGTGGTACCCACCCTTGCAACATGATCCAAGAATTGGTGCCAATTTAGCCACTAAGCTATCGATGAAAAATACGCCGTGAAGAGCAACCCTCGCTTATGTAAAAAAGTATTTTAAATTTTAAACAAATAGAAACTTCAAAAACAACCCCAAACTTTATCGATTTCATGCAAACCAGAGCCACAGCGGACTGGAGTATTATTCTGTGCGGATGGAAAAGAATAATATGAAAATGAAAATACTCTCTGTATTCAAAATAAGTCACACCAAACACACACAGCGTATCGAGACATGGATTCCCGGGAAGATATAAGGATTCACTATGAATACTTGTATAAATAAACCATTCCTTACATCTGAGGAATTTCATATAAAAACGCGAAAATACGGGGGATGGCGGGCGCCCGCTATTTTATTTTATCCATATATCTATGATTTATGATTAAGGTATTTGGTATTTTCTTGTGATTTATCGTGGATTTGACTAGATGCGATGTTATAAGTAATGCGGCCACCTGCTGAGCATTTTGACGATACATGTCAAATACTCTTAAAAACAAGTGCAAGTCAGCCCTAGCAGCAATATGTTTTTTACTAGGGTTCCGTACCCAAAGGGTAAAAACAGGACCCTATTACTACGACTTCGCTGTCCGTCTGTCTGTCTCCAGGCTCTTCAAAACCAACTTCGCCCGTGAAGCATCGCTTCTCCAAAAACAACTGCCATGAATAAACGTGTAGTATTTTTAGTAATATTTACTGGAATCATTATTATGATATAATTAATCAATTTTAATTAATTAGGCTTAGCAGAAGTTATTATTGTATGCAAATTGATTAGTATTGATTATTCAACAACTGACAAGATGCTAACCACCTACTATTGTAAACCTCGTCCTGCAGTTTATTATTATTGAATTAAGTAACTACTACTCTGTGACCTATGAGGGGATCACTCAAGTGTCTCTGAGGTAGTGGCGTTATGTGGCGGGTCATTACATTCCCTCTAAAATGGTTGAGTGAAATGATGGCTGACACATACGTCATACTTGTGAACAGGTCCCACTTTTGGGGACTGGTCCGCTTCGGTTTACCTCATATTTAGCTTTTAATTTGCTCCATTCTATTTTGTGTTGCATTAGACTGTATGACTTAGTATGAGGATAATAAACCATTGTATAAAAAGTTGGCGATTAAAAAGGCTAACTGGCGAGTTTCTTGCCGGATCTTCTCGACCTGAAACAACTTTCCGAGCCGGTGGTAGAACCGCATTATGTTTATTTACTTTTTTTAGTATATTTTATGTATTAACATGTAAATTATTACATAAGTACTTATAAATAGTCTTAAATCATTCGAATGTATGACGATTTGTAAGTGCTGTGTACAAGCCTATGCAAATAAAGAATTATTTGATTTAATACATTTTTAATTATTTATTGGAATATTTCTATAGAGTGACTTTGAGAATGAATTACATAAAAAATATTTTATTTCGATTTTACTATTTCTTGTTAAAGAGGCAACAGAAATACATAATTTTGCGACAAATTTAACTGTCTAGCTATTAGCGGTACTTGGAGTACAGAGACAGACTGACGGATAGCGAATTCTTAGTAATAGGGTCCTGTTTTAACCCTTTGAGTACGGAATCCTAGTAAAAACATATTGCTGCTAGGGAACTCTTCATGGGCGATGTTGATTGGCGATAGCTATCTCAAGTACCGTTATAGCTAGACAGTTGAATGAAACAAAATTTTATTTTTCTGTTGCCTCTATAACAAGAAATAGTAAAAACAAAATTTAATTATTTTTTTATGTAATTTTTTTTTACTTTATAACGGACAAACGAGCAGACGGCACACCTGATGGAAAGTGATCACCGCCGACCATGGACATCTGCAACACCTGAGGTATCACTTATGCGTTGCCGGCTCTTAAGAAAGAAATAAACCCTTTTCTTGAAGGTCAACAGGTCGTATCGTTCGGAAACACCACGGATGACAGCTGGTTCTACAGTTTTTCTGTGCGTGGTAGGAAATTACGTGAGGACGCACTGTAGTCAATTCATAATTCATTCAGAAAGTCACTATATAAGAAATCTTCCAATTAATAAATAAAAATGTATTTCAGCCGATGAAGTTGTTTTTACTCAGTGACTTTTATATATTTATGTTAGTGTAGCCTTCATTAGATTAACGCCCGACCTGGAACTTGGAAATGAAAAAGGAAGGAAATATTTAAATGAATTTCCAACAAGATATCGGTAAGTAGTTAGCACTAAATAAAGGGACCCAATATTTTAATTGATTGTTATGATGTGTAGAAGTTCACCGGATTGCTCACCGGATTAGCAAGCTTAAGTGGCAGTGGGCTGGCCATATTGGCCGCAGAACCGACAACCGATGGGGTAAACGAGTTCTGGAGTGGAGACCGCGTCTTGGCAAACGTAATGTAGGGCGTCCTCTGACTAGGTGGAGGGACGATCTGCGCAGGATGGCTGGCAAGAGCTGGATGCGAGAAGCCATGGATAGATCACAGTGGCGAACAATTGGAGAGGCCTACGTCCAGCAGTGGACTGCGATAGGCTGATGATGATGATGTAGAAGTTCGCAGCCTTGGCAGGCCCCCCAAAAGGTAGACCGACAATTTTTTTATGTTATAGGTGGCAGACGAGCAGACGGATCACCTGATCCAAAGCTATTGTCGCCGCCCATGGAAATCCGTGACACCAGTGGAGTCACAAGTGCGCTGCTAACCCTTAAATCCCCTATCCTCCAGATTGGGACTCCGGTACCATTAACTTACAGCACAGTGCTCCTTCACGCCGATTTTCTGTAAGGCCGTGGTATTACTCGGTCGAGCCGGCCCATTCATGCCAAAGCGTGGCTCTCACACGTCAATCGTCACACGATCTAATGAAGATTACATAAGAGTGTTTAACTATTAAAAAAAATCTTCTTTAAAAAGTAGCTATTGTTTAAAGAAAAGCGTATCTTAGCGTACGGCTGCACTCAGAGACGTCATTTAAGCTAATGTTCATTAACTTAAGTATCGGTACATAGTCTTTATTCGTATCAAAATAAGTGTCAATATTTTTTCTTTAGTAACTAACTAAGTTAATCAACGACTCTGATTGTGTTAATTTCCAGTTATTGTCAGTTGAGTACCGTTACTGTGGTACCCACCCTTGCATCATGATCCAAGAATTGGTGCCAAATTAGCCACTAAGCTATCGATGAAAAATACGTCGTGAAGGGCAACCCTGGCTTATGTAAAAAAAGTATTTTAAATTTTAAACAAATAGAAACTTTAAAAACAACCCCAAACTTTATCAATTTCATGCAAACCAAAGCCACAGCGGACTGGAGTATTATTCTGTGCGGATGGAAAAGAATAATATGAAAATGAAAATACTCTCTGTATTCAAAATAAGTCACACCAAACACACACAGCGTATCGAGGACATGGATTCCCGGTAAGATATAAGGATTCACTATGAATACTTGTATAAATAAACCATTCCTTACATCTGAGGAATTTCATATAAAAACGCGAAAATACGGGGGATGGCGGGCGCCCGCTATTTTATTTTATCCATATATCTATGATTTATGGATTAAGGTATTTGGTATTTTCTTGTGATTTATCGTGGATTTGACTAGATGCGATGTTATAAGTAATGCGGCCACCTGCTGAGCATTTTGACGATACATGTCAAATACTCTTAAAAACAAGTGGCAAGTCAGCCCTAGCAGCAATATGTTTTTTCTAGGGGTTCCGTACCCAAAGGGTAAAAACAGGACCCTATTACTACGACTTCGCTGTCCGTCTGTCTGTCTCCAGGCTCTTCAAAACCAACTTCTCCCGTGAAGCATCGCTTCTCCAAAAACAACTTCCATGAATAAACATGTAGTATTTTTAGTAATATTTACTGGAATCATTATTATGATATAATTAATCAATTTTAATTAATTAGGCTTAGCAGAATTTATTATTGTATGCAAATTGATTAGTATTGATTATTCAACAATTGACAAGAAGCTAACCACCTACTATTGTAAACCTCGTCCTGCAGTTTATTAGTATTGAATTAAGTAACTACTACTCTGTGACCTATGAGGGGAACCTAAGTATCACTCAAATGTCTCTGAGGTAGTGGCTCTATGTGGCGGGTCATTACATTCCCTCTAAAATGGTTGAGTGAAATGATGGCTGACACATACGTCATACTTGTGAACAGGTCCCACTTTTGGGGACTGTTCCGCTTCGGTTTACCTCATATTTAGCTTTTAATTTGCTTCATTATATTTTGTGTTGCATTAGACTGCATGACTTAGTATGAGGATAATAAACCATTGTATAAAAAGTTGGCGATTAAAAAGGCTAACTGGCGAGTTTCTTGCCGGATCTTCTCGACCTGAAACAACTTTCCGAGCCGGTGGTAGAACCGCATTATGTTTATTTACTTTTTTTAGTATATTTTATGTATTAACGTGTAAATTATTACATAAGTACTTATAAATAGTCTTAAATCATTCAAAATAATGTATGACGATTTGTGGTACAAGCCTATGCAAATAAAGAATTATTTGATTTAATACAGTTTTATTTATTTATTGGAAAATTTCTATAGTGACTTTGAGAATTAATTACATAAAAAAATATTTTATTTCGATTTTACTATTTCTTGTTAAAGAGGCAACAGAAATACATAATTTTGCGACAAATTTAACTGTCTAGCTATTAGCGGTACTTGGAGTACAGAGACAGACAGACGGACAGCGAAGTCTTAGTAATAGGGTCCTGTTTTAACCCTTTGAGTACGGAATCCTAGTAAAAACATATTGCTGCTAGGGAACTCTTCATGGGCGATGTTGATTGGCGATAGCTATCTCAAGTACCGTATAGCTAGACAGTTGAATGAGTCAAAATTATGTATTTCTGTTGCCTCTATAACAAGAAATATTAAAATCAAAATAAAATATTTTTTACTTTATAGCGGACAAACGAGCAGACGGCACACCTGATGGAAAGTGATCACCGCCGACAATGGACATCTGCAACACCTGAGGTATCACTTATGCGTTGCCGGCTCTTAAGAAAGGAATAAACCCTTTTCTTGAAGGTCACCAGGTCGTATCTGTTCAGACCACGGATGACAGCTGGTTCCACAGTTTTACTGTGCGTGGTAGGAAATTACGTGAGAAACGCACTATAGTCGATTCATAATTAATTCCAAAGTCACTATATAAGAAATCTTCCAATTAATAATAAAAATGTATTCCAGCCGATGAAGTTGTTTTACTCAGTGATTTTTATATATTTATGTTAGTGAAGCCTTCATTAGATTAACGCCCGACTTGGAACTTGGAAATGAAAAAGGAAGGAAATATTTTAATGAATTTCCAACAAGATATCGGTAAGTAGTTAGCACTAAATAAAGGGACCCAATATTTTAACTGATTGTTATGATGTGTGGAAGTTCACCGGATTGCTCACCGGATTAGCAAGCTTAAGTGGCAGTGGGCTGGCCATATTGGCCGCAGAACCGACAACCGATGGGGTAAACGAGTTCTGGAGTGGAGACCGCGTCTTGGCAAACGTAATGTAGGGCGTCCTCTGACTAGGTGGAGGGACGATCTGCGCAGGATGGCTGGCAAGAGCTGGATGCGAGAAGCCATGGATAGATCACAGTGGCGAACAATTGGAGAGGCCTACGTCCAGCAGTGGACTGCGATAGGCTGATGATGATGATGTAGAAGTTCGCAGCCTTGGCAGGCCCCCCAAAAGGTAGACCGACAATTTTTTTATGTTATAGGTGGCAGACGAGCAGACGGATCACCTGATGCAAAGCTATTGTCGCCGCCTATGGAAATCCGTGACACCAGTGGAGTCACAAGTGCGCTGCTAACCCTTAAATCCCCTATCCTCCAGATTGGGCCTCCGGCACCCTCACTCACGCAGCAAAACACAGCACAGTGCTGTTCCACGTCGGTTTTCTGTGAGGCCGTAGTATCACTCCGGTCAAGCCGGCCTATTCATGTCGAAGCGTGGCTCTCCCACGGTCAAACGGTCACACTATTTGGTGAAGGTCGCGGGAATCCCTTGGATGCGGGCAGCACGGGGCCCATCTCCGTGGAAATCTTTAGGGGAGGCCTATGTCCAGCAGTGGTATATTGGCCAAAATTATGATTATTATGAATAACTCAAGAATGTTTGTTGAAATATTAGTTCTGTATTTTGATTGATAAGGTTTCTTATGATTGCGTTCTTAGGTTAGTTCACCGACTTTAAAAACAACTGTTTAACAAAACTTGACAGCTCGCTTGATGTTAAAATATCAAATTATTGTCTACAATGTGTTAATGATAAATAACCGTTTTAAAAGTCGGTGAGCTCCAATCAACGTTTATCACAGCAGGATAAGCCAAAATATTAAAGCGCTTAGGTCTATGACAATTATTAAAGACTGAGCTTAATAATTAAGTACATAATAGGCATTTGTCCTAAAGTACGACAGTCATTATTGTAACTTAAATGCTGTTTGATTTCCATTAAGAAATAAATAATTTTTATTAAATATTATACGATAATCTGTTACTTAGCACAACTATTTTTATAGCTTTTTTTTTCCAAATCTATTTTAATATCCCCTATCAATTCTACAATAAGCTGAGGGGTACGTAAGAAAAAAACCTACAAAGTACATGAAATACTCCAATATTAATCAAACATTTTATTTTACCACTTTTCTGTTAGACAACACCTGTTAGTCCTGGGTTCGATACCCAGGTCCAGCATAATTTTCATATTTTTCAAACATAACTCGGGTTTGTGATTAGTACTAATCCGCATTAGGCAAACGTAATGATTTTTTAAGTCTAATCCCAAAATATAACAATAACTTGATTTCTATGATGAAGGCCATTGCCCTGCAATGGGACAATATTAAAGGCTGATACTTTTACTTTTCTTAAGACGGACGGATAGACAGACATGGCGAAACTCTAAGAGTTCTCGTGGAGTACAAAGCCCTAAAAACGTTATTATATATTGAGTAAATTGTCTGGTTACAAGAGCCATAAAACGCGTAGGAAACAGATTAATCTTGCCGAGTTTCTCGAAAATATTTTCGTGTTGACGTTAAAGATACGAAGTTTTAGAAAACACGACAAAGAAAATGTTTATCATGACACATTGTTGCAAATTTCACTGCTGAAAAATAGAGTACTGTTTTACCGTGTTACACACATACAGGGCTACAATATCGTGTAGATTACGTAAAACTTGAAGATTTTCTAGACATTGTGTGTTAAACTTTATTTTTCTTCTTATAATGCGGGCCGTTATACCCTGCTGTTAAAGTTAAAGCTGTTCCTAGGATAACTGTGGTAAGGTGGTGTGGTCGAAGGCCATTTGGCCGTCCAAGGTACCGATGAAAAGACGAGGTCGAAAAGGATTTGCGTGGACTTCTGGCGGATGACTGGCAGGAGGTGGCGCAGAACCGACCTAGATGAAGACTCTTATTATCGGAGGCCTAGGCTCACTGGGGGTCGCTGCGCCAATCTATTTAGTTAGTTAGTGGTAAGACAACGACCACTATCAAAGTGAGGGGTTTTTTATGTGATAGGTGTCTAACAAACCGATGTATTACCTGATGGTGAGTGATTATCGCCCGACGCCTAGCAGTGGAAATATAATTACGCAACTTTTAAACTCCCCTTCCCCTTAATTGGGCCTCCTTTACTCACTCTGTGAGATTTCATGGTAGTTTTTTTTGTGAAGCTGTGTGTAATCTGTATCACTCCCATTGAGCTGGCCCATTAATGCCAACGCGTGACTTTCTCGATCGTGTCTCTCTTTTTTCCGGACATTCACTAGCTTAAATTCATATATTTGGGCTAAACGCAACGAAAACAAACAAATACATTTGGCAAGCAGTTTTAGTATGATGCAACGCGAAGGTTTAAAATCGTAATCACCAGCTTGTATTCGTTAGTCCTATGGCTACTTTGAACACAAAGTATTGCTTAGGTGGATCCCGTGGGATTGGAACCCAATACTTTTTTTTGTCGCTGGGGAATACCGCTGGCCTGTACAATGGCCGACGTCGCCGCCGTTCCTACCGAGCTGCTGAGGGAGCCCGTGCAATGCCGGCGCGCATCTGTTCGGTGAGCCGTGTGGTCCCTGGCAGAGTAGAATAGGCCACCCTCACTCTTACCGAAGTGTCGTAAAAGCGACTAAGGTACAGCTGCTGGCATGATTCATCAGCACCTCTTCAAAACCAACTTCTCCCGTGAAGCATCGCTTCTCCAAAAACAACTTCCATGAATAAACATGTAGTATTTTTAGTAATATTTACTGGAATCATTATTATGATATAATTAATCAATTTTAATTAATTAGGCTTAGCAGAATTTATTATTGTATGCAAATTGATTAGTATTGATTATTCAACAATTGACAAGAAGCTAACCACCTACTATTGTAAACCTCGTCCTGCAGTTTATTAGTATTGAATTAAGTAACTACTACTCTGTGACCTATGAGGGGAACCTAAGTATCACTCAAATGTCTCTGAGGTAGTGGCTCTATGTGGCGGGTCATTACATTCCCTCTAAAATGGTTGAGTGAAATGATGGCTGACACATACGTCATACTTGTGAACAGGTCCCACTTTTGGGGACTGTTCCGCTTCGGTTTACCTCATATTTAGCTTTTAATTTGCTTCATTATATTTTGTGTTGCATTAGACTGCATGACTTAGTATGAGGATAATAAACCATTGTATAAAAAGTTGGCGATTAAAAAGGCTAACTGGCGAGTTTCTTGCCGGATCTTCTCGACCTGAAACAACTTTCCGAGCCGGTGGTAGAACCGCATTATGTTTATTTACTTTTTTAGTATATTTTATGTATTAACGTGTAAATTATTACATAAGTACTTATAAATAGTCTTAAATCATTCAAAATAATGTATGACGATTTGTGGGTACAAGCCTATGCAAATAAAGAATTATTTGATTTAATACAGTTTTATTTATTTATTGGAAAATTTCTATAGTGACTTTGAGAATTAATTACATAAAAAAATATTTTATTTCGATTTTACTATTTCTTGTTAAAGAGGCAACAGAAATACATAATTTTGCGACAAATTTAACTGTCTAGCTATTAGCGGTACTTGGAGTACAGAGACAGACAGACGGACAGCGAAGTCTTAGTAATAGGGTCCTGTTTTAACCCTTTGAGTACGGAATCCTAGTAAAAACATATTGCTGCTAGGGAACTCTTCATGGCGATGTTGATTGGCGATAGCTATCTCAAGTACCGTATAGCTAGACAGTTGAATGAGTCAAAATTATGTATTTCTGTTGCCTCTATAACAAGAAATATTAAAATCAAAATAAAATGTTTTTTACTTTATAGCGGACAAACGAGCAGACGGCACACCTGATGGAAAGTGATCACCGCCGACAATGGACATCTGCAACACCTGAGGTATCACTTATGCGTTGCCGGCTCTTAAGAAAGGAATAAACCCTTTTCTTGAAGGTCACCAGGTCGTATCTGTTCAGACCACGGATGACAGCTGGTTCCACAGTTTTACTGTGCGTGGTAGGAAATTACGTGAGAAACGCACTATAGTCGATTCATAATTAATTCCCAAAGTCACTATATAAGAAATCTTCCAATTAATAAATAAAAATGTATTCCAGCCGATGAAGTTGTTTTTACTCAGTGATTTTTATATATTTATGTTAGTGAAGCCTTCATTAGATTAACGCCCGACTTGGAACTTGGAAATGAAAAAGGAAGGAAATATTTTAATGAATTTCCAACAAGATATCGGTAAGTAGTTAGCACTAAATAAAGGGACCCAATATTTTAACTGATTGTTATGATGTGTGGAAGTTCACCGGATTGCTCACCGGATTAGCAAGCTTAAGTGGCAGTGGGCTGGCCATATTGGCCGCAGAACCGACAACCGATGGGGTAAACGAGTTCTGGAGTGGAGACCGCGTCTTGGCAAACGTAATGTAGGGCGTCCTCTGACTAGGTGGAGGGACGATCTGCGCAGGATGGCTGGCAAGAGCTGGATGCGAGAAGCCATGGATAGATCACAGTGGCGAACAATTGGAGAGGCCTACGTCCAGCAGTGGACTGCGATAGGCTGATGATGATGATGTAGAAGTTCGCAGCCTTGGCAGGCCCCCCAAAAGGTAGACCGACAATTTTTTTATGTTATAGGTGGCAGACGAGCAGACGGATCACCTGATGCAAAGCTATTGTCGCCGCCTATGGAAATCCGTGACACCAGTGGAGTCACAAGTGCGCTGCTAACCCTTAAATCCCCTATCCTCCAGATTGGGCCTCCGGCACCCTCACTCACGCAGCAAAACACAGCACAGTGCTGTTCCACGTCGGTTTTCTGTGAGGCCGTAGTATCACTCCGGTCAAGCCGGCCTATTCATGTCGAAGCGTGGCTCTCCCACGGTCAAACGGTCACACTATTTGGTGAAGGTCGCGGGAATCCCTTGGATGCGGGCAGCACGGGGCCCATCTCCGTGGAAATCTTTAGGGAGGCCTATGTCCAGCAGTGGTATATTGGCCAAAATTATGATTATTATGAATAACTCAAGAATGTTTGTTGAAATATTAGTTCTGTATTTTGATTGATAAGGTTTCTTATGATTGCGTTCTTAGGTTAGTTCACCGACTTTAAAAACAACTGTTTAACAAAACTTGACAGCTCGCTTGATGTTAAAATATCAAATTATTGTCTACAATGTGTTAATGATAAATAACCGTTTTAAAAGTCGGTGAGCTCCAATCAACGTTTATCACAGCAGGATAAGCCAAAATATTAAAGCGCTTAGGTCTATGACAATTATTAAAGACTGAGCTTAATAATTAAGTACATAATAGGCATTTGTCCTAAAGTACGACAGTCATTATTGTAACTTAAATGCTGTTTGATTTCCATTAAGAAATAAATAATTTTTATTAAATATTATACGATAATCTGTTACTTAGCACAACTATTTTTAAAGCTTTTTTTTTCCAAATCTATTTTAATATCCCCTATCAATTCTACAATAAGCTGAGGGGTACGTAAGAAAAAAACCTACAAGTACATGAAATACTCCAATATTAATCAAACATTTTATTTTACCACTTTTCTGTTAGACAACACCTGTTAGTCCTGGGTTCGATACCCAGGTCCAGCATAATTTTCATATTTTTCAAACATAACTCGGGTTTGTGATCAGCACCAATTCGCACTAGGCAAACGTGATGATTTTTAAAATCGAATCCCATAATAGTAGCAATAACTTGATATCTATGATGGAGGCCATTGCCCTGCAATGAGACAATATTAAAGGCTGATACTTTTACTTTTCTTTAGACGGACGGACAGACAGACATGGCGAAACTCTAAGAGTTTCTCGTGGAGTACAAAGCCCTAAAAACGTTATTATATATTGAGTAAATTGTCTGGTTACAAGAGCCATAAAACGCGTAGGAAACAGATTAATCTTGCCGAGTTTCTCGAAAATATTTTCGTGTTGACGTTAAAGATACGAAGTTTTAGAAAACACGACAAAGAAAATGTTTATCATGACACATTGTTGCAAATTTCACTGCTGAAAAATAGAGTACTGTTTTACCGTGTTACACAC
Source organism: Marasmia exigua (assembly GCA_019059595.1). Taxonomy (NCBI): domain Eukaryota; kingdom Metazoa; phylum Arthropoda; class Insecta; order Lepidoptera; family Crambidae; genus Marasmia; species Marasmia exigua. Next base: position 26,834,071 of record CM032465.1, on the reverse strand, counting down.
ATACAGGGCTACAATATCGTGTAGATTACGTAAAACTTGAAGTTTTTCTAGACATTGTGTGTTAAACTTTATTTTTCTTCTTATAATGCGGGCTGTTTTACCCCGCTGTTAAAGTTAAAAATCGTCCTAGGAATTTCTGATAACTATGGTAAGGTGGTGTGGTCGAAGGCCAGTTGGCCGTCCAAGGTACCGATGAAGAGACGAGGTCGAAAAGGATTTGCGTGGATTTCTGGCGGATGACTGGCAGGAGGTGGCGCAGAAACGACCTAGATCTTCATCTAGGTCGGTTCTGCGCCTTCATTTTAAGAGTCTTCACTCTTATTATCGGAGGCCAAGGCTCACTGGGGGTCGCTGCGCCAATCTATTTAGTTAGTTAGTGTTAAGACAACGACCACTATCAAAGTGACGGGGTTTTTTATGTGATAGCTGTCTTATGTGATAGGTGTCTAACAAGCCGATGGATTACCTGATGGTGAGTAATTGCCGGCTGACACCTAGCAGTGGAAATATAATTGCGCAACCTTTAGACTCCCCTTTCCCTTAATTGGGCCTCCTTCACTCACTCTGTGAGACTTCATGGTAGTTTTTTTTTGTGAAGCTGTGTGTAATCTGTATCACTCCGATTGAACTGGCCCATTAATGCCAACGCGTGACTTTCTCGATCGTGTCTCTCTTTTTTCCCGGACAGTCACTAGCTTAAATTTATATATTGGGGCTAAACGCAACGAAAATAAACAAATACATTTATTACTACTTGACAAGCAATTTTGGCGAGGAGAACAGACGTCGCAGCCGTGGCAGGCCCCCCACAAGGTGGACCGATGATCTGGTGAAGATCGCGGGAATCTATTGGATGCGGGCGGCACAGGACCGATCTGTGTGGAGAACATTGGGAAAGGCCTATGTCCAGCGGTGGACGTCTATTGGCTGAAATGATGAAGCAATTTTAGTATGATGTAACGCGAAGGTTTAAGATCGTAATCACCAGCTTGTATTCGTTACTATAGCTACTTTGAATACAAAGTATTGTTTAGGTGGATCCCGTGGAATTGGAACCCAATACTTTTTTTGTCGCTGGGGAATACCGCTGGCCCGTGTACAATGGCCGACGACGCCGCCGTTCCTACCGAGCTGCTGAGGGAGCCCGTGCAATGCCGGCGCGCACCTGTTCGGCGTCTTCTTCCCCTCGTTGCCAAGGAACCCAATACCTTAGGGTCTTATACACAACGCTTTTAACCATTCAACCCCGAAAGCAGTTGTTTGTATGCATTATTCTGATGAAGAAGAATTCTATTACTATTACGTATTCAAAAGCTCAAGATGTTTGAGACCTCATTCATATAAGCTATTTTTATCAAGCATAAAAAACTTACTCTGAACACTAGAAATTCCTTTAACTCTGAATGTAGCTCTTTAATTAAATCAAACTGAAAAAGATGTAAGAGGTGTTTGAACCCGAAAACATAGTGGGTTTAAAATTATCTTGTTTATTTACCCGCTACACCAGTGGAGTCACAAGTGCGCTGCCAACCTTTAAACCCCCCTTTCCCCCGTATTGGGCCTCCGGTACCCTCACTCACGCAGCTGAAACACTAGCGCAGTGCTGCTTCACGCTGGTCTTCTGTGAGGAGTTTATCTCAGTATAATATTTTCTCCTTCACTTAATGCAAGGACTCCTGGCAATACTCAGCACGTAGATTGGCCAACACCTGATCTTTTTTTATATTATGGCTCTACCCGAAGATATTTTGCCAATGTCAAGTAACTTATTGAGAATAAGTAGGTATCCAAGAGTCTCTCAACTCAATAAAACGCTGGTGTTTTGCGTTTTGTCGACCTACGGATTCTGCCAATACCACTCTAAACACAATCGCGGGCTTTAAGACTCTTTTAGGTCCAATCAAGTTGTCCGTAACGACTCACTCGACAGTACAATAACAGTATTAAAAACTATCTTACTAACAGGATCACTTCACTGCACTAAGTTCACTTGAAACAACTGGATACTAATTTAAAACCATCGAATTCCATCAGTCCAGGCGTAGTGTTTGACTGCTACCGCCAGAAACTCTACCTGATCTTGACAGGGAAGCGCTGCGTTATTTTGTTAAAGTAACAACTGTCGTTAGCAGGTTTATCAATTCATAATTTAAATTTATGTTATTCTATCGGTGACTAGCCTTTGAATTATTTTGATTGTGAAATCCTTTAAATATACCTGCGAGAGCTTTATACTAAAAATCCCAGAGGAACATGTAGGGTCTAATTAATATCCTCCAACCGTTTCGGCTCCCCAATCTCCACGATAAGCCACTTACGCAGGATATAGGTCTTTACTTATAAAATTGCCTATGAAATTATGAGTGGCGCGACAGAGATAGCGAGATGTCCGAGTAACAGCGAAGCTTGCCATGAATTTAATTTAAACTGATCCCTAGCCCGCAGGACTCCTAACGGGAACCCAAGCGCAACTGTCGATTTAAAGTGCGACTGCCAACGAGACAGGCAAGGATCTAAATTATAATTAGTATAACGTGAACTTTTTTCGAATGTCTGAGAATCGTGTCCCTAATCTGAAAAGCCAAAATAAAAGTGTCACACTGCCACAAGTGTTTTCGTTTAGTTTATTATGTATGTGTTCTCATGAATATTAATTCATTTGTTATATTCAAAGTATTTTCTCAGAAACCTCTAAAGGTTTTGCAAATTGTTTAGTAATATTATGCGTTAAGAATAATATTATTATCAGTGGACCCCGGCCTTAGATGCGCTAGCTTGAGACTCAACTGGGATTTAATGCTAAGATAAACGGGTTTGTGGGCCTCCAGCGTTTGTGTTGTCTACTAATATTCAGCCTAACTGTACCAGTAAGACGTGTCAAAAAAGAAGTGACGGAAAAATTGAAATAAAAATAATCTTCTAAAATATTTTCGGCCAGTGCCGCAAGGAAGCCGCATATCGCGCCCCAACAGGTTGATTGCCTCTAAGGCGCAGTGGTTAGTTGGTCGCACTTTAAAGCGACGGCTGCGCAAGAGATAGAAGAAAGAAAGAAAAACTATTTATTAACCACAACACATAATACATAAAATAAAAAACGGCACGGAGCATAAGAGTTGCGGCCAACAAGGCTCAGCCTCAACATATGCTTGCAACTTGCCACAAACAACAGCTGCGGCGCAGAGGTTCCGGGTTGCATCCCCGGGTCGGGTCAAAATTTTGGTAAGAAATTATTAGTGACAGCCCAGAGTCTGGAAGTTGGCGGTGTTGTACCCCCGTGCCTCGGAAAGCACTTTACATAAGCGGTTGAACCTGCGCCCGATCTCGCTCCGGTCGTGTCACTCTGTGTCCCAACGGAATATGATGGCAAGGAAATAGAGAGTGCATTGAGTTTGCATACACACTTGAGCACTATAATATATCCTGCGTACATGGCTGATCGTTGAGATTGGCCATAGTAGTCGTAATCGATTGGAAGATATTATAGGCGAGTAAATCATAGTATCCCATGCATGATTGACTTAACAAGTTATTAAGCTTACCTACTTAATTTCTAATATTTTTAAAAATGATTCCAATCATACTGCTATAAAAATATTTTAATTAATAAGGAAAAAGTAAACGTATCGTTAAAAAACATCAAATACGAAATAGCTTGGAAAAAATTAATCTCCCAGGTGATTTATTTAGCTATTTCCTCGTGGTCCTACTATTTTGTCCTACCAGTAGGACCACGAGGAAGACCTATTCCTCGTGGTCCTACTATTTTGTTCTACTAAAAAAAATCTATACATAACATGTAAATGTACCTATATTATCAAAGTATCCTATCGATTGTATAATTCAATCAACTCCTGAGGAGTTACACGTTGCTCAATACCTTCTTACATCTAAATCTAATTCCAATTCCATTTATTCACCAGATAAGGTCCTTTTCAACCATCACTGAGATGAAACGAAACGGAGCAATGAAATATTGTTTGTGTCAAATTATTTACTCTTATCTCCCAATACTCATTATAGTAGTAAAATAATAATAGCCACGTGAAATTGGATTATGCCGATTGCTTTTCAAAGGACAAAAGGTCAAAATGAACAAAATGGAGGACGAGTTGTGTGACTGTGATCTATCACAGTTATTTTTATTGATGCTTCTAGGTACTAGTGATGTGGAAAAATAATAAGATACATCTATACCGCATCTATATCATGGAGAGTACTCCGAGGAACTGTTTGATCTACTCCCTGCAGCTGAATTCCTAAATCGAACCACATGCAAACGATTGTCATTCCATCCCCATCATCTCGATGGATGCCGGTCTAATACTGTGCGTTTGTCGCGGAACTTTCTACGTAGTAGACCTCAGTTCTGTGGAACGGTTTGCCTGCGGGAGTATTTCCCGACGGCTACGACTTAGGGACGATCAAGAGAAGAGCGTACGCCTTTTTAAAACTCTCTGATTTCGCGGATGTTCATGGGCGGCGAAGATTACTTTCCATCAGGTGACTCGCTGAGTTAGAAAAAATCGAAAATACCTTTGCTCGACCCGAGACCCCGAGATCACGGTCCGGTACTTAAAATACTAGACCAACGGGGCGTTCTAATGGGTTGTAAACTAAGCTTTATATTTAATAATTGAAATGCATCTCGCATCTCAAACTGAGAAACGGGCGAGCTGAATGGACTCATAACTCTGATGCATTTACATTGTATCGCCCTTTCACAGATAAGCCCTTTGTGAATGCAAACTAGGATTATCCCACAGACGCTCCAATACAGAAATGGTACGAAACTTAGAATATTCTCTCCAAATTTCCATTTGACTGTAGATGGAACTAAAGCTTTGGAAAGTACTCAGATTTTGAAGAAATAAATCTTAGGACAAGACTTTGTTCATTAAAAGAGGTTCAAATCACTTTGTTCATTAAAATAAGTATTAAATTCATGATTAAGAAATGTAAATATTTCCGGGGGAAAGGGTGGTTAAAAGTTTTTTTTTTACACTATGGCAGACAAACGAGCAGACGGCTCACCTGATGGTAAGTGAATTACCGCCGCCCATGGACATCTGCGACACACGGGGCATCACAGATGCGTTGTCGGCTCTTAAGGGAGGAATAAGCACTTTTCTATTAAGTTGGCTGGCCTTGGGACTCCCTGGTGTCGCAGATGTCCAGGGGCAGCGGCAATCGCTTACCATCAGGTGATCCGTTTGCTCATCTGATGTACAAATCAAATACCTATTGCAGTTTTTCCTGACTCTGATCGAAATAAAATTTTTAATAAATTTATTTATTATTTATTTCACAAAATCTACACAGCTCTTGAAATAAAATTCCTGTGTTACAATTTTTCTTATAGCTAATAAAGTATTTACAATTTATATTCATAATTTTCTTAAACGGTCAACAGCAAACATAGCGATAATTTTATCTTGTTGTGTTAAAAACATATATCAGATACAGAAACCAAATAAAAAAATAACAAATATAATTCTTAATAACTTAGTAGTTAAATGTACTTAGATACCGATAGAAAAAAACCTGCATTTTAAATTTCATTGATAGTGATCATTTTCTAAACTAACTGTCTTGGTATCCGACTCATAAGTTTTCTTTGCCATATAAGTATGCCGGCCATTATTTAAAAAACACACATCCGCCGTGCGTAATAAGATATAAAGTTCAACATAATCTAATAATTTTCACACTATGCAGACAGAGGTACAAAGGAGATATAAAACAAAGTCCATTACTTAATCATTTTGGCAAAAATAGTACTCTATGTAGTACGTAATAAATGTAAGGACAGAGCAATAAAATGAATCACATTTAAGATACCTATGACAGAAGAATTTACGTAAGTGCCAATAAAAAGTTTTTGCACATCATAAAAGTAACTTAATGTGAGCCCGCGGGAGAAAACGCACTACATCATTAGACTTAGTAATTGCTAGCACGTTGGTGTGAGGGAAAATATTCCCGAATTCCGTAAAAGGGCACCCGTAAATTGTGATTATCTTTAAGTACAGCGCAGCTACCACTGTACCACTCGTTGTGTTTTATGAGGAAAGCCATCTGGGCCCTCGTCTGCCACAATAAATTCACCGCACACTGTAACGTCTTTTTCATAGACATCGCGGTGATAAAGAAAGAATTTTATTGTGTTCAAAATATTGTTTTTAGAATGGCGAAACAACGACTTGTTGGCGACTTAATGGCACCTTAAAAATGTTTTGGGAATATTGGTTTTCTTTCCATAATTGAATTTCATGCAAACTGTTTTATTTCATGATTTACTTATAAAAATATTAATGAATTTCCTTTTGTGCTTGAGCCTCCCGGTCTGAGTAGAACCTTGGAAGAACGGCAAGTGTCTTGTTTGGGACGCTTCTTGCGTTAGCACTGTAGCCGCCTGCCACCTTAGTCGCACTGTCCACTCTCCGTCAGCGGCTGCGGAGGATGCGAGTTTTAAATGAGGCTTAAGTACGCCAATTTGGAGCCTCTTTACGAGGTTGTGCCTGTGGTTGTGGAGACTATGGGCTGTTGGGGGTCAGAGGCTAGAGTCTTTGTGCGTAAGATAGGCCGTAGACTATACGAGGTGACTGGTGACTCACGCTTCAGTTCGTTCCTTGTGCAGAGGCTGGCCATCGCTATTCAGCGTTGTAATGCGGCGAGTGTGATGAGAACATTTGATTTGAAGGCTTACGGGGGAGAATACATTTATTTTATTTATGGGGAGAATAGTAAAGGAAGTGTTTTAATGTTATGATACTGATGTAAATATGTACTAACATAGTTTGTAAGGTAATATTGATACTAACACTTATGGACTCTGTGACTTGCTATATTTTTTATTGAAATAAATAAATCTATAAACCTAAGATTATAAATATATTAACTATTTCCATGATTTCAAATTAGTAGTGGTAGAATCATATTTCATAATTCAAATGTGTTTTGTATGAATGACTCTTTTTGTACTATAGCCTATAACCGAATTGTAGAAAAACCGCAAGACACAGGCATAGCATTAATAACAAAGAAAAATTGTGGCTTTCTGTATTCCGTCAGCAATATAAAAAAGTTCAGTATCGCAGGTTATGTCAAAGCGAAAGACCATTATTCACGCGTTTGGCAAATATGTCTCTAGGCGGCCGCCACTCGGCAAATACAAAAGGAATTACTTTTATTTTTCGTCTCAACCGCAGCATGTTGCCTTATGATAAATCACTTTCGCGCCACTGCTGGAGTGCTAGCAAAAACATCGAAGCTCCAGCTACGGACAAAAAGATACACGCGAGACCAGTGTTCATTTTATCAGAGCAAACAAAGGTCTTCTGTAGTTTATTTTCAGTAGACTTACTTAGCTAACTTATTGATGCGGTGAAGGTGGGGGACAAAGACTCACGGGGCATTAGATGCCGATGCTGTGGCTAGAGATGTGAAAAAGTAAAAGATTTGTAAAGCAACGTTTTTTTTAATAGTAACAAAGTTTATAGTTTTATAGTCCTGTAGTAGTTTTTGCGTAGCATTATAACTATTCCTAAACCTGGAACAAACGAGAGGATAATTTTTAAGTATATAAGATAAGATAAGAAACAATTGATTGACCACAACACTATACAAAGAACCAAACATTTTTTTTTTGTCAATAAGCTAACGCTTGACCACAATCGCACCTGATGGAAAGCGACTATGAGGTCTAGGATGATACGCGTTTGCCTACAATACATACAAGGCACTTCTATCTTTTTCGGTTTTATTGTTAACATCTTGTTGTAATTGTATTCGTGTTTGTAGTCAATAAATGTTTTAATTACTTAGGTACTTACTTTGAGCAGAGCATGGTTGACTACGCGACACTGCGATAATTTTGCTGACTAGGGAACGCCGAACACGTGGATTTGTGAACATTTCGTGCGTCCCTTTTCCCGGTCCCGGTCCCTTGCATCTTTACCTCAGCGTTTATCTTTAAGGGCACATCAACGGCAAGCTACTGGTTCACATGACATTTACTTTTTCCTTAATATCCTCTAAATACACACATTTGTACATCACGCCCTGTTAGTCTAATCGTTTAAGTACCGGGCCAAGATCTCAAGGTCCTCGGTTAGGTTCCCGGGTCGAGCAAAAAGTATGTTTCGAGTTTTAAGAACATAACTCGTTTTTGTGATCACCAATACGCATGAGGTGAGCGTGGTGATTAAGCCTAACCCCGTCATAGTAGCGATGACTTGAATTCTATAATGGAGGCCTTTGCCCTGCAGTGGGACAGTATATAGGTGCGTTTGAGCCTTTGTGTTTCCATTTGCCTTCCAGTTTAAAAGTCCAGTTTTTGTATTGAAACATAGGTCATAGAGTCCAATTAAAAACCAAACGAAAAAAGCATCGATTAAGTATAAGACTATGTTTCGTGTGGAGTATCACATCTCTAGTCCAGACGTGTTTTACATTAAGCTTGAAAAAGGTATTTCATTTTGCGACAAAAATAGAGATCTTTATGCTGCAGCCATGTTGGCGCTAGATTCTGTGTTTTCGTGTGGATGGCAGCAAAGACAGCTCCTACAAAGGGACCTCGCGGTTATTGCACTGGAGCTGTGTAAATACGATCTTGTTTGTTCTAGCCAACTACAGTATAATACACAGTATAAACATCTCCAGTATCCAAGCTCTGAACGGTTTGATAAAACTCTGGGCTCAAAAACTGAGCGTCAAATATTATGTAAGCACGTGCGCGGGCATACAGTCAACAGTTTAACACGCATCGGGGCTTCCGCCCTCGCATTATCTCTAAGGTCCACAGCACACACGCTTCTTTAAGCATTTGCAATTCCTATATACATACTTATAAATCAATATCAGGGTCGAGTAGCCTAAATCAAACCAGTTCGTAACTTCTACCACCTCAAAATGTACTAAATAATAATGTTTAATTTTGAATGTGCTACCAATATGACGTAAATGAGCTAAAGTAGCTTTAGTACTAATTCTTTGTGCGTATTTTATTTTAATTTTTTTTTGGTCAATAGGCTAACGCTTGATCACAATCGCACCTGATAGAAAGCGACGATGAGGTCTAGGATAATACGCGTTTGCCTAAAACATGCCTGTTCACTCTTGCCTTATAGATGTCCAAATTATAGTGGTCAGGAAAAACAGACCTCGGCAGGGACTTCCATTCCATAGCCGTCTGCATTATAAACGTGAAAGCGCATCGCTTGGTGTGGATAAAGGGTAGTTCTACCACATAAGGATGAAATTATGTAGAACATCCGCACACTCCCCGAAATGATTCTTTAGAATACCGAAAGGCATGCCACACATCGACGGTGATCCAAGCTCTGCAGGCTCGCTTCGGAGAGTGCGTCATCACCGGACCGAATAGCACGGAAACATCTCGGAAAGTAGAGTCAGATGAAATGGACGGATGAATTGATGAATGGCGAAGACCAGCATCGCGGCGTCAGTAAACGACACGATATTATGCTGAGTGAACGCCTTTTTCACTGACATTATGTATAAGTACTTTTTTTATATAAATATTTCTATGTTTTTGTCAGGAAATAAATTATTTTCTATTCTATTCTATTCTATTACTTACTGAGATACATATTTCATCATCATCATCATCATCAGCCCATTTAAGTCCCCACTGCTGGGGCACGGGCCTCCATCAATCACATGAGGGGTAATTGCCATACTCACCACGCTTGACAGACGGGTTGGCGAGGGTTTTGAAATGCAGAGTTTTCCTTCTCTGGGTGCTAATGATCATGCCAGCAGCTTTACCTTAGTCGCCTTTTACGACACCTCGGTAAGAGTGAGGGTGGCCTATTCTACTCTGCCTGGGACCACACGGCTTACATATTTACACTGTGCCAATAAGAACATAATAGCCTGCGCACAAAAGAGAACAACATAGCGAATCTATTTTATGTCGCACACATTATTTGTGTTATGCCCCAGTTTTCGACGGGTATCGAAACCAAATTGAAATTGTATGATATATAACTGCAATAAATGGGGAGTAAAATGGGATACTCTAAATACTGAAGTTTGAATTGAACCACTGTCAATGTGTAGATAAAAGAGATTTGTACACAACATTTTTATATACCTAGTTACTTCGGGAGCGTTTCCAGTTTCTGCAGCCTACGCGGGGTCATATGCGATCATCCAAACATCTCCACCTTAGATTTCCTCCCCATTCCACTCATTCATATACTCAATCCTTTACAGTCCAGTCAATTCGCCTATGGAACTCCCTACCCCTACCAATTAGACAGTCCCCATCCCTGCCCATGTTTAAGGCTCGGGTCAAAGCACACTTCCTTGAAAACTGAAACCCTCTCCCCAACTGATCCTTTTTTAGTAACTTCATCTGTCTTCCTTTCCTGTCATTGACGCTCGTGGTCGTTAGTCCTCTCCCAGATCCATCCATATATTGTGGGTATAAAATATATCTTCTCTATTATAACCTTATAGTAGTATATTTTATATAATTGTATATAATTTGTGTAGGTTATATTGTATTATAGTAAGGTAACATTCGTATATATTAGTGTATAATAATGATTTATTATCTAGATACGTATTTATACTATAAATGTACTTAATCAATGTTCAAAATCAAAAGGATTGCACCACCCTCCCCTCTTCTATCTAATGTCCTTTACCTGAAGGTTGTTTGGTAGAGATCGCTCCCAGCGATAAGACCGCCTAAATTGTACATTGTATCTCTGTATACCTAGCTTTTAAGTTTTGTATGTTGTGCAATAAAGTATCTATCTAGTTCGTAGAAGGAATGCTGGTAAAGATAAAGATAAAAAAAAACTTTATTCAATTTAGGTTCATACAGAACACTTATCAATGTCAAAATAGGTACACATATTAACATCTACCGCTGGTTCGGAATAGCCGCTGAGAAGACACCAGCAAGAAGCTCAGTAGTTACTCATTTCAATATTGATGATCTTACAGAGTTTCAATTGAGAAGAGAAAAAAAATGAAATCATCAAAGTTAACAAACTACTATGAATAACAACTCAAAAGACTAATTGATTAACATGACCAAGAGTCTCGTACACTATAGTTTACTGGTAGTTTTTTAATAAGGCAATCTCGGAACAGAAATTTCGCATCACACTGCTGTTCCATCAGAATATGAGGGTAGGTAAAGTAATGAAGAGTTCACTTGTGCACTATGGTATGATCTCGCGAAAGTGACTGATCGTCGAGATCTGCGGCTGTAGCCGACAAGGTTAGATTTAAGTCACAGTAATCTGAATTAGGGCGCATAAGGCGCTAAAGCGGTTACAAAGAGAATATCCATAACATTAGGCAATCAAAGTAGATAAACTGTTTAGTCATGTTACCCTTCGCAAGAATGCGTAAAAGCTGCATAATCTACATGCAAAGTAAAACTAAACCGCTAGTTTAAAGGATGCAAACAGAAGAGAAATTTCTTCGCGCAGCACAAATTTTATCGAGAACTCGTAATTTCCTTTGATCCCTCATCTATATTCAATGATCCGAGGACCGTAACGCTTCGTAAGCGAATTCATTATATCCGTGTGCTCTTTATATAGATCCCGCCAGTACTTATTCGAATAATTTACGTTACAATCGAATGTTAATTTTACACGTCAATTTCACAACTAAACACTTTGAAACAGCATTTTTTTTATGTCGGTTACATCTATCTTTTTTAACTACTGATAATAATTTATTACTTGGATGAATTTTTAAACGCAATTCCAGAAAATGTTTTCAATTCGGTCGTTTTAGATTTTTTGAGATTTTTCGTTTACTGTTCTTAATAAAGAACCTCTTTCAATGATGTCAAAAATCTTTATATCAAAAAACTGAAGATAAGAAAAGAACCTTTTTGACCATGGGGAGATCCACGCTTTACCATGAATGGACCGGCTTGAGCGGAGTGATACCACGGCCTCACAGAAAACCGCTTCACTGGGGGTGCCGGTTGGCACAGTCACAGGCAAGTTTGGCACAGAACTTATGACTTCACTCGTGTCGCGGTATGGTATGGGCAGTGTGGGGTTGAAAACTACATTTTAATGATGGAACAAATCAATCATATGATCTAGGGCCATACTAATTTTACCTTGGGGATCTACGTCTCGGCATGGAATGAATGGCAGGACCGGAGTGAAGCAGCATCACCGCCGTGTCTCCCTAAGCAAGTGAGGGTAATGGATGCCCAATCTGGGGGAAAAGGGAGTAAAAATATTGGCAGCGCTTTGTGCAATGCAAAAGAGCGGCCATCTCCTACCATCAGGTTATCCGTGAGTTTATCTGCCACATATCACATAACAAATCCGGAATCCATTCTGCCACGGAGAGGAATGTCCTTTCTGCGTCTGTTTTCCCAAATAGCTACAAACTTAAAGTTAGAGTGAATAGGCTACTTCTGGGTAAACTCTCTCCATCGTGAGCTTTCTTTTTAACTCTTAGAGTTCAGTGTGAAGCCAAGAGCGAGTCCAAAGATAAGTATAGAAATATTTTCATACACATACTTGATGCTTTAAAGCATCAAGTAAGTTATAAGAAGTTGGCAAATAGTTACAACAGCTCTTTGTACGTTTTGCTTTTATTTATATGACAGTTTTATATCAAAAAATTGTATGTGTTATTGCTGGGAAATGTGAAAATATCAAAATAATTGTTATGACTTTTCGAACAGTTGAAACCGCTAAGCGGGCAATAAATTTGGAGTAGCAATAAACCTGTGACGTAAAGATCTGTATATCAAGGAACGTGACATTACCCAATTTTATGTTCGCAAAAAACTCCACACCGCTTGCCGAATCGTTTTTGTGAAAACAACGGGAGCAATAAAGGGTCTTATTGTTATCCTTTGAATTTATATCCAGATATTATCGCGCCTATAAATTGTTACCTACTACACTTTCCTAAATCGCTTGAACTGACCGGTCCACCCGGATGTGTACGCACGGCTTTCCTATGTTTTTACATTGTGCGAGATGTCTCCATAGACAAATGGATGTCCGACAGCCAGATCATTTCGAGGTCAATAGCAACCTAATATTGAAAAATTATATCATCAGCAACCCACACTCGTCTATTGCTGGACATAAGTTTCCCCTAATGTACGCAACTGCTCCCGATTTTCGGCCACTCTCATCCAGCCCACACCAGCCAGCCTTCGAATGTCATCATCCCATCTTGTTGAAATATTTAAGTGCATATTTTAATCCCTCACAGCTTTATTCAGGTTACTGTTACTCTCTCTCTGATACTACTTACTCACTATTTCCACATATACACATTCCACACGCCACAAATGGCATAAATATGAATAGTGGTTGCTTCTTAAGTTGCTTTTAATAATAATTGTTTATCCATTGTTCTGTTACTTTTTTAAATTGTTTTTTTGTTACACAAGATACAGGTTAAGCCTAGATTGGGATCCCCATTACGTTACATTCGTCACTTCTTAGACAGCAAATCTCATGTTTAATTATAAGTACACCTAATACTACCCCCAAATGTATAGTCTAAGTAAGATTGTTCAGAGAGTAATAAAGCTTTTTACCCGACTGCCAAAGAAGGAGGGTAATGTTTTTCGAGTGTATGTAAGTATGTATGTATGTCTTTTCCTTTGTGACCTCCTGTAGCCTAAACGGCTTGATGGATTTTGATGTATGAGGTATCGTTAGATTTGTCTTGATTACGGGAGTGTCATAGGATACACTTTATCCTAAAAGTCCCACGGGATAAAGACATAATAATATTTTTTCTAAATTTCCCTTTAAAAAAATATGTATGCGGTATCATTAGATTCATTTCAATCACGGGAGTAATTAATATAGGATACGTTTTTTCTCAAAATTCCCACGGGAACATGTTAATTCTGCGTCAACGCAAAGCAACTCATGCGTTAGCAAGCAAAAAGATAGGGCGTGGCCTGGCATGCGGCGCGCGGCGCGGTGCGGAGGGGGATATGCTCGAGTAATACAGCCCGAATGCGGCAAATGTGGTCGAAATAATTTAAAATGGTACTTACATATACATAGTCTTCTACATCTACAACATTTTCGTTAAATAAAAACAGCTAAAAAGTTATAAATAAAAAAAATTATTATTAAAAAAACAAAATACCCGACTGCACACTAAAAAAAGAGTAAAACAAGCCCCACAATAATATTAATCAATCAAATGCTAAAAACTAATTATGTAATACCGTTTAAACAATACCTATATTAAAATACACTACAATATGTGTTCGTAATCGATAGTTAAATAAACAGAAACTTATTTTGAATACAAATTTACAATTATAATTTATAAATGTTGATGGAAAGCATCGCAGGCGGGGACCACCTTGACCGCCACCAACGAAAATTCTGCTAAATGGTGCACAACCGAAATGACTATAAATAAGCCTCTGTTGGTAAGCCTCTGTTGGTCCCCGCCTGCGATGCTTTCCATCAACATTTATAAATTATATTCAGTAATAAGATATAAGATAACTATCGATTACGAACACATATTGTAGTGTATTTTAATATAGGTATTGTTTAAACGGTATTACATAATTAGTTTTTAGCATTTGATTGATCAATATTATTGTGGGGCTTGTTTTACTCTTTTTTTAGTGTGCAGTCGGGTATTTTGTTTTTTTAATAATAATTTTTTTTTCATTTTCATTTTTGAAGTAATACATAGGTACCTACTTCTTTTAGCATAAATCACTGTAGCAAATGCACTTCGCCGTATCCCAGCGTGTTACGTTCACAAATTAATTAGTGCAGTAGCACTTAAAACTGGGAGCACAAATAAAAAACCATTAATCCGAAATTTGGGCGAGCAGCATCTGTTCTCTAATTGAGACATTAGCACGGGATCGCCTCAATGGGTCTCTTTTAATAACGCACATATATAAGCGATGGCGGTTGAAATGTAAATCATTAAGGGGCAAGCACACCAAAGCCACAGCCAAAGTCAAAACCGCTGATCAATCGAGTGTTATTAGTGACAGGTGACATGTAGCGAAACATTTTGTTGCGTTGTTTTCTGCAGTTTTGCAACTTTGCCTGTCTATGCAGGGTGACTATTCTAAGTTTATGTATTGTCTATGTTGTTGCAGTAGCCATGTTAGAAATTGTGGCGTCATATTGGCAATATGGTGTCAAATTGGCAACACTGCCGAATTCGTTGAGCGTCGTATATTGTGCGTCAATATTTGGGTACTTAGTTTTAACTAAAACGAACAGATAGGTAATTTAGCCACGTACTAGCTGTTTATACGGTCTAATACAAATATTTGTGGAGGAAAAAGTATTGGTGTTAGGTTCGGGCTTTAGTATCATCGTTTTCTCTGGTTTTCCAGTCACAAGGAAAACTGTTTGGAATGAATGTGTTGCAGGGCAATGAATGTGTTGTCTTAGTATTTAGTATATATTTGTATGATTAGGTCGTTGTTTTATTTTTGAATGACCATAATTTTGTCCCCAAACTATCCTCATCTTAGCGTGGAATTCCCGGCTGTGTCAAAAGCTGTGGCATCGGAGCCCGGGTACACTAGGACAATGATTCAGGATTTGGGAACTCTGGAGCCCAATTCTCGTACTCGTGATATTTTGAAAACATGGCGGATATCACCTGAAAACCATACAAAAAACCTATGTTTTAGTGATATATGTTCATCATCATCATCAGCCCATTTAAGTCCCCACTGCTGGGGCACGGGCCTCCCTCAATCACATGAGGGGTAATTGCCATACTCACCACGCTTGGCAGACGGGTTGGCGAGGGTTTTGATATAAATGTAGAGTTTTCCTTATCTGGGTGCTGATGATCATGCCAGCAGCTTTGCCTTAGTCGCCTTTTGCGACACCTCGGTAAGAGTGAGGGTGGCCTATTGTACTCTGCCGGGGACCACACGGCTATATGCTGATATATGTTGTATGATAATTAATGTCACGAGCACGAGAATGGGGTTCCTGGTAACAAACAATGAAGCAACTTCCGTCTGACCTTCGCAACCCTTTAACAGGGTAACCACCAACTGAATCATAGTTATACGTTTCAGAAACTACCCGAAACGTATAGGTCTCTTCACGATGTGTTTCTCACCACCGAGCTAATGGTAGGAAGACGCAATTTTTTCTCTGATTTTCCATAGTGATGTTATCCTTATATTTATATATATGTATGATTAGGTCCTGTACCCCCACAAGATGGACCGACAATCTGGTGAAGATCACGGGAATCCGTTGGATGCGGGCGGCACAGGACCGATCTGTGTGGAGAACATTGGGGGAGGCCTATGTCCAGCAGTGGACGTCTATTGGCTGAAATGAAATGATGATGTCCTGTTCGCGTGGTCCTTATACGACCACGAGTAATTCGCAATGGCTTGTGGTTCCCCCCGACTCACTCTTGGCTTTAAGACGTGTGGGGAGTAATCGTAGTTTTTATTAAGGCGACAAGTAGCCCTAACTAGCGACACTATTCGTTTTTGATTGTTAGCTACTAAACCGGATCTATTTTAAACCATTTTGGGGTTACAACCTCTCGGTAACTTATACTATTTATTAAATAACCATGCACAAATGTTTGGTCCGCTTTTCGCGTACAACATTGATTACCGCCAAAAGCGGCCGCTCAAGCGTGAATCATTTTTTTGCGTACAAGTGTCGGCTCCACATTTGTGCATGGCTATTTAATAAATAGTATAAGTGTTTGCCGCGAGGTGGTTACCCCGAAATTGTTTAAAATAGATCCGGTTTAGTAGCTAAAAATTAAAATCGATTGGCGTCGCTAGTGTGCCCTACCCGTCACCTTAAATGACCATCTCTTTGTCACCAAGATATATCTGTAGATATTTTGTGTGTAAACCGCTTTACAGTCCCAGGGCAGGGCTAAATGATGGCCGTCGCCCGCAATCGTCGCCCGGGAAAACTCCCAGATAATTGACACAAATGTAGCGAAACGACAGCGCAAATACTCCTGTCCTGTTTTCATGTGGGGTCTCCAGTGAATTTCTTGCCGGAATGAATTTGGGACGTCCTGGACATTTGACGGCGGCCGCTAATACGTGCAGCTGGAAAATATTGGGATTCTACGTGTTGCGAACATAAGGTTTCGTTTTAGCGCGGCTAGATAAATTGTTGTAATGACAAGACTTTTCCAATCAACTAATATTCAATTTTTTGAATAAAATCCAAATGACAACTGAAACTGGAACATAAACACTTTTGTGTATAATTTCCGTGGGGGTTGTGTTTTTTTTATTTCAATTATATTGTGTGTGAGTGCCAAATGTTAGTTACTTGCTTAGGTTACTTGACTGCCAACCGTGCTGTGGCGTACAAAATGGTTGTTTTTCTTCTAATCTTGAATCATGATCAAAACGCATTTCGCAATATAGAAAAAAGATACAGCAGCAAAGTTGTTTTTTTAAATTAACTTATTGACCCTGCGAGTAAAATAATTTACTGTGGTGAAATACACAGTAAATTATTTTTCTCGAACTGGATCAATGGCATTCGGATTTATGGATTTGTCTCTAATTAACAATACGAATGCCATCGAACGTTAGTTGTAAGTATAGCAACTAACCCAACACAATAAATACAGTATACTTAATAGAAAACTAAACAATTTAAACATTAGACGAATCAGGCTAAAAAAATACAAAAAGCGGATCTTAGCAAACAAGAAGTGAGATTAGCGGGCCAAACGCACCCCACCCCAAGATGCGGGACCGTACAAGATTCAAATTTACAAATTAACATATAAATCGAAAAGATTTACCCTAAACAAGATCAAAGGAATTTGTCCGAAGCTCGAGGAACGCACGCTGATGACTGTTTATGGGACGGGCCGATGCGTGGACTCGATACTCTTTATGTACATTTTTCCAAGTTTCTATACGCATCACGTTTTTAAAACGTGGCGATGACGTCATGCATTTTACACATTAATATAATTTTTGAGGCTAGGTTTGTAGCTCAATCTTCACTAGGCCCAATCCAGGGGAAAGGGGGTCTTAAAGGTTGGCAGCGCACTTGTAACTCCAATAGTGTCATGGGTGTCATGGGCGGCGACTATCGCTTACCATCAGGTGATCCGTCTGCTTGTCTGCCACCTATGACATAAAAAGGAAAATACAAAAAAATTGACCGCTGAAAAAATTGAATAGAGTAAAAAATTACTAAGGGTGACTCGACCAACTTGACAGCATAGATTCTATACTTGGCAGTTATAACAGGATAACTATCAGCAGGATAATTTAAGGAATAATTTAATTTAATTTTTTCATTACTTTATTTTCGCGTAAACTCAATGTTTTCTTCCAAATCCTGTATATCTATAGCTTATTTTTTGGCAGCGATGCCAATTCGATTGGCGATATATCCAGGTGATGAGATGTCTCTATGATGCCTCTACTATGTCCGTCCAAGTACAGAATCAGCAAACAAGTCCTATACCATTGCATCGAGGAGTGTGAGACAAGGGGACGTCATCTACCCGAAATTGTTCACAAATGCAATGGAGGATATGTTCAAGACGCTGAACTGGAAGAGACGTAGCATCAACATCAATGGCGAATACATCTCTCATCTGCGATTTGCAGACGACATCGTCATAATGGCAGAAACGCCGCAGGACCTACAACAGATGCTGAATGACCTGGCTGACTCTTCTAAATGCATCGGCCTACGGATGAAAACTTAAGTGGCAGTGGGCTGGCCATATTAGCCGCAGAACCGACAACCGATGGTGTAAACGAGTTCTAGAGTGCAGACCGCGTCTTGTAGGGCGTAATGTTGTCAAACGTAATGTAGGGCGCCCTCTGGCAAGAAGGGGGGATGATCTGCGCAGGATGGTTGGTAAGAGCTGGATGCAAGAAGCACTGGATAGATCACAGTGGCGAACAATTGGAGAGGCCTACGTCCAGCAGTGGACTGCGATAGGCTCATGATGATACCTTGTTTAATGAGTGAATGAACGAATGATATTCTAAACCGGCAAAAAACAATATATATTGTTATGTGATCAAGATCTTCCACCGGGATATTTTTGTTAAGTGGCGTTATACAGGTAATGTCAAAAGTCAATATCAGCTGTGAACATAACAACGCCATTTTGAATTACCTAGGATATTACTTCGTCATCATCATTTCAGCCAATAGGTGTCCACTGCTGGACATATCCGGCGATGACGGATATTACTCATTCTGTCAAAATTGACGGGCTAACGATTTACCGGGTTTGCTAGAACGGATTTTTAATTTACACTGCACTATATCATAGATTTACTGTTGGATAAAGATTGGTCGAATCCACCCTAAGTGACGCTAAACAAGCAAATTAATTAATTACGTAAAGTGCGATGAGAGGCGAGTTAAAATTAAAATAAAGGTGCTCAATATTAGTTAGTTAATTTAGTTATTAAGGTTTTTCCTTTTGATTTTTTCCGCTGATTAAAATTTTTCGTAAAAAATATGTAAAATTTGGCATCATTTTATTAATTACTTTAAGTTTTATATAAATTAAGAGTATATTACTATTCTGTATAAAACTTTGTAAATGAAAAGCAGTTAGTGTATAACGTTTTTATACCCTTAGGGTTGGTTTTCTGGGACTTTGAAGTTAAACCTTTTCCTAAAAAAATATAGAAATATGACTACTATTTAAAAGTTATTAAAAAAAAGTACGTGCATTATAAAAAATACTCGTCGATATGAGAACCTCCCCGGAATTTTGTCGGTAAAAACTGCATCTAAATACAAATAAGTAGGTAACATGTAAATTTAACCAACTACCTATTTAGGTAATGTCTTGACTGCCTCGGTGGCGCAGTGGTAAGTGGGTCGCTCTATAAAGCGACGGCTTAGCAAGAGGTCCCGGGTTCGAACCCCGTGTCGGGCCAAAAATTTGTACTTAAGTTTTCGGTAAGAAATTCTTAGTGGAAACCCGGAGTCTAAAAGTTGGTGGTCTTGTACCCCCGTGCCTTGAGAAGCACGTTAAGCTGTTGGTGCTGCGTACGATCCCTCTACGGTCTCGTCACAGTAGTGTCCCAAAGGAATATGAGGGAAAGTGAATAGAGAGTGCACTTATGTTTGCGCACACACTTGAGTACTAGAATATTATCCTGCGTACGTGGCTGGTCGTTGAGATTGGCCGCCTTAGCCGTAATCAGTTGGAGGATATTATTATTATTATGTATCTCTCCTGTGGGGAATCACGCCACGGAGGTTGGTCCTTTTGGAAGGCGTACGTGGGGATACAGATCCAACACGAAGAAGGGGATGTGTACACCTAGCGGGTACTGACTCTGTCTGCACTATTGAGGAGATACAACCAAAGTCAGCACCCGTCAGATGCAAGGACTATAGATGGAAACTAAACCGGGTCTATGAAGAGGACTGGTGGCCGGGATATTGATGAGACAACGGGACGCCTCTCATTGATGATTATCATAGCAGGCGGTGACTTGCCGCACACTAAATGGGCCCCCTATAAAAAGCTGGTCCACAAGTTAAAGGTCGCTCAGCGGGCTATGGAACGAGCAATGCTCGGCGTCTCTCTCCGAGATCGAATACCAAATGAGGTGATCCGACAGAGAACCATAGTCATCGACATTGCTCACCGGATTAGCAAGCTTAAGTGGCAGTTCGCTGGCCATATTAGCCGCAGAACCGACAACCGATGGGGTAAAGGAGTTCTAGAGTGGAGACCGCGTCTTGGCAAACGTAATGTAGGGCGCCTTCTGGCTAGGTGGGGGGACGATCTGCGCAGGATGGCTGGCAAGAGCTGGATGTGAGAAGCCATGGATAGATCACAGTGGCGTACAATTGGATAGGCCTACGTCCAGCAGTGGACTGCGATAGGCTGATGATGATGATGATAAAAAGCTGCCTGCTAGCAACAAGTTGGGCAACATTGGCGCGAGCGGCTAAGGTTGTCGAGAGGTGAGACTGCGGGGCGGGATATCCCTCTGTACTAAGTACCGGACAGCAGGCCCCCGGCGTTATGACATTTTACACTTCCAACCAGGAGCATAGGTTCTGTTCTTGCAATTACACTCCTGGCCGGCTGGTTAAGGCAAGCCAAGAAGCGAGGGTCATAGAAGTAATATGGACCCTCTGGAGTATCATGGTCCGTGGTCGCCACACGCCAACAGCTCGCCACGAGCTGCCCCTGCGGAGACTGGTTGCTCTGATGAGAGTATTTATTTATATCGGTTGAGGCGCAAAGTAAACGGGCATATTTGTATTTACACACGATATATATTTTGGTAAGCAGACAATTGAACACCAAACAGACTGACATACAGGATGTCTTCTTAAAACCAGAGTGTAGACTTTGTCTATGGAAACCCAAGTAGGTTTAACAATGTTCCTGCAGTTCCATGCCGCGTGCCATAAGGCCGATGCACACGATATATATTTTGGTAAGCAGACAATTGAACACCAACAGACTGACATACAGGATGTCTTCTTAAAACCAGAGTGTAGACTTTGTCTATGGAAACCCAAGTAGGTTTAACAATGTTCCTGCAGTTCCATGCCGCGTGCCATAAGGCACCGATGGATTATCGATAGCACTTTTTTAGTAACTATACGAGTATAATGACTATATAGCGCTCTTCAACGCGCGTTTCCCATAACCATTTATTTATATCGGTTGAGGGGCAAAGTAAACAGGCATATTTGTATTTACACACGACATATATTTTGGTAAGCAGACAATTGAACACCAAACAGACTGACATACAGGATGTCTTCTTAAAACCAGAGTGTAGACTTTGTCTATGGAAACCCAAGTAGGTTTAACAATGTTCCTGCAGTTCCATGCCGCGTGCCATAAGGCACCGATTGGATTATCGATAGCACTTTTTTAGTAACTATACGAGTATAATGACTATATAGCGCTCTTCACAGACTGACATACAGGATGTCTTCTTAAAACCAGAGTGTAGACTTTGTCTATGGAAACCCAAGTAGGTTTAACAAGAGTTGTTGTTCTTCATAAGTGAAGATCACCAACTCTCACCAGCGAGCGATGGGGTCGTCACATCACTACGCTCATCCCTCCCTTATTATTATTATTAATGTCCAAGCGGGTTTCAACACACTGCTCAACAAACGTTATTCCCTGTGCAAACGTTTAGTCGACACTACCTTTTTGTCATCTTATATTAGGTTTACTCTCTCTATATGATTTATATTGTAGAATAAAGATTTAAAAATCTTTACAACCTGTGCGGATAAAGAATGGGATCAGAAATGGCGGCGCATATATTCACTTATAGTAAGGTAACATTCGTATATATTAGTGTATGATAACGTGTTTATTTATTTATTTATTATCTAGATATATGTATTTATACTATAAATTTACTTAGTCAATGTTCAAAATCAAAAGGATTGCACCACCTTCCCCTCTTCTATCTAATATCCTTTACCTGAAGGTTGTCTGGTAGAGATCGCTCCCAGCGATAAGACCGCCTAAATTGTACATTATATCTATCTATATATCTATCGCAATGATTCTCTAGTCATGAAACGCGCCGTTTTTGTGAAACACGCAGTGTGCGTGGTTCTAACTAGATCTTGATCTAACACAGATTTAAACGCCCAATTTCAGCGATCAGACATCAAAGTAGATGCATATTCCCACGGGTTTTTTTTATGTGATAGGTGGCAGACGAGCAGACGGATCACCTGATGGTAAGCAATTGCCGTCGCCCATGGACACCCGCGACACCAGTCACAAGGGCGCTGCCAACCTTTAAACCCTCTTTCCCCGCATTGGCCCTCCGGTACCCTCACGCGAACAGCACAGAGCTGCTTCACACCGTTTTTTGAGGAGATAAGATTCATATTGACAAGGAAGAAAATTAAAATGTATATGCATCCTATTGATCCCATGTGAGTAGTTAAAAGCACGTCTTGTGTGATGGGTATCATAATAAATGAAGGTCACAAAAAGTGTACTTACTTAAAAAAATACAAAACACATTTCTTGTGCCTATAAAATTTGAGGGTTGCCCTCGATTTCTCTGGGATCCCTTCATGTCAGGAGACATGATGGAAATGGGACCATCTTGAAAGTGTGTTCTTTCAAATAAAAAAATAATTATGCAAATCGGTCAATAATTAGCGGTGAAATCGGTGAACATACATATAAAAAAACATACACTCAAATATAGAACCTCCTCCTTTTTTGAAGTCGGTAAATAGTGATAAAATGGAAATTAAACACATTATTCGTATTTAATAGAAAAGGTGTTCCACTATTTATTAGGTATTCCAAACCCTAATAATACACTTTCTTAATATCTCGTAAAACATAATAACACGGCACAAAATCACGCAACCAACGGAGACATTGTCAGTTACGACAACAGTTCAAACAAAACAGCCGCAACAAGTAACAATAGGTACTTATCAACGCACCACGCCTAATGAAATGAAAACGTCATTATCAAAACGTGTTTTCCATTTCGAGTTATTAAAGTGTTGTGAAAAGTGGAGTGAATAAAAAGTCGGCCACTCCTCGAGTGATGTAGGCGCAGCATGCAACGTAGGGAAACCCACGTTGACAAATGAGACTGGCTTTCACAGTACTTTTTATTTTTTCCTCGAATCCCCTTTTTAATGAGGGCGCTGTGAATGCCCTATCTACTGCGATTCATAATCCGCGATAATGCGGTCTCACGCTATTTTTCACGAGTTACCGTAGAAGTGTTGCTTTCAAAGTTTCGTTTTAACGAAAACATCCACATTTTATAAATTCGTTCTTATAAAAAAAAACTAATTGACTTTTTTCATTGCCGTAGAGTAAAAAGAACTTCTTATTTTATTTTACAGCTGTGTTACTGTGTTTTTGTGTACCAAAACAATTTAGCTTAGACCCTTTAAATTGCAATTAGTAATTTTGTATGATGAGTATTTTATAAAAGCCCATTTTATACAGCTAAAGAGGTTTTCATTAATTGAGCAGCTGATTTACACTTAGTCAAGGCATAAGAAATGGCGCATTCAAAAAACAAAACTTGACTTTTGTACTTAAAGTGATTTTTTTATGAGAAGGAGAGGCAAACGAGCATGCGAGTCACCCGATGGTAAGTGATCACCGCCACCCATGGACATCAGCCATACCAGCGGGATGGATATGCGTTGCCGGCCTTTCAGGAATGTATTTTTAGAACCGGTACGACATTGAAATCTTCAAGAAACGAAGGCTCGTTTTTTGAAGATCTCAATGTCGTACCGGTTCGGAAATACCGCTGCGGGAAGTTGAGTCCACAATGAGGAGGTGCGTGGCAAAAAGTGACGTGTAAAGCGCACGGTGGTGGACCTCCACCTATCCAGATGGTACGGGTTGAATCCTAGTTTACGGCGTGTTGTACGGTGGTGAAATTCAGCAGCGGGTATTAACTCAAAAAACTCCTCGGAACACTCACCATGGTAAAGGCGGCAAAAGACACATAGAGATGCGACTTTTCTCCGCAGGGCCAGAGAGTCTAAGCGATCAGTGAGATTCTCGTCGTCGACTATTCGAGTTGCACGACGTTGAACGCGGTCAGAAGAGAGGAGCTGATATTGGGTTTGGAGGTTAATGCGGGATAGGCAGTTTATATTTTAAAACGTATTAGCAAGTTTTCCTTAGCAGTGACTTTGTAAATACTAAATACCTATTACAATAAATACGCTCACTTTACTAAACGCAAAGAATCAGCGGTCATTATTTCATTAATCATGAATGAAATATGGCACTGTCTGCAACTAGTATTTGGCTTGATTATAAAAGATACTTCTAACTTTAATAATCTTTTTTGGACTTGATCAACTTAACTGTCATTAGATACAAGGTTGTTTCCTTAAGCTTAAGGAGAGAGAGAGAAAGTCTATTCAATCAATCAATCATCATATCGCCGTCCACTGCTGAACGTAGGCCTCCCCAAAGAGCGCCATCCAACCCGGTCATGAGCGGTCTGTATCCAGCTCACACCAGCCATCTTTCTCAAATCATCACTCGATCGCACCGCAGGGCGTTCAATACTGCGTTTCCCCACGTGGCGACCACTCCACTCCAGTGCGTGTCGACTCCATCTTTCATCAGTACGTCTAGAAACACAACGAACAACGTCTGTAGCGTGTGGTTGCGACTAGTTGTAGTGGCTCATTGTGTGAATGACCAAAACGTTATTTTAGAATTCAACACATAAAATCCATCTAGTTGGATTATCTAGATTCAATTTGTTAGCATCAAGCTCGAATTTTGAGCAATGCGAGAACTTTTGGTCAATATTTATAGACCACTTTCCTCCGAGCGTTATGTCCATACTCGAATGTTGTCCGCTCTGCCCCTTTTTGTTTTCGCTAGCATTTAACGATGCACTGTGCAATCAGAGAGGGTAAATACTATGAAACTTTTTACAAGTAGAGACTGTTTTGCGAGTTTCTTTGAATTCGGAGTCCCTTTCGAAATAGACCTGTTCGAAGTAAAAATACAGCGTTAATAAGTGTAAGAGTTTGTTTGAGCAGAGTGGCCCATTTACAGTGGTTTGGTGGTGGTTACAAACATCTTTTTAGACGGTTCATATCATCATCATCAACCTATCGCAGTCTACTGCTGGACGTAGGCATCGCCACTGTGATCTATCCATGGCTTCTCGCATCCAGCTCTTACCAGCCATGCTGCGCAGATCGTCACCCCACCTAGTCAGAGGGCGCCCTACATTACGTTACAACGCCTCATAATGAGCCTATTAATATTTTATGTTTATGGTCAGACGGGATTAATCACTTTTATTTTTTGTGTGTTCTCATAAGCGAATAACAAGAAAAGAATATCTCGTCTGATTGTAAATTTGCATAAACAAAAAAAAATACTCGAAAATTACAATAGTCGCGTAATATACATGAAGTTGTGAGCCTGCGTTTATACGGACATTATCATCTTGGCAAGAAAACTTTGCTGATTTTAGTCTGATACTAAAACACACTCTTAAATGTCCCTATTTTTATCGATAATACTAAGGACTTGTTGTAGGTAATCAAAGTTTTTTTTTCGGTTAAGTTAATAACAAAATATCTACGCATTTAATAGGATACCATTTTTGCATTGTCTATTTCTGACCTACCTACTATGTATTATTAGTGCCATAATTAACTCGTTTTTCACGCACAATGTAAACGAGAAAAAATATTTTAACTTAGACTATTTCAAAAACGATAAATATAGGGCCGATATTTTGATTCGTAGTTAGACCTTTTGGTTCAACTAACTATAGTTAACTGTCTAACTAATAGTGAAAGTCACGTAACTCCTTATCTTATAATATAACTATTGGTTAAGCTAACTTCTGTTCAAAAAACACATTTTGGCGATATTTGACCATTGGTTACTTTCACTCACAGAAAACTGGCGTGAAGCAGCACTCTTCTATGTGTCGCTGTCTGAGTGAGGGTACCGGAGACCCCATCCGAGGGGAAAGGGGGGTTCAAAGGTTCGGCAGCTGCACTTGTGACTCAACTGGTGTCGCGGGTGTCCATGGGCAGCGACAATCGCTTACCATCAGGTGATCCGTCTGCTCGTCTACCACCTATCACATAGAATAATAAACTACGGATCAAAAATAGGCCCTTAGAGGAGTTTAAATTTTAACACGATACCTTAAGGTGACGGGTAGGGCACACTAGCGACGCCAACCGGTTTTAATTTTTAGCTACTAGACCGAATCTTATTTTAAACAATTTCGGGGTTACAACCTCTAGGCAAACACTTATAATATTTAGTAAATAACCATGAACAAATGTTGGGTCCGTTTTTGTACGCGAAAAATTGATTCACGCCAATAGTGGCCGCTTTTGGCGGTAATCATTTTTTCGCGTACGCGTTAAACCCAACATTTGTGCATGGTTATTTAGTAAATAGTATGAGTGTTTGCCTAGAGGTTGTGACCCTGAAATAGTTAAAAATAAATCCAGTTCGGTAGCTAAAAATTAAAATCGATTGGCGTCGCTAGTGTGCCCTACCCGTCACCTTAACGCGTTGCCGAAGTAAAACCAACGCAAACATTAACGCTGGTTTATGTTACACTGATTATGGCATAATAATACCTGTGTAAATGCAATTTGTAACTCGTTTAAAACTCTCGTCTTCACACAAATGGAGATAAACGGACAGCGAGCAATGATCTTGAAAAAGTTCATTTCCTCCTTTTGAGATACGAGATCCTAAAAGCGGCCTACTACTTGCTAACGGTGTAAAGTGGTGAAAAATTACAAATAGTGTAATTTGATACTATATATTAGCAGATATTTTTATAGCAATCTTTTGCAATTTATTCTTAAGTAAATAACACACTT
The DNA here is from genome assembly GCA_019059595.1 of Marasmia exigua. Taxonomy (NCBI): domain Eukaryota; kingdom Metazoa; phylum Arthropoda; class Insecta; order Lepidoptera; family Crambidae; genus Marasmia; species Marasmia exigua. Next base: position 26,806,694 of record CM032465.1, on the reverse strand, counting down.
AATTTTTTTTTCTTAAATATACCTACAATTTTCTCATTAAAAGAACTCCAAAACTTAAATAATTCTTTATTTGCATAGTCCTGTACATAGTACTTACAAATCGTCATACATTTGAATGACTTGAAACTAAATAGTATAATATAATTCTCACAACATCTCATTACGTTTACCTGATTCCATACTAAGTAGCTTAAGCACTTGTGTTTACGATATCGACTAACAGAGAACACAAATATACATATATTACTTAAATACATATATTACACCAGACACTGAATAACACAAGTGTTCATCGCACGAATGTTTTTCCAGGGTGGGGATCGACCCCACGACCTTGGCGTAGGAGTCCGAGTCACTACCAATTGCGCCATCCGGTCAGTCGTATCGTATTTATAAGTACTTATGTATAATTTACATGTATATGTTGATATATTTATTATTATTGAAATAAATAAACATAATGCGATTCTACCACCGGCTCGGAAAGTTATTTCCGAGCTGGTGCTAGAATCGGTGGTATTGATGAGACTATTGACAGCCAGTGCCGTTGGTATTGATAAGACTATCGACAGCTCATGACAAATTTCGTTGGCTTAGAAACGCGTTCAGTGGTCTAATTTGTAGACATTCTCCCTGATTGTGGAAGGTGTGGGTTCGAGTCCCACCTGAACACGATATGAAACTTTTAAGTGTGTTATTTAATTATATATTAGCATTTTCAGACTGTTCATTTACTGCACCAACATACGTTTCAATTCCGTTGAGTTACCATTCATTCAATCTTAGTGTTACTTATACTGTATTAGGAATACCTAAAGCAATTAGATGAATAGGATTCCACACAAAGGCAATAGTTGGTACGTAACGATAACGGACAATCGATGAAGGCAATTCTATTAACGCATATGCTTTCTCATTGACCCAACGACGCTATAATCATTACGATGAGGTTTGCGTCTTCAGTGGCATAAGTGGAATACGTTTGCGGTTATTGACCGCTATTGGTATTAATATAATTGTTTTTTCGTTTAATTGACTTATTCCATTACACAAGAATGGGACAGTGGAAAAGCCACGCTTCGGCATGAATGGGCCGGCTCGACCGGAGATTTACCACGTTCTCACAGGAACCCGGCGTGAAACAGTGCATGCGCTGTGTTTCGCTGCGTGACTGAGGGTACCGGATGCCCAAGCCAGGGGAAGGGGGGTCAAAATACCATTTTTTTAGTAAACAGCGCAATTGCGACACCACTGGTGTTGCAGGTGTCCATGGGCGGCGGTAATCGCTTACCATCAGGTGATCCGTCGGCTCGTCTCCACCTATATCATAAAAAAACGGGTGTTGGAAAAATAGCCCGAGTAAGGTGGGACAAATAAGAGAGTCTTGTTGTGACAGGGTAAGCCAATTTAGTATACTAAAAATCACTAAATACTAATTGAAATGGTTTCTGTTGCATCAACCAAAACGTTGCGATTTACTACTATAATGAAACTGCAGAGTCCGCTTCTCATGTCATTTATTCCGTAACTTGCACTTACAGATATTCATAGATACATTAATATCCACTCATAAATTTTAGCCTACGAGACCTATTTTGAAACGTCCGTACCAAACGGCTGCTCAAATCGCTCAAATATTGACTCGTGTCAATATATCGGTTTTCACGCCTATCGATTATCGATGCGTTTCCGCTTATTACAATCCTTAATTTAGCTCTCAAAACCGTCAACAGTCAAATCAAACACTACTAAATTCTCGAATCCTAAAATTACATCAATTAATTATTGAAAATCATGACACTACTCTCAACAGAATCCCTTAGAAATATCTTCTTGAAAAATCATAGCAACATCAAAATTGTGACATCAGTTACTGCAAATATTATTACAATAATTTGACCATCACCAAAAGCCAGCAATTTAGTACGCCAAAAATCACTAAATACTTATTGAAAATGTTTCTATTGCATCAAACAACACCTTGCGATTTACTCTCAACAGAATCCCTTAGAAATATATTCTTGAAAAATCATAGCAACAGCAAAATTGTGACGTCAGTTACTGACAGTTCAATTAATCTAGTGAGCTGTCATGTATCCGCCAGCCGCGCCGTTTTGCTTCGCTCTCCAGTTACTTTTGTTGATCTCTTACATTTTATATTACATCAGCCTGTTAGGCATAAAATTGAATTGTTTGTAGGTATATTATATTTCTTTATATTTTTTATACATATATTTCTTAGGCCTTCTATTTGGTCTCTTCTGGTGCGTCTACCAGTTGGTCATCACACGAAATAAACATAGGCTTGCTGTCCCAAATCTTAGACTTCATAAAATTTCAAATTCATTTGTAGGATTGAGCATTAGAATCCTCTTTTGTATAATTTCATTTCATAATTATACTTTGACTATTTATCTAAACGATACTGATTATAGCCATTGCATTTTATGTGACAGGTGGCAGACGAGCAGACGGATCACTAATGGTAAGCGATTGCCGGCGCCCATGTACACCCGAGACACCAGTGGAGTCACAAGTGCGCTGCCAGCCTTTAAACCCCAAAAAGGCTATATATATCCAGGTATAGAGCCTCCGGTACCCTTACTCACGCAACATTATATGTCATACTGTCACGCACTGTAATCATAATTTTTATGAGAATAAGAATTGTGATTACCATATTATTTGAAAAGAGTAACTACTGAGTTTCTTGCTGATTCTTCTCGGTAGAAACTGACATTCCGAATCAGTGGTAGATACATAATATTTGACAATCATAAATATTCTGTTTGGAATTAAATTAAATAAAGATATTTTTATTTATTTATTAATTATTTTTAGTGCTCCGATTTTGCCTATTCTCTCAACATGTCTCTAACTCGACCTTGGCTCTAGTTTCACGTTATGTTTTTCATGGGATAAATATCTTTTGAAAGTCATTTTAGAAACAATTTTTGATTTGTATCACGTAATGTTGCATATTCATCTAGTGTCCTAATTAGCCGCATTAATAATTAGAGGCAGCGCAATGTCGTTCGTCAACACTAATTGAACCTGTAAAACACCTGCATCCTTATCGAGCTAAATATAAAGTTCATATTTGGGAAGCAACATGTGGGAATGAATGGAGTTGAAGGCAGTTACACACGGCAGGTGCCCACCCTAAATTTAAGAAGTTATTATCTTAATTACAATCCACCACGAAATATAATAAAGTTCACTTTATCATGGCATTTCGCGCTAAAATAATTAGGGTTGGTAACAATGGCACTCCCATAGATTTGTCCACGGAATGGTTAATTAAATAATGTAACGTAATCGCTATCAGTAGATGAGCCTCTATTAATTATAAAGAGTTTTCAAATGTATGGTTAGGTGGGTCGTAATCTACGTAAGTGCGAAGGCATGTAAGCCTATGTAAATTTATCAAGTACATATTTCAATTTTAGAAATGACTTGTTGCTGCATATAGGTTCCGTATTTCTACTTTAAATGCTATCACGCTTTAAGTCACGCCCTAGAATGTTCTAGTGGTTTCAGTCACGGGCTGTGATCTCGGGGACCTGGGTTCGGCTCCCGGGGCGAGCAGGAAGTATTTTTCGAGTTTTGCGAAAATAACTCGTATTTGTGATCACCAATTCGCATTAAGCAAGCGTGGTGATTAATCCCATCATAGTAGTTATGACTTAATTTCTGTCATGGAGGCCTTTGCCCTGTTGTGGGATAGTAGTACCTATATAGGCTGATATTTTTTTATAAGTTCTAAAACTGTAAATTTAAGTAATAATATTATAACCTCCGCCTACCGATATATTAGCTATCTAAACGATCACCCATCCACGCAGGACATTTACAATGCACAATTTCCTTACCCTTATATTTCGATAGAACACCAGTATGACTCGATCGAAGAGACGCAGTACCAACGCACAACGGCTTAACTTGGATTTTTTGGTTATAGCAATCTTTTGCAATTTATCCTTAAGTAAATAATGCGCTTAGACATTTTTTGACAGGGTTCGGGTGGGACTCAAACCCACGATCTTTTGCTTACCAGGCTGCTTTACCGACTAAGCTACCGGAGACCTTGGTATGTCGACATATTATAGAGCATAAAAATGTTTAATAAGTTACCTCAGATTATTATTGACTTGCCCACACATAAGTTTAAATTGTATATAAAAAACTGTTTAATGAAGAAAGGCTATTATAAAATAGACGATTTTTTGAATGACAATAATTTAGGGACATATTAGTAACACAAAAATTGTACTATATTTTAAGTTAATGGTGACATTTTGTAAAACATTTTTTTTTTAAAGAATAACTGCTGAGTTTCTTGCTGGTGTCTTCTTGGCAGAAAACTACATTCCGAACCAGTGGTAAACATGTCATAAGTGTTCTGTATGGACCTAAATTGAATAAACAATTTTCATTTCATTTCATTTCATATTTTGTAAGTATTTTTTGCTTCGTCGTGAGCGGATGATAGTTTTATCAATATTTGTATGTACCTACAAATATTCAGTGCAAATATTGTTACAAATATTAACTTACTTTCGTAATTCAACTGTCTTTCGTAGGCCCAGCGTTACCTAAGGATTTTTATTTTTATACCCTAGAAATCTGTAGTGCAATGCAGCTCTCAGTTTATTTTCCATTTCAAGACAATATAATTTAAAACAGGAGTCAAAGCCAAACATTAAGGGTCTGCAAAACCGAGAATTCAAAACCGATAAAGTAACCGGGTAATTCATATCTTCGTTTCCATTGAATTTCATTGACTTGTACATTTTTATTGTGATCGTTTTCTAAGCTATCAGGCCGGAGATGTAGGAGGGATGCTATTGTATACTTAAATCAACGAGGGGACGACGGCATGGTTTGAAACAAAGACCTTTCTGAATCAAGCCCGACGCTTTTAAACGTCGCCCCAACACGACGCTCTTTGTTGCCTTCAAATCAAATGACATAATGTAGAAAACATTAGGAGGACATTCTTTTAAAGGATATATTGTTGAGGTTGATATGTTGACGTCATAGGATATAATTTCACATAATTTAGTTAGATCAAAATTAAATAAAAACCTTATGAAAATGGTGACGAGGATATTGGAGTCCGGGCGATTTCGTCTGGCTACCGTTTAAACTTCTATCCAGGTTATAAAATGAACTTATTATGAAACTTATTAGAACGCTGTGTGGTCCCCGGCAGAGTAGAATAGGCCACCCTCACTCTTACCGAGGTGTCGTAAAAGGCGACTAAGGTAAAGCTGCTGGCATGATCATCAGCACCCAGAGAAGGAAAACTCTGCTTTTATATCAAAACCCTCGCCAACCCGTCTGCCAGGCGTGGTGAGTATGGCAATTACCCCTCATGTGATTGAGGGAGGCCCGTGCCCCAGCAGTGGGGACTTAAATGGGCTGACGATGACTATGACGATGACGATGACTGCCGCCTGACATTTGCAACTGAATCATGGTTACACGTTTCAAAAACTATACGAAATGATATATGGACCTTATTTTTATTTGCAGGTAAATATTTAGGAACCACTGATATACCTTACCTTATCTATAATAACGTGTGATTCCCGGTTGCGACCAAAGCTGTTGCTTTGGAGCTCAGGGTACGCTTAGACCTGATAGATACATGATTTGGGGATTCTGGTAATTCCAATGAAGCAACTGCCGTCTGACCTTGACCTTCGCAGCTCTAACAAGGAACCAGACCAACTGAATCTTGGTTACACGCTTCAAAAACTATCCCAAACGTGCAGATTCCCTCATTAAGTTTTTCCTTACTGCTGAGTTAATGGTAGAAATAGGCACATTTGAAAATCCACAGGTGCACGCTCGGATTTGAACCACGATCCCTGTATGGAAGGCGCTTATCCACTGAGCTACCCACCATTATTAATTTATAAAGTAAGTGGTCTTTATGGTTGAAGCTAATTACGAAAATACAAGTAGGTATTTTACCACAGCGCCAAATGTTAAGTCACCCATACATAACTTTCACCTGTTGTTTGATTCTAATAAAGCGCCTTTTACGGCTTCTGATACTGCTGGCAGTCACCATCAACGTAATTTATGAGTCGGTAAAGAAGAGTAATTCTGCTTATTAATTTCACGCGGGCGCGCTTCAAGGTGTGGCTTCCCGGCTTACATGGCTAAGGTCCTTTAATCACGTTCCATCGCTCCGTCTTCTAAAAAGCGCTATCATTCACCGGCGGCTTATTACCGATCTTTGACGTTCCATTAAAATTTAGTCTGAGAATCCCGGCACGATAATTTCGCGCCGGGACCCTCGGACAATCCTTTATTTTTCTTCCGTCCGAATTTAAATAAGATTCTATTTGGATAAATTTAAAATTCGTAACGTCGCGGTGTAACTGCTGAATTACCCATCAAGTGGGGCTTATCGACTCATTTTCTTTCCCCCTTCTAAAGACGCTTTTTCTTGTTGGCTGTGATAACTGTTCGTGGTTGGGTTTTCGTATTGTTATATGCAGTTGAAACTTGTTTTTTCGCGTTTGCCAGTGTAGTTACGTTAGTGACTAGTAGGGTTAGGCGTGTGTTATCAGTCGGGTAACGTATTGCTGGGCACGCGACCGCCAGCGCTATTTATGCCTTGCGCTGCGATAAAGCTCAGGTAATTATAAGCATAATTCAAGCAATCTTAGGGTTAAAAGCGTGTAACTATTCGAATGTAACAAAGCGTAGTTTAGTACGAAATATAAAAAATTAGGTCATTCAATGCAATATTTTACATTCATTGCGCGCTTGTTAAATCTTATCGATATAAACTACATTATTAAGACTTACTTGTACTTATAGACCCAGAAAACGCCACAAAGGATGTTTATTTTAAATATTTTTTTCGTATGGGAATGACTATTGATAGCAAATTACACTACACCACTTGTTAGTTTGGCAACCAAACAGTAAAAAATCATATTTACCTGTAACTAACTAAGGGCGAACAAAACCATTATTAGAACATGAGTCAATGATTTTAAATATATGTGGGACTTGAGATTGAAAAAAGGATGTCAGGGTCTTCAAGATCTTCTTTATTTTATGAAATCGCAGAGCAAGCCTTTTTGCGTCTTTCGTCGTCTCACACCCACAGGTAACTCAATTATTCCCTCCGTTCACTCGTTCTCTATTCACTCTTACTCCGTTCCATTCTACGCGTCTTCCATTCCGTTTTACTCTCTCATAATCCCACATATATTTTACTATTTGTATGTTTGTTTGTTTGCATTAATCTCGGAATCTACTGAACACATTTTATTATTTATAATTTAATTTTGTTCACTTGTATTTTGAGCGATGTTAGCTCAGTGGATGAAATCGCACCTTCCATACGGGGGATCGTGATTCGAATCCGAACATGGACCTCTGGATCATTCAAACTATGTGCGTAATTCTATCATTATTGGTTACCTCGGTGGTTAGAGAAATTATCGTGTAATTTCGCTTTAACGTGTAACCATGATTGAGTTGGTCTAGTTCCCCTGTTAAAAGGGTTGCGAAGGTCAGACGGCAGTCGCTTCATTGTAATTACCAGACTCTTGAAACCCTGATTCGTGATCTTAGCGTACATTGGGCTCCAATGTGACAGCTTTGGATGCAGCCAGGAATCACACGCTAAGATAAAAATAATAATAAGGAATCATTTATTGACCACAACACATGATTGCATACACATCTTAATCAGGACAAAACATTATTAAGTGCGGCCAACAACGTTCAGCCTCAGCATGTGCTACAACAACCGCTAGGCAGCCGATGCAGTGCTGATTTTCAGACTGTACCTTTGAGCGACGACTCATAATAAAACATGCAAACATAAAAAAAAATTCTGAAAATTAATATTAACAGAAAACGGAACGATACAAAGTAAATCTATTCGTGAATATAAGAATAACAAAACGGATACATACAGGACAAATAAAAGAAAAATAAAAAAATACAAAATGAAAAAGCGGTATTAGGTACATAAATAAACAAAGATGAAGCTGTATGAAGCTCAGAATTTACTAAACACATTCAATTTTTTATAATTTACTTTATTCACGCAAGCGGAGTGTGGACGGAATTTAATGTTTACATGTTACGTATCTAACTGGTTTCATATACCTAATATATTTAACGAGGTGGAAACCGGTAGAATTTATTTAGCTCGAAAGGAAACTAGTCGTTTGTCATTTGTTTCACTCATGTTCCGCCTTCAGTTGTTTCGAATAAAAATGTTGTACCACTGAAGTAAGGACATTATTCCATCGTAAGGCTGGAGTCCGACTTGTAAGTGATGTTGAGTGATTATGAATAATTATTTTCGCTTTCAAGTTTCGTGAATGGTTTCTGATTTAATTTTTATGTGATATGTGACATCAGTAACACCAGTGTTATCACAAGTGCGCTAAACTATTAACTCCCCTAACTTTTAACTAACTAGTATAAACCATAGACTAAGATCTGTAAACTTTGTGCAATAAAGTGTGGATAGATCCCTAGGTTTAGGCCTATGGTCGGAACACCGAAACATATTGTGTGCTGCTTGTAGAATAATTACTTCATTGATTCAGTCAAGAACCGAAACCTGACTGAGTTTGTTGATCAAACTTAACCAGCTGCCAAGGATTTTCGTTTTGACGTCAAGGTAGAATAGTCTCACATGTGTGGCAGTAACCGCATTGCTACGTGGGAAATAAATATCTTGCCATGAGCAACCCACGTAAGTATTTCTAACGCCTTGTTACTGGCTATTTTTAAGCTGTTACCTTCTAAATTACGAAAGCTATTTAAAACTTCCTCGCATTTCTCAACGCCCACAGGTAAGGTTGACTGGCGACTTTATAAATATCTAAGGTTCCTTAAGTACTAAGGCGCTAACAATTGGCTTCTCTGCATAACTATGAGATTCGAAATTCGAATGTAGAAATGAAGAAAGCTTTTGTTTAGCATCTTATATTCCTTTTGTATTTTTATGTCCACCCGAACCACAAAATGGGTAAAGTAGTTTTTTATAAGATAAAGTACTTTATTAAAGTTTGTTTTTCTCTTACATCTTTATCTAAGAGCAAGTTATTTAGCATCGAAGAGGAAAAGAAAGTGTAAATACATTGATCAATGCGACACCGGAAAAAACACGCAATAGTTCTCTGTGTACGTACACCCAACCGTACAACTCCGCGGAAAGCCGTAAATATAAAGGGTGACGTACATTCTCCTCGTAAACTTTTAATTATTAGTATTTGGTACATTTTAGCTAGCGATAACCAAGCTCACGCGACGAAAAGTCCTTTGTTTCAACCAGTCGTTATTCTAAGTGAAAAATTGCACGCTACGTTAAAAAAGTTAACTGGGAATGACCGTTCGCTTTTATCTGTTTTACTATCTGGTACATAACTGTTTTATTTAACTATTTTATAGCTAAAAAAGTTCAAATGGATTTTGCAGGCGCATCCGAACGTATCACAGTAAAAGTGTTTGAAAAAATCAGCGGTTATTTGAAATTGCACGCTCTAAGGATCGGGGTTAAACTTTATAGTAGTAAAATTGTGAAAATAATCGTGTGATTTTGTTTTTATAAATAAGTTATTATAAAATGATGGCGGCAGTTTCAATAAAAGCATGCCAAAGCTAGCTTTCTCGTTTCTTCTTGATTTTTCATTTAAAGAAAAGAGATTTATCCTCATTGTGAAATCATCTTGTAATAGTGATTCTGATATGACATTGAGATGTTATAGAAAATACCGTACACTTTCCTAAAAATAAATAAATAAAATCATCAAACAATTCACACCGATCCGCATGGCTCGGTAAATTCCTGGTTGCGTCTAAAGCTTTAGAGATCAGGAGACCTATTATTGATTTACTCGTATGACTTAGCGTCGTGACGAGCGCACGATTTCTACTGATTTTCCTTCGACATACGAAATTCCGCATTTTTGAATCATTCGTCTGCAACGAGTGACCCCACCCGGCACCCACTCGTTGGTCGAGTGACAAAGCGAGCGGTAGAAGCAACGTCAAAATAGTTGTCAATAGCAAAAGCAAAAACAAAATACTATAAATTTCAAAACTTTGATTGACTTATTTTGACAGGTGACGTTCATAGTTTTTTGTTACAAAAAAGCAAAGATTTTCGTATTCAGCCAATAATCTATGATTTTTGCAACCGTTTGCAATGCGGAAGTTATCGGTTTTTATAAAATTCTGCATGGAAGGGTTAAAATGTTAATTTACCGTATTATATTGGCAACATCGAAATCGAATGATTCAAAAATAGGGAAAATCGGCTTCATGCGACTTAGAAGGCGAATGTGACTTACGTCGCATGCGACGACACTAACTCATACGAGTGAATAAAAAATATGTCTCCAGGGTACGCTCAGACCATCATTCAGGGTTTGAGAAGTCTCGGTAATTATAATGAAGCGACTGCGGTCTGACCTTCGATCCTTTGACAGGAGAACCAGACCAACTGGGTCATGATTAAACGTTTATAATACGGGAACAGAAACTATCTGAAAGGGCAGGTTTCCTCGCGATATTACCTGGTCGCCAAGACAAAAAGCGGTAATGCATTGCACCGGCCATTTGGTGAGTGGTGGTTACTTGTTATCAGACGCGCTGCAGTCTTTAGTTAATTTTTTTTTGTCAATATAAGCAGATTTTTTTTACTTATTTATCATTTTTACAACGATATTTACCATTATAATCTACCAGCACAAAAAACCCACTAAGGTTTAACCATAAGCTATGAAGAGTTTAAAAACCAAATTAAACCGTTCTTCAATATTATTTATCCGACTACATACTTAAATAGTATTGACATAGTATTTTATATATATTCAACTGCGATATGTTTGTCCGAGTGAAAAAGAGGTACCTGAGGCCCAATCGGAGGGAAGGAGAAAGCTAACAGCGCACTTGTGACTTTACTGGTATTTCGGGTGTCCGGCGAAATCGCGACTCTCAAGTCGCGATTACACTAGTACAAAAAAAAAAAACTCTATACAACTTTTACCTCATACAAGGGTTATCTAAGCCTTTGTTTATCATTTCTATTATTTTAATTTTTTTATGTTACGACAGACAAGCATTTGATTTCAATCCAACCTGATGTAAAGTGTGGTGGGCCGATGTAAAGTGTGGTGGGCCATCTATTCACTCTTGCCATAAAGAGGCCGAGGTTATATTGTTCAGGATATAATACATCCGAGCAACGGATGGCTATATCTTCAACCATAATAACCTTCTTCAACCGATTACGGCTACGGCGGCCAATCTCAGCGATCATCCAAGTTAAGCAGGATATTTTATAGTGCTTCAAGTGTGTGCGCAAACACAAGTGCACTCCCTATTCCCTCCCTACTGAGGGTAAGCCTCAAATTCCGATGGGACACCAATGTGACACGACCGGAGAGGGATCGGGCGCAGGAGGATCTATTTATATTTTTGAAATCAATAATTGGCCGTCCTCAAACTGTTTTTTCACATGCTACCTTTTAGAAAGCGCGTTAATTAGATAATAAAAGTTTACTCCAACGCGCTTTATTATAAATAGGGTCCTTAAAATCCCACGTCGACAGCCAATATGGTGGCCAGACGTCCGGATAAAGCCGGACTAAGTTGGACTTTTTAGATGATTGTCTAGCCAAATGAAATGCCTTTTTATTGATATAACACACGAGTAGTTTGATAAATAAAGCGATTGCCGCCGCCCATAAATACTCGAAACACCAATGGAGTTACAATTACACCTACGGTAAAAAGATCTGGCCTGTACAGATTATACACCGTTATTTTTTTATCGTTTACAGCCCAAGAACCTCATTATTGCCTTGTGGATATTCCATTTTGTATGGAACAAGTGACTTTTTTTTCGCTAATTTCGTTGATCTAATGGACTGCATCTACGAAACCTATATATGAGGTTTTCGGGATGTAAACAATAAAAAAGTTACGGCGATAGAGTGGAAAAAATTTGGAGGGTAAGGGGGGGGGGGGGGGATATATTCTACTTTTCAGTACAGACATTCCAGGCGCCACGTAAAAAATGTTTTTATGCTAGAGGCGACAATCAAGGAAGCGGGTCACTTGATGGAAAGTTATTGACGCCACTCATGAACATCCGAGAAATCAGAGAGATAGCTGTTATGCTGTTATGATTTCATAACAATAACAAAATCAAGGGTGTCAGGATTTTTTATTCTCATATCTCGTTAAACTGGTATATTCGTCCAGTTTTTCGTTTCCAAAGCCTGGTAACCCTTCCTGCAAATAAAGCGTTCGAGCTCTCGTTTTCATGCTAATGTCTTGGGACACGCAAAGGCAAATACGCCGCAACGCCGACGCACGGAATAACAATATAAATCAGTTTTAAAATAAAAGTAAAACAACCGTTTTCTTGAAAATAAAGTTGAAAACGACTAATTGAGGGTAAGGATTTGAGTGTGTTGGGTTCCGTTATGTTTACTTCGTTACTTTTTTAATTGGGCTCGATCCGACTAATCTCTACCCGTGGATGAATCTATGGCATAATGGCATATTTTTATAGAATGAGAGCGCTATACCGTAGATTTTCACCCAGAGAACCCACAGAATGAGAACTCTGCATTTATATCAAAACCCTCGCCAACCCGTCTGCCAAGCGTGGTAAGTATGGCAATTACCCCTCACGTGACTGAGGGAGGCCCTTGCCCCAGCAGTGGGGACTTACATGGGCTGATGATGATGATACCGCGTAGATTTAATATCGGAATAAGATTGGTCGAATCAGCACAGCATATTTTTTTCTTGTTATTGAGCTCAAAAGTGCTAGTGAAGTTTTAGTATTCTCTGGTATCTGTATTTGGCTCAACAAGAATAAATTTTAACTATAGTCCGTAAAATGTAGCTTGATTAGAATGACAGCTATGGTTCTCACATAAAAATGGGGTTATGTTGCTCCTATTTTAAAATACGGCATAATATTTTGGGGTAATTCCACAGAAAAGATGATGGTATTCAGAGCGCAGAAACCACTAGTTGTAAACCGTATTTTCTAATATGTAGATACTTACTTTGCCTTGCATTTATATATATGAATCAGTGTTATTCGCCAGAAAAAATATAACCCAATTCAAGCTACTCCAAAACAAAAGATATAATTATGAAATACGGTTACCTCCAAACAAGACTGCATTATTTAATAACGGCATATTTTGCATGGCACCTAGGCTATATAACCACTTGCCTAAATGTATTTTACATTCTAAAGACATTATGTCATTCAAACAAAAGGTTAAAAGGATCCTACTAGAAAAGACCTACTACAGTGTTAATGACTACTTATCTGATAAAACGTTATAAAATTGAATATTGTGACATTAAAATAATGATCTAATTTAATTTATCCCAATGGTATTTGAAATATAATTTAATTTAATTTGTTATATTGTGACCTATTTATAAACTGCTGAATGTATCCCATATAGTGTAGCGTAATCAATTCAATTTAATTTACTAATTCCTAATAATAAACATTGGCCCAATATTGCATGCCGTCCTTTGGCCAAATATGGCGAACCACTGTACAAAACTTAACAGCTTTTATACCTACCCATATTTTGCAAATAAAGAATTCGTATTTAAAAATGATCTTTAGATCTATAGTAATAAAAATCTATGGAATGAAAGTTGGTCAAATGATAAACCTTATGTTTATAGAAATAAAGATCAAGTGATAGCTGTCATTCTAGTCAAGCTATATTTTACGGTGTATACCTACTAGAATGAAGGATTATCCGCTTTAGGTAGCTCCTAAAAATCAAAATGTTCACGTCATTGATGTGTAAAAACCGAAACCTAACGCCCTATCTAATAGTCTTCCTCCTCCCCCTCGTTTCCTTTGAAGCTGACCCTTTGTGTCCAAATTAGACAATGGGGTTCCATTACAAAGAACCCTAAACTTCCACTTTCTATAAAAACATGAGACTGCGACATAAAGCTACGCCGGAGCACTGCTACGAATGCTACGATAAATCGTAGCCGCGTGCTCATACCGCTACGAGATTTAACTGTTATCGGACATTAAAATAGTAATAACAGTGAACTAATAGCCATTTAGACATTTATGATGCGGGAATAGAAAATAAACTAAACCCTAATCTTGGTTATAAATGTCCAATAAAATAATACGTCTATATCTTTTGACAACATTAAGAATAATTTTATAATTAGAATTGCTAAGCCTATTCAATTTTTACATTGTGTTGATTGTTATTTTAAGATTTCACTGCTTTTTAGTTTATTGCAAGCATCCTGTCTTAAAAACACATATTATGAAATCCGAAAATGTTGTGTTTGGGTATATGAGTATACTTAGGTACCCGAAATTCAATATTATTATCCATACAGGCAAGTAAATGCACACCTACTGGCCTATGAGTATTGTATCATACCTAATTCATCTGCATTTGTTTTGTATGAGCAGGCCCAAAATGTTTATATAACAAAATCAATCACAAATTGTACGTATTCGTTTTATATACAAAGTAAACAAACTCATTCCTAAAGTTTTTCTTGTGTAATCAAAATTAAGAGAGTCTTAGTATACTCTTGCGGAAAGAAGGTGGCGGTGTTATTCTTAAATAAGACTTCAATGTTCGGTAATGAATATTTACGAGCCCTCCGACGCACCCTCGTCATGACGCACGCCCGATATTATAGGGCATGAGTGCTGTGGGGTGATCCGTGGTCCTAGGTGAACATCACTCTCGCGATGTAAAATACTGGTGTTGCTCGCGATGAGCACTAAAGTGTAACTGCCAATAGTTCCACATTCTCAGAGATTTGCGCCTGCAGCAAAAACTGAGTCCCTCAAGATTATGAACTAATTGTCGCGCCCTGAAAAATATTGAGGCTATATCACATGTCATTGTCTTAGTTTCAAACTAAGGTTATCCTCGGCATCACAAACTTCCAGACCAATTAATTCTGTAAGACTTTATATTATACATCGAATCTGAATCCGCCGCGTGTTTTTTGATCAGCATTCTATAAAGTTGCTTGACAATGTGAACACACTAGCACTACTCTTTTGGATGTGGCAGCAAGCTGCAACTTAAATTGTCCACGCGATTAGCTGTAATAAGAAGTGGCATTATGTAAGGATCATTTTGACGTTTACTTCGCAGTAGAACTCCGATTCTTAAATTATTTAAGTATTATCTTAAGTGAAGTCATGTGCTAGCAATTTTTTTTTGAATTTCACAGTATCGACATGTTGTTTCATCAACAGTTTTGTGTTGGTGTTTGAACTGAACCAGAAAACAAATTAATATCGAGGAATATGATAGAAACGCAACGCATAGCCGCAAAATATCAAATCGGTTTTTGGTTATGCTACTGTGATTACTATGGCGCACCTTTTTTTTTAAATTGATGATCGGTTTACTCTTGGCTTTACACTGAACTATAGAGTTGAGAAGAAACCTACCATGGAGCGAGCTTACCTAGTAGCCTATTCACTCTAGCTTTAAACATATTGGGACCTGCCTTTTTAAATGCCTTATTCTTGAAGGACGTAATACTATACTCCGTAAAACATAGCTTGAGTAGAATGATAGCGTTCACTTGACCTTTATTTCAATAGATATAAGCATTATAATTTTAACTAAATTCCATACATTTTATTACTGTAGACCTAAAGATAATTTTTCTGTGATACCAATAGCTGTCATTCTAATCAAGCTACATTTAGAGTAGGTTATAGAGTTGGCGACGTTGACGTTATAAGGCGTTGCGTTGCTATTTGTCGTAGCCCGTCGCTCTCCTAGGACAAGATGAGGGAGATCCTAGGTCCCGGGCTCCCGTTTACGCTATTTGTCCCCAAATGCAATACATCGATAAACGCTCTCGTAACTTTCTCGCCCTATTTCATTGGGGATCGACATTGTTTGCAAATAAAACTTCTGCCAAGTTGTGTAATCAAACGTATTTTGTAGCTTTCTCATGTATATTTTTCATATCATCTGATCTTTTTATTGTATTTTTTTTCTTTAAATTTGGTGTTAAGTTTCTTCAATCCCGTTTGGTTTTTTTTGAGTAAAGTTTTTGCGCACTACCTTATGATATCACCCTTTTACATACGTGATTTTTTGCACAGATATTTTGGTCCTTTTCAATCATTTTTTTTTTGGCTAAATGACCAAAATATCTGCCAAAATAATATACAAGCCATGGGGCTTGTATACTATTTTGTCCTATAATTTTAAAAACTTTAACAAAAGCAAAAGAGATTTTGATAAAATAAAATTGATTCTAGCATTTTTCTTCAATTCTCATACTTCAGGGTATCAAAGAAAAGTAAAATATTATAATATAGCACTGCATAGTGTAAAATAAAAATCCGTTCTAATAACTACTCATCCAACAGTCAACGCCTATTCTAATGGTAAATAGTTAGACCGCCAATTTTCAAAGAATGACTAATATCCTAGGGAATTCAAAATGGCGTATTCATTGTCACAGCTGTTTTTGATTTTTGACATTACCTGTATAAACCTACTATCCCGGTGACATAATCATAAACCACATAACAATACATATTATTGTTTTTTGCCGGTTTATAATGTTATTCATTCATTCACTTATAAAACAACGTAAAGCAATACCGACTTTGGATGAACAGGATTTCAAGTTTATTACGAAAATAGAATAACGAAGTAAATTACCACGCGGATAGTTATTCTCTTATCTGTAATGTTAGTCGAATTATTCATATAAATTACACAGAGAAGGACAGCACATAAATGTGAATGAATATCTGCTAATCGTAGGCGATAGAGCGGCAAATATGTATCCCAGTCTTGTGCAGTCCGCATCCAATATACATCTCATCATCTGACAATCAGGCAATCTAATTCCCTACCCATCATTAAAACCCAAATTAAATCACATTTCCTGAACCCTTGAGTACACTGTTCCTACTTCCTCCCCTGATTAAAATTATTCTTCTGCTTTGAGAGCCATTGTTATTATTTTAGTTGCTATATTTATCTATATTTAAACATATATTATGTACCCGAATTAGTGTATTCATATTTTATATATGTATTTGTATTTAAACTTTTTGTGTTAGTATATAAATATAAGGATTGCACCGCCCTACACCTTTATCAAGTGTCCTTTACCCAAAGGTTGCTTGGAAGAGATCGCTCATATTGATAAGGCCGCCTTAGTTGTATACATCCTTTAATACCTAGTTTTTAAGTTTTCATAATTTATTTTGAGTGCAATAAAAGTATTCATTCATCATTCTAAAATCGTCAGTATCACGTTTTTAGGACGTCCATCTCCCTAGATGGCGACCACTCCGTTCTAATACGAAATACTCTCAAATAAAAGGTAGTGACAGACAAACTACCCCCATTAGTGCCTTAGCATTAACCCTCAATAGTCAACGGATACGGAACATAGATTCGCCAGGACCCTCGGTAAATAACTTCAATTGTGATGTTTTCTTTGCTAATGTCGCCGTCCCACTGCGGGTAATGTACCCGGCCATTAAAAGGACATAAATACACAATCGTCTCTATAAACGTCACAGTGCTTCGTAGTTTGCCGTTGTAAATAAAGTGCACTCTGCAAACTACAATGTTAGGTTTTATTATCTGTAGTTTGCTTTAGTGCTGGCGGAGAAAAATTTAATTAGAGAAATAGAACGTTTAAATATGGAGTTTGAAATTGGAATTTCAGACTTTTGGTCCTTTTTGGCCATTTTTTGCACATGCAATTTATATTGTTTGGTTTTTATATCAGGTAGATACAAGTCGATTTGTAGCCAAAAGCCTATACTTACAGTATAGGCTTTTCAAATTAGTTTAGAGTTATTATTCACTAGTTCACTAATTAGACCTATTTTCCAATAACTAAACCCACTAATTACTCCACAATTTCCCTAAATTTAGGCCGTTCAAACGTCGTAATCTACTTTTATTATAACCGGCTTCCCAAACGCTCCAATATCTGGTAATTACATTAATCAACGCATATGCTGTTAATTTGGATTTGGGTCAGAGAAATCAAGCGCAAAATACGTCACCAGTCATTTTATCAATTAATGAGGGTACCCGGCTTCGGCGACGGACCATTACAATCTAGTGCGAACATAAATTGTGATAGAGGCCGCTTCGGGGCTTGTTTAATTTCACGACTGAATAAATCCAAATGTTATACCGCTGGGCCCGCGCGCGGCGGCATTGACATTTCATCTGCGCCATCTATAAAATTTGCCCGCTCGAAATTACGGGCTGGGATGATGAACGATGACTTGGGATCTGCATTGCGTCTCTGTTAGCTGAGATGAGAAAGGGTGAGACTCTTTTGTTTCTAATATTAACTATACCCTCTTTTAGGCTTGTTTTCCAATGATGTTTTTATGGTTTTTAAATGTCATGTGAGAATAATTGAACATCTTTATTAGCAACTGTCGAAGTCAGTTACTGAATCTGTGCACTGAATAAAACATCGCTGTTTAGCGTTTTACTGATTATTACGAGTAGATTCTACCTAATTTTAATTTGAAAAAAAAATACAATTCAATTATTCTTACATTAAAATCACTTCGCGGCATTTTACTTGATAATTAAACAATAGTAAATATGTATTGAACGCCCTGTTGGTCTAGTGGTTTAAGTACCGGGCCGTGATCTCAAAGTCCTAGTTCGATTCCCGGGTCGAACGAAAAGTATGTTTCGAATTTTTCGGATTGTTATCACCAATCCGCATTTGGCAAGCGTGGTGATTAAGCCTAATCTCATCATAGTAGCGATAACATGTTTTCTGTGATGGAGGCCTTTGCCCTGCCGTGGGACTGTATATAGGCTAAGATAAGAATATAATGTCAGTAAATTTTATTACTTTGTTCTAGACACTAAGTATTTTTATAAGCTAATTTTAGTAATAAAATAGTTGATTCATACATACTTATAGTTAAAACAAGTAGTGCCTTGCTACACCCTTACAGGGTGCATGTTACCGACCTATAACTTGCTAGTCATAAAAAGTTTAATGTACTGCATTAGTTTTAAGACTGCAATTGTAACATGTATGCAATTCAATAAAATAAATAAATAAATAAAATAGAAAAAAATGTTTAATGTTAGTTTTTATTTGATTTTTTAAATAATTTGAAAAAATATCATCAGATTGGTCAGGTGCCCTGTTCACTGTCATTTGAGTAACATTATCTTTTTATTTATTTAAAACTTTTACACACAAAGTTTGCTTAGGAGAACTTAATGCATAGAGGCATTCTCTAAATCAAGCAGAAAGTGCAATAGTGCAGGATTAATAATATCAGACTAAAACGTGATACCTAACACTAAGTGCTGTTTGTTCTACGTGCAGTTTGCACAGCAAAACCTTTACCTGCATCCATATTTCTCTTGCTCTCAATGTTAAAAAGTAACTACCAATTCAATTCCGTGACAATTTCGGGGCTAATTTAACGTAAGGGAGCGTGGTCACTGAGACCATATTTGGTCTATTGTGACCTCCGCCCCCACTAATACCACTTATATAAAATAGCTAAAAATAAAGAATGCTTACATTTTAAAAACCAAGTTTGATTAAAACAGAATATAATTAGGATTTCAAGAATACTTTAAAAGTCGCGATAGCCGTCGGCCAATTAGGCTTTTCAAGAGCTCTGTTTTCAAACTCCTAGCTTGGCTTTCCAGTTTCTTTTTCCTCCGAAAGGTTGCTCTTGTTAGTGGTGGTTCTATAAATTGGATAGCATAGTAAGTGCTACTGCAGTCTGTACAAAAATACGAAACTCATTCATTCAAAAATAATGTGCTTCCATCAAAACTTGCCTCATTGGTGAAATGACTGCGTTGGAAAGTTGAGGAAAACATCGTTGCACAAGTACTGATGAAAATATGAAATATTTATTTTAATTTTTGCAGTAGAAAAACGAGTAGAAGAGTTGATGAAAACAGCTATCTAACTAAAAACATCAAAAAAATTACTTTGACAAAAGGTTATGCAAATTTTTTACAGAGCTTTGTATGGCATGATTCGTAATTAATTGAGGATAGGTGCTTAAATCTATTAAAGAAATTAGTTTTTATATGTACATAAAAAACGTTAATAATGATTAAGATGAATAAAAGGGAATAATAGAGATCAAAAATATTATAAGTATTCACGTTACATTCCATACTTTGTGATTTGAGCTTTAAATTTCAGTCTGTTTTAAACAAGATTCACATCCGTTGTTGCAAATTAAAATAACAAGAATCACTATAAAGCAATATATATAGCCGTGTGGTCCCCGGCAGAGTAGAATAGGCCACCCTCACTTACCGAGGTGGCGTAAAAGGCGACTAAGGTAAAGCTGCTGGCAAGAT
The DNA here is from genome assembly GCA_019059595.1 of Marasmia exigua. Taxonomy (NCBI): domain Eukaryota; kingdom Metazoa; phylum Arthropoda; class Insecta; order Lepidoptera; family Crambidae; genus Marasmia; species Marasmia exigua. Next base: position 26,786,277 of record CM032465.1, on the reverse strand, counting down.
CATCGGCACCCAGAGAAGGAAAACTCTGCATTTATATCAAAACCCTCGCCAACCCGTCTGCCAAGCGTGGTGAGTATGGCAATTACCCCTCATGTGATTGAGGGAGGCCCGTGCCCCAGCAGTGGGGACTTAAAAGGGCTGATGATGACTATAAAGCAAGCCAAAACGAACCATGCACGGTATTGCTCCACGTATTGGAGAAACACATTAAATTGATATTGAAAATACACAGAATAAATACCTATCACACATCATCAGCGGGGGCTATTTTCTCGCGTTAGACATTAAGTCACTCTAAAATATATTCAATACATAAATAGCATGCCTGTTATTAAAATTGTTACTAAAAAATATATATCAAAAGGCCAAGCACTTTATTCGCGTCATTATTTCTCTGTTGTAACATTTTGAGAACATGCTTATTTTATTTTGTTTTAACAATGTCTAATTCACCTAAAAAAAATCATTGAAGGTGTGATATTGATTACACGTCTGTAAAGCCCAAATTAATGCAAATAAGTAGGTTGCATTCAACACCTTGCACCCTTGCATAAACTTATATTTCTACATTAATTCGTCCGCGATATTACTAACAGAACGCCCTGATGGTCTAGTGGGTTAAGTACCGGGCCGTGATCTCGGGGTCCTGGGTTCGATTCCCGCGTCGAGCGAAAAGTATGTTTCGAATTTTTCAATTATTATTATTATTATTATTATGTTTGTCAGTTGTTCCATAACCACGGGCAATTATGTCCCGGACTTTTGGAAGGCGTGCGTGGGGCCGAAGCCAACACGTAGAGGCCCGTTCAATTGACAGTTTTACTATAATGTGATGTGACACCAGCCGGCGACTGTCCCTGTATACACTACAGAAGTGTAGCCAAGGACAGTCCCCGGTTGGCATAAGACTATTGAAAATAAATGAAAACAAAATGAACTGGGCTATTGGGTTGAGGTGTTAGTGGACCGGTTAACTGGTACTATGGAGAGACTATGGCACCTGCCCGATCAATGATAAAAATCACGAAAAAATGGGCAGGTGGTGACTCGCCACTCACTAGATGGGCCCCCTATAATAAGCTACCAGGAAGCCATGCAAAAGCTAGCTACCAGATATAGCAAGGCGGGCAACATTGGTGTGAGCAGCTCAGGGTGCCGAGAGGTGTACACCGCTTTCTACCCAGTGTCTGTGGTGACAGACACTGTGCCAACTCGCGACTTATGCATCTTTCACTTCCACCCTGCGAGCATATAGTTCTGACATCCCACTCTGGCCGGCTGGTGAAGGCAAGCCAGAGGTGAAAGTCCTGCAGCCCCTGCTGGGGTCTACCCCAGCCGGCCAGTAAAGGCAAGCCGGGGAGAGGGGCTTGATCGACTCTCGGGGATATGGGACCCAAGGGACGTCACTTCCCATTCAGCGCGCCACAACGCTGCCCTGGGGAGACTAACTGCACTGGTGAGAGTTGTTGCTCTTAAGCAAGAGCACCAACTCTCGCCAGCGGGCGATTATTATTATTATTATTATACCCTTATTTATACCATTAGCACAGCGGTGAAAGAAAATATCGCGAGGAAACGTCTCGGATAGTTTCTCAAAAATTATGTACCTATACATACAGTATTTAAAAGAATGATATTGAATGTGTAACCGAGATCCTGTTGGTCTAGTTCCAAGACCAGAAGCAATAGCTTTGGGCGCAACTGGGAATTACACTAAGATGAGGAGGGGATCCGAAATCGAATCCGAAATGAGGTGCCCCGGCAGAGAACCAAAGTCATCGACATTGCTCACCGGATTAGCAAGCTTAAGTGGCAGTGGGCTGGCCATATTAGCCGCAGAACTGACAACCGATGGGGTAAACGAGTTCTAGAGTAGGTGACCGCGTCTTGGCAAATGTAATGTAGGGCGCCCTCTGGCTAGGTGGGGGGACGATCTGCGCAGGATGGCTGGCAAGAGCTGTATGCGAGAAGCCATGGATGATAGATCACGGTGGCGAACAATTGGAGAGGCTTACGTCCAGCAGTGGACTGCGATAGGCTGATGATGAGGAGGGGAACAAAGTATGTAAACTAGCCTGTTTTATTATTTTCACAATATAATTTTATTGAGACCGAGTTACTCGTTATTGGAGCCGGGTTACTCGGCCGAGTACCGAGTATCAAAGAAGTGCCGAGTACACCGAGTATCGAGTAGTAATAATAATACATTCCAACCGATTACGGCTACGGCGGCTAATCTCAACGATCAGCCACGTACGCAGGATATATTATAGTGCTCAAGTGTGAGCGCAAACACAAGTGCACTCTTTATTCACCAGGGTGACACGACCGGAGAGGGATTAGGCGCAGGACCAACGGTTTAACGTGCTTTCTGAGGCACGGAACTGGAACCGGAACAGACCGACTGGTAACAGAGTACTCAGTCCATCTCTAATAAATATAATGTATTGAAAATACTGCAAGAAACTAGCTACATTTTCCATTCGATTCCGAGTGCAATACGACCGACACAATATCACTATATTGAAGAGTGAACAAACTGAATCGCGGGTGCAACAACACACGACTTATTGAATATTTGCTTTGGGCCGTCGGTACTCCTGCTTTATTGAACGTATTCAAATATGTACCCACACTTGATTACTCTTCTCACTATTTGTTTTTGAATATTTTTAACTGAGGTGAAAGTTATGTTTACAACCCATCTCCGTAAATACATATTTATGTGATAGAGAGCAAACGAGTTCACGAATAACTGATAGTAAGCGATTACCACTACCTATGAACACCAGGAGAATGAAAAGTGCACTGCCTGTAATTTTTTCTTCTTTCTTCTGTCAAATAATTTTACAATTATTCATTACATAGTTATAATTTTTTAGTCTCAATTTATTAATATCTTTAATTTTAAAAACATAAATCGAATATTGAAATAGGTCAACACAGTGCTTCAGTTTAGATGTTATTTTACTTTTCATGCTAAACGCATGTATAGTACAAAGAATAACAGAAGTTATACAATTCTTTAGAACTTAAGCCCTTTTGAGAGCAGCTTTATCCATCTTGAGATTTTCAGAGCTACATCGATCTCGAGGTTTTAGAATTTTTGATTTCAAGGCTCAAACTATGTTTTGAGTTCTTTTTGAAAGCCCTAACTCCTTTGAAGCCAAGAGGCGTTGCTCAGATAGCTTGCTCGAGTGTCTACAAGCCTACCAAGCTCATTAATTCCTACTGATCCAACTTAAAGCTTCAAATGTGGAAATTCACGTGTTGTAGTTAAATCACTAGCAAACTTTTGACTCCAGTAGCACTACAATGTCTAAACTCCATTACAGCAGCGTACAGAGCACCCAGCAAAGTGCTGGGCGCGCATATGCTTAGCTCTTACCCGGCAAAGTATTATACAACAACCGGTGCTAATTATGAAGAGCAATGGGCTCGCGTGCAGGCCACTGCAATTATGCTAATCTTATTAGTCAATCCACTTCGCCAGTGCAGTTTTATGTAGGTGCAGGTTTTGCTAAAAACGCGCTTTTGTAACTAGGGCTGCAGCTGTAAGCAGTATCATATTTCTGAGGAGCTTAGCGTTTTTACCATGAACGCACATTGTATATCATCATCAACATCATCTTAAGCCGTTTTTAACCAATTTGGTGTAGGACTCTTTCAATCTTCTCCATTCTATTCTATTTTGAGCAGTTAAGAGAGAGAGAGAGAGAGATAAGAAATCATTTATTCGACACTTAACTTGAAGTCCGGTTGTGCCCGCCAATCTTTGCTTTGTTGTTTCTCCATCTCATTTATATCACTGTGCCTTTTTAAGCGTCTGAGAACCTTCTCGAAGGCATTATAATGATGCAAACTTTTTGCTTCAAGGATCATAGGGTCTAGTGTCAAAGAGATCACTTTTCCGTACACATAAATTGTGGTCAACTCATTAATTTACCATGCCATACAATGGCATGGTAAATTTTCAACGGTGTATATCTTATTGTAAAAGCCCGTACTACGGTATATCGTAATCATCGTCATCGTCAGCCCATTTAAGTCCCCACTGCTGGGGCACGGGCCTCCCTCAATCACATGAGGGGTAATTGCCATACTCACCACGCTTGGCAGACGGGTTGGCGTAGGTTTTGATATAAATGCAGAGTTTTCCTTCTCTGGGTGCTGATGATCATGCCAGCAGCTTTACCTTAGTCGCCTTTTACGACACCTCGGTAAGATTTGTTTTGATTTGATTGTTCGGGTTTTTACATGATTTTTTTTACTTAGACCACATTGTCTCTCTGCTGGCATTTAATGTAATATAGTAATAATTGTGTAATATTTTTTAGTTTTGTACAGAGATTTGCTTGACAAATATAATAATAAAATAATATACAACTACTCCCGAAGTAGTTGTATATTATTTTATTTTTGTGTGTGGTGTAGATACCCTATATGAAAGACGAGTCTAAAAGACATAATGTTTCTGCGATAAATTTTGTTTTTAGTACTGAATATATCGATAGGTGGAATAAAATAGTCGTTTTTCAAATTATGTTTTTAATCCAGATGAAGTTGTTTCTTATAGGTACTAAGGATATCTATTACGACAGACGTGTAAGACGTATAGTTTCTTAAAGAAATTTTATCGTTAGTATTATTATCGTCCAATCGATAGTCATGATTGGTAGAAAAAAAGGCATTTCTTTTTCCGGTTTTTCCGGTGCAATATAAACACAATCCAAAATAAAACATGCAGTTTGTTTTTTTTTAAATAAAGCGAAGTATCCTTAGAACAAAATGCTAACTTAAGGATTTCAGATACTTTCCCTTCACGTCCCTTGCTCGTGGGATGCCCTGTATATCAAACAAGTATTTAGTCATCAATAGATTCCCTATTCAACCTGTTATTCGATTTCAAAAAACGAAGCAGTACGATTTAGACTAAAAAAACATTACAATTCATAAAAAAAATTATACCAACAAATCCAACCCTGTTCTTTAATTTAAAATTGTAACAGTAGCGTGCTTTCCAACATAAACAGGCATAAAAGGGTTAGGTGCTTACAGTATATTAACACAATACTATTAATGATATTTTTTTTTTTATTTGATAGAATAGCCACTGCGACCAGTAGATGATCTATTGTGGCAGCCCCGTAACCTATTACAGCACCTCATGTAGCTCCAGTTCCAGGATAAACCCGAGAATGGAGCTGATGGGGAGCTCTTGATCTCGTCAGCTGAGATCATGTGTGCTCCCAGGTGCCGGCTTCTGCAGCGGTGCAGCGCTATGCACTCGCCGAGGACGTGGATAATCGTTTCCTCGTCCTCGCGACAGAACCTGCAGATTTTGGTATCTGTAAGGCCCATGTTGTGCAGGTGCTTATTTAATTTGCAGTGCCCTGTGAGGGTCCGAGTGAGTGCCCTAACATGTCCTCTACTCAGTTTTGTTATTTCTACAGCTCGTCTCTGATCGAACGCCTGTATCAATGCCTTAGACTGTTCTAGTCGAGGTAGTCTTTTCCAGAATTCAGTGCTTTGTTTTTTCTCCCACTTTTTTAACTCGAACCTGACCATGCATGCTGGAACGCCACTTATTGGTTCCGGTCCGAGTAGTGGGCTCTCTGCCCCGGCCTTTGCTAGCACGTCAGCGACTTCGTTGCCTCTGATATTACAGTGTCCCGGTACCCAAATCAGATTTACAATGTTGGCATTGCCAAGCTGGTTTAGGAGCAGGACGCACTCGCTAGTGAGTTTGGAGTCAAGTTCACAGGATGTTAACGCCTTGAGGGCAGCTTGACTATCTGAGAAGATAAATATCTTCTTATTCTGGAGATTCATTTGTAGACTCTCTTGGACACAGCCAATTATTGCGAAGACTTCCGCTTGGTACACTGTGGTATAGCGACCCAGGTTAGCGAATTTGCGTATTCCGCAGCGATCATTACAAAATCCCGCCCCGGATATGCCCTGCTTCCTGGAGCCATCTGTATACCAAACGATGTCATTCTGCTTCACATTTCCGGGAGTTCCAGCCTCCCAGTCTTGTCTACTTGGTAACAAGACTGTAAACCGCTTATCGAAGCGGTGTTCACGGACCATGGAGTCAGAGGGCATATCCATGACCGGAATTTTCATTAGTTCATTGTAGAGGTTTCTCATGACCCTAGAATGCCATCTCGTCCTCCCTCTGGTTTTCGCTCTCGTGATAGCCATCCTTGCTTCCATCTGCACGTGAATGTGCAGAGGTGGAATGTTCAGGAGGGCATCCAGTGCTGCAGAGGGAGAGGACGAAAGCACGCCAGTGGCTATAAGGCAGGCTGTTCTTTGAACTTTGCTGAGGTTCTCTACGCAGTTAAGTTGGTGCGTCTTCTTATACCACACACAGCAGCCATAAGTGACGATCGGCCTCACTATGGTTTTATAAATCCAGAGTGCGGCCATGGGCCGTAGCCCCCATTTTAGCCCCACCAACCTACTGCTTGCCCCCATCGCAATTTTTGCCTTTCTAGTGATGTAGTCGAGATGCTTGTTCCATGTTAGTTTTTGGTCTAAAAAGACTCCGAGATATTTGACCTCGTTGGACAAGCATAGCTTCGTACCAAGAAGTGTTGGGGTGTGTAGCGCCTCTAGTTTCCTTCTTTTGGTAAACGGGATTAAGACCGTCTTACGTGCATTGACTGTTAGCACGTGTCTCGTGCACCAGTTTTCTACTATTCGTAGGGCCCTTTGCATAAGATTGGAAATGGTGCTAGGGCATTTTCCTATGACCATTATTACTATGTCATCTGCGTAACCCTGAGTCAGAAATCTGGCTTCATTGAGCTCGCAGATGAGACTGTCAACAACCAATGACCATTGAAGGGGTGATAGGACTCCGCCCTGTGGACATCCTCTGGTCACTTTATAATGTAGGGTTTTATTCATCAACGTTGTTGTTGCAGTCCGATTTTGTAGCATGGATCCCATCCATCTGGTGGTGGTGTCGTCGATTCCACGATTCACCATGCTACGTGTTATAACATCGAAGTTGGTGTTGTCAAACACCCCTTCGATGTCGAGAAAGGCACAGAGTGCAATTTCTTTGTCTTCTATGGCTTTCTCAATTCTGTCCACCAGGTCAATAAGTCCCGTTCCGTGGACTTGCCTGTTTGGTAGGCATGTTGTCTTGCACTCAGGGGTTTTTCAACGAGGTATGTTGCCCTGATGTGACTGTTCAACACCTTTTCCATCGTTTTTAGTAGAAATGAGGTGAGACTTATCGGTCTGTAGGACTTGGGCTGCGATTTGTCTTTGTCCCCTCCCTTGGGAATGTAAGTGACCCTCGTCCGAGTCCACGCTGATGGCAGATAACTCCAAGCAAAGCTTGCACGGTATAGTTTTATCAGCGTAGAGATGATGATATCTTCGCCCCGCTGCAAAAAAGCCGGGAAGATACCATCGACCCCACCAGATTTATAAGGCTTGAAACTCCTAATGGCCCAACTTATCTGCTGGGGACGAAAAATAACGGAAGCTCTCCTCCAGTCTTCATTCCTCGGTCTCCTGTCCGGAGACTTACTGACCTGGAGTTCTCTTTCGTTATTAATGTACACGGATTCCGGAAAGTGCGTTTGAGCAAGCAGTCTCAGTGTTTCCTCCGGAGATTCTGTGAAAGATCCATCCGCTTTCCTTAGCAGGCCTAGATGGGATTCAGGTGTCTTGGATAGTATTTTGTGGATCCTGGCAGCTTGGGCAGTGTCCTTGATTGACCCGCAGAATTTTTGCCAGGATCTTCTTTTTGCTTTCCTGAGCTCCCTATTGAAACGTGTTAACGCCTTCCTGTAAGCATCCCAGTTCTTGTCTTTTTTTGCCTTTTTTAAATAAGGCACGGGCCTTTTGCCTCAGATGCTCCAGGTTTTTGTTCCACCAAGGCGTGTTTCTGTTGCTCTTAGTGGTCTTAAGAGGACAATTTTCTAGATACGCATTCATTAGGCTCTTGCCTAAGTCCTCTGCTGCGGCTTCCACTTGGTCCACAGTTTTGATGTATTTAAAATCTCCAAGGTATAACCTAAGGGAGTTCCTAAAGCCCTCCCAGTCTGTTCCCTTGGGGTCACGGTAGGTGTTCGGTTCCTTTGTTCCCGAGCATAGTATGTCGTACCTAATGTGGGTGTGGTTGGACATGGACGGCTCATCAGAGACGTGCCAGTTGGTCACTCGGTGTGCGAGATTACCTGAACACCAAGTTATGTCTAGTACTTCCTGCCTGGAACGTGTGGTAAAGGTTGGTTTGCTACCCACGTTAAGAACAAATTGATTATTAGTGAGCAAGTAGTCAAACAGTAACTCACCTCTAGCGTTCGTGTTGGAGCTGCCCCATGATGTGTGGTGGGAGTTGCAGTCGGTACCCACCAGCAGCTGGCTTTCTCTCTCCAGACAGTATTCCACTACCGGCGTCACCTTGTTCACCGGATCCTGGTCCTCACCGGGTAGGTACATGGAGCTGACTATGAATGTCTCCCCACCTTTCCCCCCGGGTAGGTCTATTTACGCTGCAACAGCATCATCTGTACACAGAGAAGGGATCGGGAGGTAATTTATGCCTTTCTTGAAGAGCATGCATGCTCTTGGCCTCACTCCGCAGGTGTTACTTAATATCTTACCTGCCGAGTTTAGCCCCATTACTGTGGTTTTATTCACCCACGGTTCTTGGATCAAGGCGATGTCTAAGTCCCCAGAGAGGAATCTTTGGCAAAGGGCAGCTCAGGCTGCCTTTGAGTGCTGGAGGTTTACTTGTATATTAATGATACTAAAAGAAATAATAATTCTGTTTGCGCAATTAAAGTTTAAAATACTTTTTTACCGACGAAGTACTCATTAAACAGCACATGTATTATTCCGTAAAGAGCACATGCATCTTTTACAGGTTTTAGTAATGTGCTGACGTGTATTTGACATGCAATTTTTATACCTACAATTTTGAATGAACAAAACAACTGATATTTTTATTAGTACCTGTGATATTTATTAAACACTAATGGCCGATTTTTTTCAAGCTTTTTAGTGTCTCATTTTTTGACAGCCCTCCCCCCACTCTCTTCCCCCTTCCACTAATTGTGACCGACATACTAATTGTAAGTACAGTATTGAAAGAATTATCCTTAACTCCTTACCATTGAGGAGTTGACCTTCCATCATCAGCAGAGCCACAAAATAAATACAATCAGTCGTAAATACTGGTGCAGTTTTGAAAAAAGATACAAAAACATTACGTGTGCCTTTAAAATTTAAGGGTTCCCCTCAAGTTTTCCAGGATCCCATCATCAGAACCTGATATCCTTATCATGGTACCAATCCGAGACTACCTACTTTCCAAGTAAAAAAGAATACTCTAAATCAGTTCATAAATGGTGAAGTAATCGGCGAACAAACATAAAAAAAAATACATGTCGTTATTAACCGACTTCAAAAAAAATTTCTGCAAAAAGAAACTGCCCTAAAAAATTATTCAACAGATATTAGGCGCCGACTTCGGTAAAACCTTTTCTCGAGTGTAACGTTATAAAATGTTGCCTATTTGAAGTGTATAAAGTGATAAATATATTATTTTACACTTTTTAGTTCGTGGTTTTTGATGGCGGTTTTTTTATAATAATAAATAATAATTAATATTTCACAACATCACATACATTATTATACACACATAGGTATATATTTTTTTCGCAGAAATCTTTTTTCAAGCTTTTTAGTGTCTCATTTTTTGGCAAAAAAATGAGACACTAAAAAGACCTTTTTAAAATTTGAGGGATTTCATTTTTTAGCAGCATGTCGAATTGAGAACCTCTTTTTTTTAAATCGGATAAAAAAAGGTGTGTCCTGTTTTTTAAAGTCGGTTCAAACACATTTTTGCGACATTTGACCATTGGTTAATTTTTAAACCATTAGTTTATTTTAACGGATCCAAAAAACGGCCCTTATCGTCTTTGTTTGACATGTTTTTTTATGCTAGAGACGATAAACGAGCAAGCGGGTCACCTGATGGTAAGTAATCACCTTCGCCCATTAACATCTGCGAGATCACAGATGCGTTACCGGCCTTTAAGAAATTAGTTCGTTCTTTTTTTGAAGGTCCCTAAGTTACGACCAAGGCGACGAGAAGAGCGAGCTAGATACGGCCAGCGCGAAATAATCACTGCTGAAGCCAAACCGTTTCACAAAACAGAGATACGTAGTAGAATATAAGGACCATTCTACTTGCACGTGAATAAAATCCCAGAGATAAAAGCAGTATTAATATGTAACGTGTGCCTCTTTAAGTTGTAACCGATGACCTGACATGTATTATAAAATTACTTTTATAATTTCGACGTCTTCTTGCTAAATTCTCTAATAAAAATAGATAGGTACAATAGCAGTTCCATTACTTTTTAAAAGTTTCTTATAACATACTAGACTAGATTTGACTTTCGATATTGAAAGCGATTAGACATGCTCCCGTAAGGACAATAACAGCAAAAGTCAAATTGTAAAAGATATAAAAAGACCTCGTAGCGACATAGACATTAAAAGTTGATTGAAATCGTCCTACGACCTATCTCAAATCAACTACAATTTCGATAGAAAACTTCAAACAACAAACATCAAATCAAAGGTGGATCGAACGCCTTAAATAGCTCTAGTGGAAACAAAGAAACAATTTTTTCAATCGGCAAACTTTTACGACACAAAGAGTAAGTACGGATTTACAGCGTAAGCCCGCCTTTCTAACTTAGGAAATTTCACTTAAGAAACAAAAGTACTCTAATAATAAAAGAAGAACAATCATAAAAAGAAAGATGTAAGAAGGCGCTTTTTAATTAAAAAAATGAAAACAAAAAAAAAAAACCCCCTAAAAAAAAAAAAGAAAAAAAATCATCTAAAATAATAAATCAAAATAAAACATAATGACAATAAAAAAATTTATAAAATACTCAAAAAATGAAAAAAAATAAAAAAATGAAAAAAAAATTTGAAAAAAAAAAAAATAAATGAAAAACATAATTACAATGAAAAAAAAAAGCAAAAAAACTGAACTATATTAAAATAATTGGTAATAAAAATAAAAAAAAAAAAAAAAAAAAATGGTGAAAAAAAAAGATATATAAAACAAACTAAGAGTAAATAAATGAAACAAAAAAAAGAAAATAAACAAAATAAAAAAAAAAATGATAAACAAAAAAATGAAAAAAAATGAAAATGGAAAGAAATAAATTAAGAATAAAAAAAAAATGAATTGGAATAGGAAAATAAAAATGAATGAATATTAAAAATTACGTATATAAAAAAAAAAAACTATTTGAAACAAAGACAAAATATGGGAGGTGGTGCCGTATATTGAGTACAGTCGAACTCCTCGGCGTCTTTTCGCCAAAGTTTAAATTATATTGTCTATACAGTTCATATGACGTTTTCTACGAGTAACTTATCCGATTGCCATTGAGACATTGATTAGCGCATATTATCAACAATAGCAAAGCAATAAAAATAGAAAAGTTTAAGTGTATGTACCAAGAACAAATAAATAACACATAATATCAGTAAATGTAGAGACATCATCACATAGGAACTTCGTCTACATCCCAAAATAAGCAGCTTAAGTTCCCACCCACTCCACCCATCACGGCCGTCACCTTGCTACATGTAGGGAACAAGGTGATGTGTGGGACTCAAAGCCTAACTAGAACCACTGGGGTGTCCATCTCCGCGCAATCGCGATCGGAAACCCGTACGGTCTAGTCCCACAGCCGGGACTAGACCGTACTGCTACCGCGCTGGCCGCTTCACACCTATCTGGCGCAATACAGCCCTTCAACGCTGTACGACCTACCAGGACACCCAGTAATGTCGTCCCCCGCGGAGTCGTATGCTGAGCAAGCCACTCCCCAGCAGTGGATACACCCACGTACTCCGAAAGCCCGTTTAGTCGCCTCTTATGACAGGCCGGGAAAACCTTGGCAGTATTCTTAAACGCCCCAAGCCACAGGGCGTAAGTCATACAGTCTAATGCAACACAAAATATAATAGGCCTCCAACAATGTTCTCCACACAGGTCGGTCCTGTGCCGCCCGCATCCAATGGATTCCCTCGATCTTCACCAGATCGTCGGTCCACCTTGTGGGGGGCCTGCCACGGCTGCGACTTCCTGTACGTGGCCTCCACTCGTGGACCTTTCCGCCCCAACGGCCGTCTGTTCTCCTTGCTATGTGTCCCTGCCCATTGCCACTTGAGGCATGCAATCCTTCGGGCTATGTCTGTGACCTTAGTTCTCCCCATTGGTGTACAACCTACCAGATAACCCGGAAACGTCGCCCCCCGCGGAGTCTTATGCTGAGCTAGCCACTCCCCAGCAGTGGGTACGCTCACTTACTCCAAAGGCTCGAGACCAATAATGCGCTACGCGACAAAAGTTAAGGAAAATCACATAAATAATATATTTACTACGGAAAAGCATTTCATTCCTACGAGAAAACATCAATCACACGCACGCATGCAATTAAAATGGCCTAGTAAAATACGGGTAGAGCTATGGTAGCTCAGTGGTTCAGAACGCGCTTTCCTTACAGGGGGACTGGGTTCGATTCAGAGTATGCACCTCTGGATTTTTTAAATATATGTGCGTATAGCTCGGCGGTGAGGGAAAACATCGGCGATTAAAAAGAGTAACTGGCGAGTTTCTTGCCGGATCTTCTCGACCAGAAACAACTTTCCGAGCCGGTGGTAGAAACGCATTATGTTTATTTATTTCTTTAGTATATTTTATGTATCAACATATATATGTATTAACATGTAAATTATACATAAGTACTTATAAATAGTTTTAAGTCATTCAAATGTATGACGATTTGTAAGTGCTGTGTACAAGCCTATGCAAATAAAGAATTATTTGATTAATTGATCGTGAGAAAACCTGCACGTCTCAGGTAGCTTCTGAAACGTGTACCCTTGAACCCTGGTCTGGTGCTACAGTTAATGAGTTGCAAAAGTCAGACGGCAGTTACTTCATTATAATTACCAGATTCACCAAAACAAGAATAAGATGGCATAAATTTCCTGGGGTATTTAAAACTTTTTCCAATATTCATACCAGAATCTATAATAATACAACCAGAACAGTTTCCCGATCTTATTACTGCATCAATAGAATTTATCCTCGATATATTCAATCATTTCTATACATCCGAAAAGGTTTAAGCAGCCTTTCGTGTAATTCCGAATAAATACATAGGAAATAATATCGCAACGAAAGCGAAGGATTAACGATAACTTGCAACAAGAAAAACGTATTACGAAAAGGATTAAATATGTGATTGATTGATTTTCCTTACACTCCATTACCGTGGGAGAGTCACGCTTTGACATGAATGGGCCGTCTCGACCGGAGTGATACCACAGCCTCACAGAAAACCAGCGTGAAGCAGCCTGTGTTGTGTTCCGCAGAATGAGTGAGGGTACCGTAAGCTTAATTGGAAAGGGGAAAGGGTGTTAAAAGATCGGTAGCGCACTTGACTCCTGGTTTTGTTTATTTATACAAAAGCTTAGCTTAATTTATTTTCTTAAGCTGAATCATTCATTTCTAGATTCTCATGTTTGTAACGAGGTTATTCAAGTGAATACTCAGATAGCTAAGAACTTTATCAAACCTTAAACGTAGAGCTCAAATAACATTGACCCAGTAAAGCGTCAAATCCAGGATTTGCCCCAACTCAAAAAGTGGCCGTGTCAGCGTCAATGCGCCATCCGTCTTGATCCGCTCAAACTGTTTGAGGTAGCAGGTAGTTTTGGCTGTATATAGTTCACTCCTCGAAAAGATTTATTCACAATAGTCTTACGTACAGGTAAGAGCGATGGTAGCCCAATGGATACGAACGCGCCTTCCACGCAGGTGGTCAAGGTTTGAATCCGAGCATGCACCATTAGTTTTTTCCGAATCTACCGAATCTATGTGCGTATTTCTACCATTACCATCTGCTCGGCGGTGAGGGAAAACATCGTGAGGAAACCTGCACGTTTCGGAAAAAAAATCTAAAACGTGTAACCATGATTCCGCTGGTCTGGTTCCTCTGTTAAAGGGTTGTGAAGGTCAGACGGCAGTCGCTTTATTGTAATTACCAGACCCCCCAATCCTGAATCCTGGCCTAAGCGTACCCTGGGCTCCAAAGCGACAGCTTTGGACGCAACCGGAAATTATACGCTAAGATGAAAAAGTCTAACGTACTGGTTGGTACAACGGTAGATCAATGTATAAAAACGAATCTTCCACGCAAGGGGTCGTGTTTCGTATTCGAGCATGCATCTCTGGATTTCACAAATCTATTTGCATGTTTGGAACTTGTACCTAACATTGATTCGGTTGGTCTGGTTCCCAACCGAATCAATAAAGGGTTGCGAAAGTAAGACGGCAGTCACTTCACTGTAATTACCTGACTCCCCAAACTTCATGTGATTACCAGACCGTGGGAGAACCACGCTTCGGCATGATAGGTCCGGCTCGACCGGAGTGATACCACGGCCTCACAGAAAAGCGGCGTAAAGCAGTACTGTGCTGTGTTTCGCTGCATGAGTGAGGGCACCTGAGGCCCAATCCGGGGGAAGGGGTTAAAGGTTGTGACTCACGGGTGTCCATGGGCAGCGGCAATCGCTTACCACCAGATGATCTGTCTGCTGCTCGTCTGCCATCTATTACCTACATAAAAAAAGATCTTGAATCATGGTCTTAGCTTACCCTGGATTCTAAAGCGACGGCTTTATGCGCAACTGGGAATTTAGATGAGGAGGAAATGTCTTATAGTAGGAGTACTGGTTCATGTTATTTTTAGTAATAGATTTTTTTTTATTTTGTTGTGACTGTGTTGCATACTCAAACTGTTTGACTGTATTAACGGCTGGCAAGCTTGATACAAATTGCAATAACACTTCTGATAAAGGCAAATCAAGTATATTTCTTCACCATAAAGTCAATCACCGCCGATCACCACCATCAATTATGTTTTTTTTAAATGTATAATATGTTTTTATGGATGTCCCTAGGATTGGTTAGATTTAGAATCCCTCACACCACTTTGTTCCCTACATGTAGCAAAATGACGGCAATGATGTTTTCCTCTGGGGAAAAAGTGGTTTAAATACCAGGCTGTCATCTCAAGATCACGAGAAATTTAAAAAGAAACAGTATTTAAAAATGCGTTTATTGTTTTCAAAAACAAGTTGAAAGTAGGTAAGGTAGTTTTCTCCTGAACTGAATAGGTGACAACTTCAAAGAAATTCAATTTAATGATGAAATGAATTGATGTACGGTTGTAACTTTTAGACGCTGACACTAAAGTTGCCTTAACTAAAAATAGCAGTCTCATAAACTCCTTAAAATATTTTCGTTAATAAAAACATGCTGTTAAAACAAGTTATTCCCAAGAAACTGAACTAGTTCTCGTTCTCCCTATCTCTCACCCTTCGCCAGCCACAAGACAAGTGACATATAGCGCGCGTCAGCGACATCGGACACTCGCGTCACCCTGACAAATGGAATAAGAGGATTCCCCGACATCGAGAGAAGTGCTCATAAAATCATACGCGTTCGCCGGGGGAATATGCGATCTGGACGTGTGTGCTAGACTGGCGTAATGGCCTCTAGAGATCCGTCATTGGCGTTTTTGCATAAGACTGCTTTATGTCAAATGCAGTGAAGGAGAGTTTATGGACAAAGAAGATTGGCTGTTCAAGTTTTATTTTATGGCGCTAGTTGGACATTGATCTTTTTCATTAATTTCATCATCGTCAGCCCATTTAAGTCCCCACTGCTGGGGCACGGGCCTCCCTCAATCACATGAGGGGTAGTTGCCATACTCACCACGCTTGGCAGACGGGTTGGCGAGGGTTTTGATATAAATGCAGAGTTTTGTTTCTCTGGGTGCTGATGATCATGCCAGCAGCTTTACCTTAGTCGCCTTTTACGACACCTCGGTAAGAGTGAGGGTTCATTAATTTATTCGAAAGTATTGAGATCTAGGCCTTTTTTTATATAAATCTTTGCTAGCGAAAATGGTATTATAGAGCAGTTCAGACATTTGAAACGAAAAAAAAACAAACAAAATTTTAGAAAAAATTATACTCATTGAATGCCCCTTTATAAAATCGTTCAACAAACATTTACAAATAAGACCTCTTTTTATAAATAAACTTGGCTCTGAGAAACGCCCCTTGGTTTCTTGGTAGGTACTCGAGATCTCATAGATCAGAGATTATCATATTTTGCACTAGAAGTACCTATCAAATTTTTAAAAATATTAAATTATGAAAGTAAAAACCAAAAACGATTACTTCGACCAGATTTCAAGATATTTGGTTAGTTCCTCTTTCTAAGTGTTGCGAAGGTCAGACGGCAGTCGCTACATTATAATTAGAATTACCAGATTTCCCGAATCACGGTCCAAGCTACCGCGGGCTCCGAAGCGACAGCTTTGGATGCAACTGGGAATAGATTTCACGCTAAGATAAGGAGATGAGGAGGATAGATTTGAAATATCCAGAAGTGTCTGTTGGGTTCGAACTTAAAGATTCCCGTTTGAAAAAGGCCTACAATCTTATCCACAGAGCTTCTACCGCTCATCTGATTCTTCACAACATCACATACATTAATCTGACTCCTGAGATAGGTAGCTCAAGCACCTGTGACGGTGGAATTACAAATGTATACATTTAATACTTTTTTTGTATATACCTATATACTTATAAGACATAGAAAACACCTAGACCAATACAAACATACATATTCATGCACACAAATGTGTGTACTGTGCGGGAATCGAACCCGCAACCCTTGCACCAGAGGCAGCGTTCACTACCACTGATCCAAACGGGTCGTCGATTAGTGTGTATGACTGCCTCGGTGGCGTAGTGGTTAGTGGGTCGTACTATAAGGCAACGGCTGCGCAAGAGGTCCCAGGTTCGATCTCCGGGTCGGGTCAAAAATTTGTACCTATGTTTTCGGTAAAAAATTTAGTGTCAGCCCGGAGTCTGGAAGTGGGCGGTCTTGTACCCCCGTGCCTTGGAAAGCACGTTAAGTCATTGATTCTGCGCCCAATCCTTATCCGGTCGTGTCACCCTGTTGTCCCATCGGAATATGAGGATAAGGGAATAGAGAGTGCACTTGTGTTTGCGTACACTCTTGAGCAGGCTTATCGTTGAGATTGGCCGCCAAAGCCGTAGTCAGTTGGAGGATATTATTATTATGCATCTTGTACATATGTTTTGTTCGAACAATTTTAGTCTTTTCTAAGTCTCTGGTATGGTATTTTCCCGGTTGATGCCGTCAACTTTTCTCTACTTCGCTTATTTTAAGCACCCTATTTGGATCGATAACCTTTTTGTTTTGACCTTTTGCAATTTTTAGTCTAGACAGCCCTTTCTTGTAATTTCACAACTTCTTGGAATATGTCGAAAACACGAACTGTCGCAACATACATACTGGGGAGAATTTTGATTGAATATGAGTTTTTTTTTTTACTTTTTACAAATACGACTTTCTCGATGGCGCATTTAGTAGTGGTTCTGCTTGATGCTCCAAGAGTTTTGTATTTTAAAATCTATTTGTGGTACATACGGCCATTGTTGTGGTACTTGACTACCGTCCTTTGAGGGACGTAATTGGAATATCATGAAGTGGTGTTACGTGAGGAGCGCACTGGTAATCGAACCCAAGAAACAAATGACAATATGCTCGGTAGAGACGAGGATTCTTCAAGTAACAACAAGAACTTTAGAAAGTATAAGTGACTAAGTTATTCAATAGTTTGTTAGGTAAACACTATCATGTCAAACAATTTGCGCCTATTGCAGAGAAACTGTGTTTCGCTGCGTGAGTGAGGGTACCGGAGGCCTTATCCGGAGGTAAGGGGGTTCAAAGGTCGGCAGCGCACTTTTGACTACACTGGTGTCGCGGGTGTCAATGGGCGGCGGCAATCGCTTACCATCAGGTGATCCGACTGCTGTCTGCCACCTATCACATAAAAAAGTTGTTATTTTTTAATGAATATGTGAAAGACTGATTAAATGGTTTAGTCCCATACTCTATGTATAATCATGCACTTAAAAAGTTACATCACTTGAATTCCCATGTTTATATATAAATAATAGTTATAATGCAACGCGAAAATCTTAAGAACTAGATTATCGCATAGATTTGAAAAATCAAGAGGTGCATGCTCTGATAGAACCACGGCGAGGTCGGGGTTGTATGGAAGGCGCGATCTTAACTAGCCGTAGGTAGAGCCACGCTTCGGCATGAATGGGCCAGCTCGACCGGAGTGATACCACGGCCTCACAGAAAACCAGCATGAAGCAGCATTGTGCAGTGTTTCGCTGCGTGAGTGAGAGTACTGGAGGCTTAATCCGGGGGAAGAGAGGTTGAAAGGTTGGCAGCGCACTTGTGACTCCACTGGTGTCGCGGGTGTCCATGGGCGGCGGCAATCAGGTGATCCGTCTGCTCGTCTGCCACCAATATAAAAAAATAACTTCTGAGCTACCATCGCTCTAAACACAGACCAATGTATGTGATGTTGTGGAATATTCGGAAACTATTCTATACTTAGCATTTTCCATCAGATTCATCTGTATTTCGAGTAACCACTACCCTTGACTGCCTCGTTGGCGCAGTGGGTAGGACGTCGCACGCAAATTAAAGCGTTGGCTACGCTTCGGGTCCCGTGAGTTTTTCTGTTAAGGTGACGGGTAGGGCACACTAGCGACGCCAATCGATTTTAATTTTAGCTACTAAGCTGAATCATTATTAAACAATTTCGGGGTTACAACCTCTCGGCAAACACTTATACAATTCATTAAATAACCATGCACAAATCTTCGGTCCAACACGTACGCGAAAAAATTATTCACAATCAAAAGCGACCACTTTTGGCGTGAATCAACTTATTGCGTACAAAAACGGACCCAACATTTGTGCATGGTTATTTAATAAATAGTATAAGTGTTTGCAGAGAGGTTGAACTCCTGAAATTGTTTAAAATAGATCCAATTTAGTAGCTAATAATTAAAATCGATTGGCTTCGCTAGTGTGCCCTAACCGTCACCTTAGAAAATTCTTAGTGTCAGCCCGGAGCCTGGAAGTTGATGGTCTTGTACCCCCGTGCGTCGGAAAGCACGTTAAGCCGTTGGTCCTGGGTCCGATCCCTCTCCGGTCGTGTCACACTAATCTCCCATCGGAATATGGGAGCAAATAGAGAGTGCACTTGTGTGCATCTCAACGATCAGCCGAAATCGGTTGGAGGATATTATTAATATTATACCCTTTAGTGGTCACTGCAATCATCGCTTAACTATTCCGTCCACAGCAGACCCATATACCAATAGCTGAAGCACACAAAGCTGCCAGAGACACGCTTGTCTAGCCGTAGGTAATTAATTCAAGGCAATAAGCTTCGAACACATTTTGTGCACATGATAATGTGTCGTACACAAGCCTGTTGTCTGGACATGTCACCACCGTGTAATAGACAAGTCTCGGATAATGGAGCCCGCACACAATTACCGAATATACTATAGCTTGGTACAAGTGACGAGAGCAATTATGACGTTGAGTAATCAAAGTTGGTGTGCCTACATCGGGATGTGTTGTGGGATTTAGACTTGTCATCATACGGAACTAATCAAATTAGTTTTATGCGAATAATTTAATTGTTTATCAAAACATCTTCATGATAATAATATAAATTAATTAATGCCGACTAATTTGAAGTGAAATTGTAGATGGTCTATTTTTGGTATTATGGGCATGGCACTTGTGACTCCACTGGTGTTCATGGACGGTGGCAATCGCGTACCATCAGTTGATTAGATTGCTCGTCTGACACCTATAAAATAAAAAAGTTATCTCCATCTTATCGAATATCATACTACCATGTGGTATATGGTAGTATGATATTCGTTAAGAGTACCCATATTAGAGAATATCATACTACCATGGTATATGGTAGTATGATATTCGTTAAGAGTACCCATATTAGAGAATATCATACTACCATGGTATATGGTAGTATGATATTCGTTAAGAGTACCCATATTAGAGAATATCATACTACCATGGTATATGGTAGTATGATATTCGTTAAGAGTACCCATATTAGAGAATATCATACTACCATGGTATATGGTAGTATGATATTCGTTAAGAGTGCCCATCTTAGAGAATATCATACTGCTATGGTATATGGTAGTATGATATTCGTTAAGAATACCCATCTTATATGTCATACCACGTCCTCACAGAAAACTGGCGTGAAGCAGTGCATGCGCTGTGTTTGCGTGAGTGAGGGTGCCAGAGGCCCAATCCAGGGGAAGGGGGGTTAAAAGGTTTAAAGGCGCACATGTGACAGCACTGGTGTTGCAGGTGTCCAGCGGCGATAATCGCTTACCATTAGGTGATCCGTCGGCTTGTCTGCCACCTATATAAAAAAAAAACTCCGACAAAAGTCTTTAAAAAGTCCAAAAATGAATTGAAACTGCTGTTCAAAAATTATTTTGCCATCTTGGATTTGAATTTTTTTAGTGTATTGTATTCTACTACTCAAACCTATTTGATACCTATTTTCGGTAATATAGCCTTATTTAGAAATATTACTTTGTATTTCACTAAATAATACGAAACTACCTGTGCCTCTATTTACAAATAAAGATTGATGGTACTTATCTATTAACAGGGGTTCGCCAGCAGCAATATCTTTAGTATTTTTTCAAGATAATGACTTCATTTACCCCGACACATGTCTAATCTGGTCGTTTATTTCAATGTTTCCTCATAAAGCACAAACGGCGGATCTCCGTAAATGATGGGTATACATAAACTAGACTGCGCCCGCGGCGTTACTCACGCATTTTTAGTCGTTATTACAAAAGTCTTCATTAAAACTTCAAACCCGCGCAACTACTCCCTAGGGGTTGAAAGTATTTTAAAGTTCATAAGTCACTTTTTTATTCAAAACCCGCGCTTAAACATCAATTTTAAGTTTCTTACTTTACTAATTAGCAAACTGTTTCAAGCTTAACGACACATTCAATTCGTATCTAACTAACTAGGTTGGCGCAGCGACCCAAAGTGAGCCTTGGCCTCCGATAATAAGAGTCTATTCGTATGTATACTATTTATAAAGAGGTAAATCCAACAGTCAGCGGCAATGCTTATAGGTTATCCGAAAACACGAAATGCTTGCACAATGTAATCGATATCTGGCGCCATCTATTGGTATAAAGTGGAACTAATGTCCCGAAACGAAGTGAAGGCTGGCCACTAGTTTTATGATAAATTAATTAAATATTCTTTTTTTCAGGTCCATAAAGGTAAGTAACAAATGACTTGAGACTATAGTTAGTATTCATAAACAATATGTAAAAAGTAATTAATAAATATTTGCTAATTCACTATTCTAGGTTCAGGGATCACTCTTTGGATCAGACACCTCTAAAGTAGTAATATGAGCCTGTTTGCAAGTATCTGCACAATATTATTGGACTGCCACGCACTCTGTGTATCAGAGATACCGTTTTAGTAACAAAAAGGACTTGAGACTATATAGTTAGTATTCATAAAAAATATGTAAAAAGTAATAATAAAATATTGGCTAATTCACTATTCTAGGTCAGGGGATCACTCTTGGATCAGGACACCTCTAAAGTAGTAATATGAGCCTGTTTGCAAGTATCCTGCACAATATTATTGGACTGCCACGCACTCTGTGTATCAGAGATACCGTTTTTTGCGTATGAATTGAAACCGTAAAGCACAGTCAAAACTATTTAGGTAATATTCGATACTATTTCATACTCCAATTATTCAAAGGTGTTCTTTTGAAAACTCCTTGGGTTTCTTAATTACAGCTTGAACATTTTCTCGACTTAAATTCAGTACTTAATAAACATAATTATATTTTGATAATAATTGGACACTTGATCTCATTCCCCTTGCATCAATTTACTAACATTAAACCAAAGCAATACACTTGCAAAATAACACTTAGTTAAAATTAAGTAATGAATAGGCCGGCTCGATCGGAATGATACCTACCACTGCCTAACAGAAAACCGGCGTGAAACAGTACTGTGGTGTGTTTCACTTCGTGAGTAATGGTACCGGAGGATTGATCTGGGAAAAAGGGGAGTTTTAAGGTTGGCAGCGCACTTGTGACATTGGTATCGAGTGTGTCCATCGGCGGCGGCAATCGCTTACCATCAGGTGATTCGTTTGCTCGTCTGCCACCTATAGCATAAAAAAAGTAATATTCTGATTGTGACATTGTAGACATAAATACTTGGATCTGAAATAATTACCTTATTTTTTTATATTTTTCCCAGGGGAAACCATCATGGCCGTCACCTTGCTACATGTAGGGAACAAGGTGTGTGGGACTCAAACCCTAACTAAAACCCCTGGGGTGTCCATCTCCACGTAATCGCGGTCGGAAACCCCACAGCCGGGACTAGACCGTACCGCTAATCGCGCTCGCTGCTTCACCCCTATCTAGCGCAATACAGCCCTTCAACGCTGTACAATCTACCAGGACACCCAGTAATGTCGACCCCGCGGAGTCGTATGCTAACCAAGCCTCTCCCCAACAGTGGATACGCTCACGTACTCCGAAAGCCCGTTTAGTCGCCTCTTACGACAGGCCGGGAAAACCTTGGCAGTATTCTTAAACGCCCCTAGCCACAGGGCGTTGAAATAATTACCTACACTAAGTGGTTTTTCAGGATCGATGGTAGCTCAGTGGTTCTGACCACGCCTTCCATACGGGGGGTCGGGTACGAATCCAAGCATGCACCTGTGGATTTTTAAATCTATGTGCGTATTTCTACCATAAGCTGGGGGGTAAGTGATAACATCGTGAGGAAACTGGCAAGTTTCTGAAACGTGTAACCGTGATTAAGTTGGTCTGGTTCCCCTGCAAAGGGTTGGGAAGGTCAGACGGCAGTCGCTTCATTGTAATTACCAGACTTATATAAATTAACATAGAAAATACTTTCAGCAGTAGGCCTCATTTCTAGGGGATTATAAAACCTTAGATTTAATCTACCTCCTATATCAATAATACATTTTAAACCGAATTCCCACGTACAGATGCAAAAATAACTAAATCTCCAAACTTAAACTTTGGTACATTGGTCATTTAGGGTGTAGAAATACGCCAAGCACGGATTTACGAAAGGGAGTTAAATAGGGGTTGGTAGT
Source organism: Marasmia exigua (assembly GCA_019059595.1). NCBI lineage: Eukaryota > Metazoa > Arthropoda > Insecta > Lepidoptera > Crambidae > Marasmia > Marasmia exigua. Next base: position 26,763,041 of record CM032465.1, on the reverse strand, counting down.
TTGTTCTTTTTATGTAATAGGTGACAGACAAGCAGAGAGTCACCTTTTGGTAAACGATTGGCCGCCGCCCATTGACACCTGCAACAAAATTGCGCTGACAACCTTTAAACCCCCCTTTCCCCCGTATTAGGCCTCCGGTACCCTCACTCACGCACCAAAACACAGCACAGTGCTGTTTCACGCCAGTTTTCTGTGAGGCCGTAGTATCACTCTGGTCAACCCGGCACATTCATACCGAATCATGGCTCTCCCACTGTAAACTGTACGCAAGTAGTTGTACGAAAGTCCTATGTTTGTGAAATAACATTACTAGGAATTTAAAATGTATGATCTATGTATGGTGTGGATGTGTAATCTTTAAAAATCAATCAAGGACGTCCATCAAATAAGTAAAGGCACTGTTACACATGCTTGCTTACACATGCTTATTTTCACGCTTAATTAAAGTATGCTACTTTTGATCAAGTGCTACTTAGTAGCATGTGTGGACGGACGTCCTACAAGTAAGCATGCTAATTTTGAGCATGCTCAAAAATCGCACGCTGGTCGATTTTCAAAAGCATCCTACCTGTAGTGCGGGTGGAACGGGTAGTGTGGCGGAGTGCTTTAACACCTGTAAGCAGGCCTGCTTATTTTTAAGTATGATAAAATATTGCCGATTGCTTTAAGACAAGCCGATGATAGGGAAGAATGGAAAGACCTTGTCACCGCTTCGGTAAAGGCATTTCTAGAAAGGCACGACCTTCAGCAATGAACAAATCGATGAAGAAGAAAATATGGCTAATAGCATTGTGGACAGGTCGAGTTGACAGATGAGTTGTTGCAACTTATTATGATGGGAAAGTAGCTGGAGCCACACGCACAAAAGTCAAGGCTGCGTAACATCCGGGAGTGGATGGGGATCGCGAGCGCCGCCGAGCTGTTGCGCCTCGCTAGAGACCGAGAAGAATATGCTAGATTGACGGCCAACCTTCGCTAGTCGGAGAGGCACTTTAGGAAGAATAAGTGGACAGGTTACATGCGGCATTGCTGTAATAGACATATCCCAGTGATGCCGTTTGTAAGGCGCTATTAAAACTATTAAAACATGTTTTTTTTTGTAATAATGTAAATGTGCATTTATTTTTGTTTCTGTTTATTTCTAATGATTAGCTGATTATGTATCTTGATATATATCTTGGAATTGAATTGAATCAAATTAAGTGTATTATGGAATTGAATGTATCTAATGTTAAGGCAAAACAATGTATCACATCATAATATCATATGGGCTCTGTAATTTATTTTTTAGTGCCTGAAATAAACGATTAATAATAATAAAATTAAGCATGTGTAACAGTAGCTTTACTCTACGCGTACGAAGTAACTAGCAGCCAATATGATTTATATAATTTTATGAGAGGGAAATAACGAGTCGATTGTTATTTATTTGCGAGTAAAAGTTAAATCAAACATTTCACGATTTCAACAGCAAAACGTTTACCGAACGTTTTACGCGAAAATCCACGGCTTACTCAATTCGAATTACCACACATAAATTCAACCAATAATCACAATGAAAAGCAATTAGAAATGAGGGGGGCCTAGCGAGAGAAGGGGGCCTTACGAGAGAATTCAAACCCGATGGTGGCTATCGCTGGGGCGGGTATGATTTGCTTTCGAGTTACTCGCTTGGTTAGCCTACGTTAATACCCGCGTTAAGGTGACGGGTAGGGCACACTAGTGACGCCAATTTTTATTTATTTTTATCTACTAAACCGGATTTATTTTTAACAAAGTCAGGGTTACACCCTCTCGGCAAACACTTATACTATTTATTAAATAACCATGGAAAAATGTTGGGTCCAACGCGTAAGCGAAAAATTGATTCGTGAATCAATTTTTTGCGTACAAAAACGGACCCAACATTTGTGCATGGTTATTTAATAAATAGTATATATAAGTGTTTGCCGAGCGGTTGTAACCGCGAAATAGTTTAAAAGAGATCCGGTTTAGCAGCTAAAAATTAAAATCGATTAACGTCGCTAGTGTGCCCTACCCGTCACCTTAAGGTGCAGGCTAGGGCAAATTTTTAGCAACTAAACCGGATATCTTTTTACAATTTCGAAGCTGCAACCTCTGGGAAAACACTTATATTTATTTAATACTTATAAGTACTTAACTTTTGGGTCTGTTTTTGTACTCAATATTTGAATTACCGTCAAAAACGGCCACTTATGGCGTTAATCCAAATTTCGAGTGCAAAAACAGATCAAAAAGTAGTGCACAATTATTAAACAAATAGAATATATGTTTGCTTAGAGACTCATCATCATCATCAGCCCATTTAAGTCCCCACTGCTCAGGCACGGGCCTCCTCAATCACATGAGGGGTAAATGCCATACTCACCACGCTTGGCAGACGGGTTGGCGAGGGTTTTGATATAAATGCAGAGTTTTCCTTCTCTGGGTGCTTATGATCATGCCAGCAGCTTTACCTTAGTCGCCTTTTACGACACCTCGGTAAGAGTGAGGGTGGCCTATTCTACTCTGCCGGGGACCACACGGCAGAGTAGAATAGGCCACTAGACCACCAATTAGAGACTCCCGCTCCGAAATTGTTTAAAATAGATCTGGAGCTAACAATTATTTAAATCGATTGGTGTCGTTAGTTAGGGCTACCCGACGCCTTAATTGGTGGCTGGCCCCTCCATCGCCTCGTGTCAGCGTGCTAAAGATATTTTTACAGGATTGCTTCCTCCAACGGTTTGAGGGTCGTGGTGTTTTTGATAAATATTGTCTCGAACCAAATTGCGCCTCTCGAACTTCAGCTGCTTTTGTTGGTTTTGATGTTTTCGTGAATCTGATAATAATATGTAATAAGTTTTCGATAAGAAATTCTTAGTGTCAGCCCGGAGCCTGGAAGTTGGCGGTGCTGTACCCCCGTGCTTCGGAAAGCCAACCACCCATGGAAACTGGAAGGATACGGCACCGTTAACGTTAAGCCGTTGGTCCTGCGCCCAATCCCTCTGCGGTCTTGTTACGCTGGTGTCCCATCGGAATATGAGGAGAGTGCACTTGTGTTTGCGTACACACTTGAGCACTGTAATATATCCTGCGTATGTGGCTGATCGTTGAGATTGACCGCCATAGACGTAATCGGTTGGAGGATATTATATAAGGAGATTATATAAGTAGAGGATATCATATAATATTATAAGCTCGTTTACATAATTATAGGCCATTTTCAATTGTTTTAAGGAAAAATAAGTATGGTAGTTCCTCACCCATAAATTGTTTGCTCAAAACTTTTAATACTGTGTTCCAAAAAAGCGATATTGATATTTTATAGTGACAAAATTACCAATTTTAAGAAATGTATCTTAGAATATTTAAAAAATCTGTAGAATAAGTCGTATTAATTTTCGTTTTTTTTAATTGTTTTTTTAATATAGCAATGTTGTGCTCACCTTTAATTTAAGTACATATAAGAAAAGTTTTAGTATTTGAAAGTTATTTAATATATATTGCCTGTATGTATTTAGTTGGTAAGCCTTATCTAATAAATAATAAATAAGAATATGTGCAAAGTACTGCGTCTTTTTGGTCTCGCATGGAAGTTTACTGGAAACTTTGTAGCCGTTTAGATAACTACTACTGATACAAAGTATTTAAAAAAATAAGATATATTTGTAATTGTTTACATTTTTATGTAAAAAATAGTATCATATAGAAGAGCTGTGGCTCAGATTGGGGTGGGGCTTGATGAGTTCAAATTAAACGCCCTCTGAGCTACCCTAATACTCGTGTTAATTGGGCCCTCCCCGCCTTACCCTAGATAGCCACAGTGTGTTAAAGGAAACAGCCGAGTGTGAGTCGACCTAACACACCGAGGTTTCGACAGATAAGACATTTCAGCAGGTTTCTCATCTGTCAAAAAACGAACTATTCAAGCGTCTATAATTTGTTGTATATCACAACCATAGACTTAGGATGCCACCCTGATCTACGATCACAAAATTGAATTCCTGAAATATTATTCTCGATCAGAAAATAAATTATGGTTTGGGCCTGGGATCTCTGTCCAATCTACTGACTCTTCTGAATAACTTATTGACTGCCTCGGTGGCGCAGTGGTTAGTGGGTCGCACTTTAAAACGACGGCTGCGCAAGAGGTCCCAGGTTCGATCCCCGGGTCGGCCCAAAATTGTACCTAAGTTTTCGGTAAGAAATTCTTAGTGGCAGCCCGGAGTCTGGAAGTTTGCGGTCTTGTACCCCCGTGCCTCGGAAAGCACGTTAAGCTGTTGGTCCTGCGCCCGATCCGTCTCCGGTCGGGTCCCATCATCCCATGGAATATGAGAGTAAGGGTGCACTTGTGTTTGCGCACACACTTGAGCACTATATTATATCCTGCGTACGTGGCTAATCGTTGAGATTAGCCACCGTAGCTGTAATCGGTTGGAGGATATTATTATAATAACTTAACCTGGTAAAATGAAATCCATGCTTTTGCAAATAATATATAATAATTCTCACAACATCTTATAGGTTGACCTGATTCCGTACTAAGTAGCTTAAGCACTTGTGTTACAGATATCAGACAACAGAGGAACACAAATATATACTTAAATACATATAGGTATTAGGTACACCCAGACACCGAACAAACAAATAAATTAAAAAAAAGGTTTAACACAGTAGAAGTTGTAGTAGTAGTATTAGTAGGCTTCTTCTAAGCCAAAGCGTTATATCCCTAGACCTCATCGATCATATTGGTCAAGCGTTAGCCTAAACAGTGTAGTTCATTAAAAAAATAACTGTTAAGCTTTTAGATACAAAAATATTTTACCCCATACAAATTTGCTTTAAAAGTGAAATGCCTTTTTTTGCTACATTTTCTTCATTAATACGTATGGGGCATAAAAGCATATTTGTGTCCAGACTTAGGCAAGTGTAAGTTACGACTATAATGAAAATTAATACTTTATTAACTTTATATGAGTAAGAATTCTTGCCGAAATTAACAAGAATTTATTTCACAAGTTTTGTCTTGATAATTTTTATCTGCGAGACGAACTTCACCATTAGAAACTTAATATTTCTTATGTTCTTTTGGGCACTTCTGTTCATTACTCGCTCGAATAATTTTGGCACAAACTTTTTGGCAACGGTCTCCTTTTATGGGACGCTGTCTTGGTACCCCATTGATGAGAATTCGCAAGTTTTAAATTCTTGGACGAGGGTGGAATAACTTTTTTGAATTAAACCGACAGCAGACAGACCATATTTCGTCAGTTTCACTTTATCCCGAGTTCGGTGAGTCTGGAATTTGTGCCAAACCGGACTTCTTTGAGGAATTGAAAACCACCCAACCTTAATAATTAAGAATAGATTTTAAGAGTGCTTGTAGAAAAATAATACTTTGTGGATTTAATAGGTCGCAAATACAGTGTCATGTTATTTTATTGCTTATGAGAGTAGAGAAGAAGCCGACCGTGGAGCGAGCTTACCGCTTACCCAGAAGTAGTACCTGCAATATTAAAAAAAAATAATAATAAAAAGTTTATTTCATAACCAGTTTACAGTATACCAACTAAGACACGGCAACAATTCTATTATTGACTAGCAGTATGGTCTTATTTGTAGTCGCAATAAATATCTGTTGAAGATGAAGGTATACAAACAAAACTCTTTACCTCTCGTGCTAGTCCGAGAACTGTGTTACGGCTAAGTAAGATTCTCGCCATGGTAAAAGCTAGAGTGAATAAGCATTTACTCTAGCATTTAAAATATTGCGGTTCTATTCATTGGTGAAAACAAACGCAGTCAGGGCGTTACACTTCTTAATTTAGTGCGATGAAGGTAAACAAATATATTAATATAAACATCATAAAATTGTAGATATTGATTATACTAAATTTAGAGTCACTTGTCATATGGCCAAGTAGCTTCAAACTGAATGGAGTCTAAAAACCGGCGATTTCGTTGTGAGTCGTTTTTTCTCATAGTTTATTTACTTTGTTAATTATAATTCTCGTAGATTCGCCATTTATGTTAATACGTCTTAGCTGACCGTAATGGAAGAAGCGAGCCATACCCAATACAAGTGTCTATTACAACTAACTGGGTAGACTCGGCCATTCAATGTAACACAGACTATTGAAATAAATGAAAAAAAAAAATTTGTCGTTTCGATCCCATTCTTTTCTGAAAAAGACATTAATTATAATCATATATTATAAACCGACTGAAGGTGGTATAACCATCCAGACACTGGCATATGCGATAAACTGAGTACTGAGGATACCGGCCATGTGGTCCCCGGCAGAGTAGAATAGGCCACTCTCACTCTTACCGAGGTGTCGTAAAAGGCGACTAAGGTAAAGCTGCTGGCATGATCCTCAGCACCCAGAGAAGGAAAACTCTGCATTTATATCAAAACCCTCGCCAACCCGTCTGCCAAGCGTGGTGAGTATGGCAATTACTCCTCATGTGACTGAGGGAGGCCCGTGCCCCAGCAGTGGGGACTTAAATGGGCTGATGATGATGATGATGATGATGAGGATACCAGGCATCCGCCCGGGCAATATCGTGGAGGGAGGTTTCGGCTGTATCACCATGATATTCCCCAATATGGGCGATGAGGGAGTACCGCAGTGAAGGCTGAAATCAGGAAGCAACGACATTGGCAAAGAAGAGCTGTAATGTGCGATCGAAGGTGTAACCGTAAACTAGTTGGTCTGGTTCCCCTGTCTAAGGGTTGCGAAAGTCAGACGTTAGTCGCTTCATTGTAATTGCCAGACTGCTAAAATCCTGAATCATGGCCTAAGCGTACCCCAGGCTCCGAAGCAACAGCTTTGGACGCAACTAGGAATTACTGCTAAAATGGGAAGTACCTATATACGATTTAAAATTTTCGCGTAGCATTATACTAACATTTTTTTTATATAATATTAGAAAAAAGCGACGAATTGACCGACGCGAAATATCGCGTTTAGCCCCAATATATGAATTTTGAATTGAGAAAGCTCCAGCAAATTTGGAATGATGATGTTTTTTAAGAGAACGTAACAAATTCATTTCCTATTAAAACACAATTAGAAACCAACCCATTATTATTATTACTTACCTATAAATTCCATAATGAAAAATATTAACCATTTTAACGATACTTTAACGGTAACATAATAATTAAAATTGTCAAATTAAATCTCGAACCGGCTGCATTGTTTGTAATTTCATTAAGCGTGTCATGTAAAGCAGTAATTTCGTTAAATAATTGTTTCCATAGAGTCTCGTTCGCGTTTATTAAGGCCATAGATTTTGGGGCCCGCTTGGGCGAAATTACACGAGCATTATCCTTAAATTATAGCCGCTAATATGTCGGTAAGCGACTTTAGACTACACTGTTCTATAGTCAATTTATTTGCGAGTTATTAGTGCTTTAGAATTTGAAAGGTACAACATATAATTTACACTTGCCTGTTTAAGCATATTCAGGCAAAATAACAAGAGCAATATATTTTAATTATAGCTGCTAAATATGTCGGTAAGCAATTTAAAACCATATTATAAATAAATAAATAAATAAATATTTCACAACATCACATACGTTGATCTGACTCCGAGATAGGTAGCTCAAGCACCTGTGTTACGGATATCAGAATCAACAGTGGGATTACAAATATATACATATAATACTTTTCTTTTGTAAATACATACTTACAATACATAGCAAACACCCAGACCAATACAAACAAACATGTTCATGCACACAAATGTTTGTACTGTGCGGGGATCGAACCCGCAACCCTTGTATCAGAGGCAGCGTTCACTACCACTGTTCCAAACGGGTCGTCAAATCAATTATTATATAATTGATTTTAGAACAATAATTATTATATAATAATTATTGTTCTAAAATCAATTTAATTGAGTGTTAGTGTTTATTTTCTATTACACAATGAAAACAATGGTTGAGTCAGCCTAATTCTAGGTTTGATCGGGCTGTTGTTCGGGTCATGAACACAGGATATGAGCACAAGAAAAACTTTTGAATAAATTGGTAAAAGGTAGCAATGTTTCGTCACCGCATACTCCGTCTTCACACCTTTCGACAAATGTGATGTGATCCATCGAAATCAAACCATAAACATTTCAGTGTACTTAGTAATGCCAAAACTGTGTGTGCGTAAAAAATCCAGAAATTTAAGTTAGTACTCACCTGAAATTTCTTTCGTAGCGTGTCCCTCACATCTCACAGAAGAAAATCGCGTGCTCCCCAAATTGAAACAAATGTGTAACATTAAAAGAGCACTCAAGCAGTTGTTTGTGAAATTAAAGTGGAAGTGTCAAACAAACGCTCGTCTCGAGTTCCTCCCGCGAGTTGTGAGAACAAAGTTTGAGTGCTGATTCCTGTCGCGGCGACGGCAACTCGCTAAAGTCGGCCCGCGCTTGTGTTTGCGGATATTTGGATCCGTCTATTACTTAGAAGCTTTTTAATCGTTGCGTGACAAGATAATGAGTCAATGAGGGTTTTATGGAGTACTATAGGCGTGAGGTCCATATACAATGTGATTGGTTATTTTTAAACGTGATCTGTCAAAATATCAATTTGACAATGTTGGACCTCAGTCCAACAATATGCCATCTAGCGGATTTTTCACACCCTCATTTAACACCCTCATTATTTGATTATCAGCGCCTAGTTTTTTAAACAAATATATAAAGTTTAGGTTAAAGTCAAAATATATTTTACTTGCATAGGCTTGTACAGAGCACTTACAAATCGTCATACATAAAACAATTGTTGTAACTATTTGACTGACCGGATGGCGCAATTGGTAGTGACCCTGCCTCTTGCGCCAAAGGTTGTGGGTTCGATCCCCACCCTGGACAAATATTCGTGCGATGAACACTTGTGTTTGTTCAGTGTCTGGGTGTAATATATGTATTTAAGTATATGTTTGTGTTCTTCTGTTGCCTGATATCTGTAACACAAGTGCTTAAGCTACTTAGTACGGAATCAGGTCAACGTATGAGATGTTGTGAGAATTATTATTATTATTATGTTTGTCAGTTGTTCCATAACCACGGGCAATTATGTCCCGGACTTTTGGAAGGCGTGCGTGGGGCCGAAGCCAACACGTAGAGGCCCGTTCAATTGACAGTTTTACTATAATGTGATGTGACACCAGCCGGCGACTATCCCTGTATACACTACAGAAGTGTAGCCAAGGACAGTCCCCGGTTGGCCTGTCCTTGGCTACAATAGTATTATTATTATTATTTATAAGTATAATAATGATTTCAATATATATATATGGCAATACATAAAATAAACTAAGAAATTAATTAACATAATCAGCTCGGAAAGTTGATTCTGGTCGAGAAGATCCGGCAAGGAATTCGCCAGCTACTCTTTTTGATCACCAAATTCTTGTACAAGTGTGTGCGCAAACACAAGTGCACTCTCTACTCCCTTGGCCTCATAATCCGATAGGTGTGACACGACCGGAGAGTGATCGGGCGCAGGACCAACGGTGTACCGGCAGGCCTCCGCGCCGGTGGGATACGGTAGATGTTGTAAAATGACGGACAATGTAAAAAAATATATTAAAATAATCGTTTAATGCGTCACAGAAATACGCTCACTGTCCAGAGGTATGAAAATGATTTACATAGAAAAACAACTCACATATTTAAAAAAAGGATAAAGTTATCTTCGCGCCATAAAAGTAAACAAAGGAGGTTTCATGCGTTGATTCTTTCGTCCTCGTGCTTTCCGAGGCACGGGGGTACAAGACCGCCAACTTCCAGACTCGGCTGACACTGATAATTTCTTAAGGAAAAACTGGGAACAAATTGTTCCCCGACCCGGGACCCCAAGCACAGTCGTCGCACGTCGCTTTTAAAGTGCAATGCATTACCCACTGCGCCAACGAGGCAGTCACAATATGTGGTAAGCAAAAGGAGAGCCCACGTTGCAATTACAACCGATTCAAGAGCATATTAGCAACCTATCCATTTGCAGTTGCAAGATGCATCTTCACGCTTCGTTTGAATTGCACTTAATGGTAGATCGAGAAAAGAAACATTAAGTTGCATGTTTTTTGCTCTCATCATCATCATCATCAGCCCATTTAAGTCCCCACTGCTGGGGCACGGGCCTCCCTCAATCACATGAGGGGTAATTGCCATACTCACCACGCTTGGCAGACGGGTTGGCAAGGGTTTGATATAAATGCAGAGTTTTCCTTCTCTGGGTGCTGATGATCATGCACGCAGCTTTACCTTAGTCGCCTTTTACGACACCTCGGTAAGAGTGAGGGTGGCCTATTCTACTCTGCCGGGGACCACGCGGCCGATATACAATGTGATTGGTTAATTTTAAATGTGATCTGTCAAAATGTCAATTTGACAAACTAAGCAACCAATGCGGTTGATGTTGGACCTCAGTCCAACAGTATGCCATCTAGCGGATTTTTCACCCGTGAACACCCTCATTATTTGATTATCAGCGCCTAGTTTTTTAAACAAATATATAAAGTTTAGGTCAAAGTCAAAAGATTTTTTGTTTGCATAGGCTTGTACAGAGCACTTACAAATCGTCATACATGAAACAATTGTTGTAACTATTTATAAGTACAATAATGATTTCAATATATGTATATGGCAATACATAAACTAAACTAAGAAATTAATAACATAATGTAACTCAGCTCGGAAAGTTGTTTCTGGTTGAGAAGATCCGGCAAGGAACTCGCCAGCTATTCTTTTGATCACCAAATTCTTGTACAAGTGTGTGCGCAAACAAAAGTGCACTCTCTACTCCCTTGGCCCCATAATCGGATAGGTGTGACACGACCGGAGAGTGATCGGGCGCAGGACCAACGGTGTACCGGCAGGCCTCCGCGCCGGTGGGATACGGTAGATGTTGTAAAATGACGGACAAGTTAAAAAAAATATTAAAATAATTATTTAATGCGTCACAGAAATCACTCACTGTCCAAAGGTATGAAAATGATTTACATAAGAAAAACAACTCACATATTTAAAAAAAGGATAAAGTTATCTTCGCGCCATAAAAGTAAACAAAGGAGGTTTCATGCGTTGATTCTTTCGTCCTCGTGCTTTCCGAGGCACGGGGGTACAAGACCGCCAACTTCCAGACTCCGGGCTGACACTGATAATTTCTTAAGGAAAAACTGGGGAACAAATTGTTCCCCCGACCCGGGACCCCAAGCACAGTCGTCGCACGTCGCTTTAAAGTGCAATGCATTACCCACTGCGCCAACGAGGCAGTCACAATATGTGGTAAGCAAAAGGAGAGCCCACGTTGCAATTACAACCGATTCAAGAGCATATTAGCAACCTATCCATTTGCAGTTGTAAGATGCATCTTCACGCTTCGTTTGAATTGCACTTAATGGTAGATCGAGCAAAAGAAACATTAAGTTGCATGTTTTTTGCTCTCATCATCATCATATCATCATCATCATCAGCCCATTTAAGTCCGCACTGCTGGGGCACGGGCCTCCCTCAATCACATGAGGAGTAATTGCCATACTCACCACGCTTGGCAGACGGGTTGGCAAGGGTTTTGATATAAATGCAGAGTTTTCCTTCTCTGGGTGCTGATGATCATGCCAGCAGCTTTACCTTTGCTCTCATACTTGCTAATAATTTTAACTTGCCCAACGTGAAACGTGCTCACAAAAATCTGAACAGTAATTTTAAAATTAGTTTCCAACTTTTAACCTAATAAAAGCAAAAACATTGTAAATTATGTGGCTTTAAATCATAATGTCACATAAAATAAATAAAGGTGACAAGTATTGAACAGAGATCTTCATATACTTTTGGCAAAATATATTAGAACAACACAAGTGATTCTTGAGATAGCTCGTTTCAACTTAATACAGTTTTTATCGAAAAATCTATACGACTATTCAAAATTACTACTCGGTATTCAGTTTACTAGGATCAGAATGTATATAATTTGCTGAAGTATTTTTTCCTTCTTCAGTAGCTTTCATTAATTTTTAAACACTGGCTAAAGGGTAGCTTCAACGACCAACAAGGTATTCCATGAAGCAAAACAACATATTTGAAAATATATTATATACATGTCGAATGGAGAAGCTCCTTTTTTTTTGAAGTCGGTTAAAAAAGAATCTTAAGTTCCGAAGCTTACCGCGATGATACTAGTGTCGCCAAGTGAATTATATTGACAGCCTCTGTGACGCAGCGGTTAGTGGGTCACATTGTAAATCATTTACTTAAGGCGACGGGTAGGCTTAACTAGCTAGACACCAATCGATTTAAATTGTTAGCTACTAAACCGAATCTAATTTAAAAGATCGAAAGATATCTGGTCTAGTTTCTAATAATTTAAATAAATTGGCGTCGCTAGTGTGCCCTACCTGTCACCTTGAAGTATTTGTAACTCACTTTTTAAAAAAATGTCTCCTATTTGTCACAATCAATATAAATATCTTGGCAGCACTAGTAAAGTTGCGTAATCGCCTCAATGTGTTTAATGACAGCTTAAATGGTTAAAAAAAATGATATCAGAATTTCCAAAACAGCCATAGTTTAGGATAGAAAAGCAATTAAAAACCGATTAACAGTTAGCGGATCCCAATGCTAAAGCCAGGGCCACCTGCGCCCATTATCATACGGCTAATGGCCCATTTTGAACCATGCGACTATCCTGTTTGCCTGTTTTGCTACTTTGTCAACCCTTATTGTTCTAACTATTCCCATTTAGGAAAGCGTAAAATTTTGCAAAAAATTACGTATGATATGCGCTGTGATTTGTGACTTTGGAGAATTTATCTCTCTTGTTGTTGCAGTTTTAGTCGTATGTCGCAGCCAATTAGTTTTATTAGTGATTTTACCAACAGTCTAGTCTCTTTCATCATCATCAGCCCATTTAAGTCCCCACTGCTGGGGCACGGGCCTCCCTCAATCACATGAGGGGTAATTGCCATACTCACCACGCTTGGCAGACGGGTTGGCGAGGGTTTTGATATAAATGCAGAGTTTTCCTTCTCTGGGCGCTGATGATCATGCCAGCAGCTTTACCTTAGTCGCCTTTTACGACACCTCGGTAAGAGTGAGGGGGGCCTATTCTACTATGCCGGGGACCACACGGCGATAGTCTTTTTGCTCGAATGATATTCAGCTTTTTGATGTAATTACTACGCAAATGCCTTATATAGATAACAATTCATTACTTGCCTAGCCTGCGCATAACAAAATTACGAATGCCGTGTGATTTGTAACTTTGGAGAATTTATCTCTCTTTTGTTGCAGTTATAAGTCGTATGTCGCAGCCAATTAGTTTTATTAGTGATTTTACCAACAGTCTAGTCTCTTTCATCATCATCAGCCCATTTAAGTCCCCACTGCTGGGGCACGGGCCTCCCTCAAACACATGAGGGGTAATTGCCATACTCACCACGCTGGCAGACGGGTTGGCGAGGGTTTTGATATAAATGCAGAGTTTTCCTTCTCTGGGCGCTGATGATCATGCCAGCAGCTTTACCTTAGTCGCCTTTTACGACACCTCGGTAAGAGTGAGGGGGGCCTATTCTACTATGCCGGGGACCACACGGCGATAGTCTTTTTGCTCGAATGATATTCAGCTTTTTGATGTAATTACTACGCAAATGCCTTATATAGATAACAATTCATTACTTGCCTAGCCTGCGCATAACAAAATTACGAATGCCGTGTGATTTGTAACTTTGGAGAATTTATCTCTCTTGTTATTGTTGTTATTGTCGTAGCAGCCAATTAGCTTTATTAGCAATTTCACCAACATCCTAGCCTAGTAGCCTAAATGATATTCACCTTTTTGGTGTGATTACTACGCTAATGCCTTAAATAGATAACGATTACTTGCCTAGCTTGCTCATAGCTTTGGCTTCACTTTTTTTTACATTATGGCAGACAAACGAGCAGACGGCTCACCTGATGGTAAGTGATTACCGCTGCCCACGGACATCTGCGACACACGGGGCTCACAGATGCGTTGCCAGGCTCCTAATGAAATACCATCGTTGGTAGCTGATTCGATAGTTTTACTACGCGCGGTAGGCGTAATGGCGAGAGAATCTTACTGCAGTGGAATAAAATCCATCTAAATGGTGAAGGTGAAATTTGGAGTTCTGGCGTGATGTACGATGGTGAAAATTTGCACTGTTGTCACTTTCTGCCACCTAGCGAAGACGCTGTTGAAACGCAAAAACAATTTTGACTCCGTAAACAAACCAGCGGGACTTGGCGCAAGGTAAGTTGGAAACATACTAAGCGCGGAAACATACTAAATGGTTTTCTGACATTTATTACGAAAAGCGGTCAAACAAGGTGGTCTAACTGTATTCAAACCCGGACAGTTTACCATTCGATTACCGCTTAATCAAGGATGAAAATGAATTTATTTTCGTAGTATCGAAGTCAAATTTTGAGTGCAATAAAAGTATATTCATTCATTCATTCAAAGTCAAGTCAAAAGATTCTTTATTTGCATAGCCTTGTACACATCACTTACAAATCGTCATACATTAAAGTAATTTAAAATTATTTATAAGTAAAGTATAATTTACATGTTAATACATATATGTTGATACGTAAAAATATACTAAAAAAAATAAATAAACATAATGCGATTCTACCATGCACTGGCTCGAAAAGTTGTTTCTGGTCGAGAAGATCCTACAAGAATTTGCCAGTTACTCTATTTTATCGCCAAGTTTTTAGACAATGGTTTATTATCCTTAGCCAAGACTACCGTCTAATGCAACCCAATAGAATGAAACAAATTAGAAGCTAACTATGAGGTAAACCGAAGCAGACCAGTCCCCAAAGGTGGCACCTGTTCAAAAGTATGACGGATGTGTCAGCCATCATTTCACTCAATCATATTATTGTAATGACCTGCCACATAGCGCCACCACCTTAGCGCCACACGTACCTATAACTAATTTATTTCTAATGTAAACTTGTTGGCGCAAAAAAATGGCGGGATGGCCTAAATAAATAATACCATGATAACGAATGATAGTTGCTTTCTCGTTTTCCGCCTCGTTACTTTTCATGACTGTTTTTGTGAATACTCTTTTGTCATGTTCCTCTGTAAGATAATTCGATATGGAAGGACGAGAAACACCATAAGACATATCTTTTATATGGACCAATTCCGGGTTTTTTTATGGCTACGGAATAGAGTTCTTTTTTTCACACCACTGCCTCAGTTATCATCATCATCATCGTCAGCCCATTTAAGTCCCCACTGCTGGGGCACGGGCCTCCCTCAATCACATGAGGGGTAATTGCCATACTCACCACGCTTGGCAGACGGGTTGGCGAGGGTTTTGATATAAATGCAGAGTTTTCCTTCTCTGGGCGCTGATGATCATGCCAGCAGCTTTACCTTAGTCGCCTTTTACGACACCTCGGTAAGAGTGAGGGGGGCCTATTCTACTATGCCGGGGACCACACGGCGATAGTCTTTTTGCTCGAATGATATTCAGCTTTTTGATGTAATTACTACGCAAATGCCTTATATAGATAACCATTCATTACTTGCCTAGCCTGCGCATAACAAAATTACGAATGCCGTGTGATTTGTAACTTTGGAGAATTTATCTCTCTTGTTATTGTTGTTATTGTCGTAGCATCCAATTAGCTTTATTAGCAATTTCACCAACATCCTAGCCTGCTAGCCTAAATGATATTCACCTTTTTGGTGTGATTACTACGCTAATGCCTTAAATAGATAACGATTCATTACTTGCCTAGCTTGCTCATAGCTTTTTTTTTACATTATGGCAGACAAACGAGCAGACGGCTCACCTGATGGTAAGTGATTACCGCTGCCCACGGACATCTGTGACACACGGGGCTTCACAGATGCGTTGCCGGCTCCTAATGAAATACCATCGTTGGTAGCTGATTCGATAGTTTTACTACGCGCGGTAGGCGTAATGGCGAGAGAATCTCACTGCAGTGGAATAAAATCCATCTAAATGGTGAAGGTGAAATTTGGAGTTCTGGCGTGATGTACGATGGTGAAAATTTGCACTGTTGTCACTTTCTGCCACCTAGCGAAGACGCTGTTGAAACGCAAAAACAATTTTGCTCCCGTAAACAAACCAGCGGGACTTGGCGCAAGGTAAGTTGGAAACATACTAAGCGCGGAAACATACTAAATGGTTTTCTGACATTTAGGTATTACGAAAAGCGGTCAAACAAGGCGGTCAAACTGTATTCAAACCCACGTCTCTCGGATTACGGGACAGTTTACCATTCGATTACCTCTTAATCAAGGATGAAAATGAATTTATTTTCGTAGTATCGAAGTCAAATTTTGAGTGCAATAAAAGTATATTCATTCATTCATTCATTAATTCATTCATTTATTCATTCATTCATTCATTCAAAGTCAAGTCAAAAGATTCTTTATTTGCATAGGCTTGTACACATCACTTACAAATCGTCATACATTAAAGTAATTTAAAATTATTTATAAGTAAAGTATAATTTACATGTTAATACATATATGTTGATACGTAAAATATACTAAAAAAATAAATAAACATAATGCGATTCTACCATGCACTGGCTCGAAAAGTTGTTTCTGGTCGAGAAGATCCTACAAGAATTTGCCAGTTACTCTATTTTATCGCCAAGTTTTTAGACAATGGTTTATTATCCTTATACCAAGACATACAGTCTAATGCAACCCAATAGAATGAAACAAATTAGAAGCTAACTATGAGGTAAACCGAAGCAGACCAGTCCCCAAAGGTGGCACCTGTTCAAAAGTATGACGGATGTGTCAGCCATCATTTCACTCAATCATATTATTGTAATGACCTGCCACATAGCGCCACCACCTTAGCGCCACAACGTACCTATAACTAATTTATTTCTAATGTAAACTTGTTGGCGCAAAAAAAATGGCGGGATGGCCTAAATAAATAATACCATGATAACGAATGATAGTTGCTTTCTCGTTTTCCGCCTCGTTACTTTTCATGACTGTTTTTGTGAATACTCTTTTGTCATGTTCCATCTGTAGAGATAAATTGCAGATATGGAGGACGAAACACCATAAGACATATCTTTTATATGGACCAATTCCGGGTTTTTTTATGGCTACGGAATAGAGTTCTTTTTTTCACACCTGCCTATTTATCATCATCATCATCGTCAGCCCATTTAAGTCCCCACTGCTGGGGCACGGGCCTCCCTCAATCACATGAGGAGTAATTGCCATACTCACCACGCTTGGCAGACGGGTTGGCGAGGGTTTTGATATAAATGCAGAGTTTTCCTTCTCTTGGTGCTGATGATCATGCTAGCAGCTTTACCTTAGTCGCCTTCTACGACACCTCAGTAAGAGTGAGGGTGGCCTATTCTACTCTGCCGGGGACCACACGGCCAATTTATATAAAGTAACAATATTAATATCCTCCAACCGGCAGGCCAATCCCAACAATCAGCCACGTACACAGGATAATTCTAGTGAATTAACTGTGAGTGCAAACACAAGTGCACCCTCTAATCCCTTACCTTCTTATTCCGATGGGACACCAACGTAATACAACCGATGAGGGATTGGGCGCAAGACCAACGGCTTAACGTACTTTCTGAAGCACGGGGGTAGAATACCGCCAACTTCCAGACTCCGGCAGACACTAAGAATCTACCTACCGAAATCTTATTTACAAATTGTTTGCTCGACCCGGGGATCGAATCCGGACCTTTTGTGCAGCCGTCATTTCAAAATGCCGCTGAGGCAGTCGATAAAGTAATACATAAGTAATATTTACAATATCCTCAAATTGCACTTCTATAAACTAGACCAGCACGGGGGTATAAGACCTGAAACTTCTCGACTCTTTTTTGATTGAAAATATATCTTGTTTCCAAAACAAAACAATAATGGCAGGTGGTGGTAACCAGAAGAGTTGATGACAAAAAAAAAACAATAAACTCACCCAAAAGAACAAGACACAACAATGTATTTCTCAAATAATATTTTATTCTTATGGAATGAATGATTTAAAATAGCAGTACTCTGAAGCATTGGAATATTCCAGACTTACACGAACCTTTAAATAATTACAATAATTACTGTCGTTAATTTCGTGACAAAGAGAAGAGCTTCCATTTTGGCACTTGATCAATCGTTATTAAAGCATTCATTTATATTAAACGAAATAACGTAGAATAATGAATTAATTTCATAAAATTACAATCCTTTCATATTACTCTGTAATAATAAAGGATTTAAGATTTAATCCAGATTGATAAGCTTTGTAAAATTTAAAAATGGTTTCGGTTTGGACGAAGGTATGGTTAAAAGTAAACCAGATAATTTGTAATAGCACAGTACCAGTGACTTGACATACTCAAATCGACGAAATTTCCGGTGTACCAGTGCTAGGCGATAATCGCTTGCAAATTCAGCGGAGTGAACGAACCCAATCCCTGCGCTCACGCATAGATAAAAAACAATTTTACCAGTTAAATGAAACACGCTGATGTCTGACCTGACTCTGGAACCCTAATGAAATGTATGACCACGAACGTTCTAATCATCAATCAATCATTTTCTTCACATGACTGTTTATTTCATTCCCGGTAGTCACGCCTATGGCAGTCGGAACTTGTGAGGTAACCAAATATAAGAGCAATTCAGAGTAAGTGGCTGTACAGTATAATAAGGGCTTGAAAACTCTTGTTATACTGTGGTAACACTAAGATCTAGGCAGGGGATGGTTTGCATATGCGTGAATTTTCGCGAACATTAGTCGACAGATGAAGTCGCTGTGCACATCCACACCATAGTTAGTTCTACGTGCTCTTTTGTTAACCCTATGTTTTCATAACAAGGTCACTAGAACTAGTGTCGACTCTGGTCGAACTTCTACAGATATGTACGAAAACTTTTTTTTTATTTTAAGCAATAATACGGTCAAATGTTATCTATAAAACTCCAAGAAGTAACAGCCAAAGCTAAGAAAAAGTTTGCAAAGCGAAATTGCCTGACATTTTTGCTCGTGCCTAATTTAAAGTACCAACCTTGGTAGACTTAATTAAATCCATTAAAAAAAACTCTTTTTATACAGGGTGATAGTAATAAAACTGCGGAGCTAAAATTGTAAAAAAGCTTAATTAAATTTAAAGTACAAGAACATAAATCAAATATCAAATCAAGGGAAGTAGGTTATTTTCCATCACGCCTGGTCTTGTGGTAAAACCTAAAAAGATGTTTTGAGCTATGCAATAAGTACAAAAAAACTTAATGTTAAATTATTTTATCAGTACCTATCAAGTATTTGAGCTTGAACGCAGACTCTACTGACTACTGAAGATACTCTTTTTCATTTAATCATCATCATGATTAAATGAAAAAGAGTATCGTCATTCCCAGTCGAAAGCCATCGCTTTGAACCAGAAAACAACTTTCCTTCAATTTTTTCTCCACTCCGCGTTGTATTTGCCAAGTAGGCAAAGCTATTGGCACGCAAATCGTCATACCATCGTCATAAACATCAAACCAAGCCTTATTGTGTATATCTTTTGGTGTATATATTTTGCAAGGACCAGGAGGTGGCCACAAAGATTAATGTCAAACCTCCATAAAACTTTTTTATTAGTATGATTGTTTGCGTCTTGGTAAGAAAAATATGTAATAATATACAGCTTGGATTCTTCAACAGATTAAAGTTAGGTACACGATTGTATCGTAAGTCTGGAAGAAATCTTTTAATCTGAAATATTTATTTCAGTTTCAAGATTTTGATGTTATGTATAAATAAATAATATGCAATTGAACAAAAACCTAAATATTTACAGTATTTTCACGTCCAATAATCTATAGAAAGGTACTTTAAATAGAGTTCTAAGAAGCCAGGGGTTTCTTTTGACCAGATGATATCACTTGTGAAACCCAAAAAGCCCGCTCCACACTTAGTCGCGTATTACGCGTGAAGAACCCGAGAGTGATATCACGTCGCATAATAAAAAAAAACTGTCATTACTTTTTATGTTAGACATATGAACTCCTTTTTATTTATTTTTTTCTGAACTTAGGACTTGATAAAAGTCTGATAAATCTTATGAGTTTATAGGACATAATTTCGTAATACAATATTCTAAGACGCTAAATAAAAAACTCAACAATTAATTCGCCATTGTTTTCGTTTTAGTTTTTTCTTAGGTATAGATCTAGAACACTACATTTTCATTAGTCTAAAAACAATTAACCCTATATCGCCATCTCTCTCAATAAACAGAAAGGGAGAGTAACAAACGAAAATTCCAGAGCCAGCGTCTCCTGTCTCAATTAAAGTGATGTAAGATGCGTAATAAAGGGCAATTTGGGTGATTTATTGAAACATTCATTATAAACGCTCGTTCGAGGTTAATTGTAGGCTTACTGCTAGATGCAGGGATCGGGAGCGCTCGTGACTCTGCTGTGGAGTATAAATTCGCAATATTACCTCTGGGCATTGTTGTACTGAGTTGCTAAGTCTGACATCAGCACATACATCTAACTGATCCCAAAGTAGCGTAAACACTTTTATGGGCATCAAATATATAGATATACTTTATTGCACATAAAAACATAACTTACAAGACTAGGCATTACAGAAACTTAATTGTACAATTTCGGCGGTCTTATCGCTGGAAGCGATTTCTACCAGACAACCTTCAGGCAAAGGACATTTGATAGTAGAGAAGGGTAGGTGGTGCAATATTGAAAAGGGGATATTAAAGTGAACTAATACATAAATAAACACAATATTATATCAAATCAATGAAATAATCACAGATCAATATTAATATCCTCCTTTACGGAATTTCTACCATGTACCTTATTATATCGGAAACTCAAAAATAAGGTACATGATAAAAATCCCGTAAATGACTATTCTAATGATTACAGATGTTCATGGGTGGCGTTGATTACTTACCATCAAGACGGGGATTAACACGATATTTATTATGTTAAACAACATCGTGTACTCATATATTTAGTCACAGAGCGGACTGGCGGAGCACGGCGTCGTCTGCTGGGGCCGGGCTGTGAATCTTCGGACACCCTCACATTTTTTGATATTAATTCGCCACTAGATGAATTGTCAGTGAAACTACTCCGACACACTACACTAACAGTATGGTGTTTGTTTGCGTTAGTAACGGCCTAACACGGGGCTCGCACTTGTTAATTACTGGATTCCATGTCGATGATATTTTAAATCCATCCTCCCTATTGAAAGTCTTATACTTCTTGATCTCAATCGCTTCACGTACTATCCTGGTATGATAATGACGATCGGTGGAGAGGATTTTTTTTATAATGCAACGCGATAATCTAAAAAACTACTTACCATCAGATGACCCGCAGGCCCGTTTTTTTTCCCTCACCGTTGAGCTCAAGTACAACCTGTGCGGATAAAGAATGGGATCAGAAATGGCGGCGCATCTATTCACTTCTCGCTCGCACACTATTTGCGTCTATACTGGGGTGCGAGTATAGACGCAAATAGTGTGCGAGCGAGAAGTGAATAGATGCGCCGCCATTTCTGATCCCATTCTTTATCCGCACAGGTTGTAGATACATATACTTTATTGCACAAAAAAACAAATTTAAAAAACCAGTCTTTACAGAAACTTAAATGTACAATTTTGGCGGTCTTATCGCTGGAAGCGATTTGCGCATGTATTTTGCCTAAGATGCTTTTTATTAATCCTCTGCTGTAGACATGGGTTGTAGGTGCGTAATATATTTATTTTTGTACATAAGATCTCATTAGCTAAATGTTTAGGGAAAACGGCGTCTCAGTGAAATGGGGACCTACCAACGGCAACTAAAGACAAAATATATCGTACGGGATCAAGAACTTGCTGGAGATTTGAAGTAAATTGTTTGATCAATTAGACTATTTTGAATTAATCTGATATTGCGTCGTTAGATATAGCCTCTTCATTCATTTGAAGTAAACTTCAAAGTTATTTGATAGCTTTGTTCCAGAATGCTGTCTTTGGGTAACGTTTGTGACTGATACGACTAGGATATTGTTTTGTAATCCACTGGGAGTTGAAACAATCTATTGCTTAGTTTCTACGAAACGTCTTTTCGGTCTATATTAATCTTTTGTAACGTTCTACGGGTGATTCCAACAAGAGTATATTGACAATTGATTGAAATATCAGTCCTAAATCGATAAAGATAAAAGACAAAAAAATCTTTATTCAATTTAGGTACATACAGAACACTTATGAATGTCAATATAGGTACACGTATGATAATCTACCGCTGGTTCGGAATGTCGATTACTACAGAGAAGACACCAGCAAGAAACTCAGTAGTTACTTTTATCAAATATTGATGATGTTACCGAGTTTCAATTGAGAAAAGAAAAAAAATACAAGTATCAAAGTTAACAGACTACTATGAATAATAACTCACAATACTAATCAATTAACATGACCAAGAATCCTTATCATTTAAATAGTCTTGTACACTATAATAACCTTTCTTCATTAGGCAGGTTTTAATATGAGACTTAAATTTATCCAGTGGTAGGTTAATGTCATTTTGTGGGAGCTTATTGAATGTCTTAATACTTAAGCCGATTTTATGAAGTCTGAGGACTGGGAGGGCCAATCTATGTTTATTTCTGGTGTTAAGATAAAGATAAAAAAATCTTTATTCAATTTAGGTCCACACAGAACACTTATGAATGTCAAAATAGGTACATAATATCTACCGCTGGTTCGGAATGTCGATTTCTACTGAGAAGACAGCAGCAAGAAACTCAGTAGTTACTCTTTTCAAATATTGATGATGTTACAGAGTTTCAATTGAGAAGAGAAAAAAATACAATTATGAAGGTTAATAGACTACTATAAATAACAATTCAAAAGATTAATCAATTAACATGACCAAGAATCCTTATCATTTAAATAGTCTTGTACACTATAGTAACCTTTCTTCATTAGGCAGGTTTTGATATGAGACTTAAACTTATCCAGTGATAGGTTAAGACTATGAAAAGTGGTCTTTGCCTAAAATATTATTTCTTTAAATATTTCCCGCAGTGAGTCAAGTGATCTAAGGTTATATATAGCGCGGATGGCCCTTTTTAACCGACATCAAAAAAAGGAGGTTCTCAATTCGACAAGTATATATGTATATATTTACACCTTTTTACGAGTGTACTGTTATAAAATGAAGTGTATGAACTATTTGAAGTGTATAAAGTGTTAGAAATATTATTTTACACTTTTTAGTTCGTGGATTTTGAAGGCGGTTTTTTTTATCGCAGATTTTTTTTTTCTGTAATACAAAAATAGTGTGTATGTAAGCAGCAGACACCCAGAACAATGGATCATATGACACCACACTGTGGGAATAGCTGAAATAGACCAGTCTTGCCGTCTCGATATCAGTCAGACGCCTAATTTTTCTTACTGCATATGCAGGGGAACTTAGTCTTCCTGCGAAGGCAATATGGGGACCCTACTCCAATTTTGCATCTATAGTGATAAATAAATAAATAATAAATAAGTAAATAAATATTTCACAGCATCACATACATTGATCTGACTCCGAGATAGGTAGCTCAAGCACCTGTGTTACGGATATCATAATCAACAGTGGGATTATACCTGATACCTATATATATAGTGATACCTAGAAAAACTGTGGAAAACAACATCTCATACGTTGACCTGATTCCGTACTAAGTAGCTTAAGCACTTGTGTTACAGATATCAGACAACAGAGGAACACAAATATATACTTAAATACATATATTACACCCAGACACCGAACAAACACAATTGTTCATCGCACAAATGTTTGTCCAGGGTGGGGATCGAACCCACGACCTTTGGCGTAAGAGGCAGGGTCACTACCAATTGCGCCATCCGGTCAGTCGAAATTAATGATTTGAATAGATCTGTCATTCATCTTAATACTAGTATTGATCTGCGTTCTTGAATCAGAATATCTATAAAACATTTGCAAACCATTTACTGTAAGCACCGTTACTTTACTGTAATACCTAGTTTGAAGTTTTTCACACTATTTTCAGTGCAATAAATATATTAAGGTGACGAGTAGGGCACACTACTGACGCCAATCGGTTTAAATTTTTAGCTACTAAATCGGATCTATCTAAACAAAGTTTTTGTACGCGAAAAATTTATTCACGCCAAAAGTAGCCACTTTATCGTGAATCAGTTTTTTTCGTACACGTTGAACCCAACATTTTTGGATGATTATTTAATAAATAGTATAAGTGTTTGTTTTGTTTAAAATAGATCCAGTTTAGTAGCTAAAAAATAAAATCGATTGGCAGTCGCTAGTGTGCCCTACGCGTTACCTTAATATAAATATTAATTCGTCAAAAACAGTCCCCAATATTCGCCAACCGAGACTGTAACGGTAAGCAGCAATTTATTATATTAAAAACCCAGCGTTATCCCAGTGGAAAGAACACACTGCTGACGTGTCCTCTCATAAACTGTTCCGGGATTTAATAAAATTTATTCAGCTTCGCTCTACGGGGAGCAACAAATCATAATTCTCCCAGAATAGGTACTTATTTAGTTGGTCCCGAAGTTTTACAGCTAGTAAAGTTTATTCGCTGCGAGAGAATATGCTGAGTGGACGGGATGGGTGCAGACCTGCGCGACTGTGTGTTTTACGAGGCTCTTAGAATACCGTCAACGGCCTACTTAGGGTTGCTGGCTTGAAGAGGGTCTGGTCCTTTACACGAAAGTCAAACTGTTGAGAAAACGAATATTATAATTACTGTGTTCATATTACCAATGTCCTCACATGTACCTAGTAGATATAGTTAAGTATGAAGGCCTTCAATCGACACAATGGTAGAAATACCAAAAGTCCGCACAAAGAGGTTTGAATCCTGTTTCCTTATTCGTACTGCGAAACAATGGAATCAGCTGCCTGAGGAGGTGTTCCCTAGAAGCTACAATTTCAAAGCGCATGTGAATAGGTATCTTCTAGGTAATCGTGCTACATCTTAGACCATATTATCACTTACCATTAGGTGAAATATGGTCATACGCTTACCTATCTACAATAAAAAAAAAGTATATCCGTAGCACACGTGCTTAAGGCGATACCGCGAGCACCGCCAAGCAGTTTGGATAAATTATATTGTTTGAGGCGAATAGGAGACATTTTTTAATAAGCAACTAAAATGTTTTAGCAACCAGCACTTTAAAGATTCACAATTTTTTGACCTATGTTAAGGTTTCTTTTTAAAAGGAACGATAAACTCCATAATTGCATAGTCATTATCAATATTAAGGTGACGGGTAGGCCAATTGATTTAAATTGTTAAGCAACTAAACCGGATAATATTTTTTAAACAATTTCGAAGCTGCAGCCTCTCGGAAAACATTTATACTATTTATTTAATACTTATACTTAACTTTTGGGTCTTCTTTTGTACTCGAAATTAGAACTACCGCTAAAAACGGCCACTTATGAAGTTAATCCAAATTTCGGGTGCAGAAACAGATCAAAATGTAGTGCACAATTATTAAATCAATAGTAAAAATGAATGCGTCTTGGCAAATGTAATGTAGGGCGCCCTCTGGCTAGGTGGAGGGACGATCTGCGCAGGATGGCTGGCAAGAGCTGGATGCGAGAAGCTATGGATAGATCACGGTGGCGAACAATTGGAGAGGCCTACGTCCAGCAGTGGACTGCGATAGGCTGATGATGATGATGATGATAAATATATGCTAAAAGACTCCCGCTCCAAAATTGTTTAAAATAGATCCGGTTTAGTAGCTAACAATTTAAATCGATTGGTGTCGCTAGTTAGGCCTACCCGTCGCCTTAATCATACTTACTGGAAAAATTGTGAAGTAAATAAAATATAGTAATAATTTGTGTCACAAAAATGTTAATACTATTTATTTCTAAATTTAAAAAAAAAATGACTTTTATACGCCACGAACCATGTAAATCACTTGGCGGCGCTACTATCGCCGTGGTTTCGCCTTAAGCTACTAAGATGTTGCGGAATCAGGCCAATTTATTTATTTATCATATCGGGCGGAGGATGCTAGAGTCCGCGCCATGAAAGATACCGCATAAAACACGGATCATATTTTTTTTGATTCCTTGCTTCTATTGAAATAAGCTCAAATTTCAATGACGGTGGCGACTGAAGCACGCTTTTCACGGGACTTCTTCTTTCGCTGACTCTACTTCTACACTCATCAACGGGTTTTCTGTTCTGTAGGTGGGACTACCCACTAGGACGCTTGAGTACAAGCTCACTTGAGTGGATAAGCGGAATTCATCGTAATGCTTTAAATAGGTAGGAAGATATTCTTTATTACACAAAAACAAAATAAACATATTATAGGTAACAGCAACAAAATACATTACAGCAAGATTTGGTCGCTTGTTGCAATATTGCTTTATGACAACCTTTAGATATAAGAGAGAAGAAAGTATTTGTAATGTGCGGCATCTTAAGTCTATGGATAAGGCAAGCATAAAAAATATCATAAATAAAATTAATGACGTCGTATACATAAATAGAATTAATAATTTAAGCCTCATGCCTACTGTCCCTATTATTAACTAACTTCAAAAAAAAGAGGTTCTCAATTAATTATACAAGTTTGAAATAATAAACCCATTCCCCCTTATTCCAAATCGCGAACTAAGTATAGTCCCGGAACAAAACTCTTGCCAGCCCGTTTTAACATTGCGTGTTGGAACGGGATGACATGAGCTTTAGTACGGTAATAACTTTAGATCGCGATATAGAATAAGGTAGCTTATGACTCATGTGTGATGTCGAAAATAGAGATAAAAGGAAATATGAAATTGATGTCTCACCTCTTTTTGTGTAATATACTGTGAACGTGTAACTTTCGTTGGCATTAGTCGATCAATTTGATTGGCTTAGTGAATTATTTTGTATGGATATTTTTTTTTCAAAGTAATAAAATTATGCAGTGTATAGCAACTTCTGCTATCAAACTAATTTCTTTATAGCTGTTATTACTAACTACAAAAAAAAAAAACTAGCGACAGTGTGTCGTGACGGTTTTGTTGGTTTTTACTTTGGAAGCTTGTCATATTTCATTCATGTGATTTTTTTATTGTAATTTTTTTCACTGATATTATTTTTACTAAGAGGTACAATTTAAAATCGAAATACAATGTCACGCTCTGTCAGCCCTGCTCTTTTACTTTTGATGAAAGTTGTCGATGTTGCTCATTGTATTTTGTAACTGCTGTTTTTATGTTTTGGTGTGAGAGCCCCGCGAGTGTTCTTTGCAAAAGAGTAAAATCCAGGAAGGTGTAGAATTTATGGTGTCATATTTCACGATTTTAACGTACAGCCTAATAAAATTTGAGCGGCAAAGTGGCCAATGAGAACAAGTAATTGCGAGAGTTTTGATGTAGTAATTTAAGTTGCCAGGAACATAGTATAGTAGTGGTTCAAAACTGAGCGACAAATCAATTTTGATAAAATCAAAACTTTTAATTTGCTGTATTAAAAACCTAAATTGCGGACATATTAAGTGTTATGTGTACCGCATTACTTATATAAATATTATTAGGTATGATTAAAATACTATAGAATACTATAGAAATCTTTCAATTTGTTTTCTCCTAGCGATTGACTTTATTGTTGCATTAAGCAAATGTGTTTTATTGTTATATATACGAGGATTTTTTTTCTAAACTGTGGTCAAATAAATAAATAAATATTTCACAACATCACATACATTGATCTGACTCCGAGATAGGTAGCACAAGCACCTGTGTTACGGATATCAGAATCAACAGTGGGATTACAAATATATACATATAATACTTTTATTTTGTAAATACATACTTATAATACATAGCAAACACCCAGACCAATACATACAAACATGTTCATGCACACAAATGTTTGTACTGTGCGGGGATCGAACCCGCAACCCTTGTATCAGTGGCACCCTTGTACCCGATTGGAACAGTGGTAGCGTTCACTACCACTGTTCCAATCGGGTCAAATGAAGTGTTATGTCTACCGCATTTCTTATAAAAATATTATTAGGTTAAAACACTATAGAAGAAATCCTCCAATTTACTTTCTCTTGGTGCTTGACTTTATTGCTGCATTATGCAAATGTGTTTATTTGTTTTTTTTTATAGAAAGGCCAATCAGGATGACCTCACTCCGCCTGATGGTAAGCGGCCGTGAAATTCAAATATGAGGTTGACAAGCACAAAATAACTAACAAAGTACCCATTGAGTCGCTTCACGCCCTGCCTAAAAGACCCCGGACTATTTTATTTAGTGGCAGTGTAAATACTTAAAAGAAGAGGATATCCGAAAATGTATAGGCCGGGCGTAGCAGACAACCAACATACCTACCTGCAGTCAGCTTATGTGTGATCACGGCCGATATAATGCGCATGAAACATCAAATTGTACCGTAGGAAAGAACTTTAATATACTTATATTATTACTTATTTACATTTCAAAAACTACCATATCCATCAAAGCCAAGTAGTAGAGACGCATTTTATTTGATTATCAAACGAAATTTGTTAAGGCGACGGGTAGCCTAACTAGCGACACCAATCGATTTAAATTGTTAGCTACTAAACTGAATCTGTTTTAAACAATTTCGGAGCGGGGGTCTCTAAGCAAACATATATACTATTTATTTAATAATTGTGCACCACTTTATGATCAGTTTTTGAACTCGAAATTTGGATTAACGCCATAAGTGGCCGTTTTTGGCGGTAATTTAAATTTCGAGCACAAAAGCAGACCCAAAATTTATGTATAAGTATTAAGTAAATATAACAAGTGTTTTCCAAGAAGCTGCAGTTTAAAAAATGTTAAAAAGATATCCGGTATTTCGAGATCTTTTAAAACCCTAAGAACTATGGTAAGTGACCTTCATACGTTATGAAATGTAAGGACTCATTTAATTGTCATTTATAGGAATTATAATAAATATATTATTAATATTAATGAAATATCCTTAAAGGTTTTATATAATTTTATACAATTACCGATTTAGCTTAGGGTAACATATTTAAAATCATAATTTCAACACCTTTAGTTTCTCACTTTTAGAAACTTTCCAAAACGTCCTGGTGCTTTTACAATTTTCTGTCACCGCTGAGCAAAAATATACACGTGGAATTGAAAAATCCAGTTAGAATTTGGACCTACAACTTCCCAATTAAAAGTCAAACTGAACTTTGGATAAATCACACTGAACTAACATAGCTAAAACTTCGTCTATCTCACAATTCACACCAAACAAACTTAGCAGTGAATACCAAAATTGGTCAATTCTACGTTACGGATCTAAAAAGAAAGATTGAAACTGCAAATTAAATGTTAGCAAGCGAAGCCTAAAGCACTAGAGAACCGCAATTTGCGTTTCGTATTGCTGTGCATTAGCGATGTCATTCGATTCAAATTAGGCGACACGATACATTCGAGTCAATTTATTATTTCTCGAATAGTAATAATTGGCAGTCATTTGCACACCACAGGTAGACAGGTACAATTCAAAACTGACAAATTAGTACGATAAGCTGTTGATTTAAGAAAGAAGGTAAGTATAATCAAAAGCCCCTAAAATAAGAAGAAAAATCTGGTATAATCTGGTTTTAGCTATTTACATCGAATTTTATATTCCTTTTGGAAAAATACCCAAAGTATGCGCACATACTAGTTTACTTAGGTATTTACAGTAAAAGTATGATACTTGAGCATTTCAATTTTGCATGTATTCACCATAATGAATGGATAAAATTTTTAAGAGCTGTGGTTTCTTGCAGAAATGTTTGTATTGATAGCGATTGCTAGAATGAAATTGCAAATCTTATATTTTGAACTTTTTAGATTGCCGGGCGCAGTTCAATTCAAAAATATTTGAATTTTTCAAAAGATAAAAAATGAACTCTTGTGTAATACGTGCTAACTCAATAATTTAAATTACCTAGTTTACCTTAAGGGCTCAATGTTTTTTCCTTTATGTATTTTCAATGCTATAATTTAAACAAAATATTCTGAATAAGAATTAGTCGGGAACAGCCGGAAATATTAATAACGGGGAAATACCAGGTATCACTCAAGGACATCGCCATTGTTGATGTTTCGAAAAATTAAGGTGAATTTTCATTTCGTTATAGTAACATCGAGTTGAATACTTTATCTGTTCGAATACTTTTTGATATCATTTGAGTTAAAATTGGACTTCACTAATTTGCCTCTCCGTTGCGCGTTGCCGTATTTTTGCGGCGTTATTTTTAAATTACTAACACCAGCGTGATGGCGATTTTATTTCCTGGCGTCGGTGCAGGAAATGAGGGAAAGAAGACACTGCGGATGGGAAATTTGGACATAGCACACTTTGTGTTGGTTTTTTGGTTTCGCATCATTATTCTTAAGCGGAGTAAGTTTTACTTTCTATCAAGTATTCAAAATCTGATGTAAATAAACAGAATAAACATGAATAAAATATAATATTAACAAACTGTAAAAGCATGACTCAATCTGTTTCTTCCCCTCAGATAAGGATTTATAATATTATATTGTAGAGTTTGTCACCATTGATTTTTTTATGTGATAGGAGGCAGACGAGCAGACTGATAACCTGATGGTAAGCAATTGCCGCCACACATGGATACCCGCGACACCAGTGGAGTCACAAGTGCGCTGCTCCTTTCCCTCGGATTGGGCCTCCGGTACCCTCCGTCACGCAGAGAAACACAGCACAATGCTGCTTCACACCGGTTTTCAGTGAGGTCGTGGTATCACTCCGGTCGACCAGGCCCATTCATGCCGAAGCTTGGCTCTCCCACGGTGAGTGATTAACATACAATGTTGACAGCCATACTATCTTAAGTGTGATAGGATCGGGTCTTATCTCTCACATTAGTATTTATTTATGTACATTAATATTTATGTATTTATGTTTATTTATTAGCACGGTCGTCACTCACAACAGGTTCTGCCAGAATACCAGCGTTGCTGCGGCATTTCTGTCGGTATCGTGGCAGCACCATGCTGAGGCCAGGCCCTATTGACTTCACACTTCTCAGATGTCTATTTATTTAGAGTATTTTCATTATTATAACTGTGTATTACCTACCTATCGCCTGTTTTCGTACTCACCTCTGTCTGTAGTTTTAATTTGTGAATGTTACCTATGTTTTCTATTGAGTGTTAATTGTCAAATTATTTATTCGTGATGGTCAATTAAAATGGTTTCGTTCTTTCCTTCTTTCTTATCTTTCTACCTTGATCAAACGATGGCATGACATCAACCTTGCTTTCACTCAAATGTAGTTCCATATCTCTTCGTAAGTTTCAGTAGGCGACGTGCCTAAATATACCATCAACTTGACAAGTAAAACAAGGCATCAACTATTTGTATCCTCTTGCAATTAGATGGCAGATGATAGCATGACATCAACTTTGCTTTCACTCAAACGTAGTTTCATATCTCTGCGTAACTTACAGTAGGCGACGTGCCTAAAAATACCATCAACTTTGCAAGCAAAACAAGGCATCAACTATTTGTATCCTCTTGCAATTAGATGGCAGATGATGGCATGACATTAACTTAGCTTTCACTCAAATGTAGTTCCATATCTCTGTGTAACTTACAGTAGGCGACGTGCCTAAAAATACCATCAACTTGACAAGCAAAACAAGGCATCAACTATTTGTATCCTCTTGCAATTAGAAGGCAGATGATGGCATGACATCAACTTTGCTTTCAATCAAATGTAGTTCCATATCTCTGCGTAACCTTACAGTAGGCGACGTGCCTAAAAATACCATCAATTTGACAAGCAAAACAAGGCATCAACTATTTGTATACTCTTGCAATTAGATGGCGCGTCTCAGATAAGGCTACCTTTTGCTGACTATTCACGAAGATGTATCAAGGAATAAGAGGGGAAAATACCGGGCCTTCCAAGAATAAGCGTAGAGATGTTCCAACTTAGGAAATAACAGAGCATAGTTAATAAACTCGAGTTGAAGTTGGTGTAACTTGAGTTAGCTTGTACGTAGAATACAAAATAGCATGTTTTTAAGGTCGACCCAAAGTAGTTTTTAAAACCAAAAGCTATCTATTTTGTCTGCTAGTGTCTTCATTAGGAAGTTAAGCATTAAACTTTTTTTACATTCATAAGTCTTACATTCACATGGGTACTTAGTTATTAACCTGAAAGCTTAAGCTACGAGTAAATAAAGTGAAAGCGTGAAGCTACGAGTGAATTTTACCGTGGGAGTGCTACGCTGTGGCATTAATGGGCCGGCTCGACCGAAGTGATACCACGGCCTCACAGAAAAAAGGCGTGAAGCAGCACTGTGCTGTGTTTCGCTGCGTGAGTGAGGGTACCGGAGGCCCAATCTGGGAGAAAGGGTGGTTCAAAGGTTGGCAGCCCACTTGTGACTCCACTGGTGTCGCGTGTGTCTATGGACGGCGGCAATCGCTTACTTTACTTATCAGGCGAACCGTCTGCTCGTCGGCCACCTATACATATAAAAAAAAGTGTCTCTAAAATGGATACCATTGTTTTATTCGAATATCAAAAACTTGCTTTGATTAAAAACTTAACACTCACCGCCTACACAGATGGGTGAACAAAACACCTATGTTTCACCAATAAACATTTGTGTTGGTGCGGAAATTAAATTTTTGCTTTCAACCATCGTTCAGTTCAGATGGCTGGTCTGGACGAATAGTAAAATCTGGGCTTTGTTGTTTCAACAGCGCCCCTGACCGGCTGGTATTATGAGTGACATAAATCACTAAAGCGAAGGATTGTAGTACCTCAAGTTGATACATCACTAAATATCCTTAGCTTAGTCATCACCCTCGCCTAATATAGTCCGATTCTGATCTTTTCATTTGCAGTCAGCCATGAGTAATTCCTTACGGCCCCGATGGAGTTATAATGAACGCGAAAATTATGTTATTTCTGATTACTCTATTGTTCTTGGATTTTGATTAAACGGGTTTAGGCTGTCGTTGAGTTTAGTACCATAATCGCAATGAATTATTTCGGATAAATAACATTCAATTTTCAATTTCGGCGCGGCTTAGCTCTGATTAATTAAAGTTGGTAACGGTTGGCAATATTGCCAGTTTACGAGGAAAAATACATACCTACTTTTGACTTTAACTTTCATGTTCTTTAAAGTTAGCGTGAAAAAATATGTATTTTTTTTATTTTAAATTCTGAGGATGTTTGTATAAGACCTACTTTAATTTAATTAAATCGGCTGACCACATGTGACCACGCAGCCGAAACGTTAATCAGTAAGTACATAATAATTATGATAATCGGATCAATTCTTGTTTTAATTAATTTATAGTTATGAATAGCGCAACACGAAAATGCAAAAAAATACTATAGGAACAACTTTACGATTTATATTTTAATGAAGATCTTCGGACATTTATTTATATTGTATTTTTGGTCCAAATATGAAAGTGCCGGTAAAAAAGAAATATTGCTATATTCTGTTATTACTTCTCCCCCTAATGCTCAAAGGTCAAGATTTGGCATAACAAAAAAAAAGTTTTTTTTATGATAAAGGTGGCTGACGAGCAGACGGATCACCTGATGGTAAGCGAGTTGGAAAAATTTTTTAGGTAGTTATTTTATAATTTTGATTTTTGAACTCCAATAAAAACAAGGATATATTACCCTACAGCTTTGGTGCCATTGTAACAAATACACAGAAGAACAAGTTCTATAGAATAGTGCAAAAGAAAATTTTGACCGGCACTTGGACCAAAAAAGGGGATATCCTTTATTTGTTTTTTATCTTTTTTTAGTCTTCAGTTAGATTTGTATTGTTATTTGCTTCATGATTGCCTTAATAAACTGCTGTGCGGTATTTTTTGAACGCTTTAACTACCGCCCTCAAAATTCTTGAGGAATCAAGGTGGTATATTTTCTGAAGGTAATAATAGTACTCTTAAAACATAAAACAATAATTATCGTGAGCAGGATTCAATCATTCTTTTTTTTATATTACAGAAGATATTCTAAGTTAATAATATCTATATTTTCTTTAAATAATTAAAACTCCCGACAAATGCGGCCGGCCATCTTGGATTGGAAAGTTTTCACATGTATTATATTCTACTACTCAAACCCTTTTACTTGATACCTATATCGAAGGGGGCTATCATACAATATGTTAATCCGACATTTTGCGACATCTAACTATAGCTAAGAATACTTCCGATCAATTCACCTTTCAACAAAAAAAAAACAATATCAAAATCGGCTTTATCCATTCGGGAGCTATAATGCCACGAACAGACACACACACACAGAGTCACGTCAAGTTTTTGTATACTTGACAAGTTTTTCGTCGGGGGTTAAAAAATTATAAATACAAATAAAATTTCAGGTTGCGTTTGTGTGTGAGCTGGCGGTGTACCAAAATTATAGTAGCAGCTGAGACTTAGCTCTAATAAATAAATAAATAAAATTTACAACATCACATACATTGATCTGACTCCGAGATAGGTAGCTCAAGCACCTGTGTTACGGATATCAGAATAATTCGCTAATAAAGTCATTTCTCGGTAAGCGTAGTGTAGGACGCCCTGCGACAAGATGGGATGATGACATTCGAAGGCTGGCTCGTGTGGGCTGGATGAAAGTGGCCGAAAATCGGGAGCAGTGGCGTGCATTAGGGGACACCTATGTCCAGCAGTGGACGAGTGTGGGTTGCTGATGATGAAAGTCATTCTCTAATAAAATTATTATACACGTGTTTATTTTTTATATCCCATAACTCTGAGGTCATATTATATAGGTTAAAACAATACAAAAAGTCACACAACATGTGGTCCAAAAATACATAGTTTTGAAGATATCATCAATCTTTATTAAATTAGTTGAAAAATTATCACCCTTATGACTTAATTTTTGCAACGTTTCCACACTTTCGCTAATGTAGTATAAAATTCACATGCTATTCGATTCTATTACATGGTCTGATTAATACCACGTTGTATATGGAGTAATTCTCTAATAAAGTAATCCTGTAATAACAATTTTGTCTAAAGAAAAGCCAAAAAAAATCCCTGATTTAAATTAACCTAGTAACTAGTTTCTCATCAGGTAGTTAACGACATTGGTAAAACAATTAAACTAAACAAACGCAGATAGAAGCGGTGTAAAGTCATATATTGCAAAGGAACTGCTCATATAGTACCATAAAAAGGCGCGTGTGACTTTATCCTCGTGTTGGAACGGTTGTTGCGAGGTGGCATGTACTGGATTGTCACGCGACACACTGTCACGTGGCGTGACAGACTTATGGTAGGTTGCTGCTCGAAGTGATGCATGATCTCATTCCGACTTGTGTTAAATTCAGGTTTAACACTTGTAGAACTGTGTATATAAGTGTAAGTCGGAACATAAAGAGGGTACGCTGTGTGTTATACAATTTAGGTTTAAAGTGATATTGTTCAGTTTCAAAAATTATCAGAAGACTTTCTAGTAGTTCCGAATAGTAGAGTCGTTATTTTATACAAATCTAGCGTTTTGATTTTCTGAATGTATAAGTGTTTTTGGTACTCAATAAGAAATGTCTGTTATTACCAATGGATGTTGGTGTTTTATTCAACCATCTATATATATGGTAGTTTATCACCCTTTGTCTATCACGCCCAAGGTGCGGCATAGCGCTCAGGGCCATAATGTATTGTTTGCACAGACATAGAAACTTTAGGGATGGACGCTTTATATCATTCTGGCCTATGTAGAAGGGTGAAAGCCCAGGTTTGAAAGTATACAAACCTTTAAAATTGTCCTTTTAGTTTAACTGGAATTTTGGTCTACGTGGCAGAAATGAGTGCCTTGACATCTCAGTTGATGTCTCCAGATGAGTGGAGCACCGATCCTACCCCAGGATCCGTACGGTCGGCTCAGTCTTTCGCCACTTTGACCTTCAATTCCGGTTCCCAAGCGACTTCTTCCAAATATTCACTCGTCTCGCCAATCTACCCCCAAGCGAGTCCATTAGGCGCACAATTTTACGTGCACTGGTAAAGGTTCGGTAATGGCTTTTCAAAAAAGGCACAGCCCGCGGATTGAAATTAAGAATACCAAGAAGATAATGTACACAGACAGCGTGAAAGAGCTGTTCGATTAACAGTAATTTAACAATTGACCGAAGGTTTGGCCGCATTCCTTCATTGAAAAAATTATATGTACAAGGATGTGCGTTAAACTCTAAGTTCACTATGTACCTAACTAAAACCAATACTGGCAATTCTGTAACTTCCTAAATTGTTATATTACACTTAAAATAAACCGAGTCCTATTGTCTAGCCATGAAGCAGTTAAACAAGGTGTAATACCGAGATGTTGCTTAATTAAATGTGCAGCGGGGAACATAATGAGGAGTATGTTGACACTTTGAAATATCATTTTCATAGATATTAATATTCAACTGCATGTGAGTCAAATTGCTTTGAGTTTCTGATAACATTTTACAAACAATATTATTTACGCATAATAATATGTTTGTCATAAGTATTAACGTAATTATGGTTATACCTACCCAATAAGCTATCATGGGATCGGTGAAACAGTGACCAAAATTTTGCGTCTATCTGTGGAAATTCAAATTTGGAAACCCTTGTACTTATGCGCTCTCTTACGCTGCGACGTAAAGCAGCGCCACATAATAATCTGCGAGGGCTCAGAGCGTGATGCTCAAATACGTTTTTGTGTCATAAAATTGACTACAAAAGTGATTACATGATAATAGGAGCAACTCCCATAAATAACAAGCGCATTCAAGGACAAGGGACTTATCATACAATACGAGTAAGTTGGCTGCAAAAAGATGTAAGCACCTTCAAGAGAAGAGCGCACTCCTTTTTAAAAAGGCCGCCGTCTCTCTGATTTCGCGGATGTTCATGGGCGGCGATGATTACTTTCCATCAGGTGACTCACTTGCTCCTTTTTCACCTCTAGTATAAAAAAAGCACGTTAGTACTTGTCACAATAATAGTATTGTAACGGATATACGTATAGCCGTATATCCGTTTAGTTAGAGAAAGTAGAAGCACAGATAAATATATTGTGAAGTATATTTATCTAGTCGAAGTCAGATGGCTTGCTAATATGACAAGGTACGAAAATATTTCCAACTTTTTGAAGCCAGCTGTACCCATATATGCGTGCGTGCGTATCCATTAGGAAGGTCAGAACAATAACTTGGAATTATGCCTTTACGCTTCGCTAATATTAACTGAACACATCGAGAAGGAATTATTTATTCTTTATGAAAACCCCTGGCTGTTTTTACAAGTTTCCCCGTAAAAAGGACGATGAAAGTTATGAGGGTAGGGGAGTCTCGTAAATATCGTGGAGGGGAAAATAGGGGATAAAGGAATAATATATCAATACGAATCTTTAATATTCGCGCCGCTACCGTAAATCAAAACGAATGAAACTGGATCACAAATCATTTTTTTTTCTTTTTACATAAAAATATTAATTAAATGTGGCTTCTGGACATTTACATCCACATTATAATAAGATTTCGACAATCTAAGCCGTTTTTGGATGGATTTTATTAGCAAAAAAAATAATAATATAGGTAGATGGGCAGCCACCTACACATAATATATATGTCACCGGAAAATAACAAGATCCGTAAGTTTGTAAATTTACTAGGAAGTTTATAAACTTTCGTAGGATTCTAAACGGGAGATAAATTGTATTATTTTACGTCCACACTTTCGTACATTGATAAACTTACTGAACTCACTCGTAATATAATAAGTAAGCAATATCCAAACGTTACGCTGCGATCTTATTGTCATAGCCACTATGAACAGTGACCAATCAGAGAGCAGTGTTTTATTTTACGTATTTCAAAGATTCGTATATTTAAAAGAGTTTCAGTGATTGGTCGAACTATATAAAATTTTACGAATAGATATCCGTTGTTCAATAATTTTACCGTGTGACGTCGGAAATTGATAAATTTACGAAAGTTTGGACGTAAAATAATACAATTTATCTCCCGTTTACAATCATACGAAAGTTTATAAATTTCCTAGTAAATTGATAAACTTACGGATCTTGTTATTTTCCGGTGACATATATACGGCTTCACAGAAAACCGGCGTGAAGCAGCACTGTGCTGTGATTCGCTGCGTGAGTGAGGGTACCGGAGGCCCATTCCAGGGCAATGGGGGGTTCAAAGGTTGGCAGCGCACTTGTGACTCCACTGGTGTCGCGGGTGGTGGTGTCTATGGGCAGCGGTAATCGCTTACCATCAGGCGATCCGTCCACTCGTCTGTCACCTATCACATAAAAAAAAACATTATCTTGTCGTTTTCTATAGAATTTATTAATTATTTTATAAATAGTAACTACCTTTTTATAAATAAGTTAAGATTAATGGTGTAGATACTTCAGTTTAATTTTTAGAAGGATTGATATAGTTCTTAATTATTGTGCTTTATATAATTATATTAGGTGCATAATTAGCGAAACATTAAAATAACGCTTCATTCAAAAACCGGCCAAGTGCGAGTCGGACTCACCCATGAAGGGTTCCGTAGCAGCAAGTAAGATATATGGAAGGTAAATTGCGGTGTACGGTTTATAACGTATTAAAAAAACTACTTACTAGATCTAGTCCAAACCAATTTTCCTTGCTAATTTTCATGATTATGTACATCATATATATCTTTTTTAGTTTTATAATTCATTTATTATAGTGTCTAGAAACCCTGTTAGTCCAATTTTATAAATAACTGATAAAAAAATTGTAAGACCTTCCTTATTTCCTTTTTTCTTGAGATAGGTGGCAGGTGTGGACCTTTCTGCCCCAACGGCCGTCTGTTCTCCTCGCTATGTGCCCTGCCCATTGCCACTTGAGGCATGCAATCCTTTGGGCTATGTCTGTAACCTTAGTTCTCCTGCGGATCTCATCATTTCTGATACGATCACGCAGGGAGACTCCGAGCATAGCTCTCTCCATTGCTCTCTGCATTCATTACAGCAGCTCTTCAAATATATAGGCTCTTATTAACCGTCTTCGCCGATTCAAATCCCTATATTTTAGAATACAAACGATCTCATATTTAAAACCACCGAGTCACCATACACGCATTTGAATTTACATCGGAATGAGCTATTCGAGCCACTTCGAGGCCCGTTATTACCCAGAATGCACCATTTGCTTAAAATTTCAATACCCCACATCGGTACAGCGGCATCGGGACGAGCAAAATGTGACTTTTATTCAAACCATTGCCGAAAGCCTTTTAAATCGGAACCTGTGGGGCGTTTCTTTTGTACTTTTATACCGTGGAGTGATTTGTGAAATAAGTACTCAAAGTATGTGTAAGTACAGAAATATCTTCCTTCAAGACTTGAAATAATTCGAATTATTTATTAGACACCTGACGTACCTCTAAAGAAGAAAACGGTATACGTAAATGTGAACCTACTATTCATTTATGTTTTTAGGCTCCCGGGCCTTAATGTAAGAGTCAAAACGTGTACTTTGCAGAATTAATAATATTCATAATTTACTTTTTTAGTCCATTCAGTACCTATCTGAAGGTGAATAGCACAGTTCTATTTTGACATTAAAAGTGAGACGCTCCTTTTAAACCTAACCGATTTTTTTAAGAATCGAGAACATTTCCTTTAGAAATCTAATCGACTTTTTATTGGTTTGATTTTTAGTTTTAATCAACATTTTATATATCAATTTGACTATCTGGATATGGAATACAATATGTGAATATTCTTGGTGGTAAGTAAGTAAGTAAACATTTATTGACCACATAAAATATTTACATAGACAGGACACATAACATAAGCATAAGGAGATTGCACAGTAATACATAGGCAAAAATATTAAACAAAAACAAAAAAATAAATAATAGTCAGTTAATATATAAACTAGTGACCAAGGAAGAAGAAAAGGAACAAAGTGAAGTGGTCAACAAGGTCCAAGCTCAGCATGTGCTGCAGCGGTTTGCCGCCGCTGCCGCGCTGGTTTTCAGTTTGGACCTTGAGTGACTGTGTAGTACACATGCAATAAATCACAAGTAATTAATTAATATGTATCTTATTTATGTTATCATCTGAAAAATAACAGCACTCCTTCGACGACCTTCGTCACCAGAAGAAATTAATAGTTCTTGGTTCCTAATGCAAATCTATGCGGACATATTCTGCACGAGACAATAATCGTGATTCGATGGTAAGATGGCCGCCATACTGATTAACTGATTTAATGCGATTGTTTGTGTCAATCCCTATGAGTAAAAATTCCAATTGGCGCACTATGCAATATTACTAAGATATTTTTACAAATTTTATTGGTAATAATTATTTTAAGTTCTGTTAAGATTTTTTTTATGATATAAGTGGCAGACGAGCCGACGGATCACTTGATGGTAAGCGATTACCGCCGCCCATGGACACCTGCAACACCAGTGGTGTCACAAGTGCGCTGCTTACTTTTTAACCCCCCTTCCCCTGGATTGGGCCTCCAGTACCCTCACTCACGCTACGAAACACAGCGCATGCACTGCTTCATGTCGGTTTTCTGTGCGGACGTGTTTATATTGTGTGTATTACTCCGGCTGAGCCAGCCCATTCATGCAGCGTGGGTCTCCCACTGTTTATTGATTAAGAGATTAATTGAAAAAGATTTATACTTGTTATTTTGGAAGATTAAGAACACAAAAAGTTAATGATTTTCTTTTTATTTTTAGAAAGATGAGGTATTCTGATATATTATATATTTTTTCTAAACTTAATTTGACGACCCGTTTGGAACAGTGGTAGCGAACGCTGCTTTTGGTCCAAGGGTTGCGGGTTCGATCCCCGCACAGTACAAACATTCGTGTGCATGAACATGTCTGTTTGTATTGGTCTGGGTGTTTGTATGTATTATTAGTATGTATTTACAAAATAAAAGTATAATATGTATATATTTGTAATTCTGATATCCGTAACACAGGTGCTTGAGCTTCCTATCTCGGAGTCAGATCAATGTATGTGATGTTGTGAAATATTTATTTATTAATACTTTGCGCAAGAGACCAAAGACCCAAAGTAGTAAAATGTGTCCCCCCTCTCCCCCCACCTCTAAGTTCTACATTAAAATAATTATAACCAAAATAATAATATTAAACCAAAAAAAATATATGATAAGTATACATTACCATGAAAACTAACAACGAAAATTGGTTTGAAGTATATTTAGTAGTAGTTTTTATAACGTATTAAACGTTATAACCTTCCATTTAGCCAACTCAATTGTTTTACAATTAAGTAATATCTTACTAGTGAATATTGCATAAATTGACAACGAAGGCTTGTTTTATACTTTTTCAGCGACGTTTTTTGTCGTAGTTGGGTTTTAGTTTTTTTTACTTTTATTTTATTTGTACTATTTTGGTGTCCAAGTGCTAGTAATATATATATATATATATATATATATATATATATATATATATATATATATATATATTCAAAATGTACAAGTCAAGCGCTTTCAAATGATACCAAACACGGCATATTTATCATAACTTTATTTTTTTACTCTGTATGTTTTGTCCGCTAGAGGGCGCCACATTAGATTTTGTGAAACTTCATATAGCCTATAACCAGCGGACGATCAAGACGCTTATAATGATATGTCATTTGTCGAATTCTGATAAGTAGTTAAGAAGTTACGTGGAAACAGATGAACATACATACATACATACATACATACATACATACATACATACATACATACATACATACATACATACATAGCCTGTCAAAATCATAACCCTCCTTTTGCTTTGCCGTAGTCGGGTAAAAAGGTACACCAACAGTATAGATATAGAAAAAATTAAAAATGCTTAATTAAAGTACAGGTCTTATATATATACCCTTTATAGGCGTACACAACGTTTTCTTAAACCTTATTCATTAATGAAGATGGCTGCCGATTTGATAACCTGCTAACGCATAGAACAGAGTGCTACTTTCATCTACATTTGTATGAACCTTCCATTAAGCTGCTTACCTAATTTTCATTTCACAGTAAAATTAAACTAGGTATTACTATTTAACTGTCCAGTTATGTTGAACAACTCTGCGCCATTTCTCTAAAATGTTTCCATACAATTTTGTACGGCGAAATGTTCTAAGCGGAAATTCAAAATTAGGTTGCGTTCCGCTCTCAACCCAGAGTAGTTTTTGAGTTTTGTGTCTAGGTGTTTGCAAACCTCTATAAATTTATTTCGTTTACTCAACTCATATGCTCTGCATTTTGGTTTAGTATGCCGTCAACTACGTGGGATGTCTCACTTGAAATATTTTTACATCTATTAACGCAACTGTTATTTCTATATGTAAGTACATACTCATAGTATCATCTACTCACAGCTTGACGTTTTGACCGCGTTACAAACAACGGTCGTGGTCACTAGCGGACTGGAGGTGCACGGCTTCGTCTGCTACGCCCGGCTTTTGAAACTTCGGATACCCTCTCAATGTCGTTAATTACACTAACATACTTACTCCGATGGCTCAGCCATCCAAAATGAGTCTTGGCCTCCGATACGAGATGCCGCCATTTGTCTCGATCTTGTGCAGCTTCACGCCAATCTCCTGCTTCCAAATCATGCAGGTCCACGTTCACTACATCCCGCCAGCGATAGCGTGGACGCCCAACTAGCCACCGGCCAGTAGGTTGTCCGAGATATGCCTTCTTAGCACCGCGATCTGATGCCTTTCTCTCGATGTGACCGAGCCATCGGATTCTATGTGCTTTTGTCTCTCCTAGTATGTTGGGTTCTGCTATCAGTTCTTCTACTTCAGCATTATTCAGAATCCTCCAACTGCCATCCGCTTCTTGCCTAGTTAATCGTTAATTACGATGCCACAATTATTTGTATAATGCAACGCCTCGGTGGCGCAGTGGTTAGTAAGTCGCATTTTAAAGCGGACGGCTACGCAAGAGGTCCCGAGTTCGAAAAAAATTGTACCTAAGTTTTCGGTAAGAAAGTCTGGAAGTTGGCGGGCTTGTACCCCGTGCTTCGGAAAGCACTTTAAGCTGTTGGTTCTGCGCCTGATCACTCTCCGGTCGTGTCACAGATGTGTCCCATTGGAATATGAGGGTAAGGGAATGGAGAGTGCACTTGTGTTTGCGCACACACTTGAGCACTATATTATATGCTGCGTACGTGACTGGTCGTTGAGATTGGCCGACTCAGACAACCCATAACCACGACCAGGACCGCTATGTCAAGATTGTACGACTAAAAGCTGATTCGACAAGTCTGATATTAAATCTATGGTACAGCGCCGTCATTCAATACAAATCTGACAGTATACCATAGATTTATCTACGGATAAAGATTGGTCGAATCAGGAAGAAAAAGAGAAGAAGAGGATGATAAGTTGGTAGTGATGGTAAACATATTGAGGTAAATTACTGAAACGGATACTTAACATGATTTACTTCTTAAGTTGTGTCTAAGAGTTGGGAAGGTGAAACGGCACTAGATAGTAGCCACTTCATTGTATATTCCAGACTTACCAAATACTAGATCATGGTTCATGCATACTCCAGGCTTTTTGATGTGAATATGTAGCACTGAGCAAGTAATCACTATGATAATATATAGGTTTAAATTATTATTTTTAATTGAAAGATCAAGATTTAAATCTATACTATTTATGAAGAGGTATATCCTACAGAGAGTGGCAACGCTTATAGGTGATCCAAAAATACGAAATGCTTGCGCGATTTAATCGACACCTAGCGCCATCTATTGGTATAACATGGAACTAATGTCCCAAATCGACACCACCAAATGGCACGGTGAGAAAGTATAATAGGTAATCATGTTAAAAAGGCAATTGAATATTTATCTTTGAGATTTTAAAAATAAGGAGCAAAATAGATTCTTGATTTTTGGGGTCAATTTATCATTACGTACTTTTCAATCAAAAGACCCCTCCAATCAATCTGTTCCAAGTGACGCCTAAAATTCCTTAAGCCACAGCCCAGAACAAATCAAGTTCGCGATCTAAGGAAAGTCACAAATCGAATTAAGTACCCAACTTAATTTAATCTATTTGTTTTCCCGAATTAAAGGTATGACCCGATTCATCAATGCTCGATTGTCGACCTACCACCTCTTTTACCTTTTAGTGAGGCAAGGAATTAATATTGTCACTTGAGTCATTTTTATTTAATTCTACTGGAGCAGTCAGCCAGAAAAACTGTCGGGAGATTTTTGAAAAGAAAATCCATTTCTTGAATCTTACACTAGGCTTGTTAACAATATATTGTTTTAGACTTTCATGGTCACTAACATTAGAATAGTTATTAACGAGATTTCTACCATGTACCTTATTTTTGAGTTTCTGATATTTCGGCACTGTTGCAAGCGCCATGGTCACGGAGTAACTGAAGTTTTTGCGGGTAAGATGTCAGACAAAACGGTCTACCCTCTTTCGCAGTCTCTTACTACGCGCACCTGCGGTACCACTGTTCACT
The DNA here is from genome assembly GCA_019059595.1 of Marasmia exigua. Taxonomy (NCBI): domain Eukaryota; kingdom Metazoa; phylum Arthropoda; class Insecta; order Lepidoptera; family Crambidae; genus Marasmia; species Marasmia exigua. Next base: position 26,718,411 of record CM032465.1, on the reverse strand, counting down.
AACTCACTAATTTCTCGCACCTGTTTTCGACACACAACACTCACAGCAGCGAAATGACACTTTGTTTAGTTTTACGGTTATTACATTTTCGAATCACTGGATCCAGACATTCACGGTTGATTTTTTTTACTTCGTAATTACAATCGCTTCCCTGACCAGTCTTCGTATGAGTGGCGTTCTGTCGTAATTATCTGAGGGTATAAAACTCAATCCAGTGATTTGAACCCGATTCCAACAAATGTTCTGCGATTGCTGATTTCTGTTTATCGTTGTTTTTGACTGCTTTTATGTGTTCCTTTATTCGGCATGAGATGGTACGTTCAGTTTGGCCGATGTACGAACTACCACAACTGCAGTCAACCTTGTAGACACCAGGTTTTTCTAATGGAAAGCTGTCTTTGGGCGATCGCAGATATTGTGCCACTTTTCGTAGTGGAGTGAAGATATTTTTTATAGAGTATTTATTTAGAATGTTAGAGATCTTATCTGTCAGTCCTCTTATGTAGGGCAAAAATACTGGTTTCCTATCAACCGTAATAAAAACTCAAAAATAAGGAACATGGTAGAAATCTCGTCAATAAATATTCTAAGGCTTGTTAACGTCATATATGAGCATCCATATGAAAAATTATCTTAGCGTTCAATTCCAAGTTGCGTCCAAAGCTCTCACCTTGGAGCCCGGGTTACTTTCGTCAATGATTTTGATTTGGGGTGACTGGTAATATCAATGAAACGACTGCCGTCTGACCTTCGCAACCTTTTAACAGGAGCACCAGACCAACTGAATCATGATTACACGCTTCAGCAACTATTCGAAACGTGCAGGTTTCCTCACAAGCTAATGGTAGAAATACGCACATATATTTGAAAAATCAGAGATGCATGCTCGGTTTCGAACCCGGCCGGCCGGTATGGAAGGCGCGTTCTGAAACACTCAGCTCCCATCGCTAATTTATTAACCTAACAGAAATATTTACGTCACTGTGTACATTGCCCTTTCTTGATATAATTCATAAATAAAACATGTGCGTGGGCACTGAGGGACCATTCTTCAAAGGATTCGTAATAAAACTTGACCAATATTTAGTAGTTTGTCCATTGGACAATACGACAAAAAATCTATTCACGAAATGAAAAATGCTAGTTAAGTCTAATCAAGACTTATATAAATTTAAGAAAAATAATTTCAAATATTTAAACATATAATAAAATAAAACATAAAATGTTAAAATTCTCTTGTGGCATTACTTATTAAAAAAAATTGATTATGCTTCTACCCGAAGAGAATTCACAAATGTCAAGTTGTTTATTGAGAATAAGTAAGTAGTCAACAGTTGAAGTCAGTCCAAGTCACAGTCACTCAATAAAACGCCTGTGTTTTACGTTTTATTGACCTAAGGATTCTGCAGATATCACTCTAAAAGCAATCGCGGGTTTAAGACTATTGGGTTAGGTCCAAGCAAGTTGTCACGAGACAACGCACTCGACACACACTAGCAGTGTTAAAACGATACAATCTAAAGATTCATAACTTTGCGGCACTTCACTGCACAAATAAACACCAAATATGTACATTAAAAACTACTAGACACTAATTTAAAATCTTTGAATTGCATCCGCCCACGCGGCTTGTTTTAGCCCTACCCGCCAAATATAAAAAAAAGTAAAATCTCTGATCATAAAATGACAAGACAAAATAATGACAATGACAGTAACTAACTTGAAGTCACCTAAACTTTTTTTATTCGACATATAGCACCGACATCACAATAAGTTGAGCCTCAGGATTACGTCACTTACGGCATATTAATTAATAATTTAAAAAAAAATATTTTAATACAAACACATAATTAATCATCATCTTTTTTTTTTGTATTTTTATTCAAAAAGCGTATAAAATTGCAAAAAAACTTTTTCGTCGTATTTTACATTGTAGAAGAAACCATGAATTTGTGAAATAAATAGTAAAAAACCGGCCAAGTGCGAGTCGGGCTCGCGCACAAAGGGTTCCGTAGCAGCAAAGTCCAAAATTACAGTTAAATCAACCTATCTCAAAAACTATAAGAGATACTTTGATCAAACCAAAAATCGTTGAAAGAGTTAATTAGCATGCATCACCTCTATTTTTTTTAGAATTTTATACCCCGTAGTTATAAAAATAGAGGGGGGGGGACATACTTTTTACGACTTTGAGAGCTGATATCTCAAAAACCGTTCACTTTAAGAAAAATGTTTTTTAGAAAACTTTATATCATTTTAAAAGACCTTTCCATTGATACCCCACACGGGTATGTACATCGAAAAAAAAAATTTCATCCCTCAGTTACATGTATGGGGGGCCCCACCCCCAATTCTTGTTTTTACTATTTAGTGTCATATTTTTGTAGCGGTTCATACAACACATATTCCCATCAAATTTCATCACTGTAGTACTTATAGTTTCCGAGTAAATCGGCTGTGACAGACGGACAGACGGACAGACGGACAGACGGACATGACGAAACTATAAGGGTTCCGTTTTTGCCATTTTGGCTACGGAACCCTAAAAACCACTGCCGTTTATGTCTGGTCCCTCCGTCCTCACAGACTGTATGCGAGACTTCAAGAAAAGGAAGGGGGGTGGCTTCCCACTCAAAGCAGAGTTAAGCCTCAAGAGACCTAGTTAGAATGCCTCTCTGGGAAGATTTTTTTCTTAAGTAGCATACCATAAGTCAGGTTTTTGGTATTAAATACGCATAAGGATCAAATCGCCTTATCGCATCTAGAAGCAGCGGAATTTCTATTAAAACTTGAAAGAAGACACTCTTCTTTTTTTCCGACTAGGCTACTTTGAGTAAGAATATTTTAATAAAATCAAATCAAAAAAATCTACGTAATTTTGTTGTAAAAGAAATTATAATCTGGATATCTTTAAGGCAAGAGTTAACAGGCATCTTTTAGGCAAACGCGTATCATCCTAGACCTCATCGTTGCTTTCCATCAGGTGCGATTGTGGTCAAGCGTTAGCCTATTGACCAAAAAAAATAAAAACTAATCTAGTACTAGTAAAGATATCTGATGTTTTTATATTACCACTAGTACTCTCGCTGCGTTTCGGTACATTAGTTCCATTTTGTAATAATAGATGGCGCTAGGTGTCGATTACATTGCGCAAGCGTTTTTAATTTCGTATTACCTATAAGCGTTGGTACTGTCAGTATGATTCACCTTTTTATAAATAGTATACTTAGATTAGTCGAAACAACTCAAGTAACTCAAATATAAATCAGCTGGATTCCCAACGCTATTATTAATGTACCTACCTCCCATTTTCCAAAATTGTGTAGTGACGGAGAAGCGTGTTCTATTTCCTTTGTTATGATTCCCTACTGGTTCTGAATAGTCAAGTGATTAATTTAATCCTATATAATCAAACCTTCGATGTTGTTTTATCGAGAACAACGTTAAATCAACTTTAAAGGGTTGCAGAAATAGTCTAATCAGGAACATGAAATTTGTAATAAGTTTAACTGCCCTTCGTTGAGCCCTTGTAATTTAAGCTTTAGTCTAAGACTTTAGGGTATAACTTTATTGGTTTTATTTCTGAAGTTTTTTTATGTGATAGGTGGCAGACAGGTCGCCTGATAGTAAGCGATTGCCGCCGCCCATAAACACTCGCGGCACCAGTGGAGTCACAAGTGCGCTGCCAACCTTTAAACCTCCCTTTCCCGCGGCCTCCGGTACCCTCACTCATGCAGCACAATTAATAAAAATCAAAAGGTCCATTTGTGGACTGATCTTTCAACTTACTTGACATTACCTTTACGCCTCTCCTCAAACAAACAAAACAAGCACTTAAGCTTAGACTATTCTCGAAACTAGAATTATTTTCTAAAAACATACGCTGACGTAATTTATTTATTGGTAATTTTAATTCTTTAATTTAAAGAAGTAATTTTATTTACTTATTTTTACATAAATACAAGACGCTTTAATAAAAACTTAGTCATCCGTTAATGTTTAGTAGAAAGGCTGGTATTGAGCTTGTGTCATTTCAGGTGCTAATAACATATGGTACAACATTTGAACTTACATGTTGTTGTTTCGGCTTAGGTGACAACTCGCCCGTTTAAAAACTGGCCCTCGGGCGAGTTGTCCACTTTTTTTAATTGTTAGGGGTATTTTGGGCCGAAGAGATATTATAGTCACCAGGGCCAGTTGTCCATTTGCCCAACCAGTAGGGGATATTTCGTCGTTTTCGTTTTTCAGTTCTTTCAGCTAAGTACAGACGGCGCCAGTTGAAATAATAGTAAAGTCCGTTAGAGATGTCATGTCTGAAATAGAATAAAAATTACCCTATACGTAAATATAAGCGTGTATTTTTTTTTTGTAAATCTAAAACTATAATGTAAATGAACCCTTAAAGGCTACCTACAATGAATTCTTATACCACTATCACTACAATGGGTGTAAAACACCTAGTTTTAATTTTTAGACCTATCTAAAAAAATGTACACGCTTTTTTAAAATTGCATGACTCTTTTCTCATACAATTTATAATTAATATTACTTTGAAAATATAAGTTTTTTGTACCAACATCAAAGTTATTTTGAAGGGCTATGGAAAAAATTCATATAAAAAAGCTATTATGTGTTTTGTATGTTTATTTAAAATCAGAATGAGATGCTTTTAACATAAAATAAATGTACAGTCAAACTCATGTTAGTAATCAAAAATCTCTTCTACTTCTATAATATTACAATTAGTATCATCATGAATACTTTATGCACATCATTCATAAACATCCACTTCCACAGAGCTCTCAACATTGCCGAATCTATATCAGATGCCAACACTTTATCTCTCAGTCAACGCATAATCTGTAATAAAATAATCTAATGCACATTAAATATAAAATAATTTTAAAACATTCAAAATGTACATTAGCTTTTCACTTATAGTAATATTATATACACACAAGAAAAAAACATAATATGTTCGTTCTATATTTACTCTGTAACACACTATGACCACAATAATAATGGGTGTAAAAACACCGGGTCGCGGGTCACGACTGTATCTCGGGCGCTTGCGCACCACTTCTCTTTTTACGTGGTCGAAGGCTTCCGTAGGAGAATACACGAAGCAATGGGTTATAAATAAAATAAAGATACAAGCGAAAAAAGTGACAGAGGTGTAAAAACACCGCTGTACCTTTAAGGGTCAAATACATACCTACCTAACTAATTGCTATGTAAACAAAATTCTTACTTACTTTATTTTGATGACAGACCAACAAACCACAACATTTAAAATTAAGACAAACGCAAAATTTAACAAATTACTAACACACCTCAGTCAATATTTATATTTATTTATTTATAACAGAAACTCAAAATTTAATAAATTACTGACACACCTCAGTGAGGATATACTTACATCTGAAATCGGGATAAATACATATTATATTCAGGGTAGGACAAACCATAAATAATGTTTATCCTACCTACAAAATTATTCCTAAAACCAAATATTTATTTTATACTATAGTGAGGCAACTCCCTCCACCGCGCCCTAGATAATAGTGTTACTTAGCTGAAAGAACTGAAAAACGAAAACGACGAAATATCCCCTACTGGTTGGGCAAATGGACAACTGGCCCAGACTATAATATCTCTTCAGCCCAACATACCCCTAACAATTAAAAAAAGTGGACAACTCGCCCGAGGGCCAGTTTTTAAACGGGCGAGTTGTCACCTAAGCCGTTGTTTGTGTGTTGAGTGAGTTGACACATGAATAACTTGCTAGAACTAAGAGAGTCTTAAAACCTGTTTTAAGATTTTGTTAAGAGTAGTCTCGGCAGAATCCATAGATCGATAAAACGCTAAACACCCCACTTTTATTGAGTGGCTGAGACTTTGACTGACTTCGTCTGTTGACTATCCCCTTTGTCAAAATATCACTTGACCATTTTCCTTACGAGTTTTTCACTTATTGACGCCTAAAATCTAAAACATGTGCAAAACTGGAGGGACTAATTACTGGAGTGGTGGAAACTAATCATGAATTGTGCCAGCTTATACTAAGAACAGAAGTATATAACAAAAAGGTTAGCAAAACATGAAAACTTGATATAACAATGACATAAGTGACATTGAAAGATTTGACAGTGACGTATCTGTCGTAGTTGTTTTGGTCTTGAATTCCAGTTTCGGGTATAGTGGCGGTATTGTTAAGTTAGCAAGAAAACAGGTAAGTAAATTAATGTAATAAAAGTATTTTTTGTGCGCAGAGCACCATAATGCAAGCAAACAAACTCTGTGGCTACGAGCAAACAATGGCACGGACCTAGAGTCTGTGGTGTGTCATCATCATCAGCCCATTTAAGTCCCCACTGCTGGGGCACGGGCCTCCCTCAATCACATGAGGGGTAATTGCCATACTCACCACGCTTGGCAGACGGGTTGGTGAGGGTTTTGATGTAAATGCAGAGTTTTCCTTCTCTGGGTGCTGATGATCATGCCAGCAGCCTTACCTTAGTCGCCTTTTACGACACCTCGGTAAGAGTGAGGGTGGCCCTACTCTGCCGGGGACCACGCGGCATATCACGGCATACCACACGGCGGGCTGTGGTATATAATGAAACAAAAAAAGACATCACCTTTGTGTCTTTTGAAATAAACTTAAATACTGACTGACTTGTCAATGTTTTTATTCTTTTTTTATATAATAGTTGGTAGACGAGCAGACGGATCACCTGATGGTAAGCGATTGCCGCCGCCCATGGACACCAGCGACACCAGTGGCGCTTCATTTGACGAATGTTCACGAATGTGTACGCAATCTTGTAGAATAAAATATGATACTTATTGAACCACTTATCATTTTAATGAATGTTTTCATTTGATTTGAACATAAAAAATCATCTGGCCCAGACAGATTCCTATTAAATATACACTCAGAGTACTTTCTTATTACTCCGCCAAAGATTGGTTGACAAAGAATAAATTTCCAGTTGGAATATTAGAGAAGTTTCACAATTCCACAATAGTCGCCCCTCTTGCAAACTCGAGTTCCAAACGCCTTTATTCAAATTTCACTTTTGATAAGTTATTGAATAGTTACAAAACAAGAGTGTTCCAAACTTAAATTGTGGCTTTAAAGTATTTTGCTTGTATTATTTTATGTGTCATGTTATGTGTTTTGTTTTTATGCTAGAAGCAAACAAACGAGCAAGCAAGTCACCTGATGGAAAGTAATCACCACCGCCCATGACATCCGCGAAATCAGAGAGGTCGCTAATGTGTTGCCAGCCTTATTAAAAAGTGTAGGCTTTTCTCTTGAAGGTCCCTAAGTCGTAGCCGTCGGGAAATAGGTCCTCTCGCAGCCAAACCGTTCCACAGAACTGAAGTACGTTGTAGAAAATTCCACAAGAAACGCTCAGTATTAGACCGCCATCCATCGAGATGAAGGGGATAGAATGACAATCGCTTGCGTGTGGCAAAAATATCTAACAAAGTGCTATTATTTATAATATTATTTATTGTTCCAAACTGTTTACTAAAGTATTTCTCACAGTTTAATACAAATTTAAATTTAATAATAACTAATGTGACTCCACTGGTGTTGCGGGTGGGCGGAGGAATTGCTTACCATCAGGTGATCCGTCTGCTCGTCTGCCACCTCTCATAAAAAAAAATAAACCTGCAAATAATTGATTTCAGTAACAGTTAGCGTTTTAGCAGTCTTTTTTATGTGATAGGTGACTAACGAGCAGACGGATCACCTGATGGTAAGCGATTGCCACCGCACATGGACACCAGCGACATCAGTGGCGCGTCATTTGACGAATGTTTTAATTTACTCAATCTTGTGGAATAAAAGGAGTCACAAGTGCGCTGGAAACCTAACACCCTTTCCCCTGAATTGGGCCTCCAAGACCCTCACGCACGCAGCGAAACATGGCGCAGTGCTGCTTTACGCATTTTTCTGTGAGGCCGTGGTATCACTCCGGTCGAGCCGGCCCATTCATGCCGAGGCGTGGCTCTCCCACAGAAATTCTCAGATGGATTCTATGTTTGCACATCAATGATTCGCATTTTTGGTGATGATACTGTATAGAGGTTTCATCTGCTTCGTTGCATAGTCTGTGGAATAATTAAGTGCCTTAGAGCTTACTTGGGCAACATTGACCGGTTAGATATCTTTGCTAACGGAACACAGAACAAAAATCCTTGATTCCTTACCTTAGACAATTTAACACTGTCTAAGATTCCTTACATTTGATTGGAAGGAGACGTCCATAGACAGCTGACGGTACCTCCACACGACCGGCCACATCCCGTTTTCGCTACACACTCGGAGCGGTCTGCTTATACTGTTATTATTATTATTACTTTTTATCGTAAACATCATTTTCAAACATCTTAACTTATTGGATACTGTTTCTATCTATCCTCGTTCTTTCGGTTTTTCTTTTTGTTGTCCTTTGTTATTTTTCACATTTTTTGTTATTCGTCACATTCAAAATTGATTTCGTCTCTCAAGGTCCAAACTGAAAAGCAGCGCGGTGGCGGCTCCAAACCGCTGCAGCACGTGCTGAGCTTTGTCCTTGTTGACCACTTCACTTGGTTCCTTATTCCTTGGTCAATAGTTTATGTATTAATTATTTTATTTATTTTTGTTTAACTACTGTGGATTATATGGGCTGCTAAGGTCTCACATCAGGCGCTTTTGACCTATTACTAGGTGTCTATACTTTTCCATTGGCAAGGGTAGATCAGTTTAAATACTTAGGTTATGTAGCCTAACCTGAAGGATGATGCTGACATAGAGCGGGAGCGAAGGGCACTATCGGTCAGGGCTAATATGGTGATACGTAGATTTGCGAAGTGTTTCACCGAGGTTAAGATAACTCTCTTCAGGGCTTATTGCACCTCTCTATATACATGCAGCTTGTGGACGGACTACACGCTGAAGGCCTGTAGTGCCCTACGCGTACAGTTCAACAACGCGTTCAGGATACTGCTGGGGCTCCCCCGCTTTTGCAGTGCGTCAACAATGTTGCGGAAGCGCACGTTGGCTGCTTTTACGCGACAATGCGAAAGCAAGCTGACTCGCTGGTACGACACGTGCGGCCCGAACAGCATCAATCAATCAATCAGCCTATCGTCGTCTACAGCTGAACGTAGGCCTCCCCCAAAGAGCGCCAACCAGCCCGGTCCTGAGCGGTCCGCATACAGCTCACACCAGCCATCTTTCTCAAATCGTCAGACCATCGCGCCGCAGGGCGTCCAACACTGCGTTTCCTCACGTGTCGACCGCTTCACTCCAGTACGTGTCGACTCCATCTTTTATCAGTGCGTCTAGAAACATGACCGGCCCATCTCCACTTCAGCGTGCTGATCCTGCGTGCAATGTCCATGACTTTAGTTCTCTGACGAATAACCTCGTTACGAATTTTATCTACCAGAGAGATTCCAAGCATAGCACGCTCCATTGCCCGCTGAGCTACTTTAAACTTGTGGATCAGCCCCGCAGTCAGTGTCCACGTTTCGGCTCCATATGTCATTACAGATAAAACGCACACAGCATGCTGGGTGCTATTGCGGAATCATACCTGATTGCCCGTACCTATATAAACCATTGCTGCAAACTGCACATTGCGTATAGACGAACGAAATCGTATTGATTGTGACGAAATCGTATTGATTGTGACAATTTGTTAATATTTAATGTATGTAATGAAATCTAATCTAACGTAATGTGACTAATGATTTTTATTTTTGTTTAATTGTATTATTTTATTATTAATTTATTTATTATTGAATTTTAATGTAAATGAGTTTTTAGTAACTTGAAAATAAATAAATGAATTAGTGTGATATACTGTAGTATTATTCTATTACCTTTGTTGTAGCAAATAAGTCAGTACTAAAATATCCAAGGAAAACTGCAGAATGAAAGGAGTTAGATGTCAAAAAAGGTCGAAGTTGCCCTTCCTATACAAAACTGTATTCCTATACAACACTTTCACGGCCGCTTACCATCAGGCGGAGTGAGGTCATCCTGATTGGCCTTTCTATATAAAAAAAAAACCTTAAGCGTATCCGCACAAATTGCTTTCGAAGTGGCACATACTATAATTCATTGCCTCAGACTAGGTACAGTCACCCCAAAGTTTATTTTGAAACCGCCAGAACTTAGAGCCCTTTCGCATTATTGCTTTTTTCTAAGGGACGACCCATGGCCCCCAGGAGTATCGAAAACACATCTGTAAATTGAAATGGAAAAGGGTCGAAACTTGTAGGGGTAATAACTATAAGTTTGCGTTTCTAGGTGGAAGTTGTCCGAATGGAAACTACCAGGCGATATTAGGTAGGCTCCTTCTATCTCGGGCCATCGGATCCAATGGATTTTTAGATTTGTAGATTGGAAATTGGACTCCATCGAAATTCATTTGCTCATTTTTTATCTTCCGCTAGCTTTTTTCGGGAAAGGTTCTATGATTTTTTTCCAATTGTTGGAATAAGTTTGTTAGAATGCGAAGGGAAACAAAAAAAAACCGCCCGACTTAAGATTCTTTACTTGAATTAGTCACAGTACCTATTCGTCATTATAAATTACGATAAGCCGACAATTAGGTAAATAGGTACATAATGGTAGCTAGGTAGCTATAATATACCCAGTAGTATATATTATATTTTATCTACCCTCATAATCTTCAAATTAAGAATCAATAGTAAACACATTTTGAAAGGCAATATAATATTGATTGCTTAAAGAAAATTAAAAAGCTAGGGTGTTACATAATGTCCTTTTATGCATTCTATGCAACAGGTGCCACTTTATGCAATAGCCAAATTTCTTAATGACAATTTTAAAAATTAAAGGACAACGTTATCATCATCATACAACCAAAAAAGTTAAAAATATACTCGTAGTTATCTGTCACACGATTTGCTTAGTTATTTATTTTGACATTTTGTTAGGTAATTTATTAATTAGAAAAAAAAACGATTTTATTTAAAGTCTGTACGAAAAATTTTCGTTCGTGTTTTAACGTGTGTGACATTTTTTCTTACTATTTTCAGCCGGTTACAGATTTAGCCATAGTACGACCAAGATCAGAATACACTTCAGTGACATTAACAGGGGGCCATTGTAAAACATTTTTAGAATTAGAAAATGTCGCAAACGAATGCTAGTTCCTACTTTTGCCAAGTGCCAAATCATAGAGTATATTGAATGTGCCAAATAACTGTTTGGTGACTTTGTCATATCATAATGAAAAATTACAAAACTGTTGAACTGAAAAACACAAAATATACCTATTTATAATAATATATGGCCGTGGTATCCCTCCGGTCGACCGGGCTATACATGCCGAAGCTTGCAAACCAATAGCTAGGTCTGTGACGGGATTAGGCAATGAAATGATAAAAACATTTTTGCATAAGCGTTATAAACTCGTGAGCTGACCGTACAAAAAACTAGAGGGATATATGAAAACATGCCGTCCATTGTGCGTCTGGCCGCACAATGTAGTAGAATGGTAGTGGATGACTATAAACTGACAGAAGGCATTTAATTTCGCGACCCGCGTCAGCTTGACATGGCAACACCCACGATCAAACGAATGCATTATTGGCAGGAATTGCTTTCATGGGGGCAGTAAAATGAATTCGGAATGTTTTGTAGTTGGCATTTTCATGTAATAGGTGGCAGACAAGCAGATGGATAATCGCAACAGCAGAGGAGTCACGAATTGGGTCTCCTTCACTCAGGGCATTCCACCGGAGCGCAGAGAGACCAATGTTAAATCTATCAATATAGTCCTCATCTTAGCGAGTAATGCCCAGTTGCGTCCAATGCTGTTGCTCTGGAGCCCGGGGTACGCTTGGACTATGTTTTTTTTATGGGATAGGGGGCAGACGATCAGATGGATCACCTGATGGTAAGCGATTTCCGTCGCCTATGAACACCTGCAACACCAGAGGAGCCACAAGTGCGCTGTCGACATTTTAAAAAGGAATACGCTCTAATAAGGTCATATCTGTCCGGAGATACCGGAGGCGATAGTCCATTCCATAGTTTTGTCGTACGAGGCAGAAAGTTTCTTGAGAAACGCACAGTTAAAGACTGCCAACCATTCAGATGAGGTCGATGTTACTGTGTGATTCTTTATCTCCTGTCTGACCTTCGGAATTTCCCTCTCTTTCTCACGCGCTGTGTGTCTCCTTCGTTTGGATGCACCAGATATATTCTTGTGTGACACTTGTGTACCAGAAGATATTATATACATGAGATTACTAAGTTATTTATGCAGTTGATGTAACTAGAAAATTGGACCAATTAAGAAAAACCTATTGCCTTATAGTATAAAATTGACGAGGTACGAGGGTGCAACAGCCATCCAGACATCAACATTTGATGAACTATCAGCCCAGTCTAATAAACGGCTCGGGGAAGAGAAAAAATTTCCCGACGAATTCAAAACTTCCTCCTTATTTTAAAGGCGGTTAAAATGCACATGAAACTTCTTTCGTCAGGGATCTCAACCATAGAGTAACTTATATGTACTGAGATAGAGGCATCATCATCAGTCCTAGCGCCATCTAGAGGAAAACGGCCAATACTCAACGGTTATGAAGTACGGCCACCTTCGAGAATCAGACAGGAAGACGGTTAAAGAAAATAATTATATTTGCTATACAATAAAATTCCCAATAACTACTAGTTCTCTGGTTTTTTTCCATACTGTTTTAAAATTTCTAAAGACCGGACAAGATCAGGAGCCCAATTCTCGGGCTCGTGATATTTTGAAAACATGGCGGATATCACCTAAAAACCATACAAAAAAACTATGTTTTAGTGATATATGTCGTATGATAATAAATGTCACGAGCCCGAGAATTGGGCTCCAGAAGGCACTTCAGTGACATTGAAAGGGGGGCAACAATGTTTCAATAAAGTTACCAGTAGTATAAAAAAAATTGAGTTGGTAGTTATAAGGTTACATTTGAGAAACCTATTTTAATTGTTAAGAAATTATGATTTTAAAGACAGTTGTTCTATAAAAATGGTTTCATTTAAAACGGAACATCTCTGCATTAATATATGGATCAGATATTTTTTCAGCATATTTGTTCATCTGACTGATCGGATGGCGCAATTGGTAGTGACCCTGCCTCTTACGCCAGAGGTCATGGAATCGATCCCCACCCTGGACAAACATTCATGCAATGAACACTTGTGTTTGTTCAGTGTCTGGGTGTAATATATGTATTTAAGTATATATTTGTGTTCCTCTGTTGTCTGACATCTGTAACACAAGTGCTTAAGCTACTTAGTACGGAATCAGGTCAACGTATGAGATGACTATTTAAATTGTTATACCATAATCATCATTCTTTCAGCCACTAGACGCCCACTGCTGGACATATAGTTATTTATTTTATTTATTTTGATTTTTATAAATTCATGAATTAATTATAAATATTAAATTTTAAAAAAATCCGTTAAAATAGTATGTCCCTTAAGTAGAAATATTTGGATGAAAGTCTGGCTACACTGGTGACGTTCGGTGATATTTTTTTAATTTGTTTTTCAATAGTTCCTCCCATATAACCATTTTTGGTTACGCGACGTAACCGTTTAGATACTTAATGCCGACACTTGAATGATTCTCGTAACTCAATCTGGTTGACGTTCCGCGCTTATCCGTCGCTACAACTAAAAATGGGGAAGACCCGACACATACACATTTAGTTTTTAAGTAACGACTCCGTGTCGTAACGCAGTAACCTTGAATAACCACAATCTGAAGAAATCATTCATTCATTCGTTCAATTTCTTTTAACAGTTTGACTTAAATTGTGAAGGTGTTAGCGAAGTAGTGTTTTTAAGAATATTAAGAGTACGCCATTATTAAATCTATGATATCCGAATGTAAGTGCACAAACTTTATTTAGCTGATATATATAATTCCGATGGTAAAATTTATGTGGGAAAAAAATTTCATCGTGTAATTTCGTCTAATATGTAGGATTTTACCAACGCGCCGCTTTATTTTCATAAATTAATTATTTTAGCTAAATGTAAACCGGTGTGTTGATAATATTTTTTACTTTGAAAGTGCTCAAAAACTTCCTATTTTCATATGATATCAAATTTTAACAATAATAACTAATTATTTTAGCAAGAACAAGGCTTATATTTCATAAATATTGATAAAAACATTTTTGTTTAGTGAATATAAATACTCGTCGCAAATAGTTACAAATTTACAAGAATGTGATGACTTGTTCCGTAAAGTCGTCACAAACTTACGGGATTTTTAAATGGCTTCTCTTGTATTTTTGGTTCCAGTGTCTCTCAAAGTTTAGGGTTGTTTTGACAAACAAAATGCCTAATTGCATTGTTTTAACAAAAGAAGGCTCGTCGCATTTAATGTCTTTTGTACCGAGGACTTGGCTCAAAGACAGCACCCTTTTTTGACCAAGATTACAGAAAAAAGCGACTTGGAGCTGTCAACCCGTGAAACGATTTTTGTACACAAGGACGCGATGGAAATAGTGTGCCAGCTCAAAATTGGAAAAAAATGACGTATAAAATAAAAGTCGAAGGGATTGATACTATTTTAGAGGCACTCAGATTAGAGGAGCTTTATTCAAACTTTGAAGATACCTAAGATGAAGACAGGTGATTTATTTGTCTTGATTACTATCTATACAAATATGTACTTAGGTAGTTAACTGAAGAGTTTGTTCGTTGTTTGGTACGCACGCACTAATCTCAGGAACTACTGATCCTATTTTTTTAAAAAAAATCAGTGTTAGATACCGGTATTAGGTTCCTGTACCAGGCCTTCTACCGGTGGTAGGTTCCTGTACATACCGGCTCGTCGAAGTGGGTACCACAGATAGTGAAATTGCTTGATTTTAGAAACCTAACAATGTTGTCGTCTCGTGTGTAGGGTAAATTACAATAAACGCTACATCATTGGAAAAGACTTTTACTATAGTGGTAAGTCTCGAATCACTAAAGGAAAAACGTTATAGCAAAATTTAACGTAATTTTAGCAGCAAACTAGCATACGCTAACAAAAGCTTTTTATTTCATTTGGCCATAACTTTTTTTATGTGGAAGAATGTCTTTGCCTACCCCTCCGCAAGAAATGCGTGACAATATGTATGTTTGTATGTATAACCTTTTCCACGGCAATTCGAGATATTAATATGTTGTACGTGGTAGAATATGAAAATCGTCAAGCCGTTATTGTGTTTTATGTGACCCGACTTTCACAAAAATTACTTATTACAGGTATCATCGAAATCGAGAAACAAACAAAAAGTCCATATTTAAAGGCCGTGAGGGATGATTTGTTAGATTTAAACGAAGAGTTCAATATGCATGAAATGGATCCTAAAAAGGCAGTGAGAGAAGTAGAAGAAACAATGGAGGAAGAATATAATACTAAAAATATACATTAGACAATGATATCATGATTTTTTGGACTGCTTACTCATTTTTATTTATTATTCAAAAAGTAAAACGCCCAAAAACCTATGAAAACTTTGAGAATGATAGGATCTAGTGATGTTTGTTTCTGCAAGTTCATATTTTAATAATCCGGAACATTCCCGTAACTTTACGACGCGTGTTACTACCCTGTTACAA
The DNA here is from genome assembly GCA_019059595.1 of Marasmia exigua. Lineage (NCBI taxonomy): Eukaryota > Metazoa > Arthropoda > Insecta > Lepidoptera > Crambidae > Marasmia > Marasmia exigua. The sequence continues at coordinate 26,702,750 of CM032465.1, read as the reverse complement.
CACTTTGTGTAAAAATTGCCTCCTAGTTACAAAATAATCGCGAAGTTTTTAAAATGTGTAGACACAAAATATTTTGTCACATTTCGAAACGGTTACAACACGGGGTTACTCAAATCAATACTACTCACATTGTTACTTAACTTTTACAACACGTGGGAGTAGAACCCTACACAGTCGCAAAGTGTCGTATCAGTTACGAGGATTTGTGCGACCTGTTACATCTTTAAAAATCTGCGACCAAAAATGGCTATATGGGCTACTTTACCCGAGTGACAAAATGATGGTGATCGTATACCATAGATTTATACATGAATAAAAATTCTAATTCTAATCTAATCTAAATCCGGATAGTTAATATATTAGGTATATAGTCGTTTTTTTAATTAGACAAAGTAAACTGACAGATGCAAATGTCAAATCCCTGTACATTTTGACATTTTGCATTTTGCAAATGTGTGGGAATGACACATTGACGTCTGTCAGTTTACTTTGGCAAATAAGGCGGAATCCTAAGTCTATTGTCTAATTAATAATTCGATTTTAGGTAGACACTTATCTACCTATAGTTTTTTAAATATTACCATCTATGAGTAAACAAAATACTAAATAATCTGGCACATTAAAATTCATTGAAAACCAAAAACAAAGACAATCTCAATGATATGAGTTTTATTTTTAAAAAATCGTTCAATATTTTTCTTACTCTGTTTTACAGGATGAAAGCACTTTATTTTTACAGACTGTTGCTCGGCAAATAATTTAAAATTCATAGCGAAAAAATATTATTTTATTGACTTAATTTACATTCACAACATACGAAATAAAAAACAAACTAACACGTATCTGGTATGTAACACCGCGAGCGAGTAGGCAAAGCCTGGTGAAGCTGATTTTAGTTTCTGATGCAATTTTTCTTTGTTCTTAGGTACATAAAGAGTTTTAATGAGTTTTGAGCTACTTATTACATTTGATCCGATTTTGAGGTACCTATTTATATCTTAATGTTATAGGCGGCAAACGAGCCGGTAAGCGATTGCCGCCGCCCATGGACAACACCAGTGGAGTGACAAGTGCGCCGATAACCTTTAAACCCTCTTCCCCCTGAATTAGGCTTCCGGTACTCACTTGGCAGTTGGTGAAGAGACTGCTTTGTGTAGTGCTGTGTGTGAGCTCACGCCTACACTGGTTTTCTGTGGGGCCGTAGTATCACTCTGGTAAAGAAGGCACGACTATGCCAAGGCATAGGTCTCCCACGGAAATTGGCATCTCCAGGCTCTTCACTGTTTAATAAACCTTCATTGTTTGTCCATGTATTTTGAAACCATGAATTTTACCTAAAATTTTTTCCTCTTTTTTACTTATGGACAGGACTTTGCGCTTTGCAAGGTTTAATGGTTATGTGCATTTGCTAACAGTGCTGCGGTAGGCTCTAAGTAAATAAGCTGGAAAAACAAAGCACGAGATTACGATTAATAAATAGGTTATAAAGTAATTAAGGAACGGATCGACCAATCTTTGTCTAAGGACAAGTTAAGGTATATAAAGGAGTAGACTGGCATCGCATATGTGGAACGGCTGTTTCGTCTCGCAATGAACAGAGAGGATTTTGGAAAGCTGACGGCCAACCTTCAGAACTGAAGAGGCACTTAAAGAAGAAGAAGAAGTTATGGTAAAACGCGGTCTAACCTACTATACGAATAGTAGCGTTAGGTATACCTACCATAGATTTAGTTAGGTACTCTCGGATGAACGCTCTGTTGGTCTAGTGGTTTAAGTACCGGGCCGTGATCTCAGGGTCCTGGGTTCGATTCCCAGGTCAAGCGAAAAGTATGTTTCGATTTTTTCGGAGATAGCTCGGGTTCGTGATCACTAATCCGCATTTGGCAAGCGTAGTGATTAAGCCTAATCCCATCATAGTAGGATACACATAACTCAAGGCAAGACAGTATTAGTAGCTACTTTGGTAATTTCACCGTAGTCATATGTGTGTTACTGTTTAGTAACAGGTTTTTACTTGAGCCTCAGGATGCGCGTTGATTCCGATACGCGTTGTTATACGAACCAAGCTGTATTGTACGTACCTGCTTATTCTCTATTGCCCTTTTCTCATCTCTGTACCTAATATGTAGACAGCGGTGCTGATTGCACACTAAGTATTGTTATCTAGTATACATTACTTATAGTATTACATGTGTGTAATTGTTTGTTGTCTTAAATAAATAAAATAAAAAAATAAAAAAAATAACTGTATTTCTATGATGGAGGCCTTTGCCCTGCAGTTGGACAGTTTATAGGCTGATTAAAAAAAAAATTCTCGGATAAAGATTGGTTGAATCAGGCAACCATTATTCTGCATGTTTCAAAATTACCATTACAGGTCGGATGTAGCGACACCCGATTAAGAAATATTTAAGCTTTTGATAGTAGTGACGTTGCTTAATAACATTGTTATTTGGACCTTATCTTAGATGTAAGTAGGTAGGATTGAACCTAAGTTTTTATTCGTATCTAATAGGTACTTTCTTGTGCCCACTACTAAAAGGGTTTACGCCTTTCTTAAGAGCCGGCAACGCATATGTGTTACCTCAGGTGTTGCAGATGTCCATGGGCGGCGGTGATCACTTTCCATCAGGTGTGCCCTCTGCTCGTTTGTCTGCTATAATGTAAAAAAAAGCGATGGTACTCGTAGCTCAGAGAATTAAAAAAGAAAAAACGCGCCTTTCATACTCTTAATCATACATTTAATCGTGGTGCGAATCCGATGATGCACTTTTGGATTTTTCAAATCTATTTGTGTGCGTATTACTACCATTAGCTCGGCGGTGAGGGAAAACATCGTTAGGGAACCCTCACGTTCCGGATAGTTAATAGATTATTCCCGTGATTGTTAACACTAGTTAAACTGCAACGAGAAAAACTAAAGAACCTTCACTTCTCTTCGAGTTCCCGTGCAAATTCACGTCGAAATTCAATTGTTTTTCCAGTGATTTTTTTTTGGTTTCGTCCGCGCCCCAATGCGGACTCTCGAATGTCACGTGAGGAATGCTTTGCTCCCTCCCTGTTCATTTTATTTCGTTAGCACGACAGGGTCAATAGCGCCCGTCGTGCCACTCGGTCTTGCCAATTTGTGATCGATAAGTGAATATCGATGATAAATTGATAGGTGTATCGATAACAACACTAAAGTATTAGCGACAGTTTCTCGATAACATTGGTGATACCTATGTCCGCATCATAAAAACGTATAATAAATGGTGTGAAAAAAAAATCGCGAAAAATGTTCAATGATTCGACAACTAACAGGAGTTGGGGTAGCCAATGATTTGGGCAAAAAGCCTTGCCTTGCCATTAATACTCGACACTTAACATAAATGTTTTAAAAGAAACATCTTAGTTATAAGCTAATTGCCAAAACGGCAACCGTTTTGGCAATTAGCTTATTGCCCGCCTAGTCCACCGTACAGGCGGGCATCCAGCCGGGGAATATCGTGGAGGGAGGCTTCGGCTGTATCACCATGATTTTCCCCAATATGAGCGATGAGGGAGAACTGCAGGGGGTTTAGTAGGTATGCCTTTTCCTGGCTTCTCTTTAGGGTAAGCCCCCCGTCAAAGGAAAGCCCCGCATAACCCGGCCGCCCCCCGGTGGCCTGGTATGCATAAGGTAGTCGGCTCATCTGTTGAGCCGGCAGCATTCCAACTGCCAAACCAAATCTAAAAGTGCCAAAATGGCTAACCTGGTTCATAGCGCTGAATAAAAGCAAACTGTAACTTTAAAACTGTGTGTGTAAACTCTTATAAATCAGTTTGTCTTCATTGCACAAATTGACACATTATGACATTAGGTATAATAAGTCAGTCTCGTCGTTGGGTAAAGGAGGGAAACAGCATATTTTTAATATTCGCGGGCGCTTTTCCTATCATAAGTATGGATATGACCTAAATTTTCTGAGATTTCTCGCGATTTATTTTATTTTATTAAAAGTTTTATAATACGTAATATATAACAGATATTTTCAAAAAAGTGTAAATTTTATATTCAAATTAGGCAGAAATAATTACTCGCAATTCTCGTAATTACGGAAAAAATCAAGTCATATCCATTATATGATAGCGCCCAAAACAGCGCCCGCTATCCGATCATTGGAAAGATTTATTTTTACACACTGGTTGATAGGTTCGATTCAAATAATCGACATTGAAACGATTACAACACTACGCCCAATATGAGCAAAAATCAATTTTGTCCGCTCGCGGCTGAATGCGCCTTTTGTCCACCGGTGAAAGGTTATCGCTGTACGTTTTTACGGCTCACTACGTGAGACTAGCTAACTTGTGAGGGATGACATTGTTCTAACAAAGCCCGCTATTACCGTACCTAGCAATTATTCTATCTACGTTTTGATTTTGTGATCGCTTGATATTCAAAACGGTATCCAATATAAATGTTTGCGTTTAACTTTTTGGTGTTCAAAAATTCTAATGAGTGTAGATCAGGTTTTCTATAAATATTGATAAATCTGTATTTTTACTTTATTGCAAGTTACCGGTCAAAACTATGAGTAGGTTTTACTTACGATGGTACATACCTACGTGCGTTTATTTATAGATAAGAAAATTTGAGTTTCACAATATCATCCTAGCCTGTACTTAGTCAGACATTATAAACCATTCTCTTTAATCGCAAAATCAATAAATCCGCTGATACCTTATTGTCAGCTTTGGCCATACTAACGTGTGTATCAAAATGGGTCTAGCCGTTTACGCGTATAGAAGTAGGTAACGAACATACTACAAAAAAAACTTTGGCCTTTGAAAAAATACATGAGATTTAATTACAACACAACACCCTCTTGGTCCGTGTGGTCCCCGGCAGAGTAGAATAGGCCACCCTCACTCTTACCGAGGTGTCGTAAAAGGCGACTAAGGTAAAGCTGCTTGCATGATGCACCCAGAGATGGAAAACCCTGCATTTATATCAAAACCCTCACCAACCCGTCTGCCAAGCGTGGTGAGTATGGCAATTACCCCTCATGTGATTGAGGGAGGCCCGTTCCCCAGCAGTGGGGACTTAAATGGGCTGATGATGATGATGATGATGACCCTCTTGGTCTAGTAATTTAAGTACCAGGGTATGATCTCGGGGTCCTGGGTTCGATTCGCGTGGGTCGAGTGAAAATAATGCCGTGTGGTCCCCGGCAAAGTAGAATAGGCCACCCTCACTCTTACCGAGGTGTCGTAAAAGGCGACTAAGGTAAAGCTGCTGGCATGATCATCAGCACCCAGAGAAGGAAAACTCTGCATTTATATCAAAATACCTCGCCAACCCGTCTGCCAAGCGTGGTGAGTATGGGAATTACCCCTCATGTGATTGAGGGAGGCCCGTGCCCCAGCAGTGGGGACTTAAATGGACTGACGACGTGAAAATAATGTTACATAGCTTGGGTTTGTTTAAGCCTAATCCCATCATAGTAGCAATAACTTGATTTCTAAGATGGAGGCCATTGGCCTGGGGACAGTTTATAGGCCGATACTTTACTTTATTTAGAATAATTAGTTTGAGGTTCCATATAATACTATCATATTCTATGTAGGTACCTACTATAAATACACCTTTAACTAGCTAAAAACCCGAAACTAAATTACGGAACTTTAGCAACCCCACAAATCATTCGTCACATAATGACGGCAGTTACAAAACTAATTCTTGACCTTTTTACTCGGGTGCCCACAAAAGGGCCTTTGAACCCTCAAACCTTTGTGCGCACCATATGTGCTGTGACATTTAGGAGAATTATTGCTCTTCATTATGAAGCCGGCAGGCTGTCGCCGTGATATTGAACTTTCAATTTTTATCGCCCACCAGGCAGAGATTGAAAATCTTGGACAGTCTTTTTGGATAAAAGTTGGGAAAACTTACAATAGTTCCTATTTGTAGGTAGGAAATTATTGCATTTAGATATAAGCCACAAACAGAAGTTCAGTTCGAGTTGACCTTATTTTTAACACCCGACGAAAAACGACTGGTTTTAGTTTTTTTTTGTTTGAAAGATGAATAAGGGGGGAGTGTTCTTAGCTATTTTAGATAAAAATCAATCCAAGATGGCCGTTGTCACAAAGACATGGATTGTATGTTTTAACACAACTCCCCCAATATGGGTAGCATATAAAAGGGCTTGAGTAGCAGAATATATTTGTTGTCACAAATTTTCAAATCCAAGATGGCCGCCGTCGGGGATTTTTTGAATATTCAATTTAATGATGTAGAAGAGTTCGTTAATTATCATCGATCGTGTCTATCCGTATGGTTCTGTCTCTGTCTAATGCCGAACCATGCCAAGATCACTGTACATGCGCATGTATATGTTTAGAAAGCCGGCGTTCCGTGTCTACATATGTTTTGTACAGAGGCACAGTATAGGCTCTCCTTAGCCTGATGGTAAGCCAGAGAAGAGCCGAAATTAGCCCGCGAGATTCTTCGACATGCTTCGATTTTGGGGTATCTACCTACAGCTCCTTCTTGGAGCTAGTACAGGAAACCATTGTTAAACCTTAATTAATTAATTTCGCTGCGTGAGTGAGGTTGCCGGAGGCCGAAACCCGGGGGAAAGGGGGGTTTAACGGTTGGCAGCGCACTGGTGATTCTACTGGTGTCGCGGGTGTCTATTGGCGGCGGCAATCGCTTACCATCAGGCATCTGCTCGTCTGCCACCGATCACATAAAAAAAGACGGAGATTACCACGAAATTTATTATGAGATACAACATTATGTACTCATTTTGCTTGATGTTTAAGCTACGTTACAGCAGCCGTGGTTAGAAGCGGACTGGCGGTGCACGGCGTCATCTGCTGGGGCCGGGCTGTGAATAATTGGAAAAGTATCAATGCCGTATGTATACAATCTTACTTATCCATTTCATACTTTTTGCATACGCAAAAAGTATGAAACATAATAACATGTTTTCAACAAACATTCTATCTTCAGAATAGATAAAAGATTGCGTTACGATATATCTTAGTTTCATGCATATGAAACTACTTTTTAGTAATTTTTTCCACTATTTTATTTGTAAGTACGTACAATCAGTTTGACTATAAACTCTGCCATATTGTGGAATAGGCGTGCGCGTGAGGCTCCGTAGCATGTCTCGTATTTTACAACAGAAAAGTACCTATATTTTTTTTTTTGCTAGAGGCGGACAAACGAGCAAGCGAGTCACCTGAAGGAAAGTAATTATCGCCGCCCATGAACATCCGCGAAATCAGAAAGATCGCTAATGTGTAGCCTATATATTTGTAATTCCGTTGTTGGTTCTGATATCCGTAACACAGGTAGTTGAGTCAGATCAATCAATCTTATGTCGTGAAAATATTTATTATTATTTATAGTACTATATTTATTTATTTAAAACTTTATTGCACAAATTTTGACACAATAGGCGAACTTAATGCCAATAGTATACTAAATAAATAAATAAATAAAAATCGTCTAATGTCTCTTATTAACAAAAATACAAGGTTAACATTATGCAATAAATAGTAGGGAAAAACAATACATTCACATAACCTAATTTACCAGCACGAAGAGACAAAGGGATAAAGTTCAGGTCATGCTGCCTCGAGGGAGACCTCTCGGTCAGCGCTGGTTTTCAACTTCTCCCGACTCTCTAAGGCGGAAGATGAGAGTATGTTGTTTTGGCTGGTTGATGTCTAAGAAGCTAACTCACATCTAAAATAATATAACATCTCTTTTCTCTCTGTGTGCGTGTGTGTGTGTGTTGGTGTCAGGAGTGTCGCTGAAAAAGGTTTTAGCTACTTAGTAGGGAAGAGAATTAAAATAAGAAATTCTAGTTCAAAAAATCGCGTAGGGCTACTGTCTTGTGAAAAGGTTGTTTCAAATTTTCAACGAAACGTTGTTTCTTTTGAAGAGCTGTTTTATATTTCATTCTAAAACATCTGTCTTGTGTAAAGGTTGTTTCAAATTTTCAATGAAACGTTGTTTCTTTTGAAGAGCTGTTTTATATTTCATTCTAAAACATTTGACAGAAAATAGTATAATTGGTATAGTACTAGTTATTAAATAGTACTGATATTAGTTTTGTAAGGTGTCTTACTGTAGAGCAATTTATTGACATAAGTCAAGGCTACACAAGTATAAATCTACCTATTAAGGGCCGATTCGACCAATCTTTATCAGTGGATAAAACTATCGAATAACGTCAGAGTTGTATAGAATGACAGCGATATACCTTTTTTTTTGTTATCCCGGTGAGAATGCCGCGGGCTCAAAAAAGAGCCAAAAAAAGACGTCGGCGCCGGTGGTTGGCGCCGCCTTAAGCACACCCGGACCGAGGGAGACTTCCGGTTAGTGGGGTATTCCCAGCGGCCTACCTACTAAACTTACCGGCATTTTCCATCTTTGCCCAGAAAATCAGTATCAGTACCCGCGTCCCACCCGAGGGCAAGAAGCTCGCCAGCACGGCCTCTCTCCCACTCACGACGGCCCGACGGCCTAGGGCCGCTCTCTCGGCCCACCGAACACATCCTCCCATGTGGAACCCACACTGCTGGATGCAGCTCAGGCACCACCGAGAGGATGACTGCGGGTACCCTTCCCCACACATACACTGTTGGTTGCAGTGCAGAGTGGGTTGGGTAAATAATACCCGCAGGCTTCAAAAGTGAGGCCGCCTCGAAACCATCTCCGCTGGATGCGGAGCCGGGAAACGAGGCATCACCGAGCTGCCGCTAAACTCTGCTGGCGGCGGACGTATAGCGCAGACCCTGCAAGACTTTGGCCGTGAGGCCTGAGCCAAAGGCTCCCGCTCGGGTGGGGACCAGGGCAATACACTCTCGACAACTGGGGCAGGTCCCCCTAAAGCGAAGCCGGACAGGGCCCCGGGCCCAGACCAATAAAGGGCCACAGGAAGGTGGGTTCTTTCGGTCCACACCAATCCATGAGGTTGGACCTAGGCCCTTGTGGGCCCAGGGCAATCAAAGGACTCGGATTAGTAGAGAACTGCCCTACCGCAGCTCAAGCCCCACAGCGATATACCATAGATTAAGTATCAAAATACCATTGGTTGAATTGGCACTTATGCCTGGTAAGTAAATAAAGGTCCAAAGAAGGATGTGTGTCGGTGTACATTTCTGGTTGTGTATCATCATGTGAATGTGTGTCTATGTGTATCATCCTACTTATTTGATGTTAGTGTGTGTTCATGACGAAATGTGACAACCTCAACAATTTACTTGCTTACTGTCTTTACCATGAATTTAATATGACGTCGATGGTCTTTACCGGAATCATTGAATGCGTCATCAAGTTAGGTAGTCGGCAAATAGCGCAATAACTTAGTCGTATTCCACACTTTTTAGCTTCTTTAATACAAAATTTCCCATTCCCACAAACGGTTTTTAATGAAATCTGTTACATTTTTGACGTGTGAAGAAATTTCCCTCAAATTTTTGGTGCAAATTTGGCGGGGTGTTTCCGCGACGGTGAATGTGATTTGCTTAGTTGTGACACAGTGTTAATAAAACCAGTGCTCGCTTAGGTAGAGAGTACTGTACATCGGACAAAGTTCCCTATTGACCACTTTTCGACCTTATTCCAATACTTTAAGACCGAAAAGACGTCTACCAGGAACTTTGTCAATGTTGAACCTAGTTGGGAGGCCAGTCGCAAGAATGCTTGTAATGAAATAAAAGTTCATAATACAATATAATGCAAGGAGGAGGACCATATACGGTATCATATAGTATACTACAATTAATGAATGACTGCCTCGGTGCAGTGGTTAGTGGGTCGCACTCTAAAGCGACGGTTGCGCAAGAGTTCGGGTTTGATCCCCGGGTCGGGCCAAAAATTTGTACCTAAATTTTCGGTAAGAAATTCTTAATGTCAGCCCGGAGTCTGGAAGTTGACGGTCTTGTACCCCCATGCCTCGGAAAGCACGTCAAGCTGTTGGTCCTGCGCCCAATCCTGTGCTCAATCTCTCCGGTCGTGTCACAGTAGTGTCCCAACTGAATATGAGGGTAAGGGAATAGAGAGTGCACTTGTGTTTGATAAAACGTTCCTTACTCGCTACTGGTTTTCTTCATATTGTGGTTATAACCTCTTTACCGCTCCTAACTGTCGGGAGGAGAAGACGGCGGAATCCTCCGAGATTTCTCATTTCAAGCTCAATTTGGAAATTTGTCTAGTATCGTTATTACGTATGTTGATATTTGTGAATGTAGTACCAGCTACCAGGTAGATGGTGAGGTTTAAAACATATTTTAAGGATTATCTAGGTGCTTTGACAGTCTTACAGCGTCATGAGCTTGTGATTTACGAGAGCACCGGCCAAAACCTAGATTTCACGGGCTCATGAGATTAAGCTATCTAATACTGGTCAATTACATGACGTCATTTAAAATATTTATAAACAAAGTTCTAGTAAATGTAAGTAGCAATAAAATAATAATTAAGGAGGCCCTTTACACCTACATTTAAGAAAAAAATTATACCGTTATAATAATACAAACCACAGCACAACACACATACCAAAATACACACATTTGAATGTAGAAATACACGAGATTATTAAGAGCACATACATACCTACTAGAACATACGCGGAGCAATATAGCTTACTCTTATTATAAGAATATAAAAAAAGACAATACATATTTTATATTGTACCGTACATTCCCGATTTTTATATACCTACATTTTAGTGTTTTTCGCGCAAAAAGGAGACGGTCCAGCCTTCCATATAGAAACTCTTCACTCAATCAAATCAAATAATTCTTTATTTGCATAGGCTTGTATACAGCACTTACAAATCGTCATACATTTTAATGACTTAAAACTATTTATAAGTACTTATGTATAATTTACATGTTAATACATATATATGTTGATACATAAAATATACTAAAGAAATAAATAAACATAATGCGATTCTACCACCGGCTCGGAAAGTTGTTTCTGGTCGAGAAGATCCGGCAAGAAACTCGCCAGTTACTCTTTTTAATCGCCAAACTTTCATACAATGTTGTGTCATCATCATACCAAGCCATACAGTTTAATTGTTACACAAAATAAAATAAAGGAAATAATAATAAAATAAATATTATGAGGTAAACCGAAGCAGACCAGTCCCCAAAGGTGGCACCTGTTCACAAGTATGACGTACGTGTCAGCCATCATTTCACTCAACCATATTAGAGGGAATGTAATGACCCGCCACATAGCGCCACCACCTCAGAGACATTTGAGTGAGCATGACTACTTAGGTTCCCCTCATAGGTCACAAAGAGTAGTAGTTACTTAATCCAGACTAATAAACTGCAGGACGAGGTGTACAATAGTAGGTGGTTAGCATCTTGTCAATTATTGAATAATCAATATAAATCAATTTTTATACATTCAAAATCAAAAATATCTTTATTCAATAAAGAACATTTATGAATGTCAAATATTACGGTAATTACAGTTTTCATTCTTATACAAATTATGATTACAGTGGCAGTATGATATACAATGCTTATAATCAATATCGTTTAGATAAATCGTCAATGAAAAATTATGAAATGAATTATACATTAGAGGACAGGCGAAGAGATCAACATGTCCAGGAATCCTTATCATTCAAATAATCCTCTACTTTATAGTAGCCTTTCTGCATTAGGCAGTTTTTTACATGCAACTTAAACTTATGTACCGGTAAATCAATAATATTTTGAGGTAACTTATTAAACATTCTAATGCTCAATCCTACAAATGAACTTCCAATTTTATGAAGTCTTAGATTTGGGACAGCAAGCCTATGTTTATTTCGCGTATTAAAGCTATGAAAATCTGATTTTTGCGAGTAAAGGTGCAAGTTCTTGCGTAAAAACAGAATACAATCAAAAATGTATTGAGATGATACGGTTAAAATATTGATTTCCTTGAATACTTCTCTGAGTGAGTCACGTGATCTAAGACCGTAGATGGCACGGATGGCCCTCTTCTGCAAAATGAAGATGGCTTGTAAGTCAGCACCGGATCCCCACAGTAGTAGACCATATGACATCAGACTATGAAAATAGCTAAAATAAACCAGTCTCGCTGTCCCGATATCAGTCAGATTCCTTATCTTTCTAACTACATATGCAGCTGAACTAAGTATTCCTTCCAAGACAGCAATATGAGGGCTCCATTGCAATTTTGTATCCAGAGTGATACCTAGAAAAACTGTGGAGTTTATGACTTCGATAGGTTCGTTGTTCATGACAATATTCATTTTGACCTGCCTTACATTTGGCATTGTGAACTTAACACATTTTGTTTTCTTTGAATTAAGAACCAAGTTATTATAAGTAAACCACTGTAGTACTTGAGAGAGTGTGTTATTTACTTCGTCTACATTTTTCTTTTGCCTATCAACCTCAAAAATCAAGGATGTATCGTCAGCAAATAACACTATCTCACATAGATCATTGGTATAGTAAGGAAGGTCATTTATATAGATTAAAAAGAGCAAGAGCACTAATGATTTTTTTTTTTATGTGATTGGTGGCAGACGAGCAGACGGATGATGGTAAGCGATTGCCGCCGCCAAAATTAAAAGAATGTAAAATAGAGAGCTCGGTCGCTTTATCGATTACAACTATCATTAAGCTAACTGCTTTTTAGTGATGTTTTTATTATGTCTCCTTTTTTCTTTTCTTACCTAATTTTAGGGGTAAAAAAGGTAGATAAAGGACCGACTTTTATTTTTGATGTCGCGTACTTTTTATTTTATATTTAGATACTCTTTATTGCACAACATACAAAACATAAAAGCTAGGTATACAGAGATACAATGTACAATTTAGGCGGTCTTATCGCTGGGAGCGATCTCTATCAGACAACCTTCAGGTAAAGGACATTAGATAGAAGAGGGGAGGGTGGTGCAATCCTTTTGATTTTGAACATTGATTGAGTAAATTTATGGTATAAATACATATATCTAGATAATAAACAAATAAACACGTTATCATACACTAATATATACAAATGTTACCTTACTATAATACAGTATAACCTACACAAATTATATAAAATATACTACTATAAGGTTATAATAGAGAAGATATATTTTATACCTACAATATATGAATGGATCTGGGAGAGGACTAACGACCACGAGCTTCAATGACAGGAAAGGAAGACAGATGAAGTTAATCAGTTGGGGAGAGGGTTTCAGTTTTCAAGGAAGTGTGCTTTGACCCGAGCCTTAAAGATGGGCAGGGATGGGGACTGTCTAATTGGTAGGGGTAGGGAGTTAGATGTCAAATACAAGTGAAATCAATGAAGTCTTTATTTCTTTCAAGGTTGATTTGGTTGATTTTTTTATCCTTCCTGTATGAGAGTTGATACGCAACTCTCCGCGTGTGAGTTCAACTTGCACTTGACCGGTTTTCATTATCATGAATGTCCATAAGGTATTTTAAATTAACCGATACTAGGTACACTGAAGACTTGTTCATTGTGGAAATTTAAACTTAAAATCTAAGTAGGTAAACTAAATAACATTATAATTTTTAAAACTGAAATTACTTAGCATCACTTTAAGATTTTGTAGTCTATTCCATTACAAGTAATAACTTGGAGTAGATAGACGATCTAAACTTCAACGATGTTCATACTTCTATTTTATTTAAGCCAAATATTTTAAACGCAGACAGTCTGGCAGAGTACATCTGTTAAGACGGTCTTATTCATTAATCACGGAATATTTGAGAACGGCTATGCTCTAAAAGTTGTATTACCAAAATAAAATGCTGAAGTCGGCTTCAACAATTTAGATTTGCACAAATAAATTTTTCAATAATAGAAATTTCTTTTAAATGGGTAATAACTAAATTGGTTAGGTACTAAATTATGTTTGGTTACTTAAGTAATTATCTTATTTTGTCTGCTACCGGATTGCAATGTTGCCTAGGACATCTAAATGTCATCATCAGCGTCAGCCCATTTAAGTTCCCACTACTGGGGCACAGGCCTCCCTCAATCACATGAGGGGTAATTGCCATACTCACCACGCTTGGCAGACGGGTTGACGAGGGTTTTGATATAAATCATCTAAATGTAAGCTACCTTTAAAAAGTAAGGGCATGATAATGATGGGATGTGGATTACCTAACTGATAGGGAGTCCAGGACATGTTTATTTCATGGCCTGCTCTTACGAGGGGTGTTCAAAAAGTAATGAGAATGACATATTTACTGACGGTACTTGGCCAAAATGATTATTGTTTCGTAAAGATTAGGTTTTGGTCGATTTTTTAAGTACTCAAGATGAAGTTTTTTTCAGAAAGGGAATTTTGACTCTAGAGAAGAGATATACTAAATGTATTAACCTAAAGGGTGATTACGTCGAAAAATAAAATAATATTAAATATAATCGTTTTCTAATCTACCTATTCTCATTACTTTTTGAATGCCCCTCGAACGTATAATTTATTGTTGAAAAATTATAATCTCATCTCATAATAAGTAATGCATTCTCGAGTAGGTAGCCCTAGCATATTGGTCTTTCTCCCTCACTATGCGGTATAATAGACGACGACAAGAGTCAGCGTATCCATTTAAAAACGCATTAAAAGTTTCACTTATTGTCTGTTCTATAAAATTTAAAAGGCGCATTAAAACATGCAATAATTTTTATGTAGCCAGCAATATTCCAGGCGCTTCCCAGTCGCTTTTTCCGACTATATTCTAGTCTTAGCCGAGTTTAATAAAAGATTCTTTGAAAGATACTAGCAGGTCACCTACCTCTCGTTTGTTGAAATTAGATGTGAGTGCAGAGAAGTGAAAATGAATCCTTTTTATGAAAAGTGCTTAATGTCTTATTTGAGATCGAAGGCAAGTATTAAAGCTTAAGAGTGTTATTATAACATATTTTCTGAGATTATTCCGCAAGTTCCTGTGCTCAGTTTGATTCTCACATCTACTTAGTACAGACTGAGAGATTTTAATATTGCAGCAGATAGTTTTGTATGATAAACATATTTAGAGAGAGTTTGTTTTAGACAGTCCAGTCCAATACAATATACTATGTAATATTTTCAGAGTGAGATGAGAATAATGGAAAAACTGTAAAGCTCACTCAATAAAGAAGGGTTTTGATTGTTATTGTGGTGTATTAGGTAGTTAATATATTTACACTATACTCACGGGAGCAATGAATAAGCACAAAATAATTACACATTTTAGGGCTCGGGTCTACAGTGACGTGGCGAGATAATGGAAGCGGGAAGAAATGTACAAAAATCGATCGGGCGCGAATATAGATTCGCCTTACAGAGTGTATCAGCATAGTGATAATATGCTCAGAGCTTGACATGTAGGTACAACCGTTTTGGAAAATCGATTATTTCGCCTTAACCAAAAGATCCAAAATCTTTTGAAGTCCAGAAAGCAACGATTAAATCTCGTCTGATTCCTTCTTCAAAATTTAAGGCGAAGGGCAAGGAACGAAAAACTGTTAAAGTCACTCAAGAAAGAAGCTTTCTTGGTGCTTGATCAAATCACTTAGGGTTTTATTTATCATATCCCCGCGACGTAAGCAAGAGGTGCTAGAAACTATTCTATCAAAATAATTTCAATATGATTCCCATTCCCTTGCATACGTGGCTGATCTCTGAGATCGGTCGCCGCGCCGTAACCGAATCGGTCAAAGGATATTCTAACTATTCATCATAATCATCATTATCATTATATCAGCGCATATCCACCCACTGCTGAGTATAGGCCTCTTCTTTATCACGCCACTCATTATCAGCCATATCCATTGTTTCCCCGCTGCCGTTATAATAGCGTCGGACCATCGGGCAGGAGGTCTGCCCACAGGACGTCGCCCCATTCTTCGATAAGTTTTATAGTCCACCTATCATCTTTACGCCTTGCCAGGTGTCCTGCCCATCTCCACTTTAGCTCACACACTCGCGTGCCAGTGTCTACTATTCTAGTTCTCTTTTGGATTTCATCGTTTGGCACGCGGTCTCTTAAAGAGAGACCGAGTATGTTTTACCATTACCTCAATTAAAATATATAGGCTCAATGACAATATCAGCAGTTGACGGAAACAACAGGCTGTCGTTTGTGTATCCAAAGGATGAGTTCAAAAAGAAGATTAAGTATTTTTATTTCACTCAAAAAAAGCGCTAATGGACCGAAAACTGTAGACTCGAGAGTAAAATCGATATGGTATTTGTGCGAAATGCTCGAATAGACTTTGCTTTGAGTTTGGTTGTGTATTGGCTTTGACAGGGAAAAAAGAACGAGACTAGTTAGTTTAATTTTTTGGTCTCAGTCGGACTGGTTCAGTTTACTCTTTTTTTATGATATAGGTGGCAGACGAGCTGACGGATCATCTGATTGTAAGCGATTACCGCTGCACATGGACACCTGCAACACTAGTGGTGTCACAAGTGCGCAGTCATCATCAGCAACCCACACTCGTCCACTGCTGGACATATGTCTCCCCTAATGCACGCCACTGCTCCCGATTTTCGGCCACTCTCATCCAGCCCACACCAGCCAGCCTTCGAATGTCATCATCCCATCTTGTCGCAGGGCGTCCTACACTACGCTTGCCGAGTCGCGGTCTCCACTCAAGGCTACGGCTCCAACGGCTGTCAGTTCTGTCGCTAATATGACCAGCCCACTGCCACTTCAGTTTGCTAATTCGGTGGGCTAGTGCTCAGTACCCTTACAATATTAAAATCGTGTGTATTCAAGTCACTTAGTGCAATTGTATCGTCAAGTAAATTTAATTTCTTATTTTATCACCCATTGGCATCGAGAAGAGAAAATCAATCGTGCCTTCGAATATATTTTTTTTCTCTTCAATATTCTTATTCCTATGTCTAGTAGTAATACGCAGTATCAGCCTATATACTGTCCCACTGCAGGGCAAAGGGCTCCATCATAGAAATCAAGTTATCGCTATTATGATGGGATTAGGCTTAATCACCACGCTTGCCTAATGCGGATTGGTAATCACAAACCCGAGCTATGTTCGAAAAATTCGAAACATACTTTTTGCTCAACCCGCCCTGTAACGCCCTGTTGGTCGATTTTATTTTTTAGATACTAAACCGAATCTAATTTAAACAATTTCGGGGTTACAACCTCTCGGCAAGCACTTATACTATTTATTTAATAACCATGCATAAATATTGGGTTCAACGCGTAAGCGAAATATTTATTCACGCCAAAAGCGGCCACTTTTGGCGTGAATCAATATTTCGCCTACAAAAGCGGACCCAACATTTGTGCATGGCTATTTAATAAATAGTATAAGTGTTTGCCGAGAGGTTGTTACCCCGAAATTGTTTAAAATAGATCCGGTTTAGAAGATAAAAATTAAAACCGATTGGCGTCGCTTGTGTGCCCTACCCATCACCTAAAGTACCGGGCCGTGATCTATGTCTAAGATTTGACACAATAAATTGTACGTCGGGAAGATTGGAAAATGCAAATCAATTGAATCAGACCTACGAATAATGAGGCAAGTGTGGATAAGGTGGACATTAATATAATATTCTCGCAATGCATACCCCTTTCAAAGACACCGTCTTTCTCGGATAAGTTTCTAGGATGGACAAAGCCTTCCTAAGTCTTGTACTATTCTCACGAATTTCTCTCAGAATCCCTTTTGTCTCGTCTAGTGCACTATTATTCAGAGCAACTAGTGCCTATCCTAGTTCACAGGACAAAGATCTGAGTGGTAAATTGAAGAAAACCAGACACGAAAATGTTATCTTTTTTTATGCATGGTGGAAAAGAATGAGGAAATACCTCAGTTCTATGGAACGGTGTTGCGGGTGTGCATAGGGCGGCGGTAATCGCTTACCATTAGGTGATCCATCTGCTCGTCTGCCACATATCAAACATAAAAAATCATAGGCTGCGGGAGTATTTCCCGACGACGGTTAGGACTTACGGACCTTCAAGAGAAGAGCGTACTCTTTTTTAAAAACGCCAGCAACACATTAGCGATCTCTCTGATTTCGCGGATGTTTATGAGCGGCGATAATTACTTTCCACCAGGTACCCCGCTTGCTTTGTCGCCTCTTATATAAAAAAAACTTTTTGACTGTTATGGTACCTACCTACATACTTAAAAAAAATGATAAATCTCTACTAGGGACCAAAGAATAAAAAGATACTCGCGCAAAATTAAAAGCACACACAAAGTCTGTTGCTACCCTGAATGCCATATTTTAAATACACGACATATTTCCCTTTTTGAGAACATTTTAATCTACTTCTCCATAGTTATTTATATGTTGCCCTAAGTTATATTATATTTGTCATTTGGATCTCTTTAATGGCTGAATTCCAAATTTTTATAATGAGCTCAGAATGGAACTGTACTCATCGTCATCATCAGCCCATTTAAGTCCCCACTGCTGGGGCACGGGCCTCCCTCAATCACATGGGGGGGTAATTGCCATACTCACCACGCTTGGCAGACTGGTTGGCGAGGGTTTTGATATAAATGCAGAGTTTTCCTTCTCTGGGTGCTGATGATCATGCCAGCAGCTTTACCTTAGTCGCCTTTTACGACACCTCGGAAAGAGTGAGGGTGGCCTATTCTACTCTGCCGGGGACCACACGGAACTGTACTACTTCGATATTATTTATTTACAACCCCATTCGTTTCTCTCGTCGTCCATACATAGTTTAAAATTATTACTTTAGGCAATTTATTTTAATTAGCATCTAATCAAATCAAACATCAATCAAAATTACAAACACCACTTGTACTTTTACCCGCGGACACGTTAAGCTGAAAATCTCGCAATTTAATTATCTTGTAAAACAAAGGGTTTGTTACTGTGGTGCATTTACATTAGTTAATATATTTACGCTATACTTACGGGAGCAATTAATAAGAAGCCCGGGCACAAAATAATTACAAATTTTATGGCCCGGGTCTACAGTGACGTAGCGAGATAATAGAAGCCCGGAACAAAAATCGATCGGGCGCGAATATAGACTCGCCATACAGAGTGTATCAGCATAGTGATATTATACCTAGAGCTCGCCATGTAGGTACTGGTCGATTCACGAAAGTTGACCTCAAACGACGATCCTCTACGCATGTAATCTCATGAAGAAATGGCTTATTCTCAATTTGACACATTATAAGGGCTTAGACTAAACACATTCTATATTTAATTGGAAAAGTTTTTTCTTCATGAGATTACATGCATAAGCGCTGGCCATTTGTGGTCACCTTTCGTGAAATACACAACAGTTTTGGAAAATCAATTCTTTCGCCTTAACGAAAAGTTTCAAAATGTATCGAAAGTTCAAAAAGCAACGATTCATTCTCGTCTGATTCCTTCTTCAAAACTTAAGGCAAAGGAGAAGGAATATTACTGCCGTAAATTGATTTTAATTTATACCTACTATACTGGATTCATTTTTAAAAATTGTGGACTGTCGGAAAGTTTACAAACATGTTGATTGTGCATTACTTTTTGGTCTAGTTGTTTTTTTTACTCGAAACATTGGTTAACGTTAACATTGGTTAAAATTAATAATATCCTCCAACCGATTACGGCTACGGCGGTCGATCTCAACCATCAGCCACGTACGCAGGATATATTATAGTGCTCAAGTGTGTGCGCAAACACAAGTGCACTCTCTTTTGCCTTACCCTCATATTCCGATGGGACACTACTGTGACACAACCAGAGATTGGGCGCAGGACCAACGGCTTAACGTGCTTTCCGAGGCACGGGGGTACAAGACCGCCAATTTCCAGACTCCGGGCTGCCACTAAGAATTTCTTACCGAAAACTTAGGTACAAATTTTTGGCCCGACCCGGGGATCGAACGCGGGACCTCTTGCAAAGCCGTCGCTTTAATGTGCGACCCACTAACCACTGCGCCATCGAGGCAGTCAAGAAAAATTAACATTATAGAAAACCTTCGAGAGTCTTGAACTCTTTTGCTTTGGTTGCCCAAAAAGAAACTGACTCTACTTCTAAGAGGTACCGAGAATCTATTGAGTAAAAAAGAATCTACCGGTACTATAAAACAAACATTATACATTTATCATACCTGCATATCATTTGCTCAAACCCCATCTACTTTTTCGGTAGTAATGTTTCGGTAATAGTCTCAGTCCCCCTCTCAATCCTGAAAAGGATAGAAACCAACTTATAACATTTCGTGAACTTAGGATAGCCCCCGAACAGATTTTGTGCTAGCCCCTTTAATATTGAGCCTTATCATAAGGTGGAAAGGGTACTGATAAAATTGTAACAATTTAACGAGTTCTAAATTTGCTTTCGATAGATTATATCATAACAGCGAGCGTTTCTTAACTAAAGACGGCGGTATGGAAACAGCCAAGAAAAGATGCAATACATATTATGGGCCCATAATCTAATTACCTTATAGTCTAACATACATATACAAATGTGTACTCATTTGTGTATTTGTCGCTGACAACGCTAATAAGGTACCTAATCCGACAACATGAATCGCTAGTGCGATGTAATTGACACTTACCGCCATCTATTGGTATAGAGTAGAACAAACGTTCCGATACGAAGTGAGGGCGGGCGTTTATTCTGTGCTACTAGTAAAACATATTAAGGTGATACATTGCGAAACTAGCGCTGTCAATAGAATTGTGGCGATTAAAGACATTTTTTTAAAAAGTATAACGGTGAGTCCGTAAAAGAAAGTATGATGATTATTTTTTAACCTTCACAGACTTCAAAAAAAGGAGGAGGTTCTGAATTCAAATGTATTTTTTTTTTTGAGATATATTGAGATAAAATTATGTCATAATTTCTTCGTACAAATTAACCATACAATTTGTAATTGCTTAAAGTGGTCACTATAGGCAATAATAAGAATTATAGTTATATATACGAAGGTACGTAGAACTATTTTTGAATTTTGATTTTAAATGTATGTATTTATGTTTTTTTTTAACTTTAACTTGTACTATGGATGTAAATCCGAAATAAAGAGATTATTGTTATTTTGTATCTCTTCTGCGGGAAATCAACACAAAGAGGCCCCTTTGAGACACAATAATGCAATTGGGTATGTGTACACCTAGCAAATACTGTCTCTGTCTGCACTATTGAAGAGATACAGTCAAAGACAGCACCCGCCAGGGGCAAGGACTATTGCCAATAAGAAGAAACCTATGCCGGGTCTATGGATATGATGGATCTTGATGTACAGGTTGCCGGGATATTGACGAGACAACGGGACGCCGTCCATATAAAATGTCTCATCTTAATAATTATGGCGGACGGTGACTTGCCTCACCATAATCAGCCAAAATATTAGGCGGGAAGGCGGCGTATTATTATTAATTTTGGGATCTATTTATAAACTCGATGTATTTTACTACATCGGTATTGATGATAATCATGTTATAACAAAATTACATCTCAGAAAGTCTTAATACTTTCCTTTATGGATTCACCAAATAATACATTTTTACCCAACTACGGCGAAGCAAAAAGGAGGGTTATGGTTTTGACCTCTAAGTATGTATGTATGGTTTTTTATCTGTTCCCTCATAACTTCTAAACTAGATATCATATTTGAACAAATTAGAAACGTCTTGATTGTCTTTTGGTTATAGGCTGTCGCCTATATGACGTCACGTTAAAGTGACCTCTAGGAGACTTAGAGTAATGAACTAAAAAAAATTGCATGACGGTACCGTGTGGGATATCAAATAAGTAAGCTTTTTTAGCAGATTTCAAATAAAAATAAAGTTTAAAAACTAAAACCCGACTGCCAAAAAACACGTTCTAAAAAGTACGAAACAAGAAAATTGTCTCTGCTGAAATTATTATGCCGTTTCGCCGTGATCGTATGCCACCTACTGTAGCAAAATAGATTCATTATAACAATAAAATAAAATCAATGTGGCATGCGACCACGGCAATATGGCATAATAATTTCAGCAGAGACAGATTTCTTGTTTCGTACTTTTTAAAGCGTGTTTTTATGGTAGTCGGTTTTAATTTTAAAAATATATTTTTTATAAAAAAAATGTCTCATAATTGCCACACTTAATACAAATGGCAGCGCTAGTATCGTCGATGCGTCACCTCAACATAATATGTACACCCCTACGTTATTAGCGTGTAAATGCTGAAATCCTCTGAAGATTGCCGCAATGTTCAGGTCATTAGTATATGCAGCCGCTGCGACTGCAAAAAGCCGTGCACCACTGTAAATGACAATTTAATAATTGCAACGGTTTGCAAAGCAAATTACGTAGCGAAAATGCGGTTCGATCCCTTTTTCCTTTCATTTCTTCGCAATTAGATGTGGGGATTGTAGGTAATTTGTTTTGTTAGCCATACGACCTTCTTCCTTATCTCAGCATACAATTTCCATTTGCGTACAATGCCTTCGCTTCGGAGCTTAGGGTTCGCTTCAAGCATGAAGCGTTTTTTTTAATATAGGTTTATTTAAAAAATATTAATTAATTTTTTTTTAAAAAGGTATCCACATTTTGAGGAAGTATCTGAGAAGTGCTAACGGTGTTTTCTCTCACCGCCGGGATAGTGGTAGAAATATCCACCTAGATACAACCTAGTGACCTTCAAGAAAAGGGTTTATTCCTTTCTGCTCGTTTGTCCGCTATAAAGTAGAAAAAAAAAATTAAAATTCAGAGGTGCATGCTTGGATTTAAGCCATGACCCCCCGCATGGAAGACGCGTCGTTACTTATCCACTGTGCTACCGTCGTAGGTACTGTTAGCGTTACGACATTACGGATTTATTTCGATAGAGAACTTTCTAGCTGATATTATAGATAATATACGTAGAGGAGATAGAAATTAGTTTTAAATGTTTTAGGTCAATACTATAGATGTCTGTGCCTTTCAGATACCAAAATCTGCAGGTTCTGTCGCAAGGACGAGGAAACGATTATCCACGTCCTCGGCGAGTGCATAGCGCTGCAGAAGCCAGCACCTGGGAGCACACATTATTTCGGCAGATGAGATCAAAAGCTCCCCCATTAGCTCCATCCTCGGGTTTATCCTGGAGCTGGGGCTACATGAGGTGCTGTAATAAGTTTTGGGGCTGCCACAATAGATCTTCTACTGGTCGCAGTGGCTATGAGATGCAATGCTCACCCCATTTCATTCAAATATTATATGGATGTCTGTCCATCGTAAATTTGTTTAGCTTCGATAGTGATTTCAGCATAGAGTAACTTAAATACTGGAGACTTCAGCCGTAAGAGTGGTTTTTCGGATGCGACACATAGCTGACGGACGGTACGTTAATATATGTCATTATATCATAATTTATTATTTTATTTTATTTATTAGATAGATAGATACTCTTTATTGCACAACATACAACACTTAAAAGTTAGGTAGGTATACAGAGATACAATGTACAATTTATTATACCTAGATATTATGCTCATATCTATTTTCAATACTATGTGTTCCTTCGCATTTGTTTCTTTTTATTTGTAATACCTTAAGTAGGTAAAAACTGTTTCTTTTATTATTTTTAATTTTGCTGGATGTATGTGTGCACCTATGCTCCGCAGCAAATGCTGAGGTTTGGTCTTGTTGGCTACAGAATTTGTCCTATTTGTGTACTGTTGTCTCTTTCCATCAGGTGTGATTGCCAAGCCTATTGACCAAAAAAAAACTTAAGTGATTCGTATTTGATTTGTGTTTAAATTTGTTTTTTTGTGACTAATAAAGAAATCATTATCATTATCTTTAACATTGTTTGCTTTCGTTGATCACTTTTATCGAATTTAACTGCATACCTGGAAACGCAAACTGCAATCTAAAAATAGTTCACTGCGTCAATGCAACTTCATCGGTTTGCCGCCATGCAAGCGCATTATTTTATGATTGTTTGCTTAAATAACGTCACAAACCATACATACTACTGAGTCAATCAGGCTAGATTCGTAGCTTGAACCACGACGTCGTTTGTCGGTGGAAGAATTGAACCTCATAGGTTCGATTATTCTTAATTATACCTGCTATGCAGCACTTTTAGGTCTTATTAGCCAATTCATTCATTGCAAAATGTTACCTCGTCCACCGTTGGACACTTATTTTCAAAGTATTCCTATTTGTTTAAGTAGTCAATAAATATAAGGTCAATCAAGGATATCGTAGCATTCTAACGGTGAAAAAACTTTTTCAACAGGTCTAGTTCATATTATACGTATATGTTCTATATAATAAAAAAAAAATATGAATAAATAAATATTTCACAACATCACATACATTGATCCGACTCCGAGATAGGTAGCTCAAGCAACTGCGTTACGGATGTCAGAATCAACAAACAGTGGGAATACAAATATATACATATAATAATTTTCTTTTGAAAATACATACGTATAATACATACATAATACCCATATAACATTGGTCAAAAATGCAGCCGCAACCATTTTGTGTCCATTCCTCAAGGAAACTTTATTCAAAACTCAAGCACTATTACTCTTGTTGCTAAAGTGGCCAAAGCTAATACTAAGTATTTTCCTTTGGTCTACTGTTTTTAGCTTATTAAAACGTATGGTTAAGTCTTTTTAAAGTACCAAGTAGCCGTTTTCTATTTTATACACAGAGAAACAAAGTGAAATGTTCCTGGTTATGAAATTTATAATTTTATTATACTAGAAACAGAAGCATCAAAGCCTGAACTACGAATACGTTTTAGACCAGAGCGGCCAGTGCTATACATAAGTAATTGCTCATTCCGCCAAAAGTTAATTAGCGCTGATGGACTCATTGTTCACGGAAACAATAGATGCTTCAGTTTAGTGTTGTGACTAAAATCGTCTCGACTAAATTTAAGTAAATCAAAATTTCATTCTAGTCCATCCATAATCCAGTTAATCCAAAATATCTACACGGGCTTGACTGAAATCGAGTTAACAACCATTGCAGTCGCATTACGTCGCGTCGCTACTAATCGCGTTTTGGCGTTTAGCTAGGACAAAGTTCGGGAGATATTTTGAACGCCTAATCAATTTTATTTGCCTGTCTCTGAAATAAAATTAAATAGAACAACTTTACATCAATTCGACTTGCCAAATTTTCTCAATTCTCATACGTCTGCTCGTCTGCATATCATAAAAAAAGGCTTACCCTTTTCACCTGATGCTAAGCGATTACCGCCGCCCATGACACCTGCTACGTCAAAGAAGCCACAAGTGCGCTGCCGGCCTTTTTGAAAGGAAGTATCACTATTTTCTTGAAGGTTCGCAGAGCGTATAGGTCCGGAAACACCACAGGCGATAGTTCATTCTACAGTTTTGTGATTAGAGGTAGAACATTTCTATGGAATTGCACATTTCACTGTCGTCATCTAGTATTAATAGTATAGAGATATGTAACGACTATATCTTTTTGACTGCCTGTACACTTAATGACAATAATAATAATAATAATTCTCACAACATCTCATACGTTGACCTGATTCCGCACTGAGTAGCTTAAGCACTTGTGTTACAGATATCAGACAACAGAGAAATACAAATATATACTTAAATACATACATTACATCCAGACACCGAACAAACACAAATATTCATCGCACGAGTGTTTGTCCAGGGTGGGGATCGTACCCACGACCTTTGGTGTAAAAGGCAGGGTCACTACCAATTGTGCCATCCGGTCAGTCAATCCTGCCTCTGAAATAAAATAAAATAGAACAACCTTACATCAATTCGACTTGCCAAATTTTCTCAATTCTCATTCGTCTGCTCGTCTGCATATCATAAAAAAAGGCTTAACCTTTTTTATGATATGCAGACGAGCAGACGTATCACCTGATGTTAAGCGATTACCGCCGCCCATGGACACCTGCTACTGTCAAAGAAGTTACAAGTGCGCTGCCGGCCTTTTTGAAAGGGAGTATCGCTATTATCTTAAAGGTTTGCAGAGCGTATAGGTCCGGAAACACCACAGGCGATAGTTTTGTGATTCGAGGTAGAAAATTTCTATGGAATTGCACATTTGACTGTCGTCATCTAGTATTAATAGTATAGAGATATGTAACGACTATATCTCTTTGACTGCCTGTACACTTAATGACAATAATAATAATAGTAATTCTCACAACATCTCATAGGTTGACCTGATTCCGTACTAAGTAGCTAGAGCACTTGTGTTACAGATATCAGACAACAGAGGAACACAAATATATACTTAAATACATATATTACACCCAGACACTGAACAAACACAAGTGTTCATCGCACGAATGTTTGTCCAGGGTGGGGATCGAACCCACGACCTTTGGCGTAAGAGGCAGGGTCACGACCAATTGCGCCATCCGGTCAGTCAATAACTTTAAATTCAGTTAGTGGCCTTATACCATGTGGCTTGGGAAAGATGTCTGATCACTCTTCGGTCTTGTGATGGTCAAAACGAAATATCAATTTCATTTTTAAACTACTTTGCACTGCCTTCCCTTATTATTACGAATACGATATTTCTTTCCTCTACCCAAAGGTTGTCTGGAAGAAATCGCTACAAGCGATAAGACCGCCTTATTGTACTGTCTGTTGCTGTTGTATCATGCTTGTATTTTATTTTTGTGCAATAAAGAATATCTATCTATCTATGAGAATTAAGGGATAGAAAATGCAATTGTGTCTGCACAAAAACTGGTGTTCAGATTGACCGCCAAAGATGAAATCGATTAATTTTTTTGTGCTTTGAAATTTCCTTGAGAATTTCAAGAATGTACCACGGCGTCACGTCGAGTTACCCTTGTTGACCTTTGGACCGTCCTTATGTCTGGGGCACAAGTGCTATTTTTTCACTGCCGGGCGGTAACTTGATCTGACGCTGACTATACTTGCGTGAGTTATAAATGACTTGAATAATAACTCAAACGATAGACGAGGTTGCATCCCTACAGTTCAAATAAACACAAGTGACTTAGAGGCAGTCAAAGAATTTTCTTCTCTTTGTTCGTTTATTTTTAAAATGTTTTGTGGTTTCATTGGAAAAGTGATTAATTTTATTGTTGTGAAGTATATTTTTAAAATATAACAAGTGTAAAACAATAAAACAACAAACATACCTGTTCATCATACGAATGTTTGTATGAGGCAGGATCACTGCCAATCCGGTGGGCAATCCGGTGTCTTTATAGAATACAGAACTTTTCTAATATTTATTGAAAAAAAAAGAGCAACGACAAGAAAATGAAAGAAAGAAAATGATGAATGGCGGATGTGAGGTCATCCTGATAGGCCTTTCTATAAAAAAAAATTAAGACAATAACTGAGAAATAAAAATAAGCTAAAAGTAAATAGAAAGGAAAGTTAAACAAAGTAGGTCCCCGTGGCAATGTTCCCGAAATGCTGGCAGCACCACCCCGCTGGATCGCGATGGAAATTCGCTGGGCGAGGTAGCTGCCAGCCTTTGGCTGTCCTGTGACTTTGACTAGTCGCTGAGCTAAGTCACGGAAGAAAGAGAGAACGTCGGATGCCCACGGGCCGAAAGCTACAAAGTGGTAGGTGCCAGAAAGAACAGAACAGATTCATCATCATCATCATCATTTCAGCCAATAGACGTCCACTGCTGGACATAGGCCTCCCCCAATGTTCTCCACACATATCGGTCCTGTGCCGCCCGAGTCCAATGGATTCCCGCGATCTTCAACAGATCGTCGGTCCACCTTGTGGGGGGCCTGCCACGGCTGCGACTTCCTGTACGTGGCCTTCACTCGAGGACCTTTCCGCCCCAACGGCCGTCTGTTCTCCTCGCATTGTGCCCTACCCATTGCCACTTGAGCCATGCAATCCTTTGGGCTATGTCTGAACAGATTCAGAACTTCGGTATTTAGTCTTGTCATGGGCATTATGTTCGTATATTGAAGTCTATCTTATAAACGCTTCTTACAAGTCCTTTATGCTGGTACAAACAAACAAGATGGTTATTACCTGATGGTATCCAACCATGGACATTTGTGCAATAAAAAAGATTGCTGATGCATTGCCGGCCTTCTATTTATTGATCAAGTTCTTTTTTCTTTTAGATGCGATATAAGAATAAACCGGTAACCTGATCAATTGCGTCGTTAGAGCTTTGCCGGCTTTTATAAAGGAGTACCTACCTACGCTCATCTCTTAAAGGTCCCTCTTAGAACCGTCAGGAAATATTGCCGTGGCTAAGCCATCATAACCTACTATACATCAATCGTTAACGTGTCATGTATACATCTTAAAGAAAATTTAAAATCCGACCAAAATCACAAAAGATTGAAATTAAATACTATTAATTTGATGACGAGAAAACATTCCTAACATTCGTTATAGAAAATTAGGTAGCGAAAAAAGGTTTTAAAGCAAATCACGGCATTCATTTCATTTCGCACCGCCTGTTTATTTCTTCCAATGCCTTCCGAATGCCTTCAAATTGTTCTCGGTTTCTGATTTGAACCATTTGTTAGCTCGAAATTTTCTTATTATGCGAAAATTGAGGGAGCCCGTCGGGCGTTATTATTCTATTTAGTTTTGATTAAATTCATCTTTATTTAAAAAGGCCTCCGCTTATGTAAGCGTTCCCTGATTCCTGTTGTTTAATTTAAGTTGTATTGTTTACGTTGCATTAATTTATACAACATTCGAATTCAATTTTATGGAAATGGGATGGCTGTCTTGGAGTTTGGAGAGGTTTCTTAAGAATATTATCTGAATTTAATTTCGGCTAGTCGACTGATATTGTATTTATATTTGTTATTCCAAGATGATTTTATAATCTTTGTAAACTGCCTCAATGATGTAATTTGAAAGCGTTGTTTTAAAAACCCGGGGGATGTGGATAAGTCCAAATAACACTATAAAGAAATTGTCGAAAAGAATTTGCGCGGACTCACGACGTTAGATCATTAATGTAATTTTTAAAACTCGTCGTGTATTTTTTCCTTACGTAACGAATCCTTGTCTAGAATCTTCAATAATCACATTATATCCTGCACTGGTGGTTTTATGGAATATCTTCATGCTAAGATGGAATCTAGCGATTAAATTAGCTATGGGTCAATATAATTATTGGGAAAAAGTGGTCTGTATTTTACCTCCAGGCATCAGGCACCAAGACAAATACTTTAAACATATTTTTTTCTAATATAGATGTATTGTAGATTAGTAAATAAGCATATGCGTTTTCTGATTTTATTCACAGAGCTACCATCTCTACGGAAGTTTATTCGTTACAAACCTTCAAAAATAAAACACTTTCCTGTTTGTAATTTTATTATTATTGATAAGTCAATAATGGAAGTAGGTATACCTAGATTGATTTTAATTTAGGGCTGATTCGATCAATCTTTATTCGATACTAAATGTATGGTATAGAGCAGTCATTCTAAACAAATCTAACATTATATGTACCATATATGTATTTATCTACGCATAAAGGTTGGTCGAATTGGGCCTTAATCGACTATTGTTACAATCTATTAGACTTTTTATTTAGATCAAAAAAGTCCAACAATTAACTACTTAGCTAGACAATAAATTAGAATTAAAAGCAACGCGGAATCTTATTGTATTTATTCGTGTCCTGATTATTTATGCCGGCACAAGTCCGACGGCCGAGATCCTGTCATTTGTGTTTTGTGTCAATTTATAAACTGCAGCGTTTAACCTTATTAGAATTTTGGTTCACATTTCCATACATACATTTTTTTATTATGTGTTTAATTTACTGTATGTACCGGTCCTTCTTTGTAACATTTTTTTTACATTTTATATTTTTAAGAGATATCACTGACAGTTACAGAATATCTTGAATAGGGTATTATCAAAATATAGGTAAATAGCAAAAAGTCTCAATTGAAAATATAACGTCTAGCCGGTTTTATGGCCATTCAAAGATTCATGGGCAAATCCATTCTAAAGTTTAAAATTATTAAAACATAATTATACCATTGAATAACCCATATAATTTGCACCAACTATTATAATAGAACCATTGACATAAACGAAACATTTATATAGCTACCATACAAAATTCAAATGAAATGCATAAAAAACACTTGCGTGTGACGTCACATCTTTATCGCCATTTTTATGGAGTGTTTTGGGTTCGCCCAAAATAGTGTGATTTTAAAGTTGTGATATCTCAGGTAATTTAAATGAGAATCAAGTAATTTTTTCAACGATGTTATTTTTCATTGAAAGATCTTTAGATTACAAACAAAAAAGTCAAATACCTACCGTATAGTTGTCAGATGTAAACTTGTTTACTGTGTTTTGAATCCGGAACGCCGTCTCTTGTCACTTCCAATTCGTTCACGCATGTTTTCTAAACACTATTGTGTGTCAGACATAGCGGTGGAACGATTAAGGCGACGCTATAATATTTCCTAGCAGTGAAAGACTTGATTATATCCTGCTACTGGCCCACCCTCACTTCGTTTCGGGACATTTATTTCAACCAGTAACAATAGTAGGCGCTGGCTGGCCGGTAGAGTATAATCACCAGGAGATATAGCGATCGATAATG
The DNA here is from genome assembly GCA_019059595.1 of Marasmia exigua. NCBI lineage: Eukaryota > Metazoa > Arthropoda > Insecta > Lepidoptera > Crambidae > Marasmia > Marasmia exigua. Next base: position 26,672,215 of record CM032465.1, on the reverse strand, counting down.
ACTTCAGTTTCTTTTGTTCGTTTCAGTCATATTATTTTTTTTTTTTAATATAAAAAAGCATTCTGAACTAGGTACGTAATATTAGGATCTGACTGCCTCGGTGGCGCAACGGTTAGTGGGTCGCACTTTAAAGCGACGGTTGCGCATTGAGGTCCCAGGTTCGATCCCCGGGTCGGGCTAAAATTTGTATCTGAGTTTTTCTATTAAGAAATTCTCAGTGTTAGCCCGGAGTCTGGAAGTTGGCGGTGTTGTACCCCCGTACCTCAGAAAGCACGTTAAACCGTTGGCCCTGCGCCTAGTCCCTCTTCGGTCGTGTCACCCTAGTATCCCATCGAAATAAGAGGGTACGGGAATAGAGAGTGCACTTGTGCTAGCGCAAATACTTGTGCACTATAATATGTCCTGCGTCGATGGCTGATCGCTGAGATTGGCCGCCATGACCGAAATATCGGTTTGGAGGACATTATTAATTGGTTCTATTATGTAAAAATGTTCAAATACATATCTATGTATATAAATAATATATTACGAAATAAACATATCTAAATAATTACACGAACGTAGGTTTTGATTGATTCTCCGTACGACAGCGGAGATTTACCGACTAAAACCCCTGGGCACCCTCTCATTGTCCGTAGTGGGGGGATCGTATTTACGGGCACGAAGCCAGGTGCACGACTAAAGACTACACTACAACCTCACTCAGGTTTGAAACATCAACCTTTTGAATCCAGACATCATTACCTTAGCCACTCGGCCAGATATTCTTACTGTAACACAATATAATAAACCCAGCCAAAGTGTTTCCACACGACTAAATTCAGTAATGAAACATTTTGTATGTGACAGCTAAACTGCTGATTGATTATGCTGTACCTACCTATACAAAATATTTGTAAGCTCAGCGGTCCTCCCACGCAAGGGTCAAAAGAGCCTCGTATGAACTGTGGTTCGATCCTTTGTATGAATAAGTACCTACTAAACAGTATTTGCTACTAACAAAACGGTTTCAATTGTATTCAACCCAGTGTGTGTTTAAATATAGTGTGTTTAAATGTTTAATCAAGTGGCGGGCATGCATGGAGCGCCGAATTCGGTTTGCCAATAAAATATTGTTTTAAAATTAATTTATAATGTGTTGCTAAGGCTTAAATCATCATCATCATTTCAGCCAATAGACGTTCACTGCTGGACATAGGCCTCTCCCAATGTTCTCCACATAAATCGGTCCTGTGCCTCCCGTATCCAATGGATTGCCGCGATCTTCACCAGATCGTCAGTCCACCTTAAGGGGGCCACGGCAGCGACTTCCTGTACGTTGCCTTCACTTGGGGATCTTTCCACCCCAACGGCCGTCTGTTCTCCTCGCTATGTGCCATGCCCATTGCCACTTGAGGCATGCAATCCTTTGGGCTAAGTCAGTGACCTTAGTTCTCCTGCAGATCTCATCGTTTCTGATACTATCACGCAGGGAGACTCCGAGCATAGCCCTCTCCATTTGTCTCTGGGTGACTTTGAGCCTCCTTAATTTGCACATTGTAAGCGACCACGTTTCGGTTCCGTATGTTATCACTGGCAACTCACACGCATTGAAGATTTTCGTTTTAAGATACTGCGGTAGATAGGCCGAAAATATGCTGCGTAGCTTCCCGAACGCTGAAGGCTTAAATATACAACTAAAAACCATACAAATTCGTTCAATAAAATCCGAGATTACCACAAACAAATGACGATTATTAGTTCGAAACTCTACCAATAGATGGCGATGGCATGCATTATACTGCTTCGCGAAAGCGGTTAGTATTTTCGGTTTGCCTAAAGCCCAGCAACTACCACGATTTTACAGTTTATTTACATGTAGGTATGTATTGAATAGATTCCTCTACTTCTTATCTTATATTTTGATGTCGACAAATTAGGTTTTTCCAGCCCAATACTTCGCCACACTGATTGCACTGTCGGTAGCCTGCAGGAGGTCGCCATAGAGGACAAGTCAGGAGGTGGTCCATGGTCTGGGGGGTGACGGACTAAACTTGAAAAGAGGAATTGGGTGTAATATATACGAGTAGCTTAGTTTTTTTTATCTGATAAGTTTCAGACGAGCAGATGTTAAATTCAATATTCGAATAGAATAACACTTTACCTACTATCAAAAAAATATCTTGTGATAGGTATAATAACATTTTCATATAATATTAAAATTGTTCCGACATTATTCTCAAAGCAAAAATCAAATTTTCGTACGAAAATGAGTTCTGTATGATATCAAAATAATGTATTTAGGTGACCTTTTCTTTGAACGCTTCGGGATCTGACCTTTTGAAAATGCTATCAAATACAAGATGGTAAGTACATTTATTTATATTTTCTTGTGTTCCTGCGGTAATGTAGTAAACATTGCTTATGGCTTTGAGAGTTAGTATCAACTCAACTTTTTGATTCTACTTCATTTTTACATAAATCACTACAAATAAAAAACAGGGTAAATTGGAAAACATCAACAACTTTCTTGATACGGATTTCATTTCCTTATGAAGTTCTTTTACTATCAAATTTTGTGCGGATTTCGACCGGAGTGACACCACGGCCTCACAGAAAACCGACGTGAAGCAGCTTCTTTGCTGTCTGTCGCTGCGTGAGTGAATGTAGATACTGGAAGCCCAATCCAGGAAAAGGGAATTTAAAGTTTGGCAGCACATTTGCAACTTGTCCATCGGCGGCGCCGATTGCTTTCCATTAGGTGATCCGTCTGCTCATCGATAGATATGATAGGTGGTAACGTATCTATTTATTGATTTATTGTTGTATCTAATAACAACTGTTACAATATTACATTAAACTTAAATACATGATGGAGATTAGAGGCAATTGTACAATGTCTTAAAGGTAAACCACCACATGTCATGCAATATAAAGAAAATACCACGTACTTAAAAGTGTAAAATAATATTTTTATCACTTTATACACTTCAATTATTTGAATTTCAATTATTTCAAGTGTTTAAAGTGATAAAAATATTATTTTACACTTTTTAGTTCGTCGTATTTAAATGCGGTTTTTTTTTTCGCTCAAATCACTCGCTTCAAATTTTTTTCAAGCTTTTTAGCGTCTCAATTTTTTGGCAGAAAAATGAGGCCCTAAAAAGACCTTTTTAAATTTGAGGGTTCTCTTAAGTGACACACTATATTGCGCTCGCCTCAGCCTGATGGTAAGCAAAAGGAGAGCCCACATTTCAGTTGCAACGGATACGATGTCTAGGCGTCACTTCCGTTGGCACTGCCATACTGTCTCGCAAGATGCTTCTTTACGCTTCGTTTGAAAGAATCCATGTAGGAAGGAGGAAATACATGCGCCGGCAACGAGTTCCATTTTTTTATGATACGGCAGAAATAGGAGTTGCCAAACTTTTTAGTCCGTGATCGAATGTTATCCACGGTGAAACGATGTCAGCGTTGTCCATAATACTGAAGCTAGAGGGAGAATGTAGGTCAGCCGTAGTAAAGTGAATTTTATTCAAATATAATAGTTTTAGTGGCAAGTTAATAACAGCCATCTCATTGCTACATTATTGTTCCAGTTGCATAATGCATTACTGAAACACTTTACCCAAGCTTTGCTTACAACTGACCCCATTTTCCTCACTGTACCCATTAATACGAAGTTATGCTGGCTATTGGATAATTAAAAGTTTCTTGTTGGTATAGCTTTGTTTTCAACAGTTAGCTTCTGAACTTGCTTCGTGAAAATCATTGAATTAAGAGTAAAAAATTACTTTTATTGAAAATAAGTAAAGCACGTTATACTGTGATTCTGTAACAGGGTGGTCATACTTTGAATGTGTTGTTTATTGCATATAAATGACGTATCGTCATTTAAGTCCCCACTGCTGGGGCACAGGCCTCCCTCAATCACATGAGGGGTAATTGCCATACTCACCACGCTTGGCAGACGGGTTGGCGAGGGTTTTCCTTCCTGGGTGCTGATGATCATGCCAGCAGCGTCACCTTAGTCGCCTTTTACGACACCTCGGTAAGAGTGAGGGTGGCCTATTCTACTCTGCCGGGGACCACACGGCACAAATGACGTTTGTTTATGTTTAAGTCCTACGTATCAGTGGCGTCGCCATCGTTTTTGTGTAGATTGTTATGACATTAAGGCAATAAATGAAACAATTATCAACAAACTTAGGCCACCAATGGTCCATAAAAGAACTCTTAACGTAGATTATCATGCGAGAAGTTGCGCTGTGGTGTAAAATTCGTTGCCTTTCCCAAACAGTGTCTACTACCATTCATTACGCCAAAAAAGCAACAAAATACGAGTAGGGCAGTAAATCTATACCAACAATGATAATTATTCTCATCCGATATAAAAAAAGCAAGTTTTTTATATCACCATACAACAACTTCGGTACTTAAAGGGATATTTCTTCACAAAAAGTCGCGAATAGGCGATGTTTATTGACGCATTCGACCATTTATTATCTGTGAGCAGACAGTAACAAACAATGTAATACTGTAGTCACAAACCTATCTGATTACCTTCAATGTGTTTTTTTGGATCATTTGAGCAGTCTAGAGCAGCTGTTCTCAAATATTTGTACTAGTTTTAAGTTTAGTTTTGAGATATTATCCTCTAGGATATTATCCTAGAAATATGTAGGTATGCTGAATTGTCTTACATTCTGAAAATAGGCGTCTGACTGGCTTGCTCGGTTCGGTTGACCAAGTGTTCCATTTGACGGTGGTGGTGTAAGCCGCCAAAAGACATCACAATGCTCAGTCATGCTGCTGGCTACCGTGGAAGAATGGCTGCTTTGCCATCAGCATCAGTTCCTTTTCAATGTGCCAAATCAGAATAATTTAGTACTGTGAGTTTATATTCGGAATTTTTATATCGTTGTTTTGCGTTTTAGGGAAGCAGTTGCTGACTGCTTGATTCGTAAAATATTATTATTTTTAACCGGCTTGTATTCCAAAATTAGTTAAGACTATGATATAGTATTGGGCGCCGACTTCGCTAACACCATTTCCCGAGTGTACCCACTGTTAAAAGATAAAATATTAAGGTGACGGGTAGGGCACAATAACGTCGACAATTGATTTGAATTGTTGACAACTAAACCAGATATCTTTTTAACTATTCCTAAGCTGCAGCCTTTGGGTCTGCTTGTGTACTCGAAATTTGAATTACCGCCATAAAACGGCCACTTATGGGGTTAATCCAAATTTTGAGTGCAAAAACAGATCAAAAAGTAGTGCACAATTATAAAATAAATAGTATATATGTTTGCTTAGAGATTCTTGCTCCGAAATTGTTTAAAATAGATCCAGTTTAGAAGCTAACAATTTAAATCGATTAGTGTCGCTAGTTAGAGCCACCTGTCGCCTTAATGTCGAGTATATGAAGTGAACATATTATTTTTTAGTTAATCGATTTTAAGGCGGTACTTTTTTCTTTGAAAAAAATTTGGTGGTTCGCTCGAAACTAATCTTGGTTGTTTGGTAACTCTGAGTTGGTTGTTATTTTTGACTAGTTTGAGAAATACTGGTCTTTACTAGACCGAGAGAAAACTAGAAAGAACTTTCGATGCTATAAATCTAGATTTATTCCTCCGTCTAGGTCTGGCGTAAGTATGAAGAGTCCACAAATTCTAGATTAGATTTTCTTTTTAATATTAAGTTATGGATGAATGAAGACATTTCATTTTTACATGAATGCGATTTGCATAGTAAGATTGAAAATTGGACAAAAAATATTATATGATTACTTCACAACGAATAAGTTCGCTGTTATTAAGTAGTCGAATATGTATTTGAATTCGAATGAGATAGAAATGAGTTTTGAGACTTTGAAAGTTTGTTTTCAATCAATTAATTTAATGAGAATCCGTTTGCAATGCGAACAAATAATTAGTAAATTTTGTACTACTTATCTCTTTCAAATAAAATAAAATGGTTCTGAATTGAAAACGCTTATTAGGATCATTCCGTTCATTCGGATCATTCCGCTCACTCAGAACATTCAGCTCATTCGGATCATTCGGCTCACTCGGAGCATTTGGTTCACTCGAACTCGAGATCCATTTGAGTCGAATAATACATTCGGAGTGAACATTAGTGATTCGGAACAGTGTATCATTTGGCTGAGTCGGATCACTGAGTTGTTTCAGTAAAGAGTTACACACGACTATCGACTATGTAGATACATCGATTCTGTTCTTAATAAGAACAAGTAAATTCTTTATTTCTCTAGAATCAAAATTATCGTGTTTAATGTTCAACACGTCAAAATATATATCTTTAGTCGTCGTCGTTATGAACGATTCCGATATCCTACATTAATCTGGCTTAGTAAACACAGTATGAAAATAGGCAGTAGCAAGATAGTTATAAATTTAATAAAATTAGACAACATCACAAACTTTGTCGGTGGTCCCAAACTAAGGTTTTTACCTTGTACTATGGAAATCAGAAAACAACAAAAGTGCCTACCAAAAATACCTAGACCCAACACAAATATCTGATTCACCATCAAACATTTATGCGGGTACAGTAATCGAACCCGTGACCTTTGCGTCTCAACCGGCGCTTTAAACCACTGCGTTAATCGGGTTGTCTTTTTTATTTTTTTTGTTTAGTCTGCAGAATCCCACTGCTGGGTAAAGACCTCCCCAAGTCTCTCCATTCCTCCCTATCCAATGCCTTAACTTGCCATTCTTGGACATACGTATTGAAATCGTCACACCATCTTTTTTTAGGCCTGCCGCGTAGTCGACGTCCATCGGACGATCGGTAGCACTCTAGGGATCAAAAGATCAGATAGAGTGCGCAATTCTGACATACGCTCTAAGACGGGAATCACGGATGTGAGTCGAAAAACTGCGAAGCTAAAATGAGAGTGGGTGGACCTCATGGTCCACCCACTCTCATTTTGTCTTTTGTATATTTTTTTTTAATATTTAATTACAACAATTAGTTCGCGAGTGCCTAGCCGCACTAAGTTCTACTCTGCAGTAGCCCTATTGACTAGAACAAACAAGTCAATATCTCAGAATTGACCCTTAAGTGAGAGCACATACTGTACGGTCACGAAGGTGTTCACGTAGAAAGCTAACTACCACCGTTTATACAATTCGATCCGAACGATGCAGACAAGCCCTCTGATCTGATTCGGCTCTTATGGCGCTCTTCTGGCGCTGGTCCGATACAACGTTTAGATAGGTACTCGGGTGCAGTCTGCCTGCGTGCATTGGTTTCCATAAATGCTAGTAGATTGGCGCCTGTAGTTATGGTTTGTATGTGTATATGTTACCAGATAGGTTGTACAAGATGGCATTATTGGAATTAGAGTCCACAAATCATAAATCGAAGTCACTTCCGAAGTCTCAAGCGTCTATTGAACAAACTATCAATATTCAATGCGAAAGAATACAAAGATCAAGCGGAAACGTGGCAGGTTCGGCAAAGCGATGATTATTCCATCATTTGTCTGCATTTATTCACTGCGATCCCACAGTCCGTTCTGGTATCACCACCATCGAATCCCATTACAAAATCAAAGCAAACACCAACATTCACTAAGAAAACACACACCGAATCCATCTAGCAATTCCTGCGTGGTCTAGTCAAACGTCAAACTGACAGCTCGCTAAAATCAAAGTAAATGGCAATAGAATAATCAAAAAGTAACAAACCATTGCTAAATCGACTCCATCCAAAGAAAGTTCCTTGACGTTTCCAAACATAATAAAGGGTGCCACTGTGCTGACGCTCCGATATGTATACAATTTTTAAACTCCCGCGAAAATGTGTAAAATAATTTAGTAGGCACATTTCCTAGGATCTAGTTTATGAGTTGTGTTACTTAAAGCATAATCAAATCATATCATGTGGACAAATTGTGAAGCTACTGACTTTATGAGACTGTAGCTCGCCATGTGACGTATTTGCGCAGATGTGACGTAACATGTAAATTACCTCCGCGTTTACTTACCCTGTATTCTGAGTCTGATTTGTCGTTTGGCTTCCTAGCAAACTAATATTGAAGGAATTATGATCAATGAAGAGCTTTGAGCTGAAAAAATAATTTACTCCAAGCAGATACATGAAAGTTAAGGGTCGTTAAGTTCAAGGCGTATGCTGACATGTCTTGCATGCCTGATTAGGTTCACGCATAATGGCGTCATACAGTGAATAACATTTCATTAGACGTCGAGCCCCAAATATGTTAGATAATATGATTACTATAAACGATCTGTTTATTTTATGATAAAACAACAAGTGTCTTTTATAAAATAAAATAAACTGAAAAACATCTTCCAAAGCAGTTAATCGGTTCGTTGGTAAACGTGTTTTAAAATATTTTTCAATCTCTGCATCAAATTCAAGTCTATAAAAAAATTGTCAAAACATAGAGTCGTTTCGAATAATTTCGGATCTGTCTAAAGAGCGTCCTACGCCACATTTATCGTCGTGGAGTACACTCCACTCTAATGTGCCTCTATTGTGTATCAGTATTGCTAATAGAGCCATGGACGGGCCAAAAAAGAAAAGTGTGCAGTCTACTGCAGCATACTTTTCTTTTTTCCTTATGTGTTTATTTTCAGAAATTGGTACTTGACTTGCGATTCGATACGAATCACGTAATTCTCGGTATTCTAGTATATATTTCACTGATAATGAGGGTTGCACTGTAAATCATACAACCTTTACCTATATTAAATAAATAAATATTATGTTATGGGTAATAGCAGCATACTAATCATGTTGTGTATAACACGATGACATTAGTTCTGTGGTGAAAAACGTCGCTCTATCGCAGCTACCTGGTCAGTCCAATCGGACGACTAGGGCGTTCGCAAACGCCGGCATTCAATTAAATGGCTGAAGAACAACTAGCTATGTCGTTCACGTTTAACCAGATGACTGAACGTTTATCCCTACCATCTTCCAATCACATTTTTCATAATTCACAATAATGGATTGACAAAATTAAGCTAATATTAGTATTTAGATAAGATGTTTTATACAAGCTTTGTTAAGTATTTCGCTTATGTAACCTAATGAGTAAGTATTACTGTACTTCTAAGGGCCAATTTTTTGATCCGTAGTTAAACTGAAGTAATGGTTAAAAAGTAACCAATGGTCAAATATCGCCAAGATGTGTTTTTTAACAAAAGTTAGCTAAACCAATAGTTATATTACAAGGAATTACGTCAGTTTGACGCTGTCACTTTGCTTATTGGTTTAACAGTTAAGTATAGTTAATTTAAGTAAAGAAAACTCCGGATCATAAAATCGGGCCTGTGTTTTGGGAAACATAAAAATGATGATTATAATTAAATTAATTAGCTTAGGCCAATATTTGTTTGAACTAAAATCACTCGATTGAAACTTTTTGTAAAAACTTGCGAACGTCTATATTTTATTACTATTATTGGCAATTCCATGTTTTTGACAATTACCTACATTTAAATTTTGACCAATTACACTTGAATTTTTCTTATAGTTGCACACAAAAACGAGATAATCGCACCACAATATTCACAGTTGTTTTTGCTGCAGACGCCATATTTGTTTTGATGATTACTTGCACTGCAGTGGAGAAGAGCGGAAATAAATTTAAATCACGAGGCTGAGACAAGTCATTTCAAATAGGCTTGCTTTCAATACGCCACGCTGTTACACGTTGAGTGATTTTAATTCTAACAAAAAGCGGCCTAAGCATACTTTTGCATGCCGGCTTTTGACGAACGATCTAGGCGTCCAATTGGGATGGCTAATTAAACCAGATGGCTGTGACATTTCCATTTGTTGAAGATTAGCATTGTGCATAAAATATTCCATTCGCCCGCTGAGCTATTTTGAGCTTATGGATAAATCTTCTATAAAATATACAAACACCTAGACTTATCCTTTCAAGATGGCTTAGACATTCACGCCTGTCATTAAACTCCCGTATATCCACCAAACGCGATAATATCCCGCATAATACCACCGTGTTTACATCGCACCATTATGAATAAGCCCACAGAGCGCTATGATGGTATTATCAGACTTCCCATCACCGATAAACCCTTTTACCTAAATGGCGTATTGAGTATTCAACTTGCTAGTCCCTGTAATATCGGCCGATCGTTTTCGCCGGTAAATGGGGATAGATCAGGTATGACTGCCGATAAGGTTGCTTTTCCAGTGTTCTGAAGATATTGAAGTAGATAGGTAGTGACCGAATATGTTCGAATTAGATATTTTGAGCTGTTGAGAAAATATGAACTTTATTTAATTTGTACTCGAATTGAAAAAGTTTTCGTGAAATATTTGATGGGCTGATAGTGACCATGCGTACACTCTAAAACTAAAAGATCACATTTCCACCTTGTCTAGGGTGACGAATATTGGATTAACGCTTGTGTTTGTCCAGTGTCTGGTTTATAAATTATCTATATGCAGTCAAGAATATTTCGCGACCTCTTCTGCGGGAGAAAATATTTTTAGCTAGTTTAGCTGAGTTTTGGTCTCACTACTTACTAAACCCGACCAACCCTGGTTGTTGTAGTTTAACTTGGTTTTAAAGCCGACCTTCAAAAGTGTAGGTAGGCTTACATTTGGCTTGGCGTATTCTTGACTTCACTGGTATGGATGTTTTTCGGCGGCAGCAATCGCTTATCACCATTTCATCTGTAGGCCCGTTTGCCCCTTTCACATATCGTGATCGATTCGAACTTACGACCTCCCGTTCAGAAGTGGCAAGTGTTTATTCATTGAACTACGATTGCTCAACGATCCTCATCTTAGCGTGTAATTCCCAATTGCGTCCAAAGCTGTAGCTTCGGAGCCCAAGTTGTGCTTGATCCAGGATTCGAGAAATCTGTTAATTACACCATCGCTTAACAATGTAGTACTAATTTCAATACATAATAATCGCTTATACCCACTGGAGAGATCACTTTAGGCCCCAGGTGCTCTTTCAAAACTTTACCGCACTATATAAATTCTAGAATAGGGTCTGGGATATTATCCGTGATCCACGATCAAAAGCTAACTTAAGATAATCGAGACATTCGTTTACTTTAGGACTGATACCTCTGCTGTATTAAGTACATGTAATACAGTTTTTATCCTTTTTTTGTATGAATCTTGATGAATTATTGTATTTTAGTACTTTAGCACCAGATTTTGCTTATTTGCTTATTGTATGTGAACTATTTAGCAGTGGAAACTTTGTTAATATGTGTATTGGAAATGTGTGTTATGTAATTTTTCTGATCAGTATATATGTTTCCCTTGAAAAATAAATAAATAAAATAAAACATTTGTACCTTAATAAAATTAACAATAGAAAAAAATTAAAATTTATTAAATTAAATTCAATATAAATATCTAGTAGAGTACTATTTGGAACCTCTCGTCGAGAGAAATTGGGTGACTTAGACAGCGAAGAAACTGGATGCTAGATAGAAAAAAATATTGAATCAAAATGATATTCATACTTACCTGTTTTTAACTTTACTGTTAAAGTGCGTATGTCATCAAGTAAATGACACACACTAATAATGTGGGAGAGCCACGCTTAGGCATGAATGGGCCGGCTCGATCGGAGTGATACCACTGCCTCTCAGAAAACCGGCGTGATGCAGCGCCTGTGCTGTATTTCGCCGTGTGAGTGAGGTTACCTGAGGCACAATGGGGGGAAGGGGAAAAGGTTGGCAGCGCATTTGTGACTCCACTGGTGTTGCGGGTGTCCATGGGCGGCGGAATTGCTTACCATCAGGTGATCCGTCTGCTCGTCTGCCACCTCTCATATAAAAAAAACACAGAACACGGGCGTGAAACATTGTCTCTGCTGTGTTTCGCTGCGTGCGGGTACCGGAGGCCAATCCGGGCAAAAGGGGGGTTAAGAGGTTGGTAGCACTTGTGACTCCCCTGGTGTTGCCATGAACACCTATGTGCAGCGGGAATCGCTTACCATCAGGTGATTCGTCTGCTCGTAACCAACTATCAAATAAAAAACTCATCATAATTCTAAAAATTGCAGGAGAATCAAAAGTCAAACTTGGGTAAAAGAGTAGAGAGGAAAGGAAAAAGAAAACAAACTAGGTACTTATTATTTTATCACTACACTATTTGCATCTCACTAACGAAGACAAGTTACTAACTTCCGTAGATAATTCTAACACTGCAATTATACACGGGCAGAGACTGCAAGTTCAACGAGTAAGCCAAATCGTTTTCCGATTCCTCTATGGCGCACAATTATCTCGCGTTTAGATAGCTGTTAGTACAAAAGCTTTGCTTACTCAAAGGTATTATGAAACGGTATCTTTACCTTAGAATGTACGATTACACGGGTATACCAAAAACCATTTTTTATTTTATTGGGACATCCGAAACCTATGTGTTTCTAAAAGACTTCATTGAAAGTATCTATGCCTGCGCGATAGAGTATGAACTATGAAATAACCGTGAATGCAGGTACTAACTGCAGATATATATATATCATCATCATCAGCCCATTTAAGTCCCCACTGCTGGGGCACGGGCCTCCCTCAATCACATGAGGGGCAATTGCCATACTCATCACGCTTGGCAGACGGGTTGGCGAGGGTTTAGATATCAATGCAGAGTTTTCCTTCTCTGGGTGCTGATGATCATGCCAGCAGCTTTACCTTAGTCGCCTTTTACGACACCTCGGTAAGAGTGAGGGTGGTCTATTCTATTCTGCCGGGGACCACACGGCTGATATATATATATATAAATATATATATATATATATATATTATAGTGCTCAAGTGTGTGTGCAAATACAAGTGTTTGCACACTAGAGCTACGTTCAGATTATTGTTTAGTACATTATTAACTTTACTTATGCAAAATTCATAGCAAGTGTGCAATCGCAGTTTCAGTGGTTTTAAATGATATTTGTTGGAGTTATGAACGTTTTTGTAAAGTCATTTCCACTTCTGAACCTAAAAATATATTCTTCTTCATCGGTGGGGGGAATGCCAAACTTTATCAATTATTCCTTGAACTTGTGAAAATCGTCAGATTTCATATTTTTTGATTTTTCGAATCGATATGCGTATTTCTACCATAGTTTGGCGACAAGGAAAAACACCGTAAGGAAACCTGCACTTTTCAGACGGTTTCTGAAACCTTTAACGATTATTCAGTTGGTCTGGTTCTCTTGTGAAAGGGTTGCGAAGGTCACGAAGGTAGTCGCTTTATTATTTGTGATTGCTTTGCACGCAAAGGGGTATCACTAACTGAGATGAGATGGGGATTCAGGATAGCTTTTATGTGAAATGAGGTTTTATTCGTAGGTGAGACTAATTTTCTAAGATACGCCTTTTTTTTCTATATCACTTATAGATGCGAATCATTAAGATTATAGTATGTGTTATGCACTTCCTCAATTGTTAACTTAAATATAACATATTAAACGTCTGGCCTTAAGAATACTTATTTCTAATGATTTCTAAGAAACTTCTTCTTTTGTTAAATTGATTGACCATTTGCGTAATTATCATCACATTGCAGCGATAGTGAAGATTAGGTCTGCAACCAATATCCGATAATCCAGTCAAACGGCCACTTGAATCAATTCCATTGAATATCACCTGATATATCTTATGGGAGGATAACATAGCGTGTATTGTTGTTAAATGATTCAAGGATTAATGAACAGGGATCGGATTTTTCTTGATAAACAATAATATCTATTTAAGTTTATTTTGAAGTAATTAGTCGTAAAGTAGTAGTTATTAGTTAGTCTTGACGCAATATGGAGCACAGACAAGAAAATTTATCACAAATTCAGACTCAAAATCTTAATACACCTTTTTAGTGGAAAGTGAAATGACACTATTTGTACACCTCTAAAATTTGTCAGCCTTATTTGACAGGTGAAATAGTTATTACTGCTTTTAAGATATTCACCTCTAGGCTATGATTAGATTAAATCGTTCAAAAATATTATAAGACTTTATTGATTTATAATTCTATTGTCAATTTGATCAAACAGAACAAAACAGCAAGGAAGGGACATTACACATAGAAAACGATGCGTTTGGGAACAAATGAGTAAAAAATGAGTTTGTTAACACCTGGCTAAAGGTATTCATATTTTTGGGTATATTTTTTAATTTAGCCAGTCAGTGACTCCATGCGTCATTTCATGGACCAACGTAAGGATCACGCCACACAACCGATAATCGGTGGCCGAATTTTTGTAGGAGAAAAGAAAAATAGAATACCTATAGTTACTGATCTTCTTAGTGCAACGCACATGTCCTACAAAAATTCGGTCAAAAATAGTATGAAAATGATATTTTGTAATCAATAATTGGTCCAACAAAAAGTCGGTCGTGTGGGTCCACCCTAAAAGAAAACTTGGGCCGGTGACAGTACGCATATTATAGTCAGGGGTCTGTAGCAAGTCATGGGGCATAAGGCGCCGCTGAAAGACGGTGACATCTGCCGGCTGCATTCCCCAGCGAAAAAAAAGGGCATAATGCTCTTGTTTAGCTAAGAACTTCGAAGAAAAAAGTTCGAAGCTCTTATTTGGAAAACCTACTATGCCGTTTACAATGTCACTGTTACGGTACTCATTGAAGCGTTCTTTAATCTTCTATGCTAATAGTTTCTAATAGCTATCTTTACACCATGGGAAATTGCTATTTCAAAACTATTGAAACGTACAAATGACTCTGTTTTAGTTAAATCTATAGATAAAAGTTTTGAAATTGATATTCAGCGCCATCTATTAATAAAGTTTGAAACTAATAACAAAATTAAGTCCCAAAATAAGTGCCACTAGTAATTTAAAAACATTGAGCGGTAAACAAAATACGAAATTTGGTTGAACAGAACAACAATATCAAATACAATAGCGTGTACGCTACACCTTTACCTGACAGCACCCATATAAGCTGCTCCCGTCTCTAACAATTAAAAATTTCATACATACTTCCCTTCGCATGGCCGAAACAGAAAACGGTTTCGTACGTAATTTGAATTCACATTTTGTATCAAAACGAGTCA
Source organism: Marasmia exigua (assembly GCA_019059595.1). Lineage (NCBI taxonomy): Eukaryota > Metazoa > Arthropoda > Insecta > Lepidoptera > Crambidae > Marasmia > Marasmia exigua. The sequence continues at coordinate 26,657,170 of CM032465.1, read as the reverse complement.
AATCATTTTAATTCAAATTCGTTCGCGTATGCTCGGCTACGTACATTTGTTTCGTTCCTTTGACAAAAACTCGCCCGGTTGTACCAACTTTGTACCGAGGAAACGTAAAATTTGATAGCTTTGTAAGTGCTTACAATGAAATGCAGCGATCGTCAAAAAGCCTTTGATAGTTTTTACCTTAGCTTTCTATGCAGTTTTCTACTGGAACGCACCTAAGCATTAACATTCTGCAATTCAATTACTATTGCAATCTGAGCTTATATTTCAAAGGATTTTATGGTCAAGTTAAGAAATAAATTATTTGATACGTACTCAAAATAGCAATTTTGAGTACATCGAAAATCTGAACTTGTTTAAAATGTTTAGTGCCTAAGCGTTTATTTAACTAATTATAATATATTTTTTACAAATGAAAATACTTCATAATTTCCAGCTCCTTGGCTAGAGCTTTTTTCAAGAAACACATTCACCACATTCGGAGTAAGCTGTTAAAACTTTTCAAAAAAGCATTTTGCAAATAGCTTGTGGATGTTTTTATGTGTTTTTTATATGTTTTTACTTTATTAAGGAATACTTTGAAGTTCAATTTGAATGATTTACAAATTCATCATCATCGTCAGCCTATTTAAGTCCCCACTGCTGGGGCACGGGCCTCCCTCAATCACATGAGGGTTAGTTGCCATACTCACCACGCTTGGCAGACGGGTTGGCGAGGGTTTTGATATAAATGCAGAGTTTCCTTTTCTGGGTGCTAATGATCGTGCCAGCAACTTTACCTTAGCCGCCTTTTACGACACCGGTACCGACACCGGTACGGTAAGAGTGAGGGTGGCCTATTCTACTCTGCCGGGGACTACACGGCTACAAATTACATTGACATTATACAGCTACAAAAATTATCGACGTTTTAATTTAATTGTACCTATTATTGTTTTATTATAATAATTATTCTAACACGCAATGTTATGATGTAATTGAAGCATTGATTTTAAAAATAAATTGACACTATGGAACTTAATATTTGCAGTTATATCCGAGTTAGGTGGAGCGTGAATGACCTCCATTAAATCGTATTTAACCACCTGGAGCCCAATTCTCGGGCTCGTGACATTTATTTTCATACGACATATATCATTAAAACATTTTTTTTTTGTATGGTTTTCGGGTGATATCCGCCATGTTCTCAAAATATCACAAGCACGAGAATTGGGCTCCTGTATATAACCAAGTTTTAAGCAAATAAATTATTTATGATTTCACTTTTAAGAACGTTAATTAATGTTTCTATCGAAAAAAAAACGCTGTTAAATAGAACGCCTTCTCAACTACTAGTCGAAGTTAAGAAATATTATTTACCATACATTATTACGAAATAGCAGCATATATTCTGTCTTTTAAAAAAGATCCAGGTTAAGTTTGAAAAAAGAATCATGTGTGATACTTAAATATAAATTGTATAACTGACCAGTAATTTCAACAACAATGACCTGGTTGGTTGTAACCTTTGCCCTGTTTCTAAACTGTCGATACACATTACCAAACACTTCAACTAGATCTTATTATTCCGTATCATTTGTTAATCAGCCCCTATGATCTGTGAGACCAAACACTTGATATCATAACTTATAGAGCGTGAACATTGGCGTTGTAAGTCTTGGAAGAAAGTTGCAGATAATCATCAAGACATCTGATTAACAATCTTAGTAGCAACTGTATTTGGTGTATTTTTTTAATGTATTTTTCTACAGAATTTTGGTTGAAAAGTTGGTTGTTGTGGAGAAGGTCAATGGTAAAAGACGAAGAGACCGTTCACCTCTTCGTTGGTCAGATCAAATAAAGGATGTAACCGGACTCACTTTGCCGATTGCCCTAAGCCTAAAGATAGGACTAACCCAGGATTGGAAAGGATGGAAAGACATTGTCACCGCATTGATAAAGACATCAAGAAAGGCACGACCTTCAGCAATAAAGAAAACGATGAAGAAGAAGAATTTAGGTACTTTAGATGAGACAGATACTCGTAAGTTACAAATAAACGAATTACCTATTGACATTTTAGACTACCAGTCTTATCGATCAGCCGAGAACGCTACATACAATATTTGTGCAAGTGCAATCTCCATTCCCTTTACTCTTATATTTAGATGGGACATCTGAGTAGGTATTATATGACCGATGCGGGATCAAAACTAAAACCATCAAGCTTAAACATGCTATTCGAAGCACGGATACAAGAATGCCAATTTTTGGACTCCGAGCTGACATTATGACACTGAGAGTTTCTCAACAGATATTCTCAGATACACTTATGGTTCGACCAAGGACTCTAAGCGGAACCATCGCTTTAAATGCTAGCTACTACACATACCAGAAATAATAAACAATACGTTTTACGTCTAACACGGTGTATGTAATACTGCTAATATGTAAAAGAGACAACAACATAGGTAATTTAAGGTAACGTAATTTACACGTTTCTACAATGTAGCCCAAATTCTAACTAACCAAACAGAAACTAACAATTGTAAATCAATCATAACTTAAAACTTTGATTATAAACGTTCAAAATATACAGATAAGATATTATCTCTTCCGCGCTTTGTGAACGATCTAATGACACGAGTCTGTCATAATCATGATAAATGAACGCCTACCAATTATTTGGGTGTATTTGAGGAAATAATAGCCCCCTCGGGCTGTGACCTCATTCAATTAGATCACTTCTCATACAATATCGTATTAAAAGAGAAATACAAAGCGTATCAGTCGTCGTAAACAGTTAGATTTTTTTTTCAATAGTTCAATAATTTTGACTTTTCATACAAAACCAGCTGTTTCGTTCGTTTTTAGGTGTGGCAGATTGGATTATAATGAGCTGGTTTAGTGTCACTAAAACATATACCTAGGGGATATGTAAAACGTGAATGAACTTGGTTAACACAATGACATGATCACAAATAAAACGAAAAACAATAAGCATATCAAAACAGTAAACACGTATGAAATACAAGCAGTTATCTATTAAAAGGAGGCTAATCCAGCCATCGATCCTCAACATGGTATTTTCCAAAAAATACCTACAAATTCTTGGTAAACAGGTACATAGTGGCTTCATAAAAAATAAAGAACTTGGTTTAAAAGGAAATTATACTGAGGTAGGTATCGTAGTAAATTGATACATTACCTTGTATCTTTTTTTTTCTGTAAGCAAATTGCCGAAGGCAAGAAAGTAAAAAAAAAAAGTTTCCCGCCCCAATGTTTTCTAAAAACTCTTCCTATACGAAACAGAAAGTTCTAAAAGGGCCTCAGAAAATTAATATCACAATTTTCGCAATTAACATTCCTGTGATTCAATTAAATATAATTAGAAAAAAGTATGGAATATATATATTTGTAATTCCGCTGTTAAATCTGATATCCGTAAAACAGGTGCTTGAGTAACCTATCTCGGAGTTACATCAATGTGATGTTGAGAAATATTATATTATATACTCATGGTACCTAAACCAAACTAACTGATCGATGGTTATATCTGTTGCTTTTTTTGTTGTTGTTGGGCTTTACACTGTACCCCATGTTACTTTTATCTATTTTAGTTTTACAAATGGCTTCTTTAGAAGGGTATCATCACACTACCGACAACAAACACTATCTCTATTAAATGAATAAAATAAAACTTTTGCACGAGTATTCAATGCCATTTCCGTATATCAATTTTGTAACTTAGCCTTTCGAAATCATGAATTATCTAATAAAATCAAGGGTTGCATAATCTATTCAAGGTAAAAAAACGCGTTATATAAGTATGACTTTTTACAAAAATCAACTCTTTAAAATATCTCCGACGCTTGTAATAATAAATTATACCTGTGCAATTTGTTCAATTTCATATTTTTCCTGCTTGCAATGATTATAAGATATTTAAAACGAATTAGTATATGTTACTTTGCAAACAGTTATTAGGTATTTACACTATAGTACAAGTATAATTGGATATCATAACTACCAAACGTTTTGTTACTAGTTTTGTTTCCGCAACCATTTCGGCATTTAATTATTGCACTTGTATGGGCAGAGTACTGCTAACTAGTGCCACGGATAAAGATTTTTTTTTTGTTTTTTTTTTTACTGACCACAATACATTATACATAATAAAAAAGAGAGACAACAAGGCTCAGCCTCAGCATATGCTGCACCTGCCACAAACAGCAGCTGCAGCGCTGGTTTTCAGGCTGGACCTTGGGTGACGCCTTTGCATTGGGAAAAATATTGACATGCGATATATTATAACTATGCACAAAACAAGTAAAACAAAATTAAAACATTAACGCGACGGGTAGGGCACACTAGCGACGCCAATCGATATTAATTTTTAGCTACTAAACCGAATCTATTTTAAACAATTTCGGGATTACAACCTCTCGACAAACACAAGTACTATTAATTAAATAAACATGCATAAAAGTTGGGTCGGCTTTTGTACGTGTAAAATTGATTACCGCCTAAAGCGGTCACTTTTAGCGTGAATCCAATCGATTTTAATTTTTAAACCATTAAAACATTAAAGTACAATTTGTAGGAGCCTGAAACCCAATTCTCGTGCACTCGATCGTGTAGTCGAATTTAGAGGTTGGCTGCGCACTTGTGACTCCACTGGTGTTGCGGGTGTCCATGAGCGGCGGAATTGCTTACCGTCAGGTGGTGTCTGCTCGTCTGCCACCTTTCATATAAAAAAAAATAAAAAATATATATTATCGGTAAAAAGTGCGATCGGGAAAAACTAAATGACCCTTTGCATAGTTAGTATGCAATATAGTGACTGCCGCGGTGGCGTAGTGATTAGTGGGCCGCACTTTAAAGCGCCGGCTGCGCGGGTTAAATCCCCGGGTCGGGCCAAAAATTTGTACCTAAGTTTTCGGTAAGAAATTCTTAGTGCAGCCGGGAGTCTGAAGTTGGCGGTCTTGTACCCCCGTGCCTCGGAAAGCACGCTTAGCCGTTGGTCAAGCGCCCTATCGCTCTCCGGTCGTGTCACGCTGATGTCCCATCGGGTTACGAATGTAAGGGAATAGAGAGTGCACTTGTGTTTGCGCACACACTTGAGCACTATAAAATATCCTGCATAGCTGTAGCCGAAACCGGTTGGAGGATATTTATTATGCAATAGCGCAAGAATTATCTTTTTTTTGAGGTTCTACCTTAGGACGTCACCTAACTTTCCCGGGTTATAGGGCCCCCAAAAACATCGTATCCTTACACTCTTTAAAATATGCAAAAACTTATTTTAGTTACCATGAGCGGAAATAATGTAACCTACATTAAATTAGCGCTAGTGGGCTTTTCTCTGTACCGCAATTTAAGCCCATTAAATAATTTTATGCAAACGCTTTTACTAGTATTATATGGTTCGACTGTTTTAATTGTGCACTGAGCTACAATCTATTTCGTTACACTATCGGTAACAAATTGTTTACATGTGCGCTATTTGATTGTTGCCAATTACTGAGCTCTGGAATTTATTTCTAACTACTGGTACGCACTCAGTTTGTTCCGTGATATTAGTTCCGCTTTATACCAATAGATGGCGCGAGGTGTCGATTACAACGCGTAAGCGTTTCGTGTTTCCGGGTAACCTATAACCGTTGCTGCACTCTCATTAATTTACCTCTTTATAAATGAGAAATAATAAACAAGGCCACAGAATTTTTATTTGGCCACGCGCGCAAACTTCTAATTTACTAACTAAGCACCGGGAAATTGACATAGCCTTTAATTAACTGATTCATCTTCTTTACAACGCCAACTAAAAATGTTAAAGAAAGCGGCAAGTCAATATCAACAATTAATTTTCCTTGTCCTTCTGATTTATACATTGCTAACTAATTTACTAACTCAGCCACGAAATTTGTAACTCATCACCATATTACGTTATACAGCTTCAATACAAGCTCCTCAAAAATTATGTATTCAAGCTTCAATACTCAACATCATATATTATAACTTAACATGTAAAATAATACTTCATATTCTTTTATCGTGAAAATAGCCACTGTACGATTTGGCGCGAGTGCGCGACATGACAGCAACCGGCCATTTGCACCAATCAGAGAGCGCTATTCGATACTTGTGCCGACCCGCCCGCCCGCCTGCCCTTATTTTCTTTTTCTTTTAATCACGTAATTATACGTGTTAATGTTTATTAATTACTTTTCTATAAATGATTGTACTTGTTACACATATTAATACACAAATTGATTTGCATAAATAAATTTTAGTATGACTGTCCTTAATAGTTCTTCTTCTTCTTCATATTTGCGTATAATTCCCGGTTGCGTCCAAAGCTGGGCTTTGGAGCCCAGGGTACGCTTTGATTATGATTTAGGATTTGGGGAGCCTCGTAATTACAATGAAGCGACTGCCGTCTGACCTTCGCATCCCATTGACAGAGGAACAAGACTAACAGAATCATGGTTACACACAATCGCTTCTGAAACTATCCCAAACGAGCAGGTTTCCTCACGATGTTTTCCTTCACCGCCGAGGTAAATATAGAAATATGCACATAGATTTGAAAAATCTAGAGAAATCGACCCTCCGCATGGAGGGCGCGTTCTAAACCACTAGGCTACCATCGCTCTGGCTGACTGTCCTTAATAGTTCATGTGTAATACATAATAATAATAATATGTAGTGGCTTTAATTATACTATTTGATGACAATTTTAGGTACATTTAACAATCGATTAATGTAGGATGAGTTACATTTTATTCATACTAAATTATGCAATTAGAGGCTAATATTCTTACTATTTTGGTGTCATATATTAATACTTTAGAAGCTTCCTATTTGAATGCATACCCCAAATTTTGATGCTAAAAAATAACCACTATGCTGAGTTATATTTACAGTGGCTTACATATAAGATAACTAGTGTCTGAGATACTATTATTAAGACGCGCATTGGTTGTGGCCGACTTAGTAATTTAGAAGGTAACATATATTTTCTGAGGCGAATAATGCTATTAAAAAGAAGCTTGTTTAATTAGTACCCTTTATAAATTGTGTACAATAAATTTCATTCATTCATAAAAAATTGCATTCATTCATTCATAATGCAGATTGAAAGTTCGAAATGAAGTAGTGTTGCAATGAAAGGAAAAGAAAGTTGAGGTTCTTATACTACTTATCAAAAGAAGAAAAATGGAATATCTTGGACATCGAATACGTGGCTCGAAGTATGACCCATTGCAATTTAAAATACAGGGTAAGATACAAGGGAAGAGAGGCCCAGTAAGAAGAAGAATATCTTAGTTTAAAACTGTGCCAGTTATATAATAAAAGCACCCATTTTCTATTTTGGGCAGCTGTGTCAAGTTGTTTCAACTTATCTTGATAGGTAAAATAGAGAGGCGACGCGTTGGAAGAAGAAAAAAATCGTGGCTGCGCAATATTAGAGAGTGGACTCGCATCGCGGCTATTTCGTCTCGCAATGAACAGAGATTTTAGAAAGCTGGCGGCCAACCATCAGAACTGAAGATGTGTCAAGGGGTTCAAATCGCCATTATAATCACAAACCTTTGTTAGATGGCAATTAAAGAAGAAAAAGGAAAATATAGGCAGTGAGAAAGGAGCCTTTCTTAAAGACGACGAGAGCGTTTAAGTATGTCTGCAATACAAAGAAAATTATTATAGTTAGTGCATGAGTATCAGCCTATATATTATCCCACTGCAGGGCAAAGACCTCCATCATAGAAACCAAGTTATCGCTACTATGATGGGATTAGGCTTAGGTAATCACCACGCTTGCCAAACTCGGATTGGTGATCACAAACCCGAGGTATGTTCGGAAAATTTGTAACATTATTTTTGCTCAACCGGGGAATCGGACCCAGGACCCCGAGATCACTATCTGTTACTTAAACCACTAGACTAACAGGGCATAGTAAGCGCTCTTACTAAGTCTTTTCTGTTTGCGCTAAGAAACATTTTTCCGAGTCGGTGGTAGAATCGCATTATGTTTATTTATTTCTTTAGTATAGGTATTTTAAGTATTAACATATATGAATTAACATTTAATTATACATAAGTACTTATAAATAGTTTTAAATCATTCAAATGTATGACGATTTGTAAGTGTTGTGTACAAGCCTATGCAATTAAAGAATTATTTGAAAACTTAAACAAGTTTGAACTTAAACTACTTAAAATGTAGTATTGCAAGTAACTTAACGTGCTATCTGAAACGCGATTGAATCTTTTAGGATAAAAAATCTAATTTGAATGTAATTTTGTTGTTAACTATATACTTGTGGTAATAATAAAAAGTGACTCTCTCGCTTGAAACTAGTCCCGAATGAATACATTTTGAACATCCCGAGCGATATTAATTTCATGGTGAAACTTTTCGTGCATTTATGTGTTCACAAACACGAGTGTTCGTGAGCCTTAGCTAGGAATATGAGGCACGAGGTTCGGCAGACAAGCTGACAGAGGAAGCTTAATTAAAGTAGCGTATTATTAATAGATGAATTTATTAGAGAAAGATAAAAATTTATTTACATGATAAGGATTCTTGGTCATGTTAATCGATTAGTCTTGTGAGTTGGTATTCATAGTAATCTGTTAACCTTGATAGTTGTATTTATTGTTCTTCTCAATGGAAACTGTAACTGTAACTATTCAGTTTCTTGCTGGTGTCTTCTCGGTAGAAATTGACATTCCGAACGAGCGGTAGATGATAATATTTTGACATTCATAAGTGTTCTGTATTGACCTAAATTGAATAAAGAATTTTTCATCTTTATCTTCATCTTATTTGTGTGACGGATATCAGAATCAACAGCGGAAGTACAAATATATAATTTTTTTCTTTTGTAAATACATACTTATAATACATAGACAGGTTCATCCACACAATTTTTTCTACTGTGCGGTGATCGAACCCGCAACCCTCGCATCAGAGGCAGCGTTCACTACCGCTGAGCCACACGGGTCGTCGTAGATTTGATCGTCACCCTGGACATACGTATATTAGAATTATCGTATTCGTTAATGTATAAAATATTGTATAAATTGAAAAAAACCAAAGCGTTTTGAAAAGCGTGTTTACATGAAGCTTTTCAAAATAATATTTTATTTAATTATTACTAGGTAAACCATTTACTCGTTTCGAGGTTGAGTTAAGAGTCTTATTCACGAAAGACTATTTGACCATGTGGCTAAGTAAGTTTGAAGTCGAATATGATGGTTCTGTTCCGGGTGGGCACTGGCCTTTTTTTAGAGACGGCTGTTCACTCTCGGCTGCCTCTCGGTCACCAAAGGGGGGCAGCGTCCTGCCCGCCGTACAGGCGGGTCCCGTCAAGGCGGTCGTGCACATGGCTTTGTGCCCATCACCATGACCCCCCACTACGGACAATCAGAGGGTGCCCAGGGGTTTTAGTCGGTAGGAGTTCGACATAATATGCGTAACGCATTACCCCTGGATGAACAAAAAGAAAAGGTCTTATTCATCTGTCCGGGGAGGGTCGTGAACAAAGTTTCGTTCCTGGCATCACGGCCACTCCCCACTTCGGGACGATGAGAGTAGAACCCTGGTGTTTTTAGTCGGTTTGCCTCTGGCCGGCTTCTCGTTACGAAAAGCTGTCGCCAGAGGAGAGTCCGTCATAACCCGTCCACTCCCAGGCAGACGGGTATGCGTAATGTATTTTCGCCAGGGACAGCAAAAAAAAGAAAAAAAAGGGTCTTATTCATAAATGTTTTATAAATATTTCTTAGCTGAATTTTTCGAAAAATTATATTACTATTTTTTGGTTTTAAACGTCAAAACTGCTATATAACACCGTTTTAGCTAAGTAAGGTTTATTTAACGTTTGTAAATTAAGCCCTTTACGCTAAGCAATGCTTAAAAGGAGTCCAGATATGGCTTTATTTATAATAATTATTTTTATCATCATCGTCACCTTAGCGTATTTTTGCGATTGGGTCGAAAGATATCGCTTTGTATCCGGAGGTTAAATTTCTAGCTACACATCCTCCACTTAAAATGGTTTGAGTTTGCATACCTATTTCATAAGTAAATAACACACTTCAAAATTTCATTTCGTGCTCAGACGGGACTCGAACCCACACCTTCCACAATCCGGGTGAATGTTCTTCCAATTAGATCACTGAACGCGTTACTAAGCCGATGAAATTTGTAATTGCTTGATTCGACTTAAGAATAAATTGCAAAAGATTGCTATAAAACATATCAAATACCTATTTCATGTCTTACAGTGTCATCATCATCATCATCATCATCAGCCCATTTAAGTCCCCACTGCTGGGGCACGGGCCTCCTTTAATCACATGAGGTGTAATTGCCATACTCACCACCCTTGGCGGACGGGTTGGCGAGGGTTTCGGTATAAATGCAGAGTTTTCCTTGTCTGGGTGCTGATGATCATGCCAGCAGCTTTACCTAAGTCGCCGTTTACGACACCTCGGTAAGAGTGAGGGTGGCCTATTCTACTCTGCCTGGGACCACACGGTCACGGTACAGTGTCATGCTACGCCCTTTCTTCCTTAAACTAATTATTCTTATAATAATCAAACTTTTATAGTACATACATATGCGCCATCTATCTAGAAGATGAGAATGAGAATAGCAGCAGGAAGTACATCGAACAGTTCCTGAGAGCACACCCCGTAACTCACTTTGTACCTAAGTGATTGAATTAAATCTATCAAGCTAACAAGCAACAGTTGGCCTCCGCTATTTTTAAGGCCCCAACACTTTGGAAGTGCACTCACGAATCCCTTGCATTTGTTGCGACATGCCGCGTTCTCGTGAATCCCATTCTCCGAACGTGAAATAATTATTTTACAACTCATGCTCAACATTTGCTTTTGTAGACAAACCTGCTTTGTGCTAGCATCGCTTAATTGTGCGAATAAAGGCTTAAATGGTGAGTGAATAAGGGGCTTCTGTTTGTTATGTCTGTCTTGTTAACCAGCGTTAACCTGTATTGAGTGATAAAAAATTAGGTAATAAAACAAAATACTTCTATACTTCAAATATTATGTAATCAGTTGCAGGATTAGAATATCGAGATGATATACTGAGAAAAAACCAGAAAGAAACTTAAAAGTAACTTTTCGAATAAATAACAAGCTTTATTATGAAAATCACTTAGGTAGTATTATAATATCTGTGACTTAGGTATCTAATGCGATCAAGTGGTCTATAGGTATTCGAGTCACTGACTGCACTCGTGATTTAATTCTAGACTAGTTTGCTAGATCGCAAATTTGAAGCCACATTTAGATAACGATTTGTTAATTTTCTCATTATTTGAAAAATGGCGCAATTTCATAAATGATCCATATTTTTATCAGGGATTAATTTTAAAACTCGCATTTTTTATACCTATGAAAGGAGGAAAAATATAAATTCTGTGTTAAAATACCTTGCTTAGAGAAAAAAGAGAACATTTACTTACTCTTTGACGTCAAAGCCCTCCCGTCAGGCGCAGGTAGAACACCCTTATATTTGAAAATATACAAAATATTTATGTACTAGAGTCATTCAAAGATTAATTTTATACATCGTTACTGTTTCATAATGAAAATCATAATAATTTTCCTTCGTAATATTTTTAGAATGTTGTCAAACCCAACTCCCAAGCATATCCCAGCAATCACTTCTATATAAATTACTTATAGTTAAATATTATCTTATTTCCGTTCCCGAAACGAGGTAATGTATTTTGTACCCATTAGTTAGAACAAGTTTGTCGTATCTGAGTCGCGATAAAGCCGTGGACGGTACCAAACTTGTAATGGACCACTAGAAGGGTTAACACGAGTTATTTGGCCGTGTGAATTTGAAATAAGTCTACATCAATGCATAATGTAAGGGTTAAGATACAATCTTTGATATTGTACTCTACAAATTAGAAACGAATTTAACTTGTAATTGCTAAAAGCTTTATACACATTGTTATATGAGACATTTTCGAATGAATAAGAAATTAGGTCCAATTCACTTAGATCTTGTCCTTCTTTTTACCTAATTTACAATTCTGAACACTATTGTATGTGTCAGTTAGTCTTTATTCAAAGAAATTGTACTATAGCAGATATTGTCACATCATAATTTTCGCCAATAAACGTTTACTGCTGGGCATAGGCCTCAGTCAATGATCTCCACACAGACCAGTCCTGTGCTGTGTTGCCATGCAATTCTTTGGGCAATTTCAATGTCAATGTCACATACTAAATTACATTTCCAGCGTTTTAACTTGACTTGTCGAACAAATGATGTTAAATTATGGCTCCATCTGCAGTAGGTAGGTATTGTTCTAATATTAGTACATTATCTCTTTAGGGAATAAAAAGTATTTTTATTATATTATGTATGTTTTATGATATCATGATCTCGGGCAGTTACCGGGCAAACGTAGAGACCTTAATATATTTGACTATCCCTGTCTGTATACACTATTTAGTGTAGCCAAGGACAAGACATTTGGTGCAGGACTATTGAAAGGAGTAAAAGCAAAAGAAACTGGTTTATGGGGTTAAGGTGCTAATGGACTAAGCAACTGGCACTATTGAAGGATTATGGTGACTGCCTCCCCTCTCCTCATTTTTGATGTGACAGGTGGCAGATGAGCAGACCAATCGCCGCCGCCCATGGAAGACACCCAGCGTCATGCATCAGCATGGACATTCGCGTATGACTCCTAGTTGCGTCCAAAGTGCCGCTCTGGACTCCGAGGTACGCTTGGACTATGATTCAGGATTTGGGAAGCCTGGTATATTACAATGAAACGATTGCCATCTGACCTTCGCAACCCTTTAACAGGGGAACCAGACCAACTGAATCACGGATACATGTTTCAGAAAGTATCCGAAACGTGCAGGTTTCCTGACGGTGTTTTTCCTCACCACCAGGCTAATGGTAGAAATACGCACATAGATTTGACAAATCCTGAAATGCATGCTTGGATTCAAACCAGGACCCCCCGTACGGTAGGTGCGTTTTGAACCACTGAGCTACCATCGCTCATCGATTATAGTGACTGTCTGATCAATGATTAAAATCGGACGAATAAAATGGGCAGATGGAAACTCGCACGCTGACTGGATGGGCTCCCTTTTTTTCCTCTTTATATAGTAAAGGCCTTTTATCCTGAAGAATATGTCAGCCCCATTGTATCTTCTTACAATATTATCTATATTTAAAGTAGAAATGATTATTATATACCTTCTCTATAATTTGTTAATTAATTTTATATGTACAGTTCAGATAAATCACTGTACACTGATTCTTACTAAACGATCGCTCTCGCAAGAAACGATATGAGGAAATATTGTTGTGAGATGGTCAGGGTGTTGAGAGGTGTACATCCGTTTCTACCCAGCTCAAAATCAAAATCAAAATTCTTTATTTGCATAGGCTTGTACACAGCACTTACAAATCGTCATACATTTGAATGATTTAAAACTATTTATAAGTACTTAATGTACTAAAAAAAGTAAATAAACATAATGCAATTCTACCACCGGTTCGGAAAGTTGTTTCTGGTCGAGAAGATCCGCCAAGAAACTCGCCAGTTACTCTTTTTAATCGCCAACTTTTTTACAATGCTTCCACTCCAGCTGGCCAGTAAAATAATGCTGAGGACATGGGCCTAGACGACTCTCGGAGACCCAAGGGACGTCACTTCCCATTATAGACCAACCGGGCAGTGGTATTACTACAAGTGCTTAAGTAACAACCACGACAACTCCGCCAAGAGTGTGATGGCAAGAAGTTGAAGAAGTTACCGAGTACGGAATCATTATATTGATTTAAACATTGTTGAATTTTTTTTTGTAGTCACAACAAATCAAAGCCTACAAAAACAAATCAAATATAAAAACAGTTCCGTATTTTAACAAATTTGCATTTGTCAGTTTAAAGGACAGTGCATTATGCCTCTAAAATAATAAAATAAACGAATATTAATATTATAATATTATCGCCCCCATCTACCGATAATCATCAGTAGACGTAGTGGCGAAACGTAAAACGCTGACATTATAGATTTTATCTTAGTTTGATTGAGTGTTTTTGTTCTAACTTAATTAGAACAAAGCTGTAATTAGCCGTTCGTAAATTACTCAGGCGTATACTGTGACATTTTGTTTTTGTTAACGGTTAAAAATAAACTTTGTCACTATGTGGATTATCAAGTGTTTGATTATTGATTGAGTACCTACGTATTTAAAATGAGTAAGCAAAACAGAAAGTTCGAAGAACATTCCTTTGTAGCTCTTTCAATGAATTCTGGTGCGAGATTTGCATTGAGTGTAGCTCGTAATTACATTTAATCTGTCAAGTGAAAAACCTGAAAGAGGGACTTTTCAATTAAAGAATAGGTATTTAGCTCAAATTATTTATTTGTTTACAAAAGCTTCTTAGACGTCTTTGATACATACCTATTGATAATGTATATGTAAGTGAAATCAGGAATTTCACAAAACCCGCGTGAAGCAGCACTTTTCTGTGTTTTGCTGCGTGAGTGAGGTTACCGGAGGCCCAAGTCGGTGGAAAGGGGGTATAAAGGTTGGCAGCGCACTTGTGAATCCACTGGTGTCGCGGGTGTCCATGGGCGGCGGCAGTTGCTTACCATCAGGTTATCCGTTTGCTCGTCTGCCACCTATCAAATAAAAAATAATAATTTGTAAATGCAAATATTGTGGCAGATGGTAGAGTATTTCATCAATTAATAATGAATGGTATACTATATGTACCTATATGAGATTAAAATGTTCAAAATGGTCAGTAGAATTACAGGGAGGTAATTATTATACTCGAGTCTAAAGTTTTGTGGCAGTGAGTGTCATATTTCATTCCGCGAGCTATTCTACCATCTTCCGCGAGTTTTTGCGTTTACTATAATAAGTTCTTTTTCTTTTAAACTTGCTGCCTTATGATTGTTATAATAATAATACAAAAACAATGTTCCTTTACCAGTTGCAAATAATAAATAATTAAACATACATATTTCCAGAAGTGGTTACACACAGTTCTTTAGACACAGTGACTTCTGCACTAAGCAAACCTGCTTGTCTCGTAGACAATTACCCGGTGACAATTACTTCATGCATTTGCTATTATGCCAGACCTTTCAAAAATAGATATATTGCTTATTTTACTACAGTTAACTTATTAAGAAATATTAAGAATAAAAAACTATACAATTACTGACAAAGCTTGTATAAACCATTTTTTATTGCAGTAAAATCACTTTTGTTTAAATATGATTTTTATCTGAAATTTCTAAAGAACGAATAACACAGGTGCTTGAGCTACCTATCTCAGAGTCAGATCAATGTATGTGATGTTGTGAATATCAAAAAATGTGGGATGTTTCCCGATAGAATATTATAAGAATGTAAAGACATCAAAAGACTGATCAACAATCAAATGATGTCATCAATTGAATCACTTTCTTTGTCACACAATATTGTTTCCAAATATAGCCCTTGCTTGGTAAGTCGGCATTATAACCCGTCCCTCGTGGGAGGCTTTGTGCGTCTGTCACTAGCGAATATCTAATCAAGCAGGAAACATTGAATTCATTGTACTGACAGCTCACTTACGCCACAATGGTTGACGACGCCCGAAGGCACCGAATACGAACATCGATTTCTTTTATTCGGGAAAGGATTTCCTAGTCATGACAACAGTTTAGTCTTCATATGGATTTTTGTATGACTTTTCATTGCTCGGAAATGTATCTATGTATGTAGGTATGTGTGTACCTGTGTGTACTTAACAGTACAACCTTTAGAGTAAGTCTTTGTCTTTATCAATGTGGGAGAGCCACGCTTAGGCATGAATGGGCCGGCTCGACCGGAGTGATACCACTGCCTCACAGAAGACCGATTATCAACTATTGAGTATATAAACCGCGTGAAGCTGCGCCTGCGCTGTATTTCGCCGTGTGAGTGAGGTTACCGGAGGCCCAATGGGGGGAAGGGGAAAAGGTTGGCAGCGCACTTGTGACTCCACTTGTGTTGCGGGTGTCCATGGGCGGCGGAATTGCTTACCATCAGGTGATCCGTCTGCTCGTCTGCCACCTCTCATATAAAAAAAAAGTCCTTCTCGTTTGGCGCGGACATATGTAAATGCTGTATTGTAGTAATTTGGTGTGTCAAGAAGGTCTGTCTACACAAGGTATATAATACTTACTAGGTACTTATAGTTTGAGCTTAAATTGTTTTATCAAGAAGTAAAGTATCAGCCTATATACTGCCCCACTGCAGGGCAAAGGCCTCCATCATAGAAATCTTGTCACAGTTACAATGATGGGATGAGGTTTTATTAAGTACTAGTGACCGTTAAGCCCCCAGGATCATGATAAAGGTTACACAAATAAACGACTCAAGCCTTGATGTACTGGGAGACAGCCCCGGCGATTTTCAACTAGTCCTTATACCTAGTACAGAAAATGACTAGTTTGAGGTTGTCTAGTATAAATTGTATAGCGCATTTAGCTTCTAACCTGGTATTTCTCGTTAGATAGATAGATAGATATACTTTATTGCCCAAAATACACAACTTAAGTACTAGGCATTAGAGAAATTTTGTATACAATTTCGGTGGTCTTATCGCTGAAAGCTATTTCTACCAGACAACCTTCGGGTAAAGGACATTTAATAGTAAAGAAGGGGTATGTGGTGCAATATTCAATGAGGAAAAAAAATAATAAAAGAGAAACTGTAAATGTTAAAATATAACTTGTACCACCCTCCCCTCTTCTATCTAATGTCCTTTACCTGAAGGTTGTCTGGTAGAGATCGCTCCCAGCGATAAGACCGCCTAAATTGTACATTGTATCTCTGTATACCTAGTTTTTAAGTTTTGTATGTTGTGCAATAAAGAGTATCTATCTATCTATCTTGTAACCCTAATACATAAATAAAATTCAATATTATAAACTAATAAATAAGTTATGCTCAAATAAAATAAGATAATAGAGTTAGTTGAAAGTTGGTACCATTTATGTTATAAAAATAAACAACATTAATAAAAATGTTACCGCAATGAGCCAAACAAACCACTATTCAGATTTTGTACGGATGAACTCGTTGAAAATGCGACCTAGAATTACCTAATTAGTACATACGGGTTGTGATACGGGTATGATAATTAACCGGAGATTAGTTTGTAATTAACTGGTATTAAAATAGAAACACCGCATTGAAACGTAGTATAGAATGCAATATGAACTAATATAAACAAACACTGAAAATTTGAGGAAAAATTATCTTAGTATTTTCAGGACCAGAATGGCTAGCGTTCCTTGATCTGTAGACTACGTTCTGTAGTGGCAAGATGCTTACCTTGTTCGATGGTGAAACTTTGGACTTTGGACTGTATGGTCGGACGCCTTACGTACCCCAACTGTCCATAAAAGTATCATCGTCAGCCCATTTAAGTCCCCACTGCTGGGGAACGGGCCACCCTCAATCACATGAGGGGTAATTGCCATACTCACCACGCTTGGCAGACGGGTTGTCGAGGGTTTATATATAAATGCATAGTTCTCCTTCTGATGATCATGCCAGCAGCTTTACCTTAGTCGCCTTTTACGACACCTCGGTAAGAAAGAGGGTGGCCTATTCTACTCTGCCGGGGACCACACGGCATACACAAAAGTATACAGTTAAGTAAATAATACAAATTACAAAATTTCAATGATACAATTTAATACATTGGTCTAAATACTGCCTGTAAGTCTTAAAACTTATTTTACAGTTCTTATACTGCGATTAATGCTAGAAATAGCCGAAGAACTAGATTTTTTTTATGTGATAGGTGGCAGAAGAGCAGTTGGATCATCTGACGGTAAGAGATTGCCGCCGCCCATGGACACCCGCGACAACAGTGGAGTCACAAGTGCGCAGCCAACCTTTAAGCCACCCTTTTCCCCCGGATTGGGCCTCCGGTACCCTCATTCACGCAGCGAAACACAGCACAGTGCTGCTTCACGTCGGTTTTCTGTAAATTTGGTCCAAAAAAAATTTGAGTACCATCCATTAAGTTTAAACTTAATTAGAACCACTAAGCACCTAACTCCAATTAGCATTCTAGTTTCATGGTACAATGTTCAATAAATCCTTATTTGACTGGTAATCATGCAAAATAGTCCATCGCGATTCACCTAAATATCTGAGAGACATGCTCAAGTATTTGCGTTAGCAATCAGGGCTTAAGGTTAAATAACTGGATGTTACTGAGATGCCTTAAGAACAACCATTAGACCATGACTCAGTTGGCAAATCACAACATTACCTTTTTTCTAGCAGACTTAATACGGTAAAGCGACGTGTGGTGTTACTCTGCGTCTGTAATTAAAATGTTGGCTTGCGAATTCCTTACACAGTTGAAAATCCAATAGATTAGTGTCCGTTGAATGATGTAAAAACTCTTATTAGATTATAATAATGTCTATTTACGTCTTGATTGCTGGGTTTATGAGTCACTAGAATCTTAATAACCATCTTATTTTGCAAGGACACATAAAGATTAAGTCAATTCAATTATCCACAAATTCCGTGAACATAGGCTTTATTAGGCCTTCAACCTTCTTTGGCTTCTACTTTGCTGAAGATAAAAAGAGGATTGCGGTCACCGTGTTTTTCCATAAAAGATATGACAGGATGTTTGTTTGGTTATTAATGTAAATTAAAAACATACTTTACAAACATGTTTTTTCATCCAAAAAGATTGCAAGGAAACTTTTTTATGATTTACTGATTTTTTAAAAATAGTTCAATTATAAATACTTAATTAATGCTTATCTCAATACTATATAAATTAGTAAGGGCTCTAGTGGATACTAAGTAATTTAGTGTCTATCTTTTACGTTGTTTGCTTAAACCACTGATCAGATTTTTATAAAGAAAAAATGTAATCATGTTTTACATGTTTAACTTTTATCTTGAAAAAATATTTCAGCGAAAAAAACCGCCTTCATAAACTACGAATTAAAAAGTGTAAAATAATATCTTTAACACTTTATACACTTCAAATAACATTTTATAACAGTACACTCGAAAAAAAGGTGTTACCGAATCGCACATGTCAAATTTAGAACCTCCTTTTTTTGAAGTCGGTTAACAACTGACATTCGTGTTTGTATAGTGTATGGGTGTATATTTTTTCTATGTGAAAGGCGACAAACGTGGCGATTACTAACCGGCGATGATGCCGATGATAAGTGATAGTGATAACCGCTGCCAATGAAAATTTGCGAAATCAATGAGTTTTCAGATGCGTTGCCGAACTTATAGAAAAATACGCTCTTCGTTATTATTTTTTGTGATTCTTTCGTTAATTCTGATACCCTATCTGATATTGAATTAGGAGTCAAACCTATCAAAATCAAAGTATCTTTATTACATTTAAATTCATACAAAACATTTATAAATGTCAAATATTATGTAATCTACCGCTGATTCGGAATGTCAATTTCTACCGAGCAGAATCAGCATGAAAATCTGTAGTTGCTCTTTTCAAATAATATGGTAATTACAATTTTCATTTTTATTATAATGCAATATTCTTATAAAAAAATTAATTATGTGCCTGAAACTAATTTAAGTATTCATTAATTTTAATTCATATCGTAAGTATCAAAATAAAGGAATTTAATTAATTTAGACGAGCTAATTTAACGCAGTCTCAAAATCCCGCTCATAAACCGGTGATTTAAATAGACACTATTTCAAATTGACCTCATTGTTAACTAGGTGTAAGTGAACTGCAACATGTTGAAACCAAGTAATTTGTTAGTGCAGTCGAATAGTTAACGGAACTAGTTAGTGCGTTCGTTGTCGAATTTATAGCAAAATAGTTATGTAGCCGTAAATACGGACGGCAATGGCATTACGGCATAACTCAGGCTCTCAACGTCTGCCGCACGCTATACTCCATATATCTGCATGGGAATTCGTGGGAGACTTGGAATAGCCATTGTCAGCTGAGGAATAGCCATAACTGCAAGTTACGAGATTCTTGTTTACAATGTCCTATGACATAAAGCATCATCAAGGCGTATCCAGAAGAAAACGGCACGTTTTAGTTAAGTACCTATTGAATTTGAATGAAGGTATACCTAGGGCAGTTAAGTCGTTAAATACGGGAACAATACCATTAAAACAAAACCAAAAGGTTAATAAGCAATTTTTTTTATTTGATAGTTGGTAGACGAGTGGACAGATCACCAGATGGTAAGCCATTGCTGCCGCCTATGGACACTCGCGACACCAGTAATAATAGTAATAATATAATAATAATAATAATTCTCACAACATCTCAGAACTGACCTGATTCTGTACTAAGTAGCTTAAGCACTTGTGTTACAGATATCAGACTACAGAGGAATACAAATATAATACTTAAATTAATATATTATTACACCCAGACACCGAACAAACACCAGTATTCATCTCACGAGTGTTTGTCCAGGGTGCGGATCGAACCCACGACCTTTGGCGTAATAGGGCAGGGTCACTACCAATTGCGCCATCCGGTCAGTCTCCACCAGTGGAGTCACCAGTGGTGTCACAAGTGCGCTTCCGAACTTTAAAACCCCTTTCCCCCAGATTGGGCTTTCAGTACGCTCACTCACACTCACACAGCACAGTGCTGCTTCACGCCGGTTTTCTGTGAAACCGTGGTATCACTCCGGTCAAGTCGGATCATTCGTGCCGAAGCGTGACCCTACAACGGTATTAATATCATTAAGTAAATTACGGGGTTAAGAGAATTGAAAGATTTTCCGTATTGCGTTAATGACCTGCTTATTTTACCCTAATGAAATGAAATAACCGCACTGCATATGTAACAGTTCAATTTGCGCAAACCCTGTTTAATTAGCTTCAAACAACCTATGATTAAGTTGTACAATATAATAATTACGACCATTTAGTAGTGAGTTACTTATTCAAGCTCGTTGAAGCATAGATTCCCATTCCCATAGTATTTTTAGTTAGACCTCGGTAATTGCATTCCAGGGGGATTACGTAGTGTGTGAAAAGTTTTCTTGTTTCCCGCCTAAGCCTGGACTTAACATGCTCCGCTAGTTGAAGTTGTTAAGGTACAGTTTAGCGATCTGTAATCTGTGCTGACTTAAGCCAGATTGAGTAGGTCTAACTATGATGTTTACTATGAGTATTTATTATGGTTAAGTTTTTTTATGGGATGGGTGGTAGACAAGTAGACGGACGGATTACCTGTCGACACGTAAAACGATTTTGAGTGAAAATCTAAATTCAGCTCCGAAATTGAAACAAAATATATTGTTTTAAGCTTTCATGGTCACTTAAATTAAAATAGTTATTTAGGAGATTTCTACCACGTACCTTATTTTTGAGTTTTGAGTTTTGGGTAGAAATCTCATAAATAACTATTCTAATAAAACAAAATATTTTAAAAATAAATCCAATTTACTAGTTAACAATTTCAATCAATTAGCGTCGCTAGTGCGCCTTATTATTTTCTCACTTGTTCGTCGCTTTTTTTAACTTCCTTTTTTCTAATTAAAGTTTAATTCGATGACCTTCGCGCTAGGCAGCATATCGTATTGTTTTTTTCGCACACGTTCCGTATAGTATTCTGTCTGTATCTCACGCCGAATCACGCCTAGATCACCGTACGCGCGGTATATGATTGGCGTGTTCGTAGCCTGGAGATCTATTTTTGATTCACCCGTATGACTTAGCGTCGTCGCATGCGAACGTAAATCACATTCGCCTACTAAGTTGCATGAAGCCGATTTTCCCTATTTTTAAATCATTCAATTTTGATTTAAATTGACATTCTAACCCTTCCATGCAGAATTTTATAAAAACCGGTAACATCCGCATTGCAAACAGAACGCAAAAACCATAGATTATTGCAGAATATGAAATCTTTGCTTTTTTGTCACAAAAAACTATGAATGTCAAATCAAAGTTTTGAAATTTATAATATTTTGTTTATGCTTGTTGCTATTGACAATTTTTTGACGTTGCTTCTACCGCTCGCTTTAAGTCACTCGACTAACGAGTGGGGGGAGGGGGGGGTCACTCATTGCAGACGAATGATTCAAAAATGCGGAATTTCATATGACGAAGGAAAATCAGTAGAAATCGTGCGCTCGTCACAGTGCTAAGTCATACGAGTAAATCAAAAATAGGTCTCCAGTTAAGACTCCGCGCCACCAAAATACTCCCATTAAGGCGCGCTCCAGTCGCCATGAAGATTCAAATAGGGTATATGACTAAGCTCAAGGTTTTACAAAATATAAATATTTTATCAAAATATAGGTCAATATGTGCCAATAGCAAAAATTCTCAATTAAAAATATGACGTCTAGCCGGTTTTATGGTCATTCAAAGATTCATGGGCAAGCCCATTTTAAAACTATGAAATTATTAAAAAATAATTATACCATTAAATAACCCATACAATTTGCACCAATTATTATAATAGAACCATTGACATAAACGAAACATTTGATATAGCTACCATACAAAATTCAAATGAAATGCATACAAAATACTTAGGTGTGACGTCACATCTTAGTAGCCATTTGTAGGGAGCGTTTTGGGTTTGCCCAAAATAATGTGATTTTAAAGTTGTGATATCTCAGTTGGTTTAAATGAGAATCAAGTGATTTTTTCAACGATGTTTCTATCATTGAGAGTTCTTTTGATTGCAAAAATAAAAAAAAATTAGTCATGTACTGTATTTGAGCTTTATGTTCATAGATAGACAAAGAAGGACAAAGGATGACCCGTTTGGATCAGTAGTAGTGAACACTGCCTCTGGTTGCGGGTTCGAGCCCCGCACATTACAAACATTTGTGTGCATGAATATGTCTGTTTGTTTATTTTGATACTTTACTTCGTACTTTGTCAAGGGACTCTTTTCATGGTACGGACTCTAACACGATATTTAGGCAGCCGGCATTTTGCGTGTATATTCTGTACTGTGATATGTAAGTTAATTTAAAACTTGGACACCGAGGTTTATTTAAAACATATTATTGAGAAAACTGTGCGCATTAAATAAGCTTTAAATTAAATTTAAAGCTTATTTAATGCGCCATAAACGCCTTAATTAGTCTACAAATTAAAATGTTTCACCTGCTCTAGATTCACTTAGTTTTATTAAAATGTAAACTATGAGTTTAATCAAAAGATATTAAATCTAATTTTGAATCCAAAATAGTTATTCAATTTTAAGTTTAAGAGAATTCGCTGTTTCTTAAGAGCCCAATGTACACTTCACTTCATAAATTAGGAAGCCCCAGATTAAGGAAGCATATTCTGTAGGAAATGAACAAACATGCGCGGGTCTAATTATTCTATTGTTCTATTGTCTATGGCACCAGCCCTCTTGTAAGTCCATGCATTACCAGTAATGTCTTTGTAACAAGCGACCTTTATGAATTGTCAATCAGAGTTTTTGCGACCATCAAATTACAAATGCTTTTTGTCGACGTCTAATGTACTCACATTTATATGATACAAATGTTTGATATACCATCAGTAGATATGAGAAAAAAAATCCTTATTATTTCCTCTATTCCAATGTATGGTTGCCTTTTTTTCCAGGGGAAAACATCATGGCCATCACCTTGCTACATGTACAAGGTGGTGTGTGGGAAACTACCCCTAACCAAAACCTCTGGGGTGTCCATTTCCGCGCAATAGCGCTCAGAAACCCCGCAAAAGGGACTCGCCGCTTTACTCCTACTTGGCGCAATGCAGTCCTTCATTGCTGTACGGCCTACAAGGACATCCGGTAACGTCCTCCCTGAGCCGTATGCTGAGCTAGCCACTCCCCAGAAGTGGGTATGCTCACTTACGCCGAAGAAGAACACCTTAGCTCTATTCTTAAGGTGACGGGTAGGGCACACTAGCGACGCCAAACGATTTTAATTTTTTGGTAATAAACCGGATCTATTTTAAACCGTTACTCTGCCGTGTGGCCCACGGCAGAGTAGAATAGGCCACCCTGACTGTTACCGAGGTGTCGTAAAAGGCGACTAAGGTAAAGCTGCTGACATGATCATCAGCACCCAGAGAAGGAAAGCTCTGCATTTATATCAAAACCCTCGCCAACCCATCTGCCAAGCGTGGTGAGTATGGCAACTACCCCTCATGTGATTGAGGGAGGCCCGTGCCCCAGCAGTGGGGACTTGGATGGGCTGATTATGATGATGATTTTAAACAATTTCGGGATTACAACCTCTCGGCAAACACCTACACTATTTATTGATTACTTATAGTTAACTGTTTTGTCTGCATTTCCACTCGAATTTTGGATTACCGCCAAGAGTGGCCGCTTTTGGCGTGAATAAATTTTTCGCGTACAAAAACGAACCCAACATTTGTGCATGGTTATTTAATAAATAGCATAAGTGTTTGCCGAGAGGTTGTAACCCGGAAATTGTTTAAAATATCAATTGGTGTCGCTAGTGTGCCCTACCCGTCACCTTAAACGCCCCTAGCCACAAAGCCTACTCTTGCGACAGGCTGGGAAATCCTTGGCAGTAAATCATCTTTTAGGCAAACGCGTATCATCCTAGACCTCATCGTCGCTTTCGATCAGGTGCAATTGTGGTCCAATGTTAGGCTAATGACAAAAACAAAATTCTGGTTGCCCGTCTTAACAGTTTTTTTATGTGTTTGGTAGCAGATGACCATCACCTAATAGACGCTCATAGACACCCAAAAAATGGACGCAAAACCAGCAGAGTCAGAAATGCTGCCAACTTTTAATCTCCCTTTTCCTCCGGATCCTCTCTTCTCGGCAAAACACAGTGCAACCATTTGTTTGGTACCATTTATGTTGCAATGCTAAAGTGTTCCTTAAACTCTATGATTTGAACGCTTTAAGAAAAGTCTGAATACACCTTCGGCCACATCATCATTTGGTGAGATTGCGGCCATTCGACACACCTAAAGTAAAAAAGTATCAGCCTATAAATTGTCCCACTGCAAGGCTAAGACCTCCGTCATAGAAATCAAGTCGTCGCTACTATGATGGGATTAGGCTTGACCACCACGCTTGCCTTATTCGGATGGGTGATCACAAACCTGAGCTATCTGCGAAAAATTTGAAACATATTTTTTGCTCGACTCCGGAATACAACTCAGGAGCCCGAGATCACAACCCAGTTCTTAAACCACTAGACCAACAGGGCGTTTAAAAAACAAAATACCTCTTTTTACAATTGCCTACTTAACTACGCAGGTTAAATACTTATTTCAGAAACATAATATTAGTTATTAGTCCTTCTATAAGTTAATTTAACAAATGTACCTATATTACACCTGCTATATTATTTAACTGAAAAATATCCGCTCTTTGATACATCATTAAGAACTTCAGCAATAATATATGAAACCAGTTTTTTATGAAACTTTGGATTTTCATTCTTTGGATTATAAGCAACCTAATTTCAGTCGGCCATTTTTCTTACAAAAAAGTTTTATATTTTCTATTGAAACTGACTTTAGGCGACTTATCTACTAATGTTCAGGAGGTATGGTTAAGTGAAACCACCAAGAAAAAGAGCCGAAATTCTTCGAGAATTCTTTGCCAACAAAAAATTTAACTAATTGAAGTACTTTGACAATAGTATTGCACGACTAATCCATACCTACAGCTTAACTATGCAAACGCCTTATGAATAGATCCTTGATAAGAGCGAATGTCTCTATTTAAACAGTCGTGACTTAAAGAGTTTAACTCCCGCTTAAGTTAAGTTAAGTTAATTAAAGCGAAGTTCCGTCTTATTAGCCTTGATGGATTGTCTTGGGATCCAGTGAATTACTTAGAGCAGAGCATCGCCTAATCTTTGTTCACCTTTAACCGTATTACCGGCTAACACAAGTCAGATAAACCAAGCGTGTCAAATTTTTGTTTTCGGCTTTGAAAATAGTAAAAAGTATTTATTGAACAAAAGAGCAAAAATACAGGAAAATTAAGACAATAATTGAGTAATAAAGATAAGCTTAAACTAAATAAAAAGGAAAGTTAAAAAAAAAGTAGGTCCCCGTGGCAGTGTCGCTGGACTGCGATGGAAATTCGCTGGGCGAGGTATCTGACTTCGACTAGACGCTTAGCTAAGTCATGGAAGAATGAGAGAGCGTCGAAACCCCACGGGCCCAGTGTTTCAACACCGAAAGCTTATAGAGGGACATTATATTGGCTTTTCTCCGCCTGATGGTAAGCAAGAGAAGAGCCCAAGTTGCAATTACAACGGAAGCAATATCAAGGCATCGCCTCTGTTGGCAGTTGGCACCGCCATACTGGCCCGCGAGATGCTTCTTCAAGCTTCGTTTGAAGGAATCCATATTGTAGGAAGGGGTAAATATTCCTTGATGGTGCGGCAGAAATAAGAACCGCCAATTTTTTTAGTCCGTAATGAGATGTTTTCCACTGTGAAGCGGTGACAGCGTTGTCCGGCGCGTGTAGTTCAGTGGCGGAATATCATATTTGTAAGTAAAAAAAAATCTTATGTACTATGTTAGTAAGTACATTATTGGAATAACTAAATTAACAGTCCAACCCAGTGACGCAAAAAAGGAGATATATATCTCCCAGCAATCACTTCCAGGATGCTGTTGGAACTGCCACACAGGCGAGATAGTATTGATGCCACTTTTCTACGCATCATAGCATAAAAATCGTATAGGCGTGCGTCAACGAACATGCCTATTACTATCAATAAATAACTACGTATACATTTATCACTAAGGTAGGGACTTAATTTAAACAAAGCCGGTCCTGACTAGGCGAATATTTAAATCTCAAATCAATTATTAACATTTCCTTACCTATTCTAAAATTCCATTTCAAATTTGGGATAATCAGACCCCGTTGAATTAAAAGCAAACATTTCCACTGAACTTATTTAGTGTTAGCTACAAAATGTGAGAAAGGGTGCTAACTAAAATGTCATCAGAGATAAAATCCTTCACAGGTTACGATAATAAAGGTTGATAAGACAATCGGCTTGATGTAATCACGTTTCCCACTAAGCCACGTCATGTTAAGGCCTCGTCCTAATTGGCAAGCGATAGGGCGGGTAGGGCACACTAGCGACGCCAATAGATTTTAATTTTTACCTACCAAACCGAATATATTTTAAACAATTTCGGGGTTACAACCTCTCGGCAAACACTTATACTATTTATTAAATCATCATCATCCTCTTGCCCTTTTCCCAGGTTATCTGGGGTCGGCGCAGTATGTTTTCCTTTTCCATACGTCCCTGTCATTCGTCATCTAATCATCCATACTTTTTTCTATCATTTCATTCTTCACACAATCCATCCATCTCTTTTTCGGCCGTCCTCTGTTCCTCCACCCACTTACATTTAAACTCATAACTTTTTTGGTAACATGTTCTTCCCCTCTTCTCATTAGATGGCCATACCAGGAATACTATTTATTAAATAACCATGCACAAATGTTGGGTCCGTTTTTGTACGCGAAAAATTGATTCACGACAAAAGCGGCCACTATTATAAGACTTAACACTAACTATAAGTATTAATTAAATAGTATAGGTGTTTGCCGGGAGAATGTGACTGTTTAGACATACATTCGTATCTTTTTTTTTATGTTAGTGGCTAGTAATATTCCAAGTCTATATTATTTAAAACGGCGCAAATTATGTTTTGCCAAATAATTTTTTATTAACAATGCATTTATAATATTGCGTTACCTTCAAAGCTGTTAGTTACGACTGGACGCAGCCTGCATATGAATCAAGACCTAATAAAGTGGGTTTTATTGCAAGCAATATTTACCTGGTAATTTCGTTGTATGCTTATCCAAAAATTACTAATTTAAGTACCTACTTAATAATTGAATGTAGTTTACTAAGGTCTAGTTGATATAAAGTCCATCATTGTCTGAAACATGTAGGAAAAATTCCATCATCATTTTTTTCAAAAGGATACTCACCAATAACTCATTAATGTGAATAAACATTTATTTACGAAGACGCCATGTCATTTTTAGAAGATGGGAAATTAAATTGTCAAAATAATATATTTTTTTATTTTTATTTTTCTTTCTAATGTCTTTGTTTGAGTACAACAAACAACAAAAGTTTTATATCCATATAAAACAACATTGTTTGAAGTTTAATAAAATATACATATAGTCCTGGCTGTTTTGCCTTTAAAAAAATTAAAACACGCCATTTAGATATTATAAAGAAAAAGGATTGACATGAATTTGTTCTTCTAATTTTAAAGCTTTATTTTTTTTCGGTGGGTAGACCGCGTGGGCTGATGCAATTCAATGGTTTTAAATTAGTGTCTAGTGGTTTTTAGTGTACAAATTTGGTGTTTATTTGTACAGTGAAATGCCGAAAAGTGATCCTAATAATAAGAATCGTTGGATTGTATCGTTTTTAACACTGCTATTGTATGTCGAGTGAGTTGTCTCGTGATAGCTGGCTTGGACCTAATGGTCTTGCTTTTAGACCGATAGATATCCGCTGAATCCGTATGTCGATAAAACGTTAAACACCGACGTTTTATTGAGTGACTTTGACTGACTTGGACCGTTGACTACCTACTTATTCTCAATGAGTTACTTGGCATTGGCACATTATCTTCGGGTAGAGTCATATAAAAAAAATATTTCAAAGTATTGCAGCTTATTCTTGACCACAAATCAAAAAGTTGTAAGAAGCATTAATTATTTTCTAAGAAAAGGTTTTGCGGATTTATGTCTTCAAGATCGGTAATCTTGTCTGACCCACTGGCCGTGCACATAGACTTCTATGGTATTATGCAGTTGATGACATCAATTACGCTGGTATTAGATAATAAAGATATTATGCTTTACATCGTAATCGAATGCAAATGAGAGGTAATTACGGTCATGTGATGGATGAAAAAGATCGTTTGAGTTGACCACTAACACGTTTTTAGAGCTAGTTCATCAATAGTAATGAGGTTATGGTAACATGAGAACTAAAAGTAAATTGTTACGAAATGAAAATAATTTTACTTACATGCTACGAAATTAACATAGATATTCATTCTTACCACGTCATTTCCTACCACGCACAGTAAAACTGTGGAACCAGCTGTCATCCGTGGTGTTTCCGAGCAGATACGACTTGGTGACCATCAAGAAAAGGGTGTACTCCTTTCTTAAGAGACAACGCATATGTGATACCTCAGGTGTTGCAGATGTCCATGGGCGGCGGTGATCACTTTCCATCAGGTGTGCCGTCTGCTCGTTAGTCCGCTATAATGTAAAAAAAAAGAAAGATATCTTTATATTGCAACCAATATTTTGGCTACACCTACTAGAATTTTAACCTCACTGGTCTTCTCTCCACTATGGATGCGCCTATAGACATCCACAATACCAAGCACGACGGCAATCACTACTATCAAGTGATCCATCTGCTCGTCTGCCACATTATCACATAAATAAAGAAAATTATTAAATTTTAACTTTTTACCTCTATTATAAAATTTATTCACACAGGAAACCATCGTAAACCAGCCCCTTCGCTGTGTTTCGCCGAGTGAGTGAGGGTACTTTTGGCCTAATTTGGGGGTTATTGTGCCGTGTGGTCCCCGGCAGAGTAGAATAGGCCACCCTCACTCTTACCGAGGTGTCGTAAAAGGCGACTAAGGTAAAGCTGCTGGCATGATCATCAGCACCCAGAGAAGGAAAACTCTGCATTTATATCAAAACCCTCGCCAACCCGTCTGCCAAGCGTAGGTGAGTATGGCAATTACCCCTCATGTGATTGAGGGAGGCCCGTGCCCCAGCAGTAGGGACTTAAATGGGCTGATGATGGGGGTTATGGTAGGGCACTTCTGACTCCAATCTTGATCCATCAGCTGTTTTGCCACCTTTCGTTTTTTACATATGGCGGACAAACGAGCAGACGGTTGGTAAGTGACTGGTGTCATTGGGCGGCGGCAGTAGTTTACTATCAGGTGATCCGTCTGGTCGTCTGCCATGTATCACATGAAAGTAATTACCACCGCCTATAACTGCAACAAATGAAGCATCACAAATGCGTTGTTCACCAATCTCATTACATAGTATTAAAAAATATTTTTTTTTATGTAAGAGGTGGCAGACGAGCAGACGGATCACCTGATGATATGCAATTCCGCCGCCCATGGACACCCGTAACACCAGTGGAGTCACAAGTGCGCTGCTAACCTTTTCCCCTTCCCCCCATTGGGCCTCCGGTAACCTCACTCACACGGCGAAACACAGCGCAGGCGCTGCTTCACGCCGGTCTTCTGTGAGGCAGTGGTATCACTCCGGTCGAGCCGGCCCATTCATGCCTAAGCGTGGCTCTCCCACATTTAAATATATACATACCTACTTGCATTCTCATAGCTTATTAAAAGCCTATTCAGGGCAATATCTTATTTTTAAGTAATCTTTTATGAGCATAATAACGCCTCGCAATTTCATTATGTTTCGTTTAACGTATTTTTGGCGTGGTTATACAGCGTGTTCAATTTTAATTAATTCCACACCGCAGGCTTATATCGAGGATAGGTTCTTCCGGTAAGTTTATTAAAGCTCATGCACAATGCCTTATTGAAAGGAGATGACGTCAATAGCTGGTTTTAACAATTACTTTTAGGCGGCCGTTGTCATTTCCGTCTTTCTGAGAAGCCTTTTAGAGACACTGAAGAGATAATTTAATAATAAATTTGTTTGAAATCTTAATAATTCAATTAATTAGTTTTCTTTAGCAATAATATGCTGTATGACATAAATTCACTGTAGGTAGGTATGTATATTGAGATGTTTATTGTGTTGCGAATAACAAATTTCAATAGCTGGTTCTTAACAATTTATTTTAGGCGACCGTTTTCGCTTCCGTCTTTCTGAGAAGCTTTTTATATACACTGAAGAGATAATAGAATAATAAACTCGTATGAAATCTTATTAATTAATTAATTAGTTTTCGTAATTTCTTTTTAATTAATCAATTCGTTTTCTTAATGGTCATGTTAAACGATTAGTCTTTTGAGTGGTTTTGCATAGTAGTCTGTTAACTTTGTTAATTGTATTTTTTTTTCTCTTCTCAATTTAAATTCTGTAACGTCATCAATATTAGAAAAGTTTGGACATATCATCCGAAACGAGAGCTCCTTGGAATGCTTAATGGTACAGGGAAGAGTGGATCGCCTACAAGGTGGACTCAAGTCTGCTACAAAGTGTTCCTTGACTGAATGTGCACGCAGTGCCACAAAGAGAAAGATGGAGAAGTCTCGCTAAAGCCGCTACCCAACATACAGAAAATCCATTTTCACGACCACTCCGTCAGGAGTCTACGACTGAGAAGAAGAGAATTACTGAGTTTCTTGCGGTGATGTATTAGCTCCTATGTAAGAACTGTAGTATAGATCAACCAAGATCTGAAATTACCATGGGGGCGCTAAGCAATATTTTTTCAATGGGAAAATGCCAAAAACCGTTATATCCGACTTTTGCCACTTACCATAGAATAATAACAAGACTAGAAACCTAGTCTGCGCCCACAATCTGAAGCAACTCATATGGAGCCGTACGGCTCCAAACGCCCGGACTCAATCATCATCTCGCGAAACTGTGTTGATTTGTCCGGTAAAATTTTGTCACAATGATTCGGAAAAGCATATGAAGTGTTATAACATCATTTTATACAGGTAAGCCTTCAATATTTCATAGTATGTTGTGTTTAATAAGCTAAAAATACAAACGGTCTATTAAAATACTCATTGTTCAAAAAATATTTTCTCCATTCCAACTTTATTGTAAGATTTGATTTCTCTGACTGACTGATTTAATCAGTTACTACTGAATTTTACCATGTGAAGCAGTGTCTCTACTGTGTTTCGCTGCGTGAGTGCGGGTACCGTAATTTTTATATGTTAAAAAATAAATAAGCAAGAATTTATTCATTTAATAATAATTTTAAGATTTATGTAGGTTGATGTGTTTCTGACAGTGCAATACATGGATCCACATTTTACACGAATTGATACTCACCCTGATAACTATAAAGATAAGTCGGTAGCTCATTTTTATTCATTTTATGGTCGCTATAAGCGATAAGACTGCTACTGCTTATTGTACTGTCTGTTGTTGTTATATCATGCTTGAATTTTGTTTTTGTGCAATAAAGAATATCTATCTATCTATCTTGCTAACTAATTTTATAATCACAGTTAGGTAGATACTTGTAAGCGTTATTCTACGAGCTATTAAAAACAGCAAAGTTACTACAATACCTAACCATTTCTCATGTTTTCGGGAAATATGTTGTGACTGGTAACATTAATTAGGATTTACTAGGATTTACTACATACATAGTACCAACTTGAAAAACCAAATTTGATGTGACAGCAGTATGGAAACTCTCATTCTAGTCTTGTTATAATTCTATGCCACTTTCCAAATAACCGTGATCGGACTATATCATTATTTTAATAGAAGACAGTTTAGCTTAATAAGAAGCTAGTAGGTATAAATAACCTTAGACGATAGATGTGAAAGTTCAGTAATTGTTTCAACACCAAACTTAATTAATTTTATAGTTACCACTTTCAATATCGTTAAGGGTACTTATAATTTAACTTTGGAAAAGTTAAGAAACGTTCTGGAGTGTTAAGCAAACTAGAAGTAATATTTTATTTGTATTTTTCTTGCAATCTAGGAATATTACTAATGAGCTAGCTTGTGAACAGTCAAGATGCCACGCGTCGGCAAGAATGGGAGAGGAGAAAGGGGGGTTTAAAGGTTGGCAGCACAGTTGTGACTTCACTGGTGTCGAGGGTGTCCATGGGCGGCGGCAATCGCTTACCATCAAGTGATCCGTCTGCTCGTCTGCCACATATCACATAAAAAATGAATTACTTCAAAATTGCACCTGGAAATATCGGACTTAAAAGTTGTCAAAAAGGCTGCAAAAATAAAAGATAATATGAAGGCGTCAGTTTCAACTACAAAGTGAATCTATTTACTTTTAGATGTTTTAGTAATTAATAAAAAAAAATTAAATAATAAATTAAAATTACGTACAGTAGAGAAAACTTTATGCTAACCAGTTGAATGGTTGTTTGTATTCCAAGAAAAATTCCGTCAGGACTTTTTAATCTAAAAGTAGGTAGAAAAAAAAACAGTAGAAACATTTAGATTGCATTGATTTTATGTTCGATAAACCTGGGGTCCAATATTCAGGATTTTAGATATGAAAAAAACATGGCATTTGTCGTATAAAAACTATACGTATGTTACGTATACTTTATATTTATTGAAAGTTGATTTATTTGTGATATAATAAATCAACTTTCAATAAATATAACAAGCGCATAATAAGTACTCGTAAATGCCTTTTTTTTATAAGCCACTAATTAAAATAATTTGCCTTTTAATATGCTCATCATACATACACCTACATGTATGTTTGTATCACAATGGAACCGTATCTGTGTCAAAATAATAAAATTCCTTCAATTATGCCTATGACATAGAATCAATTCATCATCATCATCATTATTATCAGCCCATTTAAGTCCCCACTGCTGGGGCACGGGCCTCCCTCAATCACATGAGGGGTAATTGCCATACTCACCACGCTTGGCAGACGGGTTGGCGAGGGTTTTGATATAAATGCAGAGTTTTCCTTCTCTGGATGCTGATGATCATGACAGCAGCTTTACCTTAGTCGCCTTTTACGACACCTCGGTAAGAATGAGGGTGGCCTATTCTACTCTGCCGGGGACCACACGGCAAAGATTCAATTACAAAGTGGTAATTATCATAGCTTCGTAACACAAAATTACAGAGCTTGGGATGTTTCCAAAAAATGCAACAGTTGTTGTTGACAATGATTACGTACTCAGGTCAGGTCATTAGCATAATTATGGTACATTCATAGTCATCATAATTGCATAGGTAATAATGAGATAAAGATCTGTAAATAACGGATTCTAACGTATGTGAGAATCACGATTTTAAAACTTTGCGGTAGAGTAGGACCACCCGCGACCTTTTTCTGCAATAAAATGATAAAATTATAATTCTATTATTTGTATTTACTGCAATTAACCTTGGAACCCCAATAAGGCGGGACCAAAAAAACAACTACAATGTAGCTAACATACAAAAGGTAATAAAATTTTATAATCAAATATTAACACTTCCAAAGACTCATGCATGTGAGTCCTTCATATCTAAAATTAATATTTACTACAAATATAATTTATGGCTAGGTTTACTGTAATGTTGCAAAATTATTGATTCACGCAGTATACGTTTCTTCATTGTTATTAGAAATATTTTACGTACAACAAGAAGTGAATAGATGCGCCGCCATTTCTGATCCCATTCTTTATCCGCACAGGTTGTATGTATTTTTTATTGATTTATAACAATAAAACTTGTCATTTTGTCTTTATACATAATGTTAGTTGACTGCCTCGGTGGTGCAGTGGTTAGGATCGCACTTTAAAGCGACGGCTGCGCAAGAGATCCCGGGTGTGTACCTAAGTTTTCGGTAAGAAATTCTCAGGCAGTGGCAGCCCGGAGTCTGGAAGTTGGCAGTGCCTCGGAAAGCACGTCAAACCGTTGGTCCTGCGCCCAATCCCAGTAGGCGTGTCACAGTAGTTTCCCATCGGAATATGAGGGTAAGGGAATAGAGAGTGCCTATGCGAGAACCCTTATACGTATGCATAACACCTTTTACAGCTTTAGAGCTTTTAAAAGAGCTATCTATATCTAAGCGTTCAGGTTTTTATAAATACTAATGAAGTAATACATTTTGTCTAAGTTTACTAAAATATTTAATCTAGATCAGATTTTTGATCTCTTGTTTGCATATCAAGGAAATGACATTTTTTACGCACACTCATATTTTTTCTCTTCTCACTTTACCTCAGAATTGCGTATACAGTAAGTGAGCAGAGTTGTTTGTCAACACCTTTTTCCGTCTGAATGACATCACGATGGATTTTTGCAATTCAAATTGTTTACTTGATTATTGTATGTACCTTTGATATATTGATAAACAACTTAGTTCAATAGCTTTAAGGCTGCACTCAGAGATGTGATGATGTGATATTTTAAACAACATCAGCGGAACCATCTTTTTATCAGTGTAGAACAAGTTAGTTACTCCATATACCATCATATTATACTCGTAGTCCAAAATTATGTTTCTTTTTAAGTCTCCATTGGGTAGTAATATTATTAAGGTATCCATTAAAAATAAACGTCTTTGGAACCCGTTATCTATACATGGCTTTACCTATTTTAACACTTGCATCAAACGTCGTGATATGTTAGTATTCCCACCTAAAACTTGATCATGAGTTACATCCAACATACTTGTACAAACGTTTGTTTGCCTAACTCTTGTTGCCACGAAATCGGCGCTGGAAACTACTCTTGCAAAATTCTTTGCATATTTGGTATCCAATGTTCTCAGTTGCTATTCCCGAGAGTAAAATAAATAGAAGCTATCAGCGGGTTAGAATCAAACTATGTACTTATGCACCTGACTATAAAGTCCATAGTATAAAATCATGTAACTTAAATAAGTTATTTGAATTTTGATCAAACGTTTTAAGCACTGTTGGCGTAGCAGTAAGTAACCTCTATCATGACTGATAAAAAAAGTAACCTCTATCTTGACTAATATATATGGGGTGAATTCACCACTTTTCCGGGAAATCCTTATATCTGTATGTCTACTGCAGTGACTCTACTGATGTAAAATATTCAGAGGGATGATTTGTTTTGTTAATGTTTTAACTAATAAACTCTAAAAATACTTTTCACCAGCAAAATCCTACGGCATAATCCAGTAGCACAGGCTATATTTTACTACCAGAAAATGTACCGTTCTTACAGGTAACTATTGGGGATTTAAGGTATGAAATTGAACCGATTTGTATGGAGATCTTTTTTTTTTTCAATTTTGAAATTAAATGTTGAAGGTACTGTTTCATATTCAACTGTATTTAAACGGACAACGTGTAGGTGCATTTATAAAAAACATTGTTTGTTTGAAAAGTTATAAATGATGAAAGCGTCAATTCTGCCTAACAAAATGAGAGTCGCTGTTCTGGGTTTTATATGAATTATTAATTTGTTATGTTTAGGAAAAAAATGGCTATTTTATACTTTAACCCCTATTATAATTTCGTCCATCGGAGTTACTCTGTAAGTGAACTGACTACTAATATTATTTATTATCTGGTCATTATAACACTTATTTATTTCAATAGTATTATGCTTGTAGTAGAAAAGTATATGTATAAAGAAACAAGAACGAAATGATTTATTTTTTAATTTCTGTGTCGGCTTTAATAAATTATAAGATGTACATTTAATTTTATGTAACACATTAATTTTAAAAATAAAATCTCATCATTTATATGATCTGTGAACTCACCACAGACCTTTTTGCGGATATCTACAGAACTAAACATAATCATTTGTAAATGCTGTTGTTGAACTTAATTAATGAATTTTTTAATCTAATAAAGTTTAACTTGATAATAGTAAAGATATCAAATCGTATTTTAATCATTAAAGCGGTTTGATAGAAATAATCGGATAATATAAATAAAACATTTCGTGTCCCTTATTACGATAATAATGAAACAACCAGTTACCAAAACAAAGATTGGATGTCAGATATCGTAGATTTATGGTCAGAATCGTGAGGACACCTCTCACTAAGCTAGTGATGCAAAATGTCGCCACTTTATTCATTCTTAAAATTACAACTCCACTGACTTTGCAGGTGTCAATGGGCTGCGGCAAATGCTTACCATAATGTGATCCAATTGCTCGTTTTCACATCTTTTACTTATCACATAAAAAAAAAACATGATTGGTCATGTCACAAGAATAGTTTTCAAATTGTCTAGTTAGTAATTTCTATTACTTTTTTGCTGCATTGTATAGCTGTCTTATTTACCTACTTACATACTAACACATATATTTATTATAATTCAGTCATCATCATCTTCTAGAAAACTAACAGCTGGGTTTAAGCCTCTATGTCCAAGGATTTTCACACTTGTTGGTCCTGTGCCATGTAACTGATTCTGGATCTTCACTAGTTCACAGGGCCACAAGGAAGGATACTTCCATAGACAGCTGACGGCATCTCCACACGACCGGTCACATTCCGTTTTCGCTACACACTTGGAGCGGTGTATTATTATTATTATTACTTTTCATCAAAAACGTTATTTTCAAACATTTTATGTAATTAGATACTGTTTCTTTGTATCGTCTTCTTTTTGTTGTCCTTTGTTATTATGTCACATTTAAAAATGATTTCACTCAGTTCAGCTCAGCTAGTGCTACAGCGGCTCCAAACCGCTGCAGCACATGCTGAGATTGAACCTTGTTGACCACTTCACTTTGTTCCTTTTTTTCTTCCTTGGTCACTAGTTTATGTATTATTATTTTTTTATTAATTTTTGACTATTTCTTTCCTAGGTTTTACTTTGCAATATCTATTTAAAGTTATGTGTCCTATGCGTACAAATCTTGTATGTGATCAATAAATGTTTACTCACTTACTTACTTACTTGAAAGTGAACCATAATGGATGGTTACATCGGTGATTTTGGTTCTCCTGCGGATCTCATCATAATAATAACCTGAAATTGTCCTGTATGAGAATGAAGGTTGCCTAGCAGATATAGTTTTCAGGAATAATAATGCCCAAAGCACAGATCACCCCAAAGTGTTTATCTAGTTCTGTTTTTTGTGATATAGCAAGTGATATAGGATTGCTCTTAGAAATAAAATATACTAAAGTTCGTTGCCTTGTCTAGCACTAGCACTAGTTTGACAGTCTTGTCACTAAAGTGGACTTAGATCGCATCGCATCACTAGTCACTCGTTCGATACTCTATAGTAGTGGAGGTAATCAAAATAATTACTTATTTGGAGACAATACTCAATAGTGTACCAAGGAAAATAGGGGATTGCCTGTTATTAGGTACCGCCAATGTGCAAAACCTTACAATTTTGAGTTTTAGTAGGTAGAATTATAAAAGTTTGCAACGTATATCTATTTTGTCAATAAAACCGTCGACGGAAAATGATGGCTCCACTGCCTCTAATATCACAGCTCAAATATTCGCTGTCAGCAATTATTTGACGCATTATTACCTTATCTATATTTTGATGAGCCTAGAGTCAGATGCAAAAGTTTGACTTCGGCAGCCAATCTCAACGATGGGCATTATAGTGTACAAACATTTGCTCTCACTATTCCCTTACCCTCATATTCTGATAAAGCACCTGTACACAACCGGAGAGGGATCGAGCGCAGGACCAACAGCTTAGTTCTCCAATGAACAGGGAGAACAAGACCGCAAACTTCTAGACTCTGGGCTAAATCTGAGAAATTCTTATCGAAAAAACACAGGAAAGTACAAATTTTGGCTCGACCCAAGAATCGCAAATTAGATCTGAAGAACAATCACTTTTAAGTGGCGGCGAAGATTATTTTCCATCAGGTAACTCGCTTGCTCGTTTGTCGCTTCTAGCATAAAAAAGTGCAACTTTCTAGCTATTACTCTAAGGAGGAGTTAAAACTTTACGCAAACAATGTTAACATTTGTCACGATAACCTACCTATTTGAATTTCAATTGTTCGAACAGTTTAATTAACATTCGCGTGCAATAATTTTGTCTAAAATAACAATTCAACATAATATTGCACATATTAGGTATTACAAAATCTCTGTGATGCCATTAACAACTAATCCAAACTGATTCAGTTTTAGTTAACAAACCAATAACCATAATCATCAGGCTAAATATTTAGTTATTTTGTTGTTTACATAATTCGATTTCATTTTTAAGTAACGCTCGCCCGCAACTTTGCAAGCATGGAATTCGGTTTGATGCAAATAATGCAAATAAGTCATGTACTGCGAAAACCGGACAGCTAAGTTGAAAAGAAATGTCCAGCCATGCCACTACGGCCTGATCCCGCAGAAGGGGTAGACCTAAAAAGGCATGACTTGACATCGTAAAGAAATATGATATGCGTGTCAATAAACTGACCACTATGGATGTACAAGGCCGTGCAAAGTAGAGGAATAGAGGTAGGAAAGCGGACCCTGGGCTCCAAAGCGAAAGCTTAGGACGCAACCCAGACAAAACGCTAAGATTATGACAAAAGTATTAATATACAAAAATGCACTTTTTCTCTCTTTGTACCGATACAACGGGATTATTTTAAACACTTGAGTCCTGGAGTAGACAAGCAGCGGGAATAAGCCGTTAGTTTAAAACACACAGTTTTTAATTTATCTGATATCTGATGCACATGTCATGTGAGCACTACGTAACACCCAGGTGTACAAAGGTGTGCCGTTGTTAAAAAAAAATCCACGGTACACCCAGGTGGTCACAGGAGGTGTACGGTGGTAAATAGGGGAGCAATCGCCAATCAGTATAATTAGAGGCTTATGTCAATGGACTAAAAATGACATCGTAATTACCAGATTCCCCAAATTCTGAATAATATACTGATATCTGTGATATTATTATAAACGTCCCGCGAGCTCCAGAACGGCAGCTTGGAACGCAAACGGGAATGACACACTAAAGGCAGGCATCTGCCTCTGCACTATAATCATTGGATAAAATTAGATAAAGATAAAAAAATCTTTATCTAATTTAGGTCCATACATAACACTTATGAATGTCAAACTAGGTACATATATCGCTGTCGATCTCTACTGAGAAGACACCAGCAAGAAACTCAGTAGTTACTCTTTTCAATTATTGATGATGTTACAGAGTTTCAATGGACAACATTTCAAAATTGCTAAGCTCTGAAACAAAAAATACCAATTCTTTGTTTACTTTTCCGCTGCTCGAATATATATTTATAAATTTTTTATATTGCTTATTTACTGAGAAAAAAAATTAAAAACTAAAAAACGTAAGATGACGTCATCGGACGGCAGAATGTAAAATATTTCTTTGCTTAGCACATTATAGTTTTAAATTTACGAAATGCCAAACCCATGACATGTAACTGTCAAAAAAAAGACAACTTGTCAACGTTGAATGTATGAATGACGTTGACAATGTTGACACTAGTATTATTTACCTTTGACAGTAGTACCCCTATTTTTATTAAAACAATGATAAGCAAAGGAATATCGCTGTATTCAGCCGTCCGATGACGTCATTTGGCGCTTACGTCTATTTAGAATAAAAAGAATTTCAATAATTATTTTATGCATGAAAATGGATAAATTTTGAAAAAAGAAAAAATATGGGTCTGTTCATTTTATGTCTATTTTCATATAAAAAACAATATGGACATGTTCATCATCATCATCATCATCATCAGCCCATTTAAGTCCCCACTGCTGGGACACGGGCCTCCCTCAATCAAGGAGGGGTAATTGCCATACTCACCACGTTTGCAGACGGGTTGGCGAGGGTTTTGATATAAATGCAGAGATTTCCTTCTCTGGGTGCTAATGATCATAACAGCAGCTTTACCTTAGTCGCCTTTTTACGACA
This sequence comes from Marasmia exigua, assembly GCA_019059595.1. NCBI lineage: Eukaryota > Metazoa > Arthropoda > Insecta > Lepidoptera > Crambidae > Marasmia > Marasmia exigua. Next base: position 26,616,558 of record CM032465.1, on the reverse strand, counting down.
CCTCGGTAAGAGTGAGGGTGGCCTATTCTACTCTGCCGGGGACCACACGGCTATGGACATATATATATATATATGGACATGTTAAAAATATGAAATGTTGTCCATTGAGAAGAGAAGAAAATACAATTATCAAAGTTAACAGACTACTATGAATAACATCTCAAAAGACTAATCGATTAACATGACTAAGAATCCATATCATTTAAATATTTTGTTACACTATAGTAATCTTTATTCATAAGGCAGGTTTTAATGTGTGACTTAAACTTATCCAGTGATTGGTTAATGACACTTTGTGGTAGCTTTTTGAATATCTTAATACTTAAGCCAACAAATGAATTACCGATTTTATGAAGTCTGAGGACCGGGACAGCAAGTCTATGTTTATTTCTGATGTTAAGACTATGAATATTGGACTTTTTTGGAAAAGTGTGCAAGTTCTTACGTACATACATAATGCAGCCGAGGATAAATTGGGATCGATAAATGAATGATAAAATAAGTCATCATCATCATCATCAGCCCATTTAAGTCCCCACTGCTGGGGCACGGGCCTCCCTCAATCACATGAGGGGTAATTGCCATACTCACCACGCTTGGCAGACGGGTTGGCGAGGGTTTTTATATAAATGCAGAGTTTTCCTTCTCTGGGTGCTGATGATCATGCCAGCAGCTTTACCTTAGTCGCCTTTTACGACACCTCGGTAAGAGTGAGGGTGGCCTATTCTACTCTGCCGGGGACCACACGGCTCAATAAGTACACGAGTAAAATAAAAGAACATATTCCACAATATCTAAGCATGGTTCATCAAAAAACTATCAAGATAATACCTTAACTTTCATTATAAAACATATTTGCAATAGCGAAATATTTTTCAATAATCGTGATGGAATGCCGCGATAAGCTCAAATGCGATTATAATGCGTATTTCATACTTATTGCTCGTACAAATCTCTACCCACTATATTAGATTTGAATAATCCAATTGTAATCTCGGTATACGTCGGTGGGGACGTAGAACTATTTTTGTACTAGATGAGATATATCATATACACCGTGACTTTTTGAATGCCTACCCAAAATGTTGGGTCTAACGCGTACGCGAAAAATTGATTCACGCCAACAGCGGCCACTTTTGGCGTAATCAATTTTTCGCGTACAAAAACGCACCCACAATTTATGCATGGTTACTTAATAAATAGTATAAGTGTTTGCCGAAATAAATCCAGTTTAGTAGCTAAAAATTAAAATCGATTGGCGTCGCTAGTGTGCCCTACCCGTCACCATAAGGTGGTGAGTCACTGATTCAGTAGGAAGGCGAATCTTTTCTTTTAAAATTAGACTCTTTGTATTTTTTTTTATATGAGAGGTGGCAGACGGGAAGACGGATCACCTGATGGTAAGCAATTCCGCCGCCAATGGACACCCGCAACACCAGTGGAGTGGTTGTGTGCGCTGCCAAAGGTTGGCAGCGCACACAAGTGCGCTGCCAACCTTTGAAAAATGTTGACATGACGTGACGTCACAGTATAAATACATGTAGGTATGTAATGAATCATCCTTCAATAGGTGATGTTTACTGAGGAAACATAAGATTAATATTATGAGTCATAAAGATAAATTATTATAAGTAATTTTTCCCTATTTATAATTTTTATTTTGTTTTGATTGTAGCAACACTTACCAACATATCCATTATTATTTACTCATACCTACTCACTTTGATTCGCAAAATTAATGAATGAAAGGGTTTATTATTCATAAATGTATGTTAAAACGGTGTTATAACGTTTCATTCGTTTTTCTAAAATGTAGGATTTTTTGTTTCAAATGTCAAAACAGCTCTATGTTACCGTTTTGACTAACTTTTGTTTATTTAACGTTTATGAATGAATCCCTTATTATTTAAGATGCATTACCTAATACTTAAAATGAAAATAATCAATCAAATCATATAATCAACCAATTAATAATGATGTTTTTTAATGCTAGAGGCGAACAAACGAGCACGCGAGTCACCTGATGGAAAGTAATCAGCGCAGCCCATGAACATCTGCGAAATCAGAGAGATCGCTAATGTCTTTCCAGCCTTTTTAAAAAACAGTACGCTGTTCTCTTCAAGGTCAATTGTATGTACAGACATATCTAGCAAATCTACTTCTATGATTTTGTAATTATTGTAATAGGTGCAGTGGATACCAGGGTTAAGGTTTAGCAACCTTGAGCTTGACTCGTGACTGCCTGTCTGATTCGATTTGACATCAGAATTGGACCGCTTTGGACTTGTTCTAAGTAAGTCGGTTACTAATCGCAAATAGCAATTATTATTCGATATATTTTGGCTTCAGAACCTTTGTCTGCGAAGAGAGCTTTTACTGATGTAAGCATGGTTGGCATATAGGTAACCATTATACGTTCTGTTGTGTTTATTTAAAAAATAAAAATATTTGTGAGAGACATATTGTCATTTATGTTCACAAGTTTCGAACGCAATTGATTTTGAGCAAATGTTCATTTCTTTCTTCTCATGTCATAAACGCATTAGAAAAAAAGGCGAATAGGTCTCCTTTTACGTCTGAGAAGTTTTTTTTTCAGGGTATCCTATTTAATAAGAGAGGTAAATAGTACAGACAACGGCAACGCTTTTGGGTTCGTAGCCCAAATGCAAAAAACGGAAACCCTATAGTTCGTTGTCCGTCTGGAGTCTGTCCGTTCTGTCCGTCTGTCAAAGCCGATGTTACTCGGAACAACTATAAGTACTACCAGGATGAAATTTGAGGGGAATTGTGTTGTATGAACCGCTACAAAAATAGACACTAAATAGTAAAAAAAGAATTGCGGGGTGGGCCCCCATACATGAACTGAGGGAGAAATTTTTTGTTTCGATGTACATACCCGTGTGGGTATCAATGGAAAGGGTCTTTTAAAATGATAGAAAGTTTTCTAAAAAACATTTTCTTAAAGTGAACGGTTTTTGAGATATCAGCCTCTCAAAGTCGTAAAAAGTATGTCGGTGTCCCCCCCCCTCTATTTTTATAACTACGGGTATAAAATTCTAAAAAATAGAGGTGATGCATGCTAATAACGCTTCAACGATTTTTGGTTTGATCAAAGTATCTCTTATAGTTTTTGAGATAGGTTGATTTAACTGTAATTTTGGACTTTGCTGCTACGGAACCCTTTGTGCGCGAGCCCGACTCGCACTTGGCCGGTTTTTTTATGCTAGAGGCGACAAACGAGCAAGCGAGTCACCTGATGGAAGTCATCGCCGCCCATTAACATCCGCAAAATCAGAAAGATCGCTTATCGGTAATCCGAAAACACGAAACGCTTGCACGATGTAATCGACACCTGGCGCCATCTATTCTATAAAGTGGAACTAATGTCACGAAACTAATTGAGAGCAGGTCACTTTTTCTTTAATATAACGCTGAAAAAAGTAGTAAGGTAAAGCTGCTAGCATGATCAGCACCCAGAGAAGGAAAACTCTGCATTTATATCAAAACCCTCGCCAACCCGTCTGCCAAGCGTGGTGAGTATGGCAATTACCCCTCATGTGATTGAGGGAGGCCCGTGCCCCAGCAGTGGGGACTTAAATAGGCTGATGATGATGATGATGATGTTGAAGTTTTCAAAAATAAACAATGAGTAATGTTATTATCAATATTCAACCAACCAATTCAGCCCGTTATCAAAGTAACAAAAAAAACATGGTACGTATACGTTGTACGTTGGTATGACATTGTTTTAGCTTCTAATGTCCTCTGTCTCTAATATGCCTTAACTAAAAGTAAGTAGCTTAAACACTGTGATATGGATAATGGGTATCGTTAACGTTAAGGAAACATTATTTTACTTAAATCTAGACAATAATAACATTTAGCACTGAAAAAATACATAATCGAACCGGCAACCCTTCTAGGGTGAGGCAGAATCACTACCAAATATGCCACCGGCCATAGAATACCCGTAGTGCAGTTAACGCAGTACAGTCACCTGCAATGAATCTAAACACCTCGACTCTTACGGCGGAACAATAAGGTTCATATTTCATTGAGTTTGTATACTTATTAGTGCACGTGACTCTGTACATTGACCTAAATGACAAAGTACTCGCAAAATAGTTTCTGTTTGTTGGCTGGCATTTAGCATGTTAACTGTTTGCGGTATGCTATCAAAGTTTTAATAGCGATGCCAGAATTGAATTTTATTGCATTTTAGGTTACTTCTGACATAAGCAAAACTACAACCAATATTTGATGTTACTTTCATGCTGATTAACTTTTGCGTCTCAGTCTGTCCTTTGCAGTTGCGTCCAAAAACATTGCTTGGAGTCCAGGGTACGTTTGAACTATATGTATAATCCAATAGTTACCTACCTATATGAAAAGTCTGGTAACAACTGGTAACTTTTTGTATACCTACTATAATATTGGTAGGTATATAGTATATTATACTATAGTAGGCTATTATAAGTCTGTATGCCATAAATCGCAACTCTTCTTTTATCCTTCTTTCTTTGAATGTAAGTATCTGATCTATTAGTTACAACAAATTATCAAACATTTTTTCATTAAAAAAATCTCAGTTTTTCCACACATTATTAATTTTTGACGCATCCTCTGGCAACATTTATTTTGAAAAGCTCAGAGAGAATTTTTGCAAAACATCACGTTTCGATTCTCCTAACAAGAGATTATCACATTAAGTCAACTAGTTTAATGGAATGTTAAAAGTGTTTAGGTGGAACGATCCACATTATCAGATGTGGTACCTAATTCAAATTCAAATAATTTTATTTCAGATATTACATCCATATTATGTTAGTATGACAATAACTTATGGTAAATCTATTGTTATATGAAACTAATTAATAAAATAAATTAAAATAAGTTTTCATTTCCCTCTGCAAAGAATGACGATCATGAGAACGGGTATGTTCCCGTGACAGTCACTCTCTGCAGAAAGAAATTCCAGAGCGGTGATGTCCATCGATCGGCTAATGTTTTGAGGATGCTGTTGGGACTGTCTCTTAATCTAGTGATCAGGGAGTTTGTTTTTTTGCGGACGAGGGCTTCAAACCCATCTGTTTGGTAGTCCGCAAACATCCCCGATGCACTGCAGAAGCGCGGTAATGGTGAAACGAGGGATGCTAAGTATTCCTTGGCTACGGTAGGCCACTGATTTCTGAAAAACGAAAATGAAAACGTAAGAAACAAGAGCAAAATAAGTCTGGCAAGTTGGCAAAAACTGCAGAACTGAAAATCGCTGGGGGAAATGTGTGCTGAAGCTATTATGAAAACCTAAAATCCAAATTCTGAAATACACGCTGTTAGTTATTTTATTAAAAATTATGCTTTACTAAACGCAAAGACTCCCGGCAAACTCCCGTTTGCCGGTAAGGCAATGAAATACTCTAGTATTTCATTCATTCATTATGGATGAAATTAACTATTATTAGTGGAGGGTAAGTCCCAAAGCCTCGCTCACCGACGTAGAGTGGCTTATCTATCGGTATTTTACAAGATACATTTTGGAGAGATGTTCGAATGAGCTTTACGACCTAATACCACCTTCTCCTTTCTACCACCGGACATTGCGGAAGACGACAGGAATCCACCCTTACACTGTGGTAGTTCCACCCAGCTCGTATTAAGCGTTTCGCTTCTGTCTTTCTTAATACGACTTCTAAGGAATTAAAACGTGGCTTTGAGCTACAATTTTATCTTAGGATGCATAGGCTCTTCTGGTAGCAGCTCTTTGTGTCCATTATATATAGACATACGTCTTACAGCTACGGCGCCAAGGGCCGGTTTGGCCCGGGCGGGTCGACTAAGCATTTAGTTGGAAGCCGAATCTGGATTGGGTCTTTACCCCGTGCCCTCGTTATCTGCCCGATCCCTCCGGTCGTGTCACAGTACTGTCCCATCGGAATATGAGGGTAAGGGAATAGAGAGTGCACTTGTGTTTGCGCACACACTTGAGCACTATAATATATCCTGCGTACGTGGCTGATCGTTAAGATTGGCCGCCGTAGCCGTAATCGGTTGGAGGGTATTATTATTATTATGGATGAAATACGACACCGAATGCCACAAAGCTTTGGCTCGAGTTTGGCTCGGGTTCAAACTTACCCTGGGGTCTGAAGCGACAGCTTTGGACTGGGAATTAGACGCTAAGTTGAGGATTAGGACCTCTCATTGAACAACCAATACAATTAGCAACAACATACAACGAAATAGAATTAGCAACCGAATCTTTATCCCAGTCCTTTTCAAACGCGTTATGCCTATTTTGTTTAGATGTGACAGGGTCGTTACGGGACGGATTTGTAAACCCTCAGGTTCCTACACCTAAACCTATTACTTCAATAATTGATATAAAACTAAACGTGTTTGACATTAAAGTGTAAATAAATTGCAGACATCTGAAAGATTTGTCTACATTACTCTGGCTATCCGTACGTAGTAATATTTTTAATTTTTATTACACCTGTCCTAAAAACATCATAACCACAACATCACTATAACATTTATGTGCACGAACATGTCTGTTTGTATTGGTCTGGGTGTTTTCTATGTATTATAAGTATATATTTACAAAAAAAAGTATTATATGTACATATTTGTAATCCCACTGTTGATTCTGATATCCGTAACACAGGTGCTTGAGCTACCTATGGCTATCTCGGAGTCAGAACAATGTTTGTGATGTTGTGAAATATTTATTTATTTAACATACCATTTCTTTGTAAATTCACAGTTTCAGTAATTTTGTTTAAAAGTACTTAGAATTTTTAAGCTTTAAACATCAATAATTATGGGCGATTTAAAACAAACGAGTTTTATTCATGAGACCTATAACGTAACCTTGAATGAATTAACGATGTTAATTTTAACAGTGCATACAAGACTTCTCCAAGGTAATAATTGTGCATGTTAGATATACAATACACAATACACTCCGGTTCATATACAGGGTATATTGGTAAACACAGACACAAGAACAACAACAAAAAGAGCAATGGTAGCCTAGTGGATGAGAACGCGCCTTTCACGAGGTTTGATTTCGAGCATGCATCTCTGGCTTTTTCAAATGTGCGTATTTTTTTTTATTAGAATAGCCAGACATTTGACCACAATCTCACCTGATGGTAAGTGATGATGTGGCCGAGGATGGATCAAATAAACGCCCTGTGGTTAGGGGCGTTTAAGAATACTGCCAAGGTTTTCCCGGCCTGTCGTAAGAGGCGACTTAACGGGCTTTCGGAGTACGTGAGCGTATCCACTGTTGGGGAGTGACTTGCTCAGCATACGAATCCGCGGGGGAGGACATTACTGGATGTCCTGGTAGGTCGTACAGTGTTGAAGGGCTGTATTGCGCCAGATAGGGGTGAAGCGGCGAGCGCAATTAGCGGTACGGTCTAGTCCCGGCTATGGGGTTTCCGACCGCGATTGCGCGGAGATGGACACCCCAGGGGTATTAGTTAGGGTTTGAGTCCCACACACCACCTTGTTCCCTACATGTAGCAAGGTGGCGGCCATGATGGTTTCTCCTGGGAAAAAAAAATGTCTGTCTAGTAACACTTCCAGCAGAGAGTTCCATTTCTTAGCCGTACGCAACATGAATGTACATTTGAACCGTTTGGTACAAATTTCCGGTATTTCTACTATGCTCGGCGGTGAGGAAATCATCGCATGGAAACCTGCACGTTTCAGATTATTTCTAAGTGTCGATATGTAGCAGACTGCGCTGTGTCTCAGCTAGTAAGTGAGGGTATCAGAGGTCCAATCGGGTGAAAGGAAACAATTTGCAGCGTACTTGTTTACCATCAATTACCATCGTTTAACTTCCGGTGATCCGTCTGCTCGTCTACCATCCATCACATAACAAAAAAAGTTTGGGAACATCTGCTGTTAACCCAAAGTTACCTACTGTCGACATCTTGCCGTTAATTACACATCGCCTAAATCTATTCATTAATTGAAACTAATTAACACAACTATGCTAGTAGACAAACTTCTTGCCTTATATTGCACTAGCGTCTTTGCGCAGCCATAAACATTTACCAAATAAGATTTTGAATGTTAGGTAGTGACAAATTTCGTGAAGGTTTACGATTTTTTAACATAGCAGTACGGCGTTCTACTGGTTTTAGCAATTTTTACGACCCCACGCGTCGAGGCTAGAAGAAAAATTCCAATAGTGCTGCTCGAATATCGATACTTGGTTATTGGTGGCGCAATGGTTAGTGGGTCGCACTTTGAAGCGACGATTGCGCTTGGGGTCCCGGGTTCGATCCCCGGGTCGGGCCATAATTTGTACCTGAGTTTTTCTGTTTAGAAATTCACAGTGTTAGCCCGGAGTCTGGAAGTTGACGGTCTTGTACCCCCGTGCCTCGGAAAGCACGTTGAGCCGTTGGTCCTGCGCCTAATCCCTCTTCGGTCGTGTCACACTAAGTGTCATTCATCGAAATTAGAGGCTACGGGAATAGAGAGTGAACTTGTGTCTGCGCAAATACTTGTGCACTATAAGATGTCCTGCGTCAATGGCTGATAGCTGAGATTGCCGCCATAAAATAAAAACTGAATAATGTGCAAAATTAAAGGACGAACTCACCTGAAACGTATTCTAGAATATTATTATATTTTATATATCACAACATCACGTACATTGATCTGACTCTAACATGAGGAGCACCTGAGTTACGGATACTTTAATACATAGAAAAACGCCCAGACTAATACAAACAGACATGTTCATGCACACAATTTTTTGTACTGTTAATCGAATCCGCAACCCTTGCAACAGACGCAGCATTCACTACCACTGATCCAAACGGTTCGTCATGAACATTCCAGGTAATTCACTCTATTTTACGATAGTAGTTTCGATGAACTACACTAAACTCTAGTGACGTAACAATAAGTTTTGCTAATACTATTTTATTTAAATTGTCCTCACGCAACATTGTGTGGCAGGCAAGCTCTTTCGGTTAACAAGGCATATGATTGATCATATTGTTTTAGTATTTTTTTTACATTAATAATCGCACCAAAATATTACTCACGATAACAGAATCAAGTACCTAAATATGGTAATGAGCTATGGTGATTTTTCATTCCCAATTAAAACCGTATACGTGCCGCGATGGCTGGTACAGAGTAATAAATTGTTTTGATAAAAATGAAAAATGGATTGGAATAATCATTCTAATTAGAAGTATGCAGCAATTTGCTTTTGGACAAAAAATAGGATTCAACCATATTTGCCAGACAAAATATTATATGGATAAGCTCTGTAAATTTGCCTTATTTGGATAAGGTACCTGTTATTAGAATAAATAATATGTCATCCAAACCAATATTTCGGTCATGGCCAATCTCAGCGATCAGCCATCAACGCAGTTCATATTGTGCACAATAGTGCACAAGTATTTGCGCAGACATAAGTGTACTCTTGTATGTGATTCAGGAGGCTCGAAGTCACCCAGAGAGCAATGGAGAGGGCTATGTTCGGAGTCTCCTTTGCGTGATCGTATCAGAAATGATGAGATTCACAGCAGAACTAAGATAACATAGCCCAAAGGATTGCATGCCTCAAGTGACAATAAGCAGGACACATAGCCAGGAGGACAGACGGCCGTTGGGTCGGAAAGGTCCTCGAGTGGAGGCCACTTACAGGAAGTCGTAGCCATGGCAGGCCCCCACACGGTGGACCAACGATTTGGTGAAGGTCGCAGGAATGCATTGCATACAGGCGGCACAGGAACCGATCTTTGTGGAGAACATTGGGGGAGGCCTATGTCCAGCAGTGGACGTCTATTGACTGAAATGATGATAATGAAGTGTACTCTCAGAATTTCTTAACAGAAAAACTCAGGTACAAATTTTGCGTCGACCCTGAGGATTGAATTCTGGACCTCTAGGTACGCACTACCAACCGCGCCAACGAGGTACGGTCGGCATCAAAAGTAACTTAACACTTTAGTGCCATGTCAAAGTACTGCTTTGCCTATTATAGTCAGTTTCTAAGGGTTACGTAAAAATGTTACTTTGACATAGTACTAAAAAAATACAGGTACCTTGTTGGCGCAGCCATATCTATATTTACAAAGCACCAACATAAAACAACGTTTTTTCCCGTCAAACATACCGAAAAGATTAATGAGGGTATGTATATGTCGCACTCATATTGTATAATCCACCGTATTACAATACGGTTAGCTGTTATTAAAAACAGGGCCGTTTTGAAATGCGGCGGTTCAACGATTAGCCGGATTTAATGCGGCTGAATAAAAAATGGCCGGAATGCATTCAGCGTCATACGTTATTCAACACGCCTAGCCATAATGTTTATTACATTAGCGAGAGATTAGCCGCCACTTTGAAAGTTGAGAATTTGGTGGCGCTGCTTGACATAACATAACATAACCGTTAGCTTACAGTTCATAAAAAAAAACCATTAAAAACGGTGTCGGATACAGAAAATGTGCTTCTAAAGTGCAAAGTTCTGATTGTATTAAAAAAATTGAAAACGTATCATATATGTCAGTGTTCATGAACAATCTTCAGGTGCAATTAAATAATTTGTATTCTTTTCAATGCGGACGAGTAAAATAATTTCTACCAAAGAAGAGCTTTCAGAGCTAGCAAGCAGATAGATAGATATACTTTATTGGACAAAAAAAAACACAACTTTAAAATCTAGGCATTACAGAAACTTAATTGTACAATTTCGGCGGTCTTATCGCTGGAAGCGATTTCTACCAGATAACCTTCAGGCAAAGGACATTAAAATATTTATAGTGCTAATACATAAATAAACACAATATTATATACTAATAAATAAATATCTTTTGCTTGGAAAAAATAATATAAAGTACTAGATATACATTCATATAAATTAGGATCTTAGACGGACCATCGACTACTACCGAGTACCGAGTACCGAGTACAAGTAGTACGATGCGGCTAAACGTGGGCCGCCTTATTGAAGAATGACAATCCGGCTAATCGTTGAACCGACGCATTTTAAAACGGCACTGTTTTTGATAACAGCTAGCCGTAATGTAATACGGCGGATTCTTCAATCCGTCGGCTACATGTATTGTATACCTAAGTATATAATGTAAAGAGTATGTGCCAAATCCGTAGCAAACAAGACATTGTTGTGATGTATGTAATCGTATTAAGCTAAATGTTGTAACTGTACCTAATTATTCTTATAAAATTCCAAGAGCAACTCTAAAAAAATTGTCGAGCAATATTTTTGCGAAAATTAATAGGGATTTATTTGACAATTTAAGTAGGGACCCTACTAGTCAATATTAGTCCCACAAGGTGAAGCGATGATCTGGTGAAAGCCGAAACGAAAAGAGGCGGCACAGGACCGATCTGTGTGGAGAACATTGGGTCAGCAGTGGTCTATTGGCTGAAATGATGATGATGAATATTATAAATGTGAAAACCTTTTTCATTTAACATAGTTTAGCCGCTACGTAACTTCTAGGAACCTAATATAAAAACATAGCAAATATTAGTATGGTAAGATATAGCCCAAATGATTGCATGCCTCAAGTGGCAATGGGCAGGGCACATTGCGAGGAGATCAGACGGGCGATGGGACAGTAAGATCCTCGAGTCGAGGCCGCGTATAGGAGGTCGAAGCCGTGGCAGGCCCCCCACAAAGTGGACTGACGATCTGGTGAAGGTCGCGGGAATCCCTTGGATGCGGGCGGCACAGGACCGATCTGTGTGGAGATCATTGGGGGAGGCCTAAGTCCAGCAGTGGACGTTTATTGGTTGAAGTGATGAGGTAAAGTAAAGTATCAGCCTATAAACTGTCCCACTGCAGGGCAAAGGCCTCCATCATAGAAATCAAGTCATCGCTACTATGATGGGATTAGGCTAATCACCTTGCTTGCCAAAGGCGGATTGGTGATCACAAACCCAAGCTATGTTCGAAACATTCGACACATACTTTTCGCTCGACCCGGGAATCGAACCCAGGACCCCGAGATCATGGCCCGGTACTTAAACCACTAGACCAACAGGGGCTGTCAGAATGATGAGGGTACACGGTCTGAAATATAATGCGTTATTACAGAAAAAATTAACCCATTCTTAGAATTCAACCCTTACTTTCTGTTAAAAAGACAAAAAAGCCTGCTAAGGCTCGCGTGCACCGACACTAACTAAAAACAAAACTGATCGGCAAAATGCAAAGCGCGTCGCATAACATGAATAGCCGGGCAGCACTTTAGTCGCGTGTCCCCGCAACGTACCATTAGCTCAAGTGCAGGTCAACGTACACTCTTGCGCAAGTTGTCCGCGAATTGGCACTTGATAGGTAGCTTGAAACTGCACGGTCATAGAAATAGTTGCATGTCACGAGTGTTAAAATTAAACGGGGAATTTTAGGTAGTCAGTTAAATAATGTTCGGGAAGGCTTTTCCGCAGAGCAGCAGAGTCTGCGCCATCAAAAAAGGCCCGTGAAAAGAGTGCTTGAGTGGCCATCAACATTCAAATTTGAAGCTTAATGCTCATAAGCACAAGGAATCTCGAAATTGAATTCCATGTTTTTCCGCGGGACTTTTTCCGTGACGCGGACTCTACAATGCGGTTAAAACAGCCTACGGAGGCACATGCGCAGCTGGGTTGGGTATGCGACAGAGACAGACTATACGGAATGTGCTCGGGAGATACACTATACGATATACTGCCTAGCACGAAGGTCAACAAACGCATTGATATTAAAATCACCTAGGGGTGACATTCTCCGTCTATTTATTTTGCGACCATACGTAGCTCATAAGCTTATACCATAAGCTGCTAATGAGGCTTCTTTCAAATCATTATATTTTCCAAGGCTATTCCTTTTATTGGGTATTTTGAGCTACATTGCTCAACCAGGTCACCCCACAGCAAATAACTAAAGCATATAGAAGAAACAACATGACATTTACCTTCTTACTACAATAAATCGGAATCAAGACGGTCAATAATATAGATGCAGAGTCTCCACGTTTGACGATTAATTATAGTTAAACTTTCAGCTCCTTCATGGCTTATTATTAAGGGCTTACTTATTCATGTGCATACATAAGTAGGCTCAATCCATCACAAAGGCTTTCCCGTCCATCGGCTTTTCGCTGCCGGCGATGGTAAATAAGAATGGCCTGTGACATTTTGTGAAGTTGGTTACGTTGACGTAAAGGGTTAATTTTCTGTTTTGTTATATTTTATTTAATAGTACTGTTTCGTTATTATTTGTTTATTTTCCAAAGTAGCCTGAGCTTAGGAGAAATGAATGCTATGAATAATCTGTTGTAACTGGACTGAACCTCTTGAGCATTGACATTAGCTGTCATTTTTGACAGTTCAAGAGGGATACACTTCGCATCGATCGGTGGAGCCGGCGCGAGCGCTCCCGATATCGTTGTAACTTAAATCTGTAAAATCGTATATTTCGGTGCATCATTTAACGTTTTAGACATTATCTGAGTTCTACACTGTGAAAGTTAATTGTGTGATCACCGTCTCGAGACTACACCGTGACCGGGCCCGGCACACCTCCTCACCAGCAGAGCAGAAAATCCACCAGGTTAGTGTCCTTCTTTGTCCTGCTGTTGTTAGGTTCATGAGGGAAGATGTCCTCTTACAATATAAAACAAATTCGTATACTATTATTGCAACATCGTGTTTCCTAAGAAAGCCCCATGTGGTAAACTGCCGTCTTGCCACTAGTACCTATTCCTAGTTAAAAAAAAAAATTATTATTTTCAGATTAAAGTTATTGTTTTTCGTTTCCCAAGTATTTCTTCTTTTATCAAAAAAACTAGTGGCCTACCCTCTCCTCATTTTGTTTTTAATCTCTCAAAATAACGTTGAAATATCTAACGAATTAAGATTCTTCACTTTTCTTTGAAGTTGGATAACAAAGCCACAATTGATTAAAAAAGTCGCAATCACAAAACAAAGCTGCTTAAATTTTTAAATCATCGGTCCATTTGTTCAAAACAGAACCGCTACAAAGATTTTATATTCCAATGAAATATTTTTGATTAGCGACTATTGTCCATTTGCTCGGAGTTTAAATTAATTATTTTGTGAAGCTGCAAAGTAAGGACAGTGGATTACAAATTAATTACAAGTTTTGAGCGAGCTTATTGTGGTCCGAAAAAGTTTTTTGGGCTTTTGTAGTATGAGTGAGCTTCCCAGACTAGTGGGGCTTCGCTCAGCTTATTTCTGTAAGTCAGCTCAGACTTACAGAAATAAGCTGAGCGAAGTTACTCGCAATGATTGAGATACAAGTCACATTATTTCATAGGTACTTTATTATTCCAGTCATTATTTATAACAGCTGATGCTCGAAGAATACCTATGTCGGAAAATTCAATGATCGAATGCAACTGTTAACTTACACTATATCAGGATAAAAGTGTCAAGTTGTTATAAAAAAAACTATTGATTATGGTCTACAGTGTTTTTTGATTCTATCGAGATTCTGCAAAAAATTTAGTTTACGACCTGACACATACACACTTTTTCTACACACATACACTCAGACATAACTCAAAGAATTGCATGCCTCAAATGGCAATGGGCAGGGCACATAGTGAGTAGAACATTCGGCCGTTAAAACCATTAGATGCGGGCGGCACAAGACCGATCTGTGTGGAGAACATTGGGGGAGGCCTATGTCCAGTAGTGGACGTCTGTTGGTTGAAGTAATGATGAGGACGGCCTTTCTACAAAAGTTTGGCGCTGCTTGAAAACGGGCCTGTATTACTAACCAGGACTACTATTTCCTACTCTAGTACCTTTTTACCTACAAAAAATAAGAAACAAAAAAAAACAAATGAAACACTACAAGAATTAAACCTTCTCCCTCATTTTCCGGAATGCTTGTACCTACTACCATAGACAACGTTTACGTTTGCCGGTCATAAACTAAAACAAAGGTAATAACAGCTTACAGCTCACACCCAAATGGTGTACGGCGTTTGCAAGTACCTACGTATTTACGACGAGCAGAATTCCAAAGTTGGGCGGCAACGTTTCAGCAACGCCGCACAGTGAGCTTCTTGTGGCGGTCACAGCAAAACCAGTTGCGGCCGCAAGTTGCAAATGAACCTTTTTTGTTTGTATTGTGTGACAGAACAATCTGAGTAATTAGCTGTACCATGCCACAAGCTGCAAGAGTGGTCTACGTTCGCAATTTGTATACGTTACAATTTGAAGATCAGAATACTTCTCCTACTGCCATGGGCGAAGCTATACGCAGTCCTGTGGCTCGCTGATCGAAGTGTTTTTTTGACTAAATCACATGTTAGTCCTAATCCCCGACTTTCCCCAAAGTATGAAAATAAAAAATTTGGTGATCACACGATCGCTTGTAACTGATGTGTTTTTTCCATATTGTAGTATCTTGTCTGTATTTCTTTTTCATTTTAGTTCTCACATGACAATTTTCATTTGAAAGATTTTAGTATCCCGACGTATAGCTGTTCATATGTTTGTGATATGATTTGAAAAAACTGACGCCCAACGTTATTTGATAGGCTGATCCCTATCCTTTAGGGGCTGGTCATAGTTTTAATATAATCATTGAGGTAACATTTATATAAATCTGAGACAATTGGGCGGGGAACATATATCCGCGCGATTGGTGTATTGGTGATCTGTCGGAAGAGCTATTTGTAGCGTAAAATATTATATTCAGAGTTCCGCACAAATGTTCGACACACTATTTTTAAAATACTGTTTTCTTCAATCACCTGCACTAGGTGTGGCTGTTATCGATACTGTTCCAAACACGATGACCCGAGATCAAACATATGACGTCCTATGCAAGTGCCACCGAGTTCCCGCGTTTAACGTGAATTAAGCACTCAGTCTTGGTAACTGGCCACAGATCATATCAATTGCGTGGTACTGGCAACCTTTATTTGTATTGTCCCCCACTGTGGCTCAGTGTGCGTCGGAGCTTAAGTGGGACATTTCAAATTAATGACCACCCCAGGGGCTGTCACGTCGTCATTTCCTCAGAAAATATGAACATGCAAGGGGTATTCCAAGAACCCTCGAACACTTAATACACAATTAAAATTTCACTTTTCTATAAATTATTACCACCTTTTCCAGACTATCATATTGGGACAGATTTATGCAAAACGAAAAATTGGAAGGTGAAAATGACATGTTTAAACATGTCGGATGTTTTGTATTGGAATCAAATACGCCGAACAACTTTTTAGGCTTGCTATGTCTAAATCACAGTTCAAAGAGTTGGTCAATCAATAGTAATGGAGCGGCACCTAAATAAAAAGAAGATAATTTATCGAATTACTGTAAATATTTCACAACATTACATTATTCTGACTCCATACATTGATCTGACTCCGAGATAGGTAGCTGAAGCACCTGTGTTACGGATATCAGAATCAACAGTGGGATTACAAATATATACATATAATACTTTTCTTTTGTAAATACATACTTACAATACATAGCAAACACCCAAACCAATACAAACAAACATGTTCATGCACACAAATGTTTGTACTGTGCAGGGATCGAACCCGCAACCCTTGTATCAGAGGCAGCGTTCACTACCACTGTTCCAATCGGGTCGTCAGTATCACTGTGAAAGCAAAGTTTGATGACAGTTGCATAAAATTAAATAAATTATATAATTTTAGCGCATTTCAAGAGATACCTCTTTCGATTAATTTAACCACAAAAATAGAAGCATTATTTTATGTACATCTATACATAGTACATGACTATCAACGATTTTGTCATCAAAACACTACAGTGATTAAAAATCACACTTATTACTTAAATATAAAAAAATATAATATATAATACTTGCAATTTTTCTAGAAAACAGAAATTAAAAGAAACTCAAATACTTCCTCGGGCTTCCTGCTCTGTTCATTTACTAGTTTCTAACAAGATCAATTGATAAAATTTTCTCACTTGTTGCTATGAATGTTATTTTTCCTTAGTATATAAAAGTAGGTACAGTTTAAACTTTAAAAGTTACACACCCTTAACTATTGTTAGTCAAACTTGATATAAAAAAGCTGCCTTTGTTAACATTGAATTAATTATACCCAACATGCAAGGTATATCCGGGCATTGTTTATTCTCAGCTAGACCACCTCAAACTTATTAATATTTATCAAATTCAGTAATTATAAGCAAAACCATACTCACGTGACGTGTAAGCGGATCACGAATCCTGTTTACTATGTGTAGTAGAAGCCTAAACATCACTACAAATTCATACCAGTTTACTTGACCCCCCCACATTCCATTACTGGTACCCTTTGAACCTTGATTCAAATGAAGACAGAGGGACGCGGAAGGCCTATGTAAATTGGCCCGTATATGTAACGTTGGCGACAGAATTAACTAGAGCGAGTAATGTTTGATTGTGTATTATTTAAACGGGGTAAACTTAAGCAGGTCGCTGATTAAGCTATCGCCTTTGGAAAATGTAAATAAACCGACGCAATCAGACTGCTAATCATTTATTTAAAGGCAATGATCGTAGTGATTGTGAACTGCAACAAGAAGGAAACGTAAAAGCTAGTACAAAATTGCACAAATTACGGTTACTTGGTCTATTCAATTCAATTATATTTACAAAGCAAAAAGAAAAAAGAAATAATGAAATTTTACTAGGGTTAAATTTCATTATTTCTTTTTTCTTTTATGTGATAGGTGGCAGACGAACAGACGGATCAATAAGCGTACCCTCACTCACGCCGTGAAACACAGCACAGTTCTGCTTCACGCCGGTTTTCTGTGAGGCCGTGGTATCACTTCAGTCAAGCCGGCCCATTCATGCCGAAGTGTGACTCTCCCACGGTTACGTGCATGCCACGGCAGATTATTTGAAAACAAATACGCAAAACTATGTTGCAAATACGTGAATGAATAAATGAATATGAATGTTGCGAATCAAAATAACTCATCTGGCCTGTACCCGGATGACATAAAGACGATGCGTGGTTGACGAGGACTTTTCATCATGTCTAATAAGTATTTACAAAAAAAAAACCTCTTTGTTAACTAGCATGTCTTGTTTATAGATAGTTCAAAACACACTGCTGAATACGGCCGTTAAAAATACCCCAGAACAACCTAAACCCTCTTAGCTTCCGTAACTAAAACGGTTATAACAAAGAACGCGCACTAGAGGAAATTACCGGTTTCCAGGCCGTATAGAAAGAAGTACACTTGTGTAAACCGCCTACGCGTCGAGTGCCCTCCGGATTCCGACTTTCTGCGTTTTTTCCCCGTGAGAGGTAGTTTTGTCGCCCGTTTAATTCATCCTGCAAATACAGTGTGCGATCGTAAAACAAAATGTTCGAGTATTTAGGTACCTCTACGTGACGGTTTCTAGGGAGAAAAGCTTTTGCTTCATAGGAAAAATTCCTATGACATGTGAAGGTGCTGAAGGTCAAATTTGTTTTTATGTGACATCATTATATACCTTTAACTGCCACACTCAGAGTCGTTGATTAACTTAGTTGGCTACTTAAGAAAATATATGGACACTTATTTTTATACGCATAAAGACGATACTAAAGTTAATGAACATTAGCTTAAATGACGTCTCTGAGTGCGGCCGTTAGACTATCAAGAAGTACATTAAATTATTATCTTTCTTCTTTTTAATGTGCGTCAAATCTCGGTTTTTTGGAAATGGTCCTAATTGTTCCTTATAGATTATACCTTAAGTTCTGATGACAGGGGAATTTAACACATTCGGTATGAAGTCTGCGCCACGAAAGAAGTCTCGTGGCAAAACATGGAATTTAATTGTTAATTCAAGATGGCCGCCATTGCAAAATTACGGAATGCAATTTTATGTAAGTATATCAATATAATCATGTCAAATGAAACGGTATTAAATGAAATGGCTTGATTCTTTGAATATAATTAATTGGAAAATAGGGTTGGTTGGTAAAATGGCTAAAATAAAAATCTAATATGGTTGCGGTATTTATTTAATCGAATGGCGTTTTACATTTTAGTAGGCGTTTGTATTATATAAAACATATTATTATTCATTTTGATTATAACTATGTCTACAAGTTTACATCCAGTCGACTCAGCCAATCGATAGCTTCAGGTGTCAGATTCCCCAGCGTCTTTTAGGACATCGCTTTACGATGTGGTCTATGGTCTGATCTTCAATTCCACAGTCACACAGTGGGCTATTTGTCCATCCCCATTTGTGCTTTAGGTAATTGAGCACCTGGCGTGCTCAGTGCGGTGCGTGCAATGGTTGCTATAGTTGCGGATTAATGGCAGGTTCATTAAACTTTTCACAATGGGTAGACCTAGCTAAAACGTATCTTTCAAAAGAACATTTGCATCTGGATCAGTGCAGAGATGCGGAACAGTGTAACGATTCATTTGGAACATCGACTTTCAGATAGATCCGTGATTCGTTCCGCTCATTCGGCTCATCGGATCATTCCGCTCATTCGGATCATTCAGCTCACTCTGATCATTCAGTTCATTCGGATCATTCGGCTCATCGGATCATTCAGTTCACTCGAACTCGAGATCTATTTGAGTCGAATGATACATTCGGAGCGAACATTAGTGATTCGAACCGTGTATCATTTGGCGGAGTCTGAGTCGTTTCAGTAAAGAGGTCGTCTCTCTCCATAATACTCGAATTAAACAATTTGTACATTCGAAACCGGGCTTTCTATGTTAAAATAGTTCTAGTTTATTTGCAATTTTAATTCTAATTAATCCCGTAAAAACATTCACTTTCACAGTCACAACGTATGTATTCTTTAAACAAACACTCTTGAGTTTCGTTCATTAAACGTTCCTTCTCAGACACATCCACTCTAGAATTAGCTGTCATTTATTTAATACTTGTGACAATCAGAAGGGCAAAGTCGAGAGTGAAATAACAATCTGAGACGTCATCTTATTACGTACTTTTGTGTAAGTTGACGGTGAATGTACACTGCTGAGTATAGGGGAAGGGAAAACAGTTTCATTGGTTGGTAGTAAGTAATAAAAGTTGGCTAACGTTTATTGTCTCTCTGATTTATGTTTTTGTTTGTATTTTTATGAATAGTAAGGACTGCCCAAGACTTTTCGCATTTCGTGACGTCAACTCGTCCGCTCAGGCATGGCAATCTTAAAACTTTATTTTCAGTTCATTGTAAAGTAAAAAGTAAAGTATCAGCCTATAACTGTCCCACTGGAGGGCAAAGGCCTCCATCATAGAAATTAAGTCCTCGCTACTATGAAGGGACTAGGCTTAATCACTACGCTTGCCAAATGTGCAATGGTCATCACAAACCCTAGCTACGTTCGAAATATCAAAATACACTTTTTGCTCGACCTAGGAATCGAACCCAGGACACCGAGATCAAGGCCCGGTACTTAAACCACTAGACCAACAGGGCGTCAGTTCATTTGACTGACCGGATGGCACAATTGGTAGTGACCCTGCCTCTTACGCCAAAGGTCGTGGGTTCGATCCCCACCCTGGAAAAACATTCCGTGCGATGAACACTTAGTGTTTGTTCGGTGTCCTGGGTGTAATATATGTATTTAAGTATATATTTGTGTTCCTCTTTGATCTTATGTGATTTTTAATAAAAAGGTATTTTTCCAAATTATATTTTGATTCCGTAGTCAATAACAAGTATTCATTTATTGATACATTTGGTAAGATGCCTGATTCTTGACGATAGATACAACATATGTTTGTGAGAAAACCTGCTATTTTAGTACACTTTCTTAAATGAGTACTAAACATTGTTAAGATAATGGACAAACATTCGTGCGATGAACACTTGTGTTTGTTCAGTGTCTGGGTGTAATATATGTATTTAAGTATATATTTGTGTTCCTCTGTTGTCTGATATCTGTAACACAAGTGCTTAAGCTACTTAGTACGGAATCAGGTCAACCTATGAGATGTTGTGTGAGAATTATTATTATTATTATTTTAATGTTTTGAACGAATAACC
This sequence comes from Marasmia exigua, assembly GCA_019059595.1. NCBI lineage: Eukaryota > Metazoa > Arthropoda > Insecta > Lepidoptera > Crambidae > Marasmia > Marasmia exigua. The sequence goes on along the minus strand of CM032465.1, from coordinate 26,595,529 downwards.
GTGGTCCAGTTGAACTGGTTTCCCCTACTAAAGATTTAGAAGGTTAGACGGTAATCGCCATATTTTAATTACCAGACTTCCAATAACATGGATCATGAGCCATGATCCACGATATTGGAGCCGTAGAAGCTGCCTGCTTTTGTTGACGCTAATGTATTTAATAAAAACCGTTTTGACCACGTGGGAGAGCCACGCTTCTGCATGAATGGACCGTCACGACCAGATTGATATCACGGCGTGAAACAGCATTGTAAGTTTCGCTGCGAGAGCGAGGGTACCGGAGGTCCAATGAGGTTGGCAGCGCACTTGTGACTCCACTGGTGGCGCGGATGTCCATGGGCGGCGGCAATTGCTTACCATCAGGAGATCCATCTGGACGTCTGCCTATCTATCACATTAAAATAAAAAACTTAATTTCGTGTGAGGTACACAAACATTACAAAAATACGATCTTATTGATGCTAAGCTTGTCGTGTAAAGGTTTTGAAGAACATGATCACAGTTTTTATTGCAGCGCAGATTTTTGATTCAACTTCATTTATAAAACAAGATAGGCGTAGGCAGTTTGCTTAAACAAAGGCTTCCTCTTAAGTTTAGGGTTCAGTGGAAGTGCAGAGCAAACCGAACAAAAAAAATATATAAAAGCATGATAAAATGAAAGCAGCAGTGTACACGTACCACTTAGGATTAATTCACACGAACAATGCGAGAGTTTTGCGAATTCTGCGATTGCGTTATCACTTAACGACTGCTTTGTAAATACATTTCACTCATCGGAACGTTTTTTTGGCCTGATTAATTTTTTTGCTTGTTTATTTCATTATGGTTTTTGTAAATGTGTATTACTTCGAGAAGAAAAAAATTGGATCAGAATCTAGATAGGTTGAGTTACAGTGTTGGTAATTGCGTAAGCATATTTTGAAATGTCTGTATTACTCATTGTTACTGTTTTAACCGAAAGATAAAAAAAAACAACATACGAATCAATCTGCTGCTCAATATTTACGAAAAGCTGAATTAATCATGTCCTTTTAGCAAGTCAAATCTATAAACGAAAGTAGGTATATAAGCGAAAAGGAAATCATCACATTATTGTCGATATTAAGAATAATTTTCTTTGCGGTATATTATGTATGTATACAAATATTGTTGATCTAACCTGCTTCAAAGATAAAACTTCTAACATTTGAAGATGTTTGTAATTGTTTGTACTTATATTTGTTATAATAATACGTTAAATTACAAGTATTCTGCTATTCATCATTTGTCAAGACATTATAAACTCGCGAGATAGACAATTATACGATACATCCGTTTTGTAGTCAGCACGATTCTATTATTTGCATTTCAAGTCTTGTCAAATATTCTTTGTTTGCATAGGCTTGTACTACTCAGCTTTTACAAATAGCTGATCTAATGAGGATCATTAAACCATGTGGGAGAGAAGTTTATGTGGACTTGAACAATTAGTTTGGCGGAGAGCCTAACATCACAGTTGGTCAACTGTGGGGCAATGATCCAAATTCTTCACGTATTTACGAGCTACGTTATATGTGCTAAAATTTTTCGTTCTCGTTGCTTAGTAAATAGATAATTATGATTTAAGAGATAACAATTAATTTTATAAGCATTGAAATTATTGCGGGTGTCAGGTTTCAGTTCTACTGGTTTTGAGGCTTTGGTGTTTCAAAAGTACATTACGTCGTAGTTACATCCATCATCAGTGTGTTAGCTCAGTTTGATATTTATTTAAAAGGCTTAAATCTTTAAATATGAAAATCAAGGATGATTTTCAGTGAACCGAAAAGGCACTCTTAAGTACATTAATTGCGATCATATCATACCAAACAAAAATATCTATTGGAGTTATTAAAATAATTCGCATTGAAAAATTCAGCAGGGAAGTCTGCATATCAATTATTGCATTCCTTCCAGAAATAAGCTTCGACTACCCACCCAATTCTCAAGGAGATCCTTAATTTTCAGAGAACGCAAATACCTCCGTCTCAAATGCCATTAGCCCGGTTAGGGTTGCTATTGCTTTTAGTAACGTGCCATATCCGAGACCCTCCCTATGATAGGGCAGCCATCACGACACCAGGCCCCTATTACACCACGGCGATAATAAATGTCAATAATATATATGATAGTAGATATGTTGAGTGAAAATTGTCAAATATTTACAATTGGATAGTAGACAATAATATTGTGAAATAAATAAATAAATAAAATTTTATTGAAAAATCTTTAGAACCTAAAAGACTTATAAATCTACTTAAACTTTGGGAACCATTTTAAGTTTAGGAATTTCCTGTATCTTAGGCAGAAACGAAGAGAAAAAAGGACTTAAATTAACAAATTAATTTTAATTTTAGCAATAAAACAAAACATAAAAATATCAAAATAACTTATTAAACTAAATCTCGAAATTACTTAATCTAGCGTGAATGTAAACAATGCAATTACCCAGTAATAATTTTGATGACTAGTAATTTCCTGATATAAATACCTCTAGAGTTGGAATCGTTTATCTAGCATAACTTACATTATAAACTAACTACATAATTAACGTAACTAAAAGTACCTAACAAGTGGCGCTATTTGGCGCCTTCATATTCTATAGACCGTATAAATCGATTTTCGGCCATTTTTCTGGCCGGACACTCAAGGTCACCAGTCTTGTGGTTACTCGGTTTCTTGTAAAGCAAACAAGTGGCGCATTTAGGTGGCTCAGTATTCTTAGGGCAATCCTTAATGTCGTGTTCTTTTTCTCCACAATGTCCGCAGATAGTGTTCTCCGTCCGACATGTCTTAGCGGCATGACCGTACTGATGGCACCTATAGCACCTGGTTACCATCGTGAAGTCTCTGACAGGACAGGACGACCAATTAACAAAGACTCTGTCGTTTATAATTAGGGCCTTACGAATCTCCGCAGGGACCACAATCACGTAGTTACAGGTCTCTGCACCTTTCCTTCCTGATTTGTGACTGAGTTTAATAGAACGCACGAATTTCTCAGTAGTGATATTATTCAGCTTGTCAGCTAAGTTTTGGTGCCAGATGCAATTGAATACCCCATGTTCAGTCATGGAAGTGGGCACTCCGATAACAACAATTCTGGGCCTACGTTTTTGTGGTTCGTCTACAGTAAGGCCAGATGTAGTCAGCTGCTCTGATTTCTTGAGTTTTTCGATGTCACCCTTTAAGTCAGTGCGGATAATTATGCCACCGTTCTTGGTTTTGCGAAGACCTCTGACTAGTAGCTTCAGTTTTTCAGGGCAAATATTTTTTTGTATGAGGTTCTTGGTGTCCTCACTAGATTTAGATTTGTCCGCAGGATATATCGCTACTGAGTTAACGTTAACGGGCTTATAAATTTAAACCTTTCTTCACTTAAATTAATATCTTTCTTTTTTTCTTTAAATTTATACCTTTCTTTACTATATCAGCAATAGTGACTGTTCCAGGGGCTGGGCTTGATGATTCTGCGATGGCTTGTCTTAAGCTTTGTAGCTCCTGCGAGAGGTTTTGATTATCCTTGAGTGAGTGCAGGTGGTTATGGTAACCGATGGCTTTGGCCTTCAGGAATTGGTACTGTACGACTAATTGCGAAGTTCCCAGGCTAACGTTACGGCATAAGTTGTTTATTCTTAGTTTCTGGTCCGAGTTTAGTTTTCCTTCGCATAAAATCACGCATACCTCGTTTAAGCACTTTTCAATTTTGGTCATCCATTCCTGTAGCTCAGGAGTGCTGATGACTCCAGGGCCGTCATCCTGCTGGTGCTGCTGTTGCTGAGGGGGGGGGGGGGGGGGCTTGCGCCCGCGGAGAGGGCTGGGGCGCAGGGGTAGATGGAGGGCTTCGAACCGTTTTCCCACTCCTATTAAATGGACTTCCGTCTATAGTTAATAAGTGGATTATTGTTCACTATCAATCACACATTACTATACAAATAAGTCTGTCTTTGTTGCACAAACACAGTGACCCAGGAAAGTCACTTCCGCAGATTAGACTAGGTCACGTATTACTGTAGCAATTATCTTTTGCAAAAAAAAATAACAGGTATCACGTCTGTCCGCATCGGAGATCGAGAATCCAATCCATACGAATACGAATACGATACGAAATACGAATTATTTGTATTTAGTCGACTTATTTTAAAAATTCTAGGCGAAGCTTAAACATGAAATTGAGGCTATGACGGATTTGCGTGACAATTGTTATCTGTGGTGCAGATACGCGTAGTTCAAAGGCTTCGCCGCGCGAGCTTCCCTATTAAAGCTTGACAATTGCACTTGATAATTGTAGCCGTGGTGAAATAGAGTAGATGGGAACGCAGTGCGTATCAGTATGAGGCAAACGTGTTGCTGAGTGACAGAGAAGTGTAGAATGCAACAAGCAGTGAGACCAGTCCTGGCTGTGGGGAATCCGATCTACATTCCGCTGAGATGGACTCATCAGGGTTTTTGGTTAGGATTAGAGTCCCAGACCCCACATATGACAAGGTGACGGTGTGGAGGGACGGTAACCAGGACAAAAATGGGTTAAATTTCTTGGTTTTTTGTTTGTTTATCCAGCGCTAGAGATTTACTAATTCGTTTCAAATTCAATCTGGACATTTGGGTAAATAGTGCCATATACGTTTAAAAAAACTGGATTCTATCCACTTTGTCTATCTTAAGACTTTACCCAGCTTTTACCGTGGGAGAGCCAAGCTTCGGCATGAATGGGCCGGCTCGACCGGAGTGATACCACGGCCTCACAGAAAACCGTCGTGAAGCAGCACTGTGCTGTGTTTCGCTGCGTGAGTGAGGGTACCGGAGGCCCAATCCGGGGGATAGGGGGGGCTTAAAGGTTGGCAGCGCACTTGTGACTCCACTGGTGTCGCGGGTGTCCATGGGCGGCGGCAATTGCTTACCATCAGGTGATCCGTCTGTTCGTCTGCCTACCTATTACATAAAAAAAGCTTTATTTTATCGCCTGGCAACCCTGAAGCAAATTCATAAAATAATCTAACCCTTTCGATGTCAGTGTATCACTGACCGTAAATATTCCATTCATCCCGAAACTTCGATCTGAGCAGCGGAATGCACTCCACCTCGGTATCCCTTTATATCTATAGTAGGTAGGTTTCTGACTTCGAAGAAAGGAGCAAGTGAATTCCGAAAGGTTAGGTAAGTTCCTTGGTGCATAAGCAACAGTACAGTTTATCAATATAGTCGACAATAAAAAAGCTTCGACAAGCGCCCTTGTAACTTTTTGTCGCGGTTCGAAGTTCCCGTCTGTAACTTCGATTTACGTCGATTAGCGAACTGTTATATCCACTATTATAGGTCGTCATATTTCCATTTAATAAAACTGTTTACGACCATGCGGTTCGGACAGTTGTCCACCATCGGCGAGCCAGTTGCCTACCATCCTTCCGTCATTATAAACCATCATCCGTATCCCGCGCGCTTACCAATTTATTCCAATTTACTAAAAGAAAAGTGAGGTGTAATCTTTTCAATTATATTGAACTATTTTGGAAATAAACATTTCGATTGGGGAATCAAGGTGTTTTTCTTAAAAGACATTTGCCGGGTGCCACGTAACATTTTATACTCAACATGAAAGACTTGCGTCAGACGGTACTACGGTGGAGTGTTTCATTTATCACTAATGAATGATATATTGATTGAGCAATTGAGCAGAACCTTCTTACAACAGTTTGTTTGTGTAAAGTCTTCGTACAACAGCTTGGAAGGAGCCACCTGTTGAGCTGACCAAAACAAACGGAGAAGTCGTCACGTCAAAGCCTGAGATTCTTTCAGAAGTTTACACCTTCTACAGCCAGTTATACGCGTCGCACTCACCCCACCCTACGCCGGATGAGAAGGATTCAAGAGCCACATTAACCCGCCATGCGACGGAGGATCTTCCCGACATCAGCCTGGAGGAGATCGAAGCAGCTCTTGGGCAACTTAAAAATGGAAAAGCCCCGGGAGAAGACGAAGTTACAACCGAGCTTCTGAAAGCAGCCGGCAAGCCGGTGCTGAAGGAACTTTGGCGTATATATAACTCAGTTCTTTTCTCTGGGAGAACTCCTAGGGCGTGGCAGCGGAGCTTGGTCGTATTGTTCTTCAAGAAAGGCGACAACACTTTACTGAAGAACTATCGACCAATTTCACTCCTGAGTCACGTCTATAAGCTGTTCTCAAGAGTCATTTCGAATCGCCTTACACAAAGACTTAACGAAGCTCAACCTGCAGAGCAGGCCGGATTCCAACGGAGTTATAGCACCATAGACCATATTCACAAAGTGAGATAGGTTATACAGAAGACCAAATAATATAACCACTCCCTGTGCATGGCGTTTGTGGACTATGAAAAAGCTTTTGACTCCGTCAAGACCTGGTCTGTTCTAGAGGCCTTGCAAAGGTGCCAAGTCGATTGGCGATATATCGAGGTGTTAAGGTGTCTGTATGACGCTGCTAATATGTCCGTAGTAATCCAAAATGGCCAAACTGAGCCTGTCCTCCTGTGACGTGGTGTGAGACAAGATGTTATATCTCCGCAACTTTTCTCCGCTGCGCTGCAGGACATGTTCGGAACGTTAAACTGGAAAGAGCGCGGAATCAATATTAATGGTGAGTACATGATCTACGATTAGTATTACCTACGATTCGCAGACGACATCATCATCTTGGCGGAAACTCTACTAGACCTACAGGAGATGGTGAGCAGCCTGGGTGAATCTTCCAAACACATCGGTCTTCGGATGAACTTAGATAAAACCAAGGTCATGTTCAACGAGCTCGTTGATCCGGGACCGGTCGCTGTTAATAGAGTACCTCTCGAAGTTGTTCAGGAATATGTCTATCTAGGACAAACGCTCCAATTAGGCGGAAAGAAGCCAATAGAAGAATTCAACTAGGCTGGGCAGCATTTGGTTAACTTCGTCAAGTCTTCTCGTCACCCATCCCTCAAAGTCTTAAGTCGAAAGTCTTCGACCAGTGCGTCCTTCCGGTCATGACTTACGGTGCCGAGACGTGGACACTCACGGCTGGACTAGTCTACCGGTTTAAAGTCGCTCAAAGTATCTCTGAAAGACCGCATCAGAAATGATGTATTCCGTCAGAGAACCAGAGTCACCGACATAGCCCACCGAATTAGCAAACTGAAGTGGCAGTGGGCTGGTCATATTAGCCGCAGAACTAACAGCCGTTGGAGCCGTAAAGTCCTTGAGTGGAGACCGCGACTCGGTAAGCGTACTGTAGGAAGCCCTGCGACACGATGGGGTGATGACATTCGAAGGCTAGCTGGTGTGGGCTGGATGAGAGTGGCCGAAAATCGGGAGCAGTGGCGTGCATTAGGGGAGACCTATGTCCAGCAGTGGACGAGCGTGGGTTGCTGATGATGATGATGATGATAGTTAAGAATCTTAACTTCAGATGTTCAAAAAGATCAGTAGAATAAAAGGGAAGTAACTGTTATACTCGAGCCAAAGACGTGGCAGCGTATGTCATATTTTATTTATAATAAATGAATAGTCAGTTCTGAGCCTTTGCATGGAGTATGTTGCATTGAGCTTGTTTTACACCTTTAAGGTATGTTCTACTTTACTGTGGGAGAGCCACGTTCGTTATGACCAGAGCGATTAAGAATCCATTAAGATTGGTACAGTATTGTGACAAAGGTAATAAAGTGTACATCTTTTTGCAGCTAAATGTACAAGATGCCTGCCATCTAGACTGGCGGGAAAACTTGATTTGTGAGTTGCCGCAACGTAAATCGAGTGAGGAGTGCCAACATTTGGATTGGAAAATTTAATATCAACTATAAAAGTTCTGGGAATAAAGCGTCCGTTGTTTATTGCGACTTCATCCATTTTCAAGTATTGAGTTAATCTTTTATGGTGTATTCTTTATTTTATTGTGCTTAGATGACCAGATCACTTCATAAATAAAATACCGGCATTATAAGATTTAGAAGTTATTAAACGCCCTGTTGGTCTAGTGGTCTAAGTACCGGGTCGCGATCTCGGGGTCCAGGTTTATAGGCTGATACTTTATTATAAGATTGCTAAAACGAAACCAATCATAACAGATCATGCAACGTCGTTCACTCGCAATAAATCATCAATACACGGTGTGTGAGCGAAGCGGACCCCGGGTTCAGGAGTGACAGATTGGGTCGCTACCGGAACAAAACGCTGCGATGATGATGATCACACATCTTGTGAGCGACTCTAATGGATCTCGACCAGAGTGGTCAATCGGTAAGCGGTTGTAATGTCGCTCACTGATACGGATGAGCCGAATGATCCGAGTGAGCCGAATGATCCGAATGAGCTGAATGATCCGAGTGAGTCGAATGATTCGAATAAGCTGAATAGGAGGTTGTAAATACGTACTGTACAACGTACAAATATTGTCATATAATAAATTAAACACAGACTTTAGAGAGCTAAAGTTGCTCAGAATACCAAGCAAAGTTGCTTACTCATCACAATTGTGTATGAAAGATTTTGAATTGGCTGGTCGGTGTGCAATTTTTTGCTAAACAGCATTGTTTGGCAAGAAAATTGCACATATAAAATAATCTCATATGAGATTATTGTATATGCCTACAACATTCAGCGGCTCTCACAACCTGCGCCGTTGGCTCCCAAAATCACCACATGACGAGCGAGCGACGCGTTATTGACGCGTGCGAGCAAATATGTGGCGCATATTTACCTGTGCGACTATCAATTAATTAAAACACACTTAAACATTTCATCTCGTGTTAAAGCGGGACTCGAACCCACACCTTCCACAATCCGGGTGAATGTTCTACCAATTAGACTTGTCTTGTAATGTGAAATGCAATAAATAATTTGAATTTGAATTTGTTATGCGGGAGACAGGGGGGTTTAAAGGTTGGCAGCGCACTTGTGACTCCACTGGTGTCGCGGGTGTCCATGGACGGCGGCAATAGCTTACTGTTAGGTGATCAGACTGCTCGTCTGCCACGTATCACATAAAAAATAGCTTTGCCGCTGCTCCTGCGTACACATATTTTTAGAATAATTTCTAGACTTTTTTTATAATTAGCCTGCGTCGTCCCACTGCTGGGCAATGGCCATTGCGACGACGCCCTAAAAGCCGCCATTGGACTCTATTTGTAGCGACGGTTTGCCAATTGCCCGAGAAGTGGTCAAAATCATCACGCCATCTCTTTTTGGGCCTGCCTCTCGATCGACGTCCTGCTGGCTGCCAATGGGTGATAAGTGACTATAAATAATGTAATTTCTTAATTTTAATTCTATTTTGATGTATTCCGTTCTGTGTGCCAATAAATAAATAAACAATTAATACCCCATTTGGGAGAAACTTACATTTGTAATTGCTCTATTCTTATCATATACGCGGGCATTTTATTTCTGCACGTTAAATTTCCACATACACAACGGTTTAAAGTTTGTACCAAAATATAGGTACCTACATTTAGCGGTACACAGCCAGCGCCGTCCGTTCCCATTAAATCAACACACGGTATGTGATGCGATATTGACGCGTGCGAGCAAACACGATGCGCCGGCTATGCGTCTGCCCTGTTGTTTTATCAGTGCGTTTATTAAAACCAGCAAGGATAAAGTAAAGTCAAAAAGTTCAAAATTACCTTTTCACTTTTTGCTGTATTCGGTACCGTTGGGTTCTACTCGAATTCATATACAGCTTTTAAATTATTACTAACAAAAGTTATCCACAATAGGCTTCTAGTAAAAATTGTTAGAATATTCATCATATAAGTTGTTTAGCATTCTTTGACAAGTACTCTTCAAATTATTAACTTTGTTTCATGACAAAAAAAAATACTGTTAACAAAGACAAAGCAGTCAGAAATAATAGAATCAACGGAGAAAATATGAATATCCTCTACTTATATACATATTATAACAAACAGTGGGAGAGCCACGCTTCGGCATGAATGGGCCGGCTCGACCGGAGTAATACCACGTCCTCATAGAAAACCGGCGTGAAGCAATGCATGCGCTATGTTTCGCTGCGCGAGTGAGGGTACCGGAGACCCACTCCTGGGGAAGGGGGGGTTAAAAGGTAAGCAGCGCACTTGTGACACCACTGGTGTTGCAGGTGTCCATGGGCGGAGGTGATTGCTTACCATCAGGTGATCCGTCGGCTCGTCTGCCACCTATATCATAATAAAAACCAGAAACTAAAAAAATACAAGTGTTCACCACACGAATGGCTGACCAAATGTGGGACAGAATAAAATGATACACCCAGATTTCGGGAATAAAAGCTTCTATAATATAATCGTCTTTACTACGTCCTTCGCTTTTTACAGTTGTCGGCCATACGTCGTCTATCTCACTCTCGCACGTCATTCTATAATTCAAATATCGATCTCTTACACGTTCCTTACCATGCATCTACCGATCACCAATCCTACACTCGGCCAGCCTAAAGGCTACCACGATAATTGACGCTAAAATATCAAGGGGAATGTTGCACTAGCACAGGCGTTGATTGCCAAAACCGAGCGTTATTCAAATTTGTCGCCACCCGTGGCTTTGTAAAAAGCCGCATGCTTTTAAGAAAACATTGATTGTGCGCTCTACATGCACGCCTAAACAAAGGCCTGGCGTCATGCTCTCGCTGGAGGCGTACTGTGAAGGCAAGAAATGTACCGTCACAGCTTAAAGATTAGTAGTAGCAGAACACACAAACAAACGTTTCTAAAAGCACTGGTCGGGGGAATGTAAACAGAAATGCAAGTGTTCTTTACGGGACATTATAAATACCAGCAGTTAGGTTTTTTTTATGCTAGAGGCGGACAAACGAGCAAGCCAGTCACCTGATGGAAAGTTATCATCGCCGCCCATGAACATCTGTGAAATCAGAGAGATCGCTAATGTGTTGACGGCTTTTTTAAAAAAGAGTACGCTCTTCTCTTGAAGGTCCCTAAGTGGTAGCCGTCCGGAAATTCTCCTGCAGCCAAACCTTTCCACAGAACTGAAGTACGTGGTAGAAAGTTCCGGGAGAAACGCACAGTATTAGACCGCCATCCATCGATTGGTTACAGCAAGGGCTGATACTTAGGTAAGTGCTTTTGGGGCGAAATGAGTAGACGAATTACCTGATGGTAGAAAGCAGTGCTGCCGACCATAAACGGGTGTCTAGAAGACCAGTAGAGTCACAAGAAATAAAAACAGCTGCTTTTTAGAAGTGTCTATTCAAGAAGGATTGACGGGTGGACCAGTATCCTTTTATATTCTTTACGTTTTTATATCTTTAATAATAATGACCAGATTCCCCAAATCCTAAATGGTCAAAGCATACTCTGGGCTCCAAAGTGATAGCTTTGGACGCAACCGGGAATTACCTACGTGCTAAGATAAGGAGGACATTTTGATATCTTTATATATTTGCTAATTTTTGTCTCGTCTTGTCAATGTCCTCATTGATTCTTTGTCAATTTGCCTTCACGTTTTATTGGGATCAACCCTAGAAGCATACTTATACGTAAACAGTCTTGTAACTTTTTCTATTTTACTTTGGATATATGTATAACGGGTGTATTTAATAGAATGCGTGAGTACCACCCATCGACTGGTGTATGGCAAACGAGCTGATTACTGCCTCCTCTAGATCAGTCGAGTGACTGGTGATTTATGCACTGTGGTATCGCTAAAAGCTAGACCCATCAAGGCTCTACTGAGACCGCTTTTTACACTGCATATTGAAGATGTGAGCGCCAAGATATTCTCATTTTGAAAACGGCTGACGTTGATTCATTGCTGTAACGGATTTTGCGACAAGGTTCATATTTTTTAGAGTTCCGTACCAAAATAAATAAAAATCAATCCATGTACACTTTACTTAGTTGTCTATCTGCCCAAAGTAGATAAGATAAGTGAACTTTGCACTCATTGTTGCTGAAATTAAGCACCGCATTACTAAGTCACTTAAAAATAAAGTATGTTTCGCTTACCCCATTCAGATGGGCATAAGGTCAGCCTTATTTATGGAATTTTCACAAGTGTGTAATGTAACTAACTTATCTGAAGGTATACATATTAAAACATTTTGAAGAAAGAAATAGAAGAAACCTGCTATACTATACTATTCCAAGAATTATACGTACCTAGTCTAAGTAAGTAAACATTTATGGACCACATAAAAAATTACATAGACAGGACACAAACATTAAGACAAACATAAGCATAAGGAGATTGCACAGTAATACATAGGAAAAAATATTAAACAAAAACAAAAAAAAAAAAATAATAAGTTAATATATAAACTAGTGACCAACTATTTGAAAAACTAAGTACCAGCTACCAACAAGGCATTTATTTAATGGCCTTTGCCAGATTAGACGGCCTCAAAGAAAACCACCGTGAAGCTGCACTGTGCTGTGTTTCGCTGCGTGATTGAGGGTACTGGAGGCCCAATCTGGCCCAAACCGGTGAAAGGGAGTTTAAAGGTTGGGCGGCGGCAACCGCTTACCATCAGGTGATCCATCTGCTCGTCTGTCACCTATGTCATAAAAAAAAGATGCAAGACAGTTTTTAGTGGTTTTCAAACAGATTTGCATTAGAAAGCTGGCTAGCTTTTGCGAGCACTACCAACAGTCGATGCACTCGGCACGTAATCTCCGCATCAGGTAACATAACATCGGTTCCGGGCAGGCGGTACAATAGGCGGGCAGAGAGCAGAGTTCCGTCGTCGGCGGAAATAGAGCGGCCGCTCGCCGCGGAGGCACGAACGACATTCGCCTACCCTCGACAAATGTACGGAGCGCGGACGTTTGATACCGAATTTGAGGTTGAAGTGGATTAATGCAAAACCAGTTAACGTTTAACAGAAATGCAAAGATTTTGGTAGGCTGTCTTTGCTTTTTATTGCCTTAGAGACACATTTTAAATAAATAATAAATAAATAAATATTTCACAACATCACATACATTGATCAGACTCCGAGATAGGTAGCTCAAGCACCTGTGTTACGGATATCAGAATCAACAGTGGGATTACAAATATATACATATAATACTTTTCTTTTGTAAATACATACTTGAAATACATAGCAAACACCCAGACCAATACAAACAAACATGTTCATGCACACAAATGTTTGTACAGTGCGGGGATCAAACTCGCAACCCTTGTATCAGAGGCAGCCTTCACTACCACTGTTCCAATCGGGTCGTTCAACACTACATTTTGTAACTTTATTTAGTTTTGAGATTCTAAGACGTAGCAAAGCTGTGCAATGAAAACCAACGGTTATTTTTAAAAAGACATCATCATCATCAGCAACCCACACTCGTCCTCTGCTGGCTATACGTCTCCCCTAATGCACGCCACTGCTCCCGATTTTCGGTCACTCTCATCCAGCCCACACCAGCCAGCCTTCGAATGTCATCATCCCGTCTTGTCGCAGGGCGTCCAACACTACGCTACTTAAAAAGACATACAATTAATGAATGTCATTTATTAGTACTTTTATAAAAGCCTTATTTATTTCACAATTATGTAGCAGCTAAGATACAATATTACGTAAATTATCACTTTTCCGTTTATGAAAGCCAATATGCAATGTAATTTATATTTTTAATTTACATTATTCTAAATATTCAAGTGACCTACCTTAACTAGAAATTCACTGGCTATCAATCAGGCATATAACTAAATCCCGGTTAAAAAGCACATATAGACGGGTGGAGCGCACAGTTTCGGCGGCATAGCGGAAATGGAAGGCCCTCAACAGGCACAACTTTCGCCTGCCTACGACAAATGTACGGAGTACAGACATTTGATACGGAATTTCCAGTTGAAGTAGACAGTAAAACGAGTTAACGTTTCACCAAAATACAAAGACATTTCGTAGCCTGTCATTATTGCTAGCTGTTTTTGATTAACTTGGATATAAACAAAAATATTTTGACCAACTTGGCTACTGCGCCAGTTCGCTCGAGCTCAAGCGCGGAAGGTCTAATTCAGCAGCCGAACTTTTTTAAATTTTCTTGGGTCTGGTCAACCATGATGTGTGAGAGTCATCTAGTACTCATAGTATGGGATATACCCTAGCTTGAGACTAGGTGCTCAGAGAAAATTTTCGAGAGCATTTATTTATTTTGATTTATTGAATGTTGCGTCAATTTTCATTTTATAATTTTCCAAAGTCACTACGCTCCACGATGTACAGTTTCCATTATCAATGTTCTGAATATGGGTTCAATCACCGGTGACCCGACTAAACTAGCAATGCACTAGCTAGTAATCAGGCATATAACATCAGTTCCGGGTGGGCAGCACAATAAGCGGGTGGAGAGCAGAGTTCCGGCGGGCGGCGGAAATGGAGCGGCCGCCACGATCGGGCACGACATTCGTTTGCCCGCGACAAATGTACGGAGCGCGAACAATAAATAGCAGATAGTATGTGACAATACATAAGCTACACATATACTAGTAAAGTTCCAATACCAGTTAGGAAGAAATGCATTTATCTTAGCGCTTTATTAACCAATCTTCTGGCTCACTAAGGGATCGTACACACGAGAAGCTGTCTGCGACCGCAGTCGCAGCTATTTCACCAACGCGTTTAGAGCACGTCGACAGTGTGTTCACTGCTAGCTTCCGCCTCCCTCGCTGCAGTTAAATACTCGTACGTCGGCAGCAAACTTTAGCCTGTGTGTTTGCTTTCCAAATCTCTTCTAGAATCTTTGAATTTTTCTGGCCGACATAAAATAAGTAATGTAGAAAACCCTTACCTTGTTTTCTTGAAAAAACACCAAACAGATTTTAATTAAATGTTATACAGATTTAAATAATAATAAAGCCTGAGAAAGGACGTAGGTTACGTCCTAATACGAATTATAAATGCACTCTGGACAAAAAACGAAGTTAAAAAAGAACTTAAGTTTAAGTTATCAAAAATGCGAATAAATCAAAATCAAATCCAATATTTCTTTACATAATTAATTAGTACTATTAATTAAATAGTTACCAATCACAAAGTAAGTTAAAAAAAACTGCCTTAAGTATCCCAAAGAGGCATTTTTATTTAATTCTTAGAGGATTTTTTAATAAAAGTAAAAGGTTCATCAAGCAAAACAAAAAAAAGAAGAGCGGCAGATCAAGGTTTTCTGTTATCAATTTTATAAAGTGCTTAGACGGTTTTCAGAACGTATAAATTGGATCTAGCTCAATATTCGTTATTTTTCCCTCTTTGCTCCGCTTTAATTAATATCGTTGGAGAATCTTTATAGTCTGCCGTTTTTGTTAACTCTTGGTGAAAAAAAATTGTGAAATATGATAAGTTGAAGCTTGTGCGGTTATTCTTTCTTAACGGGGTGGATGGGGAAATATGTAGTTATATCCTTTTTAAACTTCAGTTGGGGTAGTTTATTCCTCGAAGATCACTAGTCACAATCAATACCTGCAAAATTAACATGGAGTTATGCCACTTTGGAGTATTAAATAAATAAAAATAATGAATAATTCATACAGTATCTCATATATTATCATCAAGTCAGACCTGCGTCAGACTTGTGACCCTGTGGTCACCAGGGTTAAAAATGACCAAATCATCATCTTTTCAGCCAAAAGACGTCCACTGCTGGACGTAAGCCTCCATCAATATTCTCCAAGCAGATCAGTCCTGTGCCACCCGCATCCAATGGTTTCCTATCTTCACCATATCGTCGGTCCACCTTGTGGGGGGCCTGCCTCTGTTGCGACCTCCTGTACGTGGCCTCCACTCAGGGACCTTTCAGGCCCTCTGTTCTCCTCGCTATGTGCCCTGCCCATTGCCACTAGAGGCATGCAATCCTTTGGGCTATATCTGTCTAATATAGTTCTCATGCGGCTCTCATAATTTCTAATACGATCACGTAAGGAGACTCCGAGCATAGCCCTCTCCATTACTCTCTGCGTGACTTTGAGCCTCCTTAACGGCACATTGTATATTTCGGTTCCGTATGTTATCACTGGCAACATACACGCAATAAAGACTTTCGTCTTGAGACATTATGGTATCTATGGGCCAAAAATACGTATCTTTATTATTCCAAGGTTTTTTCTATGCTAGAGGCGGACAAACGAGCAACCGAGTCACCTGATGGAAAGTAATCATCGCCGCCCATGAACATCCGCGAAATCAAAGAGATCGCTAATCGGTTACCGACCTTTTTAAAAAAGAGTACGCTCTTCTCTTGAAGGTCCTTAAGTCGTAGCCGTCCGGAAATACTCCTGCAGCCAAACCGTTCCACAGAACCGAGGTACGTGGTAGAAAGTTCCGGGAGAAACGCACAGTATTAGACCACCATCAGAATTCGGCTGCAGGGAGTAGATTAAACAGTTCTTCAGAGCAAGATTAATAATAAATATTGTATAGTCAGTCAAGCCTACAATGAAAAATATAATAATAGATTTCTCTTCAACATCATTACAACTGCCTATTGTAATTGAAGCGACTTTTCGTAGAAATACTTATAAGAGTAAGTTTTAGATTGAAATCCCTTTCTAAAAGGTATTTTGTTCTTAAGAGGAATTTAATTATTATATTCCTTAAAAATCTATAGTAGTTCTTGAGATGCAGTGAGATCTCGTGACAAATATACGGATAGTAGACAGTTTCTATCCTTTAGGCATGGAACCGTAAAAGCACCTTTACTAAAAATACTTTGTAGACTAAAATCACCTGTAAAGTCTAGTAAAATAATCAAATCTTTGAGTTGCATTAATCGTGGTTTTTTTTCAACCTGCCAGTTGTAGTAACGACCAGTTACTTTTCTTTGTCCAAATTTCCAAATAACCACATGATCTGACATTTGAAATTAAAATTTCAGCATCTAAAAACCATCAAGAATGCGTCGGCCCGTCGTTAAATCTTTGCTGCCCCGTGGTATATTGCTTCATAAATCCTGGCCCAGAGATAGCAGAGAAAATATAAATAAAATGAGTTTGTTTTGACATCTTGCAAAAGTAGCCTTATTTCGAAACGCAGCTGTCTCATGATATTAAAATGTATGCTAACTTGACTCTCTAATGACCGCAAGATTTAAATCTAAAAGATGAATACTTTTCCCGCGCGGAGTTAAACAAGAAAAGTTCTTTTTTGTTTTACTTCCGCGAATAGGACGCACAAATGGACGAAAATGTCTGATTTATATCTGTTTAACGTTTGGGGTTTTGTTTGGGCACAACTTATTATCAGGGTTTTATGTTGTTTTCGTCTGTCAGTTGTGTGTTTTATTGTGTCACTTAAAAACCTAGAACTTTCCCAGAGCTAAACGTGTCGCAAAATTCTGAATCTGTAAAGGGTTTTTTTTTTGTTTATGTAATAGGTGGCAGACGAGCAGACAGATCGCCTGGTGGCAAGCGATACTCGGTAAGCGTAGTGTAGGACGCCCTGCGACAAGATGGGATGATGACATTCGAAGGCTGGCTGGTGTGGGCTGGATGAGAGTGGCCGAAAATCGGGAGCAGTGGCGTGCTTAGGGGACACCTTTGTCCAGCAGTGGACGAGTGTGGGTTGCTGATGATGTATGCCGCCCATGGACACCTGCAACACCAGTGGAATCACAAGTGCGCTGCCAACCTTTAAACCTACCCTTTCCCCGGATTGGGCCTCCAGAACCCTCACTCACGCAGCGATACACAGCACAGTGCTGCCTCACGCTGGTCTTCTGTGAGGCCGTGGTATCACTCCGGCTGAGCCGGCCCATTCATGCCGAAGCGTGGCTCTCCCACGGTTACGATGTGTTGTTACTTTAGACTGTATGTGTGTGTCAAAATATAATAATGATTTAGATTTATATCAGCTGTCCTAAAACTTAATTATGAATAGCCTGTGGAATAGCCGCACTCTCTTTGTCTATGAAGACGCGTGACGATGACGCGCGTACTTTGAGATAATATGCAATCGAACCTATGCTATTCAACAGCAGACTGCTGACACCGTTCGTATTATATAGCGTATTTAATAGCCCTCTACAGTTGTACACAAGTCCTTTTCTATTATTTTCAAGATGTTTTGAATATCTCTAGTCATAGCAGAAGAACATATTCGGGGCCGAGAGAGCTACAGTATCTACTATAGGATAATTAAAAAAAAATCAAATTGTCACATTGCTTTTAATAACAAACAGATATTTGGGAAGGCTATGAAGGTGAATATCTAGTTCAGGAATCCTTTTTGATAAAATCTTCGCTGTAGTTACTCCATAAGGGCAGATAGCACCGGCAAAAAGTTCATCGCACTATTTTACATGGCCATCGAAGCAGTCCTGGTCCATGCATTCTATGTCTTACCACTGGATATATTTACACTGGGATAAAGATACATAACACGCTACCTATCTTTTATCTTCCAACGTATAACTTAGAATTTGTAATATCTTTCCCGACTGTACATTCCCAACTAGTACTCATACGAACTCGGTTCGTGTCAAGAACTTTATAGCCCAATATACAATTTTCCAATTCCATTGCTGGCACTTTCACATATCTCGGCACAAGCGAGCGCTAGCAAATCAAAACTATTGTATAGTCTCGTGTTTGTTCGCAGTTATGGTCACATCTTTCTCGACGATTGCGAGGTACGACTCTGACTGGTGTAGAATATACCGATACCTTTAAGTTTAACTATGGAGTCCTTAAAAATAAAAATTCTACTTTTAAATGATGATTTTTTTTTAAATTTAGTGCCACATAGTAAGCATGAAAATTGCAAATAATAAATGGCGAACTCAAAAATAATTTGTAAACATTTACCTTTATTTAAATAATAGTCTATATTATGTATGTATGATATTTTACAGATATTGCATAAAAGTTCATAGGATTCAATGCTTTTTTCATGTGTAAATATATCTATATAATAAAAATATCGTACAATTAAAATACCGATACAATGCATGTTTAAAATTATAAAAATCTAATCATTAGCGTTCGAATACAATTACAAATTCCATTGTTGCAGAAGTGCTTGTCATAATAATTATGATGATGATGTTATAAATAATTGTCTGTATTCTTCTTGGGGTCACCATTATTCCACTTATGTTTACGCCCACACTTAGCCCTTGTAATACTTACATAATATGTAGCCGATAGATATATTAAATCCGCCACGTACGCAACGTGGCTGATCGGTCGCCCGTAGCCGAATATATTGGAGGATATTATTATTAATTTGGAAATTAGCGGAATGTCTCCTTCGATCTTAAAATCATATTAACTGACTAATATTTTCCAGCTCTAGGGCTGGCACAAACCCATTTTAAAAATAAAATCTTTATTCAAAATCATTAGGTATGTTATAAAATAAAACTTAAAATCTACTTAGGTAAATGAAGCGTAAACTATATAATATATGCCTGTACTAATTTTGCTTGTAGGCAAAATATGACCTATTTTAAAGTCATTGTGCGGTGTAAAACAAATTATGTTGCGTAAAAAATAAAATATTATATTAAACAAAATAGATTTGTGTACACTAATAATAAGAAAGATAAAAAATAAATAATAATAATTATTAACACATTTTACTTAACGACTAGAAGTAACTTCTCTGTATCTTCGTAGGACATGCTTAAGAGAGTTTCTTGTAGTGATTTTGCCTCTTTCCAAGTTGATTGGAAGAGGCATATTTTGGCATGTAGTCTGTTATACAAATGTGGTCCCAAAAACAAGAAAAACTTTTTAGAAAATGCGTGTCTCAAGCCGGTATTTTGAGGACAAACAATATCTTTCCGTCTTTTGTTAGTAGCTGTAGTGCTGAAAGGAAGAGCGGCGTGCTTATATTATATTATAGATTGTAATAGGTATTCTGTGCAGTGTCAGAGCCAGGCTGCGCTGTGGTTACTGGCTGCGGTAAGCTGCTGCAGTTGCGTTTGACCTGCACTTAACAGCACCAAGATGTTACGAGATGGCTTTAACAAACATTGTCTAGGCTGCAACATTGCTCTATTGGCTATGTAACTAGTTTTTATTCCTATCATATTTTTTTAAACTAGTCTAGATATGTAAATCAATTAGGTGATTCAGATTTGTTACACTATACCACGTAACTCAAGAACAGGAAGTATCGCTTTAAGGTTTTTTGTTCCAGTACAGTTTTTATTTTCGTTTCTTCCAGTAGCGCCTCTGTTTGTTTTTTTATTATATGTGATGAATTTAAGACATTCAATGACAAAATATATTTATTAGGTAACTTATGTTAAGGCTCCATTAAGGGTATTTTTTTATTTTATGGAGTTAAGTCCTCATTTGAATGAGGTTTTCTGATAAAAAAAATATATTTTACGATTAAATTAAAGATATACTTTAAAGAAAATGAAAATTGAAAACTATGATTCCTTTATGAGTTAATATTTTATTTATATAAAAAGCCCAAATACCAATTTTAATGACTCTAGCTTTAAAAATGACCAAACTTCCATCCGCCATTTGAACCCCCGTTCACCCCTTTTAGGGGGTTGAATGTCGAAAATGCTGAAAGTACCGATATTAATTTTGTATGAACAGTGCAAATACTAATTTTCACGACTCTAGCTTAAAAATTACGAATCTTCCATACGACGTTTTAACCTTATTTCACTCCTTTGAGAGTTGAATAAAAAGAATGCTAAATAATTTGCATAAATTTACATAAAAAGACCAGATTACATTTTTTGGAAGTTTGGCTATTTTTTAAGCTAGAGTCATGAAAATTGATATTCGGGCTTTTTATATAAACTAAAATATTTAGCATTTTTTTCCTTGACTTCTAAAGGAGTGAAATAGGGTTAAAACGTCGTATGGAAGATTCGCCATATTTGATGCTCGACTTTATGAAAATTAGAATTTGGGCATCATACAGAAAATTTTTAGCACTTTTCATTCAGTCCTGAAAGATTGAGGGGGGTTACTACGCCGTATAGAAGTGTCATCGTCAGCCCATTTAAATCCCTACTGCTGGGGCACGGGCCTCCCTCAATCACATGAGGGGTAATTGCCATACTCACCACGCTTGGCAGACGGGTTGGCGAGGGTTTTGATATAAATGCAGAGTTTTCCTTCTCTCGGTGCTGATGATCATGCCAGCAGCTTTACCTTAGTCGCCTTTTATGACACCTCGGTAAGAGTGAGGGTGGCCTATTCTTCTCTGCCGGCACCACACGGCGTATGTTCGAAGTGTCGTTATTTGTAAATCTAAAGTCATGATATATGTTGGCCTTTTTGTATAAATATTTAATTTTTTTTATGTGAAATGGGGTTTAAGCGTCGTATGGAAGTGCGCCATATTTAGTGCTCATCAGTCATGAAAATATATGCAAAATGAATGAAAGGCATTTCAGTATTTTTAGTTTCCGTTTAAAACTTACGTATGATCTCAGAATTGGTTACTTACAAATCAAGTTGCTATCGAAAAATACAGTTTCTAAATGTTTTGTTTTAAAATTAAATTGCCGAAGCAAAGTGAGGGCGGGCCACTAGTCCACTGTATAGAGATAGATAGCATGGGCTTAGTATGGAGATGGATAAATGGATATTCTTTATTTCACAGAAACAAAAAAACTACTGTAAAGAGATAGATAGATAGATTATCTAATAAACATTTGTTTTACTCGTACACCCAATGAAAAGATTTCGTTACTGACTAGTTGTTTACAACAGGAATGGATTCCTACTTTGTGGTTATACTATGGCACGTACAACATACGATGGCAAAATTAATTGACAGTACGCGAAACTAAAAACCAGCCAGTTTACTCGGAGCTTACACTTTCTCAAATCCTTCAACAGCCTTAATCTCAATTCTCCGAGTCAATACAGGAGCTGATTGGCCCGAAGTACAGATTAGGGGTCTTACCAAGTTCCCTTTACGGTATAGATAAGAAATCTATAGGAAAGATAAAGACCACAAATCCGATTGATGGTGGCAAGTTAGGGGAGCTTCGGCCACTTCAAACAGTTAGTTAGAAACTATTAAAGTAACAGGGGAAAGTGTTTCTTACCATAATTAAATTATTTGATAGATTAGAGTACTCCTAGATCTTATTATTAATGCGTGAATTTATAAAATAGTATGCTGATGTTTTTAAAATCAGGATGTTGATAAATTGGCACTGAAATTTGGCGTTTTTTTTTTAAAAGAGATAAATTAATTGCTCTTTAGATTTTTGCGTTGTATTTTAATTATGGTTAATAATTACTCGTACCGGCGTAATACAAATTTCGAAACATACTTTTGCTCGATCCGGAAATCGAAACCAGGGCCTCGACAATACTGCCCGGTAAACCACTAGACCTTTCAATTTGAAGAAATAATATTACACCTAAAGGATATGTTATAACGCCCTGTAGGTCTCGTGGTTTAAGTACCGGGCCGTGATCCTGAATTCGATTCCCGGGTCGAGCGAAAAGTATGTTTCGAATTTTTCGGACATAGCTCGGGTTTGTGATCACCAATCCGCATTTGGCAAGCGTGGTGATTAAGCCTAATCCCATCATAGTAGCGGTAACTTGTTTTCAATGATGGAGGCCTTTGCCCTGCAGTGGGACAGTTTACAGGCAAATTAAAAAAAAAGGATATGATTCTAAGTTTTTAAAGCCTATCTAAGAGGTTTCAGGTATCTAACACGAGCAGTCAGTACACTAATAAACCAGTCAAACTACAAAGGAAACATGATCGCACCTCACCAAGCTATTCGGAAATACAATCATTATAGCACCCAGCCACTTAGATGATTCGCACGCACTTCATCATGCTCCCGACCCGCCCGCGCCTATGGGTTGACCTACACCTGGTATTACTCTATTGTTCAATGCTTTTCTTTTACTCAAAAGTGCCGTTGACCAGGATAGTAGTCTAAGCAAATAGGACTGGCCGTGATGAAATGATAAATAGGCTATTTTTGGAGCCTATAAACTGTCCCACTGCAGGGCAAAGGCCTCCATCATAGAAATCAAGTCATCGCTACTATGATGGGATTAGGCTTAATCACCACGCTTGCCAAATGCGGATTGGTGATCACAAACCCGAGCTATGTTCGAAAAAATCGAAACATAGTTTTCGCTCGACCCGGGAATTGAACTCAGGACCCCGAGATCACGGCCTGGTACTTAAATCACTAGACCAACAGGGCGTTAAAGCTCGTAGGTTTCTTCCCAAATCTAGAGTTCAATGTGAAGACAAGAGAAAGCCCATCTTTAAAAAAAATTGTCAATCCTACTACAAGCATTATCATCGATGTATGGTAAATTGATCAGTCCATGTTGATTAATAGTTTCTAGTTACTACACTGCAATCATAGAACTCATATACTATAAATATAGAATCATAGAACCGACATAGCCCACCGAATTAGCAAACTGAAGTGGCAGTGGGCTGGTCATATTAGCCGCAGAACTGACAGCCGTTGGAGCCGTAAAGTCCTTGAGTGGAGACCGCGACTCGGTAAGCGTAGTGTAGGACGCCCTGCGACAAGATGGGATGATGACATTCGAAGGCTGGCTGGAGTGGCCGAAAATCGGGAGCAGTGGCGTGCATTAGGGGAGACCTATGTCCAGCAGTGGACGAGTGTGGGTTGCTGATGATGATGATGAATCATAGAACTGTCGATCGATGGTGGAAAGAAATTGTCGAAAGACAATTTAACATTTAATTGTAGCGTAATCAACATGCTGTTTATTTGATCAAAGCCATCTGTTAATTGATGAGTTAATTGAACGGTATCTAATGGTCAATGATACTACCTTACCACGATACCAACTTGGATCAAAGTCAATCCGTGTTATTGAGAATCTATTGAATAGGTCTGGAGCCCAATTTTCTTGCACACGACATCGAAGTCGAATGAGAGATTTCATATATTCATCCATATACATCTTTAATTCGACTTCAATGTCGAGTGCACCAGAATAGGCCATCTGATCATCTTAAATAGAGTCCAATGTCGCTGTCAGTTGTAGCTCAACCCTAACCATCCATTACTCCTATATCATTTGACGACAAGAGAACATTAGGAATTAGCATTTGTAATCTGAACGGTGTAATCTACATAACAAATATGTCGACATTTGGTTACCGCGACCCTATTTGATCTCGCCCTATTTTGGTAGTAATTAACTACCTAAGTATGTTCACAAGCTTATATAGGAAAGATGCTTTCGTTTTTTTAATAAGGTACTGATTCAATAGAATTTTTGCACTGACTCCAAAACCTATTTTAAGTCACGATGGATGGCGGTCTAGTACTTTGTGTTCCTGCGGAATTTTTTACCACTGGTCCACATGGTCAATGTAACGTTATGTTGTTGTTGCATCATGCTTGTATTTTGTTTTTCTTCGTCAGCCCATTTAAGTCCCCACTGCTGGGGCACGGGCCTCCCTCAATCACATGAGGGGTAATTGCCATACTCACCACGCTTGGCAGACGGGTTGGCGAGGGTTTTGATATAAATGCAGAGTTTTCCTTCTCTGGGTGCTGATGATCATGCCAGCAGCTTTACCTTAGTCGCCTTTTACGACTCCTCGGTAAGAGTGAGGGTGGCCTATTCTACTCTGCCGGGGACCACACGGCAATTTGTTTTTGTGCAACAAATAATATCTATATATCTAACCCTTTAGGCTAACATAGTATAGCTTTACTATTTGTCAGGATAACTGCTAGCATTTGAAAAGTGTGATATAAAGGACAAAAAAGCTACGTCCAGCGGTAAATGGACTCGGATATTTTAATTATAGGTTGATTCACAAAAAAACATAATGTTTTAATGAGCAAACCAAACAAATGATACGAAACCTCTACCATAATAAGCAAACAATATGACAAGAACCATAACTGCTGAGCTAAGATATGTAAATTTGGCCAAATTGTATGTGGTTCTAACACGACATACTCGTATGTACATATTATACCTATGGAGTGCCAGCGTAGCTTCCTGTGTTTCCTATCCATTTAAATAAATAAATAAATATACCACAACATCACAAACATTGATCTAACTCCGAGATAGGTAGCTCAAGCACCTGTGTTACGGATATCAGAATCAACAGTGGGATTACAAATATATACATATAATACTTTTCTTTTGTAAATACATACTCATAATACATAGGAAACACCCAGACCAATACAAACAAACATGTTCATGCACACAAATTTTTGTACTGTGCGGGGATCGAACCCGCAACCCTTGGACCAAACGCAGCGTTCACTACCACTGTTCCAAACGGGTCATCTAATTAAATTAAATTTAAATTAATTTAATTTAAATTATTTTAAAGATTATATCATATAAGATTGTTAATTGTATATGTCGCAGTCATCTGGCTAAATTGATAAAGTGATTTTAGTTTAAACAACTATCGACTTAGGCATCTATTTGGATGATAGTGGCGACAGTGTAAATATTGTATTATGTGATCGGTAATGGTTTTTTCATATGACAAGAAAAAACCTTACTTTATTAAAAGAACAATAACAGCTACGTTTTAAAATAAAGTTTAAAAACTAAAAGCCGACTACCAAAAAACACGTTCTAAAAATTACCAAACAAGAAAATTGTTTCTGCTGAAATTATTATGCCGTATTGCCGTGGTCGTATGCCACATTGATTTTATTATTATAATGAATCTGTTTTGCTTCAGAAGGTGGCATACGACTACTACTATATACGGCATAATAATTTCAGCAGAGACCATTTTCTTGTTTCGTACTTTTTAGAGCGTGTTCTTTTGGTAGTCGGGTTTTAGTTATTAAACTATATTTTTATTTAACAAATTTTTAGTTATATAAATTAAATTACGTATTTGAAATGTGCTTATAAATCTCTTTTATTTGATACCCCTCATGGTACAGTCATGCAATTTTTTTTAGTTTCTTTACTCTAAGTCCCCTAGAGGGCTCTGTAGTCAATTTAACGTGACGTCAAGTCACCTTTGACCAGAAGACAATCAAGACGCTTCTAACGACACGTCATTTGTTTAAATATTATTACTAATTTAGAAGTTATGAGGGACCAGATGAACAACCATACATACATACATACCTACAGGTCAAAATCATAACCCTCCTTTTTGCTTCGCCGTAGTCGGGTAAAAATTACTCTAACTAAAACGTCACAAACATTTGAAAATGCTTGAAGACGCCGCAAGTTTTCGTTTTTACCTCGGCAGCTAATTAGTCGTAGTAACACGCCGCTAATACCGGGCTGCAATTAAGAACGCTCCGTTTTCTTCGCCTATGCAACGCCGGGCTTGTGAAGTTAAAGTCTTACTCCGAGGGTAATTTTAATCGTCTCCCTGCAGTAAAGTGGTAACTAGTTTTGGTACGATTGCGAAATTAAAATTACGCTACCAACTAATAATGAGGCAAGCAATGATATTGTAATTAGGGCTTATACAGTGAATACGTTGAAAAATTAAATACATAAAATTACATATTTGAAATGTGCTAAAAAAGCTCTTTCATTTGATACCCCACATCGGTACCGTCTAGCAAATTTTTTTTTAGTTCCTTACTCTAAGTCCCCTAGAGGGCGCTGTAGACAATTTAACGTGACGTTATGTCACCTATAACCAGAAATAATTAAGACGCTTCTAACGACACCTCATTTGTTCAAATATGATAACTAGTTTAGGAGTTATGAGGGAAACAGATGAAAAACCATACATACATACAGGTCAAAATCATAACCCTCCTTTTTGCTTCGCCGTAGTCGGGTAAAAAATTTAGGATTATTAAAAATATCTTCTAACAATCTTCAAAAAAACAATGAAGAACACATTACTGACCTTTACGAGAAAATACTTTGTTTAAATTTTTTTTTATTTACTATTGTAACTTAAATCTATTGTGTGGTGTGTTCATCAGCAAAAGTTAAAAACTAGCGCAGTGAGAGCGCTCTCTCCCAAACAATTAATATAACAAAAGTAAACAATGGAGAATTATGCTATGAAATTATAATAAAAATATAGACAAGTGTGATTGTAAGTGTGTGTGTGTGTGTGTATGTGTGAGAGCGTGCGTGCGTGCGTGCGAGTGAGTGTGCTGTGTTATTGAATATATTTTAAAAAATCTTCTGACTCCTGGTAAGAGAGGGACACAATCAAAGTAAATAATTTACGCCTACATTGGCTATAAGTCATATGGTAAATCTGACTGTATTTATTATTCTAATTATACAACTTGCAACTAATATGAAGATAATGGCGACTGGCAGCTGCAGTTTTACGAGTTGTAGACGGACACACTATGTCCACTCTGCGTCTTTTATTCGCAAACTGGCTGTCATAAGTCAGCTCACTGTGCTTCCGGAGAATGGTTTTCTGGATGGTTAACAGTCTTCGGATGGATAGTACATTGCAGTCTGAAAAAAGTCTGTCAGTGGAGTAACGAAAAGGTTCAAAGAGTGGTTTTGAAGACCTTCAGAACCGCTCTTTGAGCCACTTCTACCTTCAATATGTGTGTTTGCGCCGCTGCACCCCACACTGTGATGTAGTACGAGATGACTGCCTGCGCAAGCGAAAAGTAAATGGTTTTCAGTAGAATGACGTCAGCAACGTTACGCAATTTCTTAAAGATATGTATCAATTTACGAATTTTGGATGTCAGAGAGGCTGTTTGTTCTTTCCAAGATAACGAATATTCAAGCCATACGACCGCCGTGTGGTCGCCGGCAGAGTAGAATAGACCACCCTCACTCTTACCGAGGTGTCGTAAAAGGCGACTAAGGTAAAGCTGCTGGTATGATCATCAGCACCCAGAGAAGGAAAACTTTGCATTTATATCAAAACCCTCGCCAACCCGTCTGCCAAGCGTGGTGAGTATGGCAATTACCCCTCATGTGATTGAGGGAGGCCCATGCCCCAGCAGTTGGGACTTAAATGGGCTGACGATGATGACGATGACGATGAAGCCATACGAAGAATCAAGCCATACGCCTAGGTACTTATAGGTAGGTACGAGTTCGAGAATTGGACAATCACAGGAAATAGCAGCAGGAGTCATACAGGCGTGGTGTCGGAAAAAGACAGACACTTGCTCTTAGAGACATTTACGGTCAACAGAGCCTGCCTACGGCCCGAGAGATAACTTCCGAACATGTCCAGCAATGTACCTCGTATGCCAACAGCCTCTAGCTTCGTAAGGTGGAAGAAAATGGAGACAGTGTCAAATGCTTTCGATAAGTCCAGGAATATTCCCATAGCCTTTCGTCCTGCATTTAGATTTCGTTTAATCTCCGTGGTAAGACTGATAACGGCATCTTTCGTAGATTTGTTTCCTAAAGCCATATTGGTTAACAAATAAAATATTTTTTTAATTTAGGAAATCAACAAGCCGTTTGATGAGCAGTTTTTCGAAAATTTTGGACAAGGCAGAAAGAACTGAGATTGGTCTATAGTTGTTGACACTGTCTTCATCCCCAGCCTTGAGGATGGGGTGTACTAAAGCCTTTTTACATAAATGCTGTTCGGAAAACACCATTCGCTATGCATCGTTTGAACAGACAGGTTAGTATTAGAGTATGACCCATTTGGAAGTTTAACTACTGTGGTCGGTATTCCGTCCCAACCTATCGCACAGTCATCCTTCAGGTTGCTTGCATGGATTTAGAAAAGTTTGTAGGAGAAGATCTAATGGAATTATTATGAGATAAATTGGAGGTACTATCATTTATGATATTAAATGCTAAATCCTTACCCACGTTCACTACAGGCTAACTACATACACGTTCCTTCCCAGGCGGCGGTGGCCCGCTTACAGCGCGGGCCCTACACTACCTCCCTCAGACGAGCTGAGGGGAGGGATATTCGGAGCCCCCTCTGGGTCCGCATTTCTACTTCAACTCCTCCACGGACGGTCTCCGCAAGGTCTTACCCGTAATAGCATCATGAAGGGACAAATCAAGTAAAGCTGCAGATAATAGCATTGGTTATTGTAAAGCATCTTATAAAACAAGTCACAACAAGCGAGGAATCTCAGGACGTGAGTTGAAATCGTAAAACGCAATATTATGACCGATTAGCTGGTCTAAGAAATAAGCAATACTACTCCCATTATGTTTGAAATGGCGGGTTCTTTTACCATTTTTTGTGGTGCTTTTAAAAGGTTACTTATCAGAAACTAAGCACAGTGCTGTTTCACACCGGTTTTATGTGAAACCGTGGTATTAAGTGGTACACTATTTGTTTTACATAATATTAATAATTTGTTTTACATAAATTTGACGACCCGTTTGAAACAGTGGTAGTGAACTCTGCCTTTGGTCCAAGGGTTGCGGGTTCGATCCCCGCACAGTGCAAACATTTGTGTGCATGAACATGTCTGTTTGTATTGGTCTGGGTGCTCCCTTTGTATTCTAAGTATGTATTTACAAAAGAAAAGTATTATACGTATATATTTGTAATCCCACTGTTGATTCTGATATCCGTAACACAGGTGCTTAAGCTACCTATCTCGGACTCAGATCAATGTATGTAATGTTGTGAAATATTTATATATTAAAAAAAAGTGAAAATACATAGGAGTACGTTTCAGCTTATAGGTCTTTACCTATGAAATTGTCGTTTTCTTTCTAGACACAATAAGATGTAACAGTCACCATACAATAATTTTATTTTGATTTATGACTATATAAATAGAGATTAGATATTATTGTATTTGTGATGCAAAAAATAAACTTGAAAATAACCCTTTTTTACTTATTTATACAATAATAACTTTTTAAATAAAAATATTTTTTCTGATAAACTACCGTTAAGGAACGTGTACCTTAACAATGTCCATTAAAGCACCGTTAGTTATGGAGTACCTAGTAGCGTAAGTTACTTTACAAATTAAAACAAAGTTAGTATAGAAAATACAACTTCTAAGAAAATTGCCATACAAAACGGCAATATCCTAGCTAAGACCTAATATTTACAAAACAATGTAGAGCTCGGACTTCATTTCAACTTCTAAAAGTATTTCCTTTCTCAAAGATAATTCGAGACTGCAAATTGCAATGAAAAGTCGGATTCTAAGTAATAATAACAACACGTAGATGGGTTTAGCTTCAGTAAACGGCCTGGCATCTACTTGAGCAACAAAGGATTATTACGGAGCTTAGATCCAACGGGTTAAGTATAATTACCAGGCAGAAGAGCGTAATGAGTTCTCTTCTGTCTCGTGATATCGGCTCGCTTGTGAAACGAGCTAGACTTAACGAACCTTAGATGAGTTCACACAGCAACAAAAAGATATGCTGACAGTGTTTTATAATAACAGGAAAGAATGATGGGTAAAGCTCCACGATTGAGACGTATGTTAAATTAAAGACCAATATAGGTACGTACTTCAAAGGAATAGAGAGGCAAAAAAATTGGTTCGAGTGTTTATGGGAAAATAACAATTTTTAATTTTTTCTGGCTCGACCGGAGTGATACCACACACAACCAGCCTTACACAAAACTAGCGTAAAGCAGCACTGTGCTAGCACTAAGCTAGGGGAAAGGGGGGGATTTAAAGGTGGCAGCTCACTTGCGACTCCACTAGTGTCATGAGTGTCCATGGGCGGTGACAATCGCTTACCATCAGGTGATCCGTCTGCCACCTATCACACAATAACAAAAAACAAATCTTGTAAAGTAAACTAAGTAAACTGTGTGTGGTCCCCGGCAGAGTAGAATAGGCCACCCTCACTCTTACCGAGGTGTCGTAAAAGGCGACTAAGGTAAAGCTGCTGGCATGATCATCAGCGCCCAGAGAGGGAAAACTCTGCATTTATATCAAAACCCTCGCCAACCCGTCTGCCAAGCGTGGTGAGTATGGCAATTACACCTCATGTGATTGAGGGAGGTCCGTGCCCCAGCAGTGGGGACTTAAATGGGCTGACGATGAAACTAAGTAAACTAGGTTAAAGTCAGGTTCTGTGTTCAAAGTTCGTTTATTCTTACAAATATGTTTTGGTTATGGTAAATATCAATTGTATGTTTATTAGTGACGACTAGTAAATGTATGATTTTAATAAAATGACTCAGAATCCGTAATCGTATAAAACACTTCTGGGACATGACGTCATCAAGCTTTCACCACCGGATTTGGACCAAAGAGGACAGTAAAAGTATTTAAATAAATATTTTGTAAACTTGCTTTCGGCCCCGGAGTTTCTCACGTAGTCCTCCGTAGGCCTCGTCTTAGCGTGTAATTCCCTGTAGCATTCAAAGCTGTCGCCTCTAAGTCCAGGGTATGCTTGGATTCAAATTCAAAGCAGTATTTGTAAAACTAGGTATACTATCGCTACCATCCTTCTATATATTTGAAGTGTGCGTATTTGTGTTCCAACATAAGAACTTATTTCATAAAGCTTGTAAAATCTATCCCCGGAATTGCAGAAATCCTAATAGGCTTGTGTTTCTTGATACTCCGAGGACTATGCAGTATGACAGAAGCTGTTTTACTATGTGCGTTAGAATTTTTAATAATATTCCTAACGAGTTCAAAGAATTGAATAGTAGACAGTTTAAAACTTCACTAAATGAATCTTGTCAAAGAATTTTTACGATCTTAAACAGTTTCTGGGCCAAAAATTCTAGGTCTATTGTAACATTAAAGGCCAATAAGTTTTCAATGACATCTCATTAATGTGTCAATCTGATTGTTTGGTGTTTTTTTTAATTTTTAATTTATATGAAGGGATTATTCCTTTATCAGGGGGAGCTTCACTTTGGATAGGTGGAACTTCCATTGCAGGCGCGGGTTTGCGGGCAAGGAGACGTCGAATGATAGTCACAATAATCAGTATTCACCTTTAATCACAGTTACTTGAAGAATTACAATCGCATATCCTTAATTCAACGCTCCACCGTGCACAGAAACGTAAATTAATTCAGCCGCCTTTTCTATGATTATTTTTTTTAATGACCAGAATGACAGCTTACCAAAACGCTCATGTCGGTGTTGCGTTTAGGAATCGCTAATACCTTACGTTCATCTAAAAATTGGAATAATCAATAAATCGAATATACATAAATTGAAAAGTGATGCACGTTTCTGAACGGTAAATCCATCGGTGGCAGGCGCCGTCATATATTTGTCTAAAATATTTCCATGCCATATTGTATTGGCTAAACATGAATGTGCTTTTATTACTGTGTAATTAATTGTGACCTTTTATACCATGTTTTTATTAAATA
Source organism: Marasmia exigua (assembly GCA_019059595.1). Taxonomy (NCBI): domain Eukaryota; kingdom Metazoa; phylum Arthropoda; class Insecta; order Lepidoptera; family Crambidae; genus Marasmia; species Marasmia exigua. Next base: position 26,563,366 of record CM032465.1, on the reverse strand, counting down.
AATTAATTAAATAAATAAAAAAAGCCGCCTTCAAAAACCACGAACTAAAAACTAATATTTTATACACTTTATACACCTCAAATAACATTTTATAACAGTACACTTGAGAAAAGGTTTTACCGAAGTCGGCGCCTAATCCCTGTTGAATAATTGAATGTTGTATTAAATTACAAGATAGTATTGGGCGCCGACTATAGTAACACCTTTTCTCGAGTGTACTGTTATAAAATGTTATTTGAGGTTTATAAAGTGTTAAAAATATTATTTTACACTTTTTATTATTTAACCTTTGGGTTAGAAATCGTCTTGGAAGAAATCGCTTCAAGAAGCTACTTGTATCGTGTTTTTGTGCAATAAAGAATCTATCTATTTAAAATATTCATTACTCTGAGATTACCAAATATTAAAACTACTTCTTTGTACTTACAAAAGGTATGTACGAGTATTTAACTTAGGAACAATATAATAGGACTACCTACACTATTACGCACCTACAACAAAGTACTACGTACAGCAAATAAAACGTGGATGGTCTGTCACGAAACTCCGCTTATGTCTTCAACAACATACTAATACATAAATATTTTCCGAGAAATAGCAATTTCGGAGCTCCACAACATGCTTCACAGTAAAATTACCTTTTAGAATAATCGCCTTGTACTACAATACATTTCATGTATGTTTTTTTTTTGTATTTCATTGAGCTTTAAATATAATAAATCATATTAAAATAGATAATGCACTTAAAAAACCTCGATACGTCTTCACAAAATTGCAAAGAAATTGCTAAATAAAAAGTTAGAAATTACTTGAACCTAACGATACTCGTAGTTACCGCATATAATATTTTTGGATGACAAATTGCACAAACAATGTCATAAAAATGCTGCATTGATTCTATATACTTATCTGAGATTTCAAAATCCCTCTATAACCATTCATCTCAACAGTTAGTTATGGTGTTGAATTATTAGTTAGCTACACCAAAATTGCTCCTCTGGCTATCTAGCGCGATTTTGACAGACAAGCTCGGTCTGTAGTAGTAATCAGAGTTATTACAGACATTGACAGGCAAGCCTTGTAACTCATGGGCCACATCAAAGTGTGATTAATGAAATATGATGATGTAGACCGGAAAATTTACCTGTTTTGGTTCCAAACTCGTGATGCGAAACTTCAGAGATGGATTAATTTAGCAACCACAAACGCCCTCTTGAAAAGTAGACTTAACATTGTTTCCGAATCTCTAACTGTTTCAGCGAATTCTCTTAAGGGGACATTAAATGGTTTATTTTTTCCTACTAGTGACTTTTATGACCCATGAATGAGCGAGACGTTCATTATAGTTGCTGTTTGGTTCGCTTTGCCACAGTCATCATCACTTACTATTTACCTGCGAATGCGACTCATTAGCCAGAGGCAGAATGTGTCTTCTAGGTAACGCTTATCCTAAACCAGGAGACTACAGGCACTTCAATCCGAAAGACATCGTGACGCTGATGAAACGAATCTTTCGTGAGTAGGAGCGCAAAAGATAGGGGAGGTACAAAAGATCCCTTAGGGTCGACGTGCCCCATGAAAATGACCCCCTAACAGATAAGATAAGATAAGATACTATTTACCTGATATACTTGCTCACTTATTAGTGTGTGCCCGCTGTTATTAGTGGTATGTGTACTGTCACTTCGTCAAAGTACACGCCCGGGGCCCATCTAAATACGGGGCCCGTATAATTTCCTACTCCTGCTATGTAGCAGGTAGCTATATAGCTAGCCCGTCACTGCAACCTTACATTATAAATAGCAGCGGTTATCCAGTCGACTAAACCCATTTATTAGAAGTTTATTGCACTCAAACTGTTAAGATTTTGACATTTGATAGCAATGACTTCAAAGGCAATGGCAATAAGTGTCTATGAAGATAATACCGATAAAAGCAAGTCTGATTAATAGAACTGACTGAAACAGATTACCTCGTATTTTCGAATAGTCTACTAGCCCGATGGCGCATTCGGTAGCAACCCTGCCTCCTACGCCAACGGTCGTGGGTTTCATTCTCACATACGACAATTAAAAACTAAATGACACTGATTATTATTACTTTTGACATATTCATTTTATTGTATAATGATTACATAGTTACTTATTCAAGTCTACCTAATATTTAATGTATTTTTTATTATTTGTTGATATTTTATTTCTATGACCCAATCAATTTTGACATGCTGTTTAATCGGTTTCAATTTTTTATTATTATTATTTTTACTGCCAATGAATCTGTTATATTTTTTTTATTTTGACCATGTTTAATTTTTAGTTTATTTTTCAAATAGTGCATGAGCCTCTTAGAGTAAGGTATAAGAACTGGCTTTCGGGCTGTCGCATGTAATTTTGTCGTCTGATTAAGTACTTTTTTTTCTTTAATTATCTTATAAGCGCTTTGGATATTTATAATCTGTTAGCTTGTAAGAGACCATGTTAAATAAATAAATAAATCAAACTAATCGTGTGATGAAAGCGTAACATATAATATGACGGGAATTAACACGAAATTTATTGTGGTACTATATTTTGTACTCACTCATTATTTTATTTGACTTTTGGCTACATTACAGCAGCCGTGGTCACAAGCGAACAGTCTTAATTAATTTCAGCTATAGTCCAACGCGAAAATCTAAAAATAATACGATTAATAAGCTCGGGATGTCATGTAAGTATAAATTTTAATTGTATTTCATAGAGAAATACCATAGAAATTTCATAGAGAGAGAGAGAATTTCATAGGTATGTCTGATATTCAAAACACAAGTGATACGATCACGCAGGTAGACCCTGAGCATAGCCCTCTCCATTGCTCTCTGGGTGACTTTGAGCCTCCTTAATCGGCACATTGTAAGCGGCCACGTTTCGGTTCCGTATGTCATCACTGACAACACACACGCATTGAAGACTTTCGTCGAGACTTTCCGGTATATAATACTACTCTTTGGTCGAGACACTGCGGTAGATGGGCCAAAAATATGCTGCGTAGCTTCCCAAACGCATAACAACACTTATACTATTTATTAAATAACCATGCACAAATGTTGGGTCCAACGCATACGCGAAAAATTGATTCACGCCAAAAGCGGCCACTTTTGGCGTGAATCAATTTATCGTGTACAAAAACGGACCCGACATTTATGCATGGTTATTTAATAAATAGTAAAAGTGTTTGCCTAGAGTTTGTAGTCCCGAAATTGTTTGAAATATATCCGGTTTAGTAGCTAAAAATTAAAATCGATTGGCGTCGCTAGTGTGCCCTACCCGTCACCTTTAATGCTCGCATTCATGGTCATGTTTGGCACTAGGCAAGGCAGCTCACTAATTACCGTAATACCTTTTAATGTAGTAAAAAGAGATAACTCTGAACATCCTTGTTTATTGCTATAATGGTTATGTAAAAAAAACTCGACGAGGACTTTTTAAAAAGTTTTAATTACTTACGCTAAAGTTCACATTACAGGACAATATTTAGGCTTGCACAACGATGAACAAGTAAATTTCGAACAACATAAAGAAGGGACAACTTCAAACGACTTACGTCATGTTCTATGGGTTAATCCCACCGAAATACGCAATGCCATTCACCATAGATTAATCATGTGATAATCGGGGAATGTTTGTCCCGCGTTCATTAGAACGGTGACGTATCTGAACTGTTATAAAAATACATATATTCAGTCAAACATAGAACATCCACTTTTTATGGTAAGGAATAAGATATCTTGAAGAATCTTATGCAAAATAGCAACAATTTTAAAATGATACGTAAACTTAGTTACCTACTTCTTTTTTGAAAACTCCTGATTTAGATTTTGTCATGGGATAAAGTGAGATCCACCCATTACATAAAAAAATAATCGGCTGAATCAATTTGGATATCCATGCATGTAAAAAGGGGTCTGATATGTATGGCTCATTCGTAAGTTTCATAACTGCTGTGACTCGGGTATGCCTTGGGAAACCACTGCTCAGCCATATACTTATGGTGACGTTTTCTTCGTCGTCTACTCTTCTTCTCTTCTCTAGCAGTATCCACGTGAGGGTTGTGATGCTCTGGTTCGACGTTTACAATCGTTTCTTTCGACGGACAGCGGTGCCTATCTCTGTCTTCCAAGTAGTAGCTCCTGTTCGATATATATTTTATGAACCTCATCAGGTAAAGAAGTAGCAGCAATATGGTCCCATAACAAATAATCTTGTGCGCGGTTGCCTCATCTTGTTGCTTGTGCACTAGAGCCATGTGTCCTTTTGTTATATTTGCGATAGTTAAAATGTGAAAGTATTTACTTTGCACTAAAATTTTGAACCAAAAATGTTTTTTCTACATTTTAATTTTCCGCAGTGTCAATGTCATGTGTGCTGTCGTTGGTTAGATATTTTCTTAAAATAATATTTAGATGAATTTAAAGTTCTGTCATCAAAAAGTTTGGTTTTATTACAATCAACGTACCTACGAAGCTTTGAGTACTCAAAACTACGAAGGGGTCATGCTCATGGTATGTTAGGTAGATAAAAATCACCAACCATTAGTTTATTTACCATCATAAAAAAAACAATTGCGATTATCATCATCATCATCAGCCTATCGCAGTCCACTGCTGGACGTAGGCCTCTCCAATTGTTCGCCACTGTGATCTATCCATGGCTTCTCGCATCCAGCTCTTGCCAGCCATCCTGCGCAGATCGTCCCCCCACCTAGCCAGAGGGCGCCCTACATTACGTTTGCCAAGACTAGACAAGATTAGATTGCGATTATAAATGAACCGAATTAAAATGAAATATTGTTTTTTTTTAAGAATAATTTATTATTTGTATTTGCAATATAATATAGCGTATACAAATCTGTAACATTCAATAGACTTTCACCTTTATGTCAAACACATACCCCCTTATTACAAATCGTGAACTAAATATAGTCCCGGAATAAAACTCGTGCTAGCCCGTTTTAACATTGCGTGTTGGAACAGGATGATATGCTCTTTAGTACGGTAATAACTTTAGATCGAGACTTGTAATAAGGTGGATAGAGTTAAATATCAATCAAGGAAGTTAGCTCGACATGTTGCTGTTTGCACAAGAAAGACCCATAATTTTTTTTCATCGAGTAAGATTGTGCTCAAGCGTAAGCCTATAATCAGAAAAAAATAATGAATAGAGCTTTTGTTATTTATTTATTGAGGACAACCAACAAATCTTACACCGAATAACCGTAAAAAAAAAACTTACATTAAAATATATGCTAAGTGTAGATTCACTTACAGGCTGCCACGACTTGCGAATGTGATTATCTCAATTGAATATATATATGTATACAAGCATGCATACATACCTGTACACATGCATGCATATACACAAATTTAGAAAAACTGTTCGTATAGATATCCACATCTGTTGAGCTCTTATACAAAATAAGAAATTATAGTAAAGGAGTTAAGAAGTTATAGTAAAGGATTTTCCCGTCGCACAAGGCATAGTTTCGTATACAAAAGTAGGTACCTATAGTAATATTACAAACTTACCTATCATGCCTCCAAAGTAAGTTTACGCCATAAAATCCTCAGATCTTTACGATCCCTTTAAGGGAACATGATAAACGCCTCAAATTTTCCTTTTTACCTGTGCCAGGGGAGGCCACGAGGCCGTAAAGATCGAGGAACTGACGTCTATCTTGGACTATAAAGTCATTTCATCAAGTTTTACTAGTTGAAGTTTACCCCTCGCTTATGGGTTAAAGAAATTTTATTTTAAATAATTTTGAGCCATCTTCAGAAACGTCCTTTTTTTAGGGTTTATTTATTTATTTATTTATTTATTAGATAAGGCTTACCAACTAAATACATACAGGCAATATATATTAAAATAATTATCAAATACTAAAACTTTTCTTATTATGTACTTAAATTAAAGGTGAGCACAACATTGCTATATTAAAAAACTATTTAAAAAAAAAAAAAAGGGAAAATTAAAACTAATACGACTTATTCTACAGATTTCTTTAAATATTCCAAGATACATTTCTTAAAATTGGTAATTTGGTCGCTATAGATATCAATATCGCTATTTTGGAACACAGTATTAAAAGTTTTGAGCAAACAATTTATGGGTGAGGAACTACCATACTTATTTTTCCTTAAAACAATTGAAAATGGCCTATAATTATGTAAACGAGCTGTTATTCTAGGAACCGATGTGTTAATTTGTGATAAGAGAGACGGATCGTCCACTTCATGATTCAACAATTTATAAAGGAACATCATGGAAAGCTGCTCGTTCCTTTGCCGTAGAGACAACAAGTTAAAATGGTTTAACCGTGCAGAGTAACCCTTAATGCTGCGGTAGGTGCCATCAATAAACGAGATTTTGTTCACAAACATTTTTTGGATTTTTTCCATACGCTGAATGCTGTTCTGGTAGTATGGATACCAAACTAGGTTACAATAGTCCACAGGGCTTCGAACTAATGCGAAATATAAATTTTTCATAGCATTAACAGATCTAAATTCCTTTGTGTTTCTAAAAATAAAAGCTAACATTCTTAAACATTTGTTGACCGTGCTGTTAATATGGTTTGTAAATTTCATTTCTGAGTCAAGAGCTACACCCAAATCTCTAACTTGATCCACTTTTTTCAAAACCGTTCCATGAATTTCGTAAAAGCTAGGAAATTTGATTCGCTTTCGAGAAAATTGAATATGACAACATTTGTCTGTGTTGAGAGTCATACCATTTAGCGTACACCAATTAGTAATCCTATCAATGTCCTCTTGAAGTTCTACCTGATCGTCACTATTCAAAACTACTTTAGACAGCTTTAGATCGTCTGCATATAACTGAAATTCAGAGTTGCGTATACAATGTTTTATATCGTCAATGAACATAACAAACAAGATTGGTCCTAGATGGGAACCCTGCGGCACTCCTGATGAAGGATGAATTTCTCTAGATATAAAGCCATTTACTACAACTCGCTGAGTGCGATTACTTAAATATGATGAAAACCAGTTTAAAAGCGACCCATGAATTACAAAAACGCTTTCAAGTTTATGTACAAGCAATGCGTGATCAACCTTATCGAACGCCTTACTAAAGTCCGTATAAATCGCATCTACTTCTTTTTCTGAGCTCATACTAGCAACTATCCCGTCCACGAATGTTAAAAGATTCGTCAATGTTGACCGCCTCTTCATGAACCCATGTTGTTGAACCGCTACAGATTGTTTTATGTGCCAAGATAAATAAGGGCATATTAGTGATTCAAAAACTTTGGCAAAGGCAGGAAGAATACTGATAGGTCTATAGTTATTCACATTCCCTTTATCACCAGCTTTGTGGATTGGAATAATTACAGCGTCCCTCCATACCTTGGGGAAGCAACCTTCATAATCATAATCATAATAATCATAATCATTTATTCATTCATAAACATGGGTAAGTGTTACAAGATATTAAATAAAATATTGTTAGGTACAGCCATGATTCACCGTAAAGGTATATGAATATAAATATTAATATTTGATACATACATTACATTTCAATTATAATTCAATTTTATTATCATTACATGCATGTCAATCATATTAGATTACAATTTATTATAATAAGACATAATTTTGACACTTAACACACAAATCTAAAGTTATTTTTATAGCTTATCATCAAAGAAAGATCTGACATCATAGTAAGCTTTTTCAGCAAGAAAGCTGTATAGGGTAGTTTTAAACTTTTTATTATCATTGATTGATCTGATATACAATGGGATTTTGTTATAGATCTTTGGAGCCATGCAATTTACGCTCATTCTTTGGAGAAAGGGTTTGCATCTGTGAGTGAACTTCAATGTACCTTCACGACGACTTCCGACACTATTCATTTCAAAATAAATTGGGTTGTTTCGGACAAAGTTTGCTATTTCACTTATATACAAACATGCTTGTGTTAGAAGTTTATATTTTCGAAAGTAAGGTTTACACGAATCCTCTTGTTTTAGACCCAATATAGACCTTACACACCTTTTTTGGGCTTTGAAGACACTTTGTTTATCAGTAGTGTTACCCCAAAACATTATACCATATCTTAAGGTCGATGCGACATAGCCGTGATAGGCTGTTAGGAGCGTTTTAATACTAGCAACCTTTTTAAGTTTATAGAGGGCATAAGAGAACTGATTCAATTTTTTTTTTAAATTCTCAATATGAGGTTTCCATGTTAATTTATTGTCTATAGTTAAACCTAGGAATTTGGTAGTGTCTACCTCTTTGATTACATTCCCAGCGTAGGTGATATTAAAATTTAAAGGATTGTTATTTCTTTGTTTAAAGTTAATTAAGTGTGTTTTTGTCAAATTAATTGTGAGGTTATTTAATGTCAACCATTGGATTAAAGATGTCAATGTATTTTTTATGTCAAATTGAATATTTTTCTGATCATTATAAGCAAATAAAACGGTACTGTCGTCCGCAAATATAGTCATATGATGATTGGTTACACAAGGAAGATCATTAATGTAGATTATAAAAAGAAGTGGACCTAGCACACTTCCTTGTGGTACTCCATACTGTACCAGCCTCTCTTTTGATCTATAGATTTTGTTTTCGCCAGTTTTACAATCAATTTTGGATAAATGTGTAATTTGTTTTCTATTGCTTAAGTAGCACTCAATTAGTTTTAGTGCGTTGCCTCTTATTCCATATCTTTCCAGTTTATTAAGCAATATTTTATGGTTAATATTATCGAAAGCTTTAGTCATGTCCATGAATAGCGCCAGTGTAGGTTTTCGATGTTCAACATTTTTAATAACGCGTTCTAGAAACTCATATACAGCCATATTGATTGATTTATTCTTTCTAAAGCCATATTCGTGATTTGAAAATATGTTGTTAGTTTCGAAGTAATCATTAAATTTGTTATATATAATGTATTCTATTATCTTGGAAAAAATCGAGGTTAATGAAATAGGCCGGTAGTTTTTAATGTACTTTCTATCATCCTTTTTAAATATTGGAGTAGTTATTGCTAATTTCAATGTATCTGGAAACGTTCCCTGTTCCAAACACAAATTTATAATGTAGCATAAGACTTCGGCTATTATTCTCCCTACTGCTTTGATAATTTTAGTGGAAACATCATCAAAACCGACACTATTCGTATTTTTCAGTGAGCGTATACATTTAAGAACATCGAATGGGATAATTGGTGCCAAAAATATGGAATTAGCTTGGTTATGTAGAATATAATTAGGTTTGGAATCCCTTTCAGAAACAGTTTTTGATGCATTTGTAAAAAAGTCATTAAACGCATTCGCTATTTCTGATGGTTCAGTTACCTCTGCGTTATTATTGTTTATTACACTAGTTATTTGTTCTCTAGGTAAGCTACTACTATATTTATTTATTATTTTCCATGTTGCTTGGGACTTATTTTTTGAGTGAGTCACATAATAGTCATTCTGGGCTTTTTGGGTAAGATTAATTATTCTCTTGTACCGTTTATTATAGCCCACATAAGCTGATTTATTTATTGATGATGGACATAGACGATATTGCCATAGAAGGTGGCAGCGTTTTTTACTACAAGATTTAATGCCTTTTGAAATCCATTTTGGTTTGCTCAGAACAGGAATTTTTACTCTCATCTTTGGGAAACACAATTTGTAAAAGAGTGTAAAAAGGTCGTGAAATGAGTTGAATGCCTCATTAGGAGAGCTTGTCTTATATGCTTCATTAAAACTTAAACTCTCAATGCAGTCTTCAAATTTCTTGATGTTGGCTGGCGAATAATCCCGATGGTAAGTGTACCAGTGTTTTAGACGACAGGATTTTTTATAGGTATCTTAAGAGTTTGAGCAGAGTGATCGGAAAATGCCAACTCTATGACTTCTCCTTTTGCACCTCGAATATTATGTATTATGTTATCTAAACACGTTTTACTGCGCAGTCTGGTGGGTTCATGAAAATGGCACTTTGTGTTGTAATTAGATAGGAGTTGATTAAATTCTCTGGATATCTTATTATTTTTGAGCACATCAATATTAAAGTCGCCACATATAATCAGTTTATAGTTGTTCTTATCACTAAGGGAGCCTAATATATTATTGAGTCTACTAAAAAATAGTGTCATTATTTCAGATTTCGACCGAGGAGGTCTGTATATACAGACTATGTATACTTTATGCTGTGGCAATTTAATTGCCGAACATTCAATCACACCCGGTATCGATTGGTTGATTTTAGTATTTAGATTCTCATATTCATGATATTTTTTAATTAGGATACAGGATCCACCATGGCGTTGTTGTCTACAATAGGAGGACGCCAGCTTGTAATTGCATACGTTGAGGCGATGCAAGTCATTAACGATCATATTGTGTTCAGTTATGGCTATTACATCTACTGGAGAATGAGAATCATTGAAATTTTCTAAGCTCACCATTAGTGAGTCTGATTTATTAATTAGGCCATTCATGTTTTGATGGACAATATACAGTGAAATAAACACGAAATAAATGATCAGATGAGTTATGGTTTGATTCAATGTTGCTATCAATGACCAAATTGCAGTCATCCTGTAATCTAATCAAAGGAAATGATTCAAAATCAATGCGTATTTGTTTCATTATAGTCTGAAAAATGTTTTGCCATCCAAGGTTATTAATTCCACCTGTTGTATTCGAAAACATTTCATAAGATAGATTCATGTTGGAGTCAAAGTAGTAAACATTTTGGTATTTTTGTAATTCTACGTAGAGTAAGCTATTAAATAATTCAATTTTATAGTTATGTATTGGTGCTTCGAGTACATAGGTGGGAGTACAGACAATTAAGTTCGTAAACTCAATTTGTTTAATTAAATTCCCAATTGTATTTATCAGTTCAATACTATTAGTCTCTTTTATATCTGAATCGCCTAGAAAAATTATACAGTAGTCGTTCATAGTATAATTTGACAATTTGTTTTTTAAGTTAGTCAAAAGTAGCTTAAGACTTATGTTAGGTGATAAGTAACGACAGAAATTGAAGTCACTTGAAAAGGTATTTTTGACGAGACGGATTGTCCCAGAGTAATGTCTGTTGCTTAGAATACAAAGTTTTCTGTTCACGTTATTTATAGATTTTCTAATTATTTTTCTTGTATTTTCTACGTTCTTTTTTGCAGGTTTGGTTGTCTTTGTCGGAGTCATTTGCTAGTTTTGTTTCTTTTTTCTTCCTGATACAGGGGCATTACTAGTTTGTTTCAAAGGGGTTAACGCACGTGATGTGGGTTCCTTTAACAATTGTTTTAATACTTGACATTCCCTTTGTTGATCATCAATTTTTCTTTTTAAATCTGAAACATGTAAGTTCAGTCTATCAATTTCTAAATGTGCACTTGCTAGTTGCGTTTTCAGGAGGCTGATTTCATCACGTAGTTCTTTATGTTCATTAATGCTAAGATCTGGAAGGCTCATGTGTGTGTTTGTTGATAAAATCAAAGAGCTATCGTTCATGGTATCCTGAAAGTGCTCCAGATTTGTTAATCTTTCTGGGTTATTTATGTGGCTCATGTCAGGACAACTTCTATTAAGCTGATCAGGAGAGGAGAGAGCTTTATTTTCCCTTTTTTCATGGTTGATCGAAGATTCTAATTCAAAGGAGGTTTCAGTTTGCAGTTTAGGAGCATTTTTATTAGTGCGCTGTGTTATATTATTTGTTTCTTCATCTGTGGGAATTTCAGCAATTTTGACTGGTTCAATTGGGCTTTGTACTTCAACATCTGATGCATTTTTTAAGCTTTCATTGCGCTTCTTTTTTGAGCACAGATCACATCTCCATGCCTTTTTGTGTTCATTTGTCATTGTGTTATAAAATCGTTGAACAGATACATTCGCGCAGTCCAAATCATACGACATTTTACATTTGAAGCAAATCATAAATTCCTTTTTAGGAAGTTTTAGCTTGCATCTGGAGCATTTACCAATATTCTTTCCTAGGTTAGGGGTCATTTTTATGAATATATTATATTTATGTTTTATTATTTTTAATTATTCAATCTAGAATCGGGCATTGAGATACATTTAATGACGTATTATAATTACGCTCTCCAATGTTAACTGTTTATAATATTTTTAGTTCCACTAAATGGCTGTAGATGTCGCCACTTGTCTTTTTCGCACAATCTTTATCATTGAACTTATTATTTTATACAAGTTCACAAGCACCCAAGCAAAAATGGATAAATGTTTCTGCTATCCTTGCGGGATTTGAACCGGGTGCCTCTTGAATGGCAAGCCCGTTGGTATAGCCAATACACCAAGCAGTCTGTTGGTCGTGTCGCCGAAACTAGTTAGTAGGTTCTTCAAATAACTGTTTTTTGACTGAGACTAGTAAGGTAGTGTTTTTTACTTGTATTTTTAATACACCCACATACAATTTGCTCGTATTTGCAGTTTAGAATGTATAATTGTATTTTAATAATGGTTTAAAGTCTGCACAGTTCTTCAGAAACTTTTGTTGAATGATTATTTAGTTTGTTTACACTTTTACACCAAAAATCTGCTAGTGTCGATCTGTTTCTATAGAGTTTTGTTATGATTCACGGTGGCAATTTTTCATCACAGGATTTTCACACTATCTTGCATTGTTTGTTTTAGCAAACATTGTCACTGGTAGGGGTACCCATATACAAGCACTGAGTGCACTTTATAATTGTCTAGAACTCAAAATGTATTTTATAGTTTAAAAATTCACGGAGCTATTGTTCACTGTGGCAGCAGCGCCATCTACTTTCATTTACTTCGATAAGAGAGCGATTGTAAATGATATGCAAAGGTTTTGTTAAGCTTGTAGCACAATTTTTCAAAAAAATTGGGTGAATACCATCGCTTCCAGCCCCCTTGCTGGGATCAAGAGCTTTTAAACATCTCTTTATTTTATTGCTAGAAATATGTAAGTGACTTAGTGAAACTATAATTCCTGAGATTCCTCCATCAGCCGAAACGTTATTTGTAGGCGAGTTATATGCTAAAGCAAAGTTATCGGCAAAAAGATTTGTAATGCTATCCCCATCCTTTGCTACTTTGTCACCGAAATTCATTACAGCTGGTATATTGCTCTTGACCTTTCTTTTACTTTTTATATAGGCCCAAAAATATTTAGGATTTTTTATAAGGCTATTGACCACTTTATCCAGATATTTGTTGTAACATTTTTTTATTATGGCTGAGGTACGATCTCTTAATAAATTATATTCTAATTCATCCAACCTATTTTTAAACTTCTTGTACTTTTGCCGGGCTTTCTCTTTTTCACGCAACATACGTATTAGGTTTACAGAAAACCACGGCGGATACTTATTTTTATTCTGTCTTCGGGTAGGTACATATTCCGCAATTATTCCATTTATAACTTTATAAAAATTTAATACCACATCGTCAATTGTTAAACACTCTTCAAACTCCACATTCCAGTCAATTTTGTCTAATTGCTTTCTTATTACCTCATAATCAGCAATAAAGAAATTCGGCCTAGGTGTAAACTTAGGTGACAACATTCGAGCATTGTGTAGGGACAAGCTCACTTGAAGAGGAGGATGATATAAGTCCACCCGAGAAATTACGTTTGGCGATTTCTGTACCAAAACGTCACATTTGGAATTACTTAGTATCAAATCTAGCATCTTTTGTTGGTGATTCAGTACATATACAGGGTTCCGTAGCCAAATGGCAAAAAACGGAACCCTTATAGATTCGTCATGTCTGTCCGTCTGTGTGTACGTCCGTATGTCACAGCCACTTTTCTCTGAAACTATAAGAACTATATATACTATTAAAACTTGGTAAATAGATGTATTTTGAACTTTCTTGAAATTGAAACTCAAAAAATGTTTTTCATCAAACCTATGTGGTAAGGTAAGTCACGTCCACATACGTGATACCTTACTACATAGATACCGAAGGCATCTCACTCCTTAGCACGTATTAGTTAGTATATAAGCTGTAGAGTAATTAATAAATATGTTGATACCACACCGAACACTCGTCTCATTATTATGTATAAGTGGATCATCCCCATCACGACGTAGCGACGACACATCACCACATGGCGACCGTGACGTAGAAGAGCGTGCTGCTGGACGAAGTCCATGTAAGTCCTACAAATTATATTTCTACAAGGACCACAAAGACCCTGAAGGGTTAGTCCGCAAGTTATTCTAAAGAAGATATTGATGGCCGAGGTACCTACAGTTTTTCGACGTTATTGAAAATATCAAGCAATCGTGTTGAAGTGACACAGAAGTCAAATATGAAGAATCTTCATTATATTTATTCCATGTTAATTTAAAGTGCAAGTTAAACAATTTGGTAAGAACGCTGTTGCAGTAATTAGGTATAGCATTGACTTTGAAAATTTCGCTTACGATTTTGTTTATTTTCGCTGACTGGTTTGTTATGTAATTTTGTAACAAGTTTCTTATTTATGTTGTATTTATTAATTTAATTTTTAGTAAAGTTTTTTTCAATATGAGTAAATTCGAATTAGAAAGCGCAATTTTGTTGCTACCTAGAATAATAGACAGAAATGATATAAAAAACTTAATAGGTAAAATTGAATTTTACAGTAGTATTATCGATGATAATTCACAAAAAAAATTTAATTGATTTTGTGTTAAAAATTACATTGTCCGAATTCTCAAAACTTTATCTAGATTCAAGTTATGATGATGTAGAGACTTTAATCAGTGACATTAGAAAATATCTTGTACCTAAGAAATGCCCATATTCCATTCAAAATAAATTATTTAATTGTAAACAAAGTAGTAGATCTGTAGAAATATTTGGTTATGACATAGACAAATTATTGTATGAGTTGACGGATAGTCAAGCGGAAAATGATGAACAAAAATCAAGAATACTACTTCCAATTAATGAGAAACTCGCCATAAGATGTTTTATTAGAGGTTTAAATAGTACTCGAACAAGCATTATTGTGGAGTGTAGGCAAGTCGAATTTTTAAGAGATGCAATTCTAGTAGCTTTAGAAGCAGAGGCCACATTTTCAAACAGAAGGGAAAATAAGTTTGAGAAATGTTATTTTGTTAGGTCGAATAAGCCGCGTGATGGTTATTATAAATACTGTAATAATGAAATAGCAATTAATACACGTACAATGAGTGTAAAACGTGATACGTTTGATTATTATCGCGATGCGCGTAGTTCTCAAGTTTTGCTTGGTCAGCAATCATGTGCTCGAGGTGACACAGTTTGTTCATATACTCGTAATACTAATGATTACGTATGTAAGTCTAATTATAGTCTTAATGACGAGTGTTTAGATGATTTAAAGTTAGACGATTTTTTTGTAGAACCAAGCCATTATTATGATAAAAAGATTTATAAAGGTGAGGACAAAAATGCGCAAGTGGATATTGTGAACCCGTCTAGGAAACGGAAGAAACAACGCAAGTTGAATAGTTTTGACATTAATGCGGTTAATATTGATATTCCTGCAAAGAAAGCAGATGTAAAGGCTTATCGTTACGTAGACGTTATTTTTAACGATTCTTTTAAGTGCGATTATGATAAATATGCTCATGTTGAGTCTAATAATAAGTTATGTGTCCATTGAAATGTACTATGTATTTAAATGATACGTCGGTATCAGATGAAAAACGATTAGCTAATGATGTAGAAACATTTTGTAACGATTTACGAGTAAAAGCATTAATTGTAAATGAAAAGGATGTAAAAAGGGTTAATAAATTAATAGATAAATATAATATTACATTACCCAAGTTAATCGTTCACAGTATGTTGAAAAAGAAAACCAATAATGTATTGAATATGATTACAACTAATAATATTAAAAGAGTTAATAACAAATATGTATTAAGTGACAATAAATCAGTCATAAATCGGAAACATAGTTTTAAAGATGTATTATTTAAAGAGAGATATGACCAACGAGCTGTAGGTATAGATTAAAATGTTTGTATTGTTTATCTATAAGTATGTTAATTGTATAAACCCAAAATACGAGTCTATGTAGATATTATATTATATTGTTCTTAGTTACTTTCATAATTGTAATTAGAAGTTTTTAAGTTAGGGACCTTCTTTTCAGGGGAGGGACGCCTAACGTTTCAGGGGAGGTGTGGTAAGGTAAGTCACGTCCACATACGTGATACCTTACTACATAGATACCGAAGGCATCTCACTCCTTAGCACGTATTAGTTAGTATATAAGCTGTAGAGTAATTAATAAATATGTTGATACCACACCGAACACTCGTCTCATTATTATGTATAAGTGGATCATCCCCATCACGACGTAGCGACGACACATCACCACAACGTGTAGGGTATCTATGTTTTTAACATCATATTTTTTTTTTTGATATTGCAATAGTTACGCCCTAAATACAAACAAAAGCAAAACTTAACAAATTACAGATAATACAAATCAACAAAGCTGTTTTTTAAAAAAGTCCATTCCCAACATATTCCCAACTTTCCTTTAACAAAAAGAAAAAAGTTTCGTTATATAGTCCAGTTTGATTCGGGGCAAATGCGATTCACATTTCTCCAAATAAAAGTTATAGTAATTTATTTTCCATTATTATAGTATTCGATTCACGTTTGTTTGAAGTACATATCGATTACTCACTTTAATCGAAGTTTTTTAGTAGGTCACCTCTCTATGAACCTAAAATTTAGAAACGGCAAATGTGGCTTATTAGCTTGGCTCGACTGTAGAGATAAACTTTACACGGACAGCTAGCAAAACAAAACTAAACAAACATTTTTTTTTATCATTATTAACAAAATTTGTCTATTATTCAATGTCAAACATCATCATCATCAGCCCATTTAAGTCCCCACTGCTGGGACACAGGCCTCCCTCAATCACATGAGGGGTAATTGCCATACTCACCACGCTTGGCAGACGGGTTGGCGAGGGTTTTGATATAAATGCAGAGTTTTCCTTCTCTGGGTGCTGATGATCATGCCAGCAGCATTACCTTAGTCGCCTTTTACGACACCTCGGTAAGAGTGAGGGTGGCCTATTCTACTCTGCCGGGGACCACACGGCGTCAAATCGGTGCAATGTCAAACATATATATTTATAATCTCATGAACTTGTACAAAATCATCGCATTCCGCGTTTGAAACTTAGTCATTGGTTGGAAATGTGAAACAAATATGACAGATTATGGTAACCGAATTTCAATACGTTCAACATCAATTGTATAGACAGTAATCTGCCTATACAATTTCTACTATATACGAACAAAACAAAATATGACCTATCTAAACAGTAGATGTAGGTGCAAATAACACTAAGGTTTAGATCCTTTCACATTTCCATCAATTACGTAATATCAGTCGGGGCGCAATAAACATTGGTTGGATACTAAATTAGAAACAGTATGATTTCATTACTTTACATACATTAAAGAATAGCGGTTGCAGGCAAATTATACTGTCAGTCATATTAAAAATATTTTAATTAGGTATTTGATGGAAATGTGATATTTCTGTAACCAACGTGAGCTTTGGTGCCAAAAATACCAATAAACTAAAATATTTTAGATAGACAGTTTTGAAGTTAAATCGTTCCAAAATAATAAACAACCCATGCTAAGAATCCACTGCATAGGTAATGTATAGCTTGATAATTTTATTGTAAACATTATCTAAGGCCCCGGCCTCGCCCACGGCGACTTTTTGTATCAATCGATGCGGACGCGCGACAGCATCGCTACAAAAAGTCGCCGTAGGCGAAGTTCCTAAGTTCTATATTAATTTAAATAAAGACATCGACCTTTAGAAATTAGTATGAACATTATTAATTTCTAAAGGTAGTTGTGCAGTGGCAATGTTATTACTTACAACCTGTGCAGATAAAGAATGGGATCAGAAATGGCGGCGCATCTATTTACTTCTCGCTCGTACACCCACGAGAGCGAGTATAGACGCAAAGAGTGTGCGAGCGAGAAGTGAATAGATGCGCCGCCATTTCTGAGCCCATTCTTTATCCGCAGTGGGTATGCGAGCGAGAAGTGAATAGATGCGTCGCCATTTCTGATCCCATTCTTTATCCGCACTTGTTGTACCATCTGACTAAACTCTTTCCTGTATATTTCCCTCTCGGTAAGAATGTTTTCAGGTAAAAACAAAGCAATTCCAATAGATAATGTTCTTTACATTTTACTGTTAAGTACCTAGTAATTTTTGATGTTTTGGTAGCACTTTTGCTAGTGGTAAAACATGGAGGTCGTAATTACAAAACGGCGCGCCCATTTGTAATTTGGGCATGCAGCGTGTTGATCACCGAAACGGAGATAGCAAATGTATAATATCGTTTAGTTTATTTAGTGTTTTTAGTTAACTGAGTTGTGTTGACTTCAAAAAATAATGGTAGGTTATCATAATCATAATCATTTATTGCATGCCACATTGGAGTACAGACTCTTATAAAATATTTTAGTACTTACATAGGTGTTTTAAAGTACAACGTAGCGCTCTGTAAGGGCATCGCAATAGCTGAGGACTTTACAGTTTATTATTTATATTCACCTTATCTATATTATTTTAATGTTTGTACTTAAATCTAATCTTATTTTTTTTTTGTTTATACTTTAAACAAACTTATATAATATTTTAAATTAAACTAACTACCACCATATCACACAAAGAATACAATACGATAACAATTCACTATGTACTACTTGGACAAAATTTAATTACTACCTATATCATAGAACATAATACAATATCTGATATTCATTAAATATAATATAAGTAAGTATTATTTTTATAAATGTAGCTGTAGGATGTTGATGTTTGTTTTATTTATTTTACCGACATGTATTTTTTATTATCTATTATTATAATATTTATTTATGTGTATATGACTATTACTTATCTTTATCTTTAAAAAACTCGTTTAGGTTTTAGTAACATTTAGAAATAAGATAATGCCGCAGTTTTTTTAAAAAAGTAGGAAGCGTATCAGAAGTTTTTATGTGACTCGGGATATTATTGTAAATTTCAATTACCATTTTTTTATTTGACCGAACACACTTCCGGAAAAATAAAACACTAAAAAGCATGAATAAAAATATTTCTATGAAAAAAAAACTGCCTTCAAAAATCACGAACTAAAAAGGCGCCCAAGACTATCTTGTAATACTTCATTCAATTGTTCAACAGGGATTAGGCACCGACTTCAATAACACCTTTTCTTGTTTACTGTTATAAATTTAAAGTTTCTAAACCTTTTTGTTTGCTCTCTGCTTTGATAGATCAGTTAGTCAGCTTTCGCTTGTATAAATTTGATCAGATATTATTACAATTAATCATGCATTAATGTTTGCAAAAGTGGACCATTTCTTACAAATTACTATAAATGTCAAATTAAAATAATATTTTTTGACAACATAAAGTTATGAACACAGAAAACTGTCATGATGCAGCACTGTTCTGTGTTTCGCTGCGTGAGTGAGGGTACCGGAGGCCCAATACGAGGAAAAGGAGAAAAGGGGGTTTCAAAGATTGGCAGAGCACTTGCAACTCTACTGGCTTCGCGGGTGTCTATGGGCGGCGGCAATCGCTTACCATCAGGTGATCTGTCTCCTCGTCAGCCACTTATCAGATGAAAAGAAAGATAATATTTTGACATGCTAAAAATAACACTCGTGGCAGTCGGACATTATATGAAATGCCCCACTAGCCAGTACGCCTACAGCATAAACACTATTGACACTAACCTTGGAAACGTGCATCGAGAAGAGACAATCACTGCATAGTTGGTGGACGCACCCAGATCGGACAATGTGAAATATGGCGGGAGCAGCTGAGGAAGGTCGACTCGTCACGCTCGGGTTAAGGACAGTAGGGCTACAGTATAAAATAAATACCAGTAACAAGACAGAACGTTTCGATGAGTACATTGAAAAAACAACATTCAATGGCTCTTCATCTTAGCGTGTAATTCCCGGTTGCGTTTAAAGCTGTCGCTCTGGAGCCCGGGGTACGCTTAAACCATGGTTTAAGATTGGAGAGTCTGGCAATCACAATGAGACTGCCTTCTGACCTTCGCAGCCTTTTACAGGGGAACCAGACCAACATAATCATGGTTACACGTTTTTCAGAAACTATACGAATCGTGTAGGTTTCCTCACGATGCTTTCCCTCACCGCCAAGCTAATGGTAGAAATACGCAAATCAGTGAATAGTTGGTGAACTCATCCAGATCGGACAGTGTAATTTATGATACGTCATTACGTATCATAAATTACACTGTCCGATGACTGTATGCTGACCATTGACGCCGTGTGGTCCCGGCAGAGTAGAATAGGCCACCCTCACTCTTACCGAGGTGTCGTAAAAGGCGACTAAGGTAAAGCTGCTGGCATGATCATCAGCACCCAGAGAAGGAAAACTCTGCATTTATATCAAAACCCTCGCCAACCCAGACGGGTTGACAGACGTCAAGCGTAATGATTATGGCAATTACACCTCATGTGGTTGAGGAAGGCCCGTGCCCCAGCAGTGGGGACTTAAATGTGGTTGAGCTCAGGATACTGAGTTCAATTCCCGGGTCGATCAAAAAGTATATTTCGAATTTTTCGATCACCAATCCGCATTAGGCTAGCGTGGTGATTTAGCTTAATCCCATCATAGTAGTGATAACTTGATTTCTATGATGGAGGCCTTGCCCTGCAGTGGGTCAGTATATAGGCTGATACTTTACTTTACTATGGTTGGAGCAACTGAAGAGAGAGGAGAATAGGATGACTCATCACGCTCGGGTTAACACAGTCACACTATAAACACCTGATGTTCCCCCGTCCCGATGGACTTAGAGGGATTGATCTGCGTCCTGTGACTAGGGGCAGCGGTACAGTCTAGTCCCGGCTGTGGGGTTTCAGACCGCGATTACGCGGATATGGACATGGAATTTAGTTAGGGTTTGAGTCTCACACACCACCTTGTTCCCAACATGTAGCAAGGTGATGGTTATGACGGTTTCCCCTAGGAGAAAAAAAAGTCACAGTATAAACATTATCAGCCTGTTGCAGTCCACTGTTGGCCATAGGCATCTCCTAATATTCGTCACTCCAATCGATCTTTGGCTACTCACTACCAGCTCCAGCCAGCCATCCTGCGTAAATTGTCATTCCATCTCTCCTGAGGCCTGAGTATAAAAATACCTAATAGTAATGCAGAAAATATCAGTTAGCATCAAAGCGGGAGTGAACGGAAATTTCACTCCTACGTACGCCAAATTCCATCTACATCACTTAGATAGGTCTATTTCTACTATTATGGACTAATTGCCTCTATAGAACAATAGTAAATTAATGAGACAAATAGTAATAAGTAATGAGATAGTAAACCCCCGCACATTTCGCGTAACCATATACGAGTATCGTATATTTTGCAAGTTAAAAATACACTTCTGGACACATCTATTGGCCAACCTTAGAGTTTAGATTTCGATGGCCCCTACTGAAATATGACTGCTAGATATAACAAAAACTATTGATGCAGATTTAAGCCTGGTACATTTTACCATCTTTTTCGATAGTATTGTTTTAAACTTGAACTCAGCATACCACACGACATGGAGCTACGTCTTGTAGGTCGGGTCTGCGCTTTGATAAAGGCAATTGATTTTTTAATAAAAAACATGTAAAAAAATAAAGTTTTAATGTAATAACGCGTGTTGCCTCCATGGGCATCTACCACAGCTCTCATACGATTAGGCGTTTATCAACCGCTCTATGAAATTTTGAGGGATCATCTCCCATTCTTCTTCTATGGCAGTTTTTAACTCCTGCATCGTCTGGACAACTGGCTGACGAGCCCTAACACGTCTTCTTAGCTCGTCCTTCATGTGCTCAATGGGGTTCATGTCTGGGCTTCTTACTGGTCAGTCCATAACTGTGATGTTCACATCCCGAAGATATTCCCTGACGATGCCGGCCATATGGACTCTTGCATTATAAATGATCGGAGTAGGTACAGCTATTTTTGGTTCTTACAATAAGGACATGCCTGGAATCCCGGGATTAAAGATATACTACTTTATACTATTAACAGTTATTTTCGTTTATACCCATTCTTCTTCTATGGCAGTTTTCAACATCTCCATCGTCTGAGCAACTGGCTGAAGAGCTTTAACACGTCTTTTTAGTTCGTCCCACATGTGCTCAATGGGGTTCATGTCTGGACTTGTGTTGTTTTCAATCCTTACAGTACTCTACGTTGTATTTTGAGCCACTGGTTTTATACACTGTGTTAGGTCTATGGTTAAATGGTACCCACGGAAAGTGAGAGATCGTGTGCTAAGATTACGATCAGCGCAATAAGAATGGAAAAGTTACCTTACCTATTTTTACACTATGTGCTCGACATATATCCATTTTTTTATTTGATAGGTGGCGAATGAGCAGACGGATCGCCTGATGGTAAGCGATTGCCGCCGCCCATAGACATCGGCGACACCAGTGGAGTCAAAAATGCGCTGCTAACCTTTGAACCCCCCCCTTCCCCCGGATTGAGCCTCCTGTACCCCTAATCACGCAGCAAAATACAGCGCAGTGCTGCTTCACGCCGGTACATAATATACATATGATATTGGATATTATTTCAATGCGAAGCCATGGTAGTGACGACGTTAGCTCAGTGGATAAGAACGCGCCTTCCATATGGAGGACCGTGGTTCAAATCCGAGCGTGCACCATTAGATTTTTCCAAATCTACCACTAGCTCGGCGGTGAGGGAAAACATTGGGAGTAAAGCCCGTTTCGGATAGTTTCTTAAACGTGTAATCATTTTAATCTGGTTCCCCTGTTAAAAGGTTTGCAAAGGTTTTGCCCGTGAGAGAGCCACGCTTCGGCATGAATGGGGTGGCTCAACTGGAGTGATCTCACAGAAACCCGGCATGAAGCAGCATTGTGCTTTGTTTCAGAAAGGAGGGTTTAAAGGTTCGAGGCGCACTTGTGACTCCACAGGTGTCGCAGGTGTCCATGGGCAGCGGCAATCGCTTACCATTAGGCGATCCGTCTGCTCGACTGCTACCTATCACATAAAAAAGACAAGAATAGAAGACAAGATAGTCACATCATTGTAATTACCAAACTCCCCAAATCCTGAATCAAGGTCCGATTGTACCCTGGGCTTCGAAGTGACAGGTTTGGACTCATTACACGCTAAGAATAGGGATTATTTCGATACGAATATGTACTTTTACTAACTTGATGATGAAGATGATGTGTATTTTGTGTAGGACGCTTGCAGTACGACTAACGATTCAAGAAATCTGTAGTTTTTTTATTATAGCAATCTTTTGCAATTTTTTCTTAAGTAAATAACACACTTAAAAATTTCATCTCGTGTTCAGGTGGGACTTGATAACGCGTTCAGTGGTCTAATTGGTAGAACGTTCGACCGGATTGTATAAGGTGTGGGTTTGGGTCCCGCCTGAACACGAGATGAAATTTTATGTGTGTTTTTTACTTAGGGTGACGAGTACGACACTACCGACGCCAATCGCTTTGAATTTTTAGCTACGAAACCGGATCTCTTTTAAACAATTTCGGGATTACAACCTCTCGACAAATATTTATACTATTTATTAAATAACCATGCACAAATGTTGGGTCCGATTTTGTACGTGAAAAAAATATTCAAGCCAAAAGTGGCCACTTTTGCTGTGAATGAATTTTTCGCGTACGCGTTGGACCCAACATTTGTGCATGGCTATTTAATAAATAGTATAAGTATTTGCCTAGAAGTTGTAAACCCGAAATTGTTTAAAAGAGATCCGCTTTAGTAGCTAAAAATTAAAAGCGATTGGCGTCGCTAGTGTGCCCTACCCGTCACCTTAAGAATTAATATACTTAAGAATCTACTTAAGTTGAATTTAGAGGGCCTAAAACGAATTGGAGGTTACGACCGATCGGAGTTCCCCTCCCATTTGTTTGGATGCGACAGGCATTCTCGTTTGTTACAAGACGGCTACGTTATAAGCCACCTGATTACGCAGTTCCCGAGATGGTTAGCATTAGACTCTTAGGAGAAAGCTCACGCACCACAGATAAATGACAATTGCTTGACTGAAGGTGTACCTTTCGCACTTTGCCTGAGATCTTCAAACACAGATGAAACTAAGTCAAAGTCAAGTCAAAAGATTATTTATTTGCATAAGCTTGTAAACAGCACTTACAAATCGTCATACATACATTAACATCTTTTTTACTTTTTACTATGTTGACCCTAAGGGCAGCGTTAATCACTCCATGTGACTCATCTCCCTATCTCATAAAAAAGCGCTTCGGCATGAATGGCCCGACTTGACCAAAGCGATATCAGAGACACAGAAAGCCAATGAGAAGCAGTGCCTGCGCTGTTTTGCCGAGTGAGTGAAACTACCGGAGGCATAATCATCATCATCTTCAGCCATTACTGATCCACTGGATATAGGCCCGTCCCATCTTGTTCCATGCGTAGCGGTTAGACGCCTTGATCATCCATTTTACGCCCGCGTGTTCCTTAATGTCGTCAGTCCATCGCTTGAGTGGGCGGCCTCGCGGTCTGGTGTGCTCCTACGGTCTCCACTCAACGACCAGCCTCGTCCAAACGGTCCCTGCTCATCCGCGCTACGTGTCCAGCTCAACTCCACTTCCCCCTGGCTACGATGATAAAGGGGTTAAAAGTTGCCACCTGAACATTAAAAAAGTTGTTGGGCCGACAATCATTGCAGCAGATGGAACTTGAAGACTCTACAACGACGAAACTAGCCCCTTAAAAAAATTACGTATATTGATTGTGGTCTTACTGTGAGATTTATTAAAAACCGTACATACGACTTTACATTGAGTTACCCTTTTTCGACTTTGGACCATCCTTAAGTCTGAGACACAAATGATTTTTTGCACTGCAGGGGACTAGCTTGACCTGACTCTGTCGTACATCCTTAAATATTATCCTATAATATTTTAGGGATGTACATGATGAAAAAATAACGGTGTAGAAGTGATATTGGACTGCTAGTAGTAGGAAATCTGATACAAAATTGTGGTGCAGCATAAGGATCTTACATTCAAAAATGGAGACAAACACTGGCTGTTGATAAACATGATGGCCTCCTACTGTTATTAACACAACACTTGAGTAATGTTGACTGTTCAATACTTGAGTTTAGGTTAAAGGCAGTTCCTTTTATGGAAAGATGAGAGATTTTAGGCTATGATAAAATAGCTCGGAGGTTGGCCTTTAAGTTTACTGCTTACTTATATATATGGTTCCGTTTTTATTTTAGAATGTCGAAAAATTTTATATTATATTCTTCAATGAAAATTTCATGTTACCGTAATTGCCTACCCAAAGTTTTAAGCTAATGAATGTCGTTAAAGAATAAACTAACAACTTTTCTATAACTTGAAAAATTTTGATTTTTTGTAATAATCCCTAATCATTGTCTTAGTTAAAATTTCGACCATGTTTGAAGATTTCTAAAGCACCAGTAAATTGGGATTTCATTATAATAATAAATCGAGACAAGAAACCTAAAGTGAGGTTTTAAGTTTATACCCGTGGGAGAGCCACGCTTCGGCATGAATGGGCCAGCTCGACCGGAGTGATACCACGCCACGGTACCGGAGGCCCAATCCGGGGGAAAGGGGGATTTAAAGGTTGTTAGCGCACTTGTGACTCCACTGGTGTCGCGAGTGTCCATGGGCGGCGGCAATCGCTTACGATCCGGTGATACGTCTGCTCGTCTGCCATCTATCACATAAAAAAGTACAATTTACTGCATGAACGGAAATATTGCAACTATTACATTAAATTTTAGTTTGTAAACATTTATTATTTCGTTAAGATGTGGACTAATCACTCGTACAAAAAGTTTATCTAACATAATTCCTACTTAATCATAGGACTTAATTTGTTTAAATTGTCAGGCTTTACATAAGTAGGCTTTTAGTTATCTAGATTAAAGTGGTTTGTGGAAACAAAATGCAGACCCTTTTGAACCCATTCTATTACCAGACTATTTGAACTTAAGCTGTCCAGATAATAGTAGAACTGGATTAATTTATCTTTGACAGCCACTCGGGTACTTCGTTAAGTAAAGATAATACGAAATTATGTTTATAATTAGGTAAAAGTGTGGATAAAAGTAAATTCGCCGGTAGATAAACACAAAAAGTCGTAAATATGTATGCAAGTTATTGTGTTAACCTAAAAAATATTTTTATTAAACCGAAATACTTTACTTTCAAAATGCATTTGTACGACTAATTTCAAATTGAAATTCGCGGTAACATTCCCAAAATGAAAAGAAAGTAACAACAAGTTATATGATTCAATACCTTGTAAACTTTTCTTAATGTCATCATCATCATTTCATCCCACATCTACCCACTGCTGAGTAAAAGCCTCTTCTTTATCACGCCATTCCCTTCAGTCCCTAAATCAAATAAATGTAAAATAAAATAAATGTTCGGTTCTAAATGTACTATAATATACCATTAAAACGTATTTCTATTAGAATAATATTAAGTTTATGTTGCCATTATTTTTTGGAAATTGTAATAATTAGGTACATAAGTCCTCTTTTCGCCGCACCAATTGTCCTTTCTGGACGACCCAAAGGTTGACTGGTAGAGAATGCCTCTGAGCATTAAGCTCGCCTATTGTATCATAAAGTTTTAAATAAATAAATAAAATAAATTAAAGATCTAATTTCAGTATTCTTCTATCTAATTTACTTGATTGATTAACTAAGCTATTAATTGCACTCAATAATGTACCTAGCACTAAGGCAAAAGCGAGGCAGTCCGCCACAAGTATTACATTACTTAAAGGATCTGCTTATTCACTACATTGTAAACCCTTATTGAGCAATAAACAATATTTTATTTACTATATATTATACTATCTAAAACACATGCAGCGGGCAAGACACTATATTTAGATTTTTCCAATGATGCTGTTTGAAAAAATAACTAAAATACGTAGAGTAGTTTTATTCTTAATAATGAAAAATAAATATTCAAATTACTGTTAACCAAGTTTATCAAAATCTCACTATAATTATAAAAGTAATCACTAAAATGCTTGCATTGTATAGTAGCAATGCGTCGGACGCAACGGTAGGAAAATAAAAAAACGGACGTAATGATTTGTAAAGAAACTCGTTCATAAGGAAAAGGTGAGAAACTTTTGGGACTGAAAGGAATGAATGGACTTTTTAAGAAAAGAGAACAAGAAATATTCAAACCATTCAAAAGTCATCTCGGGTTTAAGTTGAACTCGAATATTTTGTCATTACAATTTGAATGGAAAGTGCGAGAAAGATGTCTTAAAATATTGCCGGTGAGTGTTTTGTGATTTATATTAATTGAAATATTTTTGTTTGTGTTATATTTTTTGATTATTTAGGATGGATTAGTTAACATATTTTTGTCGGCTAATAAAAATTGCAGTATTATCCGACGGCTACAACTTAGGGATTTTCAAGAGAAGAGCGTACTCCTTTCTAAAAGACCGGCACCGCATCAGCGATCTCTCTGATTCCGCAGATGACCATTGGCGACAATAATTATGAAGTGACCCGCTTGCTCGTTTGTCGCCTCTAGTAGACGTGTGTAACTCTTTACTGAAACGACTCAGTGATCCGACTCAGCCAAATTATACACTGTTCCGAATCTCTAATGTTCGCCCGGAATGTATCATTCAACTCAAATTGATCTCGAGTTCGAGTGAACCGAATGATCTGAATGAGCCGAATGATCTGAATGAGCTGAATGATACGAGCGAGCCGAAAGATCCGAATGAGCGGAATGAATCACGGATCTATCTGGGAATCGATGTTCCAAATGAAATTCACGTTTCACTGTTCTGCATCTCTGCACTGATCCAGATGCAAATGTTCCAATCTTTTGAAAGATACGTTTTTGTAAGGTCTAGCCTCTAGCAAAATAAAATTATATGATAACTTTTAATTTTGACAATAATCTATTCGTAATTGAATTGTACCGCATAATATCAGTAGGCAATCACGAAAAGGACTAAACTCGTACTAGGTTTAAATAAGTCGGGTTTAACTTACTTTATTAGGCTGGATTCGACCAATCTTTTTCTGTGGATAAATCTATGATGTAACGTCAGATTTGTATAGAATAACAGCGCTATTCCATAGATTTAGTGTCGGAATAAGGTTGGTCGAATCGGCCCTTACTCAATTACTTTTACAAGATCTTAGCTGTTTACTTTTGCTTAGTAAAACTGGCCAGAAAACAATGGAATTTACTATACTACATATAATAAAAATACGGAGTTATCAGTATTAAAATAAGACACAAAACGCTCTTTCGCAAGCAGCTTAGTATAAAATATTTCCAAATTTAATCCATGTAAACAAACATAAAAAACAAAAAACACACTTAATCCTACAAATTAGAGCTCCGTGCCTCGTGTTAACAAACTTGCACGGGTAATATTCAATTGTGTTTCTTTTCCCTTTCAAATACCACACAACTGCTACCGACGGAAATTATTCAAACCGACATAGTCACATAACAACAAGTATTATTTATAGTTGGATATTTGTAACGGAAAATTAGGGTTGCGACCCTCGGATATCGCCCCTGTGACAACATAGTACGTAATTTCCGTAAGCTAGCAATTCAATCTCACACAATATTTCGGGTGATTTGCACCGTCGCAAATTCTGAACACGAAATGCTGGAGTACCTGACAAATTTATCATTTTGGCACATTTGGTGTTGGGGTGCCTGTTACTAATGGTATAACGGGGTTGCTGTTAGCGGCCAAGCTAGCGTATTCAATGATTTCACAATAGATTGCGTATTTGAATAATCGTGATTTCATATCAAAAACTTATAAATGGGCACTTGAATAAAATATATAAAAACAAAAGATCTTTTTGAACAATCATTTTAAGGAAAGAATAAGCTAAATTGAATAATTTGTCTATTCATAGATTCCTTATTCTTGAGCCTAAACCTATTGCTTAGAATTATTTGAAACTAGCTGACCCGACAGACTTCGTCCTGTCAAAAAAAAAATTGTAATGTGGCAACAAATATAAACTTTATATAATAGCAATAAAACTCAAATTGATTCTACGTTTTAGTTAGAAAACGTTTGTATGTGATAAAGAAAAGAGCTGTTTTTAGGGTTTTCCCGACAATTATTATCTCGCCGTAAGAACCATCTTTGGACTTCCACGAACATTTTAAAAAAAGAAATGGCCAATTTGGTCCAGGCGTTGTTGAGTTATGCGCTTACCAACACATTTTGCGATTCATTTTTATATTGTAGATGTAAAAGTATCAGGCTATAAACTGTCCCACTGCAGGGCAAAGGCCTCTATCAGAGAAATCAAGTTATCGCTACTATGATGAGATTAGGCTTAATCACCACACTTGCCAAATGCGGATTGGTAATCACAAACCCGAGCTATGTGCGAAAAATTTGAAACATACTTTTCGCTCGACCCGGGAATCGAACCCACGACCCCTAGATCACGGCCCGGTACTTAAACCAATAGACCAAGAGGGTGTTATTTTAAGGGTAACTAAATTTAAAATAACTAGATCCATGAATATGTTCCAATTTCTCTAAAAACCATTATAAAATGACCTATGTAAAAACATAATACCTAGGTAACATATATTATATAACTTTAATTCAAGTCATAGAGTCCATAGGTGTTAGTAACAAATCTACAATATTATATTATGTTTTGATATTATCGAAAATGTTGTAAAAATCTATTTGGGGTTTTAAATTTTTTGAATCAAAAGCAAAACGCCATCTTGGCATCCTACGAAAAATGTTATGAAACGCTGTTTATTTTTATCGTTTAAAATACAAATTTTCCCTTCCATTTTTAAAAACGTAACTGTCCGTACACAACACGATTTTAATGTTGAAATTCAAAACACGCAAGCCTGCTGAGAAATATATCACTTAACACAATCTATGTAAGGGTAGCCCTTACAAATATCGTGACACCCTTCGAATAACGTTGTTTATCGGTTATGAAACACTTATTTTATTTCTGTATTCCACTAGGGGGTGATTGGGGACAGTGAAATTGGTTTAGATAACGCGTGTATTCCTGGCTATTAAATATGATAGTGTCGGTAATTTAAAAGGCCGATATACGTAGAAATAACCAGATATTTTCGAGGCGACTGTTTTATTAGAAAAAGAAAAATTAAGCGAGATGCTATGAATAATTACATGGCGATGAATTCAAATATTTTGACTATTACTCTAATACTCGAATGCATATATTACTTTAAACATGTTGTCATTGATATCTCTATTTATTTGAAATCGATGCTAAATTACCTAATTACTATTTGAATCACACGGTATCAAAATCCACTACCTATTAGCCCATCTAATCTCTCCCCGCTGATGACAGACAAACATCTATATTATCCCCGTCAATCCCAAATTAGTTCATGACAGGACTTAATTAGAATACGTTATGCCCTTCAATCTCAATAAAATTACTATTAACAGTATCGGATGTGGTTAAATTAATTCAAATGGATTGAGGATTTATCGGGCTACTGCAAGTTAAAGCCTTCTAGTGTTGGCGTTTATTAATTTCATTTTTTATTGTATGTCATAGGTGGCAGACGAGCAGACGGATCACCTGATGGTAAGCGATTGCCGCCGCCAATGGACACCTGCGATACCAGTGGAGTCACCCCTTTTCCCCCGGATTGGGCCTCCGATACCCTCACTCACGCAGCAAAACACACCACAATACTGCTTCACGCCGGTTTTCCGTGAGGCCGTGGTATCACTCCGGTCGAGCCGGCCCATTCATGCCAAAGCGTGGCTCTCCCACGGGCTTCACGGAAGTTCCTTCTAGTTTTGGCGCTTTTTCATTTCATGTAAAGATAGCATTCAAATAGTCACAATAAATTTCTTCCAGAAAATTATTTGAAGCAAAAAATGATTAAAATGAGTCTTGGGCTCCGATACGAGATGCTGTCATTATTTGGCGGTCTATTGAAAGAAAAAATATTTTCGTAACATCATGAATGTCAACAAAACATTATATTTCCCACATTTTCATCGAATCACAAAAAAAAATTGTAAACTTTAAAAAAATGTGCTCATTCAGGACTAGAACCGCGGAAATCTTGCGCCTACGGTACTTCTGTTAGTGTTTCTATATGAAATAAGGGAAAACCTCAGTTTGAAGGTTCTTCAAGTACGTGAGATTGTCTAATGTCTATCCACAATCCAAACAGTGGCTTAGACCGGGCTGCGCCACCAGGATTGTGTAACGCGGCTGACACCATAAAAAAAAAACAAAGAAAAATATCACAGAAAAAAAAAGGTGACAAACTGCGCATAAGCAGTAGCGCAGAGAGCAGCGGCGGATCCCAGAGCAGGGTAGGCTAAGGTCAACGCCCTGTGATGACGGCTGCTCCTAATAGAAAAAAAAGCAGTGACTTAGAGCAAAACTGCGGTTTGTTTTTATTGATCATCTCACCTACTTAGTATTATAACGCGTGGATGCACTTACCTAATATCTAGCTGCCTACCACATTAGATGGCTCGCTAAGTGGAACTGCATGTTAACGTTAAGCCGACAAAGCCTGACACTGGAGACTTTGGAAGACTCAGCCGTTTGCTCATATATTATTCTCTTCATTGTGCAGTGAAGACTGTATTACACAATGACTATACATACCCAGTAATATTACCCTTCAGCATCTTTACTGCTTGTAGGCACGTATAGGTGCTGCCTGCGAGCAGTAAAGATGCTTATGTAATTCAATTTCATTATGCCTATGCTTTTGGCTATATATTTGACTTCACAACTATTTATTTGACCATATGAGAGCCACGCTTCAACATGAATAGGCCGGCTCGACAGGAGTGATACCACGGCCTCACAGAAAACAGGCGTGAAGCAGCCCTGTGCTGTGTTTCGCTGCGTGAGTGCGCAGTGAGGGTACCGGAGGCCTAATCCGGGGAGTGGGGTTTTTAAAGGTTGTAAGCGTACTTGTGACTCCACTGGTGTTGCGAGTGTCCATGGGCGGCGGCAATCGCTTACCATCAGGTGATCCGTCTGCTCGTCTGCCACCTATCACATAAATATTCAAAGTGCAGAACGTTCCAGATTAAATTTAGTAAGTTTAGAGTAGGTATTTACCGAACTTTTATATTTGTGGATGTGTGTCAAAAGACCCTCTCGGACATTGTCAAAAAGAACTCATCATAGTGGTCCTAAATTCAAACTAGATTAAAGAATGGTCTGGCGTAAATCTTCTGTTTCTTCTTCTTCTAGTCGGTCCGTCATTACTGAGGATCGTGGCCACTGTAACTCATCAACTAAACAAACTTTCTCCATAGATTCTGATTGGAAGTAGCCTTCACCTCCTCGTAGAACTTTGGTAGGGATGTAGCTACTTTTATTTGGTCAGCCCATCGTGTTGGTTGGTCATCGGCTTCGTAATATTTTGCCTCCAGTGTTTCCAACAAACTGGCGTTAGTATAGGTACGATTGAAAACTAAATAAATTATTTTTATAAACATAAAGCCATGTCCTATCATAGGACTTAAATACCTGGTATTAATAAAAAAAAAGAAAATTTGACTATTTTTTTTTATGTCATAGGTTGCGGTTCACCTTCCACACGGATGGTAAGCGATTGCCGTCACCCATGGACACCCGTGACACCAGTGGATAAGTATAAGAAGAATAAATTGAATGAAATATTATTTTATTTTTAGGCGGCCGCTTTTACTAGTACAGTAAGCGCCACCAAAGAAGTCCCATGAAAAGCGCGCTTCAATTGCCATCGACATTCAAATTTGTGCTCTATGCTCTCATAGGATTCATAGACACAAGGAATCTCAGCTTTTAGTTCCATAACAATGGGACTTCTTTCGTGGCGCGCACTCTAACTTCTGCCGGCTGAAGTGTTCCCTAGACACTATAATCTGATCGTGTTTGAAACAGTGATTAGGCTGATACGAGATAGGATCCACCCTCGCCCAAATCATCACTTGCGATCATATCAAAAGTATGGCTATTCTAAAAAACTTCTACTATTCTTATAAGATTTCAACCCTAACTTCTAAATTACAGAAGCACAAAACAGTCTGATCCCCATTGGATTTGAACCCACAGTCTCAAAGTTTAAGAAACAAAACTCTTAACCAATCTAGCAAGGAGACAAAGTTGGAAGCTAAGACAGGATACAGTGCGAATTGGAGAACTATCGGAGTGAACAAGTACCTACCAAGTTAATGTTCTAAACTTAGATTCTAAATGGGTATTTTCAGCGCAACGAATGAATGTTTGAAAGTAATTTTTTCACATTCGAATTTAGAAAAAGTTTTGTAAAATATTAAATATTAATGAATAAGTTTACACAAACGTTACTTTTGAAAACCGAACCTTTTTATTTGTGAAGCAGTAAAGAGTGCATGCTTGTACCAAAAAACAGCGGCACCCCTTTTATTTTCCTCAAGTTTAGGACTCTTATCAGATTTTTTACAGTCTCCTAAAACTTGAGCATAAAGTAATGAGTAGAAAAAGTGTGGAAATAGATGCAACTTATACTTTACGAGTATAGTTTTTTATTTATTTATTTGGGATAACAACAGCATATTACAATTTCAGTGACAATCTTACTTAATACAATTTTGAAGGCCACGTAACATTCTCAATTCATTATGTCTGATAATGAAGATACACAGATTTTTACATTATACCTATTTTTATTGCAAGTTCATAACGACACAAGCCATTTCACACATTCATAATCATAATCGTTTATGGAATGCCACATTGGAGTACAGATTCTTATAAAATAATATATTATAGTACTTACATAGGTGTTTCAAAACTACAATGTAGCGCCCTGTAAGGGCATTGCAATAGCTGAGGTCTTTACAGTTTATTATTTCTATTCATCTTTACTCATATTATTATAATGTATGTAAACATTCATACATACTTATATAGTATTATACTGGTATAAAGGCATGAAACAACATGCTAGTCCGAGCCCGTGAACATATTTATATGCATACATACACCCGTATACACATCCACACCATACATTAGTACTATATCGTGATTTGACAAGGATATACCTACCATAAGATTGATACTAAACTAATAATAATTTTGACGACCCGATTGGAACAGTGGTAGTACACGCTGCCTCTGATACAAGGGTTGCGGGTTCGATCCCCGCACAGTACAAACATTTGTGTGCATGAACATGTAGGTGCTTGAGCTACCTAACTCGGAGTCAGTTCAATGTATGTGATGTTGTGAAATATTTATTTATTTATTATTATTTATAATTTTATTATTAATTAGAGAAATGAAAAATAAAAATCTATTACGAACCGCGAATATTGACAGGGCAATACGATGCTAGATGTAAGGCGTGATAATGAAAATCGTTTTGTAGTGACGATTTGGTAATAGTAGGTAGCACACTTAAACAGAGATATAAAATAAAGTCTAATTAGCTTTAGTATAATTATGTATAGTATTCATATGTATCCTCCTCTAGTAGTTAAAATAGCTTGCAACGTTCCATTCATGTTTTGTCCATGCGTCCCACTGCACTTACCTAGATGAAGTCTTGCCTGCATACCGCATTAGGAGTCCCCTAAGTGGCGCAGTGACATGTTAGCGCTAAGCTGACGCATGAATGGGGAGCAATCTTGCATATCATTCGTTATAATATTCATACGCTTAGCAGTGCACTAATGAGGAACTTTTGAGTCATATTGTATGGCTCAGATGAGATCAGTTATGTCATGAATCTTTTTGTTAAAAACCTTTCAAGTGCGAGTCATTCGCACGGAGGGTCCCATACACAAATGTAAAAAAGTCGATCATCGTCACAAAAAAAATAGAGAACTGCACAAACATTTTGTCCTAGTCCCAAACTAAAGCTTTCCCTTGGTACCATGGAAACCAGGAACAATGATGGTAGTATAAATATTCTTTATTCTATACATTACCTTAATTGTATTGTGTATTGTCCTTAGCGTATATACCTACTTTTTAACTTATCCTATCTTTGTGTTTGTTATACTAAACAGCGAAGCATAATAGTTATTTTGATATAGTACCTACTTATTTATTTAGTTGCGATGGTCTCCCTCGCTGCTTACAATAGAAGACATATGAACAAAAAGTCTGTTATGCGGTATTTTTCTTAATAAACGAACTATTGAAGAAAATATTCCATTTTCAAATTTCAACTTCAAAATGTTAGTATTCTAAAATAAAAACAATTGGGCATCTTTTGACTCAAGTCTCCTCTATTTATTCCGTGTCAGTGCACTCAGCAGGCCGGCTGGTTTGGTTATGCACGCCGCGGACGGTCAGTGAGCTCTGCCAAGTGCATTCGACAAATGCAATCTAACCCAAGCATTGTAGCTGCAACTTAGTCGTGGCTAAGGCTAAAACGCCACGTGTCGATGTGCTTCAACCGTCTTATTTGTTTTCTCCCCGTTTCGCAAACTTCATTTTACGAGTTCAATTCTCAAATACACTGTGGCTTGACCAAAGCGTGAGAGTTCGTGAGTTCGGGTCAGTTTAGGAAACGAAATACATTTTATATTAAAAATAAACTGCTTCGCTCCATAGCTCTTTGGCAAATCTTGAGTTTGGACTTTTGATTTTCGGTTAGTAACCAAGTCTGAGCATCTTACAATTCAGAATGCAGATATCAAGAGCAGACATTTAGGAGAAAGGGTAAGATCTCCCCTCATGTTATATCTTCATATACCAGAATCAATTATCCAAGACAGAATCACAATCACTCAATAAAATGCTGATACAATTAATTTTACCAATGTACTCATTCTGCCGATATAATACCACTCTTAATACAAACCCACGGCTTTAAGACTCCTTTAGGTCTGAGCATCAAAATAGTAGCATTAAAAACGATACAATTTTACGATTTTATCTAAACATTTTGGGGCTCTTCAATGCACAAAAAAACACCTAATTTGTAGGCAAAGGAAACTAATTTCAGACTTTTGAAATGGCAACAATTATTGGGTTTGAGTTATACCGGCAGACCTTGCATACATTTTACAATATTTCGTGTAAAATTAGAACTGGCAAACTAATACCTAATACTGTCTTCTTAGCAAGAATCAAGTTAGTCACACAATTTTTTCATTAGGTACTCTATATTAGCAGTCCAACCCTATCAATTGAATCCGTATCGGTGAGAACAGACGATCACCTGATGGTAAGCGATTGCCGCCGCCCATGGATACCAGCGACACCAGTGGAGTCACAAGTACGCTGCCAACCTTTAAAGCCCCCTTTCACCGGATTGGGCCACCGGTATCCTCACTTACGCAGCGAAACACAGCACATGTGCTGCTTCACGTCGGTTTTCTGTAAGCCAGAGTGATACACCACTCTGGTCGAGCCGGCCCATTCATGGCAAAAGCGTGGCTCTGCCACGGTGGAACTTTGCTTGCTTGGTGACGCTTATAATATGCTTATATATTAAAAAAGAACACTCTTTATTTTTTACATGTACATTAATATAATACTATAACATTAGTGTACACCGTGCTTTTTAACCGTTTTACTCCCTTATGTTAAATGTTTGTTATCATCATGCCCGAGGGCATTAAACTGATGATAACAAAAAAATTTTTTCAAGAAACATACGGTCTAATCTCAAAAAAGATGTTTGCCTCCCAATACAATTTGCACCAATCAGCTGATAACTTCTGTATGGGAATGTGATTTTTTTTTCTGCGATAAGACCCTATTTTCCTTGTGGCAAAATGTTTGTTTTCATCAGTATAATGCTCTCGATAAGGGAGTAAGACGGTATATGCTTTGTTACTAGGTTCATCATCATAATTTGAAACCGACAATCGACCACTGCTGGACATAGGTCTCCCCTAATGCACGCCACTGCTCCCTGATTTTCGGCCACTCTCATCCAGCCCACACCAGCCAGCCTTCGAATGTCATCATCCCATCTTGTCGCAGGACGTCCAAAACTACGCTTACCAAGTCGCGGTCTCCATTCAAGGACTTTACGGCTCCAACGGCTGTCAGTTCTACTCCAGTTTAGTTACTTTTTTTCCAGGGGACACCATCATAGACTTCACCTTGCTACATGTAGGGAACAAGGTGCTGTGTGGGATCCAAACCCTAACTGTTATAGTTAGGGTATCCATCTCCGCGCAATCGCGGTCGAAATCCCCACTAACCGGGACTAGACCGTACCGCTAATCGCGCTCGCCGCTTTACCCCTATCTGGCGCAATACAGCCCTTCAACGCTGTACGACCTACCAGGACACCTAGTAATGTCGTCCCCCGCGGAGTCGTATGCTGAGCAAGCCACTCCCCAGCAGTGGATACGCTCACGTACTCCGAAAGCCCGTTTAGTCGCCTCTTACGACAGGGCGGGAAAACCACGGCAGTATTCTTAAACTCCCCTAGTCACAGGGCGTATCCAGTCTAGTTACTAAGTTAACAACTCAAAAATAAAGAAACTGATAAGTGCGCTTTTAGATCCAGTGTTAGGCTGCAGAGTGCAGCAAATACTTTTAGTGAAATGGTTTTCAATTTTAACACAAATGTTGTCGTTTAAGCTGGACGCAGCCATATGGATGTAACTAGCCATTACATCCGGACTACGGCCGTAGCCAGTTGCTGGTTTATTTCGATTTGAAGCAATTTGTCGACGGAGACTTTACGAATAGTAGCTATATAGAAACATAATTTTTAAAGGCAAGCTTAATGTTTCGGAAATTCGATTATCTAATCGAAGGACCGCAATAATTTAGGAAAGTTTGACAAACCTGGTCATCCAAGCATCCTCGTGGTGTGCTGTCTCAGGGAGACTGTAAATCAAAAGGGGCTGATTCTTATTGCTATCACAGCACCACCGTATTGAGTCCAGATCACTGAATATTTCCGCAAGTTTTTTTTATAATAAATCTCTATCCGAAAATATCTTGTCAATGTCAAGTAACTTATGGAGAATTAGTGGGTAGTCAGCAGTCAAAGTCAGTCAATGTCACAGGCACTCAATAAAACACCGGTGTTTTGCTTTTTATCAACCTACGGATTCTGCCGATACCACTCCAAACACAATCGCGGGTTTTAAGACTATTAGGTTCAAGCAAGTTGTCACTTGACAACTCACTCGACACACAACAGTAGTCTTAAAAACGAAACAATTCAACGATTCTTATTATTGAGATCACATCGCGGTAGGTACTTCACAGCAAAAATAAACACAAAATTTGTTCATTAGAAACTAATTTAAAACCTTTAAATTGGTTACCTATCTTAAATTCGAATATTTTTAGTACGAATTTCATTATAGCAAAAACGCTTTGCCACATTTTTGTTTTCCACATTTTGACATTAGCTAATATTCTGATTTTCATATGATACATTTTTTAAATATATACGTTGTTAAATATCACTCAACCTTTGTTAGATAAATATTTTTTAAACGAATTAGTTTCCAGAAAATCGTTTTCTTTGTTATTAAAAGACAAATAAGTTTATATAACAATTACTTATTATCCATGCATGCATGCATGCATATTAAGTAATTGTTATATAAGCATTCATGCATGCAACTGGGCATGCATGCAGGCATGCCATCGAGCATACATGCAGGCATGCAACCGGTCATGCATGCAAATAGGCATTCAAGTATGCAGCATGCATTGTTTTTGTCACGGCTCCGGTGCTGCAATGCTTCGGCGGTCCCACGCGAGCTTATCTTCACTCATTATATATATTCTATTCAAAACTTTGATATGACGTTTTTGAGGTTTTGGAATCAGAATATCAAAGTTTCGAAAGTAAGATAGGTTACCTTTTAAATTGTATCTACCCACGTCCTACCGCCAGAGTCCCGCTTAATGTTTTCTAAATCATGCTGACGTGAAAAACAAGTGAGTGTAGGTAGATATTTTTACTTATTGTGGAGGCTGCTAAACCCTGGTGTCAAAACTATAAGCCTCAGACGTGACGTTTAAAAGTGACGATAGCCCTTTGAACGGAAACCTTTCTTTTAGCAAACCAGGTGATGCAAACTGGAGCCGCTTCAATACAGAAACAAGTGGTAGTTAAGTGAATAATGTACCCTGTGGGATTTGACCCACCGATCCACCCAATTTAAAAACAATCCTATAATGGTAGTTTGAAATTCAATATAAATGCAGCAATTATCATTTCTTATCTATAAAGCCGTGAGCGCACGATTTCGGCATCGTGATTTTCGGCACGGTAGGTACGCATGTTCTCAAGCACGTATGCAACACCCTTAAGGTAAAATATGCGGTGATTGTTATATGTAGTACACACGGCGATACGTGGAGTTAAGTTCGTACATCTGAGACACAAATGCTATTTTTGCTGCAGGACTGACTGACTTATGACTAACTGTACATTGACACTCAATTTAATTTTGTACTACTTTAGCACATTTTTTTTTCATATTAATTGCAAGGATTAATCTGATGGTATGATCTCATTGTCATATAACATATATCAATCAATCAATCAATCATCAGCCTATCGCAGTCCACTGCTGGACGTAGGCCTCTCCAATTGTTCGCCACCGTGATCTATCCATAGCTTCTCGCATCCAGCTCTTGCCAGCCATCCTGCGCAGATCGTCCTCCCACCTAGCCAGAGGGCGCCCTACATTACGTTTGCCAAGACGCGGTCTCCACTCCAGAACTCGTTTACCCCATCGGTTGTCGGTTCTGCGGCTAATATGGTCAGCCCACTGCCACTTAAGCTTGCTAACATATAACATATAAATTTAACAATTTAACAATGTCGGTCTCATAGTCATGGTCCCAATATATCTTGTACTTTGACGAAACATGTCGGATGTCTGCTATTGAAATATTACCTTGTGGGTGTCTTTAAATAATCATACTATTACGTACAAATCATGCAAAGGTCATGAAATGAACGTAATTTCTAATAGCCGTCGCATACCATTAGACAATTGGAGCTATTTATATTCAAATGCTATCGAGAACACAGCTGGGTCCCGACCATGCTTAAATACCGCATTGGACTGTACCACTAAATTATCGCCCAATTTGCTTGACATTAGTGTTGGCCGCTCGATAACTGACCAATCTATGTAACTATCGGCAAATGAATAAGTAATAAAATCCGTTCATTGTTTCTTAATAGCTTTTCAACTATGTCTCGCCATTTCAAAGTTCTGATATGTTTTAGAGTAGGGTTGCGGATACAAAACTGAAGGCGGCTGAGCGACGACGATGTAGCGCGAATGCAGATAATTCTGTTATGCATAAGCGAGGAGTGGCGGGGTATCATACTGAATACTCATCGCTGCATCACGGGTACATGCGCGCACCATCTACCGGTGGGCCGCCGCTTTATTTTTATTATTTATTTAAAACTTTATTGCACAAATTTTGGTACAATAAGGCGAACTAAATGCCAAGAAGCATTCTCTACCATTCAACCTTTGGCTTTATTCTTACCTTGAGCTACCTTTTGCGCAAAAATTTAAATGTTGATAAACTGGGAAGCTTAGAATCATTTAGGTATGACATTCTTATAAAAAGCTTAATTTTAAAGTAAATAGCAAGGATAGCTATAAAAATATCAGCTCAATTTTTACCTTTTACCAATGGTATTTTATTTTTTCGAGCTTTACACAAAATATTATTATTATGTCATAATAAATAAGGCGACAAATGAACAAGCTGATGAATGGTACTTATAAGCCGGATTATTTCATTCATTTCATGGACAGTTTCAACGCCGTTCATGAAAATCGGAGATCTCTCCGGAGAAATTTCCGGATCAGCGGAGCCGCTGATGCAAAAGTCTTAAGCACAATAACATCGTGCAATACGCATCACAAAACCAATAGTTTTCCAAATTTCCCATCTATCTATTTTAAACTTTTGAAGGTTATCGATAAGGGAGAAATATCGGTAACCTGACATCATTACTTGACTTTGCAATTTAGGTAATGAACGCAAGTGTCCCTTTATCTAGTAAAATATGACTGTTTTGAATGCTTAATAATTTTGGTTTTTATACAGAACAGTCTAGTTGGTGGTATAAAAGCACTTGTGCTTGAACATGTTAAGAACTTTGCCCCTTTATTGAAGCAGTTACAATACAATCAGTGTTATCTGAAATTAAATTAATGCACTTAGCGACTCTATAGTTGGCGTTTGTCTACAGTCGCTACAGGTTGATGATAATTTGTCAAGTCTTTCACTAAACTTTTACTTGTTTAAAAAGTCTAAATCGAACCAAAGAGCCTAATGATATTTAAAAATAAAAGTACCATTATTATATCATCGAAATGACGAACAATGCGCGAGTCTGATTCTCACAAGAGCAATTTTTATTTCATCAGTTCAGTTCAAAATCTTTAAGCAACGAATCTTCCTAAAAGCACAGCTAATAGTTCGATTCTGGTATAGTGGATGGGCAGCGGTGTTTGCGTTCAATCAGGTGACAGGGTGCCTACCTATCACATAAAATTTACCTCGTGATATTATATGTATATACTTGTAATCTCACTGTTGATTCAGATATCCGATGACACAGGTATTTGAGCTACCTATTTTGGAGTCAGATCAATGTATGTGATGTTGTGAAATATTTGTTTATATTCAATCTTGGTGTTCGGTAGAGCAAGGTGGTATTTTACGCTTACCCACCGCCTTCAGCTCTATAAGACACAAGTTCGGCCTCACATGGAGTACTGCTCCCATCTCTGGGCCGGAGCACCCTAATATCAGCTCCTCCCTTTTGACCGCGTTCAACGTCTTGCAACTCGAATAGTCGACGACGAGAATCTATCTCACTGATCGCTTGGACTC
This sequence comes from Marasmia exigua, assembly GCA_019059595.1. Classification (NCBI taxonomy): domain Eukaryota; kingdom Metazoa; phylum Arthropoda; class Insecta; order Lepidoptera; family Crambidae; genus Marasmia; species Marasmia exigua. The sequence goes on along the minus strand of CM032465.1, from coordinate 26,521,395 downwards.
TCTGGCCCTGCGGAGAGAAGTCGCAACTCTATGTGTCTTTTACCGCCTTTGCCATGAGCAGTGTTCCGAGGAGTTGTTTGAGTTAATACCCGCTGCTGAATTTTACCACTGTACTATAGGATTCCACCCGTACCATGGGGATGTGTGGAAGTCCACCACCGTGCGCTTTGCACGTCATTTTTTGCTCATTGTGAAATCAACTTCGCGCAGCGGTATTTTCGAACCGGTACGACACTGAGATCTTCAAGAAACTAAACTATACCGTATGTCTGATGTCCATGGACGGCAGGTGACTCGCTTGCTCATTTGTCTAATCATAGCTTTTGATTAGCTTTGGGTCGTTCTGTTACATTTTTATATCATATTTTATTTTATATTTATATTTACGACGTTACGTACGACGTATTTATTACACCCGGTATCCACGGAAGACCAGCGTCGAAGTGTTCCACCGAGCACCTCGGCATCATGCTGAGTGGAAGCCCTTTTAGTGCTTGATTTGTTGTATTTGTGTTTTTTCTTATTTTTGTCATATGATTTTTAACCTGTATAAGCACTGAATAAATCTTTTTATTCTTATTCTTAAATTAAGATACACGGGAAATGTTAACATTATGCAAGTACAACTGCTGTGTAAAACTTCAAATTAATTTCCCTCTTCAAACAGCTAGAGTTAAATACATAAATATTATACATAACAACAAAGTTTTAGGGTATCAAAACAGTTGTGGCTCTGCGTTGAACTTCCGAAGCATCTGTCGCGCAGTCCTGTCATCTTTGTACAACGTCCGTAACAAGCAATTTGTGGGTAGTTGGTAAAATTTAATACAATTCCACGGCCGGCTAGGGAGCTTGGCATTTTCTCAAATTATTATTAAGAGGATTCTTGAAGCTAGTTTTAAGTTGCAATTGTTTTAGAGTAAGGCAGGTTTAAATAGAAATTCTTCTTGTTATTATTAACTAAGAATAAAGATAAAATTCAGTGGTAGATAACTTGTTTACAAGTCTGTGAACTCTTATGAATGTCATGTCAATGTTATATACTTAACTTTATTACGGAATAAATATAAGTATTTAATAAAAAAATGCTTTCCATTATTCTGTCATAACCTACAGGTACCTTCAGATATTCGTGACAATATTTCGAGTTTCGTCCTCGAGATTAGTATGTAGTAACGTATTAAGGCTCATTATTTCACCGCCTCTAACAATGGCCCCACAAACTTGCAATAGAAACAACATAAGTAAGACCACGTTTTAATACCACCACTTCAATATCACGTCTGGTCCATAACCATATTGAACTTTATTGCTTCAGTTTTAAAGGTCACCAGAGTAACAACGTGTAGGGTGCCAGAAGTTACGGCTTTTGTTTGTCGCGGCCATCTCGCGAGTTTTCTGCTACACTTAGCAAACGTTTAAACTCGATTGTTCTTGGCGCTGACGGTTTAAAGGGGATATTTCTATTGTTAGCCCCGTTATATTAATACGCGTCGCTAGCGGTGACGCTATTATTCTACATTTCTATTAGCAAAATGAATACCGAACCTTCTGAAAAGCGGTGAAATGTGAGACATGTTATGACAGTTATTTTGACACGAATTTTTAATTATATCATTAGGTAGAAATGGTCAACTCCTGTTGAGGAGATGAAATAAATATCAAACAATATTATCAGCGCGATCTCATAAGTTAGTGGCTTTTAAGCCTTGTGTTATATAGGATATCAATACCGATGAAGTTACATACATACATAGGTACCACAAATTAAAAATAGGTATTACAATATCTAGACACTGAACAAATTAAATTGTTTATCACAATAATGTCTGTCCAGGGTGAGAATTGAACCGACAGTAAATAAGGTTACGCAGGGTCACTGCCGAATCCCGGGGAGGGTTGCCATGGTTTGCCCTTTTTGAACCCATGACTCCTCCCCACTTAAGTTTGATGAAAGAAAACCGCTGGGGTTTAGTCGGTATGCCTCTAGCCGGCATCTCGTTAGGAAAAACCCCCGCTAGATGAGAGCTCGACATAACCCTCCTACAACACAGCAGGAGGGTATGCGTAAGGCGCCGCTGATCGGCAGCGTCATCGGCCCATTGCACTTCGGGCCGACGGCATTAAAAGGGTTACTGCCAAATACACCATCACCAGTACAATTAGGCTTAAATATTTAAACTTGAATTTGTAATATCAAAAATAACTAGGAATAATTTGTTGGGCTTTGGAAGATAGGACATGCTCATCCATCATTCATCACAACTAATGCTTGAACACTAGTAGTGCCTTAAAAAGTTGGTCAATGTAGCCACTTTATTTGATATGATTCCTTCAAGCGTGTTTTTATTATAACCCAACCTGTTTGGTGATGAAAACTAAGACCTCAAAGTTACCTTTGGGAAGTCAAAGTCAAAGTATTTATTTGCATAAAATAGGTATACAAAAGATGTTATTATAAGGAAGGAAAGAAGCAAGAAGCAGTTATTTTTGCTACACACAGTCGCGAGTAACAGCTAGTCTACTAAAACATGATCTTCGGATGTTTCAAACGACGTTTATCTACGAGAATAACATGAAGGCAGTACAAATAACAATTTTGTATAAGTGGTTGTAATTTTCCATTTAGGAATAGTCTCGGCATTTAGCTACGTCAACGTCCCTTTACTTTCCGCGAAGAATTTTAATACGTCACGACTCAAAGAATACGTGACAGTTAGTGGAAACAAAAGACGCGAGTCAAGATACCGTCGCTACAATATAAAAGCGCAATCATCGCTTTAAATCTCAAGTGTACAGCACTAAATCTGCTGCTGGTCCACGGAATAAATCGAGAGTCAGTTGCATGTCCCTGCATCCGCTCATCCATCACGGCTGGCTGAGACAACTAATTTGTCTGGCGCAAACGCGAGCTACATATTGCGACTCCGAATTTTGAGATGGATATAAATCTACCCTCGCTGATCTGAGCCAGTTCGTGCTCCGCGATTTCGCAATTATTTTGTGTCCTATTAAGTTTCAAATTGGTTTCGGAAATTTAAATTGCACCTGATTGTTGTTTAGTTGTTCATATATATACGAGTCGAGTAGTGCACACTTGTAGAACACATAAATTGCTTTTATTGAAAAAAAAACTAACTTTTCCAATAAAACCTTGGCATTTACTCAATCACACCTAATATCGCAGATATTATCGATGTCGTGCTAAGGTTTGTCTAGAATAACGCATTTAAAAAGTTTGCATTTTTATCAATGCTCAACGCTTGAGTCAGTAGTCTGTGCCTCTGAGGCATTTAAATCACTGTTGAGGGAAGTCAAAATGATAAATTGAGTTACAATATTGCGACTTCCAATTTTGATTTGGACATAAATCTAACATTTACACAGTAATCAGATTGTTTCCTGCGTCGAATTGTGAGACATGGTCGTGCGATTCAGTAATTATTTGTGTACTGTCAGCTAAGATTTGAGTAATCGGTTTGCCTGATAATGGTAGCTACTTGAATTTAGAGACAAAGTTATAAACTAACTAATCCTCATGACGTGTTGTCCATTGTATACTTACCAGTACTGTGTCTGCCTGTAATTGGCATACATACCTACTGACATATAATTTATTTTAAAAAGCTGGTATAATTATTTTTTGTATGATGTGCTGTTGGTAAACCTAAATAAACAAATAAACTGAAAATAGTCACGGTTGATAGTAAACTTAAAATTATTGAGTGATTCATTCATTTCGTCATCGTCAGCCCATTTAAGTCCCCACTGCTGGGGCACGGTCCTCCCTCAATCACATGAGGGGTAATTTCCATACTCACCACGCTTGGCAGACGGGTTGGCGAGGGTTTTGATATAAATGCAAAGTTTTCCTTCTCTGGGTGCTGATGATCATGCCAGCAGCTTTACCTTAGTCGCCTTTTACGACACCTCGGTAAGAGTGAGGGTGGCCTATTGTACTCTGCCGGGGACCACACGGCGTATTCATTCATTTATATAATACTTTTGTACGCATCGTAAAACCACAAATAAAATAAACCTGTGTGATGGATATCAGAACCAATAGCAGAATTGCAAGTATATACATGTAATACTTTTCTTTTGTAAATAAATACTTATAATAAATAGAAAACACCCAGACCAATACAAACCGACATGTTCATGCATACACAAGTTTGTACTGTGCGGGGATCGAACCCACTGATCCAAACGGGTCGTCAAATAATTCGATAATTGTTATTTGGCTAGGAAATCATAAGAATTTTAATTTAATAACAACAAACATTAACGGCCTTTCTTCAGCATTTAGGTAAGAGCATTGTAAACTTTCACATAAATTCTAACAATTTAAAAAATGCTGAAAACTAACTCAGTAACCTAGACTACAGTACAATCTAAACTTAGTTTAACAACGCAAAGAACCCTAGAGAGTTTAAGATGCCTTGGAATGTACTATAAATCAGATCAGAATTCGCAGTGAAGACGCTGGATGCAGAATATTTGATTTACTAAAGCCTATACAACGAGAAGTGCACTATCTAAGTCAGCATTTCTGCAGTCCTTATTCTTATCTAGGTTTAAATATAACTAGTGTTCACTTCGTTTCGGGACTTATTTTTCACAGTGACATGAAGTGAACAAGTTTTTACTTTTTTTTTGTAACATGGCGCCGAGACCCGGTCATAGACTATTTTCATACCATCGTTGAACCCCCGTTTTACTCTATAAAAGGAATCTCCTGTGCCAAATTGCTAGTTTCAAACCCTTATAATTAAGGCCCTGCGTTGAGATCAGTTTAGTAAATAGAGTTAGTCAGTCAGTCAGCTTTAGCTTATAATAGATGTAACCGACACATATCTGTATGTAGAAAGTTGATTAATTTAAATTCATATGTTTATAGAAAGTTTTATGCTATTATTTTAGACCACTTAATTATGAAACATGGATTACTTGATGACCCGTTTGGATCATTAGTAGTTAACGCTGCCTGTGGTGCAAGGGTTCGATCCCCGCACAGTACAAACAGTTGTGTGCATGAATATGTCTGTTTGTATTGGTCTGGGTTTTTCTATGTATAATATGTCATAAGTATGTATTTACAAAAGAAAAGTCTTATGTGTATATATTTGTAATTCCGCTGTTGGTTCTGATATTCGTAAAACGGGTGCCTGAGCTACCTATTTCGGAGTCAGATCAATGTATGTGATGTTGTGAAATATAGATATATACATGTATAGTTACTATTTTTTTCTGAAATATCATTAATGAATAGTTTTAACTTAAATTATTGAAACCGTGCGAGCTATTTAGATATGTACTTTTAAGATACTGACTGAAAGTAGTGAGAGGTTACCTATCATATTTCTATAAAAACATCAAAGAAATTCCAGTTTTATTAAATAAAAAACATCCCAAGTGCATAGGTACTGCATGAATTCTTGTAGTCCTCAAAGAGGCGGCCAATAGGTACAAATTGAGTATATATCGAGCACGACGTGGGGTGTTTGCTAAGCGACACGCGACCAAGTCACGATCGAGTAATGGCCGCCTGTGTGTCAACGCTTTAGTCTTGTGTATGATGTCAATACGTTAGAACATTGAGTTCCTTTGATAAAGTAACACTAGATATAGTTGTTGATATAATGATGTCCACATGACATCTAAAAGAATCACTTTTGAATCACCTAGCCTAACAGTATTGTACAAGAAGGTAATCTATCGAACTAATAAGTATCTTTGATTGTTAATGGCAAAATATTAGATATCCTACATATCAACTTTCACTGTCATTTGTAATATTGCCATAAAAAAAGGAATGGCTACAAGTACAGAACTGTATGCAGTCAACATACAGGCTTTAACACATGTTAACAACTGACGTCTACAAACAAGAGTTTACAATCACAATACGTCAAAAAGTAACAACAAAACCACATATGGAAGATGACGTTCCCAAAATCATAATTTACAGCGGTCAATAGAAATACCTAATTGGCAAGTAGAACGAGTACCATTTAAAATAGTTATGTACATTACTGTGAACTATGAAAGAGCGGTCCTTATTTTTACCCGACTACTGAGAAGCAAAAACGGGGGTTATGATTTTGATCTGTATGTGTGTATGTATGGTTGTTCATCTGTTCCCTTATTAATTCTAAACTAGTTATCATATTTGGGAAAATGAGGTGTCGTTAGAAGCGTCTTGATTGTCTTCTGGTCAAAGGCGACATGACGTCACGTTAAATCGACTACAGCGCCTTTTAGGGGACTTAGAGTAAGGAACTAAAATGTTTTGCTTGTCAGCACCGTGTGGGGTATCAAATTAAAGAACTTTTTTGGCACATTTCAAATAGCTTATTTTATTTACATAACTAAAACATGTTAAAAAAAAAGAAAGTTTAAAAACTGAAACCTGACTACCAAAAACACGCTCTAAAAAGTATGAAACCAGAAAATTGTCTCTGCTGAAATTATTATGCCGTATTGCCGTGGTCGTATGCCACCTACTGTAGTAGAACAGATTTATTGTAATAATAAAATAAAATCAATGTGGCATACGACCACGGCGATCGGACATAATAACTTCAGCTGAGACAATTTTCTGGTACTTTTTAGAGCGTGTTTTTTTTGTTAGTCAGGTTTTTAATTTTCGATCAGCACCATCGTCATTTATATTCCTAGTCACTTCATCATCGTCATTATCAGCGTATAAATATTTATCCACTGCGACATCTGGTTCAGCGTTCAATATTTATTATTTATTATTGCTAAATATCAAAAGCTTTTTAGTCTCAGTATCTTCGATCCAGTAACTCTGTTGAAATTATAACTCTTGTTCAATATCCTGCTACTTAAGACGTACGCCAAGGCTCGATATTAGGACCTTTCAGTATTTTATTTCATTTACGTGACAAGTGAGGCTGAACACTATGCTGACAGTTGTTTAATGCTTAATTAGTAAGATAATTGTCGAGGTTAAATATTTAGGCTATCAGCACATTGTCATGCATATTAAATTCCAATTCGCTAACTCAATTACGAATTAATACCCATAATAAATCATTTCTATAGTAATTAATGCGCAGATAATAACATTTTTACCAAGTGATTTATAGTTCTATAAAGCTTTATAAAATACGGGGTACCTATGGCGATTTTGCAAACTAGGCGAAAACTAATCGGTAGTGCAGTCATTATCATATCTGCTAACTTGCTTAGTAGAGCGGGCATTGAAATCTGATAGCTTTACGACTATTAGGATAAGAGTCAAAATTGATTGCTCGTAAGCTTTATGTATGGTTGTGGTTTCACTATTAGAAGTATCTGTTAAAGTCCGGTCGTTAAGAATTATCAGTTTGTTCCGCTTAAATTTGCATGCGCAGTTTGGAAGGTGTGGTGTGCGGTATTATCAATGGGCGCGATTAAATTATAAAGGTTGATCCAAAAGGTAATTATCCTAAATAACAGGGTGGTATGCAAAATGTAAACAAGCTTTAACAAGACTTAAATGAAAGGGTTCATGCAACCTAGAACAGTCACTGGAAATGCACTAAAATATTTATACGGTATGATTTCAAAAGTATTATAGAAAAAAATTGTCTACAATTTAGGTCCACTGGTGTCGCGGGTGTCTATGGGCGGCGGCAATCGCTTACCGTCTGGTAATTCGTCTACTCGTCTGCCAACTGTCACATAAAAAAGGTATATTTAGGTAAAAGTTGGTGTATAGGAATTTATTCTGTATGAATAAATAATCCTATATAAATAATAATAATAAATATTTCACAACATCACATACATTAATCTGACTCCGAGATAGGTAGCTCAAGCACCTGTGTTACGGATATCAGAATCAACAGCGGAATTACAAATATATACATATAATACTTTTTTTTTTAATAAATCATAATATTGTGCTGTGTTTCGCTGCGTAAGTGATGGCACCGGAGGCCCAATCCGGGGAAAGAGGGGTTTAAAGGTTGGCAGCACACTTCACTCCACTGGTGTCGCGGATGGGCGGCGGCAGCTGCTTACCATCGGGTGATCCTTCTGGTCGTCTTCCACCTATCACATAAAAAAATAGAGACGAACTCATTTTGAATTTGTCAGTATTTAGTTTAGTTTTAGTTTAGTTATTATTATTAAAATATTTGTAGTTATTTAGCTGTTATGTAATGTACAAATTATTTCAAAGTAAGCACAATAAACAATTTGTATTTGTATTTCGTAACTAAGCTATTCACTTTTTCAAATCGATTAAATGCAATCCTGTAAACGAAGAAACATCAAAAGAAATAATAAGGCATTAAAAATTTAGACATGATAGCACCAATGAGCTCTGAGCATTCATAAAGATTTCTTATTTATTGATGAAAACGAAGCCTAAGTTGCTGTTTCCTTAACTATTCTGCAGTCGCGCAAAGATGAGAGAAAAACAAATAATAAGTCCAATTTCGCTTACTCCACGCTCTTTGAAAGTTCCGAAGAAATCGCACTTGCTGAAGATGTATGAAACACATGGATGGAAAATATTTATGGAGACATAATGTGACAGTAACAGCGAGAAAAGTCACAGAAGTTGAGTTACAACCTAACTTATAAGCTTGAGTCTACTTTAACGTGACTATTATAAATGGGATTAGTACTTCACCTGAATTCTAAAAAGCAACGCTCGCAGTAGAACTTAGATTAATATGTAGAATCTGTTATTTCATGAAATATTCCCGACATTCACTAAACTCCTGGAGAACTTGCTACAAAATTTTAAGCTCATGTAAAATGCGGACTTCGGCAACATCATCGCCACATTGCGTTATGGAATTCCACGAACAGAAGAGATTTCTCGAGCGAACTGCATCAATGGAATGTTCAAATAATTTAAGTAACGATCCGAGTATCGTCCACAGTGGATCTTTCCAGTTTTATAGACGCAACTTGCAGTGCAGTGCTGTATGTTAGCAAAGGATCGTTGTCAGGCAAGAACTTTCTATGCAATTTACTAGTCTCTATTGAAGATTTACTAGTGAATTTTATAACAGGAGCTTGCGAACAAAGGAATCGGTTCGGCGTAAGTAATACAGTCTGACTGCATTAATAAACTTCGTCGAGTCTTTTGGCATGTTTCCTAGCTTGTTTGAAAGTTTTAATCGTAGGATTCTAGAAGTTTAACTTCTAGCAAAACATGTAAATATACAACAAGAATTTTGTAGTATTATGGTCCATTTTTTGTAGCATGATATTGGTAACATATGTCAAAATCTATACATTTTTCACGTTACTCTATTTCTAACGTATGATTCACGTATAACTCTGTCCTGCTGTCACCGATATCATGCTAAAGCGAAAAGACCATAATAATGAGCCATGACATAATGCATCATCGTCATAATTTCAGCCAATAGGCGCCCACTACTGGACATAGGCCTCCCCCATTGTTCTCCACACAGATCGCATCCAATGGATTCCCGCGACCTTCGCCAGGTCGCCAGGTCCACCTAGTGGGGGGCCTGCAACGACTGCGACTTCCTGTACGTGGCCTCTGAAGACATGATGGATGTAAAATAAATTCTTGGTAAATATTTTCCAACAAAAAGTATCCACTTGTCGTACCTTGCTGCAATGATAATAATATCTTCCATGTTTTGTTCCATTTAATTATAATCAGGAACTAAAGTCATTTTTTTGGAGTCGAGCGTAGTCTCACATACTCGTATGTAAACTTACCTACCTACTTTACAGCATAATTGCTGTTCATATAGTTATCAATTAATCAACTTATTAAAAATATATGTATTTACATCATGGAACTAAAAGATCCAGATTATCACTAAACACAGCAATTAAAATATCACACCAAATTACAATATTGTAATTTGGTATTTGGTGTATTATTATTGAACAGTGATATTTTACCCAAACATAATTTACGTTAAAACAGTGAATAAATAAGTAAATAAATATTCCACAACATCACATACATTGATCTAACTCCGAGATAGGTAGCTCAAGCACCTGTGTTACGGATATCAGAATCAACAGTGGGATTACAAATATTATACACTTAATACTTTTCTTTTGTAAATACATACTTATAATAACATAGGAAACACCCAGACCAATACAAACAAACATGTTCATGCACACAAATGTTTGTACTGTGCGGGGATCGAACCCGCAACCCTTGGACCAAAGGCAGCGTTTACTACCACTGTTCCAAACGGGTCGTCAAAATAACATACTTTAAAGGGAAGATCTGATCAACACATGTAAAGGGGATCGAATAGCCGTGGGGGAATCAGTGGGTGGATGGAACATAAAAATAGATAGTAACTGCTTGTGCTAATGTTTGTTTGCATATTGTTTCTTGTTTATAAGCTGGAAATGTGGAACTTAACACGCTGGTAATTTATATGTAAATGTAATCTGCGTGTGTACTTATAATTATCACTTTGGCATCTATTAAACTAGCAAAATATGTTTATTTAGCCAAAATTAAACTATGGTTACTTTAAGTTTATGATGGAGATGTCAGTGACTGACAAAAAGTAGTGCAGGATCGACGAAAGTGGCGCTCTCTTGTTTCAGACGCCAAACTTTGGTTCAGAGCGCTGATCCCGCGGAGTAGGTTAAAAGTAACAGGTTTATTTAAATCCCTATAGTATCTTTGACTTGAAACAAATTGCATAATACCATATCATTCAGATTAAATTATCATATTATTCAGATAACTTACAACGTATTTTTACCCGACTACGGCGAAGCAAAGAGGAGGGTTTTGATTTTGACCTGTATGTATGTTCATCTGTTCCCTCATAACTTCTAAACTAGTTATCATACTTGAACAAATGAGGTGTCGTTAGAAGCGTCTTGATTGTTTTCTGGTTATAAGCGACATGAAATCACGTTAAATTGACTACAGCGCCCTTTAGGGGACTTAGAGTAAGGAACCAAAAAAAAAATATTTTATATATATATATACCGTGTAGGGTATCAAATGAAAGAGCTTTTTTAGCACATTTCTAAAATTAATTTTATTTACATAACCTAAAAATATGTTAGATAAAAATAATGTTTGACGACCCGTTTGGAACAGTGGTGGTAAACGCCGCCTTAGGTCCAAGGGTTGTGGGTTCGATCCCTGCACAGTACAAACATTTGTGTGCTCGAACATGTCTGTTTGTATTGGTCTGAGTGTTTCTATGTATTATAAGTATGTATTTACAAAAGAAAAGTATTATATGTATATATTTGTAATCCCAGTGTTGGTTCTGATATCCGTAACACAGGTGCTTGAGCTACCTATCTCGGAGTCAGATCAATGTATGTGATGTTGTGAAATATTTATTTATTTATAAGAAAGTTTAAACATACAGGTCAAAAATACGCAAAGCATTTATCCCTAAGTTTAAAACTGTAATAGCATAGCATAGCATTGTGTGATAAATAATTATTGTTATTATTTTATTAGGTCAAAACTAAAACCCGACTACCAAAAAAACACGCTCTAAAAAGTACGAAACGAGAAAATTGTCTCTGCTGAAATTATTATGCCGTATCGCCGTTTTCTTGTTTCGTACTTTTTAGAGCGTGTTTTTTTTTTGGTAGTCGGGTTTTAGTTATTAAACTTTTATTAAATAGGTAGATAGTGACAACGTAAAATGACGATAGCTTAGTGGACAAGGATACGCCTTCCACACGGGGAGTGAGAGCGTAAAGGTTAGATACAAATAAAAAAAATGATGCGTTTGTTACTTTGCCAATAAAAAATACATTGCCAAATTTTCATAGCGTAGGAATAAGAAAATGGAATAATAGCTCCAAACAAAAGGATTATAGATACAAGGAACTCACGAAAGCAAAAAAGACATCGTATGTACCTATATTAACACACTTACACATCCAAAACATTCGTCACGGAAGGGACTATTTTCTTTTTTGTCCATTTTGTGTTTCTGAACGATAGGACAAACAAATTACCGGAAATATTTGAATAAGAATGGAACATTTTCGGGGACACTAATGTGCGGGGCGGGAAGCCGGCCGACGAGCGCGGTCTAATATCTGTTTTATTTTTCCGGATTTGTATGAAAAAGGACAACAAACACCATCTATTGTCAAAAGCCAACAAAAAAGCATTTGCGCCCAATAATATTATTTCGGCTCCGATAATTTTATGTCTTTATTTACTGACCGGACGCAATGACGTACCTACTTATTATTTCATAAATATTTTCTAGTGCTTTGTGCCGAACACAAAGAAATAGACTTCATCATTCCTTGTCAATATTGTACATAATTCAAAGCCGGCCGGGCTAACGTCACAAAGGGTATGTATTTGTATTTTCGCGTAGTCATCTCGAAAATAAATCGGTAACCGATCCGAGACCGCGCAGTATAACAAGATCGCTTACCACGTTTTCTTTCAATATTTCCCAATTTGATACGGTATTACGCTCGCGGCGTAGACAATGGAAAGTAATCGACAGTGACAGTGGAGGGGGTAAATTTCGTTAAAATAAAAGCGTACAGAGAGCGTAAGATATAGCGCCTACGTGGCCACCGTGGGATCCGAAGAGCTCCTACAATGGAGAATTGGAAAAAGCTTTTATAATCCCGTACGTGACACACATGCGGACGGAGCACGGCCCGCGCTCTTACAGAGTGCGATCGTAATTCTTTTATCCTAATGCATTTCATATGTTTTAGCATCTAATTAAAAGTTATGTGCTTTGCCATAAGCCCTGCAGTAATGAGAGAAACTCGAATAAAAAAGACTCAAATGACATAAATGTCAGATATTTTGGGAAGCCAAGAAAAAGTATATGATTCGACGGGTAGGGCTAAAACAAACCGCGTGGGCTAATGCAATTCAAAGGTTTTAAATTAGTGTCTAGTGGTTTTTACTGTATATTGGTGTTTATTTATGCAATGAAGTGCCGCAAAGTGATCCTAATAATAAAAATTGTTTGATTGTATCGTTTTTAACACCGCCATTGTGCGTCGAGTGAGTTGTCTCGTGACAATATGCTTAGACCGAATAGAAGTCTTAAAATCCGCGATTTCTTTTAGAGTGATATCCGCTGAATCCATAGGTGGATTAAACGTAAAATACCGACGTTTTAGTGAGTGATTGTGACTTTGACTGACTTAGACTGTTGACTACCTACTTATTGTCAATAAGTTATTCGACATTGGCAAATTATCTTCGGGTAGAACCGTATATAAAAAAAGGAAAAGTATCCTACGCTAACACTACTAGCCCATAAAAAAACCTACGCTAAAAGTATGTCATGTGTTTGTAGGTATGTACATAAGTACGAATGGAGTACCTAATAATTCATATTCCATAGAGATACGTTTGTTGATGAACGAGTATTCTATACGGAAGGTATCGGGTTTGGATCTAAACATGAATTGCATTGCATGCATTTTTTCAGTCTATCTACGTATTTCTACCATTAGTTTGACGGTGAGAGAAAACTTGGTGAGGTAATCATAATTTAGATTCCCTGTCAAACAACAGTTGCTTCATTGTTATTACCTTAAGACGAGTTGAGACATGGTCAACGCTGCAATCATAAAATATCGATACCCAGTAGCTAGAAAAATATTCATATAGCGTCAGTTAGAACAATCATCATCATCATCATCATCAGCCTATCGCAGTCCACTGCTGGACGTAGGCCTCTCCAATTGTTCGCCACTGTGATCTATCCATGGCTTCTCGCATCCAGCTCTTGCCAGCCATCCTGCGCAGATCGTCCTCCCACCTAGCCAGAGGGCGCCCTACATTACGTTTGCCAAGACGCGGTCTCCACTCTAGAACTCGTTTACCCCATCGGCTACAATACAATAGTTAGAACAATACGTCTAACATTTGCACGAACATCATGAATGAAGCACGCTTTGACTCGCCTTACCTTGATCTTACGCGTTGCATTATAGTTACCTTGATCTTTTACCTCAGTTTTGGTATTTCAGAGCTACCAACCTACATGTGTCTAGATACTTTGGCTACACGTGTTACAGCACGTGTACTCTAATAAACATACGTATAAAAGCAAGACAGCCGACAACCGATGGGGTAAACGAGTTCTGGAGTGGAGACCGCGTCTTGGCAAACGTAATGTAGGGCGCCCTCTGGCTAGGTGGGGGGACGATCTGCGCAGGATGGCTGGCAAGAGCTGGATGCGAGAAGCCATGGATAGATCACAGTGGCGAACGATTGGAGAGGCCTACGTCCAGCAGTGGACTGCGAAAGGCTGATGATGATGATGATGATGATGATAAAAGCAATATTCTAGAACACAGCCATTCATTCCATAAAATTTCCAACAAACAAATGTTTAATTATCTTCATTCATTTTCGACCAACTATAACCCACCAACCTTATCATCGTCGCCCCATTGGCTTACTATACAGGTGCTGTCCATGATCGTCACGCTGGGTGTGGGGGTTGGCGATCGCAGAGCAAAGCTTCCTTGCTGGTGTTGCTTCTGCCCGACACCGCAAAGTGCCAGCCGGTGCAAAGGCCTGTCACGTTTAGCTATGCCAGGACATAGAGTCCACGCCACCAAAGAAACCCCACAGCAAAACACAGAACTAAAACTTTTGATTCCTTGTGTCCATAAGAATAAAGCTCAAATTAAAATGTTTTTAGCGACTAAAGTGGCGCCTATCAATTGACATGTTTGGTGGCTCGGAGTCTATTACTATGTTTTCTACGATCAACAATAACCCACCAACCTTATCATCATCACCATTGGTAAATATGTAAACAGATGCTGCCATACCGACAGCTAGTTTGTAATACATGTCACTGGATGGCGCCACTGCGCCAGCCAATTATAGCGCATGCTGTTTCTGATTCTCTCTCTTCTCCTGTTGCCATTTTGCGTGCCTGTTGTTGTTTTTATACAATAAATATTTTATACTTAATTTTTACGAGTTTAACATTCTACAACGGACCCTCTGGACCCTTTTCAACCATTTTGTGGGTTATCGTACAGGTGATAGCCATGATTGTCACGCTAGGCATGCGGTTTGGCGATCGCAAAACATAGCTTCCTTGCAGGTGTTGCTTCTACCCGACACCGCAATGTACCGGCCGGTGCAACGATCTGTCGCATTTAGCTATGCCAAGACAGAGTCCACGCCACCAAAGAAACCCCACGGCAACATTTTTTTATGTGATAGGTGGCAGACGAACAGACGGCGATTGCCGCCGCCCATGGACACCCGCGACACCAGTGGAGTTATAAGCGCGCTGCCAACCTTTACAATCTTAACTTATAATTTAAATGCATGATATAGTGATGCCTTAATTAAAGGCTGCCATGGCATACAGAGTGACTAACACATAATAACAAGCAGTCGTCGAAACCGGTTTTGTTAATACTGGTAAATTAAGAACTAGCGTAACCAATACCAAAATGGTTACATGCGTTATAATAAAAGCATTAAACATTTCGCCGTGCTGCATGTTAAACATCATGCAGCACGGCGACATAAACGACTAATCATCTTTGGTGGCCCGGAGTCTATTACTGTTTTCTATGTTTCCATAAACCTTGGTTGGGTTCATCGAAACGTTTCCTAATAACAGTAGCCTTATGATGACGAGCACATACTCCGCCAGTCAGTAAACACTTAGACAAACACGTTGCTGTTTTGACAATGTTAATTGGGTGCTGTTAGCGACGCGAAAATTATAGTACAACATGTCACAAAAAACTACCGTACATACTAGTTTAGGCAGACACTTGCAAAACTATGTAAAAAATTATATAACCAGTTTCGGTATTTTTTTTTTCTAGCTCAAATGGTCCCACTGCTGGGCAAAGGCCTCCCCTAATAGCCTCCACTGCTCCCTTGTCATTGCCAGCGTTTGCTAGTTACGGGAGTATTGGCCCAGGTCGTCACGCCATCTCTTTTTTGGCCTACCTCGTGGGCGACGGCCATCTGCAGGCTGCCATTTCGTGACAACTTATTCAACAACTTATTAACAAGTTTCGGTATTAAATAATAATGATTAAAAACTTTAAAAATAATTGACATACTAGTTAATTTATTAAACCTAATGATTTTTTTAATCTTTGATTATGATAGGTGACACTAATTGAATAAATTACATTTTGAGTGAATCACACTTTAAAAATATATATTTTGTATGAGTACGTACCTAAAATTTGGCATGACCTATTACTACTAATGCGGAAGCTATAATATAGTCCCTAGCTAATTGTAGCAAATAGAGCCACCAGATGCGGGCCGTATGATGCATCTGGAACATAATTATGTATGTACTAAAAGTACATAGCATTCGTACGTACCTATATACAGCATAATCAAGCCACATTTTGTATGTAAATTAGAGTTATTGTAACCGGATCCGAGTAATCGGGTTACAAATTACACTTCTAATGTGTTGTTGTATTGGTCGCTAACAAAAAAGTTTATTTTGTTCATCGTCATCATCATCGTCAGCCCATTTAAGTCCCCACTGCTGGGGTCACGGGCCTCCCTCAATCACATGAGGGGTAATTGCCATACTCACCACGCTTGGCAGACGGGTTGACGAGGGTTTTGATATAAATGCAGAGTTTTCCTTCTCTGGGTGCTGATGATCATGCGAGCAGCTTCACCTTAGTCGCCTTTTACGACACCTCGGTAAGAGCGAGGGTGGCCTATTCTACTCTGCCGGGACCACACGGCGTTATTTTGTTATTGGCGGGCAATATAACGATCGAGGCGCAATGGTAGCTTAATGGGTCGCCTTCCGATACGGAGTTCGGATCAGTTCGAATCGGAGCATGCACTTTTGGATTTTTTAAATCCATCTGCGTATTTCTACCGGTAGCTTGGTGGTGAGGGAAAACATCGTGAGGAAGCCTGCACGCTTGGGATAGGTTCTGAAATTTGTAACCATGATTAAGTTGGTCTGGTTCCCCTGTTAAAGGGTTGCTAAGGTCAGACGGAAGTCGATCATTTTAATAACCTGGCTCCCTAAATCAAGAATCATGGGCCAAGCGTATCGGTAATGTATGGGGGGGAGGTCAATACAACAACAGAGTCATAGGACATTATGTTATGAAGCACCTTCAGCTAAGTCTGATAAAAACTTAGGGTGCCTATTGAAATCTCTAATATGACTTCTTTGTAGAGTGCATGAGAATGGGAGCCATATATTAGACATTCCCAAATTCATTGAAAACTTATTGAACATTTTGGTATTGATATTCATAATACTCAAGGGCACAATACTCAATGTATCTCGTATTCATACCCATTCAAATATTATAATAATAACAGTAAGTACCTACGTTACTTAATTGTTTGCAAAATTATACCTACTAAAAATAATATTAGGAGTTAAAGAATGAAATTGGCGATTTGTTTGGAGATTTTTTCAAAAGTTATGTTTTCCATACTAACATTTTTTTAATTTTGAAAGTAAATATTAAAGGTACTGTTTCATATTTAATTGTTCTTTAATGTGACGTTTAGGTACATTTATAATAGGTTTTTAGAAAAAAAACATTGTTTATTTAAAAAGTTATGTATGCAGAAAGCGTCAATTCTGCCTTACAAAAGAGGGTCACTTTCAAGATTTTTTTTTCTGCGTCAAGAATACAATTTTAACTGATCTGCACAATACTTACCTTAGAAATATAGTTTAATCAAAATAAAAATATGCCATGGTAACTTTTGGGTTTTCATAAGAATTATTAATCTTGTTGTGTCTCGAAAAAAAGCAGCAATTTCATACTTTAAGCCCTATTAGGTATATTATTCGAGGGATAAATATGAATGATTATAGGTCTACTTTCATTACTTTTGACATAAGCAAGCCTTTGGAAAAAATTACTCAGCGTTTGCTAAATTACATGTTATTCATGCCACTTAGCATGTCTATCAAGAAACGATAGTTCGCTGTAATAGGTAATAGAAAATATTTTGTTATGGTCAAGAGTCATTCGGTTCACACCATTGTGACGAATTTAAGAAAAAAAAATTCTTCGCGCTCTGTACTATTAGAAATAAGTAAGTACTCGTAATTTTTGAGACTTATTGTATTTCTACCGCGCGTAGTGAAACTGTGGATTCAGCTACGAACGAAGGTGTTTCCGGACAGATACGACCTGGTGATCTTCAAGAAAAGAGCTTATTCCACCCTTAAGAGCCGGTAACGCAACTGTGATGCCTCATGTGTTGCAGATAGCCATGGGCGACTGTAATCACTTACCATCAGGTGAGCCGTCTGCTCGTTTGTCCGCCATAATGTAAAAAAAATACCTACACGTTACTCATTTCACAAGCATCAAGATCGTAACTACTACTAGCAAATAGAGAAAAAAACAAGAATTTCAAATTTTGTCAGTGAGAGAGCCACGCTTCGGTATGAATGGGCCAACTTGATTGAAGTGATGGCCTCACAGAAAACCGACGTGAAATAGCTCTTGCACTGTGTTTCGCCGAAAGAGTGAGGGTACCAGATCCAATCCAGGGGAAAGGGTTTAAAGGTTAGAAGCGCACTTAAGACACCGTCAAGTGATCCGTCTGCTTGATTGTACAACACCACATTAAAAATCAGCAGCATGATGAATAAATACCATTTAAGAAAGATAAATATATATAAATATTTCAGAACATCACCTGACTCCGAGATAGGTAGCTCAAGCACCTGTGCTACGGATATCAGAACAGTGGAATTAAAAATATATACATACAATACTTTTATGTGAGTTTAAAAAAAATACATTCAATGTTGTTGAGTACCTGAATTAGGTTATCCTTTGTTTGGGCAAAGAAAATAAAAGAATAAAGCCTTAATGAACTTCCAAGACTAAACAAATTAATTAAATTACAGAACAAATTTAAATAAGAAAGAGAAGTCATTAAAATTAATGTACCGCTTATTTACTTAGTATTATACAACTCGATTTTATGAAACTTTTTGCGAGCATTATATCTACTAATGAAAACAAACATTTTCCCTAAGGAATATCAAGTCTAATCTATAAAAGAAAATAAATCTTCCCAATTAGACGATCTTTTTGTATGGACAGGTGACTTTTTAAGAAGTTAGACCCTATATTCCTTGGGGTTTTTTTTTGTTAGCGTTAGTATAATGCTCACAAGACTTTTCACGGATATTAAAAATTCACGCTCTAATAGGTATTTTTTACTGTAAGCTGCAAACTACTGGAAAATTTAAGTGTTTCAGTAAAACCTTAGATTTACCAAGATTTATGGGTATCCAAATGTCCAAATCGATTCAATTTTTATTTCAATCATCATCAGTTAGGACCCTTAAAATTATAAATAACTTTTGTTACCAATATCAGAAGATAAGATTTGCCAACTCGAAAAAAATACTCTTGAAACCCGAAAATAAATTTATTTTTATTTTTATCAATTCAAAGAAACATACAACTTTTATATGCCTTACAATCGTTTTGAACTTAAATATTTCATTAGCCAAAACAGTTTCCAACGTTAATTATTAACATGCATTGCGAAGACCATACTTAGGTATAAAACAAAAACAAAACATTGCAGTGTCTTCACGATATAGAAAAAACAATTCCGGTAGTATTATGGACTTATAAAATTCATTACATAATAGTAACAAATAGTAGGTATATAAACGCTAGAACTAACTTACGTTTGAACATCAACCCTAATATGCAATGTTATATTTTCTTTACAGAGGAAATAAAAGTACATAGTTTACAATTAAATATATCTATTGAGTTTACAAACTTACAAACTTAGTCGCAGAAACAAGCCATCGCACTATGAATGCCTCGATGAAATGTTGTGTTGTCATAAAATTGCTAAAACAGTATTATAGAACAGTTTTAAACAAAAAAAGACACAAATTTTTCGAAAAAGTAACGGAAACTGCATTGTAACATCGTTTTAGTTAAGAAAGGTTTAACAAACATTTATGATTAAGACCCACATTTTGAATGAGCTGCTAGCAAATCTTATGTTATATTATGCAATAACCACAAGAATTTAATTATTTAATTTTAATATGAATTTCCTTGAAGAAGGTAACAAGTAATCAAGACTTACAACAAAACGCCAATTAGTCAAGTTCATTATTAGATCGCTCTTACCCTACACGAAGATTACCATAAATTAAAAACTACCTTAACATATACACTATTTCCGTTTAGCATTATCCGAGTCGCACGTAATTATTATGATAATATAAGCTGAGCTGACTTCCAAGTTTCCTCCATACGGAATTTCAAAGTTAATTTTCATTCAAAATTACAGGCAATTTTCCTGCGGCAATTCACGGGAAACTTTAATAGTTTTGAAATAGTTGTTCTTTGAATTGCGTCGAGTTAAAAATTTAAGTTGTTTGTGCACGTCAAATTGTATACGCTATGTTTTCATGATATGTGTAACATTTCTTTTTTCAGGGAAAACTTTACTGCACTTATTAAAGCCTCTAACTGTCACTGCCAAGTGTCAACATTGACATATACGCACATATTCATGCCTTTTAAGATGAGGCATTGATGAAACAAGCGCCGCCAGTAGATTTGTATTAATTGTGGCGTTTATGAGACATTTAGGTTCAAAGACATTTATTCTCATAAGAATTACATAAATTCACTTAAATGAGAAATACATTTAAAAAACAAAATATAAGTACGTAGTGATAATTTATCTTCACCGAGCGTGTCAAGCGATTTGTAATGCACAAGAATAATTATTACACAGTCCAACACGAACTAGCAACGCATGAGAGTAGAAGAGTGTACCACTGTGACAGGATCGGTCACTATGCATTTAAAAAAGTAAAACGCTGAATCCACACACAGAAAAGAATTAAGAAGTAAGTACTTGTGGAATATTTTCTTTGTAACCATAATTCTTATTATTGCCTAAAATGCCCACTTTTAGTACCGCGGATAAAGTTCATTTAGCTTGTTAGATCAGAATAATATAAGCGAAAAAACAATTTTTCTTATTTTGATCTAACATGCTAAATTGACTTTTTTTCACGATACCTTTGAGGTTTTCGGGATGTAAACGATTAAAAATAACGGTGTATTATGAATAATAATATTGAACTTAGTTAGTTACTCTCATTTCACAGGTATGTTTTTGATGGGTTTCTCCTTACTCTGCTAGTCTATAGCGGAGAAAACGCCCATCTTTATTGTGTTCTCAGAAATTCTCATTACAAAGTCATCTTGTAAACATAGGTTGCAAAAAGTAAAGAAATAAAAAACAAAACAAGAACATCGTGACTCTTTGTTAAAATTTGTTTTCTTGTTATTCATTTTATTTTAGTGAGGTGAAAGTACCTATTCGTTAAGATTTTATTAAATTGTGAAATGTAGTTACTACCTATATTTTAGTTATAATTCACAGACAACAGAAAAGATTTCTATCATCTAATATTATTTTAATAGTGGGATAGCCACGCTTCGCCTCACAGAAAACTGGCGTGAACCAGCACTGTGCTTTGTTTTGCTGCGTAAGTGAGGGTACCGGAGGCCCAGTCCAGGGGATAGGAGCGTTTAAAGGTTGGCAGCACACTTGTGACTCCATTCGTGTCGTGGGTGATCATGGGCGGCGGCAAGCGCTTACCATCAGGTGATCCGTCTGCTCGTCTGCCACCTATCACATAAAAAAATATTATCAAAATCGTCATCGGAATCCTCAGATGTATCTCAAGGGCTTGTGGCCGTGTGGTCCCCGGCAGAGTAGAATAGGCCACCCTCACTCTTACCAAGGTGTCGTAAAAGGCGACTAAGGTAAAACTGCTGGCATGATCATCAGCACCCAGAGAAGGAAAACTCTGCATTTATATCAAAATCTGTAAAAAGTATGGCAATTACCCCTCATGTGATTGAGGGAGGCCCGTGCCCCAGCAGTGGGTGCTTAAATGGGCTGACGATGATCTCAAGGGCTTGTCAATTTTCCTGTCGTTTTGTTATGGAGGAGCGATAGGGACAGCTGGAAAGCCGAATCTTCTCTTCCAGGCTTAAGTGGTTGTAGGTATACGAGTAAATACCTAGTATGCGCCTTGTACCTCCCAGTGTGGCATGGGGCAACGGTAAGGTCGCGTTAATCCCCGTCTATTAATGATTAAACATCCGCTTATAAACAAGACGAAACATCTCCCCATCATCTTTAGCCATTATTGATCCACTTTTAGATATAAGCCTCTCCCATCTTATTTCATGCATAGCGGTTAAACGCCTAAGCCATCCATTTAACGACCGCGTGTTCGGTCCGCGCTTGAGTGAGCGGCTTCGCGGTCTGGTATGGTCCTACGGTCTAAATTCATCGAACCGCTTCGTCCAATAATCCCTGCTCATTTGTGCTATGTGTCCAGTCCAACTAAACTTCCCCCATTCCCGATAAGATCTACTCAATACAAAACATTTCATAAGAGACATGCGAGCAACCTAATGTTAATTTTTCTAAGAAAGCATTATCAATATAGCGAAAAAACTCAATATTCTCGAATACCCCTAATATTGGCTACTTCAATTTATTAAACATAATAAAATTCCCTGTTCAAACACACTGCTTTCCTATGCATAGAGCTTGTAAAATACGTCACGTGATCGAAATACCGGATTCCGTACTCTGTAATCCTTGGATAAAAGAGTGGAAGTTGTTTGTTGCTTCAAATAAAGGAATTTTAATATAGAAACCCACTTCCCGTTGGCTTTGCGGCATGAAACATTTATGACATTATTACGGCGACGTGTTGCGTTATTATAAAACAAACTGGAACAATTCGCCACGTTTTGCATAATCTCCCCAAATTGGATGGATGTCGCGACTCTCAAGTAGAGAGTCGCGAGGTGTACGCGCCCTTATTACGTAGCTTATTTTTTTAATTTATGTCATTTCTTTTCGAGGTCGTCTCTGCGTGACGAATTGTTGAAAAGTTAATATTTTTCATGTTTTCTGTAGTGATCTCATGAGCATACATTTTTAAAGAATCACTTTCTGAAATCGAAACTACATAAACATAGGTCTCGTTAGTGTTTATGTATTTTTCGTGCTTTTGGCGTATGAGCTTCAATTATGGCGTATAGGCAAATAATAATATACGCTGATAGATGTATTGGATATATTATAGGACAGTGGTCAAACTTCAGCCTCATTGTTTATTTTGACACCGAAAATATATGTAAATGTGTAAAAGCCTACCTACTGTGTAAAAGGGCGGCTATAGCTGATTTGGATATTGAAGAGGTCCGTGCTATATGATATCAAGTGAGCGAGATAGATCGTGATCTATCCCGCCACTTAAAAAGAAAGTGAGCGGGAGAAATACATCATGATGTATCTCTCCCGCTCACTTTCCTTATAAGTGTGGTTTTGATAACGTCGAACGAAGCCGAGAGCCCTGTACGCTCATTTTGTCTGTTTATCACACACGAGGTAAGCAATCATTATGACATATAAGCTATGCCATTCGAGTTGGACCTCAGCTCTATAGTGGAAATTCATACACAATCATAATCTGATGATCATTCATCATTTCAGCCAATAAACGTCCATTGCTGGACAAAGGTCTCCCCCAATGATCTCCACACATCGGTCCTATACCGCCCGCATCCAAGAGCTTCCCGCGACCTTCACCAGATCGTCGGACCACCTTGCGGGAGGCCTGCCACGGCTTCGATCTCCTATATGCGGCCTCTACTCGAGGACTTTTCTCCCCCACCGGCCGACTGATCTCCTCGCAATTCGCCCTGCCCATTGCCACTTGAGACGTGCAATTATTTGGGCTTGTCTTTGACCATAGTTCTCTTGTGGATCTCGTCATTCCTGATACGATCACGCAAAGAGACTCCGAGCATAGCAATTTCCGTTGGTCTCTGGGTGACTTTGAACCTTCTTAAGCAATACACAATAGCAATCGTTTTTTTGAGATAGCGTGGCAAACGGGCAAGCGGTTCACCTGATGATAGATAATCACCGCCGACATCATAAGAGATGCGACCAAACTTTACAAAAAAGGTAGGTACAGAAAAACAAACATTTCGAACACTATTTCGTGATTTTTTTCGTCTATTTATAAACACTATTGTAATCTGACGTGGTAGATATTCAAAACCAAAAATTCAACACAATACTCGTATACGATCACTAAAAAATAAATTAAGATCTGCAAACGTTTACGTGGAATCTCGAATATGCGCTGATTAAAAGGCACAAAGGAAACAAGAATGCTAACGCAATTTATCCAAAGCCAAAATCCAATTCATCACATCCTGAAACCTCATAAAAAGAACGTAATTAAATCACAAAGCGCTCATATCCATGCATCGAAATGTTTGAGCGCAAAATTGCATGCCGAATGACCGTTTTCTAACGTGGAGAGGGTTTTATTTAGAGGTGCTCGAGTAAAATTTTGCTACCTTATTCATTCGA
This sequence comes from Marasmia exigua, assembly GCA_019059595.1. Classification (NCBI taxonomy): domain Eukaryota; kingdom Metazoa; phylum Arthropoda; class Insecta; order Lepidoptera; family Crambidae; genus Marasmia; species Marasmia exigua. The sequence continues at coordinate 26,496,965 of CM032465.1, read as the reverse complement.
GTAATTTATTACAAAAAAATATTCTGTACTGGCTTAAATCCTAAATTAGCAAGTTCATGATTATGACGGAATAATGTTCGTTCTTAATTTTTTTACATATCCTCACTAACCATATACCATTTAGTACTGCAGGATAGTGTCAAAATTGATCGAATAATTCTTTCAGTGACATTTCATTTTAGATAACTTTGTTTTGTTGTCTTATGAAAAATATTTTAGAAATGTTTTTAAGGAACAATAAATTAAAATATTGTATTAAGTAAGATTTCCAAGTAATATGACTATTCATATTCCAAGTAATATGACCATTCGTATTGTCCCTGTGACAGTTCATTCCGCTTAAACAATAAAGTTATTTTTGAGAAAGTAGTCAACTTACGAGTATCTTTTGCATTTAATCCCAAAAATATAAGTAATGCAGTAGTTTTGGGAGTTTTTGGGAAAACTGAATGAACTGTTACAGGGACAAGCTGTCTTTGTTACTGAATCGATATATTGAGTTAATTATCTTAGTACTGATTTTAAACTAGGGGTCCGGGTGGTTTATTTATTTATCTAAGGCACACTTACAGGTAACATTCTTTCTATGCGTTATAAAATAGACCGGTTTGACTTGAGTATTAGAGTTTATATGCTAAGTAACGTTTAACTTAGTTTTGTAAAAATGTTTATTCTAGCTCTTCAGTTATTCCCAGTATTAATCCCACTACTTATTTTAAACTACGTTTTGGAATTAAAGGGCTAATGTTTAACATTGTCTGGCCTGATGGCGCACTTTGTAGTGGCTCTGCCTCATAAGCCAAAGGTGGTGGGGTTAAGATCCACTCTGAACAAATATTCTTGTAATAAACACTTGTATTTGTTCAGTGTTTTTCATTTTTATTCTTCTTTCCGATGTCTTAGAAAAGCAAACGCCCGAAGGCAATCACTTTAATTATTGATCTAAGCGTTTCCAAAGACCATCTTTCATCATCCAAGGAGGAAAATCTACTTTGCGGGGCGAGATTTGTGAATCCTTCGTTGTTTATTCTGCTGAGGTCACTCTGAGACTAAGGTTTTTCACTGATCCGAGTCTCGAGGACTCGAGTCGACGAATCTTTTCGATATGTCGCCAATACAAGTCAACATTAAGGGCTTCACTAGTCTAGGAAAAAGGATTTTACATTTTCAAATATTCTGACACGACGTGGTACTATTATTAGGTTAAGGCGCATACATTTTTGCAATCAGACATATCATTCTGAGGAAGGATGGATCATTGAATTAACTAGCTTCACCGAGTAGGCAGCGAGCCAGGTTCGGTTAGATTTGCATATTTGCTCTTTCTTTTTGCATAAAAAGTGACGTGGCTTTTAAATTTCAATTGCTGCCTCGTCCATTTATTAGGTTGATAAAAATGCAATACTTAAACAACATTCGATCCGGGTGTAGAATTTTCAAATTAAATAATTTTTATGATTTGCCACCATTTTAAATAAGCGTTGTATTTTCTGGATAGCCACTCAGGATGGTGGCTAGACTAGCCACAATGGGAAATACTCGTATTTTGAACTATTACCTAATTTGGTACATTTACGATAGTTTTGTATTATGAAAGTAACTTGGTAAATACAATACATAATAATGATACCTACTAATATCCAGGAAATTCAAAATTGTACTACCCAAAATAGGGCCGCGGCTCACAAAACGAATTCTTAACCTCAGCAGACAGAACCTCAGAATAATCATAGGGACAATCACGGGACAATGTCCCCTAAACAGACATCTTTGCACCCTAGGCGCTACTGACAGCCCTCTACACATGTAGGGGATGCTTCAGCGCCGAGGAATCAGTCAGAATCAGACAACGCGAAGAAATCGGGGGGGGGGGCGAAGCCTGTGCAGCTCCTATTGCGCTTCTGGGCGGAATTGGGTTGGCTAGAATAGCCAGGACCCGACAATGGATTGAATGAGAGTCTTAGTGCGGTAAGAGGTGTCCAATTTTCTTTTATATTTACAATTACGTGATATTGAAATTGTGGCGGCCAATCATAACGCCAAAGAAAGCATTATGTAATAAAATAATAATGAAATAAATAACAAATGCATAATTCAGGTATTATTTTTGGCCCGACCTAGGCGCACAGTTTCAATACGCATACTACGCATAATACGCATATATGAATACGATATTTCTTTCCTCTACCAAAAGGTTGTCTGGAAGAAATCGCTACAAGCGATAAGACCGCCTTATTGTATTGTCTGTTGCTGTTGTATCATGCTTGTATTTTATTTTTGTGCAATAAAGAATATCTATCTATCTATCTATCTACGCATGGACGAACCTAGGACCCTAAGCGCAGCTGTCGCTTAAAAACGCGATTGAATAGCCAATGCGTTATACATACGCATGTATGTGCAAATACGTTCGATGCAATAGTTAGATCTATTTCTCTACTTTAAACAGTCAGCAAAAAACGTAATGGCACTTAATTTAGAAAATTAACTAAAGGACTGTGAAACACACACACACACAATTCCAGCTTACAACGTAATCAAACCATTTTATCTCAGCATAAGTCTTAAAAGGGAAATGTAGAGAGCAAATAACTACTTGCTAACGAGCCAGCCTGGAAGTTCAACAGTTGCATACAAACATACGAACACTATTACTACGCCATGGAATATTCGCCACCTTATAGTTCATGCTATAGGAGAAAACAAAAAAGTTATGACAGTATTTTACTACGAAAGGAATAAAAATGTAAAATCTGACTGAACAAAAATCTTTATTATTGTTACCACAATTTCCACACTTGAATGAATTTAGTTTTTTTTTTTCATGTGATAGATGACAGACGAGGAGACGGATCACCTGATGGTAAGCGATTGCCGCCACCCATGGACACATGCGACACCAGTGGAGTCACAAGTGCACTGCCGACCTTTAAGCCCCCCGAATTGGGCCTCCAGTACCTTCACTCACACAACGATCGACTGACCGGATGGCGCAATTGGTAGTGACTCTGCCTCTTACGCCAAAGGTCGTGGGTTCGATCCCCACCCTGGACAAACATTCATGCGATGAACACTTGTGTTTGTTCAGTGTCTGGGTGTAATATATGTATTTAAGTATATATTTGTGTTCCTCTGTTGTCTGATATCTGTAACACAAGTGCTTAAGCTACTTAGTACGGAATCAGGTCAACCTATGAGATGTTGTGAGAATATTATTATTATTATAACGAGATGCTGCTTCACGCCGGTTTTCTGTGAGGCCGTGGTATCACTCCAGTCCGGTCCGGCCCATTTAAGCCGAAGCGTGGCTCTCCCACGGTCGATTTTGTAATATATAGAAATACAGACATTTAACAGGGCGGTATTTTCTATGCCGGTTTATATCTTCTGGAAGGGTATACTATGAGTGGTATTAACTACGTACAATGCTCTTTGTTTAAATAGGATTTGATTTTCCCAATATTCGCATTGAAGGAAGACTGTACATCTAACCTTTAGATTGAACCGGTCGAGGTCGTCCCTTGTGTTTGACCTTTTGTTTCGTGTTTCATTATTGTAAAACGCCGTGGCCTTCTCACCGTGCTTCAGGACGAACTGAGACCTTTGCTAACATTTCCTATAAATGCCTTATTGATCTTATATCAAACTTTCCAAATAAGGCATTTCTAGGGGTTCAATATTAAAGGAAACATTATTATTATGATACTCTAATAACTGATTGATCTATTGTAATGAGCACTTTTAAATCTTCATATAAAATAATGCGTTGTCGATCTACTATTCTAATCTGATAAAGATCAGACGTAAATTTTACAACTCAATAATTTTTTGCTTATTTCTAAACATATTAAAATATCGATCGACTTAATTTGTTTTATTTCTCAACAAAAAGGAACAACAATAATAATAAATAAATATTTCACAACATCACATACATTGATCTGACTCCGAGATAGGTAGCGCAAGCACCTGTGTTACTAATATCAGAATCAACAGTGGGATTACAAATATATACATATAAAACTTTTCTTTCGTAAATACATACTTATAATACATAGATAACAACCACAATAATTAATATAGATGACCGTTTTTGCAAAATTAAAAAGATATCGTAAATACGAGTACATGCCATATTAAATAGGATGTCAATGCCAATATAACCATTTTGCAAATTAAAAACAAATTAGAAAAAAATGTTTCAGAAGTTGCTTTATTTGATATTTTGTGTTGGTGTTAATTATAATAAATTCACCATCGTCAAAGCAATTTCAGCTTTTTGTTTCCAGTTGCGCTTACGAATTCGATTTATTTTTCGGTACCTACTTACTCATTGGATTGCGGGTTCCTCGTACAGTACTTGTTTGTAAGCACAATGTTCGTAAACATTTGTATGCATGATCATGTTTGTTTGTATTGGTCTGGGTGTTTCCTATGTATTTTTTTATGTATTTACAAATGAAAAGTGTTAAATGTATATATTTGTAATTCCGCTATTGGTTCTGCTATCCGTAACACAGGTGCTTAATCCACCTATCTCGGAGTCAAATCAACGTATGTGATGTTGTGATTTTTTTTTCAATTTCAACTGTATTATACTCTAGTATGTAAAGCTATAAAGGTTCATAATATATAGCCTGGAGATTGCGAAAAAGTGAAGACCTGTTTTATTATCATTTGGGTGCAAAACCCTCACGGGAAAAAAGTAAGTAGGTATCTTAATCGATGCCAAAAACAACGATAAACAATGTGAAAAAAAGAGATCACCTGAAGGTAAGTGATTGCCAAGGAGACCCGCGAAACCAGTGGAGTCACAAGTACGCTGACAACCTCTAATCCCCCCTCTCCCCCAAATTGGGATGAAAAAGAAATAAATGAATAATTAATGCAAATGTTTTCGTCGCATCCTTTATTTCATTAGTTGTAGTTATTTGCGAGTACACGTCCTTTACTCTCGACGGAGCCCGTCAAAACTTCACTTGCTCATACACACACACCAACGTTTATTTAATTACGTCACGACGAAACTCTGGGTGGATAAATTGGGAACTTTTCACGTTGATGCATCCGAGCGTGAGGTCGGATATTACGAAACACCCGTGTATGTCCCTACCACTCAAATTATTCTAGTAAAGTATTCCTTTCAAGCAGTTGTTTAGCATAAAATCTGAATTTGAAATGTAATAAACCGTCTTTCAACTGGTTATTAAGACTCATTGCCCCTGTACCACTAAACTTTCACTTAACAAGTTGGATACTTATTTTTTGCATTTCGTTGGGGGAACGGTCACTTCCCGGACGGACTTCTGATTAACCTCTCCTCTCTGATTAGCTTTATGTATTTTCATCGTTTTTATCAAATCATTGATTTGGTGACGTTTTTTTAACGGAATGTACCAACAAAACAAAATGTATAAAATACGCTTGAAAAAAATTTGCTAAAATATAAATAATTATATATAAGCTTTAAGTAACATTAATAGCTGTAAGTTTTCTTAATAAATAAATTAAATACAAACTGTAAAGAAATCATAGACGTAGGTCGAAAACATTCGAAAATGACCACAGTTCTGGAAGTTACTAAGTATAGGGGTAAATAGGTAAAATAGCAAAAATCTCATCAGTATAATATTCAGTAACACGGCCATAAGTTATCAATAGGAAGGTACTTTAGAATTTTGCAACGCAAACATTTTGCGATGCATTTTATTTTTTCTTTTTTAAATCTCTTAATTACGCAAATCCGAAAGCTATTAAAAATCATGACCTACTTCATTAGCTGACGCACAAAAAATAATGTAATATTTCGTAATGGACGCATTTCAAATGTAGCCCACGTTTAGTGGAAAGATAGTTGGAATGAAATTTTCTTTTCAAGAGGGAAAATTTTCACTCTCCCCTCCTCATTAGCGCGGGAAACCTTTTGACTAAGCGCATCCCTCTTTAGGTCTGCAATTCACTGCATACTTGCACACATCTCGGGCTGGCTGGCATTTTTTAAAATTATATCGCGAGTCTGCCTCAATTTAGCAATTTTTTACTTGTCCCTTTTTTATGCTTCCTCTGAAGTGTGAGCTTGTAACTTTAAAATTACATGTTTGAAATAAATATGGAACTTGTAGAGCTGTAATGTTGTATTTTTTTTTCAGTACTATGTGAAGCAGATCAATATGAGTTTCTAGGCAACCACTCTGACAAATTTCCCCAGTAAAACTGGAGCCTTAGCGCGAACCGAATCGTAGTTCCCTTCCCTTTCACACGCGCTATGTTTCTCCTTTGTTAGGATGCGTGCGACACGTATATTCTCGTACGTTACGGGACGGTTTTGCGCTAAGGCCCCTGTGTTGTATATGTAGTTGTTATTTTTGTTATAGGTGGTGTTCTACCAACTGAAAAGAAACTCAATCAAGGAGATTTTTTTATTTGATAGGTGGCAGACGAACATACAAAAAGTAAGTAGGTATCTTCATCATCGTCATCGCCAGCCCATTTAAGTCCCCACTGCTGGGGCACGGGCCTCCCTCAATCACATGAGGGGTAATTGCCATACTCACCACGCTTGGCAGACGGGTTGGCGAGGGTTTTGATATAAATGCAGAGTTTTCCTTCTCTGGGTGCTGATGATCATGCCAGCAACTTTACCTTAGTCGCCCTTTATGACACCTCGGTAAGAGTGTGGGTGGCCTATTCTACTCTGCCGGGACCACACGGCTCATTCCATATAGTAGGTATCTTAATCGATGCCAAAAACAACCGATAAACAATGTGAAAAAAAGAGATAGGTGGCAGACAAGCAGAGAGGTCAGCTGTTGGTAAGTAATTGCCGGCGCCCATGAACACATGTGACAACAGTGGAGTCACAAATGCGATGCCAACCTTTAAATCCCCCTTTCCTCCGGGATTAGACTTCCGGTACCCTCACAGTGCTGCTTTACGCCGGTTTTCTGTGAGATGCTCAAATCAACTTATTACCTTAATCTCAGTTCGTGTATCACTTGACATTGGTATTGTTAACGTTGCGCTTCTATAGAATTAGGCATCCTAAGTCTATGCGCGCTTTTAGCCATATCAAAAAAATGATGTCTCAGAATTGAGTTCAAAAAAGATATCATTGTTAATTTTTGTTACTTATTTTATATGTTCAAGTAGCAATACAGGTAGATTAGGTCCTTTGGTGATCTGGTACTTTGGACAATGCATTTGTCAGAAGGTCATAAAAAACCCGGTCAGTCACTCTCAGTCATGGGGGACAGTCTGCTTGAGTCTGATCTGTGTTTTATATCTGGATTGATGACAAAATACAAAGCCCATTTGATATACCTCTGTTGGATAAAATATTACGGGGTAATGTAGATGCTTATCTGAAGGATCGGCTCCATAATGCATTGTGCCTCAATAAAAAGAAGAGGGGTGACCATTTAGAATTCAGGTACATTTTTCGAAATCCTCATTTTTTATTTCTATCCTCTTAAAAACTACGGAGCGTGGCAGTCTTCTGACTCAGAAAATACTACTACCAATCTTTGGCTTGAGTATAAAAAACGGACCATTTTAAACATGAATTGTATATTATGTATTTTTTTATATTTTTTATGACATTAAAGTGTATAAATACATTAAAGTATATGACAGCAAAGTTGTTCAAAATCGTCATTGAACAACATTACTGTCAAACAAAGTTCATTATTGATGAATGAAATATAACACCAACTCATCGTCATCATCGTCAGCCCATTTAAGTCCCCACTGCTGGGGCAAGGGCCTCCTTCAATCACATGAGGGGTAATTGCCATACTCACCACGCTTGGCAGACGGGTTGGCGTTGAGTTTTGGTATAAATGCAGAGTTTTCCTTCTCTGGGTGCTGATGATCATCCCAGCAACTTTACCGTAGTCGCCGTGTGGTCTGAACAACTGACAGAGAAGAATAGACCACCCTCACTCTTACCGAGGTGTCGTAACACCAACTAACACGAGTTAATTTAGTATATGGCATTTCTTTCTCAATAGTACTATTCCAATTGAAAACGGCTATACGAAAAGAGGACCTACAGTCGTTGCAACAAAGTAATACCTTGGCTTATTAACAATCGAGTGCATAAAATGGCCACTTAACACCAACTACCTATCGAAATGCTTTATCATTCACCACCTGGGAAACAGCTAACAAACATTGTTTCAACATTATCAGTAAATAGGAAGCAATAAATTATTGAAGTTTAATACCCTTTGGAGACGCCCTTTGGTCTAGTGGTTTAAGTACCGGGCCGTGATCTCGGGGTCCTGGGTTCGATTCCCGGGTCGAGCGAAAAGTATGTTTCGAATTTTTCGAACATAGCTCGGGCTTGTGATCACCAATCCGCATTTGGCAAGCGTGGTGATTAAGCCTAATCCCATCATAGTAGCGATGACTTGATTTCTATGATGGAGGCCTTTGCCCTGCAGTGGGACAGTTTATAGGCTGATACTTTACTTTTTTTTTTACCCTTTGGAGAATTATAATTTACATCTTATATTTCAAGAATACTTAGGTCTTATTCCTCTTCTACTGCCTAAGAATAGCAGTAGAAGAGGAAAAAGAATCGTGACCCACGCTTCGGCATGAATGCACCGGCTCGACCGGAATGATACCACGGCCTCACAGAAAACCGACGTAAGCAGCACTGTGCTGTGTTTCGCTGCGTGTGTGAGGGTACCGGAGGCCTAATCCGGGGGAAAGGGGGGTTGGAAGGTTAGCTGCGCATTTGTGATACCACTGGTGTTGCAGGTGTCCATGGGCGGCGGTAATCGCTTACCATCAGGTGATCCGTCGGCTCGCCTGCCACCTATATCATAAAAAAAGAAAAATAAATATCAATGTGTGAGATGTGGTATGAATTTATTTATTTAATTAATTAATGTGGGATTAAATCGATCTATTTGATATTATCTTATATCATTATCATCATCATTTCAGCCAAAAGACGCCCGCTGTGGCACATAGGCCTCCAAAGTTCTCCATACAGATCGGTCCTGGGCCACCCGCATCAAATGGATTGTCTTATTTAGTATGTGGATTTAATCAGTAAATCTGTAGGATTTAATGAAAATACCCAAAATACCCAACTATGACAAATTCAAAACATTACATTTCAAAATATTATGTTCAAAACATGGATAATGGATATGTCACCGATCACTAACCTAATTTGTAAGCTACCATAATCTTTGCAGTAACAGATTTATTGACTATTAATTCATTTTAGATAAATCGCTCTCTTATCACCTGGTTTGTTCCTTTGAATAAACATTTCTCGGTCCCGGCAATTATAATGCGTTAATAGCTACGCCCATGCTATAGTTATCAATGGAATTTCAACGAAAAAAAAAAAACTTATGAAATATTTAACTACAGTGTATTGTCTATTTTTTTTCTCAATATGGCTATACCCTCTTCTTTATGGAGGATAACTTCACAAATGTCAAGTGATAAGTTGGGTAGTCAATTGTCGAAGCTAGACAAAATCACTCAACAAAACGCTCTATTTTTGATTTACTCGCCTCGAGATTTATACTGATTTTCCTTCAACATAATATGATATTCCGCATTTTTGAATCATTCTTCCGCAACGAGTGACCCTACCCACTAGTTTGTCGAGTGACTTAAAGGGAGCGGTAGAAGCAACGTTAAAATGGCTTGTTTTCTTTATATCTTGTTATTCATAGTTTTTTGTGTACGGAATCACGCGCGGCCGTAACCGTGCGCAGGATAACACCATAAAAAAAATGTGCCAAAATACAAATATTTTCATATTTACCCAATAGTCCTTGGTTTTTGCGTTCCGTTTGTAATGCGGAAGTTACCGGTTTTTGTAATTTTTTGTGGTATCAGGCGCAGGACCAACGGCTTAACGTGCTTTCCAAAACAAGGGGGTACACGACCGCCAATTTCCAGACTCCGGGCTGATACTGAGAATTTCTTAACAGATTAACAAATTTTCGCCCGACCCGGGGATCGAACCTGGGACCCCAAGCGCAGCCATTACTTTAAAGTGTGGCACCCTACCCACAGCTCCAACGAGGCAGTCAAGAAGACATAATACACACCATATAAAAGTATAAAGACCAGGATATGAAAAACACCTTGGTCAGAAATTTATTTTGCCCATACTTTTATTGAATGGATATTGCTAAGCAGTCATAATGTATAATATTACCTATTTCTTGACGTATTTATTAAGTTTATTACTCCATCAAGAGAGTAAAAGGTCATGGAAACCGCATCAACTATTCAATTTATTACAGGACCCTTGGCATAATAAGCACCGACGTGTACCAATAATATGTAGCTCATAATTTATTAAAATTAATAATATTGTTAAGGTAAATCTTTACAATAAAAGTCAATATGAGTGGTTGAGTATTTAATAATAAAGATACTTAAATGAAACTGCCAAAATAATAATATAATAAATAATAATAATAAATAAATTTCACAACATCACATACATTGATCTAACTCCGAGATAGATAGCTCAAGCACCTGTGTTACGGATATCAGAATCAACAGTGGGATTACAAATATATATAATACTTTTTCTTTTGTGAATACATACTTATAATACATAGGAAACACCCAGACCAATACAAACAAACAAGTTCATGCACACAAATGTTTGTACTGTGCGGGGATCGAAACCGCAACCCTTGGACCAGAGGTAGCGTTCTCTACCACTGTTCCAAACGGGTCGTCAAATAGTTAAAATACCAAGCTATATTTTTATAGAGTCACAGTATATTAGCTCTCCTCAGCCTGATGGTAAATAAGAGATGAGCCCAATGATGATGAAATAAAAAGAGTGTATGAATATGAAACTAAATTTTGTTACTAAAAATATCGTGGTTTCAAAGTCAAAGTCAAGTCAAAGTGAATACATAACATCAGTCATACAGTAACATCTTTTGAAACTGTTAATAAATATAATAATAATGTCATTACATATATATGCCCGTACATAAATTTCATATAATAAGGTTCTTCACCCTGGACAAACATTCGTGTCATAAACACTTGTTTTTGTGCAGTGTTTATTTATAATATTCTTTTTAGAATTACTTTGTTGTCTGATATCTGTAAGTAACTTAAGCTACTTAGTACGGAATCAGGTCAATGTGTGAGATTTTATATGAATTTACTTACTTTATAATATAAGTATATATATTTTTAGTATTGACCCTGCGTCACTCTCAGAAGGCATGCAGATGTGTTGCCCATGTTTTAAAAGACGTCGTTTTTTGTCTTGTGTCCAGTGTGTTAGGTAGTATTTCCACCCACAACATCAGTGGAGTCGCAAGAGTCTTGCCAACCTTTAAGCTGATGTCGAGCCGATCCGTTCATGTCGAAGTATAGTCCTCCCATGATAAAAATTGTTAATTGTATCAAACAGGGTCTGTAATAGTACTTTCGTTGACTTTGACGCCTATAACACATGTACCTACGCTATTTACTTTGGGATCAGCTGAAGATCAGTATAATGATAGTGGCATTTTTTTTTCAACTCTCAAATTCTCAAAATTACAATGATTCGATCGCCGCACAGTACAAACATTTGTGTGCATGAACATGTATCTTTGTATTGGTTTGGGTGGTTTCTATGTATTATAAGTATGTATTTACAAAAGAAAATTATTATTATGTATATTTTTGTAATTCCGCTGTTGGTTCTGATATCCGTAAACTGTGTTACGATAGAGATAGGTAGCTCAAGCACACAGGTGCTTGTGTGTATCGAAGTCAGATCAATGTCAATCAAAAAAAGGCCGGCAACACATTAGCGATCTCTCTGATTTCGCAGATGTTCATGGGCGGCGATGATTACTTTCCATCAGGTGACTCGCTTGCTCGTTTGTCCGCCTCTAGCATAAAAAAAAATGTATGTAATGTTGTGAAATATTTATTTATTTTATTTATTTCTAGAATAAGTGTCACCATTGAAAATGAGAGTCCTTATAACTTTTGACTACCTTATAAGTTTTCAAATTCCATAAATTGTATGTATACCGCATTTTGTGTTTTTGCATTGCAATAGGATAATCCCATAAATCTGCTCAACATGCCTTAATTTAAGGTCACATTTCAATCATTACACATTCTATTATCCCGCGAGTACGAGCACAAAAGTGCACGATCGTGACATACCGTGGCAGCCAAGCAGTTACCTATCATACCAGTTCTAGCCATTTACGTAAACTAGCCAGGACGCCTGACATCGGCTGTCCTCACCGCATCCTGTTAGCCTCGCTCACTTTTTAGTATTCTGCGTCGGAATTGGAAAAACGAACAGATTCTCATTCGTTGTGGTGCAGATATGAAAATAACCGTCTTTTTGTCAAGGATAACGCTCGGCGTGTCATCGGAATCGGGATGAGAGAAACCGCGTATGGTGTAGAAAGCAATCAACTCGTTGGACACGCGCTAGAAAATCAACTGTTGCCATTTACAGTTACAGCTATACGAAACTGAGTACCGAAAGATACATTTTTCCTTTACAGAGGAAGACTTTTTAAGACAAAAATTAACAAAGACTTGACGCTTCGACGAAACTAGCCAGTACATTTGTATTAATTATGGCGATTATGAGACTTTTTTTTATAAAAGTACAACGGTGAATCCACAACGACCTTCAAGAGAAGAGCGTACACTTTTTTAGAAAGTCCAGCAACACATTAGCGATCTCTCTGATTTCGAGGATTCCATTAGGTGACTCGCTTGCTCGTTTGTCCGCCTCTAGCATAAAAAAAGTATTAAAAAATATATAATTGCATAATATTATCTTCGTACAAGTAACCATCATCATCAGCCCATTAAGTCCCCGCTGCTGGGGCACGGGCCTCTCTCAATCACATGAGGGGTAATTGCCATCACCACGTTTGGCAGACGGGTTGGCGAGGGTTTTGATATAAATGCAGAGTTTTCCTTCTCTCGGTGCTGATGATCATGCCATCAGCTTCACCTTAGTCGCCTTTTACGACACCTCGGTAAGAGTGAGGGTGGCCTATTCTACTCTGCCGGGGACCACACGGCTCAAGTAACCATAACTCTCATTATTGCCTAAAGTGCCCATTTTTAGCAATAATAAAAATTATGGTTACTCGTTGAAAAAAATGTATAACATAATTTTTTCTAAAAAATTCTTAATACTATTATCTATTCTGGACTCACGGTTCTACTTTTTTTGAAAATGTCTAATAATGGCCACTATTAATACATACCTACCAAGCGCCGCTAATTTCGTCAATGCGTCACCTTGACTCTGAATTTATATTGGTTTGTCGTCAATTTTCTGTCTGTCTTATAGAAAATGTAGGTTTCTATAGATATGCAGGTTTCTATAATCAATATTATGTGAATTTTATGAAGAGTAATTAATCAAAAATTTATATTTATCATAAAGAAAAAACCGGCGAAATGCAAATTGCACTCGCGCAAGAAGGATTCCGTAGGTACCAAATAGGAAACAAATGCCGTTTTATATGTTATTTTATTTATTTTTCGGTATTTGTTGTTAGTAGCAACATAAATACAAAGGTAATCTAGTTATCGCGGTTCATTAGATACAGCCTGATCACAGACAAGACGGACATTCAGCGAGGTCTTTGTAATATGGTGGCGTTTTGATCCTTTTGGGACGGAAACCTAAAAAGTATAGATTTTTTTCTCTGTACTTTGTCCTGTAGGTGTTATTAATATCTACGGAATTCATTAAATAAGCATCAAGTCGTACTTGAGAGTTTTTTTTTCTTTCATTGCGGTCGTTTTCCGCGATCTCGTCTCGATTGCTGTTGATTTTAGTTATGTCATTTCAAACAAGTTTAGTATTACGTTTATGATTTTTCTGGTTTTGTAAGCGAAGCAAGGGACAATCATTAGGGCGTGAATTTTGCCTTTTAATGGAAGTAAATTTCTAGTTTTAAATTCATTTGCGAGAGTTGCTTTCTTGATCAAATTATACATGTTGCATTTAGCTTTTAGTAAATGTTGTCACCCAGCGTAATGTCACTCAATTTATCATGATTTGCATCATCATCATCATTTCAGCCAATAGACGTACACTGCTGAACATAGTCCTCCTCAATGATTTCCACACAGAACTGTCTTGTACCGCCCGCATCCAAGGGATTTCCGCGACCTTCACCAGATCGTCGGTCCACCTTGTGGGGGACCTGCTACGGCTTCGACCTCCTATATGTGGCCTCCACTTGAGGACCTTTCTTCCCCATCGCCTGATCTCCTCGCAATGTACCCTATTCTTTGGCTATGTCTTTGACCTTAGTTCTCCTGCGGATCTCATCATTCCTGATAAGATCACGCAAGGAGACTCCATAGCCCTTTCCATTGCTCTCTGTGTGACTTTGAGCCTTCTTAAGCGGCTCATTGTAAGCAGTCACGTTTCGGTTCCGTATTTCATCACTAGTAATACACACACATCAAACGCAATCTAATATTCATACACCTCCTGTACTCTTACTAGGTACCTAAATATTATGGTAATGTTTTTTTTTTCAAGGTATTTTTTTTTGGTATTTGGTACAAACCTCTGGATTTTCCAAATCTAACTGCATATTTATCCCATTAGCTGGGCAGTGAGAGAAAACATTGTGGAGAAAGTTTCTCAAAATTGTTTTTTTTATTTATATATTAAATGGGTTTGCACTTGACATCTCATCATCTCATCTGATGCAAAACGACAATAAGGTCTAAGATGTAGCGTTCTTACCCAGAACAAGCTTATTCACTCTTACTTAAAAACACCCCAAATTGTAGCTCTCTGGGAATACAGAATAATAATAATATATTTATTTATTCCCTCTCACACAGGGTAACATTGTTCTAATACATTATTTGAATACATACTATGGACCCCTAGAGTGAGAGACTGGTGCCTGATATACGTTTCGTTAGGTAGGTGTGAAGAACCCGTGATACAGGTCACCAGTGCTCCATCCCCCAGGATAACAAGTGGTTATAAATGCAATATGTTTACAGCTTAATTAAACATTACGGATGAATGATAAAATTGGAATTCTTGACAGTTGACATACTTAGATATTAAGGATTTAATTACCTAAATTAAGGAATTAGACATATTATATGGTTGTATTACCTAATTGAGTTAGACATTACAAAATATTGTATTATATACAAAAGGCAATCTTAATATAGGAATAATAGGGACAAATATTGTTGAATATATAACTATGTAATATAATAATTATTTAAAAGTGATTAGTTATTTTTATTGCATATTTGTTATATTAAATGAATGAATATACTTTATTGCACTCAAATGAAGTATGAAAACTTAAAAACTAATCATCATCAGCCCATTGAAGTCCCCATTGCTGGGGCACGGGCCTCCCTCAATCACATGAGGGGTAATTGCCATACTCACCACGCTTGGCAGACGGGTTGGCGAGGGTTTTGAACTAAATGCAGAGTTTTCCTTCTCTGGGTGCTGATGATTATGCCAGCAGCTTTACCTTAGTCGCCTTTTACGACTACCTCGGTAAGAGTGAGGGTGGCCTATTCTACTCTGCCGGGGACCACACGGCCTATAAATACTAATATTAATTGTTAATAATTTTGATATTATATTTATTTATATTGTAGCATGCAAGAAGCCGGCAAGTGGTTCCACTCCTTAGTAGTTCGTATTAAGAAAGAATAAGCATAACAAGATGATGGAACTTCCACAGTGACTGTGTATACCTATATTATTGTAAATAGGTATAGGTAGGAATTGTGGATACCTATTAACAATGTTAAAAAATAATGATTCTGAACAGTGTAATCAGTGTCCCGATGATCTGGTTCCCCAGTCTAAGGCTTGCAAAGGTCACATGGGTAGTCGGTTTATTGTGATAACCTGACTTCCCGAATCCTTGATCATATTCTAAGCGTACTCTGTGCTCCGAACTACAGCTTTGGACGGAACTGGGAAATCTTGGCGTGTACGCTAAGATACGAGGAATTTACCGTTCTCAGGTGCTTACTATTCATGGCAACTAATTTAATGGGCGTCTACATTGTGACAGCCCTGCAATTTAGAGAAGGTACAACACTCAGCTTCGACCTTATGTTGAATCACTGACAATGTTAAAACTTTGATACAATACTAACTTACACTTAAATCTCGCGACAAACGGTACAGTATTTCATTCATTAATAATGAATGAAATGAGACAGATAAGTTTTTTTTATGTTAGAGGCGACAAACGGCAAGCGGGTACACTGCTGAACTTGATGGAAAGTAATCAAAATCAGAGAGATCGCTAATGTGTTGCCGGCCTTTATTAAAAAGAGTACGCTCTTCTCTTGAACGTCCCTAAGTCGTAGCCGTCCGGAAATACTCCTGCAGCCAAACCTTCATATTTCATTCATTACTTAATTAATAAAATACTCTACCGTTTGCCGCTAGTCTTTGCGTGTATTGTAGGTACACAAACCCAATTCGACTTTATGTTGAATCACTGACAATGTTAAAACTTTGATACTATACTAACTTACACTTAAATCTCGCGACAAACGGTACAGTATTTCATTCATTAATAATTGAATGAAATGAGACAGATAAGTTTTTTTTAATGTTAGAGGCGACAAACGGCAAGCGAGTAACTTGATGGAAAGTAATCAAAATCAGAGAGATCGCTAATGTGTTGCCAGCCTTTATTAAAAAGAGTACGCTCTTCTCTTGAACGTCCCTAAGTCGTAGCCGTCCGGAAATACTCCTGCAGCCAAACCTTTCCACAGAACCGAGGTAAATTGTAGAAAATACCGCGTGATGATGAATGATGTAGGCGGAATGACGGTTTGATGTAAAAATTCTGCTGCAGTTAAGTTATGCAGAATGGTCGGACTCAAGCCAAAGATTCGTTACAGTCGATGTCATATTTCATTAATTACTTAATTAATAAAATACTCTACCGTTTGCCGCTAGTCTTTGCGTGTATTATAGGTACACAAAACCAAAAAAAAAGAGAGCAATTAAGGGTCTTTTATAATATTTCAGCCAGCAAGTACTGAAGTATGTATATTCTTCTTTTTGTCCTCGTAGCAAGTGTCAACCGGCTGTGCCTCGCGAACCCATTACCATTTATCTCTGGGAGCGACCAAGATAATGTTCTTGAAAGTTCGCATAGAAAAACACTGGCTGCAACACGGTGGTTCCGCAAATGGATCTTTGGACAAAACGGTTGAAAAAGTAATAGTCGAACGGTGCATAATGCAATAGTTTGTTTTTTTATAGCACCTTACAGACTTCGAGATTTGATATTTCGTCTCCTTTATTTCCGTCTATTTTATGACCTTTATAGTAAAATTGTGGCTGTACCTATCTTGGAATTATGGTAAAGATCTTCTTTCTCCGTCTTACCTTATTGTAGAGTCAAATTAGTGTATTTGTTTTTTTTATGCTAGAGGCGGACAAACGAGCAAGCGAGTCACCTGATGGAAAGTAATCATCACCGCCCATGAACATCCGCGAAATTGGAGAGATCGCTAATGTGTTGCCGGGCTTTTAAAAAAGAGTACGCTCTTCTCTTGAAGGTCCCTAAGTCGTAGCCGTCCGGAAATACTCCTGCAGCCAAACCGTTCCACAGAACTGAGATGCGTGGTAGAAAGTTCCGGGCAAAACGCCTTACATTAATTCTGTCAAATTTTCCAATCAAAATGAGAATCAGATTATTTATCGGTGTCAGCTGAGGTGTTTGTACATTGTATCATATCTTTTAATTTTTCAAATGACTACAATAAATTCAAATTAAAGGGGGTTTTAAACCGATTTTAATCAATACAATAAAAAATAATAGCTGTTCTAAAGTATTGATCCTAGCAATATTTAAACTTAACAGATGAGATGATTGTGTAGTATGCTAAAATAATAGATATTAAATTATATTGATAGACATCTGTCTTGAACAAATTGCTTTGTTTGCTTTGATCATTCGAAAGTAATTTCATTTTTAAATCCATACCGATATCAGTATCTGTCATAGCAATAACATCGTACAAATCATTATTAAAATCTGAACACTGTGTGACATTGTATTATTTGTTGTTTTGAAAATATATGACACATTCGCAAACCACAATCGCCAACTTGACATGGAAAAACGACCCAACAAAATGTTGAAATTAAAACGCATTTTTATTGGAACAACGACAGGCGCGTCGACGTTTATACCTATGTCGGAACACCAATTTATTTCGTCAGGACTCAGGAACAATCCAATTATATTTTTTTCCGCCAAATAGACACATTGGGGCCGAACATGCCAGTATATTCGTTGTGGATGCCCAGTGCCGCTTCGCTGATTTTATCTGCTGTTTTATGGTGTACACTACGAATGGCTATAGGATGTGAACATACTAAGTGGGTATCAAATATCTGGATTCGGAAAGGTCGTGAACGTGAATATTGTACTAAGTTTTGATCTCGGAAAGGTAACAAGGTTGAGTGCTCACGGTTTGTTGAATGGAAAATATTTTATGTTAGTTAAATATTTTTGTTTAGGAGTACACAGAGTATAAGAGTGGTAGTAGAGTGTTTGTATAGTAGTAGACTGCCTCGGTGGCGCAGTGGTTAGTAGTTCGCACTTTAAAGCGGCGGCTGCGCTTGGGGTCCCCGGTTCCATCCCCGGGTCGGGCCAAAATTTGTACCTGAGTGTTTCTGTTAACGAATTCTCAGTATCAGCCCGGAGTTTGGAAGTTGGCGGTCTTGGACCCCCGTGCCTCGGAAAGCACGTTAACCCGTTGGCCCTGCGCCTGATTCCTTTTCAGTCGTGTCATGAGGGTAAGGGTATAGATAGTGCACTTGTGTGTGCGCAAACATTTGTGCACTATTATATGTCCTGCGTCGATGGCCGAATTCTGAGATTAGCCGCCATGACCGAAATATCGGTTTGAAGGACATTATTACTATTATTATAAGAGTAGGTATGTTTCTTTATTTTGCAAACCAATAGTTTTAGTAAATAAACTGCTAATCTGAACTTTCCAGTTTATGCATTTATTACGTTCTATTAAATTTGTTAATAATGTTACCGTGACGAACAAGAGCTTTTTAATTCATTCATATCATTAATGAATTTAAAAGCTTTTGACCTTTTGAAAACCATAGAAATTAATGATTTTACAGCTGAAGAGAAATTAATTCAGTTTCCCATTTTCTCCCTATTTAAGACCGTTAATTTCAATTGGACGATAGATATTTATTTAATATGTTTTGTGACAAAAAATTACCACCTTCCGCAGTGTCTCAAGACGAAAGTCTTCAATGCGTGTGTGTTGCCAGTGATGACATACGGAACCGAAACGTGGCCGCTTACAATGTGCCGATTAAGGAGGCTCAAAGTCACCCAGAGAGCAATGGAGAGAGCTATGCTCGGAGTCTCCCTGCGTGATCGTATCAGAAATGATGAGATCCGCAGGAGAACTAAGGTTACAGACATAGCCCAAAGGATTGCATGCCTCAAGCGGCAATGGACAGGGCACATAGCGAGGAGAACAGACGGCCGTTGGGGCAGAAAGGTCCTGGAGTGGAGGCCACGCACAGGAAGTCGCAGCCGTGGCAGGCCCCTCACAAGGTGGACCGACGATCTGGTGAAGATCGCGGGAATCCATTGGATGCGGGCGGCACAGGACCGATCTGTGTGGAGAACATTGGGGGAGGCTTATGTCCAGCAGTGGACGTCTATTGGCTGAAATGATGATGATGATGCAAATCAAGATAAATTGAGTGACATTACGCTGGGTGACAACATTTACTAAAAGCTAAATGCAACATGTATAATTTGATCAAGAAAGCAGCTCTCGCAAATGATGATGACAAAAAATTTATTAGGTATACCTTCGAAACAAACTATAATTTAAATATTTCCTTATAAAATGAAAAATTTAAATATTCAATAGATCGGAGAATAATAATATTGAACACTTTACGTGTGCTAGGGAGGTGTTAATTGTGTTAACGAACTTAACAGCCTTACAGGTTTTATTCGTAAAATAAAGTACAGATAAAAGCAAGAGGGCCAAATAATATGAACTGAAACGTTCGGGCTTTGAAAATAAAATTAGTATTATCTCGAAAAAGTGTTGTGGATTTAGTAAGTAAAAGCTGCGTAGAATGTTTTCGACGAGCACATGTGGCTCATGGATAACGCAGTCGGTTATTTTACAATACAACTAATATTTTTCAAGTTTTGTTAATTGAGCTGTTGGCTGTATTTGAAGCCAAATATGTACGTTCTGCCTCATTAAATAATGTAGTCATATTTACGGATAGTAAGAGCGCCATTCATCATATTGCTCGATGTGCCTCTGGCCACAGAGGCCTTTCTTTAGTATATTCTATTTTAAGGGAGATGCATGAATGCACGCTCAATTATATAAAAATAAAAATCCAGTGAATACCTTCACATATTGGATTGTGTGGTATGAGGAGGCCGACCGCTCAGCAAGGTTAGCAGCCATCAAGGGTGTAAATGTCGCTGTAATCCCATATCATACTGAAACATTACCAAAATATAAAGTCAAAGTCTATGGCATCTGGAAGGAGTACTTTGACGAACGTTCTCGAGAGAAAGGTGTGTGATATAAGACCATACAATGTCGACCTCCGACGACGACGTTAAGAAGACGAACATTATTTGGCTTTGTAATAACAGAACTTGAAAGAAAAAAATATGTTTCTTAAATTAGTGTAGGTATTATTAAAAATATTCAACATTTTTCCCTAACCCAATGTGCTGTAACCGTTCTGTTTTTTTTTTATAAACATTTCTAACTTAAAAGTATGGCCAGTGTCTTCACATACATAATATGTCTTGTATATCCACTCTCAAGGGTGAACGGTGAAGTCGAGATAGGGACAGAAGCTCTAAGTAAATTCAGGTCCCCACGTGATAGTGAATTGGGAACTGACTACGGAAGTTCCCTTTAACAAGGCCACCACAGCTTCGTCTGACTAAAAGTTCTATGTATGTTTTGATTTTAGCTTTTTTATACACCGTAATTGTTGTATCGTTTACATCCCGAAAACCATATATTTATATTCACTATTACTATATATTGAATAAAGTAATTTTTTTTTTATAAATAAATAAATATTTCACAGCATCACATACATTGATCTGACTCCGAGATAGGTAGCTCAAGCACCTGTGTTACGGATATCAGAATCAACAGTGTCATTACAAATATATACATAATTTTTCTTTTGTAAATACATACTTATAATACATAGCAAACACCCAGACCAATACAAACAAACATGTTCATGCACACAAATGTTTGTACTGTGCGGGGATCGAACCCGCAACCCTTGTATAAGAGGTAGCGTTCACTACCACTGTTCCAATCGGGTCGTCAAATATTATATCAACAAAACAAGCGAAAAAATAATCAGCTTTGCCTTACATTAATGCCGGGTGGATATTCTTTTTTGTGTGAACGCTGCCATTGGTCCAAGGGTTGCAGGTTCGATCCCCGTACAGTAAAAACATTTGTGTGCATGATCATGTCTGTTTGTATTGGTCTGGGTGTTTTCTGTGTATTATAAGTATGTATTTACAAAAAAAAGTATTATAATATGTATATATTTATAATCCCCCTGTTGATTCTGATATCGGTAACACAGGTGCTTGAGCTACCTATCTCGGAGTCAGATCAATGTATGTGATGTTGTGAAATATTTATTTATTTATTATTGTGTGGATCAGCTGTTTTTTCGCTTGTTTTGTTGATCTAACATGCTAAATGAACTTTATTCAGGATAAATATTATGAGGTTTTCGAAATGTAAACGATATAAAATGGCAGTGTATTGTGATAAAACTAACCGTTTTGTAAAATATCAGATTATGTGAACTAGCTACGACATACCAGACAAGCACGTGACGAGACATGCATCCCCAATGTATTTATAACTCAGCACTTTTTGCTTGAATTAAATTTGTCATGAAAATGTCATTTTTAGTGGAGTTTTATTGACGTCGTCGTTTTTAACATTTGGCTAGGTCATGCAATTTAGTATTTTATATGTGTTTGAACTATGTTTGGCTGAATCGCAAGGTTGTTGTATGATAATTTTGTTTAACGTTTTGTTTAACGTTTTTTGTACATACTTTTTGCGATGCTTAATTTTTGACAGATGTATTATCGTAGAACTGAAGATGCTATACACGTTTATATGACAGTAAATGAGTGTAGGCTGCTTTTGTTTTGTAGTCGCAAATCGCTGAGCTTATGTATAGAACTTTCAGCTACGTGTCGTTTAACAAAATTGATAAGAGAAACGATTAATATGAGATAGTCATAATTTTTTTATGACGGAGAAAAACCCTTAATAATAATATTAATTATTGCGAATTAAGTTCTTTGAGAAAATTTATAAAAATAAACTCTAACGCTGCCATTATTTAACTAAAGTCAACTTTATAAGTATATTTAACTAAATAAAATTACGAAATGTGATCCCAGCCTTACCCTGTTTGTGTTTTCGCTTAGCTTTAATGTTGTATTTTACCTTGTACTTTCGGCTTTCTCGCCAAAACGTCTGCCTATTAGTAAGCAAAGATGCTATCTGCCCTCAAGCACACTCAGTTAAAAGATGTTTATTAGTCTAGACGGCAGACGGCTGGGTGTCGACCTTCGAAAGTGTAGAAGTAGGTAGTTTTTGTTATCAAAGCTATCTTGTCACCAATCATTTGTCGGATCGTCGGAGTGACGTAGATGACGTCAGAGGGTATATAAATCAGACAAGTGATGCGTTTTTACTATTTACAGTTGCGTTTATTACGAACTACATAATCAAATCTTATAATACTATAATAATCGTTTACATCATGAAAACCACATAATAGGTATCGCGAATGCTGTTCCATACGAAATAGAATATCCAACCGGCAATAATGTATGAAACAGTTGATTTTTCTTTCGATTATTTTGTAGATCTAACATGCTAAATGGACTTCATTCACGATAGTTGGTATTTTTATAGCAATCTTTTGCAACTTATTCTTAAGTAAATAACACACTTAAAAATTCATCTCGTGTTCAGGCGGGACTCGAACCCACACCTTCCACAATCCGGTGGATGTTCTACCAATTAGACCACTGAACTAACGCGTTACTAAGCCGACGAAACGTTACTAAAACGAGTGCCGCCTGAACATGAGATGAAATTTTTAAGTGTGTTATTCATTCACGATACCTACGAGTATATGAGGTTTTCCGTATGTAAACGATAAAAAAATAACGGTGTGTTAACGGTGTGCCGCCGTGTGGTCCCCGGCAGAGTAGAATAGGCCACCCTCACTCTTACCGAGGTGTCGTAAAAGGCGACTAAGGTAAAGCTGCTGGCATGATCATCAGCAGCCAGAGAAGGAAAACTCTGCATTTATATCAAAACCCTCGCCAACCCGTCTGCCAAGCGTGGTGAGTATGGCAACTACCCCTCATGTGATTGAGGGAGGCCCGTGCCCCAGCAGTGGGGACTTAAATGGGCTGACGATGACGATGACGATGTGTTAACGGTAATAACTTATAAAAAATTGGAAATAAACTTATCTAAATGTTTAGGCAAATATGCAGGTCATATTATACCACCACACATGTGGCCACACAACATTTTATTTTTATTTTTTATAATAATAAAAAAAGGTGAGATGATTCAACTCACCAAATTCGGCATCGTTCGCAACTCAAAAATTCCCATGAATTTAGTACGATGAACCACCTTTTACTTACCGTCAGATGAGAAAGTGACATCACTACTTCAATGTGAAACAAAAAATATCTGCAGTGAAGCAAAATTTCAAGCGAACGAAACCGTACCTCGGTGATGCCCAATTACGTCATAAATATGGACGCTCCTAAAGCGTCACATTTTAACGAGCGGAGAACGAATGGTGTCCGCTTAAACTGAAATTATTTTCGATTTAACTAGTGTCGGGCTGAACGGATTTCAGATAACGAGCATATGATTAATATTGAAGCTTTGAATGCGATTCCACAGTGTTGAGGAGGCGAGTGACGAAACAGTTACAACTCATAAAAAAACAAAAGTTTGTTATAAGTTTGACGTGTTCCTGACATTTATACTACTTATACAGACTGACCAAGATCAGAAGGTACTTCAGTGACATCGACAGGGAGCCCACAATGTTACTTACCAGTATTATAAAAATATATCTTAAGTTGGTAGTTATTAGGATGCATTTGAGAAATATATATTTATTGTTAAGAAATGATGATAGTAAATACTGTAGTTCTATATATATACATATATAAACATTCGTGCGATGAACACTTGTGTTTGTTCGGTGTCTGGGTGTAATATATGTATTTAAGTATATATTTGTGTTCCTCTGTTGTCTGATATCTGTAACACAAGTGCTTAAGCTACTTAGTACGGAATCAGGTCAACGTATGAGATGTTGTGAGAATTATTATTATTTTTATATTATTATATAATTCTTTCACATAAAAAGGAAAATCCTCTTTGATCTTCTAGTCAAAATCAACTTTCCGATACCGGTGGTAGAATACAAATACAAATACAAAATTTCTTTATTAAATACTTCAGACTTATATTATCAGTATTTGAAGCCTCCTTTTAGGCATTAAGAATCGCATTATATTTATTCATTTGTGAGTATATTTTTGTATGGACATATATGTTAAATACACCCGACCTGATACGACGACCCGATTGGATCAGTGGTAGTGAATGCTGCCTCTGGTGCAAGGGTTGCGGGTTCAATCCCCGCACAGTACAAACATTTGTGTGCATGAACATGTCTGTTTGTATTGGTCTGGGTGTTTTCTATGTATTATAAGTATGTATTTACAAAAGAAAAGTATTAAATGTATTTATTTATAATTCCGCTGTTGGTTCTGATATCCGTAACACAGGTGCTTAAGCTACCTATCTCGGAGTCAGTCCAATGTACGTGATGTTGTGAAATATTTAATTTATTATTTAAAAAAAAAAAGTATAATATACATAGTTATTTTTTTCATATATGATGATATGATTTCAGGTTTTGTAAGTGCCCTTTAAGCCTATGCAAATAAAGTATTATTGAATTTAGATTTTTTAAAGTATTTTGCATTAATGTATGAATCTCATGTACATTCGGCAAATTTATTGATCTAACTTTCTGGAAAAGGACTTTGTAAAAGATTATACCATCATCATCATCATTTCAGCCAATAGACGCCCACTGCTGGACATACAGATATTAATTTTCATATGTGGACTTTTTAAATTCATGAACAATTTATAAATATTATATTTAATATTTCGTTTAAATAGTAGGTCCTTAAACTAAAAATATTTGGAGGAAAGTCTGGCTACACTGGTGACATTCGGTGATATTTTTAATTTGTTTTTCATTAGTTCCTCCTTTTTCCAAGTGCCAAATGATCATGATTGGAATAGTCCAATCATGATCATTCAACTTTTGCAGGGACTCGTTTATAGAAACGAGTCTCTGCAAAATTATAAAATGATGAATGTTATGCACTGAGTATGACATAGTGTGTTTAACCTTTATGTAGGTATCATTAATATAACAATTATATACCAACTAGCCTCTACTGGTCTAAACTGATCGGATTTCATAATTCTATGCATGTTTTTTCATTTGAAACCATTAATAGTACTTTTTTTGTTGTTTGTATTTATAAAACTAAAACTGCTATTTATAATTTACTTGCTAGCTGAAATAAAAGTATTGCGGAACAGAGAAACAAAGTTGTACTATCAAAAGTCAACAAAGATGTCCGTATACACCGCCCTCCCTATAATAGCCAGTAGCATACTTCTGAACATTGTTTTTATGCGTTGAAGTCATCTGTATCCTGGTTTAGTGGAAGTCCTTGCGTGGCAGCCATCGCATACTAAGGGGACAATTACATTAGTCGATAAGCATGTAAATGCCCCTTCACACCCGTATGGGGACATTGACATTGGTCAACAATATACTTACTGTATTCCTATTCACTGTTTCCCCGCGGTGATTAACGACGAGCAATCAACGCGTCTATAACACGTTTCCCTCGCAGTTTAAATGCCGAAAAATGGCAAATGTTTGAAAGGCCACGCTACGTAAATACCCGAGAGAGTGGGCTATTTATTAAAACGATATGGTGATGCCAACAATATTTTTTAAAAAATCGGCGTGTCCAATTGTTAGATTATGTACTAATTTTTAAGAATAATCAGTGAAATCGACTTCAATGATGACCTAAAGACAATCTCACTTTGTGTCACTAAAATCTTTTTACCTGAATAAGGAATTATTTTATATTGTTTGTTTATTATTTGTTATAATTACACAATCGATTTTTTTTTAATAATTTTCATTACTTATAATATAATCGAATCACTACCAAAAGCGCCATTGCTTCAGCCAGTAGATTTACCAATTTTACTTCAGCATTAACTTTTAACTTGGCAATTTGTTAAAAGTCGGTAATCGGTCCCGAGCAGGCTATATTTTTCGGAATACACACGATTACGCTCTGGCTCCGCAGATTACCTTTCCATTTTCAACAACAAATTAAATAATTGCGAACCATAAATAAAGTGTTAAAAAACGAATGAAAAGCTATTGAAATAAAGATATTTCTTTTAAATGAATTCATTTACATTGTATTACTTACAACTTGGTTAAATCGTAATCATTTCAGAAACCCCACACCAGCTCCATGAAGACAGTTTAAAACTTTAATCAACGGATGGCAATGGTTATCGCGTCAATCGCGTTAACCTAGAATTAAACAGTTCTAGTAGGTTTGAGTATTGTGCATATGTTAAATGACAGAAGTTTTCTAAACAAATCAACACGTTCTGATACGGCATTTGTTGGTGCAGAGTTGGAAGTGAAGACTGTGGTTAGACCCTAGACTTACCAGACGAACGCAGGAATAGGAAGCCCTCCAGCTCATTGACTTGCTGACATTAAGAGAACTGCGACTGGGTGAAGGAGGGCGAGGATTAAAATCTATGGCGAAGCATTAAGGGCTTACTTTTGACTAGTGGAGAGATGTAGGCTTTTGATTGATTGATAAAAGTGAGTGAGCTGCTGCTATCAAAACGTCATACCATCATTGAAAGCACCGTGAACCATGATGCCGATAAAATCATTGAATGCGACAGGTTTTGTCATCCATTGCAATCGATTTCAATATCATGCCAGCAATAAATCAGTCATGGTAAAGCCCTATCAGTTTTTGATTTATCAGCTACTTTTGAGCTGACACAAAAGTTTTTTTTTTCGAATAGCCAGACATTTGGCCAAGCATTTGGTTGTAAGTAATCATTACATAAGTTGTGGGTTCTTTTTTGGACTAAACATTTGTATATTGAACATTTATGTTTGTTCAGTGTCTGGGTGTAATATATAATGTATGTAGGATAATGTGGTTCCAACAAACTAAAGGTTATATGGTATTGTGTACGTCTTAAAACATTCTTTATTCCCTTGTTCTTTCCCACTTTAGGCGGAGTCAGTTCCCCTAATCCATTTGTGCCAGGCCAATCTATCGAAGCTTATAGGTATCTAGGTGTTTTTTCTTTTTACATTTAAGTTACATATACCTGTGATTTGAAACTTTAAATGGATAAATGGATTGTGGACATCAGCTACATAATATTCGTACTATCGTATCGTATCGTCATATTGACTGCCTCTGTGGCGCAGTGGTGAGTGGGTCGCACTTTAAAGCGACGGTTGCGCATGAGGTCCCAGGTTTGATCCTCGGGTCGGGCCAAAAATATGTACCTAAGTTTTCGGTAAGAAATTCTTAGTGTCAGCCCGGAGTCTGGAAGTGGGCGGTCATGTACCCCCGTGCTTCGGAATGTACGTTAAGCCGTTGGTCCTGCGCCCAATCCCTCTCCAGTCGTGTCACGGTGATGTATCATCGGAGTATGATGGTAAGGGAATAGAGAGTAAGTGCACTTGTGTTTGCGCACACACTTGAGCACTATAATATATCATACATACGTGGCTGATGGTTGAGATTGGCCGCCGTAGCCGTAATCGGTTGAAGGATGTTATAATATTCGTACATACACTTATTCGCACCAAATAACGTATGTCTGTTGTGTTATATTTCTGTAATATATTCAATATATAAAAACGGTTAACAGACTATTCTGATCAAAGAAAATTGTCAAGCATTCATTCAAATGATTAAGCAAGTTATAATCCACGCAACAGCGGGAGAAATGAGTGTAATTATTTTTTTATGTCTCGGCCTGAATGCTGCGTAAGACTTGTTCTATGATTGCTAAAGCAATTAGTTGAAAAGTTTCACTGCATTTACGAGCAGCTTGGTGCCACATCCTTTAGCAGATGTGAATAGCACCGAGATGTCTTATGAGAAATTATGGAAGCTTAGATACCTTTAATTTTGAACCGTAGTTTTTGTACGATTTCCCAAAAGAAAGGAATCAACTTATTTTTTTTTATAGGTGGCAGAACAATTTGACGAGCAGACGGATAACCTGATGGTAAGCGATTGCCGCCGCCCATGGACACCCGCTGACACCAGTGGAGTCACAAGTGCGCTTCTAACCTTTAAATCCCCCTTTCCCCCGGATTGGGCCTCAGATACCTCACGCAGCGAAACACAGAACAATGTTGTGAGGCCGTAGTATCACTCAGTTGAGCCGACCCATTCATGCCAAAGCGTGGCTCTCCCACGGTTAACTTAGTGAAAAAAGCTTCATGCCATCAAAATGTTCTTTATGTCACAATCATTCCTTTATGACTAGAATGCTATTAATATATTTGATGTCGTTAAAATCCTTGCGTTTTCCCAACTCGCATATGCTTTGTTTTATTATGATAAAAACAAAAGGGCGATACTATATATACGAGTATGTATGCGCAACAATGAATTGAAAAAGAAATACGCACACGCGAACATGAACCTGCGTCACTTCTTAGGCTGTCACTCTTTACTCCAACATGAGAAGACAAAAGTGTGAGAAGACTTGGCACAATACAAAACAAGGAAACTTAATTACAGTTGAGCCAAAATAACGGGCCACATTTGACGTTTCTCTCGACGTTTGACGTTAGAGACCTATTTAAAAACTTCGAATAAAGTGAATAATCGAAATGTACTTCAAACAAACGTGAATCGAATAGAATAATAATGGAAAAGAAAATATTAGTACTTTTATTTGGGGAAATGTGTATTGAAACTATTGAAAAGAAAGAAGATACTAGGTACCGATCCTACATTTTGATCCGCGACCAGTTTATTTTTTTTCTTCGAAATCAAAGCCCTTATATTGTGTGCCATATATGGTTTTTCTGTTTACCAAGTTATAAATGTATTTATATTTTTAAACAATAGAATAATACGTTTTATTTAATCCGAATGTGGCTTTTTATTTATCGTTAAAAATTCCTTCACTAGTAAACATTGTATTCGTTCGCTTATTTGGGGAACATCCCTAGAGCTTAAAAGAAAATGGGTTGACAGATAAAAAATGTATCAACGTTCAATTCTCTAGAAAAGTAAACTTTTAATAAGTATATAAATACTTTAACAGAGAAATTAAATGGTGAAATATTTTTTTTACAATAAATAAATTGCAAACATAATTTTAAAAAGTTAAGAAAATGTGCTAGTTTAACATTGAAGGATAAACAAAAGAAGTAGGACATACATTATCCCTGTGTGTGCCAAACAGGCGGCCGCTCAGCAATAATCGGTGCTGATTAAAGAGACTAAGCCCGACGCTGGTTTTCAGCGACTACTATAACATTATTACGCATCTGTTCCATATATAAGCAACGCATGTATAAAATTGAGATTGAGATAGACAAAAAACAGACTAATAACTGAACAGATGCGCAATATGAGGGCATGCAAATTATATAAAACCATACAAAAAAAGTGTCAATTACAAAAAAAAGAAGGAAGACGCATCAACATTAAAAAACTTAAACTACAGACCGACCAAGTATCAGAAGACACTTCAGTGAGTAACTATAAAATTATTATCGAAGCCTCCACGGTAGGGTTTCCGCCAACCAACTATTCCTTCAAACCACTCAAACTCTACCAGACAATCAATCGAACTTGTTGATTTTGATTCCCATACTATTTACCTAAAATCACTCACGAATACGCCACCTCTTAGTAACCCTGGTCGTAGTGGAGACCGGGTTCTAACGGGATAGGGAAACAATGGGGCGCGGATGCCGAAACGCGTCGGGGCCCGCCGACTGAGTAAATCCAATTTTATTACGCTAATAAAAGGCAATCCAATTAAAGCGAGGTTTTTTACGGCGCTCAGAGAGAGGGCTCTTGTGTCGAGGGCCGAGAGTCTACAGCCACAGGTCCGCGAACTGTTGCTAACGGCGGAAGTGACAAATCTGAGGCACGTAAAGGGTTGAGGCATGAGACTTCTAAACTGAGTAATTTATTGTCTTAAAAAATTAAGAATAAACTACTACATTCAGCAAATGAGGGTCAGTCAGGAAATCGAACAAAACAAAAAAAATTAAATGTAATGTAAAGTAGACTCCTTTTTCCGCACTTAGACTCCCATTTGGTCCACTGTGCGTGTTGGGTCCTGGTTATTCTAGCTAGCCTAATTCCGCTCAATAGCGCAGAAGCTTCCCAGGAAGTTTCACAGGCTTCGCGGAATGACCTTGCCGATCCGAAGAATTCTCCGCGTGTTGACTGGTCACCGCATCGCACTCCAGGACTACATGTGTGACTAATTCCTCGGCGCTGAAGCATCCAGCCCTGCATAGAGGGCTGTCGGTAGCGCCCAGGGTGTAAAAGGTATTTGTTTAAGGGACAGTGGCCCGTGATTGTCCCTATTTATTTATGGACAAAATAAAAATAAGATATGCCTTTTTTTATTAGAACGCGGCTGTGTAGGTGTTACAGTTTGTCTTAAATAACAGATAAACGTTATTTGCAAGGGCTTGTCGATTTGTAAATTAAGTGCGTGCGCGTGTACAACGCATGCACTTAATTTACAAATCGGATAGTCCTCTTCTGCACTTTCTATCTAAGCTAAGAACTGCAACTATTGTCTAAGTTAAGAATCTTGACTAGACCAAGGATAAAGTGCGAATCTATCGTAGTTTTCCTTTTGGTCGCGAGTTATATTTTCCTGTATAGATGTGCCTGTCGCAGAAATTAATGCCTTTATTTCGAGAACAACGGCGTTTTAAAAGGCTTCTATTGTTTTCACTATTTCTGAAGCTCGCATTGTTACTGCTAGTTTCTTTCTTTGAAATTAATTGTGTTAAATGTTTTGTTTACTTGATTATGATATTGCGGGTTATAATATGTATAGTTTGTACATAGTGGTAGTTATAAATAAACAGATGTTCAATACTGCGTCTAGAAAACACCTTATATTATATCCTTATATTATTTTCTGATTGTAACGAAAATTTGGTGTGACAGTGGAAAATTAAGTATAATAATAAATAAATATTTCACAACATCACATACGTTGATCTGATTCCGAGATAGGTTGCTCAAGCCTGTGTTACGGATATCAGAATCAACAGTGGGATTACAAATATATACGTATAATACTTTTCTTTTGTAAATACATACTTATAATACATAGGGAACACCCAGACCAATACAAACAGACATGTTCATGCACACAAATGTTTGTACTGTGCGGGATTCGAACCCGCAACCCTTGGACCAAAGGCAGCTTTCACTACCACTGTTCCAAACGGGTCGTCAAAAGTCGTTCCAAACGTACGGGTCGTTCCGAAAGTACTTATTTTGCAATTCTGGCCCATCAATATACATATATAAAACTACCCAAACTACAACAACATCATCATCTCAGCTCACTTTCTACCATATGGGTATAGGCCTCCCTAAATTTTCTCCACTCAGATCTATTTTGAGCAACCTGGATCCAGTTTGTGCCTTGCCACATCGTCCTCCCACCGCATTTGTGGTCTTCCGATGGGTCTTTTCCGATCCCATGGTCTCCATTCAAGGAGAAGTTCTGCACCAAGAGTGCTACATATTATAAGACATATTATTATTAACCCAGACTACATAATATGTAGACTAGATAATATTACTATCAGACTACCTAAATCGTTAATCATGGTCTAAGCATACCCCTGGCTCCAAAGCGACGGGTTTGGACGCAACCGGGAATTGCACGCTGAGATGAAAAAACTGGCCCACTTATACACAAAGTATTTTCTCTCTAGCAGCTTAAAATTACAAAAAAAAACCTAAAAATGTAGCTTATCATCAACCACCATAAATATTTAACCGTGGGATGAATGAGCCGGCTCTTATCGGCTCGGCCTGGGAGTGCTACCACGGCCTCACAGATATCAAGGTTTTTTTTCGAAAAAGTGAGGATAGCAAGAAGTGTTTATAGGTTAGCATAGCAGCCCACTTGTGACTTCACAGGTGTTCCGCGTGTCAATGAACGGCGGCAATCGCTTACCATCTGTCCGTGATCCGTCTGCTCGTCTGCCACCAATAACATAAAAGACTTTGCAATTCCTATTTCTGACGCACCATCAAGAAATGGAACTCGTTGCCGGCGCATGTATTTTCTCCTTCCTACATTATTGATTCCTTCAAACGAAGCGTGAAGAAGCATCTCGCAGGCCACTATGGCAGTCCCAATGGAGGTGATGCCTTGAAATCGCTTCCGTTGTAATTGCAACGAGGGCTCTTCTCTTGCTTATTATCAGGCTGAGGAGATTGTCACTATAAAAAAAAAGATACACTAGTGTCGTATTTTATTACAAAAGTTGAGTCATCCCATTTTTTGGACAATGGACAACATTTCATATTTTTAACATGTCCAGATTGTTTTTTATATGAAAATAGACATAAAATGATCAGACCCTTATCTTTGCTTTTTCTAAATTTGGCCATTTTCATACATAAAATAATTATTGAAATTCTTTATATTCTAAATAGACGTAAGCGCCAAACGACGTCATCGGACGGCTGAATACAGCGATATTCTTTTGCTTATCATTGCTTTCATAAAAAAGGTACTACTGTCAAAGGTAAAGAATACTAGTGTCATCATTTTCAACGTCATTCATTCATTCAACGTTGACAAGTTGTCTTCTTTTTTTGACAGTTGCATGTCATGGGTTTGACATTTCGTAAATTTAAAACTATAATGTGCTAAGCAAAGAAATATTTTAAATTCTGCCGTCCGATGACGTCATCTGACGTTTTTTAGTTTTTAATTTTTTTCTCAGTAAGTAAGCAATATAAAATATAAATAAATATATATTCGAGAAGCGGAAAAGTAAATGAAGAGTTGGTATTTTTTGTTTCATAGCTCAGCAATTTTGAATTGTTGTCCATTTAAATTCACCTTAATAATCCTCTTACAATATTCCGTCATGACAAGTTATCAACTTGCGATGGCATAAGACAACCTTATCCCATTTTATTCTTAATTGCATCCGCGGTTGAGAATAATGGGTGCGCCATTGTGAACCGTACCAGCGCAGTTTTAATGAAGCACACTTCAAATATTTTCTGCGCTGACGTCCTGGTACGGTACCCGGTAGGGTTGGGGCCTGTCACCAGACAATGGCTTTTAATGGTTTTATTTTAGGACTGAATTTGAATCACCGCCGTCTCTCTACACAATAGCAAAAAATCGGTTTCTTGCTTATTGTAAACTGATTTTATTTAATAGAATTCTTAAACTACCTAAATAATAGCGGCCAGGTCAGATAGAAACAGTCAACGTTTTGTGACACAATCTTAAATTAGTGACTGCATTAAGATTTTGAAATTGTAATTGTAATGATTAAATTACTAATTGAAATCCTATTCGATGCGATAAATAGTCGTAACGTAAATACAGCATCGCACGACCTTGAACAAGTTTGGTCTTACCTACAATTATTAGAACAATACAACTATAGAATCCAGCATCTTTTATTAGTTGAAGTGTACTAAATACGCTATTATTTCGGTTGATGATAATTATGATAGGTACATAACTTTTTTATAATAAACTTCCTAGTAGACTTTATCGACTTCACTAAAATCTAGGATTTAACACATAGTCTATGAAAAGCCAAAGCACGCACGGGAAGTATTTAAGTAATTAATATGATAAATAGCTGCATGTTTCAACCCTATTACAAGCGTGGACAACAATTTTCGGGAGATATGGCGCGATGGCGTCAGCTTCAAAAGATGTCAGACCTAAAAAGTAGGTCAACGGTTTCATGAATAATCCTTTTACTTCCAGAGGTGACGTAGTAGACAAAACCCAGGACATATTTTGTATGCATAGACTCACATGTCATACAAAGACGATTATTTTTTGGTTCAACCATACAAGGCCTTGCCCGCTCTTTGTATTTTTTAAATTCATTTCTTTGATGATTATGCCACAGTGTCGTGAATTAATTGGTCTGCGTGCCACATTGTATTGAGAGACAAGTATGCTACTTTAGCATCGGCGATTTAGATACAAAATGGCCGACCTCCGATGCTAAAATCAGCATGTCTGCTAGGGCCCTGAAACAAAAAAAAACATTTCAATTAGTTATTATATGAATAACCCTTGCACCAGAGTCAACGTTTACTACCACTATTCCAAACGGGTCGTCTTTTGGATCAGTCCATGTTTCATGTTTCAAATTTTCTTATTATGCGTAATTGGGGAGGTAGGGCCCGTCACATCTACCGTGTGTACAACAAGGCTATAGTAAAACTAAGAAAAACCGTTGTTTATTTATTTTATCTTATTTTATTTTACAAGTTTTTGGAAAACTTACAGCTAGATTTAGGGGATTTATACAGTCACAGAAAAAAAAACATTGAGGGCCAATTACAAGTTTCCACTGATAATCACTTGGTTGTTTAACAGAAATGCAAGTGGGTATTATGTTAAGAAAGAAAAAAGTTACTAAATTACAAACAAAACGAACAACGTATTTGCCACTCCTAGAAGAAGAAACATTGAAATTGATCAAGTCATCTGACATTATCAGGAAAAAAAGAAATTAAATAACATTTGAGAAAAAGTTATCATTCAGTACACGTTTCAATTTCGCAACTGAAGTGTTGAACAGGTCAATGTCGACATTTACTTTTGCCAAATTATTAAATAGTTGACATGTTCTAATAGAAAATGCGTTCCGCCTATAATTAGTCTTTGCGTGCGGTAAAAAGAGCAAGCCTGTCTGAAAGACTTCGAGTTAGTGCGCAGTCCTATAAGTTCAAGAAGCTCTGGACAGTCTATCTTACCGCTTGCTATGCTCAAAAGATATGAAAGGTCAGAAGTATTTCTTCTTTCATACAGAGAAGGAAATGAAATTTTCGACAACGTGAGATGTAGTCGGGGAGATAAATCCCAGCACGATATTGTAGATATTTAAGAAATTTCCTCTGAATCCTCTCAAGTCTCTGAACATA
This sequence comes from Marasmia exigua, assembly GCA_019059595.1. Classification (NCBI taxonomy): domain Eukaryota; kingdom Metazoa; phylum Arthropoda; class Insecta; order Lepidoptera; family Crambidae; genus Marasmia; species Marasmia exigua. Next base: position 26,461,485 of record CM032465.1, on the reverse strand, counting down.
GACGTCATAAATGGGGTTCCAGACTTGCGATGCGTAATCCAATTGACTGCGAACGTTATACTATAGTAAAACGCTCCAGAGTAATATACTCCGTCTTTTTCACGCGAATTTACTTCTCGAATATTTTCTTAAAATTGTGGTCATAATATATTGGCCCATAATAATTGAGGTAATAATGATGACGTAACTGTGATCTTGTTGATCTGGTTCCCCTGTCTAAGGATTGCGTAGGTCAGTCGCTTCATTGTGATTACTAGACTTCCCAAATCCTTGATCATGCTCCAAGCGTGCCCTGGGCTCGCAACAGGGAATCTGGGAATTACATGGTAAGATGAAGTGGAGAAATTAGATAGAATTCACAGTAGGTATGTAGGTACCCGGTTTCTCGGAGTTATGTTAAGCCGTTCGCCCTGCGCCTAGTTCGGTCAGTGTCACGCAGGTTTTTTATTTATTTTTTCAAGCCTTTAAGCTTGTCCCACTGCAGGGCAAAGGCCTCCATCATAGAAATCAAGTTATCGCTACTATGATGGGATAAGGCTTAATCACCACGCTTGCCTAATGCAGATTGGTGATCACAAACCCGAGCTATGTCCGTAAAATTCGACACATACTTTTCGCTCGACCTGGGAATCGAACCCAGGACCCTGAGATCACGACCCGGTACTTAAACCACTAGACCAACACGCTGGTTTACGGAATTGAAATAGGAGGGTAAATTAAAAGATATTGCATTAGTGTTTATTGCGCACACACTTGTGCACTATTGATGTCCTGTGGCCTAAGGGGCTAATCGCTTCCTACATTGATTCGATCAAACCTCAAACCTTTTGTGGCGGACAGAAAATGAGACACCGGTAAGGGGGCAAAGAAAATATTTATTATCAAAGAAAAATTATAGATAATTTATATAGATAGGCCTAAACGTCAGAAGAACAAGAAACTTCATAGAAATAAAAATACTTTTCTATTATATAAAGGGAGCCTAAGCGGCAAGGAGGACTGTCCTCGACACCTGTGATCGCCTATGCACTGGTTGCTCAAATTATTAATTTACTCAGTTACTACAAATTCTAGCTATTTAAGACAAAAAATATACTTTGTTCTTCATACAGCACGCAAATTTCTCCCAGTAAAATTAAATACCGTTCATAAATAGCCCAACATTATGATCATTCGTATCCACTTGCTTATTATTCCGAACACAGCTAGCACAGTTACTACGACTACAGCAGTTAAGTAATACTTTAGAGGTCACGTGCGTGTGGCTGAGAGCCAGCCTGGTTCTACAGCCAGTGTTAATATAGCCAGTTGCTTGAAATATGTACGTATGAAGCCAGGACCCTTACGGCACGGCTGGGCCTCCTCACGTGGAGCGGAATACACGCGCGGATCGTCTGCGGGCGGCCTTAGCACGAAGACATCTCGTAACAAACGACAATATTCATCGGATTGTCGCATCTTAACAAGAGAGAAACACAGCACGTGTGAACGGGATGGGAACTCCAATTCGGTTGGTGATCCGTCTGCCACCTAAGTTCAATAAAAAAAAGATTCCGATTCTCGCTGAGGCGCCAGTTTTATGGAAAGGGGCCGATTTTTCGATCCGATAAACTAATGGTTTAAAAAGTAACCATTGGTAAAATATCGCTAAATTGTGTTTTTTTAAGTTAGATAAGTTCAGTTAGCTAAACCACGGAATTTCATGGAAGTAGTACATGGAATTAAATGACTTTGACGCCGTCATTTTGACAATAGCTTAGACAATTAACAAATAGTTAATTTAACCAAAAGGTAACTACGGATCAATTATTCGACCCTTAATTAACCCAAAAATTATGAAAAGATTGTTAAACATTGCCGAGATTTTATTGACCCAATACAACGGTAGTATTAAGCTCTGCATTTTTTGTGCAATGAAGGAAATAACAAACTTATATATAAGTTTTACAAAACCACTGAAGCCACGCTAGTCGCCATGCCTTGCTACTGGCTAACTTTATAATATAACAACAGTCGATGAAATAAAGTCAGAACACAGCTTAAACTCAACAGCCTATTCAATTTCTACACTTGTTTGCTTTTTTATTTATTAATTTAACTTAGAAAAACTAATTACACTTTTTTATATAAGGATCGGTATATAATACATACATAAGCTGATTAAGCTGTACCGTATACCGGTGTAAAAACAAATCAGCTTTAAAGTAAATACCTTACTAGATTGGCAGCGTACTTAAGAATCCAATGATGTTCCTGGTTAAAATATGACATGGCTACGACTGTACAAAAAATATTAAAACTGAAGAAGCCATGCCTTAGTATGATGGCCTTTAGATGTTAATTGTCATGGAATAATTCGTTTCAGGCTATCTTGTTCTCTGACTAGTCACTGATTAAAAGTTTGTGGTACCGTGATTTTTTGGGACAATTTATCTGCTTGAGTAAGTGTGATAAACGGGTTTGTATCGAGATAAAAACCCGCAAAACTTGTCTTTGTGATTTTTTAGGGTTCCGTAGCCAAATGGCAAAAACGGAACCCTTATAGATTCGTCATGTCTGTCCGTCTGTCCGTCCGTTCATATGTCACAGCCGCTTTTTTCCGAAAATATAAGAACTATACTATTGAAACTTGGTAAGTAGATGTATTTTGTAAACCGCATTACACAAAATTGATTTGATTTGATTTTTACACAAAAATTGGAAAAAACAAAAAAATGGGGTTGTCTTCATACTTGAAACTGAAACTCAAAAATTTTTTTTTCATCAAATCTATACGTGTGAGGTATCTATGGATAGGTCTTTTAAAATGATGTTGAGGTTTGTTACATCATTTTTTTCTAAACACATTACTTTGCGAGACGCTCCCAAAGTAGTAAATTGTCCCCCCCCCAAACAAATCATAGATCATAAAATATATAGTATTCTATTTTAACAAATTTCCTCTATTATTTGATATTCATAACACAATTTTATTGTTTAAGCTACTTAGTACGGAATCAGGCCAAAATACGAAATGCTATATGAATTTATTTATTTATTTGCTTTTCGCTGTTTGGAAGTCCACAAAAATATAAATTAGTAAATTCATAATAAACAAAGTCAACACTTGTACACAATGTTATTGTTAACGCGATTACAAAATTGTAAATGCCACTTTCAATATTTGTAGCCGGCGCGATTTATTGTTCATTGTTTAATTAAAATAATGTTAACTGAAATTATACCTTGAAACGTGTGCCTGAGGTCAATACCACAGCTGTCAAACTATGGCAATAATATACTCGGCTGTCAAAAAAATCGAAACACTGATATGTTCATACAAACGTACTTTTAGTTCAGAAGCCTACAAAATATGAAGATAATAATAATAACCTAATACTTTTCCTCTAAACTTTGCTTGGCTAAAAGCTCGCAATTGTGTTAGCGAACCCCAAAATGGGAGAATACATTTCATACATAATAATAGGCTTAGGTATTTTATTAAATGTATGTAGGTATATCGATGTCAAAAATGCTCGTTTAATATCAATTTTGCATTCAAATGAAAAAAACTCAATGTAAGTTGTTTTCTTGCTCCGTATAAGATTATAGTGGTGTAAAAACCGTTACGCATTTTTTAAAGAAATTGGCCCCTTTCTTTCTTCATTTAAAATGTTAAGTGGAATTTATTGATATCAATTTACGTTATTATACTAAAGCATTCATATTTTTCTATTTGTAGGCTTCTTAACTATGCACGTTTGTAAGAACATTTCGCGGTGTTTAATTTTTTAACGCCGAGTGTATTTATCAGAAACAAAAGGTCCACGTGTAAATCAAATCTCGTTAGATTTACGAGAACATTTGAAATTGACGTGGCTTGGATTTAGGCCGCTTATCAGTACTAAATTATGGCCAGTAAACTACTGAATAACTTTATACATAGATTTGTATTGTACAGAAAATTGATACAAAGTACCTCCGATAAAACTCTCGAGTTGCATGTAAATGTCATATTATTATTCAAGCGGGAGATATTTTACAATTTAGTTTGGTCGGTGATAAAGAACTGAGTGATTAAAAGTAATTGTGTTTATTGAATAGCAATGCTAATTTGTAACATAAACCACAATTACTTCTTATCGATTAATAGCTTTTCACTTACTAAGTACCTAATAGTTAGGTAAACGGAATATTTTCATCGTCTTTTTTATGTGTTGGTGGCAGACAAGTAGACGGATCACCGGATGCAAGCGATTGCCAGCGCCCATGGACACTCGCAGCACGAGTGGAGTCACAAGTGCGCTGACCCACCCTTTCCCCTGGATTGGGCCTTCAGTACCTTCATTTTCATTTTGTTTATTCGGAAATTATTTAAAAGGAAGAGAGGATTAATATAAAAAATACAGATTTGAAACTTTTACCATGTTTATTAGTTATACTGGTTTATTATTTTTTACCAGGGAATGTATCATGATGTCTCTTTACAACTAAGCTCAGTACTCCAAAAATCTCGGCAATGACAACTCAACTCTAAGATTCAGTGTGAAGCTAATAGCTAATAAAAAATCCTGTCTAAATTAAGGCATCTCAGAGCAGTCACTCTCTAGTACCTACTAGTTAATTCCGATCGCAGATCGTTTGAGACTTGGTGTTAAAATATTAGTTAAATAGACGGTCTACGACGACCCGTTTGGAACAGTGGTAGGGAACACTGCCTGTGGTCCATGGGTTGCGGGTTCGATTCCAGCACAGTAAAAACATTTGTGTGCATGAACATGTCGGTTTGTAATGGTCTGGGTGTTTTGTATGTACTCGTATTTAAGTATATATTTACAAAAAAAAGTATTAATATGTATTATATTTGTAATCCCACGTTGATTCTGATATCCGTAGCACAGGTGCTTGAGCTACCTATCTCGGAGTCAGGATCAATGTATGTGATGTTTTGAAATGTTTATTTATTATGTGTATTTTATAAACTGCGAGGTTTGATTTTTCATGAATTCAAGGGATCGTCAACATGACACCTATATGAATTAAAGTGTCAACTCGATAACTTTACATCTTCACAAAGCTTTTTTACTTTTCTTTTAAGGTATGGAGCCCTAAACATGAGATTATTAAGGTAAGATTAAGAATTAAAGAGGCTGTAATGTGTTTCAAAAATTTAAACACATTCCAATTTAACAGTCTATTTGTAAAGTTGTTCTTTTTATATTTTGAAATGTCTATAAATTTTTATTCAAGTTAAGTCCATGCAGAACACTTTATTTTTATTTCTTTTCTTTTTCTTTATATAATAATGTGTGCCTATTTATTTTGACATTAAGCTGGTTCGGAATGTCTATTTAATCTAGACTATTACTTGGTATTCCTTGTTCGTGATTCATACTGACAACTTATGTACATACATATATAAATGTATGTATGATTGTGCATATGTACTAACTACCACTTCATCAGCCATTCAATCGCTAAGTAGCAATGCTTGCTTGCCATGTTCCAGCTCAAAGGACAGAATAGCGTGGAAATTATTGATACAAGAGATTGAACACTCTATGTCTGGTAAACATTAATGCTAAGGTAGGTAGGTAGATATCATAGAGTAACTTATGTATGTAGAGTGCATATGACGGTGCACTCAGAGAGGCACATCTAACCCACAACTTATTTTCATATAAACGTGCTCACTCCGTGGTTTTATAATTTAAAAGTGTATGTTAAATTAACATACACTTTTATTTCACTACACTTTTTATTCCACTCTACATACATAAGTTACTCTTAATGTTTACCAGACATATTTAATATGAACGTTATTTAAAACGTAAAGGTAATATATATATATATATATCACTCGGCCCATCTCTAGAAAAAAAAAATATATATATATATATATATTAAATGGTTTTGCACATCTCACCTGATGGAAAGTGACAATAAGGTCTAAGATGTAGCGTGCTTACCCAGAAGAAGCCTATTCACTCTCGACTTAAAGACACCCAAGAACCATTGTAAATCGTTTGAATTATACTGAAAACAGAAGAAGTGTTTGTGTCCCAAAACTGAACCGAGTAACTCGGTCGAGTACTCAGTTTGAGGAACTTTGTACCGATTAAACTTGGTACTCGGTAACGCGGTAAAAGTAGTAGTCTGCGCATCGCTATTATTTACATATTTTTAAGATTACGTAAAAATTCGCCGATCAATCATTTATTACCTGACATTCATTTACGTTGAAATATTTTATGATACTGAAACTTTTATACAACCTTATTTTTTTAATTAGTACAAATACTAAGAGTTATTTATATACTTGAAGATGATAATTTTTTCTCTATGAAACATAGAGTAAAATATTATTTTAAAAATTGCTGCATCAATCAGCTGATCACTTTTGTATAGAAAACCTTTTTTTTTATATTTCGCACAGTATAATGTTGATATTTAGATATTTGAACCAACCTTAAAGTACTTGTACTAATTAAGGATGTATTTGTAGGCTCTAACTATGTTGTGCGCGTTTGTATTCGTCAATCGGATGTAAACCCATTTTTTTTACCAATATGTTCTAAACCGTGAAAATTACCTGGGAACTACCGGAAATATACGACTCGGTCCAGGAGTCCAATTCCCGGGATTCCCGACATGAAAAAACATGGTAGATATCAACTGAAAACCATAGAAAAAATGTTGTCCGCCATGTTTTTTCATATCGAAAATTCTGAGAATTGGGTTCCCGAACTGCCGCGATCAATAGCTCATACCACAGTTTGTCACAATCATCGTACGTAGCAAAAAGTTTCTTGAGAAACGCGTATTTGACTGTTTGGATATCTGTCTATTTAAAAAATAAATCAAACTGGCAGTTCCTGAAATTAATTTTAACATCTTTGTTAGCTAACGATCGGTATTAGTGAGTTCACACTACTTTTGCCAGCTAAGCTCTAGCCGTATTTTCATACTCTCACTCACTGCACATCTAACAGGAATGACGCATCAGCCAAAAAGTAGCTGGCACCATAGCACAATATTAAAAAATAGGCTAGCTACGTGCAGGTATCCGATTTAACTCATATGTCGAAGCATGCATTAGACAAACACCACCAAAGCGCTATCTTTAGTTATAACCGATCTAAAACTTTGCCATCACGTACCATAACGAAATGTCATAACATGTATATAGACTAAAACGAGTTTAACTCCAGTACTTTTATTAGAACGCGATTTGTAATAAGAGGGACAATATTTCATTTTAATAATGATATTGAATAGTTTTTATTTAGTCTATTAATTATCGTGTAGGTGGAATAGGAAATATTTACGTTAGTTATTTTAGCAATTTTTAAGTTGAATTTTTTCTCTCACAGTATTTTCTAGGGGTAAAAATCCAAAACAGGTGGGGAGTCTCACAAATGTTACTAGAGAGAAATTAAAATTCTGATGTAATTTATGAATAACAATCCCTACAAAAAGCAACTGTGTGTGGTGTTAAGAGTCTAAGTGTTGTTATATACATATTGAGTATTTTTGTTTCCTCTGTTGTCTGACATCCATGAGTATGTATAAATTTGTTATATGTATTTACCTTCATAGCTGCTGTTTTATACACCATTTTGTATTGGGGTTTTCGAAAGCCATGTCAATTCCCGTTAAACACGGTTTTAAGGCAAACCAGATATTTTTTTACAAAACTGCCACGTGTAGCCTTGGATTATGACTTCAAGAATGTGTGTAAACTGCTATGAAAGTGCACCGTTGAAAAAGAGACACTGTTGACAGTAACCTGCGGGTCTCGAGTGATTTATCGGGCTGCTCTACTCAGCTGCATAAGCGACAAACTTTGTGTCTACTTTATAATATTCATTAACGATTTATACCATGTGCCTACCTTATTTTTGAGTTTCTGATATTTCGACGTTGCAAGCGCCAGAGTAACTGAAGATTTTGCGGGTAAGTTGTTATTAGTAGTCATATCCGTCTACACTCCTTCATAGTATTTTACTACGCGCACCTCCGGTACCACTGTTCACTAACTCACTATTTTCTCGCACCTGTTCTCGACACACAACACTCACAGTATCTTTCCGTTTACTTTCCTGTATTTACTATGCTCTATGAAGAGCAATTTTAAAGTTTGCCCCATTGAGGAGAATGCCCGCGGAAGTTTGGTTGCACTTAATTATCATCGGTTGATTATCGGGCTCGTTTAGACTTTACTGTTGTACAGTGAACTGGGACGGAATTCCGGTTTTGGCGCTGAGGAAAGTAACTTTTAACATGTATTATTTGAAGGAGAAAATTGCTCGTCAATATGAGGGACCATCAATTTACGGCTTATTTATATTGTTGTAACCAGCTGAGATGAGCGATAAGAACATTAGTAGGTATAAATATATTAATGTTGTTATTGGTAATTTCATGGGTTTTTTTAATGTTAATTAATTAATCAAATTATCATCTGACATCGAACCTACACTTTCCTAAAAGACCAGCAATGCAATTGCATTATTTATGGTTTAGCTGATTAGTGATTACATGAGTAGCGGTGATCACTTAACATCAGGTAACCTACTGGCTCGTTTGCCGCCCTTGCTCATAATAAAATATATCTAACTAAGCGTACAATATATATGTCAACGAAAAATATGTATTTTGATACATTTTACAGTTTAAAACAACAATAATGAAATTGTGGCCGTGTGGTCCCCGGCAGAGTAGAATAGGCCACCCTCACTCTTACCGAGGTGTCGTAAAAGGCGACTAAGGTAAAGCTGCTGGCATGATCATCAGCACCCAGAGAAGGAAAACTCTGCATTTATATCAAAACCCTCGCCAACCCGTCTGCCAAGCGTGGTGAGTATGGCAAATACCCCTCATGTGATTGAGGGAGGCCCGTGCCCCAGCAGTGGGGACTTAAATGGGGTAATGATGATGATGAATGACATTGAATATTTTTTTAAAAAAATAACTGTCTTTACTTCAGATTCAATTTAGATGATATATCTGTTCTAAGAAAAATAGTAAAGCAAAATAGTCTTGTAATAAAAGCGAAGGTCGATTCTAATCTTATTCAATAGTCTTCATAAGATAAAGCCTACACAATAAAGATTTATTAAAATTACCATTACAAGAAATCACGGCACCGAATTCTCAATATAAGTACTTATACAACCTATTCCAAAACAAATCTTAAATTTTATCTAGCTACTCGATAAATAGAAGTTTAAATTTTACGATAGTATTCGTATTTCTATTTCAATTCTACTGAACATACAAAATTTATAATATTTACTTGTAATGCGAAGTCCCACAAAGTGGACCGATGATCTGGTGAAGATCGCGGGAATCCATTGAATGCGGGCGGCACAGGACCGATCTGTGTGGAGAACATTGGGGGAGGCCTATGTCCAGCAGTGGACGTCTATTAGCTGAAATGATGATGATGATGAATGCGAAGTTAAGACCAGGCATCACCACAGAAAACCGTCTCTGTCTTGCTCGTCTTGCGAGAGCAGGACACAGCAACTGTTGAAAAACGCCGCGAGCGTCTAAAAATGTCATTCTTTTATTTAAAATTAAAACACACATATCACTGTATAAAAATAATGTGGAAAATAAATTGTATTAGTGATAAAAAAAATGTTTTAGACTTTACACGAGCTCTTTTTGGGATTATTTTTGATCGAATAAAGTCAGTAATCCTCTCAGTGTCTACCCGTCTGCGTTCAAACTCAACGCTTCTGCTCCCATTCAGTCAATTACTTGAATATTAGAACATTCGCCCTTAGCACCCAAGGAGGTCCTCGGATTATTAAATATTTTTGATCAAATTAAGAAATTGCCAAAAAATTTTTCCGAATCTTGACAATTGAACACCAGGCCCCTGGTGTTCAACTGTCAAGATTTGGCATAGCAAAATAAGTGTAGTTGGTTAATTCACTTAAAATGAACTCGCATGAAACCAAGTATCTAATAAAACTACGGAACCAACAGCTTTGGTACCATAGTAATATATAACAAAGAGGATGTCCTTTTATCTCAAAATACGTGTCCCTTAGACTTTCAAAGTGGTGCTTCACGTAATGGAAGCCACAACTAAAAAAAACGTGTTCTACAAAGTAAATTCACAAAATATTTCCAGCTCGTAATACAAAATGTTGTTGCGTTTACGTCTCCTATCAGAGAATGGTCGGTACAGTCGCAAACATGATATTTACGAGGGTTTAAAATGAAATCTTTGAACTCATTTGCAGTAAGGACTAAAGTTTCACATTAACTTCTTTTTGCAAGCAGTTTTTAGATACGAATAATATTGTATCTTATATAGCAAGCGATGGTAGGTATGATAGCAAAAAGATGTGGCGATAGCGTGATCCTACCGCCTCTTACGTCACTGGTGCTTTCAGTAGGGGAATTCCCTAAGAATAGCGTCACTGCCTGGAGGTGTCATTGGTAGGAGAATTCCCTAAGACTAGGTAAATAATTAACATTTTAACTTCATCTATGTGACGCCCCGTATGTAATAGTGCTAGTGAACGCTGCTTTTAGTCCAAGGGTTGCAGGTTCGATCCCTGCACAGTACAAACATTTGTGTGCATGAGCATGAACATGTTTGTTTTTAGTGGTCTGGGTGTTTTCTATGTAGTATCTATTTACAAAAAAAAGGATTATAATATATATTTGTATGAATTACCCTGTTGATTCTGATATCCATAACACAGGTGCTTGAGCTACCTATCTCGGAGTCAAATCAATAAAAAGAGATCAAATCTCTTACAATAAAGCAAAAAATATGCACCTCTTCTTTAAATGAGGTTTGAAAAGAGTTTTTTCACGGTAGGTAGCGGCATGTCTGTGCTCCAGCATAGTTGAAAACTACGAGTATGAGCGGTATTTAAAATTTACCATCAGATTGGCCGCATGCTCGTCTTCCTATTTTTCGCAAAAAAAAAAACATACATGCCCAGGCGAATATGGAAGAGCTACTGAACTAATGGGTTGGCTCGACCGGAGTAATACCACGGCCTCACAGGAAACCGGCGTGAAGTAGCACGCTGCGTGAGTGAGGGTACCGAAGGCCCGATCCGAAGGAAATGGGGTTTAAAGGTTGGCAGCGCACTTGTGACTACACTGGTGCCGCGAGTGTCATTGGGCAGCGGCAATCGCTTACCATCAGGTGATCTGCCGCCTATAACAGTAGGTATCTACTTCAAAACATTACTACTTAACGATCTATCGGGGGATAGATCATCGCCAGTCCATCGCGTCCTATTTAATTTAAAACGGACCCAATTTAATGTCCTCAACTGTACAACCGCATGTACTCCCTTAATATAACTGCTCGAGCGGAAAATCCGATATCTTGAGCCGGAACATTGATGAGCGCTTAAATATTCATGAGGGACGCTCGGCTCGGCTTCACTGCCTACACTACAAAATGACGGCTGTCACCGATGAAACCTGCGGGTTGAGAGTAGATGTGTGTAACTCTTTACTGAATTGACTCAGTGATCTGATTCAGCAAAATGATACACTGTTCCGAATCTCTAATATTCGCTCCGAATGTATCATTCGACTGAAATGGATCTCGAATTTGAGTAAACCGAATAAGCAAATCAGCCGAATGATCCTATGAGCCGAATGATCCGAATGAGCTAAATGATCCAAGTGAGTCGAATGATCCGATGAGCCGAATGATTGGAATGAGCTGAATGACCCGAGTGAACCTAATGAGCGGAATGAATCACGGATCTACCTGAGAGTCGATGTACCAAATGAAGCGTTTCACTATTCCGCATCTCTGCTCTGATTCAAATGTTCCAATCTTTTGAAAGATACGTTTTTGCCAGGTCTAAACACGACTGCTGAAGTTTTGTTTGGCTTTTAGGTACTAAGAGGTAGATCTGACTGACAGCGGCAACGCTTATAGGTTATCCTAAAACACGAAACGCTTGCGCGATTTAATCGACACCTAGCGCCATCTATTGGCTTAATGTGGAACTAATGTCCCGAAATGAAGTGAGGACGAGGAGGGGGGGGGGGGGGGCACCAGTTTATTTTACAACGAAACTACTGTTTTTATTTTAACTGCTGATACTTGGAAAAGCCGAGAAGAAATACTCCTAACTAGCGTTGCCAATCGATTTAAATTGTTAGCTACTAAACCGGATCTATTTTATACAATTTCTGAGCTCCAATCTCTAAGCAACCATTTATACTGTTTACTTATATATTCATTGTGCATTACTTTTTGATCTGTTTTAGCACTCGGAATTTGGATTAATTCCATAAGTGGCCGGTTTTGGCGATCATTCAAATTTCGACTGTAAAGCAGACCAAAAAGTTAAAATTAAATAAATATATAAGTGCTTTCCGAGTGGCTTCGAAATTCTCAAAAAGATTTCCGGTTTAGTTGCTAACAATTTCAATCGATTGGCATCGCTAGTGTGCCCACCTTAATGAAACCAGGGGGCCTATTTTGAACCAGACGTTACGACCGAATCGGAGTTTCCTTCTCTTTCACATGCGCTGTTTGTCTCCTTTGTTTGGATGCGACAGGTATGTTCTCGTTCGTTACGGAACGGCTTAAATTAAGCCACCAGGGGTCTTAGCATGAAAAAGTGCTAAACAATAATGTTTGATTTTTTGTCATAGGTGGCAGACGAGCTGACGGATCACCTGATGGTGAGCGATTACCACCGCCCATGGACACCCGCGACACCAGCGCTACCAACCTTTAAACCCCCTTTCCCCCGGATTGGGCCTGCTGCCTTTTTCATCAGTGTCCATTCAACAAGTATGTAACCACACGATACACTGCAAGTTCTGTTCTAGCCACAAGTGACGTGACAAGAGCAGTGCATTTCGACCTCAAAATATTTACGAACCGTAACTCTGTGTGCCGAGTATCTCAGTGGGTAGAACAGCCATTGTAGTGTTCGGGAATTCAACAATTTGATTTTCCGATATGACGCCTTTGAAAACTGAAAGCTATTGTTGTTTAGATCTTTACTTTACCTATTTCTACAAAATATTCGTCTTTGGCTCTTGTATTAAGAGCAGCATAGTGGCCCAATTTACCAGATCAAAAGCAAAAAAGAAAACCAAAGTAAATTCCTCAAGCTTTTTACGAAGTTATTTAAATCTAAATTTGAAAGCCTTGGATTTCATTCTTAAGGATTGAATTTTTGTGCACATGATTGTTTCCTTTGTACCCACAATAACTTTCTATTCGTTTTTTTTTTATTTAAAATCATTGTAAGATTTAGTATAAACTACAAATTTAATATTAAGTAAGAAACCGTACCGTAAAATGTTACCACACACTACCTACCTATATTTAAATGTTCTTTTGTATTTCTGTTATAAGTGAATCTATATTATTTTAGAGAAATAAATGACTTAAACCTTAAAGGCTTGGATATACAAATAATATTCGATTTGTAATAACATCTAAGATGTACTGTAGCTTCTTACTTATCTTAGCGTTCAATTCCCGGTTGAGTCCAAAGCTGTCGCTTCGGAACCCTGGGTACGTTTGAATTATGAACCAGGATTTCATCATTTCAGTCATTAGACGTCCACTGCTGGACATAGGCCTCCCCCTATGTTCTCCACACAGTCGGTCCTGTGCCGCCCGCATTCAATGGATTCCCGCGATCTTCACCAGATCGTCGGTCCACCTTGTGGGGGGCCTGCCACGGCTGCGACTTCCTGTACGAGGACCTTTCCGCCCCAACGGCCGTCTGTTCTCCTCGCTTTGTGCCCTGCCCATTGCCACTTGAGGCATGCAATCCTTTGGGCTATGTCTGTGACATTAGTTTTCCTGCGGATCTTATCATTTCTGATACGATCACGCAGGGACCAGGATTTAGGAAACTGATAATTACAATGAAGCGACTGCCGTCTGACCTGCGCAACTTTTAGACAGGAAACCAGACCAACTGGATCACGTTTACACGTTCAGAATCATTATCTCAAATATTGTAGGCACCTATCCAAAATATCCGAGACCAGGTTTCCTCACAATGTTTTCCGTCACCTTTGAGTTAATGGTAGCAAAATGCACATGGATTTTAAAAAATCCAGAGTTGCATGCTCGAATTTGAATCACGACCCTCCGTAGCAGTACTGTAGATTTATGCAAACCTTTTTTGTCATAGGTGGCAGACGAGCAGACGGATCACCTCTTGGTAAGCGATTGCCGCCGCCCATGGACACCCGTGATACCAGTGGAGTCACAAGTGCGCTGCCGACTTCTCAACCCACTTTCCTTCAGGTGAAATGAGGTCAAGTGCAAACCCCCCTTTCCCCGATTGGATTCCCCGGATTTCCTTCGGCTACTCTTTTCCTTTCAAAGAAGAGATATTAGACCAACTCGTACAAAGATATTATAGAAAGAAAAACAAAGCAACTTGATACATTCCAAATAAATTATTTTGTCAAATGCAACATACTTTTAAACTGACATTTTTAGACCACTCACCAATACGGAATACTGCTCCCATCTCTGGGCTGGTGCACTTCAGTATAACTTCTTCCGTTTGACCGCGTACAACGTAGGGCTTGAATTGTCGGTGACTTGACTCTCTCTAGTCGACTTGATCTTCTAGCACTGCGGCCTGATATAGCCTCCCTCAGCATTCTATATGGGGAGTGCTCTGAGGAACTGTTTGATCTACTCCCTGCAGCTGAATTCTTACATCGAACCACACGCAAGCGATTGTCATTCCGTCCTCATTATCTCGATGGATGGCGGTCTAATACTGTGGGTTTTTCGCGGAACTTTCTATCACGCTACCACGTACCTCAGTTCTGTGGAACAGTACCTATGGGAGTATTTTCCGACGGCTACGACTTAAGGACCTTCAAGAGAAGAACGTACTCCTTTTTAAAAAGGCCGGCAACGCATTAGCGATCTCTTTGATTTCGCGGATGTTAATGGGCGGCGATAATTGCTTTCCATCAGGTGACTCGCTTGCTCGTTTTTTTCGTTCTAGCATAAAAAAAAACTCAGTGAATTAAAATTTTGTTACTAATTTACTTGCGGTGGAACAAAAAAACATTTCACTACTTTAGTGCCACATTATGACTTGAACTAGTGAAATGTAGGACTTAAGTCGGTAGCATGTACACGTCTCATAAGAACAGATTAGTGAGCTCATAAAGAATTGATAATGGCTGTACGGTAATAGGAAAATTTTCTCCTATGTAATATTTAAAATTAATGAGACTAGCAAATATTGGTTTCTACACTATCTTACTAGTACAGAGATCGCTAGAAACATATTATTCCCCGTGATAAATTCAGTTTATGAATATTCTAGCGTACTCGAGATCGAATTAAGATACTGGTGCAGCGGAAATTAACATTGTATTTGTACTATGTTATTAAGTAAGCATCATAATGAAATAATCCTTACTACCCTATTATTATAATGATTTGAAACTCTGTATTCTGTAATACCAACCTGTAACATTTGTGGCGAGGATTATCATCATCCCTTACGCCAACATAAGGTCATGATTATGTGTTCCAGAAATAAATGACATCAATTATAAAACTTGCTCGGAGAAACCAATTGGTTTTCTGTAAAACTGCGGTACGTACATTAACTTGCCACCTTTGCTTATAAAGGGTACAGCTATGTATTAGGGCAACTTAAAAACCCTTATACGTTGACACGCGACATCATTCCCATCAAACGCATCCCAGGGGGCCGGGTACCGTGCACTGTACCATATAGGCATACCTACCCTGATTGGGCATTGAGCGCGACACACTGTCCTTACAGACCTCCACAACATCCCTACAGTCCAGCCCATGCCACCGGCTATAAAAACATTACTATGTGAGTAATGGCTCAAACGTATTTCACTTTTTTGAGACATAACTTCGTCCTCCATCAAAACATTATCTTTAACATTATGTCACTGTCTCTAGTTCACAACTTTAACGTCTCTAGTTCACAACTTTAACATAATTTCATACATATGTACACTGTCTCACACATTAACTTTGCTCTCGATCCAAAACCCAGGCTGTGGCATCGGTCATCAGACAGTAATAGAATAAACATACTTACCACAAGCAATGTGCTTGCTTGTGGTTCTAAACACTGTAAGATATGAAAGAATAACCACTCACCGGGGCGCTTATTTAGTGGGTGTACTTACACATATTCGCCATCATGGCTGTCCAATTCTTTCTTACCAATATCGCATATAATCCCCTCCATCAGAGTCGTTCACCATAACTTTTTAACACCCTCCTTTCACGGAGAAATCTAACTCTTTTTGTCAACCCACCGCACAGAAGCCCGGCAGAGGTCAAAAGTCAAAAATATCAGTTGTCTATTATTATTTTTTTAAGCAGGTGGGCAATTAATAACCTATAGTTTTAGAAAATATGAAAGCACTAACATGTTTCTTGACAAATTGTTATAATTTTGCGAGTCAGAAGTCAATGATTGCTTGCCTAAGAATGGTTGCCGCTATAAGGGCGTCCTAAGTCGATTGCTTTGTTAACATATATTTTTGTTTATAAATTGTATTTAGAACTAGTGCATTAAACAATGGAAATCTTAAAAAAAGTTTTGTGTAATTTTTTTGTCAAAATTTCAAAATATATATCTAGTTTTAACATGTCAAATATGATGTAAGCCATACTATATTCTGTATGCAATTTTACCCCAGAGAACCAAAGGCCTTGACAGAAGGGGTCCAAAGTTGCAGTATTAACTTAGTTTTGAAATCCAAGACAAATTATTTTTCTGTTCTAGACTAAGAATTTCATTACTCGTTTTTAAGATTGTTTATATTTGAGCAATGGAATATTACAAAAGGCACGAATGCTGAAAAGTCTCGTCTTGTGTACCAGCACCTCAATTTATCATTAGCTAATGAAGAGGAAATTATTGACATGAAGAACTTAGAAAATAAGAGTTATTACCTGTAGAAGCAAAAAATAAAGATGTGAAAGTATTCCGACAACATAATACGCGAACGAATTCCATAATTACATGCAACACCGATTTGCTAAGCCGATTGCTATTAACGTCGGATCCTTATAACAGTGGTTTACGAAAATTGCATAAAAAAAAGAAGTCTTCTGTATCCAAAGAGTAAAATAATTTAATTTCAGTAGAATAATATAACAATATACAATGTTTTACAAAGTATTTCATTTTATTAGAAGTTTTCCACTTTTGATCGCTGTTACGTAGACGCGGGACCACTGTGCACCGGTTGACCAGCATTAACATTCTAACTTTAATGAACAGTGTTACCAAAATAGAGTAGACAAACAGTGTTGCAAAGATAACTGATCCATAAAGTACAGATCCGCGAACTCCGCGACAACATACTAAAGTAACTCTGTCTTTCTGTCATTAGGTGTGATTATAGGGTGTTTTTTTTCTTTCATGTAGAACTTCTGAATTCTGATGATATTCAATTATATTTCTCAGCAAAAACTGCCAAGTAAGGAGTTGTAATAATATGATAAAATTTGTCAAAAGTTTTGTACGATTATGTAAGCATTTAGAAAGAAAGAAATCAATATTGGTTAAATTTTCGACGTGTGTGATGATCGTAAGGATAAAAAAAGATAGACAAAAAGCAGCCAAGTGCGAGTCGGTCTCGCTCATGAAGAGTTCCGGGTAGCAGCAAAATTGGTTCATGGGTTTTTCATAAGGTTTATGAAATTAAATGTTTTTATTATAATTTTGAGTTAACTAAATGAAAGGTAAAATGTGGTTTACGTTTTTAAACATAAACCACACGGCATTTTTAATTAAACCTACATAGATCTGGACCAGAACCTACATGGATACTCACTACATAGATCTGGTTCAACCAATTTTAGTAGAAGCTTGCATGGTAATGTATTCATAATTTTTTTTAGTTTTATTATTCGTTTATTTTAGAAGTTACACAGTTTAAATGGTATTAGCACTTTGAAAGTATCTCTCGGGCAAAGTATTGAGTAAAGAAAAATATATATTAGAAACCAATATATTTTTTAAGACCTATCCATAGATACCCCACACCTTATACGCGTGGGGGTTTGCTGAAAACAGTTAGAAGTAAATCTTCAAAAAAATAGCAACATTGTTTAAATAATTGTTCGCATGATTTGCTAAACATAGGCATGCAAATATCAAAATTAAGTACCTACTTATTGCTACAAAAGAAAACGTGCTTGTTTCTTTATTGACCAAAACGTGAGGCACGTTCTCACACTGTAATGAAACTTTGCTAAAATACTCACATCAAAATATAATTTGAGTTATTACAACTGGTGATCTAGTACTTAATAGCAGAAATAACTAGCATAGAGTATATTCAGTTCCAATTAATGCTCAGGCCCACCCATCAATCAGTTTGGTTAGTGAACAGAATTTGTAAGCCTTAAATATAATTCTTTACAGTGGAGCGTTTCAATTAAATACCTATTAGATTTCATTTTTCCTTCAATAACTAGTTTATTGAGTATACGATAATATCATTAGTTACTTAAAGAAAGTATGGAGGCAATTCGCATTATGGCTGCAAATTAATTCTCCGTTCTTTAACAATAATATCCTCCAACCAATTACGGCTACGGCGGCCAATCTCAACGATCAGCCACGTACGCAGGATATTTTATAGTGCTCAAGTGTATGCGCAAACACGAGTGCACTCTCTATTCCCTTACCCTCATATTCCGATGGGAAACCAGCGTGACACGACCGGAGAAGAATTGGGCGCAGTACCAACGGCTTAACGTGCTTACGGAGGCACAAAACCGACAACTTCCAGACTCCGAGGTCTTCTTACCGTAAACTTAGGTAAACATTTTAGCCCGACCCGGGGACCGAACCCGGGACCTCTTGCGCAGCCGTCGGTTTATAGTGCGACCCACTAACACCTACACCACCGAGGCAGTCGCCAGTTCTTTATACCTGTGTCTTCGGTCATGATTCAGGAGTTGTTGTACATTAAAATTTATATATCAGGGCTAAACGCAACGAAAATAAATAAGTACAATATGGTACTTGCTACTTGATGTTTTGGCCGCGTTACAACGGCCGTGGTCACAAGAGAAATCAGAGGATATCCGAAAATTCACAAGCCGGGCGGTAGCAGACGACGCCGTGCACCTCCAGTCCACTTGTGACCGCGGCCGTTGTAACGCGGTTTAAACGCCAAGCAGTAGGTACTACAATTTACAATGTACCTACTTGTTTATTTTCGTCGCGTTTAACCCCCATGAATGAATTTTAGTATAATGCATAATTTTAAAATTGTTGTACATTAATCTTCAATCTGCAGGCAGGCAAGAGGTGGCGCAGGATCGACCAAGATGGAGGCTCTTATTATCGGAGGCCAAGACTCACTATGGGTCGCTGCGCCAACCTAGTTAGTTAGTTAGTTAATCTTCAATCTGGCCAAATAAAGAACCAAATAACAAAAATCTATACATCGCCTACCAAAAGCTTTTTCGAACCTTCATTTATAATCAGTCGAGCATAAAAACAACCACACCTACATTGTGTTTCCAACATCCCAATGTTACAAAAATAATTTCCTCTTCTTTAACCGACTTCTATTCAAGTTAATACAAATTATGGTTTCTGTTAACGCATTCAAGTATAAGTTCAACGCTCGCACATGCCTATTACCTCAGCTGCTTACCGCATAGGTCGGAAAAGTCAGGTTTACCTTAAAATATTTATGATTGCCACAAGGTTACCGGGCGAGACTTTCAAACACAGCTTAGCCCACTCCCTTGAAATGCTACTCCACAAAAATAATATCTGTATTAAATTCGGCTGGCATAATAATTAAGTAACAGGCGCTCAATCAAGGCTATACGGGTTCTGGTGG
This sequence comes from Marasmia exigua, assembly GCA_019059595.1. Lineage (NCBI taxonomy): Eukaryota > Metazoa > Arthropoda > Insecta > Lepidoptera > Crambidae > Marasmia > Marasmia exigua. The sequence continues at coordinate 26,441,631 of CM032465.1, read as the reverse complement.
ATACCCTAATGGCGATCGGCGGTTTCGCAACACTTAGTTGTTCCAGTTTATAAAGCCTAAAGTCAAAGTACAAATTATTTAGGTCTTGTGTGTCACAGCGTCATAATATTTGATCTACTAATACCCGGGCGCTAAAGGAATTTCGTCCATTCGAAACTCAGTAATTTCTGCGTTGACACCTGGTTTAACAATTAACTTTAAGTAACTAATACTTGCTACTTTATAACAATGTTTTAAGAACCATTTCCGAACTGGAATTGTCATTTTAGATAGAAATGTAAGGAATAATGAGGTACTGATAATAATCAGTGAGTCGTGAAATGCCTGTAATACGAGATAGGAACATTTTATTAGTACTAAAAATGGTATCTCGTTAAAACTTTAATGCAGCTATCGGCTTCAATTTATTGCAATCTGTAGACCACTTTTATTTATTTATGACATTTTTTTCTTAATAAAAGCAGTTTGCAAGATTAGGAATAAAGCAATAGGTAGATATAAAAGGGTTTGTCAATGCGCTAAATGATCTAATGTCTCCTACGTAGTTTCGAATGCCGCTGTCCCGACGCACGTTCTTGCGATTTTTTTTCTACTGCCTCATAGTTTCGAAAGCTCATGAACTCGAATGATGTAGTCGCGAAAGACGCTGATTCGAAAAACATTTACAGTGCCTCATACGCTCGAATGCGGTTGTATATCTATATAATTTCTTAGCTTTTTTTGGCATATATTAGCCTCATCCAAGCGTTTCATTCCCGGTCGCATCCAAAGCTGTCGCTCTAGAGCATAGGGTACGCTTATATCATGATCCAGGATTATGGGAGATTAGATTAATATTTTTTTACACGTTATTATAACTAATAAATCGAAGTCACAAGCATTCGAGCGTATGAGGCAGTGCAAATGTTTTTTGAATCAGCGTCTTTCGCGACTACATCATTCGAGTCCATGAGCTTTCGAAAATATGAGGCAGTAGAAAAAAAATCGCAACCCCAAGACCGCAAGACCCAATGTGACATAGGTAATGTAAAACATTCAGAGTATATGGAAATTTCGTGACCGGCGCTATATCCAAAATCGAAGCAATACTGAACTGCGAGCTCGTGAATCACTGTCTGCCATTCATTCTGTTTCTGGATTTGAAATTAAAATGTGTAGAACAGGCCTGTTGGAGCGTAGCACGTGTTTAGCGGTCGGCGTACGCTCGTTGTGAAACATACGCGGCAGGTGGTACAGAATGATCGAAATGTTGACGATTCACGAACTAAATGTTGACGACGGCTATCATCTAGTTTGGAATGTCGGAACCTAACTAGCGTAATTAAAAGTGGCACTTGGAAATGAACTGAATTGAATGAAGAATCGAAGAAAATGAAGAAGAATTAAAGACTGTAGAATACTCTACTAAGGCGGTAGATGATTCCTTGAAATGATGAAATGTACAGAAAGAACCCATTATCATCCCATCATGATAGCCGAATCCCATCATAGTAACGATAACTTGAGATGCTATTATGGAAACCTTTGCCCTGCTGTGGGACAGTTTAAAAGCTGATACTTTACTTTACTTTTTACAGAAAGAACATTATAAATTCAGTCAAATGTTTTTTTGGAATGTTGGTCGTTCTCATCATCAAGACTCGCGGCAGTCGATATCATTTTGAATGCTACGAGTATATGACACTGATTTTAGGGCCGAGTTTACCAACTTCAAAACAACGGTAATCACACTTTAATCGTGCTTGCTATTGGTGCTTATATGGTTAAAGCGTGATTACCGTTGTTTGAAAAGTTGGCCCTTAGAGTCACGAAAATTCTATGATCAGCAGATTAACGCACGCATAAGCGTTTTAAACTTTATAAGAGACTTTTTTTTATTTCCACAGAATTCAATACATGTATTTATAATATAATATTGCTAAACTGCGTTGCAGTTTGTCGGCAACTAAAGTGCTTCAGTACGAATCCATTAATTATTGATATAATTATGACACCGACGGCCACGAGTCTTTGGCTCCAACTGTATGACAGTTAGGTACTTATCTTAATCGAATGCCCATTTTAAAGAATTCAGCCGGCATAATATTATTAAATATTAACAATATCATATATGACACTGACTGCCAAGAGTCTTTGCGTTTAGTCTGGACAAAAGTGGATTTTATTTTTAACAAATATTTTATCCACGCTTCGGCATGAAAGGGCCGGCTCGACCGAGTAAAACCACGGCCTCACAGAAAACCGGCGTGAATCAGCATTGTGGTGTGTTACGCTGCGTAAGTGACGGTACCGGAGGCCCAATCCGGGGGAAAGGGTGGTTTGAAGTGTGGGTGGATACCAGAATACCAGTGCTGCTGCGGCATCGCAGATAATGCCGTAGCAGCAAATGCTGAGGCTGGGACCTGATTGGCCACTCCCTTCACTTATTCCTTACAAAATGTAATATCCACCATCCAATGTTTCCGCTGTTGTATGTCATTCTGTATTACTGTATATTGTTTGTGGCCAATAAATGTATTTTCTTTCTTTCTTTCAGTGACGGTACCGGAGGCCCAATCCGGGGGAAAGGGTGGTTTGAAGTGTGGGTGGCAGCGCACTTTTAACTCCAGTGGTGTCGCGGGTGTCCATGGGCAGCGGCAATCGCTTACCATCAGGTAATCCGTCTGCTCGTCTGCCACCTATCACATAAAAATTCATTTATATATTAGGATGTTTTTAAGTATTTTTAGAGCGTGCGCAAACATCCTCAAAAACTTTTGCGTTTATAATATCTTTTAATAAGATAGTAAAAGTTAGGCGTAGATTAAATTTCAAATTAATTCTTGGAATTCTAAAATAAATTGTAGAGTTTCTAGAAATTAAGTGTTTTGGGTCCCGAGGCTATTCTGTGTGATAAATTAATTAAAGATTTTCTCGCATCTTATTCAGTTTCATATCTTTGTTATTTACCTATAAGAAAGAAAAAAAGTTAAATTTGTATCTACAATTCATATCAAATAGATCATATTATCGTTTCTAGTTTAAGATTGGTAAAATATATCTCCATCGTAGATGTATTTTGTGAATCAAATTAATATTTTCACATAAAAAAAGAATAAAAATAATTGACAAGCAAAATTTTAAGTTGGTGATAAATTATTAAAGACAAAGATAAATATAAAAAAGTCTTTATTCATTTTAGGTCCATACAGAATACCTACTTATGAATGGCAAAATTTATAAGTATATTTTCATCTACCGCTGGTTCGGAATGTCGATTTCTACTGAGAAGACACCAGCAAGAAACTCAGTAGTTACTCTTTTCAAATATTGATGATGTTATACAGTTTCAATTAACTTTAAGATGTTTGATAATAGTCCGTAGTGATTTTTTTTTTATTTTATGGGGTTTCAATACCATTAGAAGATAGGTACATCTGCTCGTCTGCTACCACATCATCATCCTCCTGCCCTTTTCCCAGGTTATCTGGAGTCAGCGCAAAATGTTTTCCTTTCCATACGTCCCGGTCATTCGTCGTCGAATCATCCAACCCTTTTCCCATCATATCATTCTTCACACAATCCATCCATCTCTTTTTTTCGGCCGTCCTCTGTTCCTCCACCCACTTACATTTAACGTCTGCTACCTATCACATAAAATAAATCAGGTAACTAAGGTGTCTGGTAAATAAAATGAGTCGACTGCCGGCTGACCTTCGCAACTCTTTAAGAGGGGAACTGGACTAACTGAATAATGGTTACATGATTAAGAAACCATCCAAAATATGCAGGTTTCCTCACGATGTTTTCTCTCACCGCCGAGCTAATGTAGAAATTCGCACCGTCCGTAAACAAACATAGCAAATAAAAATGCTGGCCCTCTTGCTATATTTCTTCCTCACGCACAATGCTTTACCGCTCTCCTTCTTCTGCAGAAGCCTTTTACAGCACATATGTAGAACTGCACTATCTTTACAATGTGAATAAACTGTCAGATTTTTATTCTAAGATGGCAGGGCACACTAGCGACGCCAATCGAATTTAATTTTTAGATACTAAACGGTATCTATTTACACGTTAAAACCTCTCGGCAAACACTTATATTATTTATTAAATAACCATGCACAAATGTTGGGTCCGTTTTTGTACGCGAAAAATTGATTCACGCCAAAATTGGCCGCTTTTGGCTTGAATTGTTTTATTATAGAGTATTATAACAAGACTAGAAGGATAGTTTCCTTACTGGTGTCACCTCAAATTTGAAGCACCAATTTGGTTTTTCAAGTCTTTACTACGTACGTAGTATCAACATAAAAATCCTAATTAATGTTACCAGTCAAAACATATTTCCCTAAAACTTGGGAAATGGTTATGGTAGTAACTAGACTGTTTTTAATAGTGCCTAGAACAACGCTAACAAGTATCTGCCTAAAATGTGGGTCCACTGTCAGAAACACATCAACCTACATAAATCTTAATATTATTATTAAATGAATAAATTCTTGCTTATTTATTTTTTAACATGTAAAATTTCCGGTACCCGCACTCACGCAGCGAAACACATTAGAGACACTGCTTCACGCTGTAAACATCAGTACCGACTGATTAAATTAATCAGATGGTGCAATAAATCTTACAATAAAGTTGAAATGGGGATTTTTTTTTTCTGTTATCGGTAACACTGAGCATTTTAATAAATCGTTTGTATTTTTAGCTTATAAAACAGAACATACTAGGAAATATTGAAGGCTTACCTGTGAAAAGTGATTTTATTACACTTCTTATGCTTTTCCGAATCATTGTGACAAATTTTTACCGCACAAATCATTGCAGGCATTGACATTGACGACTACGGAGCGGTCCGGGCGTTTGGAGCCGTACAGCTCCATTTGAGTTCCTTCAAATAGTGGGCGCAGACTAGGTTTCTAGTCTTGTTGTAATTCTATGCCTTTAATTATAAGAGCAGTCAACTAATGAAAATATTAATGTACCTATAGCTTATAAATTTGATGCTGTATCTTATGTTGGTGGTTCTTAAATAAATAATAACTTTTACTTAATTTATTTGCTTTGCAGTATTTTGTGCGATTTTTTTTAAAAAGATTTTTATCGACCTCCTATAGCGGTTAGCAATTAATGTCCTCGAAAATCGCATTTTGCAGGTAATATATCCAATTTATTTGTCAATAAATATATTGACAAACCATAAAACAGAGTTATTTTAATTGCTTTCTACATGCAGGCAGCGCACGATATCTCAGTTGTGACTATCTCCTGACGCAATCAATAGATTTAAATCCTAGAAGCACGCCAATAGATTTCAACACAGCCATTTGCAACTCGAAATAATTGTCAATATCACCGGGCGTGTTTCCGACCGTTTCCGTTTTATCTAGATGGATAATATTGTAATAGTATAATAGGGTGTCCCGTATTAGGCTAGTTCCATACAGCAATGATAATCGCGTTGCGAAATAACTAAAGACTGTGGGAGTTTGGCCGAGGTTAATGTCGGTTCCACCCAAAAGTCGGACACTCAAACCTGCTCCTATCGAAGTAAATTGTGTGCACCATTCGTTTTCTAATGCAACCTGAAATAGCAGTCAAGTACAAAGCTATCTGATTTGGTGATGGAAATTGATCGCATAAGTTTAAGTAGGTACTTGAAACCGTTTTCTCACATTAGGTCTAGACACAAACGGCCGATCGATGGTCCAAATGTTCTTCATTATCGTCAGCGCACCACAGCACTTAAAAGACTCCAAATTTTCGCCACATTAATTGATTTTGTGCCACTTGTATCCCGGGTCTGCCATCCATCTTATGAAAATCGTCAGTCCACCTGACCTAAAGGAGTCCTACACTACATTTGACAAGACGCAATATTCACTCCAGATATTGAATGTGGGACAGAATAAATAATACACCCAGGTTTCGGGAATAAAAGCTTCTATAATAGTCTTTACTACGTCTTTCGCCTTTCCCAGTCGTCGGCCATGCGTCGTCTATCTCACTCTCGCACGTCATTCTATAATTCAAATATCGATCTCTTACACTTTCTTTACCATGTATCTACCGATCACCAATCCTACACTCGGTTTACCCCAACGGTTGTCGGAAATCAATCTATGGTATGACGCAGCTTTCTCATACGATTCGTAGCGTTATTCTCGGATAAAGATTAGTTGAATCAGGCCTAAGTAAAATATAGGAAAAAATCTTACAGTAGCTACCCTTGCGATCTTTTCTTCACAAAATATGTTAACGTTATCTCGACAAAAATATAGCTCATTGAATTAGCAGACTAAAGTGGTAGTGAGCTAGTCATATCAACCTTTGAACCGACAATCTTTGAGTTCTGGAGTGGAGATCGCGTCTTGGTAAATGTAGCGTAGGCTAGGTCAGATCACTTTCTTTTTAGGATAGGATTTTTTTATGTAATAGGTGGCAGACATGGACACCCGCGACACCAGTGGAGTCACAAGTGCGCTGCCGAACTTTAAAACCCCTTTCCCCTGGATTGGGCCTCCGGTACCCTCATTCACGCAGCGAAACTCAGCTCAATGCTGCTTAACGCTGGTTTTCTGTGAGGCAGTGGTACCACTCCGGTCGAGCCGGCTAATTCCGAATGCCGAAGCGTGGCTCTCCCACTGTCAATACGGTAGGAGAAATTTACTTACTACTAGATTGGTCAATCTTAACGTTAAAAACTCCGCCAATTATATAAACGATGCAGCCCAATCATGCGATACCCTCTCATCGCGGCACCGACGTTCTTAGAATATTTCAAGTGTCGTTAGCAATTTTATCCAGACTACATTCATAATATTTGAACTCCAAATAACTTTGAACAAGTTTATGTGAAATTTAAATAGACACCAACAAGGACCATTAGCTTAAAACGAAAACGAGGTTTTAGTCAACCTGTTCGCAGGATTAATGTAAAGCGGAATATTTGACACTGGTTTCGTAGGGTATTTGTTGGGAAATCGCGACCGTGAATGCGTAGGCCCAGTTATAGTAGGGCGGCAATACTAAAGTTTTATTACACTTCCTACTTTTGAAAGAGGAAATGAATCACAAATTCTTTACTTATTTAACAGCCCTAGAAAAACAGGTACTCGTAAATAGGCATCAAATCGTTATTGAGGAATAATTGTGAAAAAATCTGCACATTTTGAAGTGTTTCTGAAATAGTTTTTTAGATTTTAGCGTTGCATTATAACTATAATGTATCAATACGGGGATTAACACGATATTTATTATGTGAAACAACATTGTGTACTCACATATTTGGCTCGACGTTTCGGCTGCGTTACAGCAGCCGTGGTCACGAGCGGACTGGCGGAGCACGGCGTCGTCTGCTGGGGCCGGGCTGTGAATCTTCGGACACCCTCACATTTTTTGATATTAATCCGCCAATCCACTCGTGACCACGGCTGCTGTAACGTAGCCGAAACGTCGAGCCAAATGTGGGAGTACACAATGGTGTTTCTGAAAGTTAATGATTTATTAAACAATGAATATATTGTTGCCATGGTTCACGTGGTCTGGTTCTCTTGTTTTGGGTGAAAATGTCAGAAATCGCTATATCCTTACCAGACTTAAAACACTGTATTTGTACCCATAACAAATAGAAACGAGCACAGATGTAAAACACATAGATTTGAAAAGCCAGAGGTGCATGCTCCGATACGAACCCGGTCCCCCAGCATTGTAGGCGCGTCCTGAAACACTGAGCAACCTTTGCCATCATCGGAAGAAATTACTAACTAATAAATATTTCACAACATCACATACATTGATCTGACTCCGAGGTAGCTCGAGCAACTGTGTTATGGATATCAGAATTAACAGTGGGATTACAAATATATACATATAATACGTTTCTTTTGTAAATACATACTTATAATACATATAAAACACCCACCCCAATACAAACAGATATGTTCATGTACACAAATGTGTGTACTATGCGGGGATCGAACCCGCAACCCTTTGTGCCAAAGGCAGCGTTCACTACCACTGTTCCAAACGGGTCGTCGCGTTGTAGTAACATTGATGAATAGTTTTGAATTATTGCGTTTTGAAAAATAAGCCTGATCTTATTTTTATAACCACTTAATATCTATACAGGCACCAGGTAGCGTTAACTACATGGCGTTTAGTTTTATAGCCTAAATAATTTATGTAAGTAGGTATGATAATATCCGGAATTAGTTAATTATTGTCCGCGTCAAAACATGAACTTACCAAGTTGTTACCGATTAATTATACCTTTTTCAAAGAAAACTCGCTATTTACCGCACTTATGTAATAGGTCTAAGTAGCATTTACGAATATTTATGTAACAAAATGTGGCATTAAACTCATATATATACCATTTTTCATATCAGTAAATTTGGACCTTGGGAGAACCACGCTTCGGCATGAATGGGCCGGCTCGACCAGAGGCCCTATCCGGGGAAAGGGGGGTTTAAAGGTTGGCAGCGCAATTGTGACAATCGCTTACCATCACGCGATCCCTCTGCTCGTCTGCCACTTATCACTTAAAAAAAATCTCAATCCATCTTTTTTTCGCATTATTTGGTTTTCAGAAACAAAAGAACGCAGACATTTAAACTTAGCCGATCAATTCATTTACTTCATAACGATTACTTTATTTACTGACGAACTAAAGAAGTTCATAAAAAATGAGGTCCTTAAGAAAGTTAAACAAAGGAAAAGAACTTTTATTTTTCTACTATATGATGAATCCCCTTATTGGCAGAGAGGGGTAATTTGTTTAATCGATTACTGAGTAAACGGAGTTTCTCCTGAGTTGGGAACGGTTTGTTTGCTTAGAAGATTTTTCTTCTCAAACTAAGCTTAGGATTTTGATTTAGTTTTCCTTTTTAAATTGATGATCAAAGTTTTTGGTTGTAAGCTTTTTAGCACGAGCAATTAAATAATATTTTATCTGCTTTTAGCTTCGATCATCATCGAAGGCTTTTAGTTATAAAAAGTATTAAGTGATCCCATGTTTTCTTTCGTTAAAATATTTTTTTAAAATATTAGTATATTCAAAGACTGTCTTATTAATATATCCAAGTATTTATAGTGTGTCCAAAGTGTTTGGACACAGCGGAGCCGATGTGCGGCATTCGCGGATCGCAAAACGACTGACTAGTTAAGGCGACGGGTAGCCCTAACTAGCGACAATAATCGATTTAAATTTTTAACTACTACATCGGATCTTTTTACAAATATATATTTAAATATTTTTTTTAAATACATGCTTATCTAATATATAAAATTCTCGTGTCACAGTTTTCGTTGCCATACTCCTCCGAAACGGCTTGACCGATTTTGATGAAATTTTTTGTGCTTATCCGGTATCTATGAGAATCGGCCAACATCTATTTTTCATCCCCCTAAATGTTAGGGGTAGTCCACCCCTAAATTTTTATTTTTATTTTTTTGACAAAATTTTTAATTTCTCTTTTTTTATGATACAACATACAAAAATACATACAATCCTCAATTTTCACCCTTCTACGATCAACCCTTTTATTTATATGGCAAAACAACGTTTGCCGGGTCAGCTAGTAATATATAGAAAACACCCAGAAAAATACTAACAGACATGTTCATGCACACAAAATGTTTGTGCTGTGCGGGGATTGAACCCGCAACCATTGGCAACCAAAGGCAGCGTTCACTACCTCTATTTCAAATGGGTCGTGGTTATCTTCTTATTATCACCACAATTAATACAGATCTGTTGGCGGCGTGAGTTTCATCGATGCGTCACCTTAAGATCTTCTACGCCCGTCCAAATCGTAGCTGCGCTCGATTTGTTCTCAAAATTATGTTACATTTCCCCCACCTTACACCATATTTTTGTTCATCGTGCGTAAGAAATGGGTTCCTGTCTCCTTAATAGAAGTACCTAAGTATCACGATATCACAACACTACTTTCATGCACATAGTTAATTTAATATGGAGCTCGTGTAAAATCTAAATAATATAACTGTCTTCCGTCTTCCGCGTAACACATAATATGCTACATATTATTATTTCAAAATAGTTCACTTATTTAGCAAGGTTAGAAGCACATTTCTCGTGACGAGATTACCTTGACAACATGGTTATGAATAAAATGCAGATAGTAACAATGCGACAAGAAACTTTGCTCGGGTATCGTTCATAGCCCGCGATCAATCTATCTACCCATGTAAACAAAATATATTTAATTAGTATCTTACTTAAGTTTAATATATTCTAAGGCTTAAGGATTTCAAGTTCAGGCCTTTTTTTATCTTTAAAGCTATTTGTTTACTGATTGGTACCGATGATTAATTTGAGACATCAATCTCGCGCGCAACCAATTGTTTCTCACTCGCCATTTTAAACCACATTACTAAATAAACACATACATACAGTAGAACATAGAACGACCTCCTTTATTTTTAACCCCCGACGCAAAAACGACGGGGTGTTATAAGTTTGACGTGTGTGTGTGTGTCTGTGTGTCTGTCTATGGCATCGTAGCTCCCGAACAAATGAACCGATTTTGATTTTGTTTTTTTTTTGTTTGAAAGATGAATAAAGAGGGAGTGTTCTTAGCTATGTTGGATAAAAATCGATCCAAGATGGCCGCCGTCACAAAGATTTGGATTTTATGTTTTAACACAACTCCCACAATATGGGTATCATATATAAGGGCTTGAGTAGCAGAATATATTAATTGTGAAAATTTCAAATCCAAGATGGCCGCCGTCAGAAAATGACGAATAACCTATTTGTTGTTCCAACTGCCTCAATATAGGTATCGAATGAAAGAGCTTTAGTTGTGTTGGGGGATTTTTAAATTTTCAATTTTTGTGAAGTCTGTTAAAGACCGGTCTTTAAAAACGATGTTTATATGAAAGTGAATATTTTATGATTGTAAAGCTGGAAAAGGTGCAAAGTGCAGAATTTCCCGTGGGAAGGCACCAGCGGAGCAGACCGCATGATATTGCGCCCACAAGTCGGGTTAGCTTAATTGAAGCGACGAACAAGCAGCATGCCCGAATCTTATCAATATAGAGAATATTTAAGCTAATTCTATGTAATTTGAATCCCAGTAAATCAAATCAAATTCAAAATAGTTTTTTAGATTTTCGCGTTTTATTTTTATAGTTTAAATTCAAAAATGTCTTTATTCAATTTAAGTCCATACAGAACATTTATGAATGTCAAAGATTATGTAATCTACCGCTGATTCGGATTGTCAATTTCTACCGAGAAGAATCAGCAAGAAACTCAGAAGTTACTCTTTTCAAATATTATGGTATTACAATATTCATTCTTATACAAATTATGATTATAGTGACAGTATGATATACAATGCTTATATTCAATATCGTTTAGATAAATTGTTAAAGAAAAATTATGAAATTAATTATACATTAGAGGACAGGCGAAGAGATCAACATGTCCAGGAATCCTTATCATTCAAATAATTATTCCAAAGTATGCCTGACGTGTAGAAAAAAAAGTTATGATTCAGTGTCGCCATTCAGGACACACTTGTGTGTGGAAAAAATCTTGAAAAATCACAAATCTGTTTTTATTTAAAATGTCTTAAATAATTTTTCATTTATTGCCTACGTTGTACATATCCTGTAATACCCAATTTTAAGTTTTCGTACTTTATTTTTAATGCAATTAAAATATATTCATTCATTGACCTAATTTTATTACAATCAATAATAATCTGTTAATGCGCCCCCTGGTCCGTAAAAGGGTTCATAAGAGTGGCTTGAGGATGTAAGTAATTATGTAAGTAAGACATTTATTGACTACAGTCATGAATATAATTACAATAAGATGTTAAAAATGATAGAAAGGACCAATAATAAGTATGTCACTTGTTGCATGGAAGATTACCAAGAAAAACCAAGTGGTTAACAAGGTCCATCCTCAGCATGTGCTGCAACTGCTTGAAGCCGCTACAGCGCTGGTTTTCAGTCTGTTGTATCAAAATAATTACCTGAATATTTATCTATAAATACCATAAAGTTCTGCACTTGTTAATTGCTTTTTTCTTAAATCGCGATATTTCTTTATTTCTTTAATCATTTACATGTCAGTTAACAGAATACGAAAATTCCAACACACCAAAAAGTCAACATACATAATTACATATAGCACAGAATATTTCACATTAATAATAATAATACAAGATAAATTAAATAAGAAAAACATGTCCGCAATACAGAAACGATTGCCAATGTCAAAAATATAAATTAAATGTCATAAATGCAATATTAAATGTCAAATACAAAAAAGTCAAATGTGCTGATGAATAAGATGAATAAGATGTCAAAACACAAATTAATGATTCTGAGAATCGATATACCCGCTAATTCCAAGTGCTAGATTCTCAGTGATCGAATTGTATTCGTTCTTTCCACCCATTTAGTTAACAGAATAAAATTCACTGGCCCAAAGTAGATAGGTACCGGTGACCACTTCTCGGAAGTAGCGGCTATATTTCTAGGAAGGCTAGAATAACTGGTTAGGGCACGGATTTGCCCTTTACCAGATCGGATTACTTAATTTAAGGTTAAACAGCATTTCCGTAAAGGTATGAAGGTTAAATTAGATATCCTAATTTGTGTGGATCTGACCTACTCAATTATTTTACTTTCTCGCACAAAAACTCACAAGTCATAACAAATACGTTCTAGCTTTTAACAAAGCAGAAAAACAGCGTAAAAGCTTAAAGATTAATCTCATGTTAAAGATTGCAATTTACGTAAAACCATTTTTTGCGTATAAGTATTAAAAACTGCCGTAATAGACACCGTCGAAAATGAAGAAACAATTTCAGAAAATTAATAAATTCGCCGTCCTTCTCGTTAACCAATCACTCCGTTCTCGCCCCCATTTCGTAGGACTGTTCTAGGAGCTAACTCCCCTAACTCACGCTTCTGCAGGCTTCTCAATGCCCTCAGTGATCAATTCGATATATTCTCTGACTCTCTTGTCAACATTACAAGAGCACTGCACAGTTGCAATTAAATGAGAAAATGTATATATAATAATAATGCCTGCCCCTTACGCCAAAGGTCGTGGGTTCGATCCCCACCCTGGACAAACATTCGTGCGATGAACACTTGTGTTTGTTCAGTGTCTGGGTGTAATATATGTATTTAAGTATATATTTGTGTTCCTCTGTTGTCTGATATCTGTAACACAAGTGCTTAAGCTACTTAGTACGGAATCAGGTCAACGTATGAGATGTTTTGAAAAAAATATATATATTTCACAACATCACATACATTGATCTTACTCCGAGATAGGTAGCTCAAGCACCTGTGTTACGGATATCAGAATCAACAGTGGGATTACAAATATATACATATAATACTTTTCTTTTGTAAATACATACTTATAATACATAGGAAACACCCAGACCAATACAAACAAACATGTTCATGCACACAAATGTTTGTATTGTGCGGGAATCGAACCCGCAACCCTTGGACCAAAGGCAGCGTTCACATGATATGAAACTATAAATGATATGAAACTATATCTAGATGTAAAATTGGAAATTGTAGTACTATTCTCTCTTTTCTGTTTTCCTTATATTACACGTGGTAGTTTACCTATAAGAGATTGTACAATTAGGTTTAATCTCATCATGTATTTAAGTTAAAAGTATTATTGTAACAATCTTTGGTAGACACTACAATAAATAAATAAATAAATTAAACGCGATCATTTGAAAAGATAAAGAAAATACCTCCAATTAGTAGTCCACAGTCAGTTTTGTAAGTCAAATTTAAATTACATTTCTATGTTTTCATGTAAATTTTGAAGTCAGTCCTTTTATAGTCTGCTTGTCTATTATCAAAAAACTCACTACCTAATTCCAATGAGTTCTTATTGATAAAGCGAACAAACTGACATAAAATTGAATTTTAATGGCCAAACATTAGCCATTTTAAGGGCACAATAGTGAACGAATAAAGAAAATAAGACACCGGACGGTCGACACCCAACCCAGCACTAAAGGCTTAAATAGAGTTCGTCGGATATCGATGATTGGAGTATCCATAGGTGGTTATGAAAACTAGTTAAAATATCGATTTTGCCTTGGATACTATAGACTTGCACTTAAAACTAGCAGTACTATCAAAAGTCTATATAACCTCTTTATTAACTAATAGGTAGTACCAGATTTCTAAAATCAAAATTATTCCTTGTTACGGGTAGGGCACACAGCGATGCCAATCGATTTTAACTTTTAGCTACTAAACCGGATCTATTTTAAACAATTTCGAGATTACAACCGCTCGGCAAACACTTATACTATTTATTAAATAACCATACAAAAACGTTGGGTCCAACGCGAACGCGAAAAATTGATTCACGCCAAAAACGGCCACTTTGGGCGTAAATCAATTTTTCGCGTACAAAAACGGACCCAATATTTGTTTAGTAGCTAAGAATTAAAATCGATTGGCGTCGCTAGTGTGCCCTACCCGTCACCTTAACCTTACTGCTACTTTTAGTTGCCATTGTGATCTGAATTGGTGTTTTTCTGTAGACTGAGATTGACTTTTTGAATTTGAGAGACGAGATTATTTCTGGTAAAAAAAATGGTTTATATTAAGTAGTCATTTAAGTGGTTGTTTATAGTAGTAGTAATGAAAGTGTCTAATAAATCATTCAAGTAGTTATGAGCTTATTATTTACGTATTATAAATTTATAAAAATGTCATCAACAGTGCTGTTTATCGATATTTTGGTTGGCAACTCTAGCCTATAAATAATTCATATACCTACCTATAACAACATTAGGTAAGCCAAAAGTAAACATTTTGTACTAACATTTTAACCGCCAAAGTCCGCAGAAAATCATAAATTAAAAATACGCTCTGAGCACTAATAAAATTAATAGCTAACGAAAAAAATATCGCCAACCTGACTAAGAAATATTTCAAACATGCACTATTTTGCAAAATCGTGTCGACAACACGATATTGAATGATATTCACACTAATGTGTAAATGGTAAAATAGATGTATAATGAAATAAAGTCTTTTTTCATCGCTTGTTAGAACAATTTATGAGTTTGACCCTAAAACTAAGGCAGCAGTTATTCACAACCGTGCATTTTATCTAATTAAACTGTCGCACTCGTAAAAGCCATAATATTACAAACGTAATGCACGTATGCATATGTATGCAATTATATTAAGTACTAGGTACTTAGGTACGTAGGAACGCCGTGTGGTCCCCGGCAGAGTAGAATAGGCCACCCTCACTCTTACCGAGGTGTCGTAAAAGGCGACGAAGGTAAAGCTGCTAGCATGATCATCAGCACCCAGAGAAGGAAAACTCTGCATTTATATCAAAACCCTCGCCAACCCGTCTGCCAAGCGTGGTGAGTATGGCAATTACCCCTCATGTGATTGAGGGAGGCCCGTGCCCCAGCAGTGGGGACTTAAATGGGCTGATGATGATGATGATGACTTAGGTACGCCCAACTTGTTTAAGTACCAGGCCGTGATCTCGGGATCCTGGGTCCGATTCCCGGGTCGAACGAAAAGTATGTTTCGAATTTTTCGAACATAGCTCGGGTTTGTGATCACTAGTCCGCATTTGGCTAGCGCGGCTTAATCACCATTAAACCTAACCCCATCATAGTAGCGATAACTTGATTTCTATTATGGAGGCCTTTGCCCTGCAGTGGGACAGTTTGTAGGCTGATACATACTTACTTACTACTTAGGTACGTACTTTTATGTTATGAAATATGCAATCAGAACAACTTGTCACTATCGCAGATTTTAAATATAAACATTTACTAGTGACCCGCTCTCACTTCGGGACTTCATTTTGCACAGTGACGATTTTTTGTTTTTTGGAATATGGCGACGTTGATAGATAGGTAAGTCAGTGAGTCAACTTTATCTTATAATTATTATGTTGATCTAGAAGATGTACTCGTACATAAAGTTGATAACACATACTGAAGAATGCTTTACGTTGATATTTTAAAGTTCGTTTAAAGAGCTGAGTGATGATACCAGGAGTCTAGGTTTATCAGAGTATATAGTGAGCAAGCGTAAATACATGAACGTTACTTGTAGGCAGGACAAAGTCGATGGAAATATGGGAATCACCGCTGCTCTACTTTCTTTGGAGTCCAAGAATAAAGTAAACCACAATAATCCTTTGTTCCATTTATTACAACACAGTATCATTACAATTAATTTAATCGGAACAGATACATACGTTCGCTCGATTCAAGCACTAGTGATAGAGTCCACGACACCAAAGAGGGTCCGTGAAAAGCGCGCTTGTGTCGCTATCAATAATCTCACAAGGAATCTCAAATTTTAGCTCCGTGTTGTTCCGCGGGATTTCTACGGATGGACTCTAGATTTTCTGTTCGCGTGACGTCATGCCTTTATTGAGTAAATGTTGGATTTAAAATTTAGATGCTACATCGATACGCGTGCCGCACTCGATGTTACCTTTCGATTTATAGATGGCGTAGCCGACATAACTGGACTTCAAATTAAATAATTTCAGCCCTAATCGCAATTTTCCCCTTAACCCGAAGGCGAAATGCTGTCGTGACACCAAGTAGGTATTAGGCAACTCGAATTTTAGCCTGTACCTAATTAGTGTTCCAGTGGCAGCTGTCTACATATAGCGATAAGACTTGAGGTGTGCCGCCCCCTGGGCTGACTTTAAACTTTGGAGTATACATTTAATCTTAGGACACCCACTGAGTATTAGAGAAATTGAAACACATTATACGACAGCCAATTTTAAATTCAAACTATACTGTAGTAATAAGCAAAAATACTGCAAGACATATGTTGCAGGAAAAGTAATCGAAACCGTTGAGTATTATGATATTTTGCAGTAAACTTGATCATTTTGTAGTAAACGTTAATTTTGAAAAAGTTATTGACAAGAAATATAAGAACGTTTGTTATTTTTTATATACATATATAAAGTATTCAATCAATCAGCCCATCGCCGTCCACTGCTGAACGTAGGTCTCCCCAAAGAGCGTCATCCAGCCCGGTCCTGAGCGGTCCGCATCCAGCTCACTCCAGCCATCATTCTCAAATCGTCAGTCCATCGCGCCGCAGGGCGTCCAAATCTGCGTTTCCCCAAGTTTCGACCACTCCACTCAAGTACGTGTCGACTCAACGTACGAGAAAAAAACCATATAAAATACCAAATATCAAATATCAAATAATTCTTTATTTGCATAGGCTTGTACACAGCACTTACAAATCGTCATACATTTGAATAATTTAAAACTATTTATAAGTACTTATGTAATAATTTACATGTTAATACATATATATGTTGATACATAAAATATACTAAAGAAATAAATAAACATAATGCGATTCTACCACCGGCTCGGAAAGTTGTTTCTGGTCGAGAAGATCCGGCAAGAAACTCGCCAGTTACTCTTTTTAATCGCCAACTTTTTTACAATGGTTTATTATCCTCATACCAAGTCATACAGTCTAATGCAACACAAAATAGAATGAAGCAAATCAAAAGCTAAATATGAGGTAAACCGAAGCGGACCAGTCCCCAAAAGTGGCACCTGTTCACAAGTATGACGTATGTGTCAGCCATCATTTCACTCAACCATATTAGAGGGAATGTAATGACCCGCCACATAACGCCACCACCTCAGAGACATTTGAGTGAGCATGACTACTTAGGTTCCCCTCATAGGTCACAGAGTACTTAATCCAATACTAATAAACTGCAGGACGAGGTGTACAATAGTAGGTGGTTAGCATCTTGTCAATTGTTTGATTAATCAATACTAATTAATTTGTATACAATAATAAATGCTACTAAGCCTAATTTATTAAAATTGATTAATTATATAATAATAGTGATTTCAGTAAATATTTATAAAATTACTACATGTGTGCAGGCACGGAGGTCATTATGTCCACGAATCCTTATCATTTAAGTAATCTACAATTTTATAGTATCCTTTACTCATTAAACAGGTTTTCACGTGGGATTTAAATTTATGCGTTGGTAACTCAATTACATTTTGTGGCAACTTATTGTACATTTTAATACTTTGTCCAACAAATGAACTATTAATCTTTTGGAGCTTCAGATTTGGAATCGCGAGCTTGTGTTTATTTCTAGTGTTAAAACCATGACAATCAGATTTTTTAGAAAAAATATCAATGTTCTTACGCACGTACAAAATACAGTCCAAAATGTATTGGGAAGCTACAGTTAAAATGTCGATATTCTTAAACAATTCTTTCAGCGAATCGCGAGGCCTAAGGTTTTATATGGAGCGGATGGCCCTCTTCTGCAATACAAAAATAGTCTGTATCTCAGCCGCCGACCCCCACAACAAAAGACCATATGACATTATACTATGAAAATAACTAAAATAAACCAGTCTCGCGGTTTCAATATCAGTCAGATGTCTGATCTTCTTAACCGCATATGCGGCGGAACTAAGTCTTCCCGCCAAGGCTGCCAAGTGTGGATTCCATTGAAGTTTGGCATCCAGTGTAATACCTAAGAAAATTGTCGAATTAATAACTTCAATGTGTTCATTATTCATAATTACGTTAGTGTTGACCTGCTTTATATTGGGCATAGTGAATTTTACACATTTGGTTTTCTTGGCATTTAAAAGCAAGTTGTTAGTTGTAAACCAATGTAGCACTTGTGAGAGGGTGTCATTTACGTCGTCAAACGTATCTTTTCGACGGTCAACGTTAAAAATCAACGAGGTATCATCAGCAAATAACACTACTTCACAAAGATCTTGTGCAAAGTAAGGGAGGTCATTTATGTATATTAGGAAGAGCAGAGGTCCCAATATTGATCCTTGGGGCACTCCCATTAATAGAGGGGCGCCTGAAGAGTCAGTTCCATTGACACTGACTTTCTGAAGTCTATCTGATAAGTAAGAATTTATCAAACTTAATGCATTATTTAGAACACCATAGTGAGCTAACTTCAACAACAATGTTTGATGCTCAACGCAATCAAACGCCTTCGAGAGGTCACAGAAAACACCAATTGCATCCTGTTTATTTTCCCATGCATCAAAAATATACTTAATAAGTGCAACTCCTGCGTCAGTGGTTGACTTACCCTTGGTAAACCCAAATTGTTTACTATGAAGTAAGTCGTTAACTTTAAAATGAGACAGCAACTGAACGAATATGACTTTTTCAAAAATTTTACTCAGTGCTGGTAATATAGAAATAGGCCTAAAGTTAGAAGGGTCACTTTTTTCACCTGATTTAAATAACGGTATGATTTTGCTGTACTTCATTAAGCTAGGAAACTGACCCTCATCAATACATCTGTTGAATATCGTTGCCAAATGGGGTGCAATAACTAGTATTATATTTCTTAAAATGTCTACTGATATTCCCCAAAGATCTTCAGTTTTTTTCATATTCAGATCTTTGAAAGTTTTAACTATTATCTCGGAGGTTACATGGTTAAATTTGAAAGGCGTTTGACACTCGGCAACATTTGCTTTAAGTAATGAGATAGCAAGATACGAACTTGAATTTAATGTACTTGTTGTTGCCACTGGTATATTAGTGAAGAATGACTCAAATGCATTTGCCACTTCAGTATCAGAGTCAAGACATTTGCCATTGATTTTTAGAGAGAACTTGTGTTGTTGTGTTTTATTTTTACAAGTCTCTTTGTTGATGATGTTCCACGTGATTTTACTTTTGTTAGTTGCTTTACTTATTTTGTTTTTAATGTAGTTAGATTTAGCAACTGCACATACTTTCTTAAAGCACTTAGAATAGTTTCTAACATATTCAACTATCGCAGGATCACGTGAATTAGCTTTAATATCATATAATTCAAACAATTTTCTCCTGCTTATGTGAATCCCTGTAGTGGCCCAGTCACTAAATTTATTTTTAGAACTGTTTAATTTAATGGTCTTTTTTGCAAAAATATCATTAAATTCCTTTTCAACAATTTCGAAAAGGCTTTCATACAACTGTTCGACACTATTTTTATTACCAGGCATTAAGGATACCTTATTATAAATATTATCTTTGAATTTATCTATACGTCTTTTTGTAATAGGCCTACATGTAATACTTGTAGACGGATCATTTCGATGACAGTCGATAACAGCCAGCTGACCACTGTGATCAGAGTTTATGAAATTTATTATAGATTTCTCCCCTACAATACAATCACAGAATATGTTGTCCAAGCATGTAGCTGAAGTGGGGGTGATTCTCGTAGGTTCGTTGAAGAGGTGCACCAGATTGAAACACTTAAAAAGATTCAGAAACCTAATTGAGTTCTGCGAATTCTCCAGGATGTTAATATTAAAGTCACCGCACACGATAACTTGTTTACTAGTTGCACATACTTTTCTCAGGACTTCTTCCATGCTAGTCTCAAATGAGTCGTAATTTGCAGAAGGGGGTCTATAAACGCAGACAATGATATGCTGCTCCAGCTCTGCACACGAGATTTCAATAGTTCGTTCTATAGATAGTGACTCAATATCTTTACGTTGTTTACATTTAAGAGTACTTTTTAACAAAATGAGTGACCCTCCTCTTATTGCAGAGCCTCTCGTGAACGAACTGATAATTTTATAATTAATAATAGTAACAATTAATTGATGTTGATTTAACCAATGTTCGGTGAGACATAGTACATCAACATTTATTTCTTCTAAAAATAATTCTAGTTCTAATTCTTTACCAGGAAGTCCCTGTATATTTTGGTGAATAAGTTTTAAATTATCTTCCCTGGTCAATAAATTGCTAGAGGCGTCCTCTATTGTCTTAAACTTAAATTTAAATTGTTTGGAATAATTTCCAAAGTCTGCCTATATATATTATTTATATTAAATGCTAACAAAGTAGCTAGTTCTTTTTTTACATTATAAGGCAAATAAAACTTTTTGCCAGTCACTATCAACTTATAATTAATAAATTTATTTGTGTCAAAAAACACAAAGTTGTCGCTATGACTAGTAACTAAATTATATAATGTAGTATTCAATATGTGAATACTGTTATTTTGTTCTGATAAGTAGTGCCTAGAAAATGGGAAGGCACAAACAACTATTTTTTTTACAGCAATCCCTTTTAAACGGGAGAACCCTTTAATGATGTCCTTTTTATTTGAATTTAATCCGTTCCCCAGCATTAATATGATAATTGAATCTTTATCACAATTACAATTTACCACCCTATCTATTAATTGGGTAAGAGATGCATTTGGCATACAATAATTAATTATTTTACAATTGAGTTGCTTGTGCAAAAGGGGACCATAGCCAACTCCAATTGAATCTGAAAATACTAGTACATTATTGTTTGTATTTATAGTACTAGTAGTAGTCATAGTAGGCATAGTACAGTTCGGTACATCCCTATTTGTGTCTAACAGGATATTTGACATATCTGGCACTTGGTACTGGGCAGCTGGGCTGCCACCCTGGCTGCACTTACCTTCCTCTGTGCCGCTACTTACAGTGGGAACCTGGGGCTCGTCTGCCGCACCCAGATTGCAGCTGCACTGGGCCATGTACCTGTTTGCAGCGAGGATGTGTTCATGTATCTGTCGCTGGGCAGAGGTATAATTTCCAGTCATTACTTCTAATGACCTCTCCAGACGCTCGAGCTGAGTCTGCAGTTCTCGAACATCAGTCTCGTACCTAAGCCTACTTTCTTTTAATTTTATACTATATAATTCTAAACTATCAATTAAATCTATCCGTTCCTTTCTTAAAAGTATGTTTTGGTTAAAACATTTTTTTCTTTTAATTAATTTATTTGTTTTCTTAATGTATTTATTTATTTTAATATATTTCTTAATTTTATTTTTACTACTGAACTTAGTATGACTATTATTTACAGTAAGACAATCAATATGAGAGATGTCCCGCCCAGTTGGTGACCCTATCAACTCCTCATAAAGGCTGTGAGTGTTTAAAGCCTCTTGACATTGTTTGTCCTCTTCATACAGTCTGATGGTCCTGTTTGCGTCACAAAGCTCCACTTCAAGGTCCTGAATACGAGATAGGGCCTGCTCGTATGTGTTCCGGCATTCATCGAAACTGCTGACTATTGTGAGAAGGTTATCACGTTGAATAGTGACATCCATAAGCTGGGTATGAATATCTGCCATTACCGTTTTTAATTGGGTGTTTAAGTTTATTATTTTCATTGACTCCTCCTCATTTTCTTCACGTTCCCTAAGAAGCTGGTTTTTGTCATCCCTTTGTTCCTTCAGTTCCTCAAGGGCACGCTTTAGTTTTGTTTCCAGTTGTTGAGTGGTGGCCTTGCGAGTCATCATCTTGGTTATGTGCACCAAAAGGCAATCCTGGAATTATTTACAAAGATAGGTGTACAGCAGATGAATTTGAAGTTATTTATGTTGTTATGTTAGAATAGGTAGGTATGTAATGTAATATTATAAAATTTTAGATAAGTCAATGAAGTATTTTGAAAGGAAAATAAAATAAGTGTCAAGTACAGATACCGGCAAACATCTTGACTAATGTCATTGCCTGCGCAGAACCGAATATTAGGTGTCATTGGGGGAAGGTGGCGGGAGAGGGGTAAGGTACCGAGCGCGCGAACCCGCGCCATTGGTAGATCAGTCGACCCTTGCCTCCCGCACCGCGTCCACGTTCCGCTTGCTCCCGAGTACACTTCAGTGCAGTGCACGTTGTCTTATTTTGTTGTTCGTTAAGTTTTTTGTTGGTTGTTTTTTAAAGTTTTCGTTAGTTATTTTGTTATCATTATTATTGTTTGTTAGGTTTTTTGTTAGTTGTTGAATATGTCACAACGACAACCTAACGTTGTTTTGAAAAGACAAGCCAGAAAAATGGTGTACGACGTTTATTGCTTTATGCAGAAAGATGGAAAGAACGACAAGGAAACAGTAAAACAAACAGCTGAGGCAACGAAAGTTTCGGATAGTACGGTTAGGCGTATTATAAAGGAAGCCAAAAATTCCGACTTGCTTACAGTGTTCCGCACTCCGGGCAAAAAAAGAAGTGGAAAGAAGAGAGTTACGGGAATTGATAGCTTCGACCAATCACTAATAAAAAGATGTGTACATAACTACCACAATACAAACAACGAACTTCCTACCGTGGAAAGGCTTCGAAAAAAATTAAAAGAAGATATAGATTTTAATTGCTCGGAACGAAGCTTACGGCGAATTTTAAATTCTTTGGGCTTCCGATGGAAAAGGACGGAAAATAATAGAAGCCTGTTAATTGAAAAATCGAACATACGATTACTACGGATTGAATATCTGCAAAAGGTGAATAAATACAGAGAAGAAGGAAGACCAATCATATATACCGATGAATCATATGTTGATTCTTCTCACTCGTCAAATAAATCATGGTCAGACGGCTCTACTAAAGGTCTAAAAAAACCTATATCAAGAGGGCAGCGTGTTGTCATTGTGAACGCAAGTTCTGAAGCTGGGTTTGTACCCAATGCGCTTCTTTTATTCAAAGCTGGAACAAAAACGGGTGACTACCACGATAATATGAATTTTGATAATTATGAGAAATGGATACGATGTCAGTTACTACCAAATCTACCACCGAATTCGGTTGTTGTTGTTGATAACGCTTCATATCACAACAAGCAGTCCGATCCTGCCCCAACTGCTAATTCCAGAAAAGGTGAAATGAAAAAATGGTTACAAGAAAAGGGCATTCCATATAGTGAATATATGCTGAAACCACAACTGCATAAAATAATTAAATTGCACAAAGAGCAGCACAAAACGTATACCATCGATAAGATTTTAACTGAACACGGGCATACAGTGCTTCGCTTGCCTCCATACCACCCCGATCTCAACGCCATTGAGATGGCTTGGGCATCTGTTAAAGGGCATGTTGCAAGCAAAAATGTCAGTTGGAACATCAACAAAGTAATGGACCTAGTGAAAGAGAAGGTGGCAACAATGGGTGCAAGCGAATGGCTAAAATTATGCCAAAAAGTCCAAGAAACTGAAAAAGAGTACATAAAAAGTGATCATGTGGTAGATTTCGTCACTGACGAATTCGTATTTTTTGCTGATGATGAGAGTGATTCGGATGATGACGAAAACGAAGACGATGTTGATTGTGATGACACTAGTTACATGGATGAAGAACCAACTCCTAGCACTAGCTCTGTTAATGACACTCTAATGGAGGGAGTGGCTATATTACCTCAAGATTAATTCGTTTTTGTACCTGGCTTAAAAAAAATTCTAATATATTTTTTTTACATTATTGCAACTCATTTTCATCTTCCATCAACCCTTACGTAAACTTTTATGAAAAAAATGTTGTGATTTAGTTTTTTAAATTAAATTTCAATTTAATCTGAGTAGATATGATTCTTATTTTTAAACGCAAGGACTCGTGGCCATCGGTGTCATATTTCATCTTTCTATCATCATCATATCATCTACTCTGTCAATAAAGTCGTGAAAATAAATGATGGCACCACTGCTACTTACGTCATAAGGTATGGTAGCCTATATGTCATAAGGTATGGGTTTAAAACTATAGAACTCTGTATTAGTTCCTATAGAATACATTTCACGACTTATTTGGCAGAGTATACATACCGCCAAGAGAACTTGGCTCAAGTACATAATAATTACAGTTATTTCACTTTAAACCTATCAACCATTTTCAACAACTTACCTGTCGGTACATACAGACATTAAACAAGTATTACTTAATAAATGAAATAAGACACCGACTGTCACGAGTTTTTGCATTTAGTATAATCAGTCATTGCATTTAGTAAAATACATTTTGCTGGCCACGAACGCAAGCAACACATTTAATCATATCAATTTTTTTAACAATATAGACTAATTAGGTTATTCTATTTTTTGGCACGCAAGTGTA
This sequence comes from Marasmia exigua, assembly GCA_019059595.1. Classification (NCBI taxonomy): domain Eukaryota; kingdom Metazoa; phylum Arthropoda; class Insecta; order Lepidoptera; family Crambidae; genus Marasmia; species Marasmia exigua. The sequence continues at coordinate 26,416,699 of CM032465.1, read as the reverse complement.
CATGCGCGAACTCTCCCCCACTACATCACCCGATAGTCAAGATGTTTGCCGGTACCTGTAACTACTTATGAGTAAAGGAGGGTGCAACACAAATTTAAAAAGAACTTTAGGGAGATATAATTGAGATATATATTTCATCCAAAAGGAATAAAATCGTATTTACTTGTACTGCGACAAGTACACAAACCTGTTTTGTTGTCAGATTTACCTATACATATACATGCATAATAGGTATCTAAAGCTGTGATTTTTTGACGAAGATAAATTCTCAGAAGTTCTGTTTATGATATGATTTGATAGTATTTAATTAGGATATCAGCACTGAGTACTGTGAAAAGTTTTAACACGTAACAAAAGGGACCGGAAATAACCTGTTTGCAAACTCCTCGTAGGTAGGTGTTTGAAGGTTATTGTTTGCATTGACTTAAGTCAAATATAGATGATTACGTTTTTATCGTTACACTATTGAAGTAATATGTAATTAAATGATAGAAATAACACTTATACTTCCCCGGTTTGTCCGTTGTGGGTTTGAATCACCTTGACAGGTTGCCTCCGAACAGTTCCTCGGTATAAATACCAGGAATTATCGAAGCCACAGGCTTGCGCACATTTATCCTAATTAATTAGCCACTTAACACAATAATTGACTTAATTTTAACACAAAGATTAATGAATTACATAATAAAATTAATTTAATTATTATCAGCTGGCGATTTGACGTGTGACGCTTAGGGTTGCCAGTGCAAAAAAAAAGTATTAGATATTATATACCATTATAAAGTATTAGATATATAATTACGATTTTAATTCTGACTATTCATGTTGATTTTTTTCATAACTACATCTTGTCTATAAATAAAGGAGTGTCGGAACTAAAACCGATAAATCACAATTGTGTTTTTGTAGAAAAATTCCAAAATATAGCTAAGTTCATGGTTTTTTAATTTAGAGTTAAACGAAATTTATCAAATTGTATGTGTTGGTATCACTCTTTGGAAAACTAAATTCTGCAATCGTGGCTACGGTACCTATTGAGTTATTGAATAAAAGAAAATGGATATATCGGTTCAATTACCGATAAATCCATTTTCTTTTTTTTTTTGGTCAATACCATACTAATCCCACGAAATCCCACGAAGTTGGTGTACAATAAAAACCCAAATATAAGCCACTACCTTCGGCAATGTGATGCCATGTGTGTTAGAATTTTTAATTCTTTACCTAGAGACTTAAAAGAGCTCCCTAATCCTAATATATTTAAGCGTAGATTGTTTGGGTGGCTTAAAGAAAATAATTTTTATTCTATACAAGATTTTTTTAGAATTTCTCAAAATAGAAATAAGTTAGATTTATAAAGTGTTATTTATTTTTATTGTTTTTCCTATAATATGTTTTATTATTACATACGTAAGTTTAGTTTATTATTTACCTGTAATTGTGTATGTGGAACATAACACTAGGTACTTAAAATTTGCATGCCAAAGTTTGGCAAAATATGAGAACAGCTATTATATTGAACAACCCATGTACTATACCATATTTTAAGCAAATAAAATTATTCTTATTCTTATTCTTATTCTTATTCTTATTCTTATTCTTATTCTTATTCTTATTCTTATTCTTATTCTTATTCTTATTCTTATTCTTATTCTTATTCTTATTCTTATTCTTATTCTTATTCTTATTCTTATTCTTATTCTTATTCTTATTCTTATTCTTATTCTTATTCTTATTCTTATTCTTATTCTTATTCTTATTCTTATTCTTATTCTTATTCTTATTCTTATTCTTATTCTTATTCTTATTCTTATTCTTATTCTTATTCTTATTCTTATTCTTATTCTTATTCTTATTCTTATTCTTATTCTTATTCTTATTCTTATTCTTATTCTTATTCTTATTCTTATTCTTATTCTTATTCTTATTCTTATTCTTATTCTTATTCTTATTCTTATTCTTATTCTTATTCTTATTCTTATTCTTATTCTTATTCTTATTCTTATTCTTATTCTTATTCTTATTCTTATTCTTATTCTTATTCTTATTCTTATTCTTATTCTTATTCTTATTCTTATTCTTATTCTTATTCTTATTCTTATTCTTATTCTTATTCTTATTTATTCTTATTCTTATTGGATTTATCGTCCGGACGCTCCTCCTAGTCAACACCTATTAAATACTTGAATAATTCTAAATGTTTTAGTTTCTCATTAATACAGTCAGCCGTACAGTCGGCCGGAAATATAAACGTCTCGTACTCAGGCTACAATTAGAGCACTTTAGTGATTGTAGCGATCAAAAAGAAAAAAACTAGTAAATTTATGTTTTGGTTCTATTAACTGAACCAGTATAACACGACTGGTTCAACTAAGTTGCCTTGATATCAAGCTTTTAGTTGCCAAATAATAACTGCAAGAATCACTTATTATATTGTAACAAATACTTTAAAACAGCCATTGACCATTTCACGTAGTGTTTTTAATATCGATCATCACAAATTGTTTTCTTAAAGCTCTAATAAACATATTATATAGAGCATTAATAATACACCTTGTGGTGGTCGATATTAAGATCTCTATTATCAATATTACAAAAACCATCTTTTCAAAAACGGTTTTTAGTAAAAGACTTTCTACCGTGGTAGAACCTGTGTTACCTCAGTTCTGTGGAACGGTTTGGCTTCAGGACTATTTCCCTACGGCTACGACTTAGGGACCTTCAAGAGAAGAGCGTACTTTTTTTTAAAAAAGGCCGGCAACACATTAGCGATCTGTCTGATTTCGCGGACGTTCATGGGCGTTGTTTACTTTCCATCAGGTGACTCGCTCGCTCGTTTGTCCGCCTCTAGCATATACATATGTATCCAGTAGCTGGCCAGGACATCGTGCAGTTCAAAAATTTTGTAATTATCTGCTGATTTGGCGAAAAATACAAAATCAACGAAATATTTGTTAACACACTTCCCCAAATGGAATTAGTGCAGTAATACTCGAACAGCGCGCGATATTGGCATGCACCGCGCCCGTACTGCGGCCTGTAGATGCATATTGAACGGCATAACACGCGACGTAAATCAATTAGCGCGACAAACTGACAGCTTGTTTTATTGTTTACTGCATGTTTATGGCGATATGAGCAAATTACTAAGCCGCTATGATTTTGCAACTGCTGATTTGATGAGGTTTTAATATGAACTGAACATAATTTAGCAATCAGAGCGTAACACGAAGATAGGCGAATAGATGAAACAAGTAAAAAGGATACCATTTTAAATCAGAAGTCCTAAACTGACTAATGACTAATGAGTGGGAGAGCCACGCTTCGGCATGAATGGGCCGGCTCGACTGGAGTGATACCACGGCCTCACAGAAAACCAGCGTGAAGCAGCACAGCTGCGTCAGTGAGGGTATCGGAGGCCTAATCCGGGGGAAAGTGGGGTTTAAAGGTTAGTAGCGCACTTGTGACTGCACTGGTGTCGCAGCTGTCCATAGGTGGCGGCAATCGCTTACCATCAGGCGATCCGTCTGCTCGTCTGCCACCTATCATATAAAATAAAAAAATCCTGAAAGTCAATAATTCAAAAAATTAGGGTTCCCGATGTGCCCATATTTGTTGAGATACTGATTTCGTACGTGAGCCTCCCATTAGTGACTATTTCTTCAAGCTGCACACTGATTTCTATAGATAAGTTTTCACTTTAGTCCAATGCTACCAAAAGTTCTCCAAGGACAAGCAGCCAGGTAAAGCCAGAAAATAATAAAATAGTCAGAAGATATATATTTATGAATCAAACTATAAAACGCTCTTTGCTAGATACCAGAACAGGCAGCTACGCGTTCCCAAGGCGCTATTCCCAGGTTAGTTTGACGGAGTATACCACAAACTTCACAATATTATGTTACACGTAGTTTGTCAAGTGCATAATTTGTTAACAATCCCGCAACATAGTTTCTGAGTCGCACTGCAACGGGCACACGTTACGTCGCGGCAGCATAATCCGAAATAGTATCAAATATGCGAAAAAGACCTAAAAACGGTTGATGCTCAACCATCATCAGCTTAAGTTAGTAATAAAAATAATACGAAATAACAAAATTTGACAAAATATCTACTAGTTACAAAATGCCTTTGGTAGGTACATGAAATGAATTGAAAAATGAATGAATAAAATTAAAGAACGAATGATGAATGAATGAATGGTAAATGAATGCATGATGAATGAATACTAAATACACGAATGATGAATGAATGGTGAAAGAATGAATGATGAATGAATGAACAATAAATGAGTGTATGATGAATGAATGAGTGAATATTTTTGCTATCGCAATTGAGATTTTGTTGAACGACTTTGATAGCGCTTTGGTTGAGTTGCACCCTTAGAGTATACGATAAAAGAAAAAAATCTTATTGTCAAAATCTTATACCTACTTACATGCACAAGCTATCCTCATGTAAGTACTCTCAGAATGCCTAGAATAGACGGCCTATGGTGAGCTTTTATCGGTGTGGCCTATTTAACCACAAAAATATTCTTTATCAACATCTAATTTTTAAAGTGTTTCACTAGAGGTTACCGAATAAAGGTACCTATGTATATTATTAAAATATAATCACATCCAAGTGTAAAAATTATAGTGTTAAAGGTCAGTTGTTTTTAGTTCATTCATGAGAATTTGCTGTAAAAGTTAATCCATTTTGTCGTGGTGGAAAAACCTAGCTTTTTTACCAGATTTACGTAAAAGCGAAAACACCTTAGCCTTTTGGTGTCAAAGGAATCCACGAGGGCTTTCTGTGAGGAAAACTGTATCCACTTACTGATTTTATGCGGTTAAGTATGTATATTTTACCATCCAGAAAAATATAAGTAGCCTCTAGAGGTATTATTCTGGCTTTTGGTGGCTAACTAAAATCTAAGTCTCACATACAAGGATGCTTAAACGGTTTAACCACTCTTTGTAATATAGAAAACCATATTCTGTGAACCTTAGTGAGAGAAAATAAATACATTTTGAATCGGAAAAAAAGTTACAGAAAATGCTGGACCTGATCGCTATTAAGTTTACAAAGTTTGAAATAGTAGGTTTGAGGTTTAAGAATTTACTTCTCAACAACTGAAATATAATGGCCGCCCTTACTTCATTGCGGTATATTAGTTCTATTTTATACCAATAGATGGTGCTGGTATCGACTACATCAAGCGAGCGTTCCGTGTTTTTGAAAACACCGCCTTCGGTTTACTTTTCTCGAGTTTTACACTTTTTAAGTTCGTGGTTTTTGAATGCGGGTTTTTTTTGCAGATTTTTTTTTATGATATAGGTGGCAGACGAGCCGACGGATCACCTGATGGTGAGCGATTACCGCCGCCTATGGACACCAGCGATACCAATGGAGTCATAAGTGCGCTGCCAACCTTTAAACCTCACCCACGCATTGAAACACAGCACAGTGCTGCTTCACGCCGGTTTGTGTGAGACCGTAGTTTCACTCCGGTCGAACCGGCCCATTCATGCCGATGCGTGGATCTCCCACGATATGTAGGATTTACCTCTTTATAAATAGTATATTTCACGTACATTGTGAATTACAGTTATAAGTAAATAGATCGCGCGAAATAGGTTACGTGGAGTTGAGTTCCTAAGACACAGTGCTTGCTCCATCCATATAGATCTCAGGCTTTCTCTCAATTGTTTGTGGATGTGCGTACGATCATAAGTGCATTGCATGTTATCAAATACGTGATAATTACTTGTCACCACAAATGCAGCCTAAAACTTGATATTAACATAAATTCAAATCAAGTTTTAACATCTATTTCCCAAGTTAGATCAAGTATCGTGACTGAAGGCGAATATCCATCTAATGTTCTATAGTGAACTTCCGTTGCAGGAGGAAGTTTGCACTGATTGTGTTGCATGCAGCGGCAGTCCGGAGCTGGTGGGATTAACTCGAACCGTAACATTAACTATTATCGCTTTCACTGTGAAATTATAGAACAAGCTAAGTTGGCTATGCTTACGCTTGTCTTAACAGCTGGGCTTAAATGGTAGTAGCTAGCCATACTATGCAAACTGTATGTCAGACTTTTAGATTATTTATTTTATATTTATGCCAGTTGTTGAAGATCGACGGCTGGACCAGCCTCTTTTATAATAAATAAATAAATAATAAATATTTCAGAACATCACATACATTGATCTGACTCCGAGATAGGTAGCTCAAGCACCTGTGTTACGGATATCAGAATCAACAGCGGAATTACAAATATATACGTATAATACTTTTCTTTTGTAAATACATACTTATAATACATACAAACACCTAAACCAATACAAACAGACATGTTCATGCACACAAATGTTTGTACTGTGCGGGGATCGAACCCGCAACCCTTGGACCAAAGGCAGCGTTTCCCTACCACTGTTCCAAACGGGTCGTCAAATTATATTATATTGTTTATGTTTTTGTATTTTTTTACTGGTTTTGATAGATTATTGTTTTGTGTTACTGTCTTAGTTTAGTGTTATGGTGTGTGTGAAAATACTAGAATTTACACATTAGCTTTGCTGATAACTGAAGATTTTATTTTTATTTAAAACTTTATTGCACAAATTTTGATACAATAGGCGAACTTAATGCCAAGAGGCATTCTCTACCAGTCAACCTTTGGGTCATGCAGAACGTGCAGTGGTGCGGCGAAAGGAGAACTTGTATAGTTAATAGTAAGGAAAAAACATTAATATTAAATAACTACATTATGTACATACCTACATACATATATAAATAAATATATATTAATACTACATTATAAATACAAAATAAAGCGGTAAACAAAAAAGTACAATACATAAGAAAAAATACTACATAGGTCATCATCGTCATCGTCAGCCCATTTAAGTCCCCACTGCTAGGGCACGGGCCTCCCTCAATCACATGAGGGGTAATTGCCATACTCACCACGCTTGGCAGACGGGTTGGGTTTTGATATAAATGCAGAGTTTTCCTTCTCTGGGTGCTGATGATCATGCCAGCAACTTTACTTTAGTCGCATTTTACGACACCTCGGTAAGAGTGAGGGTGGCCTATTCAACTCTGCCGGGGACCACACGGCAACATAGGTACAATATAGGTATATATAAACTACATAGGTATAATATGTTTTTAACTTTATTGACACCCCTCATCAGCGTTTTATATACAGTCCAATCGCCACACAAGTTTTGCCAGTACATGTTCAAGTTCAGCATCATCCAGTTAGTAACCACACATACATACCACAGTTCTAAAGTTATTTAGTCGAAGTCTATACGACTAGTTTTTTTTTTAATATTCTTAGGATGCTATATGTACTTAATTTAACAAAATGTACGAGTTGACTGCTCATTCGCGCAGTGGGTAATGCGGCACACTTTAAAGCGACGGCTGCGCTTGGGGTCCCGGGGTTCGATCCCTGGGTCGGGCCAAAAATTTGTTCCTCAGTTTTTCTGTTAAGAAATTCTCAATGTTAGCCCGGAGTCTGAAATTTGGCCGTCTTGTACCCCCATGCCTCGGAAAGCACGGTAAGGCGTTAGTTCTGCGCCCGATCCCTCTTCGGTCGTGTCGCATAGGTGTCCCATTGGAATATGAGGGCAAGGGAAAAGAGAGTGCAAATGTATTTACGCTCACACCTGAGCACTATAATATATCTTGCATAAGTGGCTGATCTTTCAGATTGGTCGCCTTAGCCGGAATCTGTTAGATACATTGTTGTATACATAATAGTTTATGTTTATCTTCACGAAAATTGGTTACAGCTAGGTACAGTGTTAGCGCTATTTTTAGATATAATTAAAATATTATGACCTATATCCTTGTGAGAGACTGGTGACTGGAGGAGGTTTTGGCAAAAAACCTGTAGGACAAGTCACCAGGGCCCTCCCGCGGATAGAAGACAGTAGACGACACGATGTCTATTTAGCCACAATAAGATCATACAGAAGCAGTTAGTAACACAAGTACAGGAAGCCCGATAAAAAGAGTTCCAAAGAAATTACGTCTATTTGAGTGTTTTCTTATTATAATTTAGGATGTGCTGTGAGTTGCGTGTGTCTGTGCACATATATTCTGTGTATTTGAGTGTGTGTATGCAGTGTGAGCTCCGTGAATGGAGGATGTTGAGATTTTATTAATTAGGAAGTTCAAGATATTTTTCAGTGTCATCGTAATTTAGCGACTTAAGGTGTGCCATAAAGAAATAACGAAGAAAGAAAAACTATTGTATTATTATTATTATTGATTTATTAAACAAACAAAATTTACATTAAAGTACAGTAGTCCCGCAAAGCTATTTGCATAGCTTGTCTGCGGAAATCACGAGTCTCTAACTTAAAAAAATAAAAATACTTAAGTATATGCTACTCTAAATTAGCTAAAAAATATGTTTTAAGTTTTCTTTTACAATTTATTTTTATCTTGTTCCCGGTGTATGTCCTCGGGCAAACTATTCAATAGGTATGGTAACCGTTTCTTTAATGTTCTGTCACCTAAGTAGTTATTTATTTTAGGTACCTTGAATTTGCCCGCAGACCAGACATTGACCGGGTACAATGACTATGGTTTACCAAGGTTGGGCTATTCTTATGACTTGCATGGTTATTTATTGCTAATAGATATTTATGTTTTAGACTGACCGGGAGAATTCTACAAATCATATCTAATAACTATATACAGGTTCAGAGTTTTATGTTTTTTTTTGTAAAGGTGTGGAGGATATTATTATTATTATATATTTTTTTATTATAAATAAATAAATATTTCACAACATCACATACATTGATCTGACTCCGAGATAGGTAGCTCAAGCACCTGTGTTACGGATATCAGAATCAACAGTGGGATTACAAATATATACATATAATACTTTTCTTTTGTAAATACATACTTATAATACATAGGTAACACCCAGACCAATACAAACAGATATGTTCAAGCACACAAATGTTTGCAATGTGCGGGGATCGAACCCGCAACCCTTGTAAGGTAAAGAGGGGGAATGGCGTTCACTTAAGGAAAAACATGTTTATTTTTTAAATTAATTATTTTAAATGAAAATTATGAAACGTAATAAATTCGTTAATTATGTATTAGTCAACAATTTAACTACTGAAGCTTATATCTTTGACCCATTAATAGTAAAAACATTTAAAAAAATCATGTTTGAGCGGCGTTGCCCCTGACATCTGGTAATGCCGCTCGAGGTCCGGGCTAATGACGCCCAAGCATGTTTTTTGGAAAATATCAAACAAGAGACATTATAATTAAACAAAATATTAAGGAGGTCAAGTCTACAATCAAAAATTAGCATATTAGTACTGAAGATCAGCTTTTTAGACTTACCGACATAAATCATGAGACGAAATATTAGATCAGTGCGGGCGCAAAAAAAGAAACGCACTTCACCGTCGCATGACGCGGGCTGACTGTCCGATTGCATCGTTGTAGGTTCGAGGACCCTTCCCCTCGCCCTCCACACAACGTGGCGTGTTGCTATGTACTGTTTTGACAGAGCTACAGAGGTGGGCGCTATTACCCAGTGAGCGCTATTCCCCCTGCTTACCCTACCAGAGGCAGCGTTCACGACCACTGTTCCAAACGGGTCGTAAATTAATATATTATTACGAGTACCACCGGCACACCAAACTAGGCTCCTTGTCCCTCATTCTTGTTCTACACATTCCCTGAAATTACATACACGTATCTGAGCATCAAGGAAACTTGTTATTCTTGTAAGCACTCGACTTAACCGTATCTGCAACTTGACTTTGCAGTTCTGAGACAACTTTGACAACTTGTAACTATTAAGTATAGTTTATACCACGTATGGCAATTAGGTGAATTGCATAATTTTGAGATTGCAGTTCTGAGTAATGACTTCCGTAGTTCATCTAACAGCGATGGTAGCGCAGTGGTACTGATCGCACCTTACATACGGGGTCGAGGTACGAATCCGAGCGTGGGATTTTTGACCGTGGGAGAACCTTCGGCATAAATGGGCCTCGTCCGGGGTGATACCACGGCCTCACAGAAAACCAGCGTGAAGCAGCACTGTGCTGTGTTTCGCTGCGTGAGTGAGGGTACCGGAGGCCCAATCGACGGGAAGGGGAATTCAAAAGTTGGCAGCGCACTTGTGACTCCACTGGTGTCGCGGGTGTCCATGGGCGTTGGCAATTGCTTACCATCAGGTGGTCCGTCTGCTCGTCTGACACCTATCACATAAAATGAAATGAACCTCTGCATGGATTTTTCAAATCTATGTGACTATTTTCAATCCCACTGTTGATTCTGATATCCGTAACACAGGTGCTTGAGTTACATATCTCGGATTCAGATCAATAAATGTGATGTTGTGAAATATTCATATTATTTATATTATATAAATATCTATTATTAGTTCGGCGGTGAGGAAAAACATCGTGAGGAAACCTGCACGTTTTGGATAATGTCTGAAACGTGATATCATGATTCAGTTGATCTGGTTCCCCTGTAAAGGGTTGCTAGGGTCAGACGGCAGTTCCTTCATTGTAATTACCAGATGCCCAAATCCTGAATCTTGATATAAGCGAACCCACCAGGGTAGGTACTGTTAAAGCTGTCGTTCTCGAGACCACTCCAGAGCAACAGCTTTGGACGTAACCGGGAATTACACGCTAAGATAAGATGAGATGACATCCGTAGATCATGTGCTACATGCATTTTAAAAAGAAATTGTGCACTTCTATTTTGGTTTAAAGCACCTATCACAAAAAAGGATATTTGCTGCAAGTTCAGCGTTTGGAACAAATATTCTTTCGACCTCTATCAAAAGACCCGAAACAAAATGGTCGTCAACATTTCAAAGCAAACAGAAAACAATGGGAACTATTATTTGCGAGCAAAAGGAACGTAACAAACCCTCTGTAATCGAATAGTTCTGGAAACTGTTTGTTTTCTCGCCCTGTCTCGCCTTGTCCTATGCGGGCAGGATGGCTACACAATGTGATATTTTGCGTACTATGCAACATCTACACTGGGCAGGAAATAGATGGAGCCACAAGCTGACTTTTATACAAACCGTAGACCTGTTTTTTAACCAACAAAATGAAAGGAGGAGGTTCTCAATTCGACGCGTATATTTTGACCATTTTGTGTATGTTTTTTTAAACAAGAAGTAACATACGAGATAGCGGTCACCTGATGGAAAGTGACCAACGCCGATCAATTATTCTAGATTTACTGTCTAGCTTACTAATATTTACTTTCAATGTGATATTTGACTGTAATCTTTTTACGTACCTAAAATTTTATTTGAGCTACAGCTCATTAAACAGTTAGTATATTCTTTTATGTTTACATAGACTGGCGTAAAGCAGGTTTGTTTAATTTCATCAAGTCTTTGATCACTGGTCAATATTGGTTTTTCCAGCCTTTGCTCCTTTCTCACAAATTAAACACTCCTAGTTAAAATAAACAACCTGAAAATAGTATTTCAAAGACCAGCCATAGCGACCGCCTTCAATATTGCAGTGCATTTGCATGTTAGATGTTTATTTTTCTCAAAGAAATATAAACAGTGGAACTTTGAGCCAGCCAGATACAAGTCAGTTAAAATATGAAAATACAGACGATCTACCTCATATGCAAATAAGGCCGCGTATTTTGTACCTCATCGTAACACGTAACGTTATTTGAACAGGTTTCGTAAAGTATCCCGTCATAGAAAGAAATGTGTAGAGGAATTCCAAAAAATCTGATTCGAACGAAAAAGGACTGTTTTTATAAGAGGGAAGTTCACAAGTAGTGCTGTCCGCACTACTTAACTACTTAACAATAAAAGAAGTTTCAAGTTATCTTCATTATTTCACCTACAGGATAAAAAAAAGCAAAATAATGAAGAAGCGATCTTAGGCAAAGCACATGTTAGTAATAAATAAAATAAATAAATATTTCACAACATCACATACATTGATTTGACTCCGAGATAGGTAGCTCAAGCACTTGTATTACGGATATCAGAACCAACAGCGGAATTACAAATATAAACACATAATACTTTTCTTTTGTAAATACATTATTTATAATATATATATATATAAAAAACACCCAGACCAATACAAACAGACATTGGCGGTCTTGTACCCCCTTACCTCGGAAAGCACGTTAAGCTGTCGGTCTTGCGCCCGATCCGTCTCCGGTCGTGTCACAGTTGTGTCCCATCGGAATATGAGTGTAAGGGAGTAGAGAGTGCACTTGTGTTTGCGCACACACTTGAGCACTATAATATATCCTGCGTACGTGGCTGATCGTTGAGTTTGGCCACCGTAGCCGTAATCGGTTGGAGGATATTATTATTATGTCTCATAGTGTGATTAGATCTGCATCATAGCAATGTTTGCATTGAGCACTAGATGCCTGCGCCCTTTGATAACAGACATATAAACATAATAGCATCTACTATATTATATGCACGCCTAACGGCCGAACAACTAATCAATGGGTAATTATGATAATGATGAAACCGATAACGACTGTTAAAATACGATATTTAGAATTTAATAATGAACGGCTAGTTCACGTGGTATCATCATCATCATCATCATCAGCCTATCGCAGTCCACTGCTGGACGTAGGCCTCTCCAATTGTTCGCCACTGTGATCTATTCATGGCTTCTCGCATTCAGCTCTTGCCAGCCATCCTGCGCAGATCGTCCCCCCACCTAGCCAGAGGGCGCCCTACATTACGTTTGCCAAGACGCGGTCTCCACTCTAGAACTCGTTTACCCCATCGGTTGTCGGTTCTGCGGCTAATATGGCCAGCCCACTGCTACTTAAGCTTGCTAATTCGGTGAGCAATGTCGATGACTTTGGTTCTCTGCCGGATCACCTCATTTCGTATTCGATCTCGGAGAGAGACGCCGAGCATTGCTCGTTCCATAGCCCGCTGAGCGACCTTTAACTTGTGGACTAGCCGTACCGTAAGTGTCCACGTTTCGGCTCCGTATGTCATGGCGCGTAGGACGCACTGATTTCTTTCGGACTTTCGTCTTTAGGCACTGTGGTATCGACGATACGAAGACAAGACGTAGTTCACGTGGTAAGCCATTGTTATTTTTAAGTTAGTAATTATTGGTCAGGGCGTATCAGTAAAGTTACATCCCTTTAGCCTTTAAATCTACTTACCATTTTGAACAACGTTTATTCTACGACTTTTGATAATGTCAAGAATTTTTTAACTCCCAAAGTGAACAAGGGATTCGGCGGGTAGGGCTAAAACAAGCCGCTTGGGCTGATGCAATTTTAAGGTTTTAAATTAGTGTCTAGTGGATTTTAGTGTTCAAATTTGGTGTTTATTTGTGCAGTGAAGTGATCCTTATAATAAGAATAGTTGGATTGTATCGTTTTTGACACTGCTATTGTGTGTCGAGTCAGTCGTCACGTGACAACTTGCTTGGACCAAATGGAGTCTTAAAACCTGCGATTGCTTTTAGAGTGATATCCGCTGAATCCGTAGGTCGATAAAACGTAAAACACCGGCGTTTTATTGAGTGACTGTGACTTTGACTGACTTCGACTGTTGACTACCTACTTATTCTCAATAAGTTACTTGACTTTGGCGAATTATCTTCGGGTAGAGTCATAATAAAAAAAAAGTGAACAAGTCAAGTTGTATGAAAAGTAGAATATTTTCAATGCAATTTTCAAACAGAATTTGGGTAAGTATAATAGATTTTTTTTATGCTCAGTAATCAACGCCGCCCAAGAACATCTGCGAAATTAGATAGATCGCTAATGCGTTGCAGGCATTTGTAAAAAGAATACGCTCTTTCATGAAAATCCCTAAGTCGTAGCCGTCGAGATGTACCTACTCCTGCAGCCAAAGGTCCTGCTTGTTAGAACGTTGCCCGAGAAACCTACAGTAAGTATTTTTTTCATATTTGTGTTTCCTTTGTGATCAGATATCGTTAATTTTAAAGCTTGGTACCTTCTTTGTACGGAACCAGGTCAATGCATGAGATGTTGAAAGATTCTACCCTAATTAGGGTGCAATTGAACTGTTTGCAAAAAACTGACTTTAAAGAAAAAGTAAAACCTAATTTTCCTCATGCTGTGACGTTGAGTTAAGGCGAACGAGTAACGCACTAGCGACCAATCGGTTTAAATAGTTAGCTACTAAACCGAATCTATTTTAAACAATTTCAGAGTTCCAATCTCTAAGGAAATATTTATAACATAAACATTTTTTGACGACCCGATTGGAACAGTGGTAGTGAACGCTGCCTTTGTTCCAAGGTTTGCGGGTTCGATCCCCGCACAGTACAAACATTTGTGTGCATGAACATGTCTGTTTGTATTGGTCTAGGTGTTTTCTATGTATTATAAGTATGTATTTACAAAAGAAAAGTATTATATGCATATATTTGTAATCCCAATGTTGATTCCGATATCTGTAACACAGGTGCTTGGATATAGGTAGCTTATCTCGAAGTCAGATCAATGTGTGTGATGTTGTGAAATATTTATTTATTTATACTATTTATTTAATAATTGTGCACTACTTTTTGATCTTTTTCGCACTCGAAATTTGGAATAACGCCATGAATGGTTTTTGGCGGTAATTCAAATTTCGAGTACAAAAGCAGACCAAAAAGGCAAGTAAAAGGTAAGGTATTAAATAAATAGTATAAGTGCTATTCGAGAAGCTGGAGCGTTGAAAGTGTTAAAAATATGTCCGGTTTATATGCTAACAATTTAAATCAACTTAGCCTCGCTAGTGTACCCTACCCGTCATCTTAAAAGTCTCGTTCATCGAACGGCTCTTTGATAGGGTATTACAGCTGAAGCCTGTCCGGCTTTACGATGGCAAACAAAGGACTCGCCTACTTTGTCACATAATAAGCCAGACTTTGTAGCAGTTGTTGATGTATTAACCTTTATCACTGTTTAACTAGCGCTCCACTAAATTGAGTCAGGGAGTAATTGGGTCGGTATACAAGTATCTAACATATATTGTTGCAGTACAAAATAATAAGTTTCCATCATCATCTTACCGTTTTGTCCCGGTTGCGTCCCAAGCTGTTGCTTCGGAGCCCGAGTATGCTTTTTTACTTCGACTCCTCCATTTCCGCGGTCTTGTGCAAAATATTAGGTTTTAATATACACAATACATTAGTGTATGGGTTATAATTAAAACTAGAATAGTTATGTACGAGATTTCTACCATGTACCTTATTATAAAAACAAAGGAACACATAAAAGCAGTCAAAAACAACGATAAACAGAAATCAGAAATAGCAGAACCTTTGGTGGAATCGGGTCCAAATTACTGAATTGAGTTTTATGACCCTCAAATAATTTCGACAAAACGGCACACAGACCAAGACTGGTCAGGGAAGCGATTGAAATTACAAAGTACAACAATTTCAATCGTGAGGATGGGTTCAAATTGTCAAATGTCTGGAAAAGTTTGGCAGCGCACTTGTAACTCCACTGGTGTTGCGGGTGTCCATGGGCGGCGGAATTGCTTACCATCAAGTGATCCGTCTGCTCCTCTGCCACCTCTCATATAAAAAAAAATCATGAGAAACGTAAAAAGATCTGGATTGCAATGCACCACTTTGAAAAACATTTTTTTTAATTTACCACAAATTCCACGGACACTGGTTCCGTGCCTTTTTTGTGCTTATTTTATTTTTAAAGGGTTACAAAATTTGTACAAAAATATCGTTGAACATACATGGGGGTGATTTGGATTACATGGGGGTGAAACACCATGTATAGGCACATTGTTGATCTCAAAGTCGCAAACTAAAAATAAAAGACTACTTCAAAAACATTTCGTTGTGGCCCGATGGTTTCC
This sequence comes from Marasmia exigua, assembly GCA_019059595.1. Classification (NCBI taxonomy): domain Eukaryota; kingdom Metazoa; phylum Arthropoda; class Insecta; order Lepidoptera; family Crambidae; genus Marasmia; species Marasmia exigua. The sequence continues at coordinate 26,400,825 of CM032465.1, read as the reverse complement.
CGTGGAGAACAAAACTCCGAAATCAAACAGTCGAAATGCTTATATAACCAACCAATAAATCAAACACAAACTTCGCGAAAACCGATTAATTGGTTCAATTGTCCGGATCACTTTGACATCGCGGGAACAATCTGCAGACAAAGTTTATATGCAAAAGTCGCCTCAACTCATCCGCGATTGGATTGTCTACGGGCTAAGTTTGATAGCTTCGAGAAATGTAGTTAGATAGGAAAGTTCGTATGAGATGAAATATTACTTCCACACTATGAGCCATTCTGGACACGTAATGGATTTAAACAAACCAACTTTGCCGTTTACATGAATTCTCGTATTGGCAAGCGGCCATACTTCGGTATATGTGGGGTAAGTTTATTTTAGTCATACTTCATTGAAATACCATATGTATCACATTTCACAATGTCATTATTTATGAAAATAAATTGTATTTATGTGATTTTTGTTATTACGTAAGTGTCAATATATATTTTTTATTATAATAAGTTCATCGTCATCGTCAGCCCATTTAAGTCCCCACTGCTGGGGCACGGGCCTCCCTCAATGACATGAGGGGTAATTGCCATACTCACCACGCTTGGTAGGCGGGTTGGCGAGGGTTTTGATATAAATGCAGAGTTTTCCTTCTCTGGGTGCTGATGATCATGCCAGCAGCTTTACCTTAGTCGCCTTTTACGACACCTCGGTAAGAGTGAGGGTGGCCTATTCTACTCTGCTGGGAACCACACGGCCATAATAAGTTATTAAATAAATAATAACTATAATTCAGAAATTTTGCTAATTTGGCCTCTTCTGGTACAGTTGCTACATGCACTTAAGGTGTCGTGTAGGGCACACTAGCGATGCCAATCGATTTTAATTTTTAGCTACTAAACCGGATCTATTTTAAACAATTTCGGAGTTACAATCTCTCGGCAAACTCCCATACTATTTACTAAATAACCATGCACTAATATTGGGTCCGTTTTTGTACGCGAAAAATTTATTCACACTAAAAGCGGCCACTTTTGGCGGTAATCCATAATTCGAGTGAAAAAGCAGACTTAACAATTAACAATAAGTATAAATAAATGGTAAAGGTGTTTGTCGAGAGATTATAATCCCGAAATTGTTTCAAATAGATCCGGTTTAGTAGCTAAAAATTCAAATCGATTGGGGTCGCTAGTGTGCCCTAGCCGTCACCTTAATAGACGGGGCCAACAAGTAATCTTGGGTTTGATGCAATAGATAATTTTGTATTAAGGGTGCAATTTATAAATCAACTTTTTTGTACTACATCAAATTAAAATCTTTACGACTAGATAATTGAAACTACACTGGTGGTCACATAATTCACACAGACACCACTGTATTTTTTTAGAAACAGTCCAACTTGGAAAGATTTTTTTCTCTATCTTTTACTAAATCTAGTAACTTGTACTAGAAAGTTGTAAGCTTTTGACCATGCATTTGTTAAAAAAAATATTCCGACCCCATTGGTCAGATCAAATAGGTTAGGTAATGCTGGCTGATTTGCGCTTTTTACTGGACCATTTCTTTTTCAGTATCAAAACTATATGTTAGTTTTGATACTGAAAAAGAAATGGAATGGAAATCTGGTTACCGATAAAAATATTCACTAATCATGCCTTATATTTTACTAAACTTAATTGGGTCTTCTTGTGAATAAAGAGAATGGTTAGGGCTGCCTGTCCACCGAAGCAGAGCGATGCTGCAGAGCGGCGAAGCGAGGCTAAAATCCACCAATAGAAGAATCTAGGTCACTGAAGAGCGGAGTTTGTATGCAATACTATTGGTGGATTTTATCTCGCTCACCGCTCCGCAGCCTCGCTCCGCTTCAGTGGACAGGCAGCCTTAGCCAGAATTCTGACCGTCTTAACCACAGACGAAAGCAAATTAAGCATCTCATATCCTCTTGCGAAGTCTCAAGATCTGTTCTTGAACCTATTCAACAATGAAAGCAAAACTACTAGCACTGGCCAACAATAGAAAAATATCTTCGGATCCAATCCTTACCCAATTTAGTTATCTTATTCAACGTGCCACTCACGGCGCAAACCAATTATGGACAGTGCACTGTTGCTAAATAAAGACGCTTTCTGGTCTCCCAACGATCTAATAAACGACGATTTTCACAGTAGTGCAAGTCTCAGTGAAGAATATACACATACGAATTATACGACTTACTTAGTTCATAAGATTTTGTTTTGATTTTGATAATACCACAGTAAAAAGTAGCATTGTCATTGTTCGATAAGGGAGTTGCCACACTGGCTGATTGCGAGCGTTTTCAAAGCGGAGCTACGACGCAGCGAGCGACTGCGTCGCGGCTGCGCAGCGTTCACGCCGCGAATGCGCAACGGATGCGCGACGGATTCAACTCGGAGATAAGTCTGAACGCCATTATTTTTTGTGGCCGGTCACGCAGAAATCGGCAACTCCCTAAGTTAGTCGTTAATCTGAATGTGGGGCTCTCCGCTCCTCTCCCATTCCACTCGTGCCCTATTGCATGATAAGCGCATTATCACTTACCACAGGATTACAAACTGTCCCTCTGTTACTATCCTCCCCCACCACACGACTTCCTCATATCCTCTAGTATGAATCTAAACATCATAAACCATACACATAAGACGCTTAAGAAGGCACAAAGTCAGCCAGAGAGTAATAGCCAGCTATGCTTGGAATCTCCTTGCTAGATTGTGGCCACAATACGAGAAGATCAGACAGTCCGGTGGGTCAGAAAGGTCATCAAGTGGGGGCCGCCAAGGTCGAAGGCGATCAACCGACGATCTGGTGAATATCGCGGGTATCCCTTGGATGCGGGTGGTACAGGATCGATCAGTGTGAAGATCATTGGGGGAGGCCTATGTCCAGCAATGGACGTATATGGCTGAAATGATGATGATGACCATGATAATAGTGATCAAATTTGGTTACCGAGCGGTATGATTTTTTTATGATATATAGAGAAGACGAGCAGTACGTATCACCTGCTGGTAAGCGACTACCGCCGCGCATGGACACATGTCACATCAAAGAAGTCACAGTTGCGCTGCCGGCCCTTTTAAAAGAGAGTACGCTCTTTTCTTGAAGGTTAGCAGGTCGTATAGGTCGCATTTTCAGACTACATTGCCGCATACGTTCTACATTGTGCCCCGACGTGTACGTGCGAGGGACTTGAAAACTGTAATTGTCCCTGCATCACGACGTTGCATTTGCTCCGTGGGATAAAGTTCAAAGGGCGCATCTGCTATCGGACCTTTGTATCTTAGGAGCGGGCCCGAGTTGTAACCGCAGACGTTGCGAAGTCTCGGTTTTCGGTATTAGTGACGGTGATTATGACTAATGGGCTATCCGAACATAGGTGTTCTGTGGTCGTGCGCGGCGATTATGTGGTTAGCGTATGATACATCACGGTTACATGACGGGTGTTTAAAACTGGTTGATCACAGTTCAGAGTGGCACATGGTGAAGTGCTGCAAATCATTCAAAATGATGCCGCAATACCTTTTATGTTTTTCGAACTACCTAAATCCAGATAATAGACTGAACTATTCTAGAAAGCAATAGAAGATAGAAGAAGAGAAAATTTATTAGGACCACCAACAACATGAAAATAACATACACAAACATAATCTTAAAGCTAAGTGTCACCTTACTTATAGGTTGCCAATGCATGCGAAGTCCACATTGTCCATGAGTGCGTTCATCATCGTCATCATCGTCAGCCCATTTAAGTCCCCACTGCTGGGGCACGGGCCTCCCTCAATCACATGAGGGGTAATTGCCATACTCACCTCGCTTGGCAGACGGGTTGGCGAGGGTTTTGATAATATAAATGCAGAATTTTCCTTCTCTGATGAGTGCGTTAAATAAACAAAACTTTATAAAATAAAAATATTTTATCTAAGAATTGTGACGTGTTCACTAACGAATAGACGATTCAAGCTTCATTTGACTTCATCCATCAGAATTTTACACTTTTCCAAAGAATTTCAACTTTATTCCTGTTTGCAGTAACCGTTTTCTTTAAGATTGAGTCACCATAATCATCTCAAAAAATAACAGGCCACAGGCCTCCCCTATCTACGTTTGATTATTATCTTTCTCACCGAATAAGAATTGTTTCAGTAGTTTTCATTGGATGAAAATCCAGTTTTTTGTGTAATAAAGATTTGCTTATATCGGTATTATTTATCTAGAGATACTGGTTCTGTTGAAAAATATTGATACGATACTGCCCACCGTTCATACCAATTAGTAAGTTGTCCCATATAAAAATGTATAAAAACAGGATACACCGTCGACTTCGACTACTGCGACTACGCACTAATGAAAGCTCGTAATGAACATTATTTGTAATTTACATTAAATAATGTTTATTACAAATATTGTAAAGTGGACTCCTTTTTCCGCACTTAGACACACTTTCAAAAATAAAAGATAAAGATAAGATAAAGATTTCTTTATTGGCTACAGAATACAAATTTAAACGCGAGTGACATAAATACACAAATAGAACAAATTCTGTAGGCAACAAGGCCCAACCTCAGCATTTGCTGCAATGGCCGAAGCCGCTGCAGCACTGATTTTCAGGCGGGGCCTTGGGCGACGTACGTGCATACATACCTATATATAACAGGAAGAAAGATAAAACAAAAAAAAAATACAATAAAACCAAAGAAAAAATAATACTAATAACATTAAGTCTCCAAGTAACATGAAACCAAGGAACACATAGTAATGAAAATAACGTAATACATGTAATACATTATATAATAATGAACGCTTAAGAATTTTCTACCCTAAAAGTATTTTTGGGGTTATTAAAATTTGATTTATTTATGTATATAAAGTTGTGTCATTTAAACCGTACTTGACTTGTCCCACTCGTACCTGCGAGCTGTGAACTCCGCCCCGACAAAGGAGCCGGCGAACTTCCTAGCCGTGCGATATTTTCCGAAGTTCCTGATAACCCCGTGTACTCGGATAATTCTAGAAGTTGCCGATACCCTAGGATTTAGAACACACGACTGTTTGCTGCAAAGTCGTACTCGTTACCGGACTTGTGATCGAGTTTAACAAGCGGAACTACTTTTGTTTCCAAATAACTAATTGAACATTTTGGAGTGGAATTTTTCTAAGTTTAAAAAAGCTTTTGTATTCAAATTGCATGGCACTTGGATATTTATGTTTAGCTTGGTTTTGCTTCTTATTTTACATACACCTACAAAGTGGTATGTCCTACGTGAGATCTTAACCCACGATTTTATCATGCAAGCTGAAGGTAATAATTTAAGTCACATTTTTTTTCTCACACTACGTTTCTTGGCTGATTCCAATTACCGTGCAATTAGAACCACGTGCGCCCACTTGTCAAAATGTCGTTAACTAATAATTAATATTTCTTATCTCAACCAGAATCTCCGCTGGAAGAACGCCCGCCCTGTCGCCACTCCGTCACAATCCATCACTGAGTAAGGTCATTCCATGTGAGGTCTCATAGATTGTAACCGCTTCGTAACTTTGCGACAGTTTTATTAAATTTACTATTGAACTTTTGTAAGAAAATGTTGGGGAAAATTGGCGATACGAGGCACTGAAGAAGAAAATTGTTGACATCAATCAATGTTAGACATGTTTGGAGAAAATTGTGTATAGTTTGTAGATAAGGGTTTTTGAAAGCATCGATAAAATATTGTTATTCACGTCCACTTTTGCGGGAGCAAGTTTATTATTTTATAAATATATGCACACATAATATAAGATATTCGATTTTTGATTTTTTTTCTTCTTTTAAGTAAACAACACATACAAAGAAAAAAAAAGTATATCCAAGCAACTTGAAACAATTCAGTCTTTAATAACCGATCATTAAAAAATCAACTAGTACTTCACTGACTAACGATTAGAGCAAAACTCGGCCGAAAAATCCAAGATTGTTTGCAGGTCAGTTTTAACATATCTTAACAAAAAAAAATTATAAAAAACTCTGCAAAACATAAAATATTCGTTTAGTTAGGTTAGAACAATGGCCAGCAAAAAAATCTTGAAATTTTTATTTTCCCTTTAGCTAAATATATTTTTGAAACGCCTGGTGTATTAGTATTGTAGTAATATTCACACATAGGTATGAAAGAAGTTAATGTGCAAGTAGCCTATCGATTACCTGGCAAAACGCTGTGAAGATGAGAGAGAAAAAACAAAAACAATGACATGTTAGAGATAAACAATGTATCTTTTTATACTTGACGATTTTCGATTGTTAACACATGTTCAATAGTGAAGACATTTAAAAACAATACGACGAAATATTTTTTGCTACAAAACGCAATGAGTTCATTGTTTCCACATTACAAATAGTAGTTTTTGCTGTGATTGCAGAGACAGCGTAGGTAAATTATTCTCACGGTTGTAAATCATTGAATTTATTGGTTCTTATTCAATATGTTTGAGTATACTTATCAGTAGATTTCTACCCAGTGCCCATTAACAGATAAGGTATTAATATACATGTTTTAGAGGAGTAAAAACTTCTTTGTATCTTTGTTTTTCTCATGGCGTAGACTACCTCGTTGGCGCAGTGGGTAGTGCATCGTACTTTATAGCGACGGCTGCGCTTGGCGACCCCGGGTTCGATCCCCGGGTCGGGATATAATTGGTACCTTCTGATAAGAAATTCTCAGTGTCAGCCCGGAGTCTGGTAGTTGGCGGTTTTGTACCCTCGAGCCTCGGAAGCCGGTCCTGCGCCCGATCCCTCTCCGGTCGTGTCACACTGGTGTCCCATCGGATTATGAGGGCAAGGGAATAGAGAGTGCACTTGCGTTTACGGACACACTTGAGCACCATAATATATCCTCCGTAAGTGGTTGATCGTTGACATTGGCCGCTTTAGCTGAAATCGGTTAGAGGATAAATTATTATCTCAATTTTTTTATTTTGAATTTGTGAATAGCGCGCGAGACGTCGTGTTCAAATTTGGACGTTCGCATGCTTGTTTCTATATTTTGTACATGTGTGATAGAAATAAAACCAACGTTATTTTTCTTATCATGGGAAACCACAGCACAAGCCCGCAAGTTACTTTGCCGGTCCGCTACTAATTCAATAAATTTCAATGGTGCATGCTTGTTTAGCTTGGTATTTCACAAATTGTTTCTGATATGAATAAAATCTTCTGAGACTCCCGTCAGCGTCACTGCCTTTGTGTACCGACGAATATTATTGAGGTATGTAAAATATATACTTGAGTCTCCTATAAACACAAATAAATGAAATGAACATCGTACGTGACCGATTGCTTAAAATGTTACCACAGCAGAATTTTGATAATTCATCAAAAATGTGGTTAAAGACACTTTAATGACTTTATTGAAATATAAAGTTAAAGGTATGAATGCAATTAAGTACATAAATAGTAAAGGTTTCACAGGTGCACGATTCATGATATTCTAATTTCTAACTCAATTTGTGCAGACTTCAGTTTCAATTGTTGCAAAATGTAATCAATTTTAATATACGCCCGACGTCGCCGCCTCCGAGCTCCGCCGCGAATACACAGGCAACACGATCGGAAGACTTGTCTATTTTAGGTATCTTTGTACCATTATAAAAAAATTCTAAAGAATTTATAAGATAATAATAACTATTTGTTAATTCCCTAATAGATTTTCCAACACTCTTATCTGCCTTAAATTTTAATACTCTTTTCAGAACCCATTGTTCTCCCTTTGTGTATGTCGTAACAATCCATCGTTCTATAACCGTCTAGTGCGTATGTGTCGCCAATACAACGAACTCTCTCGAAACAATCACGATCTCGATATCTTCACTGTTGGTCCAAATGTCTTCAAGAGGTTCGTCAAAACCCTCGCAGAAAAATTTAAATTGTGATTTACATTTATTTTTTTATATACACACCTACAGCCACCAACTTATAGATTATGTTAAGTTTTCATGTCAGGGATACATGTTTTAGATAATAGTTTTGTTCTTTTTATCTCATAAGCTTGCATTCTCTGAAGGACCGCATTAGAAATGATGTAATCCGACAGAGAACCAGAGTCACCGACATAGCCCATCGAATTAGCAAAATGAAGTGGCAGTGGGCTGGTCATATTAGCCGGAGAACTGACAGCCGTTGGAGCCGTAAAGTCCTTGAGTGGAGATCGCGACTCGGTAAGCGTAGTGTAGGACGCCCTGCGACAAGATGGGATGATGACATTCGAAGGCTGGCTGGTGTGGGCTGGATGAGAGTGGCCGAAAATCGGGAGCAGTGGCGCGCATTAGGGGAGACCTATGTCCAGCAGTGGACGAGTGTGGGTTGCTGATGATGAAGCTTGCATTGTATAAATATCTCAACTGTTACCTGTTTTGTGTACTTAATAAAATAAAATAAAAATTTAATTCAATTATAAAAGTATATAACAGGATAGCTACCATGTGCCTTCCATATTCTTGAGTTTCCGATATTTCAGCGCTATTGCAATAGTCACACCGGTTGTACCGTGTCACAGTATGGTGGCCATTACAATTGCTTCGGTAACTACCTGCACCGTATTCAGCGGGAGGACACTCCTTCGTGCCACCAGTGCGGCGCTGCGGAGGACTCGGCGCACCACACGTTGGTGGTGTGCCCGTCCTTCGACCAACAGCGGTCAGCGCTGGTTGCGGAGGTCGGACATGACCTCTCATTGCCCAGCATAGTTGAAGCTATGCTGGATAATGAGGGGGCGTGGTCGGCCTTCGCCCACTTCTGTGAAGAAGTGGTGGCGCAGAAGGAGGCGGCGGAGCGGGAGCGCGAGATTAACCCCCTCGCAGGCCCGCTTCGAGCAAGGAGAGGACGAGTTCGGCGGAGAACTCTTCGTCCTCTCCGTGGAGGTGGCCAGCCGGCAACAGGGACGGGGGTCCCTGTGCCGGCACTGCCATTGGCACCTCCACCGCTCGTTGGGGACGGCTCAGCTCTTCCGGCTGTCCCCAACCCCCCTCCTCCTAGTCTGAGGAGGGGCGTGGCCGCACACCCCGTGTAGGGGCCTGTGGGGGAGTGGGGTTGCTGGGAATAGCCTAGTGCAGTTCCCGTGACCCCATTCTATACCCACGGGTGGTTGAGCCCCGGGAGTTTTAGTGGGTATGCCCTCAGGCCGCTTCTTGTTAGAAGAAGCGGCCCGGAGGGTGAGTCCCACAGTACCCTGTCGCCCCCCGGCGGCAGGGTCTGCGTAATGCATTTCTCCCGGGAAAACAAAAAAAAAAAAAAAAAATGGTGGCCATTACAAACTGTTTTACTATAAGTGACCGTCAAAGTTTTAAACCAAATAATTTATAATCTAAGTTTAAAAACACTAAAAATGTCAAGTAAACCTTTATGTAGTTATCATGGAAGCGTAGAGTGCAGTGGATAGCGCGGAAGAACTCTTCAGGTTTGCAAATAGACGTGTGTAACTCTTTACTGAAACAACTCAGTGATCCGACTCAGCTAAATGATCAAGTCATCCAACTCAAATGGATCTTGAGTCCGAGTCAACCGAATCATCCGAATGAGCCGAATGATCCGATGAGCCGAATGATCCGAATGAGCTGAATGGTCAGAGTGAGCCGAATGATCCGAATGAGCGGAATGATCCGATGAGTCGAATGATCCGAATGAGCAGAATGATCAGAGTGAGCCGAATGATCCGAATGAGCGGAATGAATCACGGATCTATCTGAGAGTCGATGTTCCAAATGAAGCATTTCACTGTTCCGCAGCTTTGCACAAATCCAGATGTAAATATTCCAATCTTTAAAAAGATACGTTTTTGCCAGGTCTACTCGCAAAAGAATTACAGACGTTCAAGAAACTGGCGGCCAACCTTAATACTAAAGAGGCACCCGAGGAAAGAAGAAAGATTTATCATATTTTCCTAAAATATTGCTCGTTTTTTCAAATGAGCGAAGGAATCGGAGACCCAAACGGAGGAAGGGAGGTTTAGCGATTGGCAACTCACAGTGCACTTTTTACTCCATTGGTGTTGTATGTGTTCATGGACTGAGGCAATTGCTTACCATCAGATGATCTGCTCATATGAAAAAGGCCCTACTACATGGCTATAAAGCTGTATAATATATTGCCACAAGATATTAGACATAAGAAAATTACAGAACGTTTAATAAAAAACTAAAGAATATACTTCTTAAATAGATGCATCTATTCTTTTGATGAATATCTAGATAAAAACAGATAGTGAACTGATTAAAGTATATAAAACTTACAACAGTATAAATATATAATAGTTGTTGTAACTCCTTTATTAATAATAATGGTCTAGTCATGTGCAATACCGAAAAAGGTTGCTAAGTCATAAGTACATTTGTTATAATAGCTGCAAGACCATCTTTGTACACTTAGTTTGCAAATAAATACATGAATACTTGAAAAACCACGAGCCGTGTGGTCCCCGGCAGAGTAGAATAGGCCACCCTCACTCTTACCGAGGTGTCGTAAAAGGCGACTAAGGTAAAGCTGCTGGCATGATCAACAGCACCCAGAGAAGGAAAACTCTGCATTTATACCAAAACCCTCGCCAACCCGTCTGCCAAGAGTGGTGAGTATGGCAATTACCCCTCATGTGATTGAGGGAGGCCCGTGCCCCAGCAGTGGGGACTTAAATGGGCTGACAATGACTTGAAAAACCACAGAGCAGTGTGTCTCATTGCTACACATAGCAGATAGAGACGGGCAACGCAAAGTTTTTAATGCGAGTAAATGGTATTATGTAAAGCCGAGGCATTATTCCAACTGTTGTTCTAGCTGAATGCATCTGTATCAATGTTTACGGCGCCAATACTGCCAGTCTACTATCATAAACTAAAGTTTAGTAGGGTTTTTTCTCTCTTTTATTGGCACTACGTTGTGATGTTCGTTCGTAAAGCAACCATTAACTACGGAGCGATGACGATGATGGTATCATGTATTTTTAACTGAACTTTTTTCTGGAAAATGGTCTCCTACTATAATACCAAAGGTATGTAAATGTATTATTGGTTGTTAAGGAAGACATAAGCTCGTTTCTTGAAGATTTCAATATATAATAAGGTAATATATCTTATAATATAATCGCTGCGGTAAGATGTTTTTACAATAAAAGAGGAGGCAGGAAACCACCACAACACTCCACGTGCCATCAGGCATCTTCCCTTCAGGTTGAGAGACCGGACGGGGAGTTGGATCTCCCTCTGGAAAAGATGTCCCAGAGGTTTACCCACTAAAAACCCTTCGACGCTCGCCGCTGATTTATAGGCGGGGCCTACGGTGACTCAACAGTATGGCCTCGCTTATGGCCAACGTCTGCCAAACGAATAGGTCGACCATCTCAGAGGAGTGCAAGGATAACATCGACTCCTTAACTATAAAAAATTGCGCCCGCGTGCAGCACATCATCCGCCTATGATATATGATGTCTCATTATTATTATGTATTTAATATGTGTGACTATTTGTAAAATTCTTTATTTATTTACTTTTTATTGTTATGGGACAGCCGGTGCATCACCACCTACCACCAACTTTATTCTGCAGTGCTCTTTTGGCCCGTCCGCCCCGTCCGCGATGAAGCCGGAAAGAGAGTGGATCTCGATCCAACCCGATACTCGACGGTACAGATGGAATGACAGTTAACTGACTTGTTAACTGTGATTCCATCCGTGCCATCTACTACAGTACAGTAAAGTACAATTTAAGATCTTATTGACGACCCGTTTGGAACAGTGGTAGTGAACGCTGCCTTTGGTCCAAGGGTTGAGGGTTCGATCCCCGCACAAAACAAACATTTTTGTGCATGAACATGTCTGTTTGTATTGGTCTGGGTGTTTTCTATGTATTATAAGTATGTATCTTTTAATGTACACTATGAAATACAAATGTTATTGCGTATTGAAAGCGTAAATAGGAATAAAAATCAGAAGCGTAAATAGGAATAAAAATTGGAAGCATCCAATTTGCAAAGAGCAACCCATTTAGTTAGATTTTTTTGTATCACAACGTTTTTAAAGTTCCGTAGCCAAATGGCAAAAAACGGAACCCTTACAGATTCGTCATGTCTGTCTGTCTGTCCGTCCGTTCGTTTGTCACAGCCACTTTTTTTTCAAAACGTATAAGAACTATACTAATATTGAACTTGGTTAATAGTTAACCTCATTACGACTTTTACACAAAATAAGAAAAAAAAATTTTTTTTTTATCAAACCCATACGTGTGGTGTATCTATGGATAGGTCTTTAAAAATAATCTTAGGGTTTTTAATTTTTTTTAAACTTAATACTTTTTAAACTTAATAACGTGGTAAAATGTCCCACCCCCTCTTTCTATAATAAAAGAATTATAAAAATAAAAAAATATATGATATACTTAGATTAAAAACGCGCATGCTACGCTTCATGTCAAAAGGAGAAGTAATATATAGTATAAATATTGAAATTAAAAAAATATGCACTTAGGAGTGAAATGTGATTCCATGAAAAAAAGCGTAAAAGCGCACGTAGGCATTTTGATAGCCTTTATCCTACTTAAAACAATTAATGAATATTTTTGGCTGTCGGGTGACGCGACCGTTTATCAGACTCTGACATTTGCGACTGCGTGAAATTAGGCACCGGGCACCTAATTTAAGCGGTCCACGCGGTGTGGACGAAGCACTTATCTTCCGCTATTTTAATTTAATCTAAGTATACACTACCATAAATTACTAATAACGAAAATTGGTTTAAACTAGATCTACTAGATCTAGTAGTTTTTTTTAATTCGTTATAAACCGTAATATCTTACTTTCTGCTACGGAACCCTTCATGGGCGAGTCTGACTCGCACTTGGCCGGTTTTTTTATTTCGCTGTTTTGTTCATGAAGAAAAAAATCAGATTAAAACGTTGAATAACGCTATTATAATGATTAGAATTAGACTAAGTGCGCTACTTTATGTTAACAATGATGGGAAATACCAGAGTTTTGCAAACAGCTGAGAAAAAAATATGATAACCTCAATAAAATAATTAAAATGCGGACAATTTGATTATAATCAAGACTATTCAACTAGGACAAGTGTGTATAAATACATGTCAACGATCTTGATCTTAAGAAAATAATTTGACTTAATTTTGACGTGAACACAATGCGTGCTAAAATCTTCATTGTATGAACAACGTCACTTCGTGCAGGCCTTCTTTAATTTAGTAAGTAGGTAATTTGTGATCTCGTTTTCTTGAATAAAAGATGATTTGAGGTCATCAGCGTTTAAATTATAATTAATATTTAGAATTGTACAGAGAAACGTATTGCCTAACCGAGATCAGAGGGAAGAGGGACGCCCTCTTGACAGATGACACTTATCTGATATTAGTTTGACAGTTAAAGATCTAAGTCAAAATCGCTTTCGCTCTCTGTCCCTAGTAAAGTAAAGTATAGTATCAGCCAATAAACTATCCCACTGCAGGGCTAAGGCCTCCATCATAGAAATGAAGTTATCGCTACTATGATGGGATTAAGCTTAATCACCACGCTTGCCAAATGCGGATTGGTGATCACGAACCCGAGCTATGTTCGAATAATTCGAAACATATTTTTCGCTCGACCCGGGAATCGAACCCAGGACCCCGAGATCATGGCCCGGTACTTAACCCACTAGACCATCAGGGCGTTTTCTCTCTCTCTCCCTCTTTGTCCCTATCAGACAGCAAAAACAAAATTGTGCTAAATTTATCTGTGGAATAGTCATAGTCATCATATTTATTGCTTTTATGTAGTACTTAATAGATCTTAAAACTAATTACAAGTCCTGCACATGAACCCCTTAATCTTTATGAAAGTCATCTTCATAGCCTGGGCACGTTATAGATTTTATTCTATTTTTGTCCTGTTCTTTGTAGATTTTATATGGTGTTATTAATATAGCTTGAAACTATTCATTATTGTGACATTTTGAATTAACAAGTGAAATTTATCATTACGCATACCTACGGACAATACCTTTATATTTCATGTATCTCATTCATAAGCAATAGAACGATATTAAAATTATTTATGCCTATCAATCAAACTTATTTCTAAAACATAATTACATCACTTTCAACACCAAAAGGTTGTTTCAAAGTAGCGGTTGAGTGTAACTCAATTTTCCCTTTAAGTTTTCTACTCAAAAGTATTTTCATCAATTAGTACGAGTATCTTGAAAGGATACGATGATAGAGCTGGGGTTATGTTTGAGCTAATCTCTTACTGATGTTAAGTAATTGCCGCCGGCCATGAACACCCGCAACATCACCACTGTTTATACTAATTGTGACTCCACAGTCACGATTAGTATAAAACAGTTTTCGCCCAGATAAGCATACAGACAGAGTGTATTTTTTTTAGTCTATAGTCTACCGCTTGACCACAATCGCACTGATGGAAAGCGACAATGAGGTCTAGGATGATACGCATTTGCCTAAAAGATCCCTGGTCGCCCTTGCCTTCAAGATGTCGAGATTATAGTGGTTAGGAAAAACAGACCGCGGCAGGTAGTTCCATTCCTTAGCTGTCCGCATTATAAATGTGGAAGCGAATTGCTTCGTGCGAATAAGGGGCAGTTTTTGTTGTACCATATAAAGATGAAAGCCTATACGCGCCTTGTCGTCCGGAAAGTGCGCCATCATCAATGAGCCTCTTTGAACATCGCTCTATTTAGTTCAGAGCATCTAACTGATACCGAGCAGAACCGTCCCAGGGGTGATAGCATTACTCCAGGCAGGAGTGAAGCTGAGCGACACAAACTTAAGAGCTGCTGGAGCTTAATGTAACAAACGAAATTAAGACTAGCCGGCAGATCCAAGCCCAGTAGCTAAAGGTGGTCAGTCACTGTCACGGAAACATTGGGACATTGGCGCTTTTACCATCAGTTGGATGGTTCATTTATCTAGTTATACTACGGTGTATCAGCTTGTGAAGACAATCGCATAAAAATGCACTTTCACTAGACTATGTAAACATATGCTTTTATCGCTCGTTATGGCTTGAAACTTTTGGAGACATCGCACTAGATATATACAAAAAATCTGTACATATTTAGATCGAATGGCACCTAGAGCATCCGGCATTCCCCCTTATCCAAAAAAAAGGTATGCCAATAAGAAGAGGACATTCCTTGAAGCTCCTTTTTCTCCGCTTAAAGCAAAGCCTCAACCTTACCCAGAAAATCCGCAAGTTTTGGCGTAACCAAGATGTGCGAACCATAATTAATTAAGCAAACTTTATAAATAGACACCGGATACGAGCGAACGTTTGTGTCAACAGCCGTGACTCTAAAAGGGAGCTGTAACCACATTGCTTTTCACGAAATTTGCGCGGTGCTTTGATCTGAATTTTAATTAATGGAAATTAAAAGAAATTGTCGCGGAAATCGTTTGTAAGTAACAAAACATCAAATTGATTAATTAATCATTTCTGCTCTGCCAAAATCACATGCATCTACCTGACACTTATTAACGTGGATATCAAAAACAAGTGAAGTAAGGGGGGCAATTCTCGTACACACGACTTTAAAGTTGAGTTAGATTTGTAAGTATTAATGAATGTAAGAAAACTCTGAATTCAACGCATTAGCGATCTCTCTGATTTTGCGGATGTTAATGGGCAGCGATGATTGCTTTCCATCAGGTGACTTGCTTGCTCGCTTGTCGCCGCTAACTTAAAAAAAATCGACTTTTGACTTTCGAATGTCGAGTGCACGATATTAGGCCGTCGGGTTCACCATCAAATGAGTTACCAATGGGTAACTCAAACAAGGCCTGTCAGAATGATATCAAAAACTGTTTATGGTCATAAATTCACATACATTATGTACAGTCAACTCTAAAAATATGTATACACTTTATGACCTTGTCACAATACTTAGCCTATAAGAAAGTAGGTCTACTTTCTTATATTATATATTGTGACAACGTCCTAAAGTGTATACATATTTTTGGAGTTGACTGTACTACCAAACTGTTATTGTAACCGACAGCATTACTCAACTCGAGGAAGTGTTCAACGCACTGTCACTGGTCTAGTGGGTTAAGTACCGGGCCGTGATCTACGGGGTCCTGGGTTCGATTCCCGGGTCGAGCGAAAAATATGTTTCGAATTATTACAAACATAGCTCGGGTTTGTGATCACCAATCCGCATTTGGCAAGCGTGGTGATTAAGCTTAATCCCATAATAAGTAGCGATAACTTGATTTTTATGAAGTAGGCCTTTGCTCTGTAGTGGGACAGTTTATAGACTACTTCACTTTTACTTTAACATAGAGACAAAACGCTGACCTCTTAAATCACATTCTAAATAGGCTACGCAGAAAATATACGCGCATATAGTAGTAATATCGGTGGGGTTCGGAGTGACACGGACACATAGCTACTAAACGGATTGTGTGGGAGAGACACGATACAATATAATATCTAGCGTGTAGGTTAACGATCTTTTCTATATCAATGTCAGTCAGAGCCGACCTTCTATGTCTATATTTTGGGGTTTCTATGGTTATATTTCACCATCTTTAAGACAGCAGTAATCACACTTTAAGCGTGGTTTAACCATTGATTATCATTGTGAAAGCACTGTTATAGTATGAGCAATCATACTATAACCGTGCTTACGACGACGACTCGAATACGACGGTAACGTCGTAGTCGAGTAAATTGATGAACTCGGTCGTAAGTGTTAGGCGTGAAGCAGCAGTGTGCTATCTCGCTATGTGAGTGAGGGTACCGGTGGCCCAATTCGGGAGAAAGGGAGATTTAAAGCTTGGCAGCGCACTTGTAACTCCACTGGTGTCGCGGGTGTCCATGGGCGGCGGCAATTGCTTACCATTAGGTGATCCGTCGGCTCATCTGCCACCTATCAGATAGCCTTCTATGTGATAGGTGGCAGATGGCTATTATAAAAGGATTGCCGTCGTAGTCGAGTAAGTTGGTAAACTCAGTCGTAAGTGTTAGTTCACATTGTCATCACAGCACAGAACTATAGCAGAGCGTAGCTTCGACGATGAACATCGTCTCTGAGTCTCATCGTCTACGCTATGTCTGTGTCATCATCATCATCATCATCAGCCCATTTAAGTCCCCACTGCTGGGGCACGGGCCTCCCTCAATCACATTAGGAAAAATTGCCATACTCACCGCGCTTGGCAGACGGGTTGGCGAGGGTTTTGGTATAAATGCAGAGTTTTCCTTCTCTGGGTGCTGATGATCATGCCAGCATCTTTACCTTAGTCGCCTTTTACGACACCTCCGTAAGAGTGAGGGTGGCCTATTCTACTCTGCCGGGGACCACACGGCCGTGTCCGTGGCCTGTCTGTGTACCTACCGTAAATATGCATTCTATGCTTACATGTCCAAGTCACAATCCAAGTGTTTGTGAAAAAAGTTAAAGCATAAGCCCAAGCATAAGTATTCTTCCCAGAAACAAGGCCAATTCCAACTCAGTCTGTCCCAACTTCTGTGCACACAGTAGCGTTGAAAATGTTGTTTCTCTCATTACACATTTTATGCAACAAAATAGATTCTGTGAGCGAAGCCGCTCACTCAGCTAAAAGAGTAAAGAATTAATAAAGAAGTGATACAATTTTTTTTAATCTAAAAAAACATTCGTCTGCTTAACTGATATATTATGTTAATTACATTTGAAGTATTCAGTGGATAGAGTTAATTATTATAAGGAACTATTTTATGCATAATAAACTAATAAGCGGCACAATAGGTAACTTTTGTCATCAGCTGTAACTTTCAAGCTCATGGTTTTGTCTGTTACATAAAGAATAGAATATAATTTATTTATTTGCTTTTTGATTGCAATAACAATACAAGATGACAATGATTTCTTATCTTATCTGTTAGGAGGTCATTTTCATGGGGCACGTCGACCCTAAGGGATCTTTTGTACTTCCCCTATCTTTTGCGCTCCTACTCACGAAAGATTCGTTTCATCAGCGTCACGATGTCTTTCGGATTGAAGTGCCTGTAGTCTCCTGGTTTAGGATAAGCGTTACCTAGAAGACACATTCTGCCTCTGGCTAGTGAGTCGCATTCACATAAAAGATGTTCTATGGTTTCCGTCTCCTCCTTGCATGCTCTGCAATCGCTATTGGATGTTATGTTCATTTTCATCAGCATTTTGTTCGTTGCATAATGCCCTGTTAACGCTCCTAAGAGAATGATTTAGTAAACATTCTTACTATTCAACACATCCATGCACGTGTCCTTTTTTTGCTGCAGATCATATTGTTCTAGTAACTATTATTATTTTATGTAAGCATCAATTGAACTAAATGAACCACCGAACCACATCGTTAAAGAAATGTAGCCGAAAAAAAAATATGAGGCAAGTGAGTAGATATAATTGGACAGTCATGTCCTTTTTATTCGTTTCTTATCAATTTTGTTTTATTCCTTTTACTTTACACTAAATATACTGGGCTAAACTATATGAGACAAGATAGAATGAAAAGAACTGTGTTGTTACGCGGCGCCCAATAATAAATAAGTGCTTGAGCTCCCTCTACAGGAGAAAAGCGTTACACACCTCCAATTTACTAAATAAAATCTTCAATCAGCAAAAGCCTGAGCT
The DNA here is from genome assembly GCA_019059595.1 of Marasmia exigua. NCBI lineage: Eukaryota > Metazoa > Arthropoda > Insecta > Lepidoptera > Crambidae > Marasmia > Marasmia exigua. The sequence continues at coordinate 26,382,196 of CM032465.1, read as the reverse complement.
CGCAATTTAAGTGAACTAGTTCAATTGGCCCGTTTAGAAACTACATGGGAATACAACAAAACATTTCTGCTCACTCCAGCTTAACAATGTAGTTCCAGGCGACAGGTGTAATCCCCTCGGTCGTGTATGACAGTGTCGAACTCATCCCAACTTATATTATTTCCTCTGCCTCAACTTGAGTGGTTTATTCAAAGTTTTGAGTGCAAAGATAACAAAAGTCTGGGCATTTTGAATAATGCAAATAGTTCGCTCACGGGCAAAGTGAGAAGGTGTTAAAGGTGAAGTTTGCTCTGTACTCGGTAAGAGCTTGTATTCATAATTTAGTGTACACATTGGTACGAGTTGTGGTTGGTGTCGGACTTAACTTGGCTTTGCAACTATTAACTTGTGGGAACAACGGATGATTTGTTAAAAAGGCAAAATGCTGTTGTTGTCTTTGTTTTTTTTTTGCCTTTTTTAACGATAGATTGTATGATTACAACTATTCATTAACTCATTAACCAACCAAAGGACGCAGCTAAAGTTTTTGTTTACAGAAATCAAAAACAGAACCCCTAGGGTCACCGATATCAACCCTCCAAGGTTGATACCAAATGCGCTCCGAGCCGTAAAAGACAAATAATAACTAGAAATAATTAAGACGCGCCCGTCTTCAAATTATGTACTTGCCTTGTATTCAATATTTTTGCTAATTGCTTTTAATAATTTATTTTTAGCTTATACTTACTAATTAAGGCACTACATAATGGTATGTAAAATGTTTTGACACATGACATGAATATACACTTAGCACTTTTATTTATGATTGATTGTAAAGGTTTACCTTCATGCGCTCACTCAATAACGTATTATATACCTATATACACACTATGGCTATTGTTATTTTCGTGTTTATAAATCGAGCTTTTACCATAGTGAATGCTAATGACGTCACAATATTAGCTGTCATTGTTACCAATTACATGAATTGTGCATTAAAGTATTAATAATTGGGTGTCGAACTCTCATACTAAATCATAGAGTAACAGAGGGATTATCACGCTCTTGGGCATACCTAAAGTAGATAGGGTATTTATATCTTTACTAATATTATACAAGAAAGATTGGTATTTTTATGCGTGTGTATGTTTGTAATGATTAAACTCAAAAAAGACTAAATGGATTTGGATGAAACTTTACGACAATATAGCCTAAATATCAGAATAACATACAGGCTTTTACATAAAAGAAAATTTATAGGCGAGTAAAACCGCGGGGCTCAGCTAGTGTGTGTCTAATGATTTTGGCCAAATGGTAGTATTCTAAATAAGCCGGGCCGTTTTTCACTTGACCGTGATGATTATAAGTTATCATATACATACTTACATTTTTACTAAACATTTTTATTTCGTTCATTTGTTTTTTCATAATTACATCAACACATTCCCACACACATATATTAAAGAGTATTTTTTCACACACATACACAAGACACACAAGCATAACATTAGGCTGAGTAAGGACCATTTATGTTGGAAGGCACAACACACAGAATATATGTATATGTGCTGCCTGGTTATTTGGCTTTTATAAAAAAAAAATTCTTTGTTTTTTCCTGTATTCATTTTTATTTTTATTTGACTAGTGTTTAGGAAACTGATGTTGTACGAGTATAGTGTTGTGATGTCCAAAATAATAAACTTTTCTTTCTAAATAAACTCACTATGATTTTTTCATTAGTAAAGTTACTAGTTGCTACAATCTACTTTTCATTAGGTCGTTTCATTCGTCCCATATTTCCATTTGCCCCTCGTCTAGAATGTTTGGTTTAATATCAATTGACAAAAGTTTTTTTTATATTCTAGTAGCCCAATGTATGGTTGTCTGTCCTTATCCACCGGCCTGTGCCGACCCCGCCCACGGGGTGTTTTATTATTAGTACTAAAATAAGGATCTTAGTATATCAATTGAGCCTTCTGCTGTTTTACATTACATGTCATAATCTATGCTCAGACTTGGTAAACGTGTTAACATAATTCTAGACTTGTAACCTATGATTAGCTCCTGTGAAGGTCAAAAACCTACATAAATCGTTCATTACGGTGCCTGATTATTACATATCTCAGCCATATATTATCGGAACAATCTTTCACTCTATGATTTATTGTTGTTAGGAACTGCTTATCGCTATTATTCATATCACCGACAAGGTAAGGGCAAACAAAAACAACAATCATTTCTGATAATATCGTTACCTTTAGCTGTTTGAACATGTCACGCAGTATTGAAAAGTGTATAACAATTTATTGACTATTGCATTGTTATTGATTTTGATATTAAATAATCTATGTTATTGTTTTTAATTTTATAAGGAAAACGTGTAAATATTACAGCTTTATCATTATCCTAGAATGTCTTTCCAATTCGCGTTCAAATTCAATTCGCTGGAACCCGAGGCAGTCTTAAGGTAGCGTCAAAAAGTCATGTCTTTAAGTCGAGAGTGAATAGGCTTCTTCTGGGTAAGCACGCTACATCTTAGACCTCATTGTCACTTTCCATCAGGTGAAATAAGGTCAAGTGCAAACCCATATAATATATTAAAAAAAAAATGTCTCAATTTTAGCAAGAATAAAAAAGTGGTACTAAGTAATTTGCTAGAGATGATCCTGAGATGAATGGCGTGTGCCTTTATTTTTAATTTACACATCTTGATCAATTTTTATTTTTATAATGTATCAATACGGGGATTAACACGATATTTATTATGTGAAACAACATTGTGTACTCACATTTTTGGCTCGACGTTTCGGCTACGTTACAGCAGCCGTGGTCACGAGCGGACTGATAAATATCGTGTTAATCCCCGTATTGATACATTATAGTTATAATGCAACGCGAAAATCTAAAAAAGAAGGTTTATTTTCTTAACTTCATTACAATCCGTGAAACGGTAATTAAGAAGTAGTAGGATATGTAGTAACTTTATTCTGTTAAATGATTTGATTTTTAACAACATTTGAAATAATATTAAAGATAATGTAACCCAATCCTAAAACTATATTGTAATAACCAATAATCATAAATTATGTGAAACGACTTTACTATTTATTGAAAATCACATTCATCATGTTACAATACATACATTTGCATTGCTATTCGAACGTCGAATATTATTTTGCCTAATGATAATCGTATAAACACTTGCGATGGATTTATTCCCTTTTGTATAAATATAAGCTAAGGATTACTAAGTCCATATATTTGATGGCCGACTTAGCCTACTTATATATAATAATTATTAAATAAATAACGCGTTTCTAAGAAGCAGTGCAATAACTTTTACGTTTATGCTCAATAAAAGTATAATGTGTTAAGATAACTAGCATAGGTAAACGATAACTACGTTTAATATTCTGAATAGTTTTTAGTTACCATGTACCATAAACACTTAGGGTTTTATTCATAAATGTTTGTTAAACCTTTGTTAACTAAAACTGGGCCCAGAATGTTGCGGAGTACCTTTCTTTCCGCAACAAGTAGTTTTTGCTCTTCTCTTAAAGTTCAGCGTCCAAGCCTCACAGCCGTACATCAGTATAGGTCTGCGAGAACTTCAGGCCAGTGACTGGCCACAAGTAGTGCAGGATCGACCAAAGTGGCGTTCACTTGTTTCGGAGGCCAAGACTCGTTTCGGGTCACTGAGCCAGTGGAGTAAGTAACTAAAACAGTATTATAAAGCAGCTTTCATTATTTTTCGAAAATGTAGTATTATTATTTTTTTGGTTTCAACCGTCAAAACTGATCTTTAGCACCGTTTGAGATGACATAGGCTTATTGAACGTTTATGAATATAGTCGCAGTTATCACCTGTGCGGATAAAGAATGACCCCACGAGTGCGAGTATAGACGCAAATAGTGTGCGAGCGAGAAGTGAATAGATGCGCCGCCATTTCTGATCCCATTCTTTATCCGCACAGGTTGTACATCGTGACATAGCGCTTGCAAGCGTCGAAATATCGGAAACTCAAAAATAAGGTAGCAATGCCCTAAAAACTACTCAGAATATAACGCTTAGTTCTCTAGTTTTGATGACTATTTCATTACCTAAAATAATTTTAAATCGCACCAAATTCCAAATATTTTTTTATAAAAACATCATCCATGTTCATGTGAGAAAGCCGCGGTTCGGCATGAGTTAGATTAACAAGAATCACGGTCTCACAGAAAACTGGTGTGAAACCGTTATTCACTGTGTGGGTACCGGAGAACCAATCTGGAGAATTGGTATTTGAAAGATGGCAGCGCATTGGCCCTACTGGTTTACGGGTGTCCATGGGGATTATGGGCAACAGGCAATCGCTTAACATGAGGTGACTGTCTGCTCGCGTAGGTACAGTCAGCATCAAAAGTCGCTTAACACTTTAGTACCATGTCAAAGTAACTGTTCTGCCTATTATAGTCAGTTTCTAATAGGTACGTAAAAAATGTTACTTCGAAATGGTACTAAACTTTTAAGTTACCTTTGATGCTGACCGTACCACCTATTATTAAAAAATCTACGATAGTTCTGATGCAGCATGTACCGTTCTAGGTGTACTCTGGTTTTTATTGGTTAAAATCAAATATGAACAGAACCATATATTTTACACAAGCCAATTAACAATAAAATTATTGAGCTTAAATATGTACAATGATCCCACTTTACAGCATTATCTGCATACTGGTAAATCCTTAATTGATTGAATGTAATTGTATACCTTAATTAGCCTTTAATTTTATTGCTAGGGTCATTCCGATAACTGTATCTTTTTGTTCCCAATAGGGAAATACTGCAATTAAAAACGGCCTTCGAAACACCATAAAACTGTTACAAAGATCTATTTTCGCTACAAAAAATATTGGTAAAGTCAAAATAAACCTGTAGAATCCGCTGGTTGTCCTTATAATGGCTATTAATATAAGGCGAAACGGAACGCCATAGTATTGCGCATGGCACAGACACATCAATTTTTAAGGTACAGATCTGTCAAACATTAAAATTGATTCTCACCTAAATATCTAACACGTGTCTTGTGGTTCAATATTAATTGATGAATTGAATTATGGCGGGACTGACATTGTTCGGAAACGCAACAATGTCAGTCCGTTTTCAGGACCTGGAATCAAAACCCATACCCTCCAGCGAGGTGTGAGACAGGGCGACGTTATATCGCCGAAACTGTTCATCACTCTGTTGGAGGACGTGTTTAATCAATATAAATGGCGAATACATAACGCACTTTCGATTCGCAGATGATATCGTAGTCATTTCTGAGACCTTGGAAGACTTAGGCACAATGCTCGACGACCTCAGTAGAGTCTACCAACAAGTAGGGTCTCAAAATGAACATGGACAAGACGAAAATCATGTCGAATTCCCATGTCGTACCCACTCTTGTAAAGGTTGGAAGCTCTACACTGGAAGTTGTAGACGAGTACATCTACCTCGGACAAAAAGCCCAGCGTGGTAATTCCAACTTCCAGAAAGAGGTCAATCAATGAATCCCACTCGGCTGGGCAGCGTTCGGGAAGCTACGCAGCATATATTCGGCCCATCTACCGCAGTGTCTCAAGACGAAAGTCTTCAATGCGTGTGAGTTGCCAATGATGACATACGGAACCGAAACGTGGCTGCTTACAATGTGCTGATTAAGGAGGCTCAAAGTCACCGAGAGAGCAATGGAGAGGGCTATGCTCGGAGTCTCCCTGCGTGATCGTATCAAAAATGATGAGATCCGCAGGAGAACTAAATTCACGGACATAGCCCAAAGGATTGCATGCCTCAAATGGCAATGGGTAGGGCACATAGCAAGGAAAACAGACGGCCGTTAGGGCGCAAAGGTCCTCGAGTGGAGGCCACGTACAGGAAGGCGAAGTCGTGGCAGGCCCCCCACAAGGTGAACCAACGATCTGGTGAAGATCGCGGGAATCCATTGGATACGGGCGGTACAGGACCGATCTGTGTGAAGAACATTGGGGTAGGGGGTCTATTTCCAGTAGTGGACGTCTATTGGCTGAAATGATGATTATAACGGCGTCTGTACTTCTACAAATTGTATGACTGAAAACTTGGGCCAATATGGACTCATAACATTTGGCCCCATATTTGCCACCCCGCACTCGGTTACTTTACAATCACTCAAATAATAACCCACGAGATATGAAGAAGAATAAAAAAGTCGCTAGTTAGTGGCGTCACCATTCCCCGCAACGATCGTCCCAACTTCCACCCATAAATTAAGTCGCTTTTTGCTAGCCGCGACGAAATCGCACATAGTTGCTTCGGGCTCCAATATTTAGTGGAATAGTTTTACAACTGGCCCTATAAAGTTCCAGAGTCAGGTGCACGCTATCAAGCTAGTCCCACCTTTAAATCTTGATCCTTTTAGATGAAAAGTACATTTCTCTCTTTTTTAACAATTCCATTTGCTGAGCTCACATTGTCAACAACATTTTCTTGCACTTACCATTTACTACGATTATGATTGTAAGTACTTGGTATTAGAAACATTTGCGTACCTACTTTGTTTACCTCTTTTTCAGGAACAACTGAATTACCTGGTTCATGCTACTTATTACCCAGGACCCTTATACTCGACGGATTTTTGAAAAGGATTTTTTTATGCTAGAGGCGACAAACGAGCACTTTATTCTCCTTCCCTATTACAATAAATCCTTCTGGTTGATCCATCACTACATTTTCATGAAGATCCACATTCAAAAAAGCGATTTTAACGTCCATTTGATCAATATCCGTAACACAGGTGCTTGAGCTACCTATCTCGGAGTCAGATCAATGTATGTGATGTTGTGAAATATTTAAATATTTTATTTATTTATATCTAAGTTATATTCGGTAGCAATAGCGAATAACATCCTAACTGTAGAATAACGAACAACTGGCGTAAACGTTTCTTCATAATCAATGCCATGTTTCTGCGTAAACCCCTTAGCAACAAGGCGAGCCCTACGCTCTAATAGTTTACCATCAAGACCCTTTTTCCTTTAAAAAATCCATTTGCACTTCACAGGCTTATGCCCTTTTGCTAGATCCACTAGAGTCTAGCAATTATTTTTAACAAAGGAATCATACTCATCTTGCATTGCTTCACGCCCCTGATCCGCCTCACTCCCACTTAACGCTTCTTCCACGGTGAGTGGCTCGTCGCTTCCCGCAACTCACTACGTACGCCATATAGCCAAACTCAACGGAGTCGTCTGCACTTATGAAGTCAGTAGACTCTTCAGATTCCAGTGAAGACGATCCTGGAAGGTAAGTTTGGTCCAAGCCGTTATCTGTACTCTCAGAAGTTTCTCCATCAGTGTCATGCAATACATAACAGCTCTGGCGTCTATCGCGTTCAACACGTCTCCGACGACCGGATATGTCATCAGACGTATTTACTAAATCAAGTTGTTCAGTATTGGATGATACTAACCAACGAAAACTGTCGTCAACATTTCTGACAGCACTAGAGATCAGTTCAACAGGTAAATGAATACTATCATCATTTAGACATATCGTTTTTCAATGAGCAATCTGAAATTAATTTCCCCTCAATGAAAACTACATCACGTGACTTTACGCACGTTTGTGGCTGCTTCGGATCTATGAGCCTATACCCCTTAGACTCCTCACAGTATCCTTCAAAGATGTAGGGTTTCATTTCGGATCCAGTTTCCTCCTGTGATGTTCCAAAGCATACGCCAAACAACCAAAAATTCTAAAATGGCCGACGTCTACTCTTTTTCTGGTTCACTTCTGTTCCGGCGTGCTACCCATGACGGCCTTTGTCGGTGTCCTATTCTTGATGTACCTACACTGCATTCTGGACGGCCTCCTCCCATATTTTTGTAACTATTAATATAAAACCATTCAAGGTAAACATAGAAAAGATAAAAATCGTCACAAACATTTCGCATAGGTAGATAGATATATAGATATACTATATTGCACAAAAAATCTAGGCATTACAGAAACTTAATTGTACAATTTCGGCGGTCTTATCGCTGGAAGCGATTTCTACCAGACAACCTTCAGGCAAAGGACAATTGATAGTAGAGGAGGGGTAGGTGGTGCAATACAAAAAAAATATAAATATAAATGGTAGACATTTTGTTACTGAAACATGCCGTTATCGGTGGCTAATTGCATTCATTGCGTGTATCAAGCACAAATGAATTAAATGGCTGGGTAATTGACAGCTGTTTTACAATCGGGTTTATGCCTTTTGACGATATACCGGGGAATTGTGAAACACGGACTAAATGATTTATGTGGAGGTGAGACCAAAATTTCCTAACCACTATAAAGTACCAATTTCTTCGTGCTTTAGAAACCATCGGATAATTTTTATTGTTATTTTGAAATTGAGCTTAGCTTTTCACTCGCAACTTTGCCAACTTGAACTTAAAAATATTATTCTGAAGGTATGAAAAGTATTCAATATTAAATTCTACTGGAAAAAGAAATATATTCAACTGTACTAAACCTACCACATAAGTCCAGGGATGAAGTTATCTAAATAATATGTAAGGGTGGATGTTTTTTAAACTTTTTCGCTATAATCCCTTCGAAATAAATTACGATATAAAAATATAGAATGTATAATAGTGATACCACGGTCTCACAAATAACCGGTGTGAAGCAGCACTGTGCTGTGTCTCGCTGCGTGAGTGCGGGTGCCGCAGGCCCAATCCGGTTGAAAGGAGATTCGAAGGTAGGCAGCGCACTGTGACCACACTGATGTTGCGGGTGTCCATGGACGGCAGCAATTGCTTTCCATCAGGTGATCCGTCTGCTCGTCTGGTACTAATCACATAAAAAAATATATAGAAATTATGGTTGTATTGGTTTGGGTGTTTACTATGTATTCACTTTTATGTATTTAGTATCTATTTACAAAAGAAAAGTAATAAATGTATATATTTGTAATTCCGCTGCTGGTTCTGATATCCATTACATAGGTGCTTGAGCTACCTATCTCGGAGTCTGATCCATGTATGTGATGTCGTGGAAATGTTTATTTATTTACTATATTTATCTACATACAGCAGGTCTATTGACTGATACGTATACATTAGGTAACATTGATTTATATCGACTCCATGATAGATATTTCCAATGAGCGACAGTGTCAACATAATAGCACTGTCTGTCACAATGTTTGTCACCGATAACTTCCTATACTTTAGATTTATACTACAACTATCTTTGTATTTGTACTCTATCTATCACAGTGCATTTGCATATTCGAATCGATAATATCGAGTTGTGACGCGATAACGTCTGTGGTTGACCGATTGATGAGTTCAGTTTGAGTTATGACGGTCTGAAGCGGTAATGTACCAGTTTAGTGACATTTATCATCTAGCATCCCGTGGCTTAGACATGTTTGACAGTGCCTTCTGGCTGATCTGCGCTATTGATTTATTTGAAAGACAATATACCTCCCTCATCGTCTGCCCATTTAAGTCCCCACTGCTGGGGCAAGGGCCTCCCTCGATCAAATGAGGGGTAATTGCCATACTCACCACGCTTGGCAGACGGGTTGGCGAGGGTTTTGATATAAATGCAGAGTTTTCCTTCTCTGGGTGCTGATGATCATGCCAGCAGCTTTACCTTAGTCGCCTTTTACGACACCTCGGTAAGAGTGAGGGTGGCCTATTCTACTCTGTCGGGGACCACACGGCTACCTCCACGGCTACATATATACCTCCCTACATATAGCTAAATACTTTGGCCTTAATCAGAGTTCCATTTGGTACAAAATTATTTATTTATTATTAACATACAGTTGCATAACATTACAGTTTTATACTAAAGCGTTATACAATTCGATAATATTCATACATACATAAAGTTTTCGGTAAATTAATATTCAAGAACAGAGTCTAGGAATATGCGAACAGCATACCCGAAAAATCAGGATGCCAATAACATCGAAGTGTCAGATGTCAAATCGCCAGCTCGTATTTTAAAATCTAATTTTATTAAAAATTAAGTGTTTTTATTGTAATAAACAAAGTGATTCGCCATAAAATACCTGAAAACATTACGGATAATTGTTAGCAAGCCTCCGCTGACAATATTTACCTGGATAACTTATTGTGACCATCCGACGGTCAGTGTCGTTGCAGAAAATTTGAACCGACAACGGATAAACCGGGGGAGTATTGATTTTTTTAATTATTTATTCAACTCATATACGATATTGTGTTAATTCAAGAACCTATCCAATCCAACACCGTTGTAATTCACCCAATTCAGTATTTAATTCGAGGTTATTTATCTATCTTACCTACATCAGATACCTACTTAGTACCTATAAAACAACTAACACTACACTAATACTGACACTTTATCTCTTATTAGCCTCTGCAATAATAACACAATTCGCTAAACCCGACATTATCGGAATGAGACGGTTCTCCATAAAGAGATTTGTCAAATTCCATAACACAAACCTGGTTTTCTGTCTACCTTTACTTGTAATCAAATAAAGTGGATGATTAAACACCTGGCCACCAACACTAACAAATACCACTTACTATCTTTGGTTTGCATTGAACATTGTAATGAGAGATTATCTGTTACCCACAAAAAATAATATCTCCACACATTAGTTATATGTATGTTATGTTGTTTGAGTAACTAGTTCATTATTTTATTAAATAACAATCATTTTAGTCCAACATTAATCTTAAAAAACCTAATAAATACTTCTTTCACTTTATAATAATATTTAAATTGTAGGTACCTACATTGACCTACTTAAATCAGCTGCTTGCTGAAAGAATTTGTACCTACCTAATAAATATTTGTGTTATAGGTCAAATACTCTTTTTTTAAACCGGTTAAAACACTTTGTTGTACACTTATTTGTAAATAATTCCAGGTATGTCGGGTAGTGGAGCTTACACTAAGAAGATGACTCGGAAGGCCACTTCCCAAGAATTAGAATTTAAGTTAAAAAGGGCCCTTGAGGAAATAAAAGAGCTTAGGGAGGACAACACCCAAATCCTCAAAGAACGGGACGACAATGAAGAGGAATCTCTTAAAATTATAAACAACAACACCCAACTTAAGTGTGAACTGGGGGACCTCCATGCTCAGCTTATGGATGTCCTGATGCAACGAGATCAACTACTTGACACCGTGGCCAGCTTTGACCAGTGTAGTGAGACCTACGAGAGGGCTCTGCAACGGATCCAAGACCTTGAGGTGGAGCTAGGGGACGCCAACAAAGTCATACAACAGTATGAGGAAGACAAGAGGTGTCAAGAGGCATTACATACCCACAGCCTGTATGAAGAGTTGATCGGGTCACCAGCTGGGCGGGGGGCTATCCAGAGTAACAACTCATGTCTGGAGAATGATAGGGTTAAACTAGGCAAGAAAAATAGACTTAAGAAATATGTCAAAATAAATAATTATATTAAGAAAACCGAAAAATTAGTTAAAAAACAAAAATGCCACCAGAAAAACATATTATTGAGAAAACAGCGAGTAGACCTACTTGATAGTTTAGAATTATATAGTAAGAAGTTAGATGAGAGTAGGCATAAATATGAAAGAGACACACAGGAGCTGCAAGCAGACATCTCGCGGCTGCATAGGTCATTACAGCGTGTGACCGACAAATATAACTCAGCCCAAGGACAAATAAGCGAACACATCCTCGCTGCTACCCGATTTATAGAACAGTGTAACTGTCAGCATGGTACAGGGCCCGGCCTCACTGACCTGCAGGTGGAAGATGAAGCTCCGCTTCTGGACCTCACTACCAACAATAAGTTATTGTCATCAGTAATGAACAATACTAATAACAATGTTACAATTTTTTCTGATAGGATTGGAGTTGGTTGTGGACCTCTTCTAAATGAGAAATGTAAATGTATGGTAACAAATTATTGTATGCCTAACGCTTCATTAGAGCAAATTATTGACAAGATGAGTAAGTGTACATTTAGTAAGGATTCAAGGCAGGTCAAAATGAATATTGTCATGAATAACGAACCTATCGAAGTCATAAACTCCACAGTTTTTCTAGGTATCACTCTGGATACAAAATTGCAATGGAGCCCTCATATTGCTGTCTTGGCAGGAAGACTTAGTTCAGCTGCATATGCAGTTAGAAAGATAAGGAATCTGACTGATATCGGGACAGCGAGACTGGTTTATTTTAGCTATTTTCATAGTCTGATGTCATATGGTCTACTACTGTGGGGATCCGGTGCTGACTTACAAGCCATCTTCATTTTGCAGAAGAGGGCCATCCGTGCCATCTACGGTCTTAGATCACGTGACTCACTCAGAGAAGTATTCAAGGAAATCAATATTTTAACCATATCATCTCAATACATTTTTGATTGTATTATGTTTGTACGCAAGAACTTGCACCTTTACTCGCAAAAATCAGATTTTCATAGCTTTAACACGCGCAATAAACATAGGCTTGCTGTCCCAAATCTAAGACTTCATAAAATTGGAAGTTCATTTGTAGGATTGAGCATTAGAATGTTTAATAAGTTACCTCAAAATATTATTGATTTACCGGTACATAAGTTTAAGTTGCATGTAAAAAACTGCCTAATGCAGAAAGGCTACTATAAAGTAGAGGATTATTTGAATGATAAGGATTCCTGGACATGTTGATCTCTTCGCCTGTCCTCTAATGTATAATTCATTTCATAATTTTTCATTGACGATTTATCTAAACGATATTGATTATAAGCATTGTATATCATACTGTCACTGTAATCATAATCTGTATAAGAATGAAAATTGTAATTACCATAATATTTGACATTCATAAATGTTCTTTATTGAATAAAGACATTTTTGATTTTGAATGTATAAAAATTGATTTATATTGATTATTCAATAATTGACAAGATGCTAACCACCTACTATTGTACACCTCGTCCTGCAGTTTATTAGTCTGGATTAAGTAACTACTATTCTTTGTGACCTATGAGGGGAACCTATGTAGTCATGCTCACTCAAATGTCTCTGAGGTGGTGGCGCTATGTGGCGGGTCATTACATTCCCTCTAATATGGTTGAGTGAAATGATGGCTGGCACGTACGTCATACTTGTGAACAGGTGCCACCTTTGGGGACTGGTCTGCTTCGGTTTTCCTCATAATATTTATTTTATTATTATTTCCTTTATTTTATTTTGTGTAACAATTAAACTGTATGGCTCGGTATGATGATGACACAACATTGTATGAAAGTTTGGCGATTAAAAAGAGTAACTGGCGAGTTTCTTGCCGGATCTTCTCGACCAGAAACAACTTTCCGAGCCGGTGGTAGAATCGCATTATGTTTATTTATTTCTTTAGTATATTTTATGTATCAACATATATATGTATTAACATGTAAATTATACATAAGTACTTATAAATAGTTTTAAGTCATTCAAATGTATGACGATTTGTAAGTGCTGTGTACAAGCCTATGCAAATAAAGAATTATTTGAATGAGTAAATAATCAAACGCATTAACGAAAATGGACAGTCAAATAAATAAAATATCAAAAAAGTCAATAATACAATACGAAAACAATGTCAAAAATATTATCTGTTAAACATAGTGTTAATTAAAGTCAAAATATATTGATATAAAAAATTATTATAATTACTTAATTAAATTGAGAAAATGCAAAGGCAAGATTTATGATTCATAAAAATCTTAGTAAATTTTCATAACAATGTGGCTTTAAATTTATTTACAATTTCAATTTACTACAGAAAATCAAGAAGCGTGCAATTACAAATTTCAAAGACGTCAGCTTTGGCCGGCGTCTATAAAATCTTATTACTCGTAAAAACCCATTAAAGTGTACCTCTTTCAATAAAAATATTTAAAGTAAGATGCAGGAAAACGTTCCAACGCCTCACGGACTGCAAAGTAAAGAAAATTCAAAGCCCCTTTATCGTCTTTCACTACTTTCCTCAAGCGTCGATGAACAATTTCCTATAGAAAAAAGTAATAAAGAGACTTGCGAAATTGGCCTCAAAAGTGAATCCCAGTAAAAGGTTGAACTCAGTTTTGAGAGACCTCTGCGCATATTAGAAGGAACTTTTGAAAAGGGTTAAAGGATTCTGATTTGGGGAAGACAAGGAAAAGGTGGCACCTAAGAATAAATTGAAATCGGAAGCGAGAGCAAAAGCATGAGAGACGCGATTTCGTCAAATTTGGCAGGTGACGTCAGGGGACGTTGTGGTTCCGTACAGGGTTATTCGGAATGCTCTAGCAATATTTACGACTTGTATCTAATCGTAAGTCAAAACACCATCCGAGTAAATCAAACACAAATAAAATCATTTAGTCAGTAGGTTTTTTTTATGTGATAGGTGGAAGACGAGCAGACGGATCGCCTGATGGTAAGCGATTGCCGCCGCCTATAGACACCCGCGACACCAGTGGAGTGGAGGCACAAGTACGCTGCCGATCGTTAACACCTCTTTCCACCCGATGGGGCTTCAGGCTAAATTCACTCACGCAGCGAAACGCAGCACAGTGCTGCTTCTAACCAATTTTCTGTGAGGCCATGGGATCACCCCGTTCGAGCCGGGCCCATTCATGCCGGAGCGTGGCTCTCCCACGGTAGAATATTTCTTTTAAGTACTATAAGCAAATTGTCCTAATGATTATGTTAACCTACCGCTTGTGAACTTAAACATAAATAAATAACCGGAGAGCTATATTTAATTATTTATTAACAGATTAGTTTGCTTTAAGAGAAAAAGTAAAAAATGGAAATTTTGAAAAAATGATAATATACGAGTACGAAAACTATGATTATTTGATATTTTTTATAGCAATCGTTTGCAATTTATTCATAAGTAAATGGGTCATTACCACCGGCCAAGAATTTTACGTGTCCGTAGCCAAAAAGGACCCAAATATCATAATATTTAATAAAATATATATTTTTCTAATATTCAATAGCTTTGGTTCTAGTTGTTAAACCACACAGATAGTTAATAATAGTTAACTAAGTAATTAAAAAAAAAACATAAGTCGTCAAATGTTGATTACTCTGTCCTATTTTTATAACGCACTTAAAAATTTCATCTCGTGTTCAAGCGGGAATCGAAACCAATTTTTCCACAATCCAGGTGAATGTTCTACAGGCAATACATTTTTTAAGTGCGTTATTTACTTTAGATCTATCATGTATGCCTTCAGTTGGTGGAGTCTTATTCGAATAAGTTGTATAAAGAGATTTTGGATATTGTAAACTAATTGAATAAATATGTCTCGATTTTGCATAATATGCAAAATTAAATTAATATTCAATGCAACGCAAAAAATATTAAGAAGAGCGATATGATTAAAAACAGGGAGTGTTTGAAGGGGTGTCCTGCTTTAATTATGAATACTTTTTACTTTCCTCAAAAAGAGTTCCAGTTCGGCTTAATTACGGTTAACTCCCCCTCTGTCGTTCATTTTATTTCAAGATACAGCAACAGCTCGTTTTGTAATTAGCTCTCTAATGATGGGTTTTAAGGCATGAAACATTTCTTATTTATTAGTGCAATTCAACTTCATAATAACGCGGAGAAACGGTTAAGACAGAAAACGCCGAACACTTTAGAAGCCATTTCTTTGATGTTGAAATTTTTCTTTGCCTCATTTAGAGTGAAAAATTAAGAGAAATATATCCCATTGGTGCAATTTCAGATAAGTTCTTCTACTACTAGAAGTTGTATAGCGCTGCATTATAATGCCTAATGAACGTTCAAGAAGTACCGAATGATTGATTATTGTTTCACAGAATTACGAAGGTTGTGCAAATGAGTTGATCATGAAGAATTCCTTTTTTTTACATACTCGTACAGTATGTATCAGTGAAAAGTTGAATCTTTTTAAATATGCTTGAACTTGTGACTCCACTGGTATAGCTTACCACCAGGTGATCGGTAAGCTCATCTGTTCGTTTTGGAAAAAATCAAATAACCGGGGTTTGGAAGGATGTACTCGCAACTGTTATCTGATACACATTATTTTCAGAGATAGGTACCTATTATAATTATTTGTATTTATAACGAGTTACATTATTACTATAATGTATCAATACGGGGATTAACACGATATTTATTATGTGAAACAACATTGTGTACTCACATATTTGGCTCGACGTTTCGGCTACGTTACAGCAGCCGTGGTCACGAGCGGACTCACGTAACTGCTGTAACGTAGCCGAAACGTCGAGCCAAATATGTGAGTACACAATGTTGTTTCTCATAATTAATATCGTGTTAATCCCCGTATTGATAATTATAGTTATAATGCAACGTGAGTTACATTATTAATTTTACTCATGTATTAATTTATTGAAAGCCTACATCGTTATCTTTTAAGGCTTTTTTTTAAGCTGATCTTTCACAAAAAGGTCGCAACACTTACAGATTTGCGGGAACCAATCAAAGCATTCGCAAAACGCCTACGCAGGTTATGTCTGATTAACATAATGAAATTGCAGGCATTCTCGTTCCCACGGGAGCCGGAATGCCCATAAGAAAAATGGTGAAATTTGTGGCGTTAAATAATATCGTTAAACGTAAAGAAAAATGGTTGCCCTGCAGGACGGGGCGGTTACCTCCCTGAAATTGCAAGTCGTATATTACACAGGGAATTTTCAATTACGGCAATCCCGCGGTTTTTCATTCGTAATGTGACTTTTAGGCATTGCTTCGGGCTGCCCATTCATAACTGCCAGTCTATAGAGTCGGGACCAATGGATGGACGGATGGTGAATTGTTTTTAAGCGTTCGGTGACTTTGTGTTTGCTCAGTGCGAGTGGTCTAAATATTTGTGGTATTTTACACACGTTTCTCTGCTAATAGTGTATATACAAACGTACCCACTTCACAGTTTCATAACGCAAAACGTTGTGTATATATATTTTATATGATAGGTAGCAGACAAGCAGAGGGATCACCTGATGGCAAGCACGACACCAGTGGAATCGCAAGTGCGCTGCCAACCCTTAAACTCCCCTTTCCCCCAGATTGGGCCTCCGGTACGCTCACTCACGCAGCGAAACACAGCACAGTGCTGGTTCATGCCTGTTTTCTGTGAGGCCGTTATAGCTCAAAATATTTATTAAATGCTTAGATGTGCCTCTGAGTGTATTTCTTTTATTCGGTAGGTGGGGCGGGGGGGTTTATTACTTTGTTAATTTTAATACCTAGTAGGTATCTACTTAGTAAGGCTACTAATTGGCCGTTAATGGCCGTTGGAGCCGTAAAGTCCTTGAGTGGTGACCGCGACTCGGTAAGCGTACTGTAGGACGCCCTACGACAAATTAGGATGATGACATTCGAATGATGGCTGGTGTGGGCTGGATGAGAGTGGCCGAAAATCGGGAGCAGTGGCGTGCATTAGGGGAGACCTATGTCCAGCAGTGGATGGTGATGAAGGCTACTAATTTAGGTATTATATACTCTGTCATAAGTAGCAGACGAGTACACGGATCACGAAAATGAAAATGGTTTAAAATGCTTTTTTTATTGCCAAAAACAGGCAGACGAGTATGCGGCCGATCTGATGATAAATGGTACTGTGCGGGCAGAGGGTCATGGTGCCAGGGTTTGGCCTTTTGAACCCACTAATGACTCCTTCCCACTTAAGGGCGATGAGGTAAAACCGCTGGGGTTTAGTCGGGGATCGAACGTAACCCTTGCACCAGAGGCAGCGTTCACTACCACTGGTCCAAACAAGTCGTCTATGAATTTACTATGATGATGAAAATTTGGTGATTCTCCTTGTACAAATATGCAGTCTGCAGAATCTTTTAGTATTATAACAGACCTAGCGCGCGGCATAAGAAAAATAGTTTTATTGTTAGAGCTTGTAATAAATTTAATAGCAGCTATAACCATATCGATATTTTTCATGACAAGATTACAGTTTTTAAAAAATCTTTAGTCTTGAATTTAATTAATAAGTACCAAAAGTACCTTTTCGCATTTTTTTTTTGTATTTTGTCTCACAACACTAAACGTAATAAATTGTAGTGGAAAATTTAAATTGCTGATGTATTATTTAAGTAATTTTAGAACAGAGTACTATTTAACAGCTGTATTTATTCCTTAATAAAGAAAATAAAAAAATAATAAAAATTATAGGAAGAATTTCTAAAATAGGTTCATGGAAGTCAGCTTTTAAAGTAATTAATCCCGTAATCCAACGTTCTCTTTCAAGGAGTTGACCATAGACACGATATCTTACCAACGCGTCACATAAGACTTTCATACAATGGAATTTTTTCATAGCTATTGAATATCGAACTTTTCAAACCGATCACATTGCTCTGAGGCTTTCAATAAAAATTTATTGTAATGCAAATTGCATCTCCGCCTCGGAGTATGCTCTCTACTTACCCTCAAATGCTTTCAACGGATTCTTTATAGAGTTCTATCACAGTATAAAAAGAGAGAGTAGCAAGTAATATTTAAAATGATTTTGGCTATAGCGGACAGCTGGTCAACCTCAAATATCATCCAAGAATGTAGTAAAACAACATAATAACTAAGGGCAGTTAGACTAACGTAGACATAAAAACGGCAAAGTTCTGATGCGCTGCAATATTGCGGCAGCCCCATCAGTTCTTACCGTGGGAGAGCCACGCTTGAATGGGCCGGCTCGACCGGAGTGATACGACAGCCTCACAGAAAACCGGCGTGAAGCAACACTGTGCTGTGTTTCGCTGCGTGGGTGAGCGTACCGGAAGCCCAATCTGGACGCAAGGAGGGTTTAAAGGTCGGCAGCGCACTTATGACTCCATTAGGGTCGCGGGTGTCGATGGGCGGTGGCTGTCGCTTACCACCAGGTGATCCGTCTGCTCATCTGCCACCTATCACATAGAACTCAAAATTTTCTCTGAGTTAATCGATTCTCGACTACTCGCTTCCAGCCATCTGGCGCAATCGTCACTCTCCCTGGTCTGAGCCTGAGGTCGTCCCACACTACATTTATCAAGGCATTTATTGGTCTCTACTCGAGAATTCGTTTATCCCAACAGTGGGTGGATTTATGGCTTATAGTTATGTATGACCCACTGTCACTTCAGCATGTTAACTCGGTGAGCAATAAATAAATAAATATTTCACAACATCACATACATTGATCTGACTCCGAGATAGGTAGCTCAAGCACCTGTGTTACGGACATCAGAAACAACAGTGGAATTACAAATATATACACATAATTCTTTTCTTTTGTAAATAAATACTTATAATACATAGGAAACACCCAGACCAATACAAACAAACATGCTCATGCACACAAATGTTTGTACCGTGCGGGGATCGAACCCGCAACCCTTGCATCAGAGGCAACGTTCACTACCACTGATCCAAACGGGTCTATGTTGATAACTTTTGAATTTAAATCGTAAAAAGCGACTAAGCGTGTCTAAGTCGTAAAAGGCGACTAAGGTAAAGCTGTTGGCATGATCATCAGCACCCAGAGAAGGAAAACTCTGCATTTATATCAAAACCCTCGCCAACCCGTCTGCCAAGCGTGGTGAGTATGGCAATTACCCCTCATGTGATTGAGGGAGGCCCGTGCCCCAGCAGTGGGGACTTCAATGGGCTGATGATGATGTTGATGAATTTAAATAATAAAGAATTCATTACTAATAAAAACTTCACAATAGTAAAAGTGATTGAATTATAACAGGTCAATATCATAACCCTCCTTTTTGCTTCGCCGTATTCGGGTAAAAAGTAAGTTGAGTTAGCTTCACCATTTATAACTCGAGAACGGCTTAGCTGTATTTGGTTTATTAGATTCGTCTTAGCCCTGAATAGTCGTACATTTATTTAAATATTGAAAGGAGCAAAAAATGCAAGAATTACAAATTTCTAATATTTCATCAAATTGTAAAAAGTATAGAGGCACTGTACAAAGTGGCTCAGTCAGAACACGGTGTTTACTAAACAATACTCAATTATTTAAAAACGTAGATAAACTCCATCAAATTAGGTTAGACTTTCAACCTGATAAAATCTACTCTTCTTCATGAAAGTGGCCTGTCATTTTGCGCGTCATCTGTTTCGTAAGGAAAGGAAATTAAATCCCTTATCGCGAGATAAAGTCCGTCATATTTTAGCTCTTTGCGTTGACTCAGCGGATATTTCGATGTAACGAAAGATTTGCACCAGCCATTTACAAAAACATAATTTGATGTTATCAAAGACTGAAGGGTTTTTCTACTTGATATTTGTAGGAAGAAAATTGTGTTTAAAAAAGATTACCAATTATTTATAGACGCAAAAGAACAAAAACACAAGAAAATTAAGACAATAACTGAGAAAATAAAAAAAGTGTTAGATGTGTACGTAAGCTTTTATAAGTTATTCAAGAAAGTAACACTAGTAAAATGCAAATTGCAATCTAAGAATCGATCGAAAAACAATAGTTGTTATATTTTTTAAAGAAATCTTTTTGCAATTTATTCTTAAGTAAATAACACACTTAAAAATTTCATCTCGTGTTCAGGCGGGACTCGAACCTACACCTTCCACAATCCGGGTGAATGTTCTACCAATTAGACCACTGAACGCGTTATTAAGCTCGACGAAATTTGTAAATGCTTGATTCGACATGAGCTGTCGATAGTATCATCAATGTTGTAGGTATATTTACAATATCCAGTGGATATATTATTACAAATATTTGACCACCAGTTAAGATGAGACTGCTAAATCAATAGTTGATATTTTTCGCGCCTGAACACAAGATGAAATTTTTAAGTGTGTATTTAATTAAGATCTAAAAACAGACAATAACTATAGCAAATGCACAATAAAACGTAAATGTTTACGTGATTTTATAATAATAACTTTTTTTGCTAATTAACCTATTTTAAAATTTGGTCAGGGGGCCTAATTTGAACTAAAAGTTACGTCCGATTCGGAATTTCCATCCCTTTCACACGCCTTGTGTGATCGTTTTCTGTAACAAGTCAGCCTATTGTCGTTTTGTACTTTTTACTTAAAAAGAAATAAAAGGGAAGAACTTCTGATATGAATTCTTAGAAAAAGATCGCGTTCTTTGTCCTTTGGTAAATAAATGGAAAATGAACTCGAGTTTCCTGGAAGAAGAAACATCATATCGCACATTTTGCCCCCTACGAGGCTAATTAGGAGAGGTAAATTTGAAAGGCCGGCAGAAAAAAGTCCCTGTGTAATTATGAGCCAGGAATTCCTTGCGATAATTAACAGATTCAAAAGGCTCTCATAAAAATTGAGCAATTTTTACAAAAAATGCTAATGTTTCTTTCATAAGATGGTATCGATGACTGGCCCGATTTAGTAGTGAACCCAAGTATGCCAAAGGCCGTGGGCTCGATTCTCACTCTGAACAAACATTCGTGTGATGAGTTGAGCACTCGTAGTTTTCAGTATCAGTATGTATATTTGTGATTCCTCTATTGTCTTATATTATATTATAACTGCTTGTTTTACATTATAGCAAACAAACGAGCAGAAGGCTGAGACAGCGATGGTAGCTCAGTGGATAAGAACGTGCCTCCCGTACGGGGGGTCGTGGTTTGATGAATCCGAACATGCACCTTTGGACTTAACAAATCTAAGTGCATATTTCTACTATATTTTAGGGAATCGCCCTACCACTAGACCACTAATGGTTTAAGTACCAGGCCGTGATCTCGGGGTCCTGGGTTCAATTCCCAGGTCGAGCGAAAACTATGTTTCGATTTTTTCAAACATAACTCGGGTTTGTGATCACCAATCCGCATTTGGCAAGCGTGGAGATTAAGCCTAATCCCACCATTGTAGCGATGACTTGACTTCTATGATGGAGGCCTTGGCCCTGCAGTGGGACAGTTTATAGGCTGATACTTTTTATAGGGAATCGTGAATAAACTCGCACGTCTCGGATAGTTTCTTCAAATTGTAGAAATCTACAATATCTGATTTTGTAACCGTGATCCAGATGGTCTGGTTCCCCTGTCTAAGGGATGCAAAGATCAGACGGCAGTCGCTTCATTTTGATGACCAGACTTTCCGAATCCAGGATCATGGTCCAAGCGCACTCCAACTTCCGAAGCAGTTTTTCCCATAGGTCAGATTGTTTGTCAGACTAGTCTGGCCAGTGGGATTTTTTCCCGTGGTTCAGATCTGCTCGTAATGTAGTAAAGTATGTACTGTTAACACCATAATACGAAGACGTTATGTTATTATTAAATAGAAACTCTTTGCAAGTTCGGACGGCACACCTGATGGTGAGTGATCAACGCCGCCCATGGACATCATCATGGTTCTTTCAGATTCTAGCAATGTTAAATCACTCCTTTGTATGCTTGTATGTAGGGTAGTCATCGGGTGTCAATCAATTTGTCAAAATATTTCTCGATTTTTTTTCTTCCCTTTTTTCTCTTTTGTGTACATACTGTGGCACAGATGCGCGCAGTTGTTTGATGGCGCCACTGTCGCTTATGAGAATATTGGTTTGGCACCCATTGGAATGACATGGGTGTATTTTTTTTTTGTTTTGTTTTTTCTTAAATATAATTTTAATGTTTTAAATTGTTTTCTTATATTTTATTATATATTTGTTTTGTATACGTTAATTTTCATTTTCTTTTACTCTTTTTTATGGCATGTCAATATTTTCTCTTATTTTTCCCTATACAAAGGCAGTCACCCAAGGTCCAGCCTGAAAACCAGCGCTGCAGCTGCTGTTTGTGGCAGTTGCAGCATATGCTGAGGCTGAGCCTTGTCGGCCGCAACTTTTATTCTCTGTACCTTGTTTTCTCTGTTTTGTTTTTGGTATAATGTTTGTGATCAATAAATTGTTTTCTTATCTTATCATCATAGATAGATATACTTTATTGCACAAAATACACAACTTAAGTACTAGGCAGGGCCTAGGACCGGCCTCACGGTATGGGGAAAAGCTCCTTCCTGTGGCCTCTTTTGTTCTGGGCCCTGGGGCCCTATCCGGTGTCATCTCACACATGATGGCTCCACCACAATGGAGCGCCTTCGGGCGCAGTGGTCGAAAGGCCCTATTCGGAGTCCAGCGTTGAGTTTTCGAGCCACGAGGGCTCAATAGTTGGACGGTGTGCTAATTTTCCCGGCCTCGCATTGGTGGGCCGTGGGAGAGGCCCTGGGTCCTTTGTATCGGAGTGCTAGCGAGAGGCCTTGCTGGCGTGCCTCCTTGCCCTGAACGGTTCGCGGCGAGATCATTCGAGGTCATAGGCCCCGTTTTCTCCGCGTTCAAAAGGAAGGAAAAGTTTTAGTTTTAGATTTGTTTATCACTATGCGGTAAACTCTATTTCACAATGCTCATACTTATTTATAATAATGTTTCTCAGATAGAGCCTCAACGATATTTATAAAAAAAAATACTAAGTCCGCCTGGTGATACTTTTCCTTTTCATTAAGTATGCCTACTTTTAATTTAAAAAAAATTCAGGAAACAAACAAATAACAAGATTACCCCGAGAGGGAAATAAATAATGTTCCCGGAGCTAAGAAACTTTTTAACGCTCTCTTAAAACTTTTCCTTGTGCTTAATTACATTTTCATTTATCTTTCCTTTCATCCGTCCAGTCTGGCAAAACTGCCGCGATTTGTGTAACAACGCCTAATAATAAACAGCTTCCGTGCTTTGCTACCGAAAAGGCCGTTTTAGGGCACGTGTAAGGGCCCTGGGGACATCGTCCTTCATCGTCATTGGCCGTCACTTAGGTACTGGTTAGACAGACTTGTTGCACATTTCTGCAAAGCAACCGTTGCTTTGGAGTGACGGCTGTGGGAATTGCCGTTATTTGTGTAACAACACCTAATAATAAGCAGCTTTCGTACTTTGTTAATAAAAAAACCCTTATGGTACATCGGAGCCTTAGCCATAATTACTGCCTCGCACTGGCGAGAACCACAAAATACATAGACTCATAAGGTCGGCTTTAGTTGACTTTAATATCTAAGAGTTTCTTGACCTGCGCGTTAGGCAGTATTATATCGTGTCTCTCTCTCATACGTTGGACCAAATGCTTTTAACTTTCGCGGCTATTCATTACAGAAAATTACATCCGTCATCGCGCATCTCGTCGCCATTTACTGTTTGCACGCATACCGTGTCGTACCGTAGCATGCGCGGAGTCCCCCGTAGGTATGTCGCATGCACACCGCCTTCAATGCACTCTTGGATCGCCAGCCACACTGTGACCTGTTTGTGGATCCATGGCACAGTGTAGTGTCTACATGCCAGTCCTTCTGTGAGGGAGTCTGTGAATAGACATTTGGTAACTTCTTATTACCTGTTCTATCATGTTCCATTTTTATTTTTGTTTTGATATTTTATGTAAAAATTTTGTTACTGTGCGTTTCAATTACGTAATTAGGTTTAAGTGCCTAGTTAAATAAATAAATAATACGTTCCCTATAGTCTGTATCTGTCTCATCTCGAACTATACAGTAGGGCTCTCCAGCAAGAGGGCCCTGTGAGCCGGGCCCCGCTGTACAAATCCGACTTTTATAATAATGTCGCTCGCAACAAAGATAGGGATGAAATTAAGTGCACCCTCTAAGCGGTTTTGTGCACTTAGAAACTTGATTAGAATAGTAATTAGCTGCTACACAACTTGTTAAACATTCAGGTGAACATTGGATCTTAAAGTTGATAAAATCTTTTAATGGGTACAGTTGGAAAAAGGAAATCTTTGTTTTAAAAGTTACAGCTTATCTGGCATTAGATATTCTAACAGGGAAGCAACTGTGTTTTTTTAGATTATTTTATCAAAAAATTTGGCACTACAGGTTGAGGTGCACTAGCGACGCCAATTGATTTAAATTTTTAGCTACTAAGCCATATCTATTTTAACCACATTTATTAAATCTGTGATTTTAACAAATAGCGGACCTTTGGAGACTCGGTAAGCTTTACCAAGTATACTATTTCTTTAATAATTGTACACTCTTTTGGTCTGTTTTTGTATAAAAAAAATACTTAATTCCAAAAGTGGCCGCTTTTGGCATTTTGACAAGTTAAAATGATGATAGTTATAACTTGTTACACCCTAAAGAGAACAAGTGCACTGCAAAATCCTAGAAAATTAAAAATATTGGTAAAATGATAGGCCTAGTTATGATATGAAAGTGGGGCGACACTAGATAACATAGGTTGTTTTATATTTGCAAATCCACTTAAAAGCAGGTAAAATCTATTTGTACCGTTGCCAAATAAATCACCAAAGCTGCTAATCAGTAGAATCTCAATTAAAAAGGCGATTACATTCTTGCCGGCCCCCTACCTTATCTCTCGGTCCAGGAGGGAGGGATTGTCTGTCGAATTGACGTGAGCGAGCACCTGGTTCTTTCGGCAAAATTAAAAAACTTTTCCTACACAGGAACTTTGTAGGTCTCGTTCATTTAAATGCTAAGGCATTCTGCGTTAGTATTCATCGGGAGTTTTGTCATTTATAGAAAAGTTTCGTTTTCACCGGTCCCGCTGGCTGCAGAATTAGAATTTCCCATTTATGCGATCGCCTATGCTAGCCTCCATTTTTGTTTTTGGTCCGTAGTGAAACCTGTTTTCATGTTATCCCGGACGAATTGGCGAAAACAGTACTCGTCCGCGTAGTTGTTACGAAAACTTCGGTTTGACAATGTCGGAGTCTATTTGATCTAGTTGTCTGTTCTCTGTTGGTTACATTGTTAATTTTTTACATTTTGTAGGAAAACTTGTACTGAAAATGTATTTTTAGCATTTTAATATTACTTTGGGTTCGAGTTAACGTCAGAATATGATTACTTTCTAAGTATAAGTTTATTTATATTGTCACCTTAGTTAAAAACACTACTGGTACATATAATAATGTAAAACCTTCTTTAGCGCTTATTGTTGCGCCTGTTGCTAGTATTGATACTTATAAAGCAAAAAAGGACAAAAAATCACGTTTACTGTAGGTATGTGAGCTTCCCTAAAATTAATATTTTTTTTAGTATTTGTTGTTAGGAGGGCAAGAAAGAGATATAATATGTAAACTGTAAACTGTCTGGCTATTTCAGTTCTTGATACAGTCCTGTGACCTGGTGACAGACAGTCGTACAGGGAAAGCTCGGTACTACGTTCCCGTTTTGTTACGGAACCTTAAAATACACATTTTCATATATCCAAAGACATTAAATGGATTTATGAGGTAATTTTACTTTTTTCAATGTTACAATGATGGCACCATAACCAAGAGTTCAGTCCTGTAACGTTTCCTCTAGTTTGAATGTAACACAAATTCATTTTTTTTTTAAACGGTTTTATTGAGTAGAAAATAAAGACCTACTTGTTACGAGTTACATATTAAGTAACAAATAAGTACATTATGGCAAATTAAACCGTACCTACGCGTTCGCTCCAAAAGTTGTAGCTTAAGTAAAACTCGACACAGGGAAAATATTTAGGACGGGAAAAACAATACAAGATTTTGGAGTAGACAGTGCCTTTATTAAAGTAATAATAATAATTGTTTAGCTCTAGTATAATTATAGCGATCTAGCTGTTTCAAACTAGCAGGTATTGAGAGTATGGCTTTTATACTAGTACAGTGATGTGTTAGCAGCTGTACTACTGCACATTTCAGGTTAATACAAATACTTCATCATTTTAGACCTTAATGTAAACTTGCATTTTGTAGTTTGCGGTTGACTGAGATTGCGGCTGACGCGGTCGATATTACTTTCGATCAATCGCACAAGAGGCCACTTTTGGCGTCTACTTAGGTGCGACCACAAGTTGCGGATGAATTTTCTCTTACATTTTATGTAGTATCGGTGTAAATAGTAGTATGGCCGTCTGGTCCCCGGCAGAGTAGAATAGGCCACCCTCACTCTTACCGAGGTGTCGTAAAAGGCGACTAAGGTAAAGCTGCTGGCATGATCATCAGCACCTAGAGAAGGAAAACTCTGCACATATATCAAAACCCTCGCCAACCCATCTGCCAAGCGTGGTGAGTATGGCAATTACCCCTTATGTGATTGAGGGCGGCCCGTGCCCCAGCAGTGGGGACTTAAATGGGCTGATGATGATGATGATCGGTGTAAATTGAGTGTAAGGTTACCCGCGTACCAGACAAAAGCTGTGGGAGTGTTCATTCAATATTTGGTGGTCAAACTCGGACACAAGCTGGCTTCTCCTAACCTAACTGATATATTCAACCACTTGTATTACGTAGTGGCTTGGTGGCGAATGATGGCCGACACTAAACCACTGTGACTGCGATAGGTAGCAGCTACTTACTTGTAGTTGCATTTAGTAGTTAGTATTTAACAGTTACGGCAACAGTAGTTCAATGTGCGCTCGCTTTTGCTCCGGGGAATCTAAACGTTAAGCCATTGGCGCATCTAATATTTGTCATCTAACAGATAATAGTTGCGCTCAGCGCTTTACAAGCATGCTTAAAGTGCAAGCGGTACTTCAGTTCAAAATTGCGATAGCATAATGTAGGATACATAACTTGCGCCAGTGCATACCTTTATTAAAATGCCAGTTTATTTGATAGTTGAAACAGCTCCTTAATATCATGGCGATGACTTTGTAGGTAATAAAGGAAGCGCATGTTGTTAATTTTTAAGCTTCGCTGACTTAAAATTAGATCTAAATATAGCATGGCATTAATAATACCTGCTAGTGGCACTTTCACAGATGATAATATGTGTACCAACCTTTATTGACATCCATAAGTGTATATTCTGTATGGACCTAAATTGAAAAAAGATTTTTTTTTTATCTTTTATCACAACCATTTTGCTCTAACCGGACATCTAGTAGGTTCATTATCATATAGACTAAAATGACGTACGGCTGCGGTAAAACCGTTCCATGCACTTATTGTGTGAACTTAAATAACCAGTGAATAGTTGCAACTTTTACTCCCAATTTCGCTAATTCCACTCGAGCTAAACGCCAGATTCGCTGTCGCCAGACGCCTAGACGCCTGCGTTTAATTTTATCCAGGCCCTCACACTGGATACATTGGTGTACACCCCAGGTATGCCCGGGCGAGCGCACCCAGTTCCAAAAGAGACTATTCCCAGTTGCACTCCCGACGCAGTGTTCACTGCAGGTCCTCCGGAATCACCCTATAATGAGAGAAGTATGAGGAACGATTGATGAATGTATAAAGGCATATAAAACAGTCAGGTTCAGATACACCACTTACAATGATTAGATTAATAACAGCTTTACAGTTTTTTTTCATTGATACTATAGGCAGACGAGTTTGCGACCCATCTGATGGTAAACGGTAACCGCTGCTCATAGACATCAACAATGCCGGAGCACAGTCATGCCGCTGCCTACCGTAAACAAAAGAGTACCTTTTTCAAACCTCGTTTAAAAAAGGACATGTTATAGCGATCAGAGAACACCGCGGCTGGAAGCTCATTCCAGAGTTTGTACGAACGTAACGTTTTCTAAAAGTTCCTTAAAAATCTTTTTCACACCTCTACGTAACCTATCCTATAATTATTTCTTTACTTTTTATTTCCTGAGGATGGCCTTGGATGGAGGATGGATGAGAGGTCGACCCCTCATATCCCTTAGACATCGTTTATATCATATATACAAATCAAAAAGGCAATACAGTAGCACGATGTAACACCCAGCGCCATCTGTTAGTATAATTTGGAACATGAATAAATAAAGGTGTTAAGAAAAGTCTAAGGCTTATGTTACCTGGCAAGAGTCCTTGCCTCCTTCAGGTACACCCGCGCAGATCATCCGCGAAGTGATGGCATTTTGGCCATAAGCCTGCCGGCAATCCTCTAATGATACCGTCGGGATCTGCACCGCCATCAAATATTTGCTAGTTTCACCATTTTCCTTAAAAAAAAATGCAAGTTCAAGCACAGTTTTAGTGATATTTTAGTTTTGGAAGCAACTTTTGGAATAAAATCCACATTATAATCCGTAAAATATTGCTTGATTAGAATGACGGACGTCATTTGACCTTTATTTCAATGACTACTAAACTATTTTTTTAAAGTGATAGGTGGCAGACAAGCAGACGGATCACATGATGGTAAGCGATTGCCGCCGCACATGGACACCCGCGACACCAGTGCGCACAGGAGTCACAAGTGCGCTGCTAACCTTTAAACTCCCGGATTGGACCTCCAGGACCCTCACTCACGCAGCGAAACACAGCACAGCGCCGGTTTTGTGAGGCCGTGGTATCACTCTGGTCCTACCGGCCCATTCATACCGAAGCGTGGTTCTCCCACGGTACTGTGCTTAGGCAATTGCAAAATGTACTGGTACTTTTTGGACGTTTGATTTTAGGATTGCCGACATATTTCAACATATCAATTTCTGTAGACTTGGCACAAATAATCACTCTTTAGGTTTACATAACGCAAATTTGTCAATTTTAATCGATATACTATATATAATTGTACTATATAATCGTCGCACTATAAAGCGATGGCTGCGCGTACTTGTTGTTGTACATGAAGTACCTATTTCTGTTAAGAAATTCTCAGTGTCAGCCCGGAGTCTGGAAGTTGGCAGTCTTGTACCCCCGTGCCTCGGAAAACACGTTAAGCCAGGACCAACGTCCTGCGTCCGATCGCTCTCCGGTCGTGTCACACTGGTGTCCCATCAGATTATGAGGGCAAGGGAATAGAGAGTGCACTTGTGTTTACGCTCACACTTGAGCACTATATGCAATAATAAAAAGTAGCTACGGTTCTCACTCCAAGATACATCCAATCCAGCGATAATAGGTTCTACGCTATTATTTTGTTAAAAAAATTACCGAGGTATCACCCCAGCCAGATATCAGCAATTCTGTACCAGTAGGCACCTCTTCCCCTTCATTGGCCAACGTAACTGCTCTTGTGCTGGTGCCATCCAAGTTAATAGCTCTTCGGAGTTTGATGATGCCTACATCGTAGTCGCTCTTGGACGGGTTGTACTGAGGATGGATAACGTAGACTGAAGTGGTGTACATGGTACC
Source organism: Marasmia exigua (assembly GCA_019059595.1). NCBI lineage: Eukaryota > Metazoa > Arthropoda > Insecta > Lepidoptera > Crambidae > Marasmia > Marasmia exigua. The sequence goes on along the minus strand of CM032465.1, from coordinate 26,352,177 downwards.
GCCGCTATCGGCGTCTGTGCTTCCAGCTCGGACGTATATTCTGGTCACGCTGTAACCAAATTTTATATTTTTAACCCCCGACGCAAAAGCGACGGGGTGTTATACGAGTAAGTTTGACGTGTCTGTGTATGTGGCTGTGTAGGCTGTCTATGGCATCGTAGCTACCGAACAAATGAACCGATTTTGACTTTTTTTTATTTGAAAGATGAATAAGAGTGGAGTGATCGATTTTTATCCATCAGTACTATGTTGGATAAAAATCGATACAAGATGGCCGCCGTCACAGAGATATGGATAGAGTGTTTTAACACAACTTCCACAATATGGGTCTCATATAAAAGGGCTTGAGTAGCAGAATATATTTATTGTGACAAATGTTAAATCCAAGATGGCCGCCGTTGGGGGTTTTTGAAACTTAAATTTTTTTTAGAGAGATGGTAGCTCAATCGTTCCATACACGGGGACCGGGTTCGAATGCGAGCATGCCTCTGGATTTTTCAAATCTATAAATGCGTATTTCTATCATTAGCTGGCTGGTGAGGGAAAAGATCGTGAGGAAACCTGCACGTTTCGGATAGTTTCTGAAACGTGTAACCATGATTCAGTTGGTCTGGTTCCTTATAGAGTTGCGAAGGTCAGACGGCAGTCGCTTTACTGTAATTACCAGACTCCCCAATCCTGAATGAAATTCTCCCCAATCCTTAATCAAAGGCTCTGGAGCCTGGGGGCTCCAAAACGACATCTTTAGCCACAACCGGGAATTACACGCTAAAATTAGATAGATAAAAAAAATTAAGGTAGCGGTTGGTAGCGCATTTGTGACTCCACTGGTGTCACGGGTGTCCATGGGCGGCGGCAATTGCTTACCATCAGGTGATCCGTCTGCTTGTCTGTCACCCTACAAATAAATAAAATGTTTGAAGAGTTTTCTGGTCATATTTCCCACATAATAATAAATTTGGGCTATTTATGTTGATATTATCAGATGTGATTTTTTTCATTTTTTTTTATTGTTTTTAACTAGACAAAGGTTGTACTTCTTCTGCCTTTTTTATTGTAAATTATCCGTGAATGACTAATGAACCTAAATGTAATGTAATAATGTAATCTAATCTTATACTGCGCTTGGATTAAATTCTGTCAGCTTGTAAGGAGTCTGAATAATAAATAAATAAATAAATAATGTGAAAAAAATGTCCGCGACAAAATTTGAAAAATTCAGAAAATCCAATGGATGCCTACGAATTGGAACTTCCACTGAGCTACCTACGCATTTCTTATTATATTTTCTATGGCCGTAATAACAAAACGTTAACCTCGTAAGACAATGCGCAGCAGTTAGCACTCTTGTTGAGCTGATGATGGAGCCGCCGCATTGGTAATACTTATTACCAATCCGCAGTAACAAGTACACCTGGTAAGGCACATTTTGGATAGTGGTGTTGTAGCCGCCGACTATCTTCCCTCCAGAGTGGTCGGCGTGGCCATGGCGCTTGCCAAACGCTTCTGAAAAAAAAATCCTATTGACTTGGATTTTTTTTATTGGGGTTGTAGGAGCTAAGCTGATTTTTTTATATTATGGCTCTACCCGAAGATATCTTGTCAATTTCAAGTAACTTATTGAGAATAAGTGGGCAGTAACAGTCGAAGTTAGTCAAAGTTACAGTCACTTAATAAAACGCCGATGTTTTACGTTTTATCGACCTACGGATTCTGTCGATGCCAATCAAAACACAATCGCGGGTTTTAAGACTCTATTTGGTCTAAGCAAGTTGTCCGTGTTCTATTCTACATCGCCGTGTGGTCCCCGGCAGAGTAGAATAGGCCACCCTCACTCTTACCGAGGTATCGTAAAAGGCGACTAAGGTAAAGCTGCTAGCATGATCATCAGCACCCAGAGAAGGAAAACTCTGCATTTATATCAAAACCCTCGCCAACCCGTCTGCCAAGCGTGGTGAGTATGGCAATTACCCCTCATGTGATTGAGGGAGGCCCGTGCCCCAGCAGTGGGGACTTAAATGGGCTGACGATGACGATGATGAAGTTGTCCGTGACAACTTACTCAACACACAATAGCTATATTAAAAACGATACAATTCAACGATTCTAATTAGGTATCAAGATCACTTCACGGCACTTTACTGCACAAATAGAATCCAAACTAAGCTACAACCTGTGCGAATAAAGAATACTATTTGCGTCTATACTCGCACCCCACGAGTGCGAGTATAGACGCAAATAGTGAGCGAGCGAGAAGTGAATAGATGCGCCGCCATTTCTGATCCCATTCTTTATCCGCACAGGTTGTATATACCGATGCATTATAATTGCATATCTAACTATGCAATTATAATGCATCGGTGATAGCTTAGCTCGGGCTAACTAAACTAGATGGTGACATTAAGAAAAGTCCAAATATTTTAAACAGAACCAAACTTCGTATTGAGGTATATAACTCTTCGCTTTTTAAATTAGTCTCTAAGCCACATCCCGTACTAACGTAGCTTATTAGCTTATCTGCGATCTTCAGAATGTCCTACAGAAAACTATCTCATACAATTACCTAAATTCGCACTTAGTAGCTTAAGCACTTGTATTACGATTTTCAGACCCATACACTGAAAACACTTAAGTGTTCATAAGATGAATGTTTGTCCGGATTAGAAATCGAAGTTGCAGCCTTTGGCAGAGCCAAAGCCACTGCGCTACCAAAGTACTTAAACACACTAACAATCTTTAACACTTACATATAGAGACGCGTTTCTTCTCTCATGTAATGTACCTACTCCTTTTTACTACTGTTGATACACATTCACAAAAGGAGTAGGTAAAGATAATAATATCCTCCAACCGGTTACGGAAACGGCTGCTAATCTCAACGATCAGCCATGTTCGCAGAATTTATTATAGTGCTTAAGTGTGTGCCCAAACACAAGTGCACTCTCTATTCCCTTTCCCTCATATTCCGATGGGACACTTCTGTGTCACTGGAGAGGGCTTAGGACCAACAGCTTAACGTGCTTTCCGAGACACGGGGTTACAATACCGCCAACTTCCAGACTCCGGGCTGTCACTAATAATTTCTTTCAGAAAACTTAAGAACTAATTTTTGGCCCGACACGGGGATTGAACTCAGGACGTCTTGCGCAGCCGTTGCTTGAAATGGCGCCCCTTCAACCACTGCGCCACCGAGGCAGGCAAAGATTCTAAAACTACAGTAACATCTATATATTTAAGTTAGCCCCTATATCTTTACTAAGTTCACAAACTTGAAATAAATTCATTTTATTACTCTTGCTTCACCATTACAAGGAACTCAAGATGCCTATTAAAACTGAATTACCCGGTTGCTGAATAATTTGTAAGACCTGAAGATGTCAAAGTTTCACCTAATATTAAAATAAATTATTTAACTTTGCAAAGAAAAAACATAGACGAAGACTGATTATCCTCATTGAAATCGTTTATCCAAGTTAGACGGAGGTTTTGACTGACACGCTGGCAGCGCATCTAGTTCAAAAGATATCTTATTAAAAATCCTGTTTAAAAAAATATTATATTTGAGACTTTCTTTTGTTGATTTTGTAAAAAGAATACTGCCCCGGAAATTGATAGGCTGACTACTGTAAGCATACCCATCGCTTAAGACGGACGGGTTATTTGGGGCTCTCCACTTGAGAAGTTTCTTCGAAGAGCTACCGGAGGCTTGCTCACTTAACTCTCTAAGACTCTTCCACATTGTTCAAAATGGAAAGGAGTCTTGAGGATTGGCCCTAAGTTTTGCAAAATGTCCCTCCGAGAAATCAAAACCTCTGTGTTTAGTAAAGAAAAAAAACTGTTTTGTTTAGACATCGAGATACGCGTATATCTCGTATACGAGTGTATTTAAAAAAGCTTAATTAAAAACTCATTCAGACTTACTACCCTAGACTTCTAATAGAAAACTTTAATTTCTTCCCTCACATAAGGATGGTTCTGTCTAGATCTCAGTTTCACACTCACGCACCTGCGTGATACCTACCTATCCCAAGTTTCAAGTGAAATAACATCTTTAGCTATTATTACAAGTGGTTTTAAAATGTTAGTTACATACTAAAGTAGAGCCTAAGTAATAAACCACATTTGACGTTTATAAATTTTAGCTTCATAGAGAGGTGACCTACTAAAAACTTCGATTAAAGTGAATAATCGATATGTACTTCAAACAAACGAGAATCGAATACTGGGTCCTATAGTGATAATGGAAAAGAAATTATTAGCACTTTTGTTCAAGAAATGTGAATCATTGAAAACACAGAGGAAAGTAGATACCAATCCGCGGCCGGTTTATTTCTTTTTCTTTATAATCAAAGCGCTTATATTGTGTGCCATATTTTTTTTTTCTATTTACAAAGTTAATAATGTATTTATTTTTTAAACAAGAGAATAATACTTTTTTTTAAATAAGAATGTGACTTTTCATTTATAGATGAATATTCCTACACGATTAACATTGTATTCGTTCGATTATTTCAGGTACACCACTAGAGCTTAAAAAGAAGATGGCTGGACACATACAACATTTTTATTATTATTTGTTAGAAATGGGGTGAGCCCTGCGTCTCATAGCCACTGCGACCAGTAGATGATCTATTGTGGCAGCCCCGTAACCTATTACAGCACCTCATGTAGCTCCAGTTCCAGGATAAACCCGAGAATGGAGCTGATGGGGGAGCTTTTGATCTCGTCTGCCGAGATCATGTGTGCTCCCAGGTGCCGGCTTCTGCACCGGTGCAGCGCTATGCACTCGCCGAGGACGTGGATAATCGTTTCCTCGTCCTCGCGACAGAACCTGCAGATTTTGGTATCTGAAAGGCCCATGTTGTGCAGGTGCTTATTTAATTTGCAGTGCCCTGTGAGGGTCCGAGTGAGTGCCCTAACATGTCCTCTGCTCAGTTTTATTATTTCTACAGCTCGTCTCTGATCGAACGCCTGTATCAACGCCTTAGACTGTTCTAGTCGAGGTAGTCTTTTCCAATATTCAGTGCTTTGCTTATGCTCCCACTCTTTTAACTCGAGCCTGACCATGCAGGCTGGAACGCCACTTATTGGTTCCGGTCCGAGTAGTGGGCTCTCTGCCCCGGCCTTTGCTAGCACGTCAGCGACTTCGTTGCCTCTGATATTGCAGTGTCCCGGTACCCAAATCAGATTTACGATGTTGGCATTGCCAAGCTGGTTTAGGAGCAGGACACACTCGCTAGTGAGTTTGGAGTCAAGTTCACAGGATGTTAACGCCTTGAGGGCAGCTTGACTATCTGAGAAGATGAATATCTTCTTATTCTGGAGATTCATTTGCAGACTCTCTTGGACACAGCCAATTATTGCGAAAACTTCTGCTTGGTACACTGTGGTATAGCGACCCAGGTTGGCGAATTTGCGTATTCTGAAGCGATCATTACAAAATCCCGCCCCGGATACGCCTTGCCTCCTGGAACCATCCGTATACCAAACGATGTCATTCTGGTTAACATTTCCGGGAGTTCCAGCCTCCCAGTCTTGTCTACTAGGTAACAAGACTGTAAACCGCTTATCGAAGCGGTATTCACGGATCATGGAGTCAGAGGGCATATCCATGACCGGAATTTTCATTAGTTCATTGTAGAGGTTACCTATGACCCTAGATTGCCATCTCGTCCTTCCTCTGATTTTGCTCTCGTAATGGCCATCCTCGCTTCCATCTGCACGTGAATGTGCAGAGGTGGAATGTTCAGGAGGGCATCCAGTGCTGCAGAGGGAGAGGACGAAAGAGCGCCAGTGGCTATAAGGCAGGCTGTTCTTTGAACTTTGCTGAGGTTCTCCACGCAGTTGAGTTGGTGCGTCTTCTTATACCACACACAGCAGCCATAAGTGACGATCGGCCTCACTATGGTTTTATAAATCCAGAGTGCGGCCTTGGGCCGTAGCCCCCATTTTAGCCCCACCAACCTACTGCTTGCCCCCATCGCTATTTTTGCCTTTCTAGTAATGTAGTCGAGATGCTTGTTCCATGTTAGTTTTTGGTCCAGAAAGACTCCGAGATATTTGACCTCGTTGGACAAGCATAGCTTCGTACCAAGAAGTGTTGGGGCGTGAAGCGCCTCTAGTTTCCTTCTTTTGGTAAACGGGATTAAGACCGTCTTCCGTGCGTTGACTGTTAGCACGTGTCTTGTGCACCAGTTTTCTACTATTCGTAGGGCCCTTTGCATAAGACTGGAAATGGTGCTAGGACATTTTCCTATGACCATTATTACTATGTCATCTGCGTAACCCTGAGTCAGGAATCTGGCTTCATTGAGCTCACAGATGAGACTGTCAACAAACAATGACCATTGAAGGGGTGATAGGACTCCGCCCTGTGGACACCCTCTGGTCACTCTATAATGAAGAGTTTTATTCATCAACGTTGTTGTTGCAGTTCGATTTTGTAGCATGGATCCCATCCATCTGGTGGTGGTATCGTCGATTCCACGATTCACCATGCAACGTGTTATAACATCGAAGTTGGTGTTGTCAAAAGCCCCTTCGATGTCGAGAAAGGCACAGAGTGCAATTTCTTTGTCTTCTATGGCTTTCTCAATTCTGTCCACCAGATCAATAAGTGCCGTTTCCGTGGACTTGCCTGTTTGGTAGGCATGTTTGTCTTGCACTCAGGGGTTTTTCAACGAGGTATGTTGCCCTGATGTGACTGTTTAACACCTTTTCCATCGTTTTTAGTAGGAATGAGGTGAGACTTATCGGTCTGTAGGACTTGGGCTGTGATTTGTCTTTGTCCCCTCCCTTGGGGATGTAAGTGACCCTCGCCCGAGTCCACGCTGATGGCAGATAACTCCAAGCAAAGCTTGCACGGTAAAGTTTTATCAGCGTTGAGATGATGATATCTTCGCCCCGTTGCAATATAGCCGGGAAAATACCATCGACCCCACCAGATTTATAAGGCTTGAAGCTCCTAATGGCCCAACTTATCTGTTGGGGACGAAAAATAACGGAAGCTCTCCTCCAGTCTTCATTCCGCGGTCTCCTGTCCGGAGACTTACTGTCCTGGAGTTCTCTTTCGTTATTAATGTACACGGATTCCGGAAAGTGCGTTTGAGCAAGCAGTCTCAGTGTTTCCTCCGGGGATTCCGTGAAAGATCCGTCCGCTTTCCTTAGCAGGCCTAGATGGGATTCAGGTGTCTTGGCTAATATTTTGTGGATCCTGGCAGCTTGGGCAGTGTCTTTGATGGACCCGCAAAATTTTTGCCAGGATCTCCTTTTTGCTTTCCTGAGCTCCCTATTGAAGCGTGTTAGCGCCTTCCTGTAAGCATCCCAGTTCTTGTCTTTTTTTGCCTGATTAAATAAGGCACGGGCCTTTTGCCTCAGATGCTTTAGGTTTTTGTTCCACCAAGGCGCGTTCCTATTGCTCTTAGTGGTCTTAAGAGGACAATTTTCTAGATACGCTTTCATTAGGCTTCTGCCTAAGTCCTCTGCTGCGGCTTCCACTTGGTCCACAGTTTTAATGTATTTAAAATCTCCAAGGTATAACCTAAGGGAGTTCCTAAAGCCCTCCCAGTCTGTTCCCTTGGGGTCTCGGTACGTGTTCGGTTCCTTTGTTCCCGAGCATAGTATGTCGTACCTAATATGGGTGTGGTCGGACAAGGACGGCTCATCTGAGACGTGCCAATTGGTTACTCGGTGTGCGAGATTACCTGAACACCATGTTATATCTAGTACTTCCTGCCTAGAACGTGTGGTAAAGGTTGGTTTGCTACCCACGTTAAGAACAATTTGATTGTTGGTGAGCAAGTAGTCAAACAAGGACTCACCTCTTGCGTTCGTGTCGGAGCTGCCCCATGATGTGTGGTGGGAGTTGCAGTCGGTACCCACCAGCAGCTGGGTTTCTCTCTCCAGACAATATTCCACTACCGGTGTCACCTTGTTCACCGGATCCTGGTCCTCTCCGGGTAGGTACATGGAGCTGACTATGAGTGTCTCTGCACCTTTCCCCCCGGGGAGGTCTATATACGCTGCAACAGCATCGTCTGTACACAGCGAAGGGATCGGGAGGTAATTTATATCTCTCTTGAAGAGCATGCATGCTCTTGGCCTCACTCCGCAGGAGTTACTTAATATCTTACCTGCCGAGTTTAGCCCCATTACCGTGGTTTTGTTCACCCACGGTTCTTGGATCAAGGCGATGTCCAGGTCCTCAGAGAGGAATCTTTGGCAAAGGGCAGCTGTGGCTGCCTTTGAGTGCTGGAGGTTTACTTGTATCGCCTTAATCATTGTGTTGTTTTGGGGGACTGGGAGGGGAAGGGTTAGGGAATTTAGCTAAGCTAATATAAACATACAACATTGTACCAACGTTCAATTATCTAGAAAAGTATTTTTACTAAGTTTATAAATAGTTTAACAGAGAAAAGAAATCGTAAAATTATCTTTTTTGAATGAAATAAATAAATGCAAACATAATTTTAAAAAGTTTGCTATTTTAACATAGAAAGTTTGATAAATTCAATGCCCGTCGTTACAAGGTTACATTGTCGAATTTTGATGCAGTGTCAAAAGTGACCAATTTTTTTAGCCCAACTATGTATAAGGCCCGATTCGACTAATCTTTATCCGTAGCTAAATTAATGGTTTAACGTCAGATTTGTATAGAATGACGCTCATAGATAGAGTATCGGAATAACATGTGTCGAATCAGCCCTTTTCTTTTGTTATTTTCGAAATTAAAATCATACATTTACCTTTAATAATCACAACACACAGTAAAATACTGAGGAAACAAAAAACTTTACCCATGTTTGAGGGCCTGGATTTACAATGTGTAAAATGAGGTGAGAAGTATTTTAAATAGGCTTCTGAACGGATGTTACAGTTGTAATTTCTGTAATTATTTTCAAAGAAGATAAAAGTCTTATTAAAGGTCATTATCAATTATGCCGCTGCAATCCCTATCTCCAGTAGCAGACGCATTTCATTTGTCTATTGAGTGACAAGTTAAGTGAACTTAAGTTACAAAAATACTGTAATTACTTTATAATTTCTTGTTGAATATATTTTTGAACTGTACATTTCTGTACCAGAACGCGTCGCAGGTTGCAGAATAGCAGACGTGTGGATGACATCAATTATATACCATAGCGGTTTGAATATGAAAATTCATAGCTCGGCACCAGTAGAGGACGCAGTGCACCGCAGTCCGCTTAGCCAGCTGCTGTTACGTAGCCGAAACGTCAAGCATATGTGAGTACAAAATATTGTACTTAATAATTACGCGTTAATCCTGGAGATCGTCACCCTAAGGGGTTTTAGTAAGGTTTGAGACCCACACACCACCTTGCTCCCTACATGTGGCAAACTAACGGCCATGTTGGTTTCCCTTGGAAAAAAAGGATGAGTTGTGTACTGATCCCATATATTAAAGCTGGTCAGTGCCCTCAACCTATACGGACAAACGTGAGATAAGGAGAGTTGATCATGTAATCACCACATGTAACCTGAGACCACAGTTCTTAGCATACATCAGCACCTAAGGTGGCTGCTCGTGTGGATCTTCGATAGTGTATTTGTCCATATCGATTTGTAAGGAAAAACCATTGCTATTTTTATACAAATACACAAATACAAACCAATAATTGGATTCATGTTGTGAATCACAGGTGTTGAAAATAATTAAGGTTCAACATGATAGGGCACAGCAATATCTTAGAAACTACTTATACCTACATATACTTATTATTAAAAACAATAAAATTCTATATAAAATTTAACAAATAATTTACAATTTTTAAGTAACACTATAATAACCTTCATCACAATATTAATTACAAAGTTTTTAGGTATTATCAAAAAACTGGGAGCGAATAATAACTTTTTTCTATTAAATATGTCTTTAGGCTATTTCGTAACTTATTTTCATTTTCTTCTGATTTGATATAATTTTGAATGTTGTTATAGATTTTAACAGCCATGCCGACTGAAATTATTGGAGTAGACGGAAACATAATATCTACAAATTAAAAAAGGGGTTATTTGAGTTAGGTTTTCACTCCTTAGATTAGGCGTAAAAATCTATAGTGAAAAAATAAATCTCTGTTTTTGTAGTTAAAAGAGGCCAACAAGCAAGCAAGTCACCAAAATGGTAAGTGTTCGGTCATTATGAACTAATGAAGAACGATTTGGAGATGACAAAAAAAATAGGAAAAACAATCTCGTGTAACATATTTTAATACTTTTTAACATACGTACGTACGTATACGCACAGCTTTCCAGGTAGCCCTGTATTTTCAACCTTTATTTTGTGTGAAAATAATATTTATTTCAAAATATATTTCAATTCATCGGTATTTTATAATGTAATAGATGGCAGACGTACAGACGAATCTCCTGATGGTAAGCTATTGCTACCACCCATGGACACCCGCAACACCAGTGGAGTCACAAATGCGCTGCCATACTTTGACCTGCACTTCCTCCCGGATTGGGCCTCCGGTACCCCACTCACGCAGCGCAACACAGCAGAGACGCTGCTTCATGCCGGTTTTCTATGACGCCGTAGCTCTAATCGGGCCGGCCCATTCATGCCTTAGCGTGGCTCTCCCAAAATAAATACCATTAAAAGTATCAGCCTATAACTATCCCACTGCAGGGCAAAGGCTTCTATCACAGAAATCAAGTCAACGCTACTATGATGGGATTAGGCTTAATCACCAAGCTTGCCAAAAGCATATTGATGATCACAAACCTGAGCTATGTTCGCAAAATTCGAAACACACTTTTTGCTCGACCCAGGAATCGAACCCAAGACCCCAAGATCACGGCCCGGTATTTAAACCACTAAGATCAACAGGGCATATTTTCAGAAAATACCATTAGAGGGACCACAAAATACAAAACCGGCCAAGTGCTATTCGACTCGCGCACAAAGGGAGGAACCCTTCGTTTCACTCTACGAATATTAATAAGTATTGTAAAAGAGTACATTTTATATTTCTAGTTTTTGTTACTTATAGCCTAGTTTATTGTAATGCAACGTTTTCCTTGTATTAGACAAGTTCTCTTAACTTTCTCCTAGTAGTCAAACCTTTTTTAATACAACTGGTATTAAAAAGGTGGAAGTTTTTGAATAAAATATATTTGGACCGCGGGAGACCCACGCTGCGTCATGAATGGGCCGGCTCACAGAAAACCGGCGTGAAGCAGCACTGTGCTGTGTTTCACTGCATGAGTGAGGGTATCGGAGGCCCAAACCGGTTTAAAGGTTGGCTGCGCACTTGTGACTCCACTGGTGTCGCGGGTATCTGTGGGCGGTGGAAATCGCTTACCATCAGGTAATCCGTCTGCTTGTCTGCCACCTATCCCATAAAAAAATATATTTATTTGCAACGTATTTTTTCTTGTTATAAATACATAGAAAACACCCAGACCAGCGTTCACTACTACTGATCCAAACGGGTCGTCGTTAAATGAATTGGGAGAATATTTATTTACCAGATTTCTACATTATTTTCAGTTTCCGATATTACGTGATTACTCCGTGACCATGGCGCTTGCAACAGTGCCGAAATATCAGAAACTCAAAAATAAGGTACATGGTTGAAATGTCGTAAATAACTATTCTAATGTTAATGTCCAAAGTTTAAAACATTAAATTAATTGTTGCTTTGCCTACGTGAAATCTGTAGGACCAAGTCCACGAACTTTGATTTAATTCTAAATAACGAAGACCGCATTATATTTTCAGTCAATGCAATTGGTTTGTTCGAGGTTTAAGAAAGTCAAGAATAATGGACAACATTTCAAAATTGCTAAGCTCTGAAACAAAAAATACCAATTCTTTATTTACTTTTCCGTTGCTCGAATATATATTTGTTCATTTTTTATATTGCTTATTTACTGCGAAAAAATTTAAAAACTAAAAAACGTAAGATAACGTCATCGGACGGCAGAATGTAAAATATTTCTTTGCTTAGCACATCATAGTTTTAAATTTACGAAATGCCAAACCCATGACATGCAACTGTCAAAAAAAAAAGACAACTTGTCAACGTTGAACGAATGAATGACGTTGACAATGTTGACACTAGTATTATTTACCTTTGACAGTAGTATCTTTTTTTTATTAAAACAATGATAAGCAAAGGAATATCGCTGTATTCAGCCGTCCGATGACGTCATTTGGCGCTTACGTCTATTTAGAATATAAAGAATTTCAATAATTATTTTATGCATGAAAATGGACAAATTTTGAAAAAAGAAAAAATTTAGGTCTGTTCATTTTATGTCTATTTTCATATAAAAAACAATATGGACATGTTAAAAATATGAAATGTTGTCCATTGTGGGTCGCTGAGCCATCGAAGTATAAGAAAAATGCAAGGTTAGGTCAATGTACGAAATTCCTGAATGATTTTTTTCCAATTTTAATATGTATACTTTGACCCTATTGCAAAGGTCAAAGTTGCACGAATGGAAACATTAATAATGAATTAAACAAGAAAATCAAACGAAAGGTTCTAAACGCCTGCAAATGTGCGAATCCAGTTCCTTACTGAGGATACGTTGGTGTACACTCCAGGGATGCCTGGACGAGCACAACCCGTACCGAAGGACACGATTCCCACTTGCTTTCCATTGTCTTGGTTCACAGCTGGTCCTCCGGAGTCTCCCTGAAACATAAATCATCATCAGCCCATTTAAGTCCCCACTGCTGGGGCACAGGCCTCCCTCAATCACATGAGGGGTAATTGCCATACTCACCACGCTTGGCAGACGGGTTGGCGAGGGTTTAGATATAAATGCAGAGTTTTCCTTCTCTGGGTGCTGATGATCATGCCAGCAGATTTACCTTAGTCGCCTTTTACGACACCTCGGTAAGAGTGAGGGTGGCCTATTCTACTCTGCCGGGGGCCACACGGAAACATAAATATGGATATATAACAAATGCAGATCACGAAAATAATACCTTCCCTCTTTGGCATTTAATGGGCATTGTACACTATCAGAGAGAGACTGGACTGGGAATGCCTCGTTGGCGCAGTGGGTACTGCGTCGCACTTTAAAGCGACACCTGCGCTTGGGGTCCCGGGTTCGATCCCCGGGTCGGGCAAGAAATTTGTACCTGAGTTTTTCTGTTCTCAGTGTCAGCTCGGAGTCTAGAAGTTGGCGGTCTTGTACCCCCGTGCCTCGGAAAGCACGTTAAGCCGTTGGTCCTACGCCCGATCACTCTCCGGTCGTGTCACACTGGTGTACCATCGGAATATGAGGGCAAGGGAATAGAGAGTGCACTTGTGTTTACGCACACACTTGAGCACTATAATCCTACGTAAGTGGCTGATCGTTGAAATTGGCCGCCTTAGCTGAAATCGGTTGGAGGATATTATACAGTATTAGATATATATTTAAAGCAAACCTGGCAAGAGTCCTTGCCACCTTCGGGAACACCAGCGCATATCATTCGCTCTGTGATTCCAGATTCGCTGTAAGCCGCTCGACAATCTTCGTATGATACCGTTGGGACAACTACTGCCATCAAATTCTCGCTTACGTCACCACCTTCCTGTAAAATAGAGAAATTACATAAGCAAAAAAGGAGGTTTTCAAATTGAATGAGTCCGCTAATACTCGTATGGATCGATGTATAGAAAATTATTTTGCATTTGAAAAAAAAAATTGAGGTATTCACACTGCCATCAAGTTCAGAACCTGATGATTAAATCTGAGGGAAAGCTTTAAATGGAAAATTTTATGATGTCCTTAACGCATTTGTCTTTAGAAGGTACCTATTATTTGCTATGATGAAATCGCTTAGCCATCATGTTTGTGTGGTAGGTCTTTATAACATTTGGGTAGAATATGAATCTTTTAGTTATAGGAATTTTCAGCAATTTATTCTTAAGTAAATAATGCACTTCATTTTTTTTCTAGTTTAGTCTTTGGGTGGGATATTTTTAGGTACATACATACATACATATATATGTAGATGAAAATATTAAGCTTAGGCTTAAGGCGAAGCAAAAATCACTTACAAAATTCGTCGACATACTTAATTCTCCGGTAGCTTAGACGGTAAAGCAGTTTCCCGGTTAGCAAAAGATCGTGGGTTCGAGTCCCACCCGAAGACTGTCGAAAAATGTATTTGGGTAGAAATTTCCACCTGACCCCTCAAGTAAATAGCCGGTAAGTAAACGAAAAAAAAACACAGTAATATTCACCGTAGTGTCTCCCCAGCCAGAGACCAGCAGATTAGTGCCGGTTGGCACCACTTCTCCTTGCTCCGGCAAAGTCACCGCCTTTGTGTTGACACCGTCTAGTGTGAATCCCGACAACACTTTTATGATCGCGACATCGTAGTCACTGGTTGAAGGATTGTATTGCGGGTGACTTACGTACAGGGAACTTTGGTACGTGCTGCCTCCATCACTGGCGTATGTGCTTCCTAGTCGAATGTATACTCTCGACACCCTGAAATGTAGAAAATTACTTTAGTTGTGCACTGTGAAGTAATTGCAATGTCACTGACTATTTTACCACCCCGGCTTCACACAGATGTCACTAAGGTTTGACTATGTAAATTTATGTAACATAGTGTAAACAGTGGCATGAAAAAGTCTATAGGTACGCTCAGGGACCGTTGAGGTGAAGGGGGGCTTTAAGGTTGGCTGCGCAACTTGTAACTCCACTGATGATACGGGTGTCCATGGGCGGCGGCCATTGTGAACCATCGGGTGATCCGTCTGCTCATTAGCCCCCTACCACATAAAAAAAAAGATCTGGGTGGCACGGCTCGCATATCGCATGTCGGGTTTATTCCATTATACTACAACTCTCATGATCCCAGAGAGAGATCATAGAAAATTTTCTAGGCTGAGCACTGATCGTAGTGGGATTATACAATACTTTTGAACTTTGGATTGGGGGGTTGTAAAAGACCATTAGGAGGGGTCATGAATAAACACTAAGGTAATTGTCGTTTTTTTACATAAATTTTAATGCACTCACTAATCGCACTACTTTGGGGGAGTTATGAGTGTTGGATTGGGATGTTAGAGTTTTAATGAGACTCCAACATTCCAGGTATAGGTATACTAAGATAGGAGATGAAGATTACCCAGTCATACAATGTGCAGCCGTCAATATCACTTTGGTGCTGATGATGGATCCGCCACACTGGTAGTAGTCGGTACCAATTAGCAAAAGTAGGTACGCCTGGTACGGCACATCTTGGATGGTGGTGTCGTACCCACCAACTATCCTGCCTCCATAATCCCTGAATACTACGCTGTGAGGTTTGCCCGATACATCTGTAGAAAAGGAATAAATTGAAGTTCACTAATAATGATAATTTAACAAAACATACTATTATATCTTATCGGTGACATGCTCTCCCATCACTTTGGTATTTGCTGACCACTATGTTTTGTTGCTACGGAAAGTTTGCCAGTATGAGAACAGTACTTATAAATTGTTAACTTTTAAAATTAGTTAATCAATTTATATATATATATTTAATGAATTTATATTATTTATGAAGATTATTTAAAATTATTTGTTTTATCATTTTTTAACATTGTTTATCTGAATTCTAATTATTATTATTGTGATATATTATTTTGAATTTCTTTTTTGACATACTCTGTTATTATTATTGACATTGTTTTTATTATATTATTCTGATCAATGTAATTTAGTATTTAGTAATAAGACTTTTTATGTATAAAGAACATATCTGGCGCATTAGGGTGACTGTAAGCCAGTATGTGACAAATGTTTATAATAAATAAATAAATAAAAATTAAAATGAGCTAATTGCCAAAATAGTACCAGTATGATGGATCGTCACACATAACAGAAGACCGAGTGCAAAGTGTGAAACTTTAGCCATGTTGACAAAAGATGTAGTATGGTAATATTACACTGTGACAAGCTTAAATACTTTTTTCTACAAACACCACAATGTCAGTAGCAATTTCTACAATCATCCTCAATTATTACAGTACGGGTGATAAGGCTGAAATTATAAGTTAATCTTAGAATGCCCTTCGATTTTCAATGTCTCCCATATCTGAGAATAGTAACAAGTCTATTTTAATATGATAAACGGAGCTGTATGTCAAGAGAACATTAATATAGTAATTATCGAGATACACGGTAGCGTGTTAAGCCAGTTTCAATCTAACAGAACTGGCGATCAGCAACGTGTGCAATTTCTGGAGCCAGTTCATAACTCAAAAACTATTTACATACACACATCCAACTTTTGATAGATATCACAAAAACAGGTAGGTATTCACACTTATAAACACAAACAGCAAAAAATCAATTAAAAATATACAGAATGAAAAATATAAGAACTGAAAAAACTGCCATTAATTATTTTTTTTGGTCAATAGGCTAACACAATGGCACCTGGTGGAAAGCGACCATGAGGCCTAGGATGATACGCATTTGCCTAAAAGATGCCTGTTTACTCTTGCCTTAAAGATGTCCAGCATATAGTGGTCAAGAAATACAGACCTTGGCAGGGAGTTCCATTCCTTAGCCGTCCGGAGAATGAGAAATTTTTGGGTGAGTTGTGGTTGTGATGTCGTCTATGATATGAAAATTAGCCGGTTTCAGGACTAGGGTTCAATTTTGGATTTATGAATTGAACTTAGAACCCATTTATCTTATCTTATTTTATTTAGATTTACTGCTTACATCGTTGAAGTCAATAACATAGCCATGTAACGTAATTATTAAACTTGGCTCTTTTTTCACATTTATGTTTTGATGGGATTGTATCTATACCTAATTAATGCCCTGATATTTTTTAGTTAACCTTACAGTATCCGTTTATTTTTTATACCTGCCTACATGTATTATTTTATATTTATTATTATTGCCTACGTATATTGGTAATGACAATATTGACACTGAATAATTAAATACTTTGGGTGACTAATAGTTGTTATTATTAATATGGTTCCCTTGGTTCAATAGAGCCTCAGCAGGTTCTAAAAAACTAAGATTATAAAAAGGTATCAGACTTTCCATCTACACTGATGGTGATCAGATAGATAGATAGGTAGGCATTAGGTGTAATATCTGACTGGGGAACCTGTCTTAAGGATATATAATAACGATAGAAAGGAACGTCTCCCAGCACCCATACACCCGAGAATTTAGAAAAGTTCGTTTTCTAAATTAAGGGAATAACTGGAAAACGGAAAGTCAAGATTGCCGAAACAATTTGTTGAACATTTTGTGCACGTATAGTGAACACGGTCGTCTGCATTGCGTCCTAAATTAGATACAAAGAGCGTACATGCAGGTCAGTGTATCTTCTTCTGCCTCGATTCATACCTCATTATTAAACCTTGTGTGTACATGCGTCAAGCCATTGGCTATCATCATCATCGTCATCGTCAGCCCATTAAAGTCCCCACTGCTGGGGCACGGGCCTCCCTCAATCAGATGAGGGGTAATTGCCATACTCACCACTGCCACGCTTGGCAGACGGTTTGGCAAGGGTTTAGATATAAATGCAGAGTTTTCCTTCTCTGGGCGCTGATGATCATGCCAGCAGCTTTACCTTAGTCGCCTTTTACGACACCTCGGTAAGAGTGAGGGTGGCCTATTCTACTCTGCCGGGGACCACACGGCTATTGGCTATATTACCAAGCAATTGGCAAATTAATTAGAACTCCTCAGATCGCGACAGGTTACAAATCGCTATCAGAGAGAATTAAGAACATTTTTGTCCTAGTGACAAGATATAAAATGGATATATGTAAAGTTACGTAACAAATGTGGTCTATTCCACTACCGCTGGATGCTAGCAGAATCGGTAGGCTTAAAAGATTGGGCTTAGACGTCGTAAGAGTTGAATTGACAAACTGGCGTAGAATGCCACATGTCAACAATACTGCCGTATATGTAGACGTATATAACTCTTAACTGAAACGACTCAGTGATCCGACTCAGCCTAATGATACACTGTTCTCAATCCCTAATGTTCGCTCTGAATGTATCATTCGACTTAAATGGATCTCGTGGTCAATCGGTACGCGGTTGTAATCTCGCTCACTGATAGGGATGAGCCAAATGATCCGAATGATTCGAGTAAGCCGAATGAACAGAATGATCCGAGTGAGCCGAATGAGCTGAATGATCTGAGTGAGACGAAAGATCCGAATGAGCTAAATCATCCGAGAGATTCGAATCAGCGGATGAGTCGAAGTTTCAAATGAACTGTTCCGCATCTTTGCACTGATCCAGATGCAAGTGTTCCAGTCATTTGAAATATACGCTTTTGCCAGGTCTACTGCCATGTATGTGAAAGACTGAGCAAAGTGGACTAAGCATAATAGAAAAGCGCTTTGGACACAACTGGTAATGGTGAGATGAGAGAAGACTTTGAGGGCTACAAAACCTCCCTGAATATCATCTATTACACTCTTGCATTCACAGCACTACAAAGTGCGCCCTTGAATTGAGAGAACCCCAAATAAATGCCTATTAAATTACATACCTTTAGCTACAATTAATATGAGTAACGATAGTACGAGTACCTTGCACACAAATCATTTGAGCGTTTCATTGTTCAAAATTTTAATGTAAGTTCCCATCCGCTCAATGACCTTAGCGCTAATATTAGGTCAATAATGCGTCCCCCGATAGTACTCGTATATTCTGTTTATCTTGATTTGATGGATTGATTACAGGCAACACCACATCAATCAATCAACGCGTACTTGTCAATAGTCGATTCCGCATCTTGTAAGTAATTAATAAAACTTAATAATTAATTCGTAAAGCATTTAATGTTACAAATGGCTCAGTTGTCATTAAGTGAAGGCGGATTTTTTAAAATATTAAAACGACAAAACTATGTAGTAGGTGTTGTTCATAAGGAAAAAACGGAGCGATTATAAGACCGCTTTGTTGTCCGTCTGTGTATGTGTTAGACCCGTTATTTCTGATACCCGTAAAAGAACATGTGGAAATTTTCCTTAGCCGTATCCCGAAGTATGGGGGACTAGACCTAGTTATGTACAAAATGTATCCTCAAAGTATTATAGTAAAAATACTTAGCTACTGCCGTTATTCAGCAATCAAAACTCGATGTGTACCACACCTTGAACTAGATCTATGAAAAATGGCAAGTAATATGTATAACAAAAGTAATGTGTATAAAGTAAAACTAGATTTTGACAATCATAAAAAAATATATCCCGTTTTTTATGCGAGTCAAAAATCAAGTATATTTTTTAAAGGGTGACACTATTTTCATATTTGAACAAAAATATAAATAAAATCTGAAAAATACTAAAAAAAATGCGAGGTTAGATACCTGAAATATTTATAAACGTACTTTTTACTTATATATTTACGGAACCAACGGTGGGCGAGGCCAACTTGCAATTTGGTCGGTAACATGTGTTGATTTTTTATGGAGATAAGATGGCGAAATAAGTGCGAGGCTTGCCCGATGTCAAGACTTAAGTACCTATACAATAAAAGTTTTCAGTAAACCACTTATCAATCTTAACGTATTGGGATAAGGTCTAAATGTAGTCTACCGGGAACTCCATAGTACACGTACCACCACTACCACCTATGTGTCTTGATTTTTTATAAACAATAACCTCAGTGCTCATATATTAAGCTTTCATAGAAATGCTATGGCAAATATATACATACATGTCGAATTGACTCCTCACTCTTACCGAGGTGTCGTAAAAGGCGACTAAGGTAAAGCTGCTGGCATGATTATCAGCACCCATAGAAGGAAAACTCTGCATTTATATCAAAACCCTCGCCAACCCGTCTGCCAAGCGTGTTGAGTATGGAAATTACCCCTCATGTGATTGAGGGAGGCCCGTGCCCCAGAAGTAGGGACTTAAATGGGCTGACGATGAGATGATGATGATGTCGAATTGAGAATCTCTTTTTTTTTAAGTCGTTTTATAAACTCATGTTATACACCACAACACAGATCGTGCACATTTTCCTAATCGCTACTTGAACGTGCGTTTATCGCGAGACAAAGCAGCATAATTAGCACTAAAGACCGCATTTACCATTGTTCATAATAACGCCGACATTCACACCTATTGAGGACCTCATGAGACAGTAAACTTTGACCCATATGCCAGCTAATTACCCTATATTACTGCACAAGTGAGCACTGAGCAACCTATCACGGAGAGGCGTATAGGGTGGCCAGATCTAACGTAATTATATGATTGCCTGTATATTAAATAATTGAATATGAATAAATAAATAAGTATTTCATAACCTCACATCATTGATTTAACTCCGAGATAGGTAGCTCAAGCACCTGTGTTAGGGATATCAGAAAGAATAGCGGAATCACAAATATATACATACAATACTTTTCTTTTGCAAAAACATACTTATAATACATAGAAAACACCCAGACCAATACAGTACAAATGCTTGTACTGTGCGGGGATCGAAACCGCAACCCTTGCACCAAATGCAGCATACACTACCACTGATCCAAACGAGATAAATAAATTCATACAACATCTCATACATTGACCTGACTCCGTATACTAAGTAGCGGACAACAGAGGGATTATAAATAGGTATATCATCATCATCATCATCATCATCAGCAACCCACACTCGTCCACTGCTGGACATAGGTCTCCCCTAATGCACGCCACTGCTCCCGATTTTCGGCCACTCTCATCCAGCCCACACCAGCCAGCCTTCGAATGTCATCATGATCATCTAATTTGGTGGGCTATGTCGGTGACTCTGGTTCTCTGTCGGATTACATCATTTCTGATGCGGTCCTTCAGAGATACTCCGAGCATAGCTTTTTCCATAGCTCTTTGAGCGACTTTGAACTGGTGGACTAGTCCAGCCGTGAGTGTCCACGTCTCGGCACCGGAAGGACGCACTGGTCGAAGACTTTCGACTTCAGACTTTGAGGGTAGGGAATAGGTATATACTTAAATACATATATTGATACAGACATTGAACAAACACATATGTTCATCACACGAACGTTTGTCCATCGTGGGGATCGAACCCATAACCTCAGGCGTATGAGACTGGATCACTACCAAATGTGCCATCCAGCCAGTCCAATTCCAAATTACCAGAAAAACAAAACGCATCATTGGAGACATGTCATTTATACTCGTAAAAAAAATAATCAGGATTCTGGCGATAGGAGTCAAACACTCCGCGTGGGCCGTGTGGTCCCCGGCAGAGTAGAATAGGCCACCCTCACTCTTACCGAGGTGTCGTAAAAGGCGACTAAGGTAAAGCTGCTGGCATGATCATCAGCCAGAGAAGGAAAACTCTGCATTTATATCAAAACCCTCGCCAACCCGTCTGTGAAGCGTGTTGAGTATGGCAATTACCCCTCATGTGATTAAGGGAGGCCCGTGCCCCAGCAGTGGGGACTTAAATGGGCTGATGATGATGATGACTCCGCGTGGGTTGATGCTATTCAAAGGTTTTTAAATAGTATCTAGTGGTTTTTAGTGAACAATTTTGGTGTTTATTTAGGCAATGAAGTGTCGCGAAGTGATCCTAATAATAAGAATCAGTTGTATCATAATGTGTATCGTTTTTCACACTGCTGTTGTGTGTCGAGTGAGTTGTTGTTGACGTGACAACTTGCTTAGACCTAAAAGAGTCTTAAAACCCGCGATTGTGTTTAGAGTGGTATCGGCAGAATCCATAGGTCGATAAAACGCAAAACACCGGCGTATTATTGTGTGACTGTGACTTTGCTGACTTCGACTGTAGACTACCCACTTATTTATTCTCAAGAAGTTACTTGACTTCGGGTAAAGCTATAATATTAAAAAAAAAACAAAGCACCTACTTCGACAAAGTACCTACGGGCCAGCTGGGTAGGGCAAAAAACCTAAAGCCGGTATATTTAATCAGTGATATTAGGAATCTTCTTAACCGAAACTAGCAGCTATTCATAAAAACAAAATTACCTAAATTGTGATTTCTGATTGTTCAGTTTTGGTTCGATTTTTACTGTAACCGATTAACCAACGTCCCATTCCTGTCTAGATTCGAAATTTTCATTCTGATGCTGGTAACCTATAATAGTGGCAATTGGTCACCCTATGCACACACCTAGAGGTCACCTATTACGAAATTCACGTGTGAAATATATAGCTATGGAACCGTAGCGACATTTGCATAATTACGTAGGTTAGGAAACCTTTTGTTGATCACGGTTGGAGCAATATGGTTATCAATTAAATTTATCTATCGAAACTGGCGTGTCGATTTCTCGAGTACCTATTAATCGTGTTATATATTATAATTTTGATCTCAGATTAATTTGATATGTTCGACAAAAGAATATGCTTGACTCTTACTGTTACTATCGAAATAAACTTAATTTGTAGATTCTGAAATGAAAATAAAAATTATATGTATATTCGAAGTGGATTTCTGCTCATAAAATAAGAGAGAAACCTCAAACAAGTCGGATATCAAATACTGAAAAACTATGAAAGGAAATTTAATAACCAGGAAGACGTGGAAATGTTTATAAACCCGAGACTTAATAAAAAGGAATAGCTTGCTTTTCATATCCCGTTGCTACTTAAGATGAAATCATATTTTAACTAGGCCGTTGCTTAACTTTTTTGCAAGCTCTGTTTTGAAGATGGGAAATTTTAATTATTTTTTTGTACTTTATATTACTAACTTACTGTGTGACTTAATCTTTATTTCTTAACCTAGCATCATACATCAAGCTCCAAAACTCCAAGAATTGAAACTTTTATATTGTAAAGGAAACATTATTAGGCACGTCCTGTTTTTACTCAACTGCGCTTAAAAGAGGATTGATGTACGGCTGTGAGGCTTGGACGCTAATTTTAAAAGAAGAGCAAAAACTACTCGTTGCGGATAGAAAGGTACTCCGCAATATTCTGGGCCCAGTAAAATTACAAGACGATGGCTGGAGGATACGCACAAACGTCGAAATAGAGAAGATTGTAAACACGCCTAACATCATCGGGGAGACCAAGGCGCATCGTCTTCGCTGGCTTGGTCACCTCGAGAGACAGGACGAGCATCGTCTCGTGAAGAAAGCATACCAGAGCCGACCGATGGGGCGACGCCCGGTAGGCCGGCCTAGGTATCGCTGGAAGGACGTCGTCGAGAATGATCTGCGAGAACATCAGGCCGGTGACTGGCGACAAGTAGTGCAGGATCGATAAAAGTGGCGTTCTCTTGTTTCGGAGGCCAAGACTCGCTTCGGGTCGTTGAGCCAGTGGAGTAAGTAAGTAGTAGTATTGTAAATAAGTTTATCAAATTGAATTTAATCCTCAATTGGACTAAAGAACGATCCCATCAGATTTCGTTTATCATGACGCAAGAGCGAACACCAATAAATGTTCCAACATTTCTTGCTCAGTTAAGGGTTAACTGTTAAGGGATAAAATATTTTTTGAAAGTTTTTTTTTTATGTGATAGTGGCCGCCGCCCATAGATACCCACGACACCAGTGGAGTCACAAGTGCGCTGCCAATCTTTATACCCCCCTTTCTCCCGGATTGGGTCTCCGGTATCCTCACTCACGCAGCGAAACACAGCTGCTTCACGCCGGTTTTCTGTGAGGCCGTAGTATCGCTCCGGCCGGCCCATTCATGCCGAAGCGTGTCTCTCCCATGGTCAAAACAACATTTCTACGCAACCTCCTAAGTTAAGTGTACCTTTTAAGTTTTTCTTTCGTCCTGTTTTTTTTTAAATCTACACCTACTTAGGTAGGTACATAAAAACAAAAAGGAAAGATAGGTCATGTTGAAAGGGAACTTCAAGAGATTTTGGACTTATTGAACATCGTCAGTTCGTTTTAAGAGGTAAAGTGTATGGGTTAATTAATATAGTTTTATTTAATATATTTTTTCTAATAAGTAAATACCTACCTTATTGAATACAATTTCATGCATCGTATTGTGACCCTGTTAGCTGTCAATCTTTATACTTATATTACTTCCTATGTCGATTGCAGGACATGCACTTTTAAATAG
Source organism: Marasmia exigua (assembly GCA_019059595.1). NCBI lineage: Eukaryota > Metazoa > Arthropoda > Insecta > Lepidoptera > Crambidae > Marasmia > Marasmia exigua. The sequence continues at coordinate 26,328,145 of CM032465.1, read as the reverse complement.
AATTTTTTGCAGTCCTTTAACCGAAAATACACAATTACTTACAAGGTAGTTTTTTGCCAAAACGGTGAATTTGTCCACCTTATAAAATTTTCTTTGAGTACTAAAATGCTGACTTTTAAATAATGACAATGCATATTTCTAGCAACGCTTTGTTCCTGCAAGTTTAAGACGCAAGAAAAATTGGACTTTTTATTTCAAAAAAATTTATTACTAATCAAACATGAAAAATTCTAAAATAAAAAAAAAAACAATTACCAAAGTTTTTAAGCAGTTCTCGTTTAAAGTCATATATTTGTATAAAAACTATCGGTTTACGTTTTGTTTTTAACAAAAAAGTTGAATTATTTTGGAATAATTCGATTTTGTAACAAGTTTTTGATTAGCGTGTTTTTTTATTACTTTAGTTTTCTGAACCCCAAATAAACGGAACCGTGAATACTATTAGTTTGTCTGTCGAAATCATGGTGTCATTTCCATATTTGCCTTTCTTCCGGATTCATATACAAACTATTTCGCTTATTTAAATTTTGGTACGAATCTCTCGCAAGTGTACAACTCACTTTTAACAAATTTTTATGATTTAATACATTTCCCAATACGTACTGTAGTCAATGACCCGAATTAAAGTTAGGTGATTTCTGTAATTACGTGGCGTTAGTGGACCAAAACAATTAGGTATTTGAAAATAATCGGACAGAAAGAAGTTTTAAACATTTTATTACTACTGCAGTAAAAAACCTAACCATGCTTTTTCTCGCAGAACATTTCAGAAGCCTGTATCCGGTTGGAGTTTGGGTGCTTACGTTAAATTAATGCCGCTTTTTTATCTTTTCGCAATAAAGACCGATAAATTACTTCTAGTATACAATGTATTGTACCTAAATTCAAGTTAGGTAATTTAAACCTATTAGTTGGGTGCACATTTTGTAATTTGCCGATTTTGTTTCGATACGGAACTTTTGGACGCCTAATTGGAAAAAAAAACAATGTGTGGCCCGAAAAAAAAATACTTTAATAGAGGTTGATAGTTTTTTTTTTGATTTCATAAACCTGCATCCTACTTCTAAACGGCCGGTCACCTAGGTATAATTATTTAACTATAACCTTGGTGTTAGATGAAAAAGTTAACTGTATTATAATAATGTCCTTCGAACCGATATATCGGTCAGGGCGGCCAATCTCAGCGATCAGCCATCGACGTAGGACATATTACAGTGCACAAGTATTTGCGTAGACACAAGTGCACTCTCCATTCCCGTACCCTCTTATTTCGATGGGACACTAGTGTGACATGACCGAAGAGGGATTAGGCGCAGGACCAACGGCTTAACGTGCTTTCCGAGCCACGGGGGTACAAGACCGCCAACTTCCAGACTCCGGGCTAACACTGAGAATCTCTTATCAGAAAAACTCAGGTACAAATTTTGGCCCGACCCGGGAAACCCGGGACCCCAGGCGCAACCATCGCTTGAACGTGCGACCCACTAACCATTGCGCCACCGAGGCAGTCAACTGTATAATAAAAAGTACATGAATAGGTCCATATAACTCTATATACAACGATTAGGTGGGTCTGTTAATTATGATAAAGATAATGATCACTTTAACAAGTTGCGAAGCGAGCCGAAATGTACTGACGGAAGTTTACACATAGGAAATATCGTTTATTTACGGGCATAATTACGACAAGCCCTTTATCTAATTGATCTCTGTTCTAAATGATATTTTGAACTTAATTAATTCACAATTAAACATACCTTCTTGTTTGCACTTATTCATCCTCACTATTTCAGCCAATAGACGTCCACAGGCTAAAATGGGACTGGGCCGGCCACGTTTTTAGGATGCACCTGGAGAGGGACCAGAGTTATCACACATTGGCAGCCAGCAGGATTGAGAGGCAGGCCCCAAAAAAAGATCGCGTGATGATATTGACCGCTTCTTGGGCAAATTTTTTTTTTTTATGATATAGGTGGCAGACAAGCCGACGGATCTCCTGATGTTAAGCGATTACCACTACAAATACAGTCCAAAAGCGGCTTTTAGGGGAGGCCTTTGCCCAGACGACCACTACTGGACAAAGGCCTCCCCCAATGTTCTCCACACAAAATGGTCCTGTGAATTCCCGCGACCTTCACCAGATTGTCGGTCCTGTGGGGGCTTGCCTCAGCTGCGACTTCCTGTACGTGGCCTCCACTCGAGGTCCTTTCCGCCCCAACGACCGTCTGTACTCCTCGCTGTGTACCCTGCCCATTGCCGCTTGAAGCATGCAAACCTTTGGGCTATGTATTTGAGCTTTGTTCTCCCGCGGATCTCATCATTACTGATACGATCACGCAAGGAGTTATACTTATTAACACGTAATATTTATAACAACATGTGATTATGCGCCTACAAGGACCTGATGTCTGAAGTAGCGTGACTCTACCTGCTCGATCGATCTAGTGGTCGATTCGGAAAGGGAGTTAAAAGGTTGGCAACGCACTTGGAACTTCACTGGTATTCAATGCAATATTTCTTTTTATGTGATAGGTGGCAGACGAGCAGACGGATCACCTGATGGTAAGCGATTGCCGCCACCCATGCACACCCGCGACACCAGTGGAGTCACAAGTGCGCTGCCAACCTTAAAGCCCCCTTCAACTCAACGGCCCCTGAGCGTACATATAGACTTTTTCAAGCCACTGGTTAAACTATGTTACTTACATTGGGCCTCCGGCACCCTCGCTGACGCAGCGAAACACAGCACAATATCTCATATATTAACATGATTGCGTTCTAAAGGCCGATTCGCCCAATCTTATTAAATCTACAGTATAGTGCTGTCATTCTATACAAATCTAACTGACGTTATACCATAGATACAAGTGATAGAGATTGGTCGAATCGAGCCTAAGCACCTTTGTACTACGGATATCAGACAACAAGAAATAATCAATACACTCGTAAAATCTTAAGTATTACACCCAAACTCTAAACAAACACAATAATTCATCACGTGTATTAATTACGACATCGTTTACCATCAGGTGATTCGTCTGGGAGACTTACTTTCGTGATACTTATTTTATGTCCAAACCAATCTTTATCCAACGATAAATCTATCCAACAGTCAACGCCTATTCCAATGGTAAATGGTTAGACCGCCAATAACAGAATAAGTTTTTTTTTCTTTTTGGCTGCTACAGTGTTTAACAAGATAAGTAATATCCTATATAGGTAATTCAAAATGGCGTTGTCATTGTCACAGCTGTTTTTGACTTTTGACATTACCTGTATAACCCTACTTAACAAAAATATCCCGGTGTAATATCATGAATCACAAAACAATACATATGGTTTTTGTCCGGTTTATAGTGTCATTTGTTCATTCAATCGTAAAACAAGGTAAAGCTAATAGCTGTATACCGACTTTGGAAGAATACAATTGAGTTTATTACGAAAATAAATTAAGGGAGTAAATGTCTTCTTATAGGTATCATGTTGGTCAAATACGCCCTTATTATCAAGGGAGGTACCACAAATATGTAAATAAATAGGTATAGATTGATGTGTTTATATTAATAAATATACTATAGGTACATTTGTACATTTATTTAAATAATTGTAACATTTTATTTTAACACTCAGATACTTATTATGACAGTTACATATGGGTGAGAATTTAGCATAAAACTTGGATGGTTCTATCATCCCACTAATATCATAAAAGCGAATGTATATGAGGTTGTGTATATATGAGAAGTAACAATCTCCACGCGCAAACGGCTTAACCAACTTCGATAAAATATGATACTTATATGTAGGAAGCAATAACCTGGAAAAGCGACTAATGTGTTACATTAGTCGCTTTTTAATGTGAGTATAATATTTTCTGCTATTTATTTTATAAAAACCGCTAACCGGGTAACACACTACAGCTAGTATTAGATAAATCATCATGTAACAACAAAATATTAAATGAACTCAGTGAATTCTCTTACAAATTGTCTATTTGTCATTCCTACGTAATAGAGTAAAATGGTCTAATCTTATTGTTTTTAAATTAAGGAAGTAATCCACTCTAAATAAAGCAAGAACAAAACAATTCGCAGAAATGAAAGTAAAAATAAATTCAACGTCGTCTTAGAAGCAACACGAGAAAAAAAGGTATTAAAATACAGTTGTTTATCGGAAGAAAAAGGTAAAATTACGAGACAGTCACGTTACCGATGGCGAGCGTGACCGTCGTACCGAAATTGTTTTAATTGGCACTGGGAGGAAATCGCCTAATGATGTCTTCCCGGGGGACACACGGAGCGGCCGAGCGGCGAGCACTATGCACTTCACCCATGCAGTACATTCAATGTTGCCAACTTGCTTTTCCGTTCTAGATCTAATACGTTTTGCGTAAGTTCAGTGTGATCCATTTTTTAAGTGTTCAATATCCACTAAGACAGACACAGAACACACAGAGCGGTCGAACGGCAGTCTGTGGTGCACCCTCAACCACGTAGTACACAAAATTTTGTCAAGTTTGCTCTCGATACTAGATTTAAAACATTTTACGAAATGTCCAATATCCACTAAGACATTGCCTAGGATGCCCATTTTTTTTACTCGGAGACAGATGAGGCGGCCGATCAGACAGCCGTGATGCACCCCCATCTATGCTATACACCAAATCATGTTAACTCCATTCCATCACCGGACAACAAGACGCGGCGAGGGGTTTCATCCATACGTTGTTGGCTTACCCCTTATCCGCACGTAGCGATTTGTTTCCACGTTCATAATGTGGACAGCTAAGAAATTGAACTCTTTGCCAAGGTCTGTTTTTCCGGACATCTTTAAGGCAAGATTGGAGAGGCATCTTCTAGGCGAACGCGTTACATCCTAGACCTCATCGTAACTTTCCATCATGTGAGATTGTGGTCAAGCGTTAGCCTATAGTTCATAAAAAAACTTTCCTTTCGGTACTAGGTCTAGTACATTTTGTGATATTTCAGCACTCAAAATTGTCTACATGTTCAATTTACACTAAAGGTCATATAGTCAACTAGTCACAGTAATAGTTAACATAATTTTGATAAATCATTCAGCGCGTTTTTTTTTCGTACAGGAGCTGGCAACACTTAGTTCAGAAACACATACTCTATGCCCAAACAAGGGAAACGTTCCGTGTTTGCGGTCAATACCAAGCACAAACACATGCTGAGCCACCTCCTCTTGCTTATATTATGTACTTACTTTACATACTGTTATGTTTCTTATATGTATCATATCTTAATAAGCAATAAATGTATTTGATGTTGTTTATTGTTGCAATACACAAATGATCTTGCCGTCTGTGTAAAATAGAAAATCGTATTTGCAAAATCAAAATTTTAAAAATCTTTGTTCGATTCATTGATAATATTCTAATATTTGCAGCTGCTTCTCATCGCTGCTTTCTGAACGTGATTATTCTGAGACTTTTATTATGAATTATTGTTTAATATGAATGAATATAGATCCACTAGCTTCTATTGCACACTTGCTCGTGCTTACACGTAGTATTTTCTTCTTAGTTTGTGGTGTTTATTGATAAAAGTTTGCACTTTTAACAATGATTACGATTTTGATATTTGGGATATGAGTAGCGTCTACAACGAGTACAACAATATAATGTTAAAATTTGGGAAAAAAAAATCCAGTAAGTTCCCCTGCAATAGGAAGAGATTTTCTTAGCACCACCATTTCTTTTTTAGTTAACTGTTTTTTTCATTACATTATGGCAGACAAACGAGCAGACGGCTCACCTGATGGTAAGTGGGAGAGCCATAGGCATGAATGGGCCAGCTCGACCGGAGTGATACCACTGCCTCACAGAAGACCGGCGTGAAGCAGCGCCTGCGCTGTGTTTCGCCGTGTGGGTGAGGTTACCGGAGGCCCAATGGGGGGAGGGCACTTAGGAGGACACTTGTGACTCCACTGGTGTTGCGGGTGTCTATGGGCGGCGGAAATGCTTACTATCAGGTGATCCGTCTGCTCGTCTGCCACCTCTCATGTAAAAAAAAAAGTGAATTACCGCCGCCCATAGACATCTGCGACACACGGGGCATCACAGATGCGTTGCCGGCTCTTAAGGGAGGAATAAGCTCTTTTCTTGAAGATCACCAGGTCGTATCTGTTCGGAAACACCATCGTTGGTAGCTGATTCCATAGTTTTACTACGGCGGTAGGAAGTGGGAGTGGCAGTGGAACTGTGATGAATTTATACTAAACCTAAATTCGTCACAATTGAATAATCTATAAGTGGTAACACTAGTGCATTGTGCACCGCGCTAGCACTTTCAGTATTAAATATAATAAATAAATATTTCACAACATCATATACATTGATCTGCCTCCGAGATAGGTAGCTCGAGCACCTGTGTTACGGATATCAGAATCAACAGTGGGATTACAAATATATACACAATAATACTTTTCTTTTGTAAATACATACTTATAATACATAGAAAACACCCAGACCAATACAAACAGACCTGTTCATGCACACAAATGTTTGTACTGTGCGGGGATCGAACCCGCAACCTTTGGACCAAAGTCAGTGTTCACTACCACTGTTCCAATCGGGTCGTCATTAGGTCGTCGGTCGTCAGTATTGATCTCCATATTTTGCTGTCTGATATTTTGATGACTTTTAATTTGAGGTAGTGCGCTATCTTTTTTGTATCTATGTCTACAAATAAGTATGTTGCAAACTAAATAACTGCGTTATAAGCAACTTATAGCGTCGCATATTTAATATGATTTTCACTACGTGTATTTTTTGCAAATTAAAAAAAAATGTTTGTATAGGTACAATCCCGTGTGTATTGCAATTTTTCTCCTAAGCTACATCTTGTGAGCCAATCAAGACAGTGTTGTATTGACGCTTAGTGTTACACTCACTGGCTACGTCAGATAATTGGATCTTAAACATTTTCCTAGAAAACGTGTTTCTTGTTAGTTGTATTATCGTAATAAAAGGACCAGGGCGGGACACCGGGCGTGTCGTTATTAGAAGAGTTTTGTTAATTGGCCGTTATTTTTGGATAAGCATTGAGTTACCTATATTACCGTTTTCTTGTTTTTAGGTTTTTGAACTCAAAAAAATAAAACGGATCTCATGTAAGATCACTTTATTATCTTAAGTCTATTTGTTTGTCGGTGTGTTCAACATGTTAACCGTATACTAAGGTCAATCTCTTAAATTAAACCTCTAACCTTAACCTGTAAAGAAATCAAACCTCTAACGATGCAGCAGAAGCAAACACATCATCATCATCATCATCATCGTCAGCCCATTTAAGTCCCCACTGCTGGGGCACGGGCCTCCCTCAATCACATGAGAGGTAACTGCCATACTCACCACTATTGGCAGACGGGTTGGCAAGGGTATTGATATAAATGTAGAGTTTTCCTTCTCTGGGTGCTGATGATCATGCCAGCAGCTTTACCTCAGTCGCCTTTTACGACACCTCGGTAAGAGTGAGGGTGGCCTATTCTACTCTGCCGGGGACCACACGGCCAAACGAATAATGTGCAGGGAAACATTAGTTACTATTATTAAATCTGTGGTTCATTCAATCATACTTAATAGCAAACTAACTATAATTTTAAACATCACAACTTCATAAATGCATAATACAATCGTTCATGTACTTATAATAATAAAAATTATAAAATAAATGCGCCAAACAAATTAATTTAATCTATTCTTAAACTACCTACGGTATACGGTATATAACTATATACGGTATACCTACGGTACAGGGAGGGATCCTTGTACACATGACGTCACTTAGAGTTACCCTTGTTGGACTTTGACATCATCATCATCATCGGTCTTTTAATAGTTCACTGTTGGAAATAATCCTCTCCAAATTTTGGCTAAAACTAGACATATCGAAAGGCGCACGTCCTTATCCACCAAGACTACTGCTACTTATGGGTGAGGGAAATCATCGTGAAACCTGCACTTCTCGGATAGTTTCTCAAAATTGTCGGTACCTACAATATTTAAGATAATTCTGAACATGTAACCGTGATCCAGTTGGTCTGGTTCCTCTGTCAAAGAGTTGCGAAGGTCAGACGATAGTCGTGGTGGCGCAGAAGGAGGCGGCGGAGCGGGAGCGCGAGATTAACCCCCTCGCAGGCCCGCTTCGAGCAAGGCGAGGACGAGTTCGGCAGAGAACTCTACGTCCTCTCCGTGGAGGTGGCCAGCCGGCAACAGGGACGGGGGTCCCTGTGCCGGCACTGCCATTGGCACCTCCACCGCTCCTTGGGGACGGCTCAGCTCTTCCGGCTGTCCCCAACCCTCCTCCTCCTAGCCTGAGGAGGCACACCCCGCGTAGGGGCCTGTAGAGGAGTGGGGTTGCGGGGAATAGCCTCGTGCAGTTCCCGTGACCCCATTCTATACCCACGGGTGTTTGAGCCCCGGAAGTTTTAGTGGGTATGCCCTCAGGTCGCTTCTTGTTAGAAGAAGCGGCCCGGAGGGTGAGTCCCACAGTACCCTATCGCCCCCCGGCGGCAGGGTCTGCGTAATGCATTTCTCCCGGAAAAACAAAAAAAAAATAGTCATTTCATTGCACTTAGGTACCAGACTTCCAGAATCCTGGATCATACTGTTAAAAGTACTTCAGCCACCGAAGCGACAGCTTTCGACGGAACTAGGAATTACACGCTTTTTTTTATGCTAAAGGCAGACAAACGACCTGATGGAAAGTAATCAACGCCGCCCATGGACATTCGCGAAATCAGAGAGATCGCTAATGTCAATTTCAATTTTTTTTTTTCAATTTAAATTTTATTTTTCCAAGACATGATATTACATTGAATCAGCTTGTGATTGGAGCCTTCTTTTAAGCATAATAATGCCTGTGCCAGAAGACTCCGCTCTTCGATATCGTTCATACATTTGATATGATTAAAGAATACAGATTTTAAATAATTATATTCGCAATGTGTGAGATTGTGACTACTTGTTTCATGTTTGTATGAAAATGTGAGACGTGTGAATGAAAGTGTGTGATGTCTGAATGAAAGTGTGAGATGAGTGATTGAAAGTGTGGATATGTTAGTAGGTATAGCTTATATTGTGTGTTTTAATGTGTTGTCGGCCTTTTAAAAAAAGAGTACGCTCTTCTCTGAAGGTCCCTAAGTCGTAGCCGTCCGGAAATACTTCTGCAGCCAAACCGTGACAAAGCGTTAAAATTAGAAAAGAAAAATAAGGGTGTGTAATGCATAATCCTATTTTGTCAAGATTTTACAAAGAACGTAATCAAAACCTGCTCAAGGTCTCTTGAATCCACCAGACATTGTTTTTATTCACTTGATGACGAAAGAAGTAAGTAGGTACTATTAATCAATTTACGTAATCAAATCGAATCTATTTAGACAACAAGTAGTAGGTACCTAACCCACCCAAACACAATAATATTGAAGAGGTCAATTCAAATGAATGTATTAATAGTTTCTCCAATGACTCACACACGATTGAAACAAGGTACGAAAACAATTAACCATCGAATATTATTAAAAAGTACAAAACATATAGTTGGCATTCGGAGTCGAGTCGTGATGTTATTGACCACTGGCCATAAGGCTAATCGGGCATTAAACTAAATAATTAGGTTTTCAAGGTGCTTATTAAAACGTTTTTCGGTAATTATTTTTGTTATTGTAAATAGTTATTTTTAGGGTTCAGGACAAAATGAAACTCAAATAAATATCTATTTGCATAGGCACACAGAACTTACAAATCGTCATACATTGAATGATTTAAAACTATTTATAATTACTTATGTATAAGTTACATGTTAATACATAAAATATATTAAAAAAGTAAATAAACATACCTAATGCGATTCTACCACCGGCTCGGAAAGTTGTTTCTGGTCGAGAAGATCCGGCAAGGAGTAAAGAGTAACTGGCGAGTGCCAGTTATTCTTTTTAATCGCGAATTTTCATACAATCTTGTGTCTTCATCAAACCAAGCCATACAGTTTAATTGTAAAGTCGGAACCTTAGGCTAAATCCTAGAAGGATATGTGCCTAATTTAAAAAAAAAACGTAGACTCGCAAACTCGAAACTAATAAAAAATATTATAATTACAAACCGCAGTCACCCCGCATCTTATTCAGTCACGGTCCGCCGTCTGATGAGGACGCACTTCACAACCGTGTGCTTTCATCTCCGCGGTGAACTATACAAACACGTCAAAGTTTCAAAGTCTGTTTATATAACGTTATAAGTATACACTATTCCCGTTATAATTTTAATAAGTCAATATACTTATTCATCAAGTTATGTATCTAGATGTAAACAGTTGTTTTTTTGTTTTTAATATATTTTAAAATTGTTCGGCATCAATCCGTATCAAAACGATGGTTGCCCTGATTTTTCGAGGTACCTAATTGGTCTAGGGACATATATCCCTCCATACACCACGTATACACATATTACGTGGTTTTTGTGTATCTTTTCAACATATTTTATTACGTATATACGTTTGTATACGTATGTGTTTTGTTATTTTTTTTATGCATTTGTTTGTTCTCATATTCGAATTTTTATAACGATGTAAAATATTTTTAAAACTACTCTATGTTTCTCATTATTTAGCCCATGATTCTTGGAGTAGCCTATTTATTATGTTTTAGGAGTCATCATCATCATCATCAACCAGTTTAAGTCCCCACTGCTGGGGCACGGGCCTCCCTCAATCACATGAGGGGTAATTGCCATACTCACCATGCTTGGCAGTCGGGTTGGCGAGGGTTTTGATATAAATGCAGAGTTTTCCTTCTCTGGGTGCTGATGATCACGCCAGCAGCTTTACCTTAGTCGCCTTTTACGACACCTCGGTAAGAGTGAGGGTGGCCTATTCTACTCTGCTGGGGACCACACGGCGATCAAATATAATAGTTTTAGGAGTAGCCTTATTTAATTAAAAATCTGGCCAAGGTTACCTACATACTCGTAGGTATTTACTGTTGGCCTAGCACCAAATTTGATAAGTGAGAGCAAATACAAATTGAGGCAAAAACAGTACTTAAACCCCGTTCTCCATATTAATATTTACAAGTTGCTACAAAACAACTCGGACTTATCCGCTTATGTTTCATTGATTCGTCTGCTCGTCTGCCACTTAAAATATCAATGTTGCGTTGGCTGATGTCGTGTGATATTTATATTAACTAACGGGTACATAAAAATGAACTTTGTAATACTTACATTGTATTTTTTTAAGAAATCCGTTCTGATAATAGTGTTCATATTGGTTAGTATATAAGTGATAGGTGGCAGGCAATACCAGTGCAGCCACAAGTGCAGATTGGACCTGCGGTACCCTCCCTCTCTCATCAAAACATAGCGCAGTTTTTCTAAATTTAGTAAAATTAATCGTCAAATTATACTATACTGTAGCATTTTTGATTTTGGCGACCCGTTTGGATCAGTGCTAGTGAACGCTGCCTCTGGTGCAAGGGTTGCGGATTTGATCCCCTCACCGTACAAACATTTGTGTGCATGAACATGTCTGTTTGTATTGGTCTGGGTGTTTTCTTTGTATTATAAGTATGTATTTACGAAAGAAAAGTATTAAATGTATATGTTTGTAATTCCGCTATTGGTTCTGATATCCGTAACACAGGTGCTTGAGTTACCTATCTCGGAATCAGATCAATGTATGTGAAGTTGCGAAATATTTATTTTATTTATTTTTTATGTGATTGGTGGTGATTGAGGGCAGATGCAATTATTACTGCATAAGATCACCTCATGGTATGCAATTATCACTGCATATGTCCATACCTGTAACACCAGAGGCAAAGGCAGAGCATAGGCGAAATTGGTATATTTTACAAATAGTTATTAGGTACCTGATAATAATTTTATGCAAAGCATTTTACATCAGTGGCGATAAAAATAGTTATCGTGTTTTATCCAAGCATTTCTAAATAAGGTTCGCTGTAAAATAAAAGGGCACTACGAGTACCTTAATTGCAACAAGGAAGATATTGTATTCTATGTAATGTCCTTATATTTTCTTATGACATTCCTTAGGAGATAAAAAGATAACAGCATACCTGTACACACCTTATCCATGTTAATAAAGTGAGTAAGAAACGTAATAGGTAACAAAAAGTGAGCATTCTCAAGAGATTAATTGATTTCCCATTGCCACGGCGAGTCACGATTCCTATTTTCAATGAAATACTCACGGCTTAGAAATTTAATATTATTATTTACCATGATTGCATCAACAACAGAATCGTTTCACATAAGAAGCCATAATGCACGATTCTAGGTTCTAACGTGAAATATGGATTAACAAAGCTACAAAATAAAGGAAAGAAAAGAGAATCAAGAAACGGCAAATAATATTTTTTTAAATATATGATTAAAATTGATGTAATACAGTTGTCGCCTATAGGCATCGCAGACAAAAAATATCATTTTTTGCCAATGCTATTGTAACCATTCCATAACCATAAGCACGTCAATTTATTCAAAAATTTATATTAAACGTTCTAATAAAAACTTTCAGTCAAATAGCTCAATACAATGGGTAACTCGTTACAAGCAATAAACAATTTTGATTATAAGGCCACCGATATGTATATGTCGAAATATTATGATATAAATTGTGTCGCAAAATTGCAATTTTACGAATAGATTTTCTCTATTGGCCAATGTGTGCTGACTAGGGTTGAATAAGTTTTACGGAATATTGGATTTTAAATTCAAAAATAAAAAATCATTACATAATAAATGTGTCAAATTAATAAAAAGATTATGACGGATGACCATTACCTGTCTGCTCGCAGTTTTGCCTTCGTAAAAAGATTTTGTGAATGTGGGATGCACATGTGGGAGAGCCACGCTTAGGCATGAATTGGCCGGCTCGACCGGAGTGTTACCACTGCCTCACAGAAGACCGGCGTGAAGCAGCGCCTGCGCTGTGTTTCGCCGTGTGAGTGAGGTTACCGGAGGCCCAATGGGGGGGGGAAGGGGAAAAGGTTGGCAGCGCACTTGTGACTCCACTGGTGTTGCGGGTGTCCATGGGCGGCGGAATTGCTTACCATCAGGTGATCCGTCTGCTCGTCTGCCACCTCTCATATAAAAAAAAAATCTGCAATAGAAGACATAACATGGATATTTCTACTTTCAACGTACCTTTCTACTGGCCAAAAAATGGGTGTAGGACTTTAAGAGAATATTTGTTAAAATATACCGCGGGGCTCAGCAGTGGATATATTAGAAACAACCGAGAATCACACACCTGGTAAAATATTATGCTAATAAATTTATTATTCCATGTTCATGTTCGAACTTACATTTTCTTTAATTACTAATATTGAATCATTGACTTCTTAAAACCCACTCACGAGAGCAAATAATGTTTGCTATTGTTTATTTTCAAGGTGAGAGTGTGTAGGATTGCATGATGTAACGAATAAGTTATCATCGATCAACGTGCCCAGTGAATCTGTCATCGCCATCTTCAGTTAATAAAGTTTTGATTATGACTAATAGAGTAATAAATACTAAATATATTCGTAGAGTAGGTACCAACGAAAATAATTTCGTCATTAAAAATACGCCGGGCTTTTTAACCATCTCAAAAACGGAATATGGAATATGGGAAGTGGAAAAAGAGTACCTTCTCCTTTTCATTGGCATGGCATTGGCATCGTGGATGATTATAAACGAATGGCAGGACCCAGGATGACAGACCAATAAATATGTATGTGATTTTGTCTGATAAAATTTTAGTCATTTACGCATTGATCAGAAGAAATTGATAAGTATTTGCGAATGTGCTATTATTTTAACTATTATTTCTGCGAAACCAAAAAAAAATAAACTGTGTAGCCAAAAAAAAAACTGCGAAACTAAAAAAAAGATAGGATATTATAGAAAAGGAGTTTACTCTGCATTGATTGCACAACTTATGAATAACCATCAGATATCTATCTATTATACTTTTTTCACTACATAGTGTGACTTGACTGCCTCGAAGGCGCAGTGGTTAGTGGGTCGCATTTTAAAGCGACGACTGCGCAAGAATTCGATCTCCAGGTGCGACCCCGCGTCGGGCCAAAAAAAAAACCTAAGTTAATAATAATAATTCTCACAACATCTCTTACTACTTAAATACATATATTACACCCAGACACTGAACAAACACAAGTGTTCATCGCACGAATGTTTGTCCAGGGTGGGGATCGAACCCACGACCTTTGGCGTAAGAGGCAGGGTCACTACCAATAGCGCCATCCGGTCAGTCAGTATATGTATAATATTGCACCCGTGCAAAGCCGAAGCAGATCGCTAGTTCACTTTGATGATTTAAACATACACATCTACACATTTCTATTTATTCACCATTGACTCGTTTCATAAAAACAATAAATTTTAATTATGGAAATTGTTGAAAGGCATCCTCGAGGTCCAGACAGGAAGATGAAGTTGAAATAACCACCAGTCCTGCATAGATTTAGTTTTTTGTAGAACTATTCTGGTGAGCATTAAAATATTGTAAGATAATTTCTGTACTATCTCTTATTTATATAATTATTTTATGTATTGTATTTTTTCTCGCTTCGGCATGAATGGGTTGGCTCGACCGGAGTGATACCACCGCCTCACAGAAAACCAGTGTGAAGCAGCACTGTGCTGTTTCGCTGCGTGAATGAGGGTACCGGAGGCCCAATCCACGGGAAGGGGGTTAAAATGTTGGCTTGCGACTCCCATGGGGTCACGGGTGTCTATGGGCGGCGGCAATCGGTTACCATCAGGTGATCCGTCTGCTCGTCTGTCACCTATTAGATAAAAAAGATTTATTATCTTCTTGGTCTCTAAATCATCTTTCATGACATTTAATATTTTTATACGCCGTGTAGACCCCGGCAGAGAAGAATAGGCCACAGTCACTCTTACCGAGGTGTCGTAAAAGGCGACTAAGGTAAAGCTGCTGGCATGATCATCAGCACCCAGAGAAGGAAAACTCTGCATTTATATCCAACCCGTCTGCCAAGCGTAGTGTGTATGGCAATTACCCCTCATGTGATTGAGGGAGGCCCGTGCCCCAGCAGTGGGAACTTAAATGGACTGATGATGATGAATATTTTCATGGACGAAAAATTCAATACGCAAACTATATACATTTCAAGGTTCCACACACACAATGTGACAGCCCGAGTTTGAAAAGTAAACCAAGATTTGCGCAACTAGATATCCTCTAACTTCGTTTCTTAATATATCATTATGTCATTGTCAACACTTCACGTTTAGTTCTATGTTTTCCTGCATCGCTTCATGCAGTTAGGTTTTCAAGACCTCATTGGTGATTCATGCGCACGATTTCTACCATGTGAGGTTAGATTAGAGTTGCCATTGCTGGTTCGGACGGCCGACTCAACTACTCACAGTAATCCTAGTTCTGTGTATTGGATGTGAAGTGCACTGTTGTTTTGTGAATTGAGAGTTATCAGAAACAATATTGGAAATTCGAAAATGTTATTTGATTTTGAAACAGGTGAAATGATGAAATCTGGTTGACCGAACACAAATTCGTTTAGTGTTTATAGACGTGTTTACCTAAAATAATGAAGCTCTACAACAGATTTGACAAAATAATAAAAATCGCAAGATATTTGATGACTATATTTTAAAATGAAATTAATTTTCCGATTAATTATTTATCCACATTTTTGCGTAGTGTATCATGATAACGAATGCTCAAACAAAAGTGCGCTTTACAATGTTTTTATACTCAAAGGCTATTATTGATACTAATATAGTTCAGAATACTTGCTCAACATTGTCTGTCGCAAGTATACCGCAAAGTATCCTGACATGCGGCGACAATTTTCACGATGGTGGTTGCGCACGCGTCAATGGCTTCTTTAGTCGTGGTTATGTCGAAATACGTGAACGTATTGTTATGTGACACTACGCATTATGGCCCATAATGTCTACTGGTGATTTATGACTTGTGACTAGGAAATGTAGGTACAATACGATTTTATAATTACTTACAAATTGGTTTAAAACAGTCAGATGGAATATGAAAGTTGGTTATACTTTAAATTGCGGATGAGTTATTAATAATAGAAAGATTATTTATTTTATTAAAATTCATTCATTCTGGGTCGTTGAACCATTGGAGTAAGTAAGTATAAATTTTCGAAGTGTTTTAGAACCTTTTAGTATAATTTATTAATAAATACTTCGATGCACTTGATAAAGGAAACATTTTTCTTAATTTTTTTAACCGCCTCAAAAAGGAGGAAAATAGGGTTATATTTTCTAATCTAAACTACGTTGTGAATCATATTTGACTTTTCTTCATTTATATGTTAAGTAAAGGACCTACTTAATTTTTTTAGAAAAAAACAAGTACCTAAATAATTAAATTATACTACCAGAATGCGGCGAAGCAAAAAGGAGGTTTATTTTGATTTGATAATTCTTATTTTCTGTAAAAAGGATTCGCGCGGTGCCTGTGTGTCTATAGTTTCAAGGAGTAAAACGTTTGTCTTGATTACTGTCGCGAAAAATCTCCTCAACAAACACCACGTGAACCCTTTAATTTCTGTTTGTTTTATTATTTTTTGCTCACAACATATCCCAAATTCTCCAAAAACCTGTTTAATTTCACTGCACGTCCAGACCACCATCAGTGGTCTTCTAGCCGTCCATGCCGCCTTCATATGGTTTGACCTAAATTATAAAAATTGTTACAAAAACTTCAACTAATGGGATAATCGAAAGAAACTCGTTATACCAAGTAATTTACTACGATTACCTACTATAAAATGTCTATTATACTAACGCTTATTGCAAATCCATAAAGCACACGTTTTGCTATGAACACATCTTTCTCAATCTCAAACATCTTAATTGAATCGATTTAAAAGGTACACGTGCTCTGATTGTGGTGTCCAATTGCCATATCTCACCATGAAATCACGTTTAAAAAAATGATCATATTGCCCATACAGGTGGGTTACCATTCTTTTATCCTTAACCTTAATATAAATTCGGGGTATGCGACGCATTATGTGCGGAGTTAGATCTCGAACGATATCTTTCCGATTTACGCGGTGCAGTGGACGGCCGCGGTTTTAGTTTTACTTTTAGGAGAGCGTGCGCGCGCGCAGGCACGCACAACTCTTCCGCAGCACCGCTCAGTGCGACTACGACACTGGCCGAGTGCGAACTTAGAACCTCAAACCGTGAACGGAGGCGCGATTGTGAACTGTGAACTTGCCGGCTGTGCTTTTGTGAATTGTGTTTTGTTTCCACATTATACGCTGTAAGTATTTTTTTTTTCTAACAAAAGACAAGAAAGTTAAGGCTTTACTTTCTTAATGTTTACTATACTCTCTCCGAGAAAGCCGAGATTAGATGAAGCCGCGGCGTTTGATAAATGATTTTTGCAGTCACATGTAATTTATGCTGCGTATCAATGGTATGATGAATGATTTCGGAATAAATTATTGTGCTCTTATAAATTAATTATGAGCATCAAAATTGACATACGACCGTTACTAAATGTGGCGATCTAATAAATCGTATCGATTAGCATAACTGAATTAGTTTAAGTCATATGTGTTTATTGTAGTAGTCGTGCGATTGGAAGGATTTATTTTAATTTATGTCAATGAAAGAGACCCAATTAACAGCTGCAATCAAAAAGCTTAAATTTAAAATAAAAGCCCTTCCTTTTTTCGTACAAAAATGGATCTTGTTACCAATACAAATACAATGGTTCATTTTCAGAAGTACAAAAAATTTTTGATGCTTCACAATAAGCATCCCCGTGTATGTTCCGCGATTTTATTAAATTTTCGACAAAAATATTATTTTATGTATGAAAATTTTTTGTTACATTTTTGAAGCTTTTTCTCAATTTCCATTTTGCTCGTGGAAAAGGATAAAAGAGTAAAATTTTTAATCTCGTCTAGATCGTAAATTTTCATACCAAATAAAATGTTTTATCGAATTCTACAATAAATCGGGGAACAATTAATATGGGGTGGAGACAGATGAGCCTCATTGTGAGGCATCTAAATAAAATTTTGCACCACTGAAAACATATATATAAACCCCTTTAATGTTTAAAGTGGCACTTTAAACATTAAAGGGGTAAAAGAGCAACAAATATTGTAAATGCACATTCTAAATGTTTAAAAAAAGTAGGAAAATTAATTTAACTACGAAAAATATTGAGCTATAAATTTAAGTAGGTACCTATTCGTTTTTTGAACCAACTATCATAACATTAATCTTCTGTTAAACTTGAATAACTTATTAGTTAATGTAATAAATGAAACCTACCTTAGTCCTGTTATAAAAACTTCTACTACAAGGGTGAACTATTAATATTAGTAGAACCTACTGACCTCACAACTAGGTCATTGTATGCACAAGTCGTTAAGTTTAATAGCAAAACCTTTTTAATATTTAGTAAAACAAAGTCTTTACAGCAAATGAGGTCAATAAATAAGCTGTCAAACAAAAATCGGCTGTTCCTTACAGCGTTAAACATCTTACTCGGTAATAATGAACGGAGCAGTTTTCTTAGTGACATATTTCTTGATTAAACTTGCTAAAAATAGTTGATGGCTGAAATTTATATACTACTAGAATGAACAACAAATGAAAATTACCAGTTTAAATTGATCCAGCAGGTACTTAGCAGAGCTTGCGTCCAAGAATTTAATTTTCAGATAAGTTAAATTAAATGAGCTTCTGATAGATGTTGTCAATCAATAAATTCAAAATTTTACTTTTCGCTAAACTGGAAAGAACATAAAAATAGAGTTCAATTTGCTTTTGAATCAGCATTCAGTATTCAGCTAAAAATAAAAATTCTAAATATTTTTGTTAAGGTTTTTTTTACTTTTAGCTGCTACATTCTAGATGTAATTGTAACAATGACAATAAGTAAGTTTTGCAGCGTCTGGTATTTTAGGATCATGAGAATAAGTTGCTATCTCCATTTCTCATTAAGTAACTTATTGGGTCCCTATCCATCCTTTAACACAAAAATACTAAATAAATAAATTCATACAACATTTAATCTACCTGATCCATAGATCTGTTACGGATATCAGACAACATACACCGCAGCTTGGCCCACATGGAAATCGATTTGCCACAAAGTAAATTTTGCCACTATCCATCCCTTTAAGTATCTCTACTTGAAAATCACGTTAACGATTTTGCCGTGAAAGACGGACAAACACACACAAACACTTTCCCATTTATAATAATGGTTACCTGTAGATAGAACTGAAATATAAATCATAAAACACTGGCCGCTTCTAAAGTGATTGAATTGGAAAATTGGCAAACAGCAAATTTTACGACAATTGGTTGTTCTAGAGCCAAAGCAAAGTTATGAAAACGTTTTTCGGGAAATTGGAGCATTTGTGAGGAAACCGCCTTTTAAATTAACATGCACTAACATTACGTTTTTTGCATCGATTCTGTCGTAACCGACACGGTCCGCCAAATGTATAACATCGTTGGGCCATAACGGACGAAAGCGTATTAGCACCATTAGGAACATTTGCATGTTGCATCCTTTTTTAGAAGTAGGAAAATACATTTATATTACCTAAACATATAAGTGTTTTACATTTTTTTAGATAATAATAATAAATATATATCAGAGCATTTGGTGCGTAAGCTAAAATTTAATATTTTAGATATAACTTTTATTAGGTATAAGTCAACAATAAAAATTAGTAAAATATTATCTAATATATCTAATATTATGATCTAATATTTTACTAAGCCGTTTTTGGCCGTGTGGTCCCGGCAGAGTAGAATAGGCCACCCTCACTCTTACCGAGGTGTCGTAAAAGGCGACTAAGGTAAAGCTGCTGGCATGATCATCAGCACCCAGAGAAGGAAAACTCTGCATTTATATCAAAACCCTCGCCAACCCGTCTGACCAAGCGTGGTGAGTATGGCAATTACCCCTCATGTGATTGAGGGAGGTCCGTGCCCCAGCAGTGGGGACTTAAATGGGCTGATGATGATGATGATGATGATTTTACTAAGGAAAACCTTGCCCTTTAACGCGGAGTAATTTAGAAATTAATTTCAACTTTTAACGACCAAAAATAATCATGCTGAATCCGTGAACCAAATTTATGTTATAAAAAAATATTATATTTCGTGTTCTCTCAACATACTTACATCTACTTAAAATAATTGAATAGGTAGTAGCTACATAATGTGGTTACTTAGTTCTAAATAAAATTACCCGTGAGAGCGGCCCATTCTTCTTTGTAATGCATGTGAAAAATAAACTGCAGCTAACTTTAATGTGCAAAATGTATGTTTATGGGTTGTTGTCACATTATCTAGGTCATGTGATAATTTCGAATTAAACAGAGATTTAAGACTTCACTTCTGGAAATACACAACAGTGCAAGTAAACATTTTGTTTATCATTTGAATTAATTTACTTATTTACCCGTCAACGTTATACCTTTTTTAATCACAAAAAGTTTTTAGAAAAAGATATATATTAATATCATAATAAGATAGATATTTGATTGATTAGTCGTTTAAGTACCAGGCCGTGATCTCGAGGTCCTGGGTTCGATTCACCCGTCGAGCAATAGTATGTTTCGAATTTTTCGAACCTAGCTCGGGATTGTGTTCTCCAATCCGCATTAGGCAAGCGTGGTAATTAAGCCTAATCCCATCATAGTAGCGATGACTTGATTTCTATGACGGAGGCCTTTGCCCTGCAGTGGGACAGTATATAGGCTGATACTAAGATAGATGCATGCACATCATTTTTTTTTTCATCAACATTATAGTCTAAAGATTGACAGCGTACTTATGACTTATTACTTACTAGCTTTTGCCCGCGACTTCGTCTGCGTTCACACAATATCTTTATAAATTATAGCCTATGTGTTATTCTGATCTATAAGCTACATTACTGTAAAGTTTCATTAAAATCCGTTTAGTAGTTTTTGCGTGAAAGAGGAACAAACATCCATACATCCATCCAAACAAACTTTCGCCTTTATAATATTAGTAAGGAAAGGATATACTTCTAGCAGGGATACCTCAATTCGCCTACCACCTCCCATCAAACGAAAAAGTCTACTTTTCTTCTCCTAAAACAACAACCGCGTGCTCATGTTATACTTACGCGAAATTTACCGATTGGGCGACAAAAAACGTGCGTAGTTTCACTTGTCGATGTTCCACAAGGCGCGACACGGCACGACGAAGTTCGATCATCGCGACCTACAAAGCGGAGAAATACTCTCACTGCGCCTGCGGCGGACGGCGTTATGCAACCGTGACCAATTGCCACAATTACAAAATAATTGTCAACTTTACATAGACACGCGGTAAATTACAAGGATTTGAGTTTAACTTGATTTCATGGTACTGTCTTGCTTAACTGGTGTGAAGACGTTTAATAATGTTAGTGTCCAACGAGTGTGATAGAAAAAAAATATAGGTGAGCAAATTTTTATACATTTTCCGAAAACACTAGAAAATTAAAGCAATTTACGCCTAAAGGATATGAGGTAATGATGAGTTTAGATGCATCACTTATACATTACTAGGGCTCGGATTTATTTATAAATATATTTTTTATTTTATATGTTTCGAATTTCTCGAACATAGCTCGGGTTTGTGATTACCTATCCGCATTAGGCAAGCGTGTTGATTAAGCCCAATCCCATCATAGTAGCGATGACTTGATTTCTATGATGGAGGTCTATTCCCTGCAGTGGGATAGTATATTATAGGCTAATACTACATACATATTTTTAATTTACACGATTTACGGTCCCGAATATGTTCTTTACATCGATTATCGTATATAGATTGTGAAAAACTAGGTTTTATTTTCAATATTTTTCCATATTTCACGGATCAGTCTAAAGAAAATATGGAAGAAGTCTTAGTTCTTCAGTCTGTCTCTAAACGTTGGTATTTATAATAAGCAATTTCACCAGTATTACACTTATATGGCAAGTGTTCGTATTTTGAAAATCTGGACCTACTTAAAAGAAATTGTAGGTCAGGGATAAAAAAATATGTTAATACTTTATTAGTACCTTCAAAGTCATATTTTACCGGATCACGCCTAATTTTTTAAAATACCATTGAAGGTTTTTTATAATTGCATAATACAAATAAACGCGTTTGGATCGTTTGGGCTTGAATCTACACAGTTAGATGATAACAAAAATTTCAATAAAACTTGTATTCTAGCAACGGAAGAGCATTGCAAATTGTTTAATTACTCTATGAATATTTCATACACGAGTTACTTCTAAGGCCAACGATGAAGGTAATCATTGTTATTTTTTGTTCATTTTATAGGCGTAGCAGACGTGTTGATATTGGAATACAAATAAATTAGTTAATGTGGTTCAAAATAATTTAACGTATGGCCATTTATAATTATAAATATGACAAGAATCCACGTGAATTATGCATCTCTATTTAAACATTAAAGCCCATTCACCACGGTGTGAAATCGAAATAATTGCTTGTATTTATAATTCAGGTATCAAAATTATACGTATTCGTGTTTATACATATACATAAGATATTAACTCTAATAATAGACGGGCATTGGAATTGTGTGCTTTAATTGCACTCAAAAATTCTAGCATTGTTGCGTTACGTAATGTTCGAAATTTTAATCGCGTTTATTTCTTAGACACAAACTGACGTTTGTAGACAATTACCCTAACAAATTTTTACTTACATAAGTTGACCAAAAATTTGTTTTCTCGTCTTTCATGATAAAGGTGCATGTAAACTTTAATCTTCAAATGTTGTGGATTGAAAAGGCAGTTAAACAAAGCAAACTTTGATCTGGGGTTAATCTGTGTGAAAAGTGTATGTTGCGTGTCTGCGAAACATGTGGGCGGTCCCCAATACACACTCGTCATGCGTTAAACATTGGAGGATTTGCAGTAGACCGCTCGTGAAAGTGGGCACCCGCTCGTAAGTTATTCCACGCACGCGACCAAATATATAGGCCCGGTATGGCACGGTACGTAGCGGTACTCTGACGCAACTAATTATACATAACGTTCGATAGACCCGATAGGCGTCGCGGGTCGACAAAGAGTGAGCGAAAGTTAGACGTAATACTGCTTAAGGCTTGGGAACGCCGGGGGCGCGATGTGCACTCGCGACGAACAACAGATTTATGGGTGGCAGTACTGTCGTGGGAAGATGACCGGTGTTCTGTATAATCTCTCGAGGGCTCGTTCGCACAATGTTATGAGAGAGATTCGGTTAAAATCTGATATTATATTTTATAATGTATCTACATAAATATTTTATAACACAGGAGGAGGAGGAAGATAGAAGAAAAGAAAATAGGGCGGGGGATTGTAGAGGGTACATCGTCATACAGCGAGAAAGCATAATTTTAACAATTAAAAGAAATGTGGTCTGTCGTACCTTCATCTAAACCACGTTCGCACAATGAAAAGTCTTTAACACGATCTTTATTTAAAAAAAATTATAAAAAATACTAGGGTGTACGCGTGTTTTAAACGCAGGCGGAAAATAGTGGAGACAGCAAACTTGCACATGGATTTCCGTTTGAAAAACCATGGTCTCCAGGGAGTCAGAGGGTGAAACCCTGCGTAGTGACGACCCTTGAGTTTGGACACTTCATTGTACCGGTTGTGCCAATCATCTCTGCATTTGCTTTACTCTGGTACGATTCCCAATATAGAAATTGAACAAAAAAAGTACGTATTTTTTTCAAAAGATTGATGTTCATTTAAAAATCTTAAAATATGTTTCACTATTAATACTAACTCTATTAAGCATTCGATTTAATTACCATAACAATTTCAATTAATGCTCTTTTAAGAGTAAAGGAATAAAGGTTAGTGTAATTAAGATCTGTCAGCTCATATTAATTCTTGATTCAGTTTCGAATGAACCTGTAACACGGTACTTGTTATGTAAATAATCAAGTTTGGTTTATTGACTTTACCAAGGCGCTATGAAGTATTATAATGTTTATAAGTACAAAATATAATTTAATTTGTAGAAATGGAATACATTCTCGTAAAATGTTCTTTATGTGATATATTCATCGCTATACCAAACACCAAACAAAAAGATAACAGCTTTTTTGTAGGTAATGAATTTAAATGAAATTCCAATAACAGATACGACAGTACATTCATTACGCAAATGAATATAGCATTCATAAAATATTTTCCCATTTTATTTACACAAAATTTTCTGCCGAATTGGGTTACATATCATTTAAAGCGAAATATCGAGGTTATTTTACTCCATGTAAATTTTATTACAGAAAGCGTAAATAAAAGTATCGAATAACAACCGTAACCTTTTGCCTGTAATCGTCGATCTGTCGAAAATCTTCAGTATGATTTTGAGGTCAATCATAATTTGATAAAAGGTTACCTACATTTACTCATCTTTTGAAAATTATATACGACGATGATAAATTTAGTGATAAACAAAGTACCTAAAAAGATAGAACACATAAAAATATTTCCTTGTCTTCCCTTAGTTTTTATTTAATTTGGGTACAATTTTTAATATGTCACTTAACTTCTTTGATTCTAATAAAACTTTAAGTGAAACACTTTTTAACGTGTTGCGAGTAAAAACTAATTGTTTTATTATATTTAATATCTGAAAACAATATGATGGAGGTTCTATCGTGATATAAAAGATGAATTAATAATCACCTCGGTGCAAAAAATAAAAAATCTTTTCATTCCTCGCAATGATGTTTATCAAAGACGTTTCAATGTAAGCAAGCCCTAAAAGTAACGCATTCCCCGGTACTGGCAGCAATAAAATGCGAATTCAAAAAACGAATAAGAACTCCGCTTTTACTTCGAAAATAATGGAGTAAGCTTGAATTTAAAGGCGCTGTTTTTAAAGCTGACATAAATTGTATAATGTCGCCTCGGATCGCGCGGGATCGAGTCAATGCACCCACGGGGTTCACTGCTCCCCCAACATTCCGAACACGTGCTGAATGACTACTTACATATCGGGCAAATGTATGTGACAGTTGAGGTTCTACGGGACTTCTCCGGAATTCACTTATCGGTGCACGTAGGAAAATATATTTTTGTCTCAATATTTGTTAGGTTGCAAATTGTTGGGATTTGTTATTGAGGTGCCGAAATGATGCGTTGTTTGTTTCTTATAACGAAAACATTGCCTGGAAATTAAACTATCCTGATTTCTGGTACTAGCATAGGTATGCTTTCATAATTAGGTTCAAAACTCGTTGTAAGAGCAGAATAAGAATCCAATGAAACGAATGGACTTCAGGAAACAAATTCATTCCCAGAAAAAATATGTATTAAATGAAATGGTTTATTTCAAAAACCCATTCAATAAGAACTGCAACTTATTTAACTTATAACAAATGATTAATCTGATCTCATGGCCTCCACTGCAGCATTTCCCTACACTACGAATCTGTCTTTCGGGCTATATGTCCCGCCCATGGACAGAGGGATCGGAAAAGACCACAAATGAGATGGGAGCCCGGGATTCATAGCGACAAAACGCTAAGATGGCTGATGATGATGAATTTGAGCTACTATCATCACCAACTGGTCGCGGTACTTTTTTTTTATGCCTAGAGGCGGACAAACGAGCAACGAGTCACCTGATGGAAAGTAATCAATGTGTTTTTTTTTTAAATATAATTTTAATGTTTTTAAATTGATTATGTATGTATCTCTGTGTTATTATTTCTTTGTTTTGTATATGTAATTTTTCATTTTTTTTTTACTTGTATATATTGAATGTCAATCTTTTATATATATTTTTTTTTCAATGAAAAGGCGTCGCCCAAGGTCCAGCCTGAAAATCAGCGCTGCAGCTGCTGTGTGTGGCAGTTGCAGCATATGCTGAGGCTGAAGCCTTGTTGGCCGCAACTCTTTGTCTCTGTACCTTGTTTTCTCTGTTTAGTTCTATGTGTAATGTGTTGTGGTCAATAAATTGTTTCTTATCTTATCTTATCTTATCAATGCCACCCATGAACATCCGCGAAATCAGAGAGATCTCTAATGTTGTAAATGTTTTGCGTCTGAATTCAAGAATCACAGGAAAATAATATCTATTTTATTACTTCCACGTGTTAAATTAGTTTTAATCCGCGTAAAATTAGTACTCAAATTGTGTTCAGTCGCATTGAGAGATTTCGCTTGAGTCCCTCGATTAGTCTAAGAATACTTGCTATGCTTACCTGCTATAAATACTCTAAGGCGGAGCTAAACAAATACAGTAATGGAGCTAAGTCCATTTGTGTGCCATGCGGTCGTCAATAACACATCCTTTCTTGTCTTTACTCTTTGGAAAGAAGTCTTGGTCACAGTAACCTTAGCAGCGAGACTAAAGTGCTCTTGCGTCAAGTTACTCTTTACTTTTATCACAATATAAAGGCAGTGACAAGGACTTAAGTTCTTTTATCGGAGGGCCGCTTCTTCTAGGGGCCTTCATTTTTTTTTACATTAGTGCAGACAAACGAGTAGACGGCTCACCTAATGGTAAGTGATTACCGCCACCCATGGACATCTGCGACACACGTAAAGTAATTTTCTAAAAAAAAAAAACTTCATATTTTGTTCGATCGAATCTTACCTTAATGTCAATCAAGTTAGGTTCAATATCAATTTAAGAAATTTGACAAATTGTGGTAACCTAATGTGTCTTTACGTAATAAATCTCGTATTGAAACAAATAAGCCTAGGGAATATAACAAATAGCGAAGACTGATTTCATTGGGATCAACGGTTTACTTTGTAACACTGATGAATTGAAATTTGAATAGAATCCAGCTGTGATTTGAAATCCAGAGAGAGTCTAAGTAAAATTGAATTCAATATATTTAAATTAGAACAGAAAACAAAGTCTCTGGCCTTGTGTGCGATTAAAATTATGCAAATTAACTCGAAACATTTTTTAAATGGAAAACATGAAAACAGTTTTTTTTGTATTTTTATGCAACGAGAAGCAGTTTCTAAGTAACTGATTTAAAAACACTGCATTCAAGAGCCACAACGCTTTCTACATACGCTGAGAGCAATATTTTAACAACTTTTACCTCTCACAGCTGCATTTCTTACTCTCTTGGTGTAATTTTAAAATCCTTACAAAATCTTGAGTTTATTCGTGTGATTAGTAGCAATGGCGTAGCGTTGGTGTCAGCCACTAGACTATTTTCTCTACGCTTCCTACCTCCCCCTCCCCCCCCCCCCCCCCTACGCTACCTATATGTAGGTATTATACTGTTCCATAGGTAGATAATGCTTCTTGTATTACAAACATTAATTGGTTAGGTAAATATGATATTCCTTTCCTCTCAGGGCTGGGGGCAGTGCCCTACACTGCCCCGGGAGCATTGTAAATAACTTGATCTGTACATACCGGCGACGTATGTGTGATTCATCGGATATTCAAAAGTAAAAAAGGCAGTTGTTGGGACAACATCGTCGTACGCGCGGGAGGAGCGGTGCAGGAGGCAGTGCACTGGTGACGTCACGGCGGCCGCCGCGGATGACCCCCGCGACGAAGCATCACTCTGCCCGGGACCCCCACCGTCGTCACTAGCCCTTCGCGTCTTTACTATATATTTGTAGCTAAGCCGGCAGAATTACAGCTCCTATAAATTTACAGTCCGCTTTTATTTATATTAACATCCTCCAATCGTTAGGACACTCACATTGCCGCTCTTTCGACGATGTTTTCCCAACACAGTAGGTCATTTCGTCATTCAAATGAGCAGTGTCTTCAGCAGAACGTAAATTTTATTTAATTGTATTTTCTTAGAATATTTATATGTATGTGTATCATTTTGCTACAATTTTCGGTGTTTGTTGTGTATTATAAGTATGATTTACAAAAGAAAAGTATTATATGTAGGTATATATTTGTAATCCCACTTACACTCGTAACACAGGTGCTTGAGCTACCTATCTCGGAGTCAGATCAATGTCACATACATTGATCTGTGAAATATGAATGATGTTGTGAAATATGTATTAAAAAAAAATTAAAGGGCAAGTTTTACTAGAACATGTTAAAAAAATGTACAAAACTTAATTCAAAACCGTGGAAAAAGATATTAAGTTTGCAAATATCCATAACAACAGCTAATAAACGAAGCTAATAGATAGGTACCTACTAAGAATTTGCTGTAGGTGCTTACATTTCCGCATTACCACTTTAATAAAAAAGTTTCCTTCGTAAAAATCTAGAGTATAATGATACGTTTAAGTAATTTACAAAACGGATAGAAGTAGGAAATACACTTCATATCTTTTCCGGGTTCTCTACGCGTGCTTTTGGAAAAATCTAGTAATTATTATGTGCAACGCAATTAAAATACGAAATAAACATAATTGTACATAACGCTTCCGCCTCCTACGCCTATATAATGCCCCAGATTTAAATATTCTTACCCGACTACAACGAAGCAAAAAGGAGGGTTATGATTTTGACCTGTATGTATGTATGTATGGTTGTTGTTCATCTGTTTCCTCATAACTACTAAACTAGATATCATATTTGAACAAATGAGGTGTCGTTAGAAGCGTCTTGATTGTCTTCTAGTTGTAGGCGACATGACGTCACGTTAAATTGATTACAGCGTCCTCTAGGGGACGTAGAGTAAGGTACTAAAAAAAATTTGGTTGACGGTACCGTGTGGGGTATCAAATGAAAGAGCTTTTTAGCACATTTAAAAAATGTAATTTTATTTACATAACTAAAAATATATTTTGAAAAATTAAGTTAAAAACTAAAACCCGACTACCACAAAAATACGCTCTAAAAAGTACGAAACAAGAAAATAGTCTCTGCTGAAATTATTATGACGTATTGACGTGGTCACCTATCACGGTGGAATATAAATCTCATAAAGATGTTGAGCCAAAGTATTTAGAATGTTTATCAGATATTTCGAGCAATAAAACGTTATTACGCTACAGTTAATAACAGCCCACTAAAATGCAGGAAATGGCTGAGGTAGAAGAAAATTATGTACAAAATTAGGTACCTACATAGCTTAATTTTCTTCGTCTTTCAAGTTGTTTGAATCTCTTTTACTTTTGACCTCTTTACCTCAAAACTAAAAGGAAAATTCAAATACATATTAATAATATTTTCCAATTAAAAAACAAATGACAAAGTTTTTTTAATTAACCTTTCAATTAAACGATGAAAAGATATAAGCATGCTCAAAACGGGAGGCTTAATAAATGACTTCGGTTTGAAACGAACATTAACAAAAAAGACCGTAATTAATCTGTTTGTAAAGAGTTCATCCATTGAGTAACACTCTCAGTACTACTCATTCTTGATTGAAAATTTATGAAAGGAATGCTCTATTTAGACCAATATTAGTATACCTATGCAACATCCCACACATTAAGTCCTACCTAACTTCTAATGTATTTTACATTCTAAAGACATTATGTCATTCAAACAAAAGGTTAAAAAGATCCTACTAGAAAAAAGCTACTACAGTGTTAATGACTACTTATCTGATAAAATGTTATATATATCAATCAAATTTAATTTATCCCAATGTAATTTAAAATATAATTTAATTTAATTTGAGTTATATTGTGACCTATTTGTAAACTGCTGAATGTATCCCATATAATGTAGGTAATCAATTCAATTTAATTTACTAATTCCTAATAATAAACATTGGCCCAATTTTGCATGCCGTCTTTGGCCAAATATGGCGAACCATTGTACAACTTAACAGCTTTTATACATACCCATATTTTGCAAATAAAGAATTTGTATTTGTATCTTCAATTTTGACCAAAGACATCATTAATAACATTTGTTATGGTTAGGAATTCAACCCATGACCTACAGTACCTGCTTTAAACAGTCTACCATCATAGTATATTGATTCTAAGTATAGATTATGAACTATGGCTGTTGCTCCGTGTGTTACCACTTTTGGTAACAGTGTTTTTGTGACGTCTTCGGTGGCGCAGTGGTAGTGGGTCGCACTTTAAAGCGACGGCTGCGCAAGAGGTCCTGGGTTCGATCCCCGGGTCGGGCCAAAAATATGTACCTAAGTTTTCGGTAAGAAATTCTTAGTGACAGTCTGGAAGTTGGCGGTCTTGTACCCCCGTGCCTCGGAAAGCACGTTAAGCTGTTGGTCTGCCTGCGCCCGAACCCTCTCCGTTCGTGTCACAGTAGTGTCCGATCGGAATATGAGGGTAAGGGAATAGAGAGTGTATTTGTGTTTGCGCACACACTTGAGCACTATAATATATCATGCGTACGGGGCTGATCGTTGAGATTGGCCGCCGTAGCCGTAATCGGTTGTAGAATATTATTATTATTCTTTAGCCAAACTTTTGATCTCTCTAAATATTTGCAATAAATATTTTCGTAGTTATACTGGACTCACGGGCCTAGACCAACCAACCTTATTATTATTAAGAGTGTTTTTCACAAGTAAAACGTAATACGAGCGTACATGCTACCACCGCCGGGTCCTGGCAGAAGGTTTAGGCCTAGGTGAGGCTTGATGTCGTAAAGGATGACATCCGTGCCAACAACAAACTGCGAAGTGGAGGAGTCGACGCAGAATAGCGGACCTCGGACGCCGAAGCAACAAGTTGGGGACGTAATCAGGACAAAACGCTAAGATGATGAAAAGGCTTTGCTATCCAAAAAAGTCGATGCTACGATAATGCTGAGATAGATCGTAGTCAATTGCGTCTTCGTATCTATTCGTACTCGAAAAAGATCTGACATTTTAAGCATATGTGCCTCGCACGCGACGCAACGCTTTCAAAACTTTCGATGCGTTATTTTTTTGTTATGGTATAGGGGCCAGAAGAGCAGACGTTTCACCTTATGGTTAGCGATTACCGCTGCCCATGGACACCTACCACGCCAAAGAAGTCACAGGTGCGCTGCCGCCCTTCTTAAAAGGGAGTACTCTGGAATGAGCTTCTAGCCGTTCCCTGTGCGCTACGACATGTCCTCTTTTAAAAGAGGTTTGAAAAGAGTTCTTCTTTCACGGTAGGTAGCGGCATGATTGTGCTCCTGGCATTGTTGATGTCTATGAGCGGCGGTTACCATTTATCATCAGATGGGCCGCATGCTCGTCTGCCTATTATTCGCAATAAAAAAATATGCTCTTTTCTTGAAGGTTTGCAGGTCGTATCGGTCCTAAAACACCGCAGGCGATAGTTCATTCCACAGTTTTGTCGTTCGAGGTAGAAAGTTTCTTGAGAATCGCACAGTCAAACGCCGCCAACCATCTAGATGACGGGCATGGATCTGTTGACGAGTCATTGCGGCAACCTTGAATTTTCATTTCATAGCAGCGTCGCTCATTAAATAATCTGCGCGTTGTGACTGGGAACCCTTATACTGTGCCACTATTAAACAACGCAGTAATTAGGTGTATTTGCATACTCCGAGCCCACAAATGTCAAGTGCAATGTATGTATCCGTTGACTTGACCGACTTCGTGATCTGTTTCTCCGCAGTCAGTAAACAAATGACGCCTCGTTATTAGTAGGACTTACAACTCCTAACCCGCATGACCTGGAGATCCTTAATATGCAAAGTTATTTATTATTCTATGCATAATTTATTGGTTAATCTGTAATGTTGAGTATCGTTCTTGAAGACTAAAATGATAGTTGATATTTTTATAGCAATCTTTTGCAATTTATTCTTAAGTAAATAACACACTTAAAAATTTCATCTCGTGTTCAGGCGGGACTCGAACCACACCTTTCATAATCCGGGTGAATGTTCTACCAATTAGACCACTGAACGCGTTAATAAGCCGACGAAATTTGTAAGTGCCTGATTCGACATGAGCTGTCGATAGTCTCATCTATATTGTAGGTATATTTACAATATCCAGTGGAAATATTATTACAAATATTAGACCACCAGTTAAGATAAGGCTGCTAAATCAATAGTTGATATTTTTCGATATTGTCCGCCTGAACACGAGAAGAAATTTTTAAGTGTGTTATTTATTGACTAAAGTGATTATATAAAACAAGGGAGTAGTTAAATTCGCATCAGCAGCGTTATAATACTCTTGTGATGCCACTGGTGTCGTGGGTGTCCATGGGCGGCGGCAATCGCTTACCATCAGGTGATCCATCTGCTCGTCTGCCACCTATCACATAAAAAAAAACTCAACATCTCATTCTAAGCAAGACATAAATACACTTAATAGTCCCCGAGTAGGACCCGAACCTACCTTACACAATCCGGGTGAATGTTCTACCAATTAGACCACTGAACGCATTATTAAGAACATTCACCCAGATTGTATAAGGTGTGGGTTCGAGTCCCGCCTAAACACGAGATGAAAAAAAATTTTGAAGTGTGTTTTTTCTTAAGAATATATTGCAAAAGATTGCTATAAAAAATATCAACTACTTATCAAGTGAGTTGCAAAATTAAAGCGACGGGTAGATACGACGGGAAAACTACGCCAATCGATTTTAATTTTTAGCTACTAAAACGGATCTATTTTAAACGATTTCAGGATTACACTTTCTCGTCAAACACTTATACTATTTATTAAATAACCATGCACAAATTTTGGGTCCGTTTTTGTACGCGAAAAATTGATTCACGCCAAAAGTGGCCGCTTTTGGCGGTATTTCAAATTTCGGGTATAAAAGCAAACCCAAAGGTTAAGTATAAGTATTTAATAAATAGTATAAGTGTTTGCCGAGAGGTTGCTACCCCGAAATTGTTTAAAATATATCCGGTTTAGTAGCTAAAAATTAAAATCGATTGGCGTCGCTAGTGTGCCCTACTCGTCACCTTAAGGTGATCTAGCAAGAAAACATCATCACTTCACTGTATTTATAGTACATCCACCGTATTTGAGTCGGTCAAAGACCTGCTAAATTTTAAGTTCCTAAACTGCAAATTAAATGCAATTTTAGTCCCTAACGTAACTAAATAAAAGTCCGATAGCATTTCTGTGAGTCGCTCGCTACTCACGTACTCTCAATTTTCATCGAGGCTAAATTCGGGCCGGCCTCTTCACACGTGTCGATTGTATAGGTTTATCTAAATCGAAAGTTTTATGTGGGTTCCGTAGTATAAGACAGTTACCCTAGATTCTAACCCAAATCTTGGGCGTGCACTTAAATTTCTCGAGAGCTTCAGGAGATAAAGTGCTGATTGAAACAGGACCAACGCAGCTTACCTAAGTAATTGTAGGGCTTATAAAAAGATTGCTGCGATCTTTTTATTCTTATTCGGTATAACAATCTTTTTGTGATTAAATTCTTTGATGGTGATGTACCATAAAAGGAAAAAAAATAGTGCCTACTTAATTGTTGTACATGTGGAAAAAGTTACACTCCTTATTGTCTGTGTGACTATTACTTAAGGCCAATTTTTTCCTTAGTTAAACTGAACTAATGGTTTAAAAAATAACCAATGGTCAAATATCGCCAAAATGTGTTTCATTTAACAATAGTTAGCTTAACCAATAGTTACATTACAAGGAATTACGTCACGTTTACTATTGGTTGAAAAAATTGATGACTATTGGTTAGACAGTTATCTATAGTTAATCTAACCAAAAAGTAACTACGGATCAAAAAAAACGGCCCTTAGTGGGTCAATCAATCAATCAATCAAATAATTCTTTATTTGCATAGGCTTGTATACAGCACTTACAAATCGTCATACATTTTAATGACTTAAAACTATTTATAAGTACTTATGTATAATTTACATGTTAATACATATATATGTTGATACATAAAATATACTAAAGAAATAAATAAACATAATGCGATTCTACCACCGGCTCGGAAAGTTGTTTCTGGTCGAGAAGATCCGGCAAGAAACTCGCCAGTTACTCTTTTTAATCGCCAAACTTTCATACAATGTTGTGTCATCATCATACCAAGCCATACAGTTTAATTGTTACACAAAATAAAATAAAGGAAATAATAATAAAATAAATATTATGAGGTAAACCGAAGCAGACCAGTCCCCAAAGGTGGCACCTGTTCACAAGTATGACGTACGTGTCAGCCATCATTTCACTCAACCATATTAGAGGGAATGTAATGACCCGCCACATAGCGCCACCACCTCAGAGACATTTGAGTGAGCATGACTACTTAGGTTCCCCTCATAGGTCACAAAGAGTAGTAGTTACTTAATCCAGACTAATAAACTGCAGGACGAGGTGTACATTAGTAGGTGGTTAGCATCTTGTCAATTATTGAATAATCAATCTAAGTCAATTTTTATACATTCAAAATGAAAAATGTCTTTATTCAATAAAGAACATTTATGAATGTCAAATATTATGGTAATTTCAATTTTCATTCTTATACAAATTATGATTACAGTGACAGTATGATATACAATGCTTATAATCAATATCGTTTAGATAAATTGTCAATGAAAAATTATGAAATGAATTATACATTAGAGGACAGGCGAAGAGATCAACATGTCCAGGAATCATTATCATTCAAATAATCCTCTACTTTATAGTAGCCTTTCTGCATTAGGCAGTTTTTTACATGCAACTTAAACTTATGTACCGGTAAATCAATAATATTTTGAGGTAACTTATTAAACATTCTAATGCTCAATCCTACAAATGAACTTCCAATTTTATGAAGTCTTAGATTTGGGACAGCAAGCCTATGTTTATTTCGCGTGTTAAAGCTATGAAAATCAGATTTTTGCGAGTAAAGGTGCAAGTTCTTGCGTACAAACATAATACAATCAAAAATGTATTGAGATGATACGGTTAAAATATTGATTTCCTTGAATACTTCTCTAAGTGAGTCACGTGATCTAAGACCGTAGATGGCACGGATGGCCCTCTTCTGCAAAATGAAGATGGCTTGTAAGTCAGCACCGGATCCCCACAGTAATAGACCATATGACATCAGACTATGAAAATAGCTAAAATAAACCAGTCTCGCTGTCTCGATATCAGTCAGATTCCTTATCTTTCTAACTGCATATGCAGCTGAACTAAGTCTTCCTGCCAAGACAGCAATATGAGGGCTCCATTGCAATTTTGTATCCAGAGTGATACCTAGAAAAACTGTGGAGTTTATGACTTCGATAGGTTCGTTATTCATGACAATATTCATTTTGACCTGCCTTACATTAGGCATTGTGAACTTAACACATTTTGTTTTCTTTGAATTAAGAACCAAGTTATTATAAGTAAACCACTGTAGTACTTGAGAGAGTGTGTTATTTACTTCGTCAACATTTTTCTTTTGCCTATCAACCTCAAAAATCAAGGATGTATCGTCAGCAAATAACACTATCTCACATAGATCATTGGTATAGTAAGGAAGGTCATTTATATAGATTAAAAAGAGCAAGGGCCCCAATATAGAGCCCTGGGGCACACCCATGGTTAGAGGGGCGCCAGAAGAGTTAGTTCCATTGACATTGACCCTCTGAATCCTATCTGATAAGTAAGATTTGATTAGACTTAGTGAGGTGTCAATGACACCGTAATGCTGTAACTTCATTAGCAATGTTTCATGATTGAC
Organism: Marasmia exigua; assembly: GCA_019059595.1. NCBI lineage: Eukaryota > Metazoa > Arthropoda > Insecta > Lepidoptera > Crambidae > Marasmia > Marasmia exigua. The sequence goes on along the minus strand of CM032465.1, from coordinate 26,292,523 downwards.
GCAATCGAATGCTTTAGACAATTCACAGAATATTCCAATAGCATCTCGCTTTTTCTCCCACGCATCAAATACATGTTTGATAAGCGCCACTCCAGCATCAGTAGTGGATTTCCCTTTTGTGAATCCAAATTGCTTACTGTGCAATATTTTATTCAGGTTTAAATGAGACAATAACTGAGTAAATATTACTTTTTCAAAAATTTTGCTGAGAGCAGGCAGTATAGAAATAGGTCTGAAGTTAGACGGGTCACTTTTCTCACCCGACTTGAATAACGGTATTATTTTACTGTATTTCATCATATCGGGAAATTGACCGTCGTCAACACATTTATTAAATATTATTGCTAAGTGGGGTGCGATAGAATGTATTATATTTTTGATTATATCTACCGAGATGCCCCATAAATCCTCAGTCGGTTTCATATTTAATTCTTTGAATGTTTTTAAAATTATATTAGAATTGACATGATTGAATCTAAAAGGCGTGTTGCACTTATCAACATGAGACCTGAGGAGAGAAGCAGCGAGATGTGGACTGGAATTCAATTGATTGGTTGTTGTGACTGGTATATTAGAAAAGAAAGACTGAAATGTTTCTGCTACTTCAGAGTCAGAAACAAGTGATTTGCCATCAATTTTAAGAGAGAGTTGTCTTTTGTTTTATTTTTACAAGTCTCTTTATTTATTATCTTCCATGAGATTTTACTTTTATTAGGGGCTTTTATTATTTTGCCTTTAAAATAATTTGATTTTGCCATTGCACATACTTTTTTGAATAATTTTGAGTATGTTCTGACATATTCAATTAAATTAGCGTTTTCAGAATTGGCTTTGATATCATATAATTCAAACAGCCTCTTTCTGCTTTTATAGATGCCTGTAGTGGCCCAGTCACTGAATTTAGTTTTAGAACTATCTAATTTAATTGTTTTTTTAGTGAAAATCTGATTATATTCTTTTTCAACCACATTAAAAAGCATATTATAAAGCTGATTAGCATTTCCATCGTGACATGATAATGCAGGTACCTTTCTAGAAATATTTTCTTTAAATTTTTCTTTACGGTTTACAGTTATTGGCCTGCACACAAAGCTACATGAAGAGGGTGCATGACTGTATTCAAACATTACTAGTTGTCCACTATGATCTGAGTTTATGAAGTTTATTATGGACTTGTCTAATACATCACAGTTACAAAATATGTTATCTAAGCAAGTAGCTGTGGTGGGGGTTACTCGTGTGGGTTCGTTAAAAAGATGATATAAATTGAATGATCTGAAAAGATTCAGAAACCGCACTGAGTTCTGAGAATTATCTAAAATATTGATGTTAAAATCCCCGCACACAACCAATTTTTTATTAGATGAACATATTTTTCTTAATACTTCTTCCATAATGGATTCAAATGAAGTAAAATTCCCAGATGGAGGCCTGTACACACAAACAATGACATGTCGTTCAAACTCCGCACATGCTAGCTCAATAGTTCGCTCAAGTGAAAGTGAAACGACATCTTTGCGTTCTTTATATTTAATGGAATTATTTAATAAAATTAGTGACCCGCCTCTGATTGCAGACTTTCTCGTGAACGAACTACCGACGCTATAGTTGTCAATATTAATAATTAATTCATACTGTCTTAACCAGTGTTCCGTAATACATAATACATGGACATTCATTTTATTTAAAAATAATTCCAATTCAAGTAATTTGCCAGACAAACCCTGTATATTCTGATGAATAAGGTTTAGATTTTAGGGTTTCTTTTTGTCATTGGATTGCAAGAGGATTCCTCTATTGTCTCACATTGTAATTTAAATCATATGGAATAAAATTATTTCGGGTAATCAAATTATTAATATTAAATGCTAACAGAGTAGCTATTTCTTTTTTAATTTTATCAGGCAAATAAAAAGTTTTGCCAGTCAACAAATACTTATTATCTATAAATTTATTTGTGTCAAAAAACACAAATTTGTCACTATGACTAAAGGTCAGGTTGTATAATAATGTATTCAATAAATGAATACTGTTATTTTGGCTAGGTGTGTAGTACCTAGAAAAAGGGAAGGCACACAAAAATATTTTTTTTACCTGAAGCTCACAAAGGGTTGAGAATCTCTGAAGAAAATCTCTTTTCCTTATTTCTAAGGAATTCCCAATCATTAGTGGTTATCATTAGGTGGTTAAACACTTTATCTGTTATGGTTAATTTCATGGTTGAGACTTCCTACTTCCATTGTGATAGCTTGAGGAAAATGTTGTGTTGTATTAAATGTAACACGCTTTTATTTATAAATGGGGACTATGATAAAGAGGGGGGACGAAATTGAATAATTAGGTATGGTGAAAAGTTTTAGTGTTAAAATTAAATAAATTTGTACAATATGGAATTATTTTGTCCTAGACGAAGACGCTTATTTGTCGTTAAAGGTTACAATCAAGTTACAAAGTGTTATATTTCTTTTTAGAGTTAATTTATTTTTAACTTTTTAGTTCATTTTATAAACAAATAATAAAAGCTTGTTTTTAAAAAGGTTTTTTTTCTTTAATTTTATTTTTAACTTTTTAGTAAGCTCTATTTTTAATTCGAGATTTACTACGACGTAGTTCGCAGCGCGTAGCAGCGTTATTCCGTTATGAAGTCCGTAGTTCGTTCACATGATATGTAATATGTAACAATTTGGAGCCTAGATAAATAAGAGCATGATCTACAGTAGTTCCCTGCATTTTATGCACAGTTGAAGCCCAAGACAAGACAATCGGGAGCATTCTTCCTTCAGCTGTAACGTGATTAAATTTAGCGGGAAATTGAACTGATTTAGGGTGTATTATGTGAATGCCATCGTTACCAAAGTCTACGCGAACCGATGGTAGATCGCTATCGTATAGTTGAGTACGTCTGTAATACGGCCATATGATTTCAGTGATGTGACCTATTGCTCCATTCACAAGTCCCTTAGCAACGTCAACGTTAGACCTCAACATAACTTTAGCACCAACAAATATTTCTAGTTCTTTTGGAAGATGTTTATACACCCTCACACGATTCAGCCCTCGGCACGTGCTCACCTTGGCATTGGGTCATCCATCCAATCAATCATATATAATTAATATGGGACGAAAGCAAGAGACTCGTCAAGACGAATCAAACGAGACCAAACTCGATGGGGTTGCGTCGTTTAATTACGGAGTTCCTATGGCCACCTTCCGGCTCCAACATCAGACCCTGGTTACCATATAGTATCAAAGTACTCGTCAAGACTAATCCAATGAGCCCAAACTTGATGGGGTTGCGTCGTTTAATTGCAGAGTTCCTATGGCCACCTTCTGGCTCCAACATCAGACCCTGGTTACCATATAGTATCAAAGTACTCATCAAGACTAATCCAATGAGCCCAAACTCGATGGGGTTGCGTCGTTTAATTACGGAGTTCCTATGGCCACCTTCCAACTCCAACATCAGACCCTGGTTACCATATAGTATCAAAGTACTCGTCAAGACTAATCCAATGAGCTCAAACTCGTTAGGGTTGCATCGTTTAATTACGGAGTTCCTATGGCCACCTTCCGGCACCATCATCAGACCCTGGTTACCATATAGTATCAAAGTACTCGTCAAGACTAATCCAATGAGCTCAAACTCGATAGGGTTGCATCGTTTAATTACGGAGTTCCTATGGCAACCTTCCGGCTCCATCATCAGACCCTGGTTACCATATAGTATCAAAGTACCTGTCAAGACGAATCTAATGAGCTCAAACTCGATGGGGTTGCGTCGTTTAATTACGGAGTTCCTATGGCTACCTTCCGGCACCATCATCAGACCCTGGTTACCATATAGTATCAAAGTACTCGTCAAGACGAATCTAATGAGCTCAAACTCGATAGGGTTGCATCATTTAATTACGGAGTTCCAATGGCCACCTTCCGGCTCCATCATCAGACCCTGGTTACCATATAGTATCAAAGTACTTGTCAAGACGAATCTAATGAGCTCAACTCGATAGGGTTGCATCATTTAATTACGGAGTTCCTATGGCCACCTTCCGGCTCCATCATCAGACCCTGGTTACCATATAGTATCAAAGTACTTGTCAAGACGAATCTAATGAGCTCAAACTCGATAGGGTTGCATCATTTAATTACGGAGTTCCTATGGCCACCTTCCGGCTCCATCATCAGACCCTGGTTACCATATAGTATCAAAGTACTTGTCAAGACGAATCTAATGAGCTCAAACTCGATAGGGTTGCATCATTTAATTACAGAGTTCCTATGGCCACCTTCCGGCTCCATCATCAGACCCTGGTTACCATATAGTATCAAAGTACTTGTCAAGACGAATCTAATGAGCTCAAACTCGATAGGGTTGCATCATTTAATTACGGAGTTCCTATGGCCACCTTCCGGCTCCATCATCAGACCCTGGTTACCATATAGTATCAAAGTACTTGTCAAGACGAATCTAATGAGCTCAAACTCGATAGGGTTGCATCATTTAATTACGGAGTTCCTATGGCCACCTTCCGGCTCCATCATCAGACCCTGGTTACCATATAGTATCAAAGTACTTGTCAAGACGAATCTAATGAGCTCAAACTCGATAGGGTTGCATCATTTAATTACGGAGTTCCTATGGCCACCTTCCAGCTCCATCATCAGATCGGCTCTATGCCACAATAACATTGCATTGTCATCCGATTTATACATGCATTCTAAATTTCAGCTCAATCGGAAACCGGGAAGTGGGTCAAATTTAAGTTGCAAGATTTGATTACAGAACGACAGACAACGGGACAGGTGAAACTAAATAAAAGCTTGTAAAAAATGGTCTCCTTCAGTTTAAAATTGCTAGTACCTATTATAATATGCAAATAGAGTATTATTACTTGATTAAACAGTCACTACTGATCTTGAAAAAATCTATTATTATTGCTAAGTTTTTCAAATGTTTTTGATTTGATTACGATACATGATTGGAGAAAATTATGTTTTAAGCTTGTAGTTTAGTAGGTTTTTATCTTCACGATGTTATTTTCTATTGCATCCATAATTTATTCAATTTATTCCTTAATTAGGCATAATTATATCATAAATCTATATACTTATTATAACACTGACCAGTCAAAGTGCACGAGTAAAGTTTATGGTATTATTTAATACTCGTATTTAAAATACCTACATATATTTATAGTTATAAAATATGCTCCTGTGATATAAATTTAGCAATATTATGAAGCCTGATTATGTAAAGAACAGCCTTCATTAGCACCTAGCGAGTGAAATGCAGCTCAATAAGGAAAATATCCTAGACTATCTGGGACCAAGAATATTTTACATGCTTATTGGTTCCTTATAATATTCATGATACAAGTGAAAAATCTATGAAGCTGATGAATATATCTTCAAACTACAAAAATATACTAATTTGCACTTTGAATTGCATTAGCCAACGGTTATTTAACATCCTATTAGAATCATGAACATACAGTCACGGCACTAAACTTTTAGATTCCTTGCGTCTGTGGACATAAAGCTTAAAGTTGAATGTTGATGGCGACTGAAGCGCGCTTTTCAGTTACTTCTTTGGTGGCGCGAATATATTCGTCATATTAAAGTAACTTAAATTATTAACTGTGTCACAAATTATTCAATCAATTCTAGAAGCCTCCCTCATGCCGCGCCACAGATTTTTTTATAAGATAGGGAGGCAAATGAGCAAGTGGGTTACAGGTTTTCTCATTCAGTCACTACCAGTCAGCAACGGCCATCTTGTCAACGAGTAGCAGGCCATCCTACTTTCTCAGGCTCATCCGTGAGCGCCACCTGAAATTTAAGCATAACTTAACCACCATTGTATTCAAAATCAATGAAATAGAGACGATCAATCACTTCGTAAGGAATATTTTATCCAAAGACCAAACTATTAAGTCACTTACACGTCACGTTTGCAAAACATTGATTTACGAATATCATGTCGTAAGCCCTCTCGGATTAAAGGCTGAATACTTGAATAATGTATTAACATATGTGTGCGGTAGGCTACAATTTGAACACGACATTCAGCATACTTGAAATGTCTTGTTAATTTCAATACAAAGGGCTGTAAAATGCTGCACCTTATTATTGAATCTTCGAAGCTTATGCAAAATGGTGTATCATAGTACCTTTTAATACAGCGTTCGAAGTTGATGTAATTGTACAGCCGGCTGCTAAATTATTTTTCTTTGGTCAATAGGCTAACGCTTGACCACAATCGCACCTGATGGAAAGCGACGATGAGGTCTAGGATGATACGCGTTTGCCTAAAAGATGCCTGTTCACTCTTGCCTTAAAGATGTCCATATTATAGTAGTCAGAAAAAACAGACTTCGGCAGGGAGTTCCATTCCTTAGCCGTCCGCATTACAACGGTGGAAGCGATCGCTTCGTGCAGATAAGGGGTAGTTCTACCACATAAGGATGAAAGCCCTCGCTGCGCCTTGTCGTCCGGTGATGGAATGGGCTGGGGGGATCGAATTATGTAGAACCTCAGCACACTCCCCGAAATGAATCCGGTAGAAGACCGAGTGGCATGCCACACGTCGACAGTGGTCCAGGCTCAGCAGGCCAGCTTCGGAGAGTGCGATGTTTACACTTTAGTACCTCGTCTTGTTCTATACCTTCTATGTAAGAAAGTACGAAAGAGTTTACAACTTTTTGCAGTAGACTGTACCAACCTTTCAGAGTTACTATACTAAACGCAAACGCAGACAGTAGAGTATTTCATTCATTTATTATGAATGAAATATGTCACCAGCGGCCATGAATCTTTGCCTTGAGAATGCCCTTAAACCTACTGACCAGTCTAAATAACTTAACTTTCAATATTAATTAATGAAATATACTCTACCTTCTGCCGTGAGTCTTTGCGTTTAGTTATAGTAACCGCATTAATCCTGAAAGGTACAGTGGGTACAGTGGGTTTTACGCATAGACTTATGTACCTCATATTTAATGTGACACTTAGCAAGCAAATAAATATTTCATTTCATTTCATAAGATGCCGCTCCAATTCTATGATTTTACGCTGATCTTTGAGTTCGCTGTACTAGAGAGATGTCGAGCTGTGTTCACTGAGTCTGCGTATGCGCGAACAAAATCGACGAAGCGTTTTGACATCTATAAATTTCCGTTACAAACCCACTGGAGATGCTTACGTCAAAAATGTCTATCTCTATGTTTGGCTTGGAGTTTCGCTATGTCGAATAATATTCGGTAGTCTATGTCGAATAATTTCGATGTTATTCGTCGTAGAACTCAAGTCATCGAAATTGTGTATGCAATCAGTATGCTGCAGTAGAGGTGGGCCAGGCTTTAAACAAACTAATGGGAAACAGTGTAGGATACCCTTCATCATGATAGACTGACTGCTTTTGAGAAAGATGGCTGATGTATGTTGGATGCAGACTACGATGCTCGTTGGAGAAGGTCAACATTTAGCTGTGGATGACATGGCTGACTGATTAATTGTTTTGACTTTTTAGGTGGCGTTTGTCTAGGTACTGGCTGTTTTTACAGCTGCTGTAATTATGTACACACAATCACAGTAGCTGTAGACGCGATTTAGCATGTAGGTCTACATACAATCATGGTTTGCTACTGAATATTCATCACATTGATTACACGACTAATAATGTTTATTAAAGTTGACACTAGGTACTGATAATTTTGTTATCTACCTTATTAACTTGTCATTTTGTCATAACATTAATAATATTGATAAACAAATGGCTGTGTGAACAAATAAGCTTTTTTATTGGTACTTGCAAGTATCTATGAATAATATTGATTTAATGCATGCAGCCTAATTACACCACTAAATATTTAATCCTAACTAAATTGCATAGGCTTTATTGTTTGAAATTTAAATTAAACATACATTTAAAGACTGACTTGTAATTTACAAGTCTTCTTCCTGACATTAATTCTTATTTAATGACGCATTTAAAAAAACTGCAATGTATTCCTATGAAAAATAGTTTATGCCAAGAATATTCCTCAGACTATTTATAAAGATGACTCGCGAAAAGAATCTTTAAAGGATGACGGCATAATTCCGAAATCCCAGGACAAAAACCTTTGGATTAGGTAACCAAATAAAAAACTTAAATCAGGTTTTGTGAGCCCGCGCGGTCGATTGATTTTACCGTGAATCCCTCAGGGAGACCGGAGCTCCAACATCTTTGTTTTTTTGAGAAATATGTAAATAACATGGGTATTATAAAAATCTTTAGGTCACCTAAGATACTAGAGTTGAGGTGAGGGTTTTTTAGGCCACACTAGAAAAATATTTAGTCTTAAACCTAATATGTGAGGTTCTCGAGTAAACCTCAATGAAGTAGAAATTTAACTCGAAGATATAATATTTTTATAATCTAATATGCAATACGTAAATCACATGTTATAAAATGTTTGATAGGTATTTTTTTTTATGTTAGACAATTGTCTAAGGTTAGACATAAGGGCCGCACAACATCATGAAACGTGCTTTGAATAGGTATTGCAAGATGGGAGGCTATTGAGGCTATGAAAGGTTATGGTAACCTATTCGATTGGTTAACTTATTAATAAATTCTAAAATACATATTAGTATGTGATTTTAATGAAATATTTTCTATGACTATTTTATTTTATTTCGATGAAAATTAAGCTATCACGCACGAATGATGCCATACAGTTGTATGAATACTGACCATTCTCAGATGCCTCAAGAATGACCTTTGTCAATACCTCTATTGGCATAGGTAGATGATTTACCTACCTATGTCAATAGGTACGTGATTCTTTAGGCACTAAAATATAGACAAACTAGCGACGATAAAACATGTCAAGTAAACTCTGTATTGTCGTTTTGTGTGCAAGTCAAGGTTTGTTCTGCAACTTGATTACGTAATTATGTACTTTGCAAACTCAATATGATAGAGCTGGTGTCATCATAATAAAATATGTCACATACATTGTCTTGGTCTCAAAATATGGTCAAAACCAAACTGAGCTTGTGTTTTCATCATCATCATCATTTCAGCCAATAGACGTCCACTGCTGGAAATAGGCCTCCCCCAATGTTCTCCACACAGATCGGTCCTGTGCCGCCCGCATCCAATGGATTCCCGCTATCTTCACCAGATCGTCGGTCCACCTTGTAGGAGGCCTGCCACGGCTGCGACTTCCTGTACGTGGCCTCCCTCGAGTGGAGGCCACGTACAGGCCTTTTCGCCCTTTTCGCCCCAACGGCCGTCTGTTCTCCTCTCTATGTGCCCTGCCCATTGCCACTTGAGGCATCCAATCCTTTGGGCTATGTCTGTGACCTTAGTTCTCCTGCGGATCTCTTCATTTCTGATACGATCACGCAGGGCTCTACTGCTACTCAAACCATGAATGCTCAAAAACGAGTCATTTGAAATGACAAAACTTAAAAAAGTGCGTATTTCTTTTTAATAGTCCGGCGGTGCACTTAATTCCTCGTATTGCAGATCTCCATGGACAGTGGTAATCACTTTCCATCAAGTGATCTGTCTACTTGCCGCCTATATCATAAAAAATGTCCATTGCAGATATGCCGTTGCACTCTGCAACCGGCTTAAGGACTTCCACTCCATAATCCCAAGAATTTTGCGGGTTTTTCAAAGACAATTCCAATTTCAAGTAGATTTCGCAGTTAAATTACATTATATCAACACAGGACCCTGCACCCCGCGACCTTACACTGCCAGTTTTATCTCGAAAATTAGCATAAATATACACTTACGCGGTTTTGCACAGCATCTACAAGTTAAATTGCCGGAGACATGCATTTTTACTCTCTTATCTTAATAAATTTCGGACGAGTATGGAAGTAATAAATAGACTACGGTCCGGTATTTTCGCGTGCAAGATTGCGTTACATAAACTCGAAATTATGCAGTTTGCACAAATTATTCTGCTAATAAAAAAGCTGGCTAATGGGGAGGAAGATGGAAATAAAGATTCCGCTTTATTTTGCAGTTTCTGTGGCTTGATTAAATTATGTGCAATATGGGTATAGGACCTGTGCTAATGTACTAAAGTCCTCTTGTAGTCCTTGAAACTCGATTTTTTTTTGTAGATACTCGTAAATTATGTGCAATATGGGTATAGGACCTGTGCTAATGTACTAAAGTGCTCTTTTACTCCTTGAAACTCGATTTTTTTGTAGATACTCGTATCTACCCAGTACGTTGGTAAATATTCCTGTGGTAAATTATTAATCAGGGTGGGGATCAAACCCACGAACTTTGGCTACCAAATATACTATCATGTCAGAAAAAGTAAATACTCCTTTTTTTATGTGATAGGTGGCAGACGAACAGACGGATCACCTGATTGTTAGCGATTGCCGCCGCCCATGGACACCCGCGACACTCCTTTAAGCCCCCTTTTCCGGATTGGGCCTCCAGTACCCTCACACGCGCAGCAACGAAACACAGCACAGTGTTGTTTCACGCCGGTTTTCTGAGAGGCCATGGTATCACTCCGGTCGAGCCGGCCCATTCCATGCCGAAGCGTGGTTCTCCCACGGTCACGGTCGGTCCTCCTACTATTTTTACAAATATTCTTTAAGCTAAATGAGCGTGATACTTTTATTAAAAAACTCTTCCTGCTTACAGGTTTATCCCAAAAAGATCGACATTTTAACATTGTTTTAACAAAGTAGGGCCATCGATTATCCCACACGCTACTCGCTCGTATGTAAATCGCAGTCCATTTAAGAGATTGATTAAATTACTACTGCAAAATCAATTTTATCCAAGCGATTACGGAAAAATAGTGTTCCCACGGGGAAATAAAATGTCCTCGGACCGTGTTCTGGAGTCGTAAATCTAATTCGTTTTTATTAGGTTAGAGCTCTGGTCCATGGCCTGGCATTATAAGATTAGGTTTTAGATTTGATTTGATAAGATGGTGAATTTTTATTTTTTTAAGGTAGACGACCAAACGGATCACCTGATATTATCGATTACCGCCCATGGACAACCGTTACATCAGTGGAATCTCAGTGCGCCGCCATCCTTTAAACTTAATATTCTTAAGGGAAAACATTATTTTCTCACATTATTACAATGTGTCTTTAATAAATTGATTTTGAAACAAACGTTCTGATAGAAATGAAATTTGAAAGATTTGTGTACTTACATTGATATGCGGCTGTCCGTACTAGTCATTAGAAGTATATTGAAAGTTAAAATCTTTTACAGTTTATGACATTTATAAAGTATCTTGAACTATTTAAGTCTAACGATTAGTTATATTCAATTAATGTCAAATTCTATATTTCAATAATAGTTCATTAATTTATGTTCGACAAAACCTACGCAAATCCGGGCGGCTCTTAATAAATTCAGTGTATTTGTGCGAGTTCGGTATTTCAACCTTAATGATTGTATGTAAATAGTTGAAACATCGCGCAATACGTTTTCGATAGTTTATTGATTATGCTGAGACCTGATGATAATTTACTCATTTATGTTGAACGATTAACTTACTGTGAATTGCTGCACTATTTCATCTCGATCACCGTCATAGTGTAATTGAAATGTCAAAGATAGTTTATTTGTAAAACCCCATTCCTCATATTTATTTATTTTCTTTATTAAGGAAAATACTGCTGCTAAATAGTACTCTGTCTTAAAATTATTTAGATAAAACATTAATTGTTTCAATCATCATGCATTCATCAATTTCAATTTTCCACAACAAATTGATACATTTAATATTATTAGACAAAAAAAACAAAATAATGTGAACAATTTATGCTATCATCAAAAAACGTATGTCATTATTACATAACAAAGAAAAACTCTTTTAGATATTTAGAAACTATGATAATACCTCATTATCGGGTAATTTCTTACACTTTCGACGTAACGTTGAATAAATAAAATCAAATACCCAAATTCTCTAAATGTCAAAATAGAAAATAAGCTTATAACATTATTCTTTTACAGCAATTTAAAAACAGGAATACTTAAAACTATCCAAATGGGACAACTTGTCGGGTGCGCAATAATTGCTCCCTTTAAAATTAGCAATCCATTTGACTGAAGAAAAATCCATTGAGATTTTAGCAAACATTTTATTGCGTCTAAAAACTCATTGCTCCATCGAACGGCGGCAAGTTTAATTAATTACTCCATTCTCAAAGAAGCATAAAACTATCGATTTCGCTCATTTAACTGGCTCTAACGGAACAACAAATTAGAAAAAAGATTATTTAAGTAATTTCATGCCTCCATTTTTTTAATGGCTGTACTGGAAAATAATTTGCCTTTGTTAAGTGATCTTATTAAAATTGAAGTGAATTGCCACAAATAAAATAAGAAGAAGAAGTGGGTCGTCAACTGTCAAAATCACAGTCAATTAATAAAATACCGATGTTTTACCTACGGATTCCATCAATACCACTATAAACGCAATCGCGGGTTTTAATACTCTATTATGTCTAAGCTAGCTGTCACGTAATAACTCACTTGACACACAATACTAGTGTTAAAAACGAACCAATTCAACGATTATTATATTACAATCACTTTGCGGCACTTCACTGCACAAATAAATACCAAATTTGTACTTCAAATTGAATTGCAACAGCTGAAACGTTGGGTTTAGTTTCCACCCACCCGCAGAATCCTAAGCCTTCATACCTTTTTTAGGTGAAGTCATCCTGTCATTTCCTCAATAAAGTAACAGCAATGAATGAATGTTGCCGTAATATGATACAAGAATCAATGTAATGTCGTCACGACTGAAGCTTTGACCGCGACTCACGTAAAGGGTTACATACAACGAAGGATTCAGGTAAACAAATAATAACTTATAAAAGTTTTTTTTCGGAAAAAATCGTTTTATAATAGATTCACTCAAAAACAAAATACTGTCCTGCTAACAATCTGCATACACACAACCACTTTACGTGGAAAGCTAGTGTTGTCAAAGACTCGCATCGATAAGTTAGATTAGTAAAATCCTTAGACAATTTTGTCTAAGGTAAAATCACATTATATTTATCTCTATTTACGAATCACCTGGCAAATAAATACCACGGTCTTAATGTAAAGATTAAGATTACTTAAAAGGCAAATATTTGAACCAAAATTCATTAAATTAACAAGTACTTACGTATTCTATCTTTACTTAATTGTAATTTGTTGTTGTTCAGCAAATAATAACATTATGAAAAGTCTAACGCAAACTCTTTATAATGTTGTTAGCTCGTATATATTTTATATCTTATGACTTTAGATTTTTTGACAACTTCTTGACTTTTATTTGTATGTGAGAGAAATATATGAGAAAACTTGTATATCCATTTTATAACACTTCTATAATAAGATAAAATAACTTCAAAAGTATGTAACATACAATAGTTAATTTAATCTTGACATTAACTAAGATAGTAATTTCATTTAAAGATATCTTATAAGTTTACTTATAGTAAGTTTAAAATTTTCAAAAAATTTAAAATTATACTTATCTTTAAGAAATATTTTTATTGAATTTTGTTATAAATTATCTATGTATATATTATTAGGTATTTATGTATTGTTTATTATTATTTATGGTATGTAAGATTATTAATATATAAAATATGTATATTTCTGCCATTCTCAATTTCATTTGTTAAACTACTTTGCACTGCCTTCCCCTATTACGAATACGATATTCCTTTCCTCTACCCAAAGGTTGTCTGGAAGAAATCGCTACAAGCGATAAGACCGCCTACAACACCCAGTACAATAGTACTGTCTGTTGTTGTTGTATCATGCTTGTATTTTCTTTTTGTGCAATAAAGAATATCTATCTATCTGTCTAAAAAGAATTTTCAAGAAATAAAACCTACTGGCTGCACTAGAACAGCCATCTGTATCTATAAGTTATTGCAAATGAATGCAGGCGCAAACAGGTTCGGAGTCTGCAGCGGGAGGATTTATTTTGCACCGGATCCATGTCAAGATCAAGGAGGCTCGAACGAGTTGGTTAGTCAGCAGTGTTTACTATGGACAAACGTCACTGACCCACAAAAATGCATTAGCGTCGTATATTTAATTGTTAAAATGAAGATCGTAAATGGACGTTTGCACGGGCTATAATCTCTGCGACCTTAGATGGAAGAATTAATCATGAAGCTATATTTGGTTATATTTAATATAATTTATAATTAAATGGTTATTGCAGCTAAATAGTGTCAGGTATTTTAAATAATCTGATTCTAAACAAGTACCTACCTAACCATTCTGGTAACATGACACATACTCGAGTACTTTGAACTATGATAAGGTAAATGAATAACAAACCTTTAGAGTAATGTATCCTATTTTAGTAGTTTTTTTAGTATCAGCCTATAACTATTAATTATTAGTATTTTAAATGTGGGAGAGCCACGCTTAGGCATGAATGGGCCGGCTCGACCGGAGTGATACCACTGCCTCACAGAAGACCGGCGTGAAGCAGCGCCTGCGCTGTGTTTCGCCTGTGTGAGTGAGGTTACCGGAGGCCCAATGGGGGGAAAGGGAAAAGGTTGGCAGCGCACTTGTAACTCCACTGGTGTTGCGGGTGTCCATGGGCGGCAGGATTGCTTACCATCAGGTGATCCGTCTGCTCGTCTGCCACCTCTCATATAAAAAAAAAAACAACTGTCCCACTGCAAGGCAAAGGCCTCCATCATAGAAATCAAGTCACCGCTACTATAAAGGGATTAGGCTTAATCACCACCCTTGCCAAATTCGGATTGGTGATCACAAACCCGAGCTTTGTTCGAAATATTCGAATCATACTTTTCGCTCGACCCAGGAATCGAACCCAGAACCCCGAGATCATGGCCCGGTACTTAAACCACTAGACCAACTGAGCGTTGGTATCTTATTTGCTCAAAACGGTAAAACCTAAGAATCAACGCTGCAGCTGCTGCCTAGCGGTTGTTGTAGCACATGCTGAGGCCGAACCTTGTTGGCCGCAACTTTATAATGTTTTGTTCATATTTCGTTTTGTATGTAAACATGTGCTGTGGTCAATCAATGCTTTCTTATTCTATGATGACTAATCTTCTATTTACCCCCGAAAAAATGTAAACATAATACATAGGCACCTTCTTGTATTTTGCGTAGTTTGCACTTTTAATTTTGTATACAATATAGAACAGAATCCGCGTACTCTTTTTATGTAACAAAAAATCATCAGAAAATACTTCCCTAAAAATAGTAACAAAAACTCCAATTCGATTACACGACCATACGTGACACAGATACCAATTTGGAAAAACGTCGATTTTTGGTCTCACATAAAGTATGAGTAGCGTGTAAAATTTTAAAATATAAGCCTCTCGCTAAACCAGGACTAAATCCACCGTTGTCCCATCAGGGGAATCTTTTTTAGCCTTTATTACATAGCAATAAGGTCGAAGAGAGTCCCGTTACCCGACTGCTAACAGGACACCCCGATAGTACTTAATCCTGTTTATCCTTAGCTGTATATTTTTTAACTCATGAGGTACATGACTTGTGTTGGAAAATACTGCGGATTACGTACTTCGCTTAAAATTTGGGAGTTTTATATTTTAAACGAAAGGCTTGCTTTAGAAGTCTATATCCGCATAGTAAACAGACAGAAATTATAGGATTATCGTTGATTGATCCAGTTGTAATTGAAGCGATTAATCATACTTTCTTTTATATTGATTAGCTTTATATCGTTAAAAATGGTCTGATGAGTTAACAACTGGTAAAATTATAATTAAAGGTCTGTATTTAGAAATGTTTATCTACGTTAATGATTTTATTATTACCAAATCCATTGATCATAATTAAAGCGTCGGTATTCCGTACCTATACAAATGCAATGTATGCCAATCAATTTGGGAAAAATATTCATATTTTCAAATTTAATCAAATGCTTTTTAAGTCCCTTCTGTGAAATTAGCTAAACTAAAACAGTGCAGTGTAAAGCTTATCATCATCATCATCGTCAGCCCATTTAAGTCCCCACTGCTGGGGCACGGGCCTCCCTCAATCACATGAGAGGTAATTGCCATACTCACCACGCATGGCAGACGGGTTGGCAAGGGTTTTTATATAAATGCAGAGTTTTCCTTCTCTGGGTGCTGATGATCATGCCAGCAGCTTTACCTTAGTCGCCTTTTACGACACCTCGGTAAGACTATTGTAAAGCTTATACAATAGTCTAAACCAAAGTACTTTCGAAGTAGGTACTCTAAATTTTGTAAGCATTTAAAGATTTGTTCATTTTATACAGTCATTAAAACGACTCTGTAACAAATCAACAATAGCAAACTAAGACAAAAAAGAAATACTTTCTAACTTACCCATAAAATATTGCAAGAAAGTGAAAATATTATAACTTCTGAAAGATCTTATCGAAAATTCTTGCTCCTCAAAAATCCAAATCAAATATTATTTCGGTGAAATAAGTTAGCGTTTAAACTTACGAAGCGTAGAGTAGCTAGTAGGAAACACGAAATAATGTTTCCCCAGCAGCCGATACTATAAGTTCGAGACTTAATCTTAGTTCAGATTACTCTAGTGTACAGATCCGTCCGTACCATTAGTTGTGGAGTTTGCCCGATCTCTGCCGTGCAGTTTTATGTAGTTCAGGATGAGCCTGCAGATGAAAGCGGCTTGTACATAACTTATAAATAAGATGAACAAAAATTTAGCTTCGATGTACGGGACGGGGATTCGTCTAAGAGTATGGATAAGTTGACGAAAATAACGTTAATGAACGTAAGCGTTTCAAATTCTATTTATTCACCAATCTTAACGATCAGCAAAGTACGCTAGACATTTATTGTAGTGTATAAGTGTGTACAAACACAGACGCACTCGCTCACATTTATCGTTATATTCTGATAAAAAACCAGGATAACGCAACCAAAGACGGATCAGACGCAGAGCCATAGGTAATGCAAATATATGTTTGAGGGTACGCGATACGTTTTATTTTGATGTTTCAACAGCTTTGTAACGTAATTCTATTTTTTAATGGCTGCTATGCTATGTGGAAAGATTAAAGAGACACGTTTTTAATTAGAAATTGATCGGTGCAAGGATATTTTAATGTTTCTGATTTTTCAATTGGGAATTAAATCACCTAAAACAAAACCTATACAACCAAACAAACACATATACATCACAATAATATGAAGGAGATTTTCTTAACGTAAAACTATGTTAATTTTCAAGCAGGTGCCTACTGCATATAACTTACGGCGTAGGTATAGATCCATTTGCATTATCTAAATAAAGGTAGAATGCAATGCGAAAATCTAAAGGTCTTGGCAGCAGAATCGGGAACCTTTAACAATCGCAGTGACTACATAATGTTGCATCAGCGATCCCCAATAGGGGCATAGCTGTTCACTTGGTTGCAATTTCGTGAGCCATCTTCGAACCGGAACGTCGCAATGCAAGCATTCCTACTTGCTTGAATAACCGCAACAACCTAAGTGCCTATAAGAGTACCCACGATTTTAATAGGTACCATTAAATTCCGAGATCGTCAAATCAATCTGTTATACAGAAAATACTTTAATGCAAACAAGGCAATAATAAATTGTGACTAAAGACTAAGAAGGGTGAGAGTACCGGAGGCCCAATCCGGGGGAAAGGGGGGATTAAAGGTAGGCAGGGCACTTGTGACTCCACTGGTGTCGCGGTTGGCCATGGGCGGCGGCAATTGCTCACCATCAGGTGATCCGTCTGCTCGTCTGCCAACTGTCACATAAACAAAAAATTGAAAATGATTTAGGAATAGAACATCTTAAAAATTAAATGAAAAGAAACGGTTATACAAAACAATTTGTATGTCGGTTTCTACCATTCATAATGTAGTTGGAACTCGCAGATACAAATGTTTTTTTTTTCTTTTTTTTTATAGTGACAGTATATTGGGTCTCCTCAGTCTGCTGGTAAACAAAAGGCCCATGTTTCCATTACAACGGACGCGATATCAAGGCATCACTTAAGTCGGCACTGCCTTTTCATTTTTCATCACGCTTCGTTTGAAAGAATCCATAAATTAAACTGAATTAAACCAATCAACCAAATCAATTCTAACTAACGTAACCTTTCAAAAGGCAAAGGTTATAAAATGATGTTCGACTGTAACCAGGTAAATTATTCGCGGAGAAAGCGTATTGAATGGCTGCCTATTATAGATATTTTAGCGATTCTTCTGCCATGCTTACTTCGTAATGATACAGTTTCTTGACGTGTAATTACATAGCTATTTTACTACCCAATTGTAAAGTTAATTCAGAGTATTTGAGCTCTTTTGTGCAGTTATGTTTTTTAGTGCTATTAGAATTTAAGATGCGAGTCACGGAATACGCTCATTGTAATGATGAAAATAGTTTTTAACCACATGTTTCTTTAACTTGTTTGTGCACTTAACTTCTCTTAAAATCTCAGTGACGGTTTAAGAGAACGAGAAATATTTATAGATTGCTATTTGGGAACTCATTTTAAATACCTTAAAGACTTTTTATAACTATATCTTACCGTCATCATCATTTCAGCCAATAGACGTCCACTGCTGGACATGGGCCTCTCCCAATGTTCTCCACACAGATCGGTCCTGTGCCGCTCGCATCCAATGGATTCACGAAATCTTCACCAGATCGTTGGTCCAACTTGTGGGGAGCTAGCCACGGCTGCGACCTCCTGTACGTGGGTAACCTCCACTTACGCTCTTTTTCTTATTTCGTGGCTTATTACTTTTGGAAAGTAATGTAATGTTATATTAGCTAATGAAATATTTTGTCCAGTCAATAAAATCCTATGAAGTTTGGTAAGCAAGGACTTTTCTCAGGTTAAAATCAGGTGTTATAAATAAGAGCCCATCGTGGACTTAATTTAAAGATAACCGATTATTGAAATCTTACGTTAGCCGCTTTAACAAGTGTACAACTAAATACAAACCCATCAATCTATCTGAAATATGATATTATTGAGTTCTCCAACTAAATAATCCTCATCTTTCAAGCGTTGCAGATAGCATCTAAAAGAAGAACATAACCACTTATCTTAATAAACTATGACGAATAGTGCAACTAGTGAACTATCCTCTTCAGAAGGCATGTTTAGGTTAAGGTTAAACCAGTACTAAGATTGCCAGTAGTTAGTTCGTGTTTGCTTTACTATAGTGGATAAGGCTGTCGCAGCAAGGACGTTTGTGTCTTCATCAATTCCAGTACCGCGTGATAACGAAACAATCAACAGACAAGATTTTGTTAAGTTGATAGGTGGCAGACGAGGACATCCTTTGGTGACCTGGATATTCGCAATTGCTGACGCCCATGGACACCTGCAACACCATTGAAGCCATAAATGCGTTGCCAACCTTTAGTTACCAGGCTTTATCCGGAATGATTAGGCCACTAGTTCCCTCACTCACTTTGCGAACCAATCCAAACTCTGCTTCACGTCGGATTTTTGTAAAGCCTTTGAATGGTATCTTTGAGTGGACTGTGTACAAATCTACGAAAAAGCGTCTTACGTCTCACGGATAATTTCTTATGCTGTGGTAATAGAATAATTTATCTTTTACTAGGATAATATAACCCATAAATCAGGCATGATGTATTAGCCGCAGATTATTAAATGTGATCTTTGACTTACTGCATAGCTAAAAGGATCTGCCCTTCGGTATACAGAAATCATGGATGCTTATGTATAGAAGATTCAATTAATTGAAGTTCAGTTTATTATTAATTGATAGGTTTTAATAGAACGTCAATTTATAACGAGAAATGAGTTTATCGTTGGTAATTCGAAAGGAGTTTGCTAGAATTAGATTTATTTTAAATTCTACAATTCGTGCCAAATGTTGCCAATACAGTATGTTGTTTTATTTTTGCATTCGACATATATTTCTTATGATACTACAGACATTTGATCTCAATCACATGTTAAGTGAAGATAAGATCTAAAATGCCCAACATGCTTGTCTGTGAAAAGCCTTTGTATTCAAGAGCCCCAGGTTATAGTGTTCAGAAATACTAAGAAAGAGAAATGCTACGATTAAAAATTACATGCAAACTACGTGTTTCTTTACGATATAGATAATCTATCAGCACTTGTGTGTATTGCAAAATGTCTCTGAAATGAAGAGCCTGTCGTTGATATTACGGCTTACATGTTGCCACGTGAAAATATAAAATGTTTACTAATTTCGATGTGTTAATAAATTTATCAATCACACAATTCGTATGCCAAATTAGTAATCCGCTCATATCCATAATTCAATAACCATTACTAATTAGTAGGACGCAGAATAAACGATAACCAATGATTCTGAGTTGAGAAGTTGAGACTGATTCGCTCGATTGGTAATAATATTGGCATTTGATGACAGCGCATAACTCCAAATGCTTTGAACATTCTGGGAGACAGTCAACTTAGTAACTATTCCTAAAATTTGTAGATCATTCATTAAAAATAAATGATATATTATTATTAATTTATAATGAATTATATGTATTATTGACAGTTAGGCCTGTCCAAAATGGTCGGTAGATTTAAAAGTAAGCCAAAGACTCGTGGTGGTCGGTGGCATGATATCATTCATAATAAAATATCGACCGCTGATTCGGAACGTCAATTTCTACTGAGAATAATCAGCACGAAACTCAGTAGTTATTCTTATCAAATAATATGGTAATTATAAATAGACCAACTGAATCACGGTAACACGTTTAGAATCATTACCTATCTCAAATATTGTAAGCGTCCACAGACTATCCGAGATCTATAGAGATAGTAAAAATGGACCATACGACAAAAAAAATGCATTTTTATACGCTTTTCGAATAAAGAAAGAGAAAAAAGATGACCCATATTTTTTAGTTATCATTAAATGTGTCTTTTTATTGAAATACCTATTAATTTTTGAAATTATTAATTAATATGCCGAAAGTGACGTAGTTCTGAGGCTCAACGTATTGTAATGTCGGTGTTATATACCCAATAAAAAAAGTTTAGGCAACTTTAAGTTACTTACTGTCACTGTCATTATTTTATCTTGTCATTTTATAGTCAGAGATTTTACTTTTTTTTAATTAACGCAAGCAAAAGCGTTAATAATTTGTATTGCCGAGTGATGACGTCACAGGAGGATATTTACATTTTTTTTCTCCATAAATATCTGTCTAAAAAATCTGAAATTATTTTTCTTAAATTTCTATGAGTTTAATCTAGAAATAGTATTTTACATTCCGAAAAATGTTTTTTTGTCGTGTTTTGCTATGTCGCCATTTGATCAAAACAAACTTTTCGCTCTGTAAAACTACGAAGACGCTCTTGTCGGACAATGCGCACGCGCCGGTTCCGGTCCCGGCGACTTTCCAATGAAAGCGACAGCAACGGCCTTGCTTCACGGACCGCGGGCTTTAGGGAATTTCGTTAGCCCACTTATTGTAACATTAACATAAATAATACTAGTTTTCGTTTACCAACGCAATAGCAAAACAAAAAACGCTCTAGGTGTAAATTTATTTGCGACAAGTTTTTGTTTCGTTTCGACACGGCTTTAATTGTGATAAAATAATGTTTCATGCTCACTGCGACAGTGTTCTGGTCTTTAAAAGCATATAAATATTTATCTTAACTTGTTAACACAAAAAAGTGCACTTTTGACAAGTATACAAAAACCAAAAATACATAATACCTAATACTATAAACTGTCCCACTGCAGGGCAAAGGCCTCCATATAATGAAATACTAGAAACGGGTGCAGGTCGATATTGTCCGATAGGTATTTACTTTTTATCCGACTTCAAAAAAACGGAGGAGGTTCTCAATTCGACATGTATATTTTTTATTATTTATGTTAAAATATGGTCCACTCTTGAAATCTACTAGAAGAATATATATAGAATTTATAAGATATATGTATATCAAAAGTAGGTTGTCATAATATATTATATATATTATTGTAGCGTATTATACAGGAATCTGATTCCATACTTATGTCACGGATATCAGACAACATAGGAATTATAAATATAAGTAATACGTTTGATACACCCAGATACTGAAACAACGCAAGTATTCACCACGTAATAGTAAATGTGCGTACAAAAAAATATGCGTGGTCACTACCTCATGAGCCATCGGACCAGTCGATAATAACATAATCTTTACCCAATTTTTTTTTATTATGGCTCTACCCGAAGATAATGGCAAGTAAGCTTATTGAGAATAAGTAGGTAGTCAACAGTCGATGGCAGTCAAAGTCACAGTCACTCAATAAAACGCCAGTGTTATACGTTTTAAAGACCTACAGATTCAGCGGATATCACTCTAAAAGCAATCGCGGGTTTTAAGACTCTATTAGGTCCAAACAAGTTGTCACGAGACAACTCACTCGACACACAATAGCAGTGTTAAAAAAAACGATACAATCCAACGATTCTTATTATTAGGATCGCTTTGCGGCACTTCACTACACAAATAAACACCAAATTTGTAGGTACACTAAAAACCACTAGACACGAATTTAAAACCTTTGAATTGCAACAGCCCACGCGACTTGTTTTAGCCCTACCCGCCGAATCACCCGAAATGTTGCTCGGAATCCAGCTTCTGCCAGCCATCTTGCGCAAACCGTCACTTACTACTTAACGACCTGACCTGGAAAGTCAATGACATATTAGAAGTAAAACATGATGACTAAGAAAAAAGAAAATAAACTTGGTTCGTAGTGACCATTCATACTGTCGAGATACATTTGATTGTAATAAAGGGTACGATCCTAGGCAACTAGTTTCACTAGCGTTTATTATGCTATAACTCTCAAACAAGCCGTATCCCAAACAGATTGGGGTCTATTCGACCGCCGAGAGATTAGCTCCGTGCGACCGCAGCTAGATCTTGACTTATCTGCCTAACGCTGCGGCTAACTTCAATAACATAATCATTAGTTTGCATAATCTTACGTTTGATACTAGCTAACTAAACGTAAGAATTTTAAGAAGTAAAGTCATTCATAAAATCAACTGAATTAATTTATATTGGATATGAATTTTAAACCTGACCTTTTTGAGCGATGGTGGCTGAGTGGTTCAGAATATGCCTTCCATACGGGAGTCCGGGTTCGAATCCGAGCATGCACCTCAGGAATTTTCAAATCTATGTGCGTATATCTACCATTAACTCGTCGGTAAGAAAAAACATCGTGAGGAAACCTGCACGTTTCGGATAGTTTCTGAAACGTGTAACCGTGATTCAGTTGGTTTGGTTCCCCTGTAACGGATTGCGAAGGTCAGACGGCAGTCGCTTCAGTATAATAGGTTTAGCCTGTAAGGATAGTTGTAAGTGTGGAAAAAAAAAAAAAAAAATAATGTAAAAACCAGACTCTCCAAATACTGAATCATGGTCCAGGCGTACGCCGGGCTCCAGAGCTACAGCTTTGGATGCGACCGGGAATTACACTAGAAAAACGTATGAGTTTTGACTTCAAAGGAAAAGTTATTCATAAAACTAACTGAATTAATTTATATTGAATATGAATTTTAAACCATTGAAACACATTTTGCTTTAAATATTCTTAAGCTGCAGCTTAATTAGGCGTCAGATACTAAGCCTATTGCAATACCAATTTCACTACGTGCCAGTTGTCAGTTTACAGTTAAGCTGCTTTATGTGAACTCTTTTATCTACACTCATGTCAAAATCTTCAAAATAAGAAATCAAAAGTAAACACATTTTTGACAGGCTTTATATTAAACCAATTAAAAAGTTAAAGTGTTGTATAGTGAAATTTTACTCATCATCATCATCATCATCAGCCCATTATGTCCCAACTGCTGGGGCACGGGCCTCCCTCAATCACATGAGGGGTAATTGCCATACTCACCACGCTTGGCAGACGGGTTGGCGAGGGTTTTGATATAAATGCAGAGTTTTCCTTCTCTGGGTGCTGATGATCATGCCAGCAGCAAATTTAGCAGAAATTTTACTCAATAGCTAGGTACCTCATTATGCAACAGGCAGTTCTTAAATGACAATATTATGACAAAGGTATCATCATTTATACTGCCAAAAAAAGTTGGAAATTGACACACCAAAACACGTTTCTGTCAAACGGCAAGACACGATTAGACGCGCCATTTTTGTTTTATAGAATTTATCTATTTTATATTTATTCTAGTGAGAAAATAGTAGAAAAGTATTTATAGAATTTGACTCCACCAGATATTTTAGCAAAAACATAAAAGGTTTAAATAGACTTTGGTCAGGAAAATCTACTAGGTTATCAGGTAATGTCTTTATAGCTTGTCAAAATAGTTTCCCTATGATTTCTTACTTTGAAGATTAAAACATAAATGTAGATAAAGTAATGTATGAGACTGCACATAACTCGGTATTAAAACACTCGCGAATGCTATTAAAAAACTCACCAAGGCCATTTTTTAAAATCTCTAAAGTGTTTTAATAACCCTCTTTATGAGACTTTCATAGAAACTACTATTATAAACACAATAATACATACAGCATGCAAAATAGTGTTAAGAAATTTTAGACTATAAATTTAATTATTTTTAAAATTACTTTGCCGTCTGTGTTAGACTTAGGTCTTTATTTTAAAAATGTTCCACTTCACTATAAAATAATATGTCATCTCCAGTCAAACGTACCTACACACATTAACATACTCGTATGTATGTACACAAAGTCTGCTTACTCTTTCATCCCTGATTAACTTTTCCCAGCTTTTTTAAAACTAAAGGCAATACCTTGTTTTAATACTGGCTGCAAGAACGCTGAATGCACTTAGGATCCGGCTGACTGTCTCCCGGGGCGACCGACGTCCTCAACTTCGCTTTTGTTCGCGAATGTTCTCTTGCAGTGCCGGTTTAATTGAACTTCAAAATTAAATAGCGCTCTTATTAGTTTTATGAGAGAAAATTGCGCGAAATTGTTTATTTTCGCTGTACTTTTTTAGGGACGATTGAATATGGAATTTGATATCGCCGCATGCAGCTGCTAAAGTTAATCGTTCTGGTACATTACTTTAGTGAGTCAACAAGTCTGTTTTGTATTAAATTATTACTAAGCTTTTTTATGAGGAATACCGACCACAAATGTGATACTTCTTAAAAATACAGCTTTTTTTTATGTAATAGGTAGGCAGACGAACAGACGGATCACCTGATGGTAAGCAATAGCCGCCGCGCATGGACACACCGCGACACCAGTGAAGTCACAATTGCGCTGCCAACCGGCTTCACGCCGGTTTTCTGTGAGGCCGTGCTATCACTCCGGTCGAGCCGGCCCATTCTTGCTGAAACTTGGCTCTCCTGGGTAGAAGCATTAGTTCCGAATTAGCCACCAGCCATTATAATATTGGCTATTGGTTGTATAGGCCTATTTTGACACATTGACATACGAGATTAATAACGCTGAATAATAAAGTAAGCAGATTTGGAGTGGCCATCAGTAGACTGCTATAAAAGGCAATCTTTAGCGTTTTCAAATATTTTCAGTCTCGGTTTATTTAGAAAACTTTGCCGTTAAACACATTACATATCCTAACAATACAACCAAAACATTATGTACCTACGTCAACCTACCCCATCCGCAACGTATAACAATATCCAACCCAAATGAATTTGTTTTCATTAAGTATGTTAAGTCGGCACCGTCCCACGATCGCCCTAGGACTTAATAATCTTAGTCTAAGTGCTCCCGACGTCCGCCCGGGATAGCTATCCTGAAGTTGATTAAGACTCCGTATGCTGGCCAGGGCATTAAACAACCCTTGCTTTTAGCTATTCTTGCCAAGTTATGCTACTTTAAGTATGTTTTGTGGAAACTTCATAATCTGCAGGATAGTAGAAAATGATAAAGCTTTATGCTTCAGGGCCACATCACACACACAAATTTTGCAATTGTATCGATGCGGAATCTTGATTTTGCGACTTCCTGCGTTCAGAATCAGAATCATGCGATTTAGAGACAGAACGGTCGGTAAGAGTGGCGTAAAACGACTCAATGCGTTTTTAAGAGTGCGCTCTGTGGAGTGTGTGGTCGCTGCGTTCAGCTTCTAAAAAGCGGCTAAATCGCCGATCGCCGATGCTAAAAGTGGCATGTGTGCTGTGGCTCTTAATATACGTCCCCCAGAGGAACAACGCAGGGGGGCACGAGTCATACAATCTTATAGGTTATGATTTAGAAACATTTTTTTTTGCAAATGACAAAACTCACTTACTGAGAGACAAATTTCAACATAATGTTTTACCTAACATAACCAACTAACTCTCTGTAACAATGTAGAATTTAATAATGTTGGTCTTGACGTACCCAATGTTCTCCCTAATGATTCACTCTCTACAGACTTGATTAAAGCACTGTATGAGTTTGCCACTGACATTTAAATACTACTCGTATTTACCCTCACAATATTTTTTTATGACATTGACTGTAGCCTGTAATGTATTCTAAACTAGAATTGAGGATATATGTACTATATAAATTCCTCAAAAACCGAATATCCGTCCGTACTCGTAACAGGGAATATCCGAAATGTACAGTATTCTTTGTAAAACATTATTTTGTTCAAAATTCAAAAGTACCTTTATTTGCATAGGCTTATATTACAGCTTTTACAAATCGTCATACATGAAAAATATAAATTATAGCTATGTATATTATACATGTTATTAAACTTATATGTCGATACAAAAAATATACTAAGATATGAATAAATATAATGGGATTCTACCACCGGAATCGGAAAGTTGATTCTGACGAGAAGATCCGGCAAGAAACTCGCCAAGTTACTCTTTTTAATCGCCAAAATGTTTATAAGTACAGTATCATGGGTGTAGGCGAACAGTTTATCATTTCCACAATTCTTGTCATTTAGTATATCCATTAACTGGAGCTTTTGCCATTAAAACTTTTTACATGTGTTTTGATATTGTTAGTGTATTCGCATAAATGTTTAATGAATTTGTGAAAGTCACGCTTTATGAATACGTTGATGTAAATTATTATTTTTGTTCCAATTAATAAGAATAAAAGTAATTCACGTGGTGCGTACCGGCTAAGGAAATGGAACTCTCTCATCGGAAGTTACGTCCCTGACGTAACCGACGTATTCAGAAAAGATGAAGGGCTGTACTAGAATCACAGATCCATACCGCCACGCATCACTTACTATCGGTGAGTTGTGGCCAAATTGTCCTGGCCCGTACTTTCTATATGTTAAAAAGAAATAATAATAATAATAAATATGCATACCTCCGTAACCGAAACCAATTTAATAATATTCCAATATTCGTAACATCTCTATAAGTTAGGAGTACCTTTTATCTTGTTTTCTTACTATCTGTACAAAATAGTGGCAAGTGGCAATGGGCAGGGCACACAGCGAGGAGAACAGACGGCCGTTGGGGCGGAAAGGTCTTCGAGTGGAGCCCACGTACAGGAAGTCGCAGCCGTGGCAGGCCTCCTACAAGATGGACCGACGATCTGGTGAAGATCGTGGGAATCCATTGGATGCGGGCGGCACAGGACTGGTCTGTGTGGAGAACATTGAGGGAGGCCTATGTCCAGCAGTGGACGTCTATTGGCTGAAATGATGATGATGATGATGTACAAAATAGAAAGTTAGTAGAGAAAATACAATTAGTACTTACATCTCGAGGTATAAATGTATGTTTATTTTAAGCTATTTGTCATCCATTTACTCTTCCTGGTGTACCACATAAACATGTATGTAAGAAAAATTATGTGAAATAAACGAATTGTATTTGTATTTAGGTTATCAAACTCTGTGGGTTGTAATATTAACTCTGACTCTGTAGCCAATAGCTGTGCTCTAACTGCGGATTGGATAACATACATCATTATCAGACTATGAGCACGTATATCTCCAACATTGTAATAAGAGCTTCAATTAAAATTATGGGCTACCGATACTACGAGTATGTGGTTATTTTAACAGATGATTGTAAAAAGTTAATAGGATGAGGAAGAGTGAAGAAGAGGGTGTTGAGTTGCAAAAAGTGAGTTTTGACTCGGGCTTTAAAAATGGGCAATGATTGAGACTGTCTTATGGATAGGTGTAAGGAGTTCTACAAACGGATGGACTGAACGGTAAAGGACTGGGTATAGAAGTGAGAGAAGTGAGGGGGAGTCTTCAGGCGAAGATGTTTGGACGACCGCATATGGCCCTGGATGTATGTATGTTATTTAACAATAAACACACTAAGAGCTGCTACAGATAACAATAATAATAATTCTCACAACATCTCATACGTTGACCTGATTCCGTACTAGTAGCTTAAGCACTTGTGTTACAGATATCAGACAACTGAGGAACACAAATATATACTTAAATACATATATTACACCCAGACACCGAACAAGCACAAGTGTTCATCGCACGAATGTTTGTCCAGGGTGGGGAACGAACCCACGACCATTTGGCGTAAGAGGCAGGGTCACTACCAATTGCGCCATCCGGTCAGTCACGCTCGTTTTGCTCGCGTGTTTATCACGTGATTTTTGGTTCACTGCTGGAAACGTTCGGCACATTATTTACAAAACCTATTGCTAAAAAGCAATGAACTACAAAACGTGTCATCTGGAGTAGCTTTGAGCCTTTTACATTGCGAGTTTTGCAGCGACACAAACGCGCGTTCGCCTGTATCGGGATAGCATCGCTGTTTTAGTAACGGTTAGATGACAGTTGTGACTGTATCGATGTTGCATTGAGACTGAACCTCATTTTTACTGCTGCAAAATTTCGTATTGTTAAATATCCCTGTAAGTGTACCACTAAAAACATTTATAAAGCTTAGCAAGTAGAAATGTTAACCTTGCTTTATTGTGTGTTATTTGGTTGACCTTATAAATTACGTAATGACGTAAGAGTAAGTGCATTAGATTGAAGTCGCAGGTTCAAATTTCACACACCACTTTATAATTATCATAGCAGTCTTTTTTTTTTATATGAGAGGTGGCAGACGAGCAGACGGATCACCTGATGGTAAGCAATTCCGCCGCCCATGGACACCCGCACCACCAGTGGAGTCACAAGTGCGCTGCCAACCTTTTCCCCTTCCCCCCATTGGGCCTCCGGTAACCTCACTCACACGGCGAAACACAGCTCAGGCGCTGCTTCACGCCGGTCTTCTGTGAGGCAGTGGTATCACTCCGGTCGAGCCAGCCCATTCATGCCTAAGCGTGGCTCTCCCACATTGAAACCGTCCACATTGAAAAGACTTTACCGTCTATTTGCTAAAGAGAGTTATACAACCACGTCAGAAGCTCTTTGTGATGTTTAGCATTGTCTAAAATAATATCCCACATGATATGAGGAAGAAATAAATCTTTCGTTTAAATCTTGAGTAAGATATTTATATCTTACCTTATCTCTTATATGTCTTATCTTTTATATCTTATATGTATCCCTAACATACAGTGATTATTGTAGTATAACTCCAAAACAAAATGAACGTTGTATTAAGAAGAAAAAGATGTATGCAAACGTGAAACTTATTCCATTCGTTCAAATGCTTTCATTTATTCTCATATCATTAATCTTTCAAAACTGATCTTTCGATATTTAGGCTGTAAGTTCATGAGACGTAATCTAAGTTTTCTGGGCATTAGTTATGCGAAAGCGTTCAAAATTGATGTAAATTATAGTTTATTGGAGTAGTTCTCAGAACGGCCATTCCATTATCAAGATAATTTAGTCAGACTCATCTCGTAGCTCAATTATCAAAAATTGTAAGTTTACTAAAATTATAACTTGGTTACTTAGTTTAAAAATTGGCTGTCTTTTTGTAGTGATATAAGATGTAAAGCTATTGTTACACATGCTCATTTGTAAATGTGAGCATGCTTAAGCAACTGTCTATATTTGCTATCAATAAGCATGCTATTACCCATATTTTGCATACTTAAAAATAAGCAAACCTGTTTACACGTGGTAAATCACTCCGCCAAAGGGGAGGGCCCTTTCCACCCGCACTATAGGTAGATTTTTGAGCATGCTCATTAACACGTCCGTCCACACATGCTACTGAGTAGCACTTGCTCAAAAGTAGCATGCTTTAAGCACAAAAATTAGCATGTGTAAAAGTACCTTAACACTTATTTATGAACTTATACAACACCATAATGTTGTTTGTTTTGCTTTCAGATATCCGTTCGCTGGATTTTTGGGCGGAAGTAAAATAATTTGTAAGTATAATCAAATAACAAAAATATCTAAATTGGTCGTAAGCCAGTCGACGTATTATAACATTTATCGCACTAACATTTATCTAAATAACAATAGGGTTTTTGCGATTTCCCAATACTTTCCGATTAAAATATTGTACACTTATTTATTAGTGTCGCTCGAATTGCACTTTTAATTCCCAAAATATGGTTTTCAATAAATAATTCGAGTATTGAATATAAGTTTGTATATAGCATAGCTCACGATAGCACAAGACAAACCTCTGTGGTTTAATGTGCTGTCTTATTATTGTACATGTATAATTTGTAATGTTATTTGATAATAAATTAAAAAAAAAAAAAAAAAAACATAAAAATATGGTTTATAAAACAAGACCCAATTCGACCAATCTTTATCCGAGAATTAGATACACGCTGTCATTCCAAATAATCCATAGAGCTATACCATAGATTATTTCATTTTTCTATCTCATAATTACTGTCCGACCTAGAAGTTGCTCAACTATTGCTATTGTTATACTTGTAGACTATGTTACAGGCACTATAGGTCTTTTTAATAACAATGTTTACCATAATACTATTTGTTGTATATTATGACTGTTTGATGCCTTAAATAAATAAATAAATAAAAAATATTCCCTGATAAAATGCCACAACATTTGAAGCACCCCATAGCCTTTAAAAAATATTGCGCTATATAAATTATTTTACAACATTATTGAGCTACTTACTAGTCCATTATTCGTTACATCAGGTTGAAGCATTGCGGAAAGATTTGACCAAAGCAAACGAGGTATTCAATATAAAGTGTATGAGGCATAATATTAATCCACTTTTGATCAGCACTGAAGCATAGCCTAGCCTGTAGCGCGAATCGCCCTGCAATCATTATTGGGCGATACCTTAAATTTTCTGCCAAGCGCCTGGTATTACGTTGACAAAATTTGCCTAGTTATACAATAATTATTGCGTCGTCCGTAGTCTGATGCAAATCACGGCAATGACACTTACGCAATGAACGATACCGTCAATCAGCAGCGAATAGAGCGCACGCTTCGCGTATTTTTTAATTTTTTAATGCATTTTTTACGCATTGGGTCTTAAAGACTAACTACTCTCCTTGAATGAGTTTTTTATAAGCAATATAGCAATAAGCTAGCTTTTTATAGCGTTAGAGCGCTGAATATTTGTGGTGGTAAATGACAATTAATCTTTTAAACGCGTAACGTAGATATAACGATAGTTTACGCAATAAACTTTTAACTGTCGCAAAACTAGAGTCGTAAAGATTGTCGGTTTGTAATGACTGCGTAACGTCTAATGTATTTAGTAAACACTTAGTTACTATGTAGTTGTGTTTAAGCAAGTATTTTATCACAAACTACCTACCTACATTTTTACAGTATACTTTTGTGGTTATGATTAGTAAGCTATTAAAAAAATATTAAGTAACTGGCTACTACTAAAATATACTACTAAGAATAATAGTGAAAAATATAAAAAAAATGTAATAAAAAACCAAACAAAACGTTACATAGTTTAAATAACAGTAAATGACGAAACAAAAAAAAGTAAATTTTTGAAATATGAAATAAAAATATAATTACGGTGAAAGACTGGATAGTTTCAGGGATACCTCTTTGCTCAACCGTCGGAAACAGCAAGATCTTATACATTTGCATAAGCTACTTCATAATAAGCATGTATTAAGTTAGTTTTAATATGAAACGGGATCCCCGTCTACATATCAAGAACTTTTATTTACAGACTTATAAAAGTAATACATCTTACTACAGCCCTTTGAAAATGATGTATCGCCTTTACAACGAGGTATCAATTAATAATCCCAATCTAGATATTTATGACTCCAGGTTTTCCTTCTTTAAAATGTTGTTAAATTGCTTTCAAGGATATAATCCACCGAATACTCCCACTATTGATAAGATTCACTTAATCACTATTCATAACTTTTGTTTGCTTTAAATTTTATAGTTACGTAATAAAATGATGTGTAAATAAATAGTAGGATATCAATCTCTAAACTTAACTAAATGTATACGCATTCATAATGTTATTTACTGATTGGTATATGTTTGGTTTTCCGAATAATAAATAAATAAAAATTACTAAAATCACATTCGTAGAGAAGATAATGACTTTTGGTCTTATTTTATTCCAAGAACAAAAATATAATCCATCCGACAAGACTAGTCTCGTCAACGAATAATTGATTGAACAAAAGAGTTCAACGCGCCAAGCGGCGCGTGCGCGCAGTGTTACGTTACGCCGCTCTTGCGCCGATGCGAGGCGATTATAAAAATCGTAACAAAACCATAACAATACATTGAACGTTTTTATCATTCAGATTTGTTATCGTGAAATTTAGTTACAACTTGATCCTTTGTCCAGGTATTTTATATTTCGCTTCAAAGTTTTTTGTTAAAGCGATTATAGGTACCTAATCTTGCAAATAATACTTATTTAACCTAGTCTTTTCATTCGACTGATCTGAAATTTGGCACACTTATTTAAATCCGATTACAAGGCAGTTTGCAGGTATGGTTTGAAAAAAAATGTCTCATTTTTTTTATGTCATTGGTGGCAGACGAGCTGACGGATCACCTGAAGGTAAGCGATTGCCTTCATTGCACAAGAAAATAAAGTACACTGGCGGACTAAATGCTAAACAGCATTCTCTACCAGCCAACCATTGGGCGGTGCAGAAAGTTACTTTCGTTTTTATTTTTATAAAAGTGTTCCAGATATCCAAATTGAAATTACTTAGGTACTTCGCTGGTTCAACGACCCAAAGTGGATCTTGGCTTAAAGTCTTTCTGATCTTAGCCAATCCGACCTTTGTATTTATCCTAAAGACACCTAGTTAAATTGAAGATTTAAGAATCTCCACTTTCTTAATAAAAACCATAGGGTACAAAACTGCGTCATGTGATAATGATCTTGAAAAGCAACGCAGAAATGAACGAGAAACAGATCTCTCCGTGTGCACCGAGCATTAGAGTTCAACGCACTGCGGTTGCGCGCGCATCGTGAGCTATGATTGAATTGATCTTGCGCACGTTGGGAAACCTAAATTTCTCGGTGATTTCGACAGACAATTGATGCAGAAAATGTTTTATTAGCATTTTAGTGCCCAAAATGAGCACATGAATGACCCGTTTGGAACAGCGGTACTGAACGCTGCCTTTGGTCCAAGGGTTGTGGGTTCGATCCTGGCACAGTACAAACGTTTGTGTGCGTGAACATATCTGTTTGTATTGGTCTGATGTGTTTTCTATGTATTATAAGTATGTATTTACAAAAAAAGTATTATATATTATATATTTGTAATCCCACTGTTGATCCTGATATCCGTAACACAGGTGCTTGAGCTACCTATCTCGAAGTCAGATCAATGTATGTGATGTTAGTGAAATATTTATTATGTCCCACTGCAGTGTAAATGTCTGCCTAATCTTTTTTAATTATTTTCATGAATACAACTGTATACGTTGCATGTATGCATAATTATGCATGCTAAGTATAAATAATCCTTATTAACTTTATTTGATTGATAGTTTTTGATAACACATAATGAAATCTGAAGTAATAAAAGCATTTCTGATGTATGACGATTTGAAAGTGCTGTATGTATACAAGCCTATGCAAATAAAGATATTTTGAATTGAATTGAATGGCTAGCTGATATTATTATTCATATAGGGATTATATTCGCAAATTAGTGTTAGTAATTAAGAAATACGTAACATAACGATTATTTATTGCCTATATAAGATCGCTTAGTGCGATACGTCCGACCGTATTGCATAGTTTTTCGTAATACGTCCTTACAGTTTACGCACTTTGTAATTGTACGATGAAAACTATGAACAATATTGTATAGTATTAAAATCGTACCAATCAATAACATATTGTGAATTATAAACAATAAGAAAAAAAAACATTTACCTATTTGTTAAACACACACGACACAGAACATTACAAATAAAGAAAAAAAAACAAACTTGTGAAATTAAAGTAAAAGTAAAAACAACACATAATAACAAAGAAAAAATAAGTACCTACAAGTTCAATTAAATCGGCCGGGCTATATATACCTACATTCTGTCCAGGTCTGTCACGGTGCGTAACAAAAAGGAGCTCACTCAGCTAATGCCACGACTTATGTGAGCCCTGATTGCTATG
The DNA here is from genome assembly GCA_019059595.1 of Marasmia exigua. NCBI lineage: Eukaryota > Metazoa > Arthropoda > Insecta > Lepidoptera > Crambidae > Marasmia > Marasmia exigua. The sequence continues at coordinate 26,258,049 of CM032465.1, read as the reverse complement.
ACGCACGGACGGAATAAATACATATTATAATAAGTGTGTGTAATAATACTATGTTATACATAGTTATGGGGAAGAAAAAATATAGTAATAACGAAGATATACCTAACGAAGAAATAATAACAGCAGTTTCATCTTAACTGGTGGTAAAATATTTGTAACAATATTTTCATTGGATATTTATAGGTACACTTATAATATTGATGAAACTATCGTAGGCTCACGGCGAAGAAAAAAGCACTTACTAAATTCGTTGACTTACCAAGGTCTCGAGTAGCCTAGTCGGTAAAGCAGTAGCCCGGTTAGCAAAAGATCGTGGGTTCGAGTCCCACTCGAAGACTGTCGATAGCAAAATCTTTAAGTGCATTATTTACTTTTAAAATATCATATTGTAAACAGTCGCTTCTTTTAGAGGAGACCGCGGTCAGTGGAGGAAAGTCTGCCACCGGTGGTCTACAGACCTTTTTTATGCTAGAGGCCATAAACGGGTCACCTAATGTTACGTAATCACCGCCCAGAAACATCTGCGAGATCTGAGTCGCAGATGCATTGCCGGCCTTTTAGAGGAGTACACTCGTCTCTTGAGATACTGCCAGAGATCTAGTGCGCTGCATGAAGGAGGCCTACGTACAGCAATGGACGTACTTGCGCTGTTGATTGTTTGATTGATTGAAACACAGCTTCACAGATAACTGGCGTGAAGCATCACTGAGCTGTGTTTCGCTGCGTGAGTGAGGGTACCGGAGGCCCAATACGGGGGAAAGGGGGGTTAGAGGTTGGCAGCGCACTTGTGACTCCACTGGTGTTGCGTCCATGGGTCGCGGCAATCGCTTAACATCAGGTGATCCATGTGCTCGCCTGCTACCTATCACATAAAAAACACCGTCTTCTTCATCTTAGCGTGTAGTTCTCGTTTGCGTCAAAATTTAGGGAGTCTGTGTTTTTTTTTATAGGCAGGCCAATTAGGATGCTCACTCCTGCCTGATGGTAAGCGGTTGAAATCCAAATACGAGGCTGACAGGCACAAAAGAACTAACAAAGTACCCATTGAGTCTGCCTCCTCACCCTGGTGGCCTGCTGAGATGCCGCTTCACGCCCCGCCTAAAAGACCCCGGATTGTATGAAGGAGGAAACACATGAGCTGGGAGGGCATTCCATGTCTTGATGGCTCGGGGCGGGAACGAGGAATTACAATGAAACAACTGCCTGCCTGACCTTCTCGACCCTTTAACAAGAGAACCAGACCCACTGAATCAAGGTTACACGTTTCAGAAATTTTCCTAACTATTGATTGAAACATCGTTACGCACCAAAATCAGATATATTGTAACTTTCTATAAATTCATATAACATCTCATACATTGACCTGATTCCGTACTAAGTGGCTTATATCGGGCAGCAGAGTAAACAAAATATAAACACCCAGACACTGAACAAACATGTTCATTACACCAATGTTTGCCCAGAGTGTGACTCGAACCCCAACTTTTGGCGCATAAGAGGCAGTGTCACTACGAAATTCACCATCGGTCCGGCTAAAATCAGTTGCAACCTGCACTATTGCAACGGGTGACCGATCCAAGTTGCCTTAATTTCAATGATAGAGCTTCGCCCTGCAGGGTACAATTACCTAAATCGTCTGAATTAATTCCCAGTAATTATGCGAAACGTTTATCATTGTTCCGATAACTAGATTTCAATAGGCTATTATAGGAATTACCAGGTTGCCTAATTTATACCTGGTCTATTCTAACGATGCTAGTCTGGACTAGGTAGACACGGGCAGTATGTAAATCAAAGATTTACGCGGACAAAAAAATACTGACTTCTAATTAATGTTGTAAATAAAAGTTAACTTCTTATCACATATTACAGCGTATGGTGTATTTTTAGACAGCGATTTATTTTAGTACTAAATCTCAAGATTATAATATACCTTTATTTATAATTAGTACAAATACTTTATGGGTGTTTTTACATGAATGTCAACATTTTACTCTTAGAAACTTATGGTGAAATATTAAAAAAATAAGTGATCAGTGGGTTAATGCGATTTGTATTTATATTTCTTTTTCTAACATTTTTTTTATTCAAGTTTAAAAAGTGCCCTGTAAATAAGATTTGTACTAATAAAAAGTAAGGGTATATTAGCACGGATCATATAAAGTGTGTCATCGTTTCGTGGTGTGTGTGAAGTTCCACCACGTTTAGCCTATAAGCTGGTGATTGATGTACATTTTATTTCCGTGCACAACCGCAGTAGTTAAATAGGTAAATGATAGATAGATAGATATTCTTTATTAAACAGAAATAAAATACAAGTATGATACAAAGACAGTAAACAGTAGAATAAAATAAAAACACCATATCTCTGCGCAGTTGTACACGTTTATAATACTGCATTGCATCCTCTTAACCAGGTGCGTGCATTCTTTGCAAGTACTTTTATGACATTACCGTCTTTCCGGTTTTGTAAAGGTCACACATTATTTTTAAGATCCGTCATTGTCATAAATATTTCGCGGTCTTTATTTGTCATTAAAACAGAAGATGAAAGGCGTGTTCCGATTTTACAATTTTTATGGCCAGATTGAGCACGATTGTTTCTTCTGAATCAAAATTAGATGTCCCTTGCGTGGCAATCGCAATCCCGCTTCTCTGTTTTGCGTGATGACTATTTTAATAAGTTATGATTCAATTTATTAAGGTGACGGGTAGGGCACACTAGCGACGAGAATCGATTTTAGTTTTTAGTAACTAAACCGGATCTATTTTAAACATTTTCGGGGTTACAATCTCTCGGCAAACATCTATACTATATATTTAATACCTATAGTTAACTATTATACTATGGATGCACTCGAATTTCGGATTACCGCCAAAAGTGTCCGCTTTTGGCGTGAATCAATTTTTCGCGTACAAAAACGGACCCAATATTTGTAATTTTTGTTGTGTAAAGTATAAGTGTTTGCCGAGAGGTTGTAACCCCGAGATTGTTTGAAATAGATCCGGTTTAGTAGCTAAAAATTAAAATCGTTTGGCGTCGCTAGTGTGCCCTACCCGTCACCTTAATTCAAATGTTATTGCTGGATTCCGCCACTAAAACACAGCTTATTCACTAAAAATATTTAAAAATTCATTTAAAAAAAAATATCATCGACGCTGAGTAAAATTAACTGTTCTATTCCTATGTTAGAAATATTAAAAAAAGGAATCGTTCCATTTACAAATAAACGGGTATAATTTTCCATTCGTATTCCGACAGCGTAACCCCAGGTTATCCTAGATTTCGTTCTATTTCGTTGCGTCCATTCACCCTAGCCTTATTGCGTTGCTCCAGTTGTTTCTATTATCCTCACAGAATTTTCACTCATCTCTCTTTATGTAAATTCTCGTGCCAAGTCTAGTTCATTGATATTTTCAACAGAATTGTATCTTGGACATTTAAAATGTTCTTGCTACATATTGTCATCATTATTTAAAGAATAAAAAAAGTGGAATTAGTCTCCATTGGTGACGTTGAGCAGTTATCGCAATTTTTCTAAATTGCAAATAAATATGTAAGTGCAGTCGGCGTCAGGACAGGCTACCCCCTTATACTTATAGCATCAACGGCAGAGTACAAGTAGACTATACTATGTTGTAACTGAAAATAATATAAAACCAATTTTTAGGTAGCAAGATAATACAAATATATTACTTTTCCATACATATATTATATGTTAGTTATTGCTGAAAGAGAGACGGACCTTATAGCCCAGTAGAAGTAGCCAAAAAAGAGGCTATATTTGCAAAGTGTGATGCAGGTTTGCATTTTTAATATGTTGTATTGGTCTATTGAGTAGTCCAATTTGCTATTTTGAAAAACTTGGAGAAATTGAGAAAATCGAGGAAAACTTGTAATTTTAAACCTTTTTTCATTATTTTCTCTCCAGATCCAAAACTATTTAATTATTTATTAAATAACATTTATTAAATATGATAAGACCGCTTACCATTAGGTGATTGGTCTCCTCATCTGCCACTATATTACATAAAAGAGAATGTCTTTATTTTAAACGGTTTACTTTTTAAATTTAACTTCTTCATTAACTTAATTAAGTAAATAATGAGTGATAATAAAAACATTTATTGTCAAGTACAAATGTTTAGCGTGTTTGACATAATTCTTTACATAGTTCATATCGGGATTGAAATTCCAATAAACATATTTTTCATTTCATAATTGTATCTGATTAACTAGATAAAATACTTCAATTAATTAACAATCTCTTTAAGGGTAAAAATATGTAGGGGCATAACTACTGCTCATTCAACACAAAGTGGAATTATAAAATTGGCTCCATTATTTTAACACCTGGAACATGAAACACTTGAATACAGTCATATCCATAGTAATATAACTAGTATTATATTTGAACTGAAGATTTTAAATTTTACCTCAGATTAAATTGATTTAATCTAAGCTTGGTATCATTGCCGTGCATTGGTATCATTTGAAACGTGGCCGCTTACAATGTGCCGATTAAGGAGGCTCAAAGTCACCCAGAGAGCAATGGAGAGAGAAATGCTCGGAGTCTCCCTGCGTGATCGTATCAGAAATGATGAGATCCGCAGGAGAACTAAGGTTACAGACATAGCCCAAAGGATTGCATGCCTCAAGTGGTAATGGGCAGGGCACATAGCGATGAGAACAGACGGCCGTTGGGGCAGAAAGGTCTTGGAGTGGAGTCCACGCACAGGAAGTCGCAGACGTGGCAGGCCCCCCACAAGGTGGACCGACGATCTTGTGAAGATCGCGGGAATCTAGTGGAAGCGGGCGGCACAGGACCGATCTGTGTAGAGAACATTGGGGGAGGCCTATGTCCAGCAGTGGACGTCTATTGGCTGAAATGATGATGATGATGGTATCATTGCTGACTGATTGTTAGCGAGAATGTCGATTATGCCAACATCATAAACCCGATTTTGATCAATGAGTTAATCAATGACAACTCATTGATCAAATCAAATCTGTTAGTATTTTAAAAGTATAACAATTATAGTTTGTTAGTATATATATTTACTTTATATGTCACTACCTGAGTTTCCCTTCTCCTATTTCATTCACTTTTGTGTTAGTATTTTAATAATTGTATTGTTTATTTCTGTGACAAATAAACCCATTTATTTATTCAAAATCAGAAAAGTAATAGGAATAATTCTTTATTGTAGAAATCGAGGTTTACAAAATATGCAGGTGTTAAATATAAATTTACCTTACAGTTGCTGAATATATTACCAAAATCAACTGAACGCAATAAACTATGTCAAATCACAATATTTATGTACTAACTAATATAATTGTAACATAATATATCCTGCAATACAGGGTTGCAAATATAATGTTGAACGTAATTTATCATGTTAGCCACGACAAATAACTTATGGCTCAGATTTATTCAACACATGGATATGGTAATTTATTAGCCAGGCAAAGTGCTTATGTTTTGCTAGCAATGTATTATTTCTACGTAGTAAAACGTTATGTCGATGCGTGATATACAAATAGAAAAAATAAATTAGGTCTTTACCTATGTATTTGCCTTTTTTTTTCTAGACACAATAATATGTATAACTCCTTTAATAAGCAAAACGTCACCATACTATAATTTTATTTTGATTCAAGACTATTCTTATCTGAATAGAGATCAGATATTATTATATTTGTGATGCAAAAAATCTTCAAAATGACCAATTTTATCAATAATAACTTTTTAATTATATTTTTTTTCTGAAACTATCCTACACGTACCTAGACATTATCAATTTCAGTATAGTTAATTATGGAGTATACTCACCATGTTTGGATATATTTGGAACGTTTAATGGTACAGGGAAGAGTGGAAGGTCAAAGCTCCCGAGGCAAATCACCCACAAGGTCTGCTATAAAGAGTTCCTTGACTGAATGTGCACGCAGTGCCACAAACAGAGAAACATGGAGAAGTCTCGCTAAAGCCGCTACCGTTGGGTAGCGGCTTTAGCTTTAGTCGTGATTATGGATTGTCTGTATGTTACTGACAGTCCCTAATCATGACCACTCCGTCAGGAGTGTACGACTGAGAAGAAGAAGAATTATGGAGTAGGAGCATTAATAGTTAGTTTACAAATTAAAAAAAAATAGTATGGAAAACGCAACAGATTTTTCAATACTTTGTCCGTAGATAATAAAGAGCTTTTTTTAGGTATATTATAGTACAGTACAGTACGTATATATTTTTAATACTTTTTTCCGTAGATAATAGAGAGCTAAAGTATTATTTTAGATTCCGTCCAGAATTTAGTAAGTGGTCATAATAATACGTTATAATGCATAAGCAGCAAATATTATAAGAGTGACGTAACGTTTATGTGCATCTTTACCTATATCATACTTATAGTAACCCGATCTCGTACCAGTACAGGAAATACTTCGCCTAACCTACGATACGCGATGAAAGCGGCCAAACCTGTCGCGAATCCGGAGAGAGCTACCAATAGACTTCCACAATCATCTCTATTTACTTTGAAACAAAATACTTAAATGCCATTGTGATAGTGTTAGATGAGGTCTACATTTTTAGCGGGGCTGTAGTTTGGCGTGTGTGTAGAAGTATCTTTCATCCAATAGTAATTTGGCGATAACCAATGCCAAAAAAATCATAAATTAATGTTACAAAATACTGAATTTTGACGAACCCATTGGAACAGTACTGAACACTGCCTTTGGTCCGAGGGCTCGATCCCCGCACAGTACAAACATTTGTGTTCATGAACATATCTGTTTATATTGGTCTGGGTGTTTTCTATGTATGTATTTACAAAAGAAAATTATTATTTTGTATATATTTGTAATCCCACTGTTGATTCTGATATCCGTAACACAAGTACTCGAGCGGTGAGTATGGCAATTACCCCTCATGTGATTGAGGGAGGCCCGTGCCCCAGCAGTGGGGACCTAAATGGGCTGATGATGATGATGATGATGATGATGTATAAAGTGAAATCCATGGTTCCACAAGTCTTCTCTTTTACATATGTAATACTACTTAGATTTCGATACTGCGATTTCGTAATCGGCTCTTTACGCTCGTCTGTTTTTTTTTATTATTTGTTCCGACTAACCACATTGACCTATTTTGGTCAAATATAAAAACGATCAGACTTATGGCGTACACTAAATGACGTCATTTGATGTAAGTCCGATATGCGGAAGAAAGCGGATAAACCTGTCACGATGCTTGCGAATAACTCGCCAACCGGTGAGAGCTATGGGTATATGTATTGCTACTATACATCGATCTCAACACTAGTGCTGCAATCTTTTAATCGTATGACTTTGAATTATCAACATTTTTCAACAATATCGATTGCACTAAAACTGTCCACAATATCTCCCAGTACTACCTACACACTATAAAAAGTCTTCGGGCCGAATTAGAAGGCACAAAGGGCAAAAGAAATACCTGACAACCATCATTCCTGTTAGGATCCTTGCGAGATCCGAACGGCATTGATGTAATCCGCAGGAGATTCAAGATCACCGATTTAGCCCAAAGGATTTGTGAACTTCTAGTAGTGTGCGCCTTCCTTATGGGGGGACTGGGTTCGAATATGAGCATGCACCTCTGGATTTATAAAATCTATGTGCGTATTTATACCATTAGCTCGGCTGTGAGAGAGGAAACATCGCGAGGAAACCTGCACGTCACGGATAGTTTCTGAAACGTGTAACCATGGTTCAGTTGGTCTGGTTCCCCTGTTAAAGGGTTGCGAAAGTCAGACGGCAGTCGCTTCATTGTAATTACCAGACTCCCCAAAAGAAGAAACATGGTTCGAGCGTACTCGTACCCTGGGCTCCAGAGTGGACAGCTTTGGACGCTACTGGGAATGACACGCTAAGACGAGGAGGAATAGTGTGAACTTCTAGTGGCAGTAGGTAGAGCATATTGCATGGAAGAAGGTCTTCGAGTGGAGTCCTCGCACCAGGAGTTGCAGTCGTGGTAAGCCCCCGTATATAAGGCCGTAGCCGACCCGTTTGGAACAGTGGTAGTGAACGCTGCCTTTGGTCCAAGGGTTGCGGTTAGATCCCCGCAAAGTACAAACATTTGTGTGCATGAACATGTCTGTTTGTATTGGTCTGGGTGTATGTATTATAAGTATGTAATTACAAAAAAAAAGTATTATAAGTATGTATATATTTGTAATCCCACTGTTGATTCTGATATCCGTAACACAGGTGCTTGAGCTACCTATCTCGGAGTCAGATCAATGTATGTGATGTTGTGAAAAAAAAAGGCGGACGCACGACTTGTTGAAAATCGCGCGAATAGTTCATCTCACACATGGTACGGAAACTGCCTCAATTTAATTAACTCCAGTTAACAGAGTAACCCACACTGAACTTACACTCACACCAACACTTCACAAACATTTACCGGACATAATGATAGTATCTAGTAACCACATTATCATATCAAGTTTTGTATTCTTTTCTCCATAGCCCATGTTCGATAGTCCTATACGTGACAAACTTTTTAATTGGCTATGAAAGCATTTAATTGCTAAGAATTTTATGTAACATTTTCATGCTGCAAAGTTTGCAATAAACCGCCGTGAACCGGTTTGCAGAAAACCGGCATGAAGCAGCACTGTGCTGTGTTTTGCTGCGTGAGTGAGTAAGGGTCCCGGAGGCCCAATTCAATCCGAGGGGAAAGGGGGTTTTAAAGGTTGGCAATACACTTATTACTCCAATGGTGTCGCGGGTGTCCATGGGCGGCGGCAATCGCTTACCATCAGGTGATCCGTCTGCTCGTCTATGACATAAAAACAAAAAAAAAATGATTTCGGGGGACACAGCAACGATTAGTTAAAAGGAGGTATCTCCAGCAATATACGGGCCTATATACGCAATTTGGTGCGAAGTGCAATTGTTACGAAGCGTGGTGATTAAGCCTAATCCCATCGTAGTGGCGATGACTTGATTTCTATGATGGAGGCCTTTGCCCTGCATTGGGACAGTATACAGGCTGATACCACCATACGAAAATTATAATAAAAGTCTTTATGCTTCTATTGGTAGGCGAATAAATCGATACTTCTGATAGTAGTTAGTGCCGATAAGTAGTTGACCTCTCGCGTTGACCCTTCATAGTAACTATGCTTAGCCACTGGCTGTATTTACCACTGTGATACGATCGTCCAAACTATGTCGATAAAATGTAACTTTCGCGCGTATTGTGTTAAATACTGGGATTCGAGTGGTGATGCAATAAGTCACCTTTTAAGTAATTACTATTCAAATGGACGTTTCAACTGAGTGGTAATTTTTGGTTTCTCTTTCACTATATTTTAATTATAGGGGACCAAAGCATTTGAAAAGAAAAATGATTGCTAACAATGAATGATCATCTAATAATAATAATGTCCTCCAAACCGATATTTCGGTCATGGCGGCCAATCTTAGCGATCGGCCATCGACGCAGGACATATTATAGTGCACAAGTATTTGCGCAGACACAAGTGCACTCTCTATTCCCGTACCCTCTTGTTTCGATGGGACACTAGTGTGACACGACCAAAGAGGGATTAGGCGCACGACCGCCTTCTTCCAGACTCCGGGCTAATACCGAGAATTCCTTAACAGATAAACTCAGGTACAAACTTTGGCCCGACCCGGGGATCGAACTCGGAACCCCAGGCGCAACCGTCGCTTTAAAGTGCGACCCACTAACCATTGCGCCACCGAGGCAGTCGAATGATCATCTACGAAGTAGTAAGGTATCAATTTCTAATTAGTACAGTCAACTCCAAAAATATGTATACACTTTAGGACCTTGTCACAATACTTACCTGTAAGAAAGTTGAGGTTTACATTCGTATATTATATACTGTGACAACATCCTAAAGTGTATACATATTTTTGGAGTTGACTGTACAGTGGCATAACAGCAGCATACAACAGAATAAGGTTAATTTACTCGTATGTTATTAGTACCCTAAATATTATATTTTTTAGAAAGTTTCTACATCACAAAAATTACAAGACAACAAGTTATAGGTAATTAGGCCGGTCAATATCTCCATCCAATCTTTTTTCAGAGAGTATTTGAAACGGGCTGATATTGTTCTTCCGATACTGTGATTGCTTTCACACACTCGTTGCAGTAGTCACTTTGCTCATTCTCACATGCACTTTACATTTGGATGTACTGCAGTGGCGTAACAGCCCTAACATCTTAGGAACGCTTATTCTAAATAACTAATAGCCTGTACGCTTAGAATACACTGGCTAACTTAATTAAAAATAATGGACTCTTAACACTTTCATGTCACTGACGCGTGATTTGACATATTAAGGTCAACCGTTTGTGAGCAGCATGGCAGTAGAGAAGTTTCTGTCTTCTGTCGCGCTTTTCGTGTCGTGTTAATAGGTGGGCCTAGACCAACTGACCTCGTAAAAATCCCCGTAAGCCCGTAACTCCGCTGTGTCCTCCTCTTCGTAGAACGGTGTTAGGTGCCAATTCACCTGTCCCTAGGCTTTGCAAACTACTCAATGGTTATAGCGATCTGATTGATATTCACGCTGATTCATTTGCGAAACTTAGGCAAATTTTGTGTAGGACCTGGCTCACGATGTAAAATTGTAGTGATTGTTTTTATTATTATTTTTTTCTCTTTTTATTGTATAACTTTAAAATAATTTTAGTCTATTAATGGTTTTAGACCTGTTTTGGTATAAACCTTAGATGAGTCTTTCTTTTGCATGCGGTGTTTACCTTAAAAGATTGTTGCGCTTAGTTGGTAAGATGTGATGTTATATTTATATTTCTAGTTTCTGTGTAACAAACGCTGGTAAACCTTAATAAATAAATAAATAAACTGAGCAATGCTCCGTAGATGTGAACTTGGCTACCAATGACACTAGAATTCACTTGATTCCTCAGTCCTCAGCCTGAGCTAAGCTCAGGTCGAACCGAGCAAAACGCTATCGGGTTTTTAGGTGGGTGTTCGGTGGGTCTGGACCAGCCTCGGTTTATTCTAAACAATTGTTCTTAATGCCTTTATATCCTTTAATTTAATCCATCCATCAAAGCTTTAAACGGTAAGCAACAATACACTGCTCAAGTTCACTGTTCCATCGGCCTTATTAAAACCAATGTTTGCCTAAGAGGTCATGACCGCTATCATTAACCCACTCATGATTCATCCAACAAGAAATAGACGTAACAGATATAAAAGATTCTATTACATGTGGTATAAGTAGCACGTCATTAACCGTGTTAAATTTTATGTATGGCCATTATATTTAGTTGAAGAGGTCTTGATCGACGGCCCGTTAAATTACTCACTAAGCTAAGGGCGAAAGGACGGAACTACTACAAGGAACTGTATTTTGAAGTGCACGACTAATAAATACACTTGGTCATTTGGTCAAGTCGTGAATGTTTGCCGACGAATATATTTGCCGAAGTAAATATTCAATGTATAGCGGGCAATGCGGGCATGTGTAGATGAATTAACGTGTTGAGGGTTCTGTTCATAATAAAGACGGTTCTGTTTCTCTACTGCATATTTGCAATTACACTATTTGTATCTCTTATAGGTTAGGTCTCTATCATCTATTGATGGTAGACGGAATATGTATATGTCAATGGGGTGGTCCCCTTCTACTCAGTAAGCCAGTACAGTGGCGGACAGGTCAAGCTATACAAAACTGTCAAATTTCCTCAATCGATTTTGAACTCAATATAAGGTTTATAATCGAATGAAGAAATTTGACAGTTTTGTATAGGTTGATGTGTCCGCCACTGTACATCTAGGAACCGGTCTAAATTCTCGATGCAACATGTATCTCTCAACATGTGTCCTTTCTGCTATGTGTTCAATCAAACCACCAAAAATATATATAAAAAAAATCTATAGTTTATAGTTGGAATTGGAATGGACTGATACATAGATTCTCATTCAATTCAACGTCAATTGTATTTTCATGTTGTAATGGTCAAAATCGATCGAACTTGCATATCTGATCGATACCGTAGGTTGATTTACGAAGCGGTCCGATCGAATATTTTCTAATCGTTGCCTTCGAATGAAAATCGGACCAGTAAAGACCTTTTAAATTTGTATTTGCACAAACTTCTTACTAATTTCTGCTAAACCGCAACACCATTTAGGAGAGGCGTGGAGAGAATATGCACCTTGGCATATAAAGTGGGCCCGAGAGGCGCATGTTAAATATTTCACACGGGCAAAGCCGCATGGTAGTGTAATATTTTATTTGAAATACACAATCATACGTGTTCATTTTATTAACCCCCGACGCAAAAACGACGGGGTGTTATAAGTTTGACGTGTCAGTGTGTGTGTGTGTGTGTGTCTATGTGTATGTCTATGGCATCGTAGCTCCCGAACAAATGAACCGAATTTGATTTTGTTTTTTGTTTGAAAGTTAAATAAGGAGGGAGTGTTCTTAGCTATGTTGGATAAAAATCGATCCAAGATGGCCGCCGTCACAAAGATTTGGATTTAATTTTTTAACACAACCCCAAAATATGGGTATCATATAAAAGCGCTTGAGTAGCAGAATATATTAATTGTTAAAAATTTCAAATCCAAGATGGCCGCCGTCAGAAAATGACGAATAACCTATTTGTTGTTCCAACTGCCTCAATATAGGTATCAAATGAAAGAGCTTTAGTTGTGTATTAAGTATAAAACAACTTTAGGTTTCTAAAGTCCTAAATTTCCCATTTTGTAAATAGGTAGGATATAGAAAATTTACATTTTAGATTACATGTGATGTACCTATCTAGCGACACAAATGCGCTGCCAACCTTTAAACCCCCTTTCCCCCGGATTGGGTCTCCGGTACCCTCACTCACGCAGCGAAACACAGCACAGAAATGCTTTACGCCGGTTTTCTGTGTGGCTACTCCTGTCGAGCCGGCCCATTCATGCCGAAGCGTCACTCCCGCACATTTACCACCATGTACTTAGGCTGTAATCCTAAAAAAAATAGTTCAGACAATTCCATCTGAACTCTATATCTTTTTATAATATCTTCTGCAATTTGATTTTTATTGCAATATTATGCCAATAACACAAGTGCTTAAACGTGCTTAAACAAGTTACTTAGCGACAAAAATGTATTTATTATAAAGAAGTCCTATGTTATAATGGACTCCAGTGAGACAGAAGAATTTGGTAATACGCATGATATAATCCAGAAAGGAAAAAACTACAGTAAATATAAAATATAACTTGCCTGTGTGCTCAAACATTAAGAAAAATGTCTTTATTAATAGTCTTAGTCCTTTAATATTTTATACGAAGAATAATCCATAACTTTCTTATCTCACAGATCTCTAAAAACATGTCCGAGCAATTCGTGCGGTCACGTCACGAAGTAATGTCTCAACTTTGGTTAGCGTAACTTTAAGCTAGCTTCCTCGTATGTCTGAGAACACATGAGATCATTGTAAACAGTTTTTTTTGTTATTGATTATTCGTTAACAAAAAAACGTCATTACAATTGACAGTAAATTCTATTAAGGTGACGGGTAGGTCACACTAGCGACGCCCATCGATTTTAATTTTTAGCTACTAAACCGGATCTATTTCAAACAATTTCGGGGTTACAACCTCTCGGAAAATACTTGCACTATTTATCAAATAACCATGAAATACCAACGCGTACGCGAAAAATTATTCACGCCGCCACTTTTGGCGTGAATCAATTTTTCGCGTACATAAACGGACCCAACATTTGTGCGTGGTTATTCAATAAATAATATAAGTATTTGCCGAGAGGTTGTTACTACAAAGTTGTTTAAAATAGATCCGGTTTAGTAGCTAAAAATTAAAATCGATTGTCGCTAGTATGTCCTACCCGTCACCTTAATGTAATCTACAAATATCTTTAGGATGATAACTAAATTCAGGCGAGCATACTTCGTACCTACCTACTAGTATTGTTAATTACCAATTTAGCTTTTTCTGTTCGTTTCTTGAATAGAGAACATGTTAATTAATAAAATTAATTTTAAAGTTTTAAAAATCTTCAATTATTGAAACAAGAGTTTAAATTAGGTACATAGAGTAAGATTACCATCGAATAGTACCTAAGTAACTTCTTTACAGAAAATCAAAACTTTTCAAGTAGATACAAGTACTTTAAATCCTAATTAAGAAGGCTCAATAACGTAGTACTAAAATCTCCTCTTAAAATTTGCAACAAAAAGTTTCAAACCTACTCGTATTTCTCTAATTTCTATCATAGATACTATCGAAACTGGAACAACTACAAAAGTACTCTGCGATCTCGAGAAATCTCACTACTAATTGCGTAGAAAACTTTAAGGCTCGAAATCAGGAGTAGGTACAATTGTAATAAAAATTTACATTTACGCACAAAAGCAATTTGTCATAGTGATTGTTGTCGGCATCTGGCCACTGGTATAAATCCTGGAGTTTTAGCATTAGCGGAGAGTCCGCCGGTCCGTCCCGGCGGGCCAGGTAATAATTTCAATCTGCAGCGCTATCCAAACTTGGGAACGGCCAAACTTGGACACATTATCTTTTAATTTCAACCCACTGTACGGACAAATAAGACGTTCATGGATAGAAAGCAAGTTTGTCCAAGAGAGAAATAAATTGACGACGAGATCCACAGTCCCGTCTGTTTCTAAAGCAATGAGGTAGGTACGAAATTCTCATTAAAATTTTCAGAATGGAAGTTGAAATCCCGGTATTCCATTCAATTCCACCTTTTGAAACTGAGTCACAAGTTTTAATTAATTACTTTGACAATTAAGTATTAGAATATAAAAATCGACTGATCATTTCATTGGATGAGTGTTAATTATGTTAGGTACACTTTAAAAGCCATTTTATTATTTTAAAATAACAATCCATCACGGTGTTTTGTATCATCAAGTGACGAACTTTTATTTATTTATATTTGCCAGATATTTATTTGCCAGACTTCATCGTCGCTTTCCATCATGATGATGGCATGATTGTGGTCCAAGCGTAAGCCTAATAGCCAAAATAAAATTCCTGTTTAGAAAATGACGTTAACTTCTTTCGACGATTCGATGTGCAAATATGTTGATATGTTCATTTGAATACTGTAAAAATATTACAAAATTAGTTGTAATTTTGCAATATTTTTTACAGTATTCAAATGACGGCTCTCAACGGATTTTTTTTTTTACTTTAATATCCTAATTTTTGCAGCCAACAACACGAACATAGTTATATTGTATTGTTTTAAACTTTCATGGTCAACTTATTTTTGACTTTCCAATGTTATAGGACTCAAACTCAAAAATAAAGTACATGGTAGCAATCTCGTTATAAACTATTCACACTCATATATTGTATCAATACAGATATACTAACATAAGTGAAACCGTCAGAGCTCGTAATTTGCAACTACTCTGGTAACTACATCGGCGCCGGACAGGATTGCATCTTACCTACAGGCTCTGACAGGTACATATTGACAGAGTACTGTCAATATGTAATTGCTCATTTTATATTATCCTAGTAACTCCCGGCCTACTTCGTTCCGTCCTATTTTATGTCTTGTTATTTATTTAAACATATTTGCTATTAGGGGCCAAAATGATGATGACGGACCAAATTAAAAATGATGAGAATCGGTCCAACCGGTTTTGAGTTACATATCGTCCAATTATCACGAATTTCTTTTAGATACTTAATTTAAATACCATATAAATTTCGTATTCCTGAAGAGACTAGAAACAAAATTGTTTAAAGCTAGTAAAGCAAGTATGAGTATGCAAACGAATCAATTAAAAAAAAAATCCATCTCCACAATGCAAATATCATAATGACTGTGTTTAAATCCATGTATCTTGTTTTAGAAGGAAGCAATTACACGGAATCGCCTGTGGTCACTTCACACCTCGAACCACGGACGATTCAATTAAGCGAGCATTAGAAGGATTTCGACACATGCATGCGAACTGACTGCAACTGAACAATTGCTCAGAAACCATTATAACTAGACCTATATCACAAAACAGTATCTACTCGTCCAGGGTCTCTACTTGCTCAGGGCGTTCAGTAATAAGAATATAATACATAATTACATAATCCTAACAAGCTAACAATGAATATTTCCGCATTTTCTGATGTAATAAGACGCCAGCGATGTGTGTTTTGAGGCTATTAAATAAGAAAGGCAAAGATGAGGGGGCGTAAGTTATGCCGGGATATTCATATACTTTTTTTAAAATAATATTTCACAGCATCACATACATTGATCTGACTCCGAGATAGGTACCTCAAGCACCTGTGTTACGGATATCAGAATCAACAGTGGGATAACAAATATATACATATAAAACTTTTCTTTTTGTAAATACATACGTATAATACATAGAAAACAATGTTCATGCACACAAATGTTTGTACTGTGCGGGGACCGAACCCGCAACCCTTGGACCAAAGGCAGCGTTCACTACCACTGTTCCAAACGGGTCGTCAAATACTATTAACTACTAGTAACTCCTATATGATTGTAACAGAGCTAGTTAACGTAGGTAGGAAGTATACTAACCTTCATCACACACGGACTTAGTACTTTTATATAAATAAGAATTACGACGTTTTTATTCATTGCGACATCATCGAAAGAAAAAACCACTAATTAATTTAAAACGATCTTTCGGCACCTCATCTTTTACCTACTCGTGTATTTGTGGTATTGCGCATCGATGAATGGTATTGGAATGTTACGTTAGCAAGTAACAATTAAAAATGGTAGCGCTTGGCATAGGTATCTAAAACATGGTAGTCCACGGCTTTGCCGGATACTCATAACCTTTCCCGAATTGGCCGATGAGGGAACGCCGCCGCTGTGTTTTTTAGTCAGTATTTCTCTGGGCGCATACCTAGAGGAGAGTCCAACATAATCCCTGGTGGCCCCCGCTATCTCGAGTATGCATAAGGCAAGCATTTTTCACAGCGACAAAAAAAAGGTATCTCAATCAATTTACCTCTTTATACCACCGCCATAGAACCAAAAAAATGGGATGTTATTATATGTATAACATGTTTGTTTGTAAGTCTGTCTGTCAATAAATAAACATTGAGCCTCTAAACAGATGAACAGTCTTTTTCATTTTTGTTGATGTGATCAAAACAGTTGCCGTATTTGGATGGTAGTGATGTGAAGTTTGTTAAATACCACGGCAATGTCCATATAGCATGGCTCGAGGCACCCTGGAGATAAGTCGGTTAACCCTATACTTTTCAGGGCGGATAGGAAATTCAATTCAATTCAATTCAAATAATTCTTTATTTGCATAGGCTTGTACACAGCACTTACAAATCGTCATACATTTGAATGACTTAAAACTATTTATAAGTACTTATGTATAATTTACATGTTAATACATATATATGTTGATACATAAAATATACTAAAGAAATAAATAAACATAATGCGATTCTACCACCGGCTCGGAAAGTTGTTTCTGGTCGAGAAGATCCGGCAAGAAACTCGCCAGTTACTCTTTTTAATCGCCAACTTTTTTACAATGGTTTATTATCCTCATACCAAGTCATACAGTCTAATGCAACACAAAATAGAATGAAGCAAATTAAAAGCTAAATATGAGGTAAACCGAAGCGGACCAGTCCCCAAAGGTGGCACCTGTTCACAAGTATGACGTATGTGTCAGCCATCATTTCACTCAACCATATTAGAGGTAATGTAATGACCCGCCACATAACGCCACCACCTCAGAGACATTTGAGTGAGCATGACTACTTAGGTTCCCCTCATAGGTCACAGAGTACTTAATCCAATACTAATAAACTGCAGGACGAGGTGTACAATAGTAGGTAGTTAGCATCTTGTCAATTGTTTGATTAATCAATACTAATCAATTTGTATATATTAATAAATGCTGCTAAGCCTAATTTATTAAAAATGATTAATTATATAATAATAATGATTCCAGTAAATATTTATACAATTACTACATGTGTGCAGGCACGGAGGTCATCATGTCCATGAATCCTTATCATTTAAGTAATCTACAATTGTATAGTATCCTTTACTCATTAAACAGGTTTTCACGTGGGATTTAAATTTATGCGTTGGTAACTCAATAACATTTTGTGGCAACTTATTGTACATTTTAATACTTTGACCAACAAATGAACTATTAATCTTTTGGAGCTTCAGATTTGGAATCGCGAGCTTGTGTTTATTTCTAGTGTTAAAACCATGACAATCAGATTTTTTAGAAAAAATATCAATGTTCTTTCGCACGTACAAAATACAGTCCAAAATGTATTGGGAAGCTACAGTTAAAATGTCGATATTCTTAAACAGTTCTTTCAGCGAATCGCGAGGCCTAAGGTTGTATATGGAGCGGATGGCCCTCTTCTGCAATACAAAAATAGTCTGTATCTCAGCCGTCGACCCCCACAACAAAAGACCATATGACATTATACTTTGAAAATAACTAAAATAAACCAGTCTCGCGGTTTCAATATCAGTCAGATGTCTGATCTTCTTAACCGCATATGCGGCGGAACTAAGTCTTCCCGCCAAGGCTGTCAAGTGTGGCTTCCATTGCAGTTTGGAATCCAGTGTAATACCTAAGAAAATTGTCGAATTAATAACTTCAATATGTTCATTATTCATAACGACGTTAGTGTTGACCTGCTTTACATTGGGCATAGTGAATTTTACACATTTGGTTTTCTTGGCATTTAAAAGCAAGTTGTTAGTTGTAAACCAATGTAGCACTTGTGAGAGGGTGTCATTTACGTCGTCAAACGTATCTTTTCGACGGTCAACGTTAAAAATCAACGAGGTATCATCAGCAAATAACACTACTTCACAAAGATCTTGTGCAAAGTAAGGGAGGTCATTTATGTATATCAGGAAGAGCAGAGGTCCCAATATTGATCCTTGGGGCACTCCCATTAATAAAGGGGCGCCTGAAGAGTCAGTTCCATTGACACTGACTTTCTGAAGTCTATCTGATAAGTAAGAATTTATCAAACTTAATGCATTATTTAGAACACCATAGTGAGCTAACTTCAACAACAATGTTTGATGCTCAACGCAATCAAACGCCTTCGAGAGGTCACAGAAAACACCAATTGCATCCTGTTTGTTTTCCCATGCATCAAAAATATACTTGATAAGTGCAACTCCTGCGTCAGTGGTTGACTTACCCTTGGTAAACCCAAATTGTTTATTATGAAGTAAATCGTTAACTTTAAAATGAGACAGCAACTGAACGAATATGACTTTTTCAAAAATTTTACTCAGTGCTGGTAATATAGAAATAGGCCTAAAGTTAGAAGGGTCACTTTTTTCACCTGATTTAAATAACGGTATGATTTTGCTGTACTTCATTAAGCTAGGAAACTGACCCTCATCAATACATCTGTTGAATATCGTTGCCAAATGGGGTGCAATAGCTAGTATTATATTTTTTAGAATGTCCACTGATATTCCCCAAAGATCTTCAGTTTTTTTCATATTCAGATCTTTGAAAGTTTTAACTATTATCTCGGAGGTTACATGGTAAAATTTGAAAGGCGTTTGACACTCGTCAACATTTGCTTTAAGTAACGAGATAGCAAGATACGAACTTGAATTTAATGTACTTGTTGTTGCCACTGGTATATTAGTGAAGAACGACTCAAATGCATTTGCCACTTCAGTATCAGAGTCAAGACATTTGCCATTTATTTTTAGAGAGAACTTGTGTTGTTGTGTTTTATTTTTACAAGTCTCTTTGTTGATGATGTTCCACGTGATTTTACTTTTGTTAGTTGCTTTACTTATTTTGTTTTTAATGTAAGTAGATTTAGCAACTGCACATACTTTCTTAAAGCACTTAGAATAATTTCTAACATATTCAACTATCGCAGGATCACGTGAATTAGCTTTAATATCATATAATTCAAACAACTTTCTCCTGCTTATGTGAATCCCTGGAGTGGCCCAGTCACTAAATTTATTTTTAGAACTGTTTACTTTAATGGTCTTTTTTGTAAAAATATCATTAAATTCCTTTTCAACAATTTCGAAAAGGCTTTCATACAACTGGTCGACACTATTTTTATTACCAGGCATTAAGGATACCTTATTATAAATATTATCTTTGAATTTATCTATACGTCTTTTAGTATTAGGCCTACATGTAAAACTTGTAGACCGATCATTTCGATGACAGTCGATAACAGCCAGCTGACCACTGTGATCAGAGTTTATGAAATTTATTATAGATTTCTCCCCTACAATACAATCACAGAATATGTTGTCCAAGCATGTAGCTGAAGTGGGGGTGATTCTGGTAGGTTCGTTGAAGAGGTGCACCAGATTGAAACACTTAAAAAGATTCAGAAACCTAACTGAGTTCTGCGAATTCTCCAGGATGTTAATATTAAAGTCACCGCACACGATAACTTGTTTACTAGTTGCACATACTTTTCTCAGGACTTCTTCCATGCTAGTCTCAAATGAGTCGTAATTTGCAGAAGGGGGTCTATAAACGCAGACAATGATATGCTGCTCCAGCTCTGCACACGAAATTTCAATAGTTCGTTCTATAGATAGTGACTCAATATCTTTACGTTGTTTACATTTAAGAGTACTTTTTAACAAAATGAGTGACCCTCCTCTTATTGCAGAGTCTCTCGTGAACGAACTGATAATTTTGTAATTATTAATAGTAACAATTAATTGATGTTTATTTAACCAATGTTCGGTGAGACATAGTACATCAACATTTATTTCTTCTAAAAATAATTCTAGTTCTAGTTCTTTACCAGGAAGACCCTGTATATTTTGGTGAATAAGTTTTAAATTATCTTCCCTGGTCAATAAATTGCTAGAGACGTCCTCTATTGTCTTAGACTTAAATTTAAATTCTTTGGAATAATTTCCAAAGTCTGCCTATATATATTATTTATATTAAATGCTAACAAAGTAGCTACTTCTTTTTTTACATTATAAGGCAAATAAAACTTTTTGCCAGTCACTATCAACTTATAATTAATAAATTTATTTGTGTCAAAAAACACAAAGTTGTCGCTATGACTAGTAACTAAATTATATAATGTAGTATTCAATAGGTGAATACTGTTATTTTGTTCTGATAAGTAGTGCCTAGAAAATGGGAAGGCACAAACAACTATTTTTTTTACAGCAATCCCTTTTAAACGGGAGAACCCTTTAATGATGTCCTTTTTATTTGAATTTAATCCATTCCCCAGCATTAATATAATAATTGAGTCTTTATCATAATTACAATTTACCACCCTATCTATTATTTGGGTAAGAGGTGCATTTGGCATACAATAATTAATTATTTTACAATTGAGTTGCTTGTGTAAAAGGGGAGCATAGCCAACTCCAATTGAATCTGAAAATACTAGTACATTATTGTTTGTATTTATAGTACTAGTAGTAGTCATAGTACACTTCGGTACATCCCTATTGGTGTCTAAAAGGATATTTGACATATCTGGCGCTTGGTACTGGGCAGCTGGGCTGCCACCCTGACTGCACTTACCTTCCTCTGTGCCGCTACTTACAGTGGGAACCTGGGGCTCGTCTGCCGCACCCAGATTGCAGCTGCACTGGGCCATGTACCTGTTACGACACCTGTAAAGACACAGGAAGTTCGATTTTTGTGCATGACGTATTCTCTGGGTCAAATGAATACCATCTCGTCGCTTCAACTGAGTTTCTCGCCTCGTATTATGAATATTGACCCCTGCCTTCAAATGGAATGAAATTTAATTTCTTCGGGCCCCGTTTAGAAGTTTCTTTTTCCCGACTTATTCAAATAGGTACCTACTTACTGATTAATTTTGGGAACTCATTCTCAGTTTCATCAAATGAAACAAATTTAATTAACAAGTTCAGTTCAGTTTGAAATTAAAATGGTTTTCCTCGGGAGACAATGGGATTTGTTAATTTTTAATAAAATTATTTTAAGGAATACCTAGAGCGTCGTTCGGATTTTAGCACTGACATGTTAATTAAGTTTCAATGAAATTCTAGATAAGTTTTAAGATTATTCACGTTGGGTTTATTACTATCACTCCGAATTCGGCACTTTAATATTCCCAAATAGATTAAGGCGGCGATTACTACTACGATCAGCCACGTACGCATGATATACTATAGTGCTCAAGTGTATGCGCAAACACAAGTGCACTCTTTATTCCATTACCCTCATATTCCGATGGGACACCAGTGTGACACGAACAGAGAGGGATCGGGCACAGCACCCACGGCTTAACGTGCTTTCCGAGGTACCCCCCGTGCCGTGTACAGCACCGCCAACTTCCAGACTCCGTGCTGATGCTAAGAATTTCTTACCAAAAACTTAGGTAACAGCCGGTCCAGTTCAAGTTTCTAATGTGTTAATACGTGTTGCAAAATCATAATACATTAAGTACCTATCTCTCAAGTGTTTTTTTTTTTCAAAGTAGGTACCAGTATTATGTCAATCAACTATTCAAAAGGTCAAATCTAACGCGCTATTTCAATGTCCTTAAGTTAAAAACAGCTCTATAACAATGCGTGAACGTGTATTCATAAACAATATTCAAGTTACATATTTTCTTGTTCAATGACATTTAAGTGATCAATCTATTTTTTGATACGGACAATCTCTTGGCCCGTTTATCAGCTGCACACATAAATAATGCAAACCAGACATTATCTTAATAAGACAATAGATCAACTTCAGTCGCACAATGTAATGTATTATCAACATACTTTAACCCTTTCCATTTTAAAATCAACAAATAAATTATTTTAACTATAATTAAGTAGAGCTGTTTAAAATTGAGTAATTCGGGTGTTGTACGTATACACACGGATGGCCAATATTTAAACAGATTTAACAAAAATTACAGTTCTTATTTCCTTATTTATCAATATTACACACATATAATACCACTAGGGTGTTGCCGTGTGTTCGGCGTGTGGTCCCCGGCAGAGTAGAATAGGCCATCCTCACTCTTTCGAGGTGTCGTGAAAGGCGACTAAGGTAAAGCTGCTGGCATGATCATCAGCACCCAGAGAAGGAAAACTCTGCATTTATATCAAAACCCTCGCCAACCCGTCTGCCAAGCGCGGTGAGTATGGCAATTACCCCTCATGTGATTGAGGGAGGCCCGTGTCCCAGCAGTGAGGACCTAAATGGGCTGATGATGATGAGGGTGTTGCAGATGGCCATGGGTGGCGGTGTTTACTCACCATTAGTTGTGCCATCTGCTCGTTTGTCCGCTATGATGTAAAAAAGTGTTGTCATTGTGAACATTTAATGTAAGGCTCGGCAGAGATTATTATGTAAAGTAAAAGTAAAGTATCAGTCTAAATACTGTCCCACTGCAGGAAAAAAAGCCTCAAAATCACTACGCTTGCCAATGCGCATTGGTGATCACAAACCCTAGCTACTCGTATGTTCGAAAAATTCGGAACATACTTATATCAACATAAACTAATCTATTCAATCATCATTTCTCTTTTACCTAGTTGAAATAAATAAAACAACTTAAACAGATACTGATAGTAAAGCAAAAGTATTTTACGTAAGTAAAATAGTAAATGTTTTTATACCTATCTAAAGCGGAAGGCGAGCAGGGACAATATCGGATGATAAATGAGCTAGCGAGTATCTCGTTAATTACATCACGTAAAACTAAGCAAACAAACAACAACGCCATTTTGTTTTTGTGTGAAAATAAAAACTTTAATATTATAATTTTCGGAGCTACATTTCTTTCAAAACAATCATGTACTTGTAAATTATGATTATCGAAGTCTTAACTTGGATTGCTATTCAAAAATCTTAAAATGTTTTGTATGATTGTAAGTTCATTTTTTTTTGTAGATTTTTGGCGTGCTATTTCTTCATTCTACTTAATCACTAAAAATAATAATGAAATTCCTAAGCTATCAGTAGGCACAAGTGTGTAAAAATAAAATGACTAATACATCGATATTAATCAATGATCGAAGGTCATTGCAATTGTATTAAATAATCAATAAAAAATCCTCTCGTTAGCAATTGTACATTCCAAATCAACGACATTTTAACTTTCATAAGTTTTCAGTGTGGACATAAACTAAAAAAGTCTATATCTGATGTAAATATGAAAATGTATTTGTAGGAGTATTTCCGTACGGCTACGACTTAGGGACCTTCAAGAGAAGAGCGTACTCTTTTTTAAAAAGGCCGGCAACACATTAGCGATCTCTCTGATTTGGCAGATGTTCATGAGCGGCGATGATTACTTTCCATCAGGTGACTCGCTTGCTCGTTTGTCCGCCTCTAGCATAAAAAAAAAAGTATTGTAAATGTACATGTATGTATTGTGAAATCAACCGGTACAACATTGAGATCTTCGAGAAACGTCTTATACCTTCCTAAAAAGCCGGCAACGCATCTCTACTCCTTCTGGTGTGGCTAATGTCCATGGGCAGCGGTGATCACTAACCATCTGGTGACTCGCTTGCTCATTTGCCTCCCTTTCTCATAAAATAATGTAAAAATTTTAAATTTCATGATCATAACACAGCGTCTACAGCTATTGTTACGATAACTATTTTACCAGAAGTTGTTAGCCACCTCAATGCTTTTATTAGAAAACAAAAGTAGATACAATACAGAAATACGAAGGCGATTATATTTTAATCAGACTGACATCTTTGGACAGGGTCATCGACGTCTGCGCACAAACTCTCTCCGCGACCTTTCCTGACCGCTTGCGCAACAGTTATGTGGAAGTGTCTTGATAATAGCCCCGGAAACTTATGCGCATTATAAGTAGGATCAATCATTGTGAGCAAACCAAATTAAGTCAACGAGAAATTATAAAAGCTGATGGGTCCATCACTACTAACGATATTAGAGTTAAAGCGAGACTGTGAGATTTTATAATTGGATTTTGATAGCTACAACGTTAAAAGTAATAGCATATTATATATATTTCAATCTTTCTTTGAACTTTCATCGTCAATTTATATTTTGATGCGAAAGATATAAGTAAATTGTGTGAACCATGCCTTAATTTGGAGTGAATGCTTAGGCAAAAGAGAGAAAGTAAAAGCCGTCGTTAAAAGATAATATTACTTGTCGCACATAAAAACAAGCATGCAGAAGCCATAACAGATCATATTAAAATAAGGTGGATTTGCTGTTAGTAACTGTTACTTAAACAAACAGTGTGTACATATTTTTATTTTGAGACCTAGGATAAACCACCCAATGATCAGAGCATATTTTTTATCAAACACCTTGTTGAGAACTCATTTGGGATCTATCTCATCGATATGGTAGATGCAGCCAAAATCTACAATAAAAGTAGGTATAAGCACTACGCCTCTCGTATTTTTTGGCTTTATTCCACGGGTTGCCACGGAGCAAAAGGTACAACACAACTAAACAAAAGAAGCTTTGTTCCCAGGTGATGTGACGCAGACCCTCTCAAGGGACTCCCGAAAGTAACGGCGTCCATGTACCTACCGCGCAATCCGATACTTTTTGCAAGCTAGATGCGACATGTATGCATTATTTACTCGTATATTGGCCTGTTTTTTTTCGAACGCCCTGTTGGTCTAGTAGTTTAAGTACCGGGCCGTGATCTCGGGTTCCTGGGTTCGATTCCCGGGTCGAGCGAAATTTTGAACATAGCTCGGGTCAGTGATCACCAATCCGCATTTGGCAAGCGTGGTGATTAAGCCTAATCCCATCATAGTAGCGAAAACTTGATTTCTATGATGGAGGCCTTTGCCCTGCAGTGGGACAGTTTATAGGCTGATTTTTCTTTTTATATTGGAAAAAGAGATAGAACACTATGCTGATTAAATTTTCGCGTCGCATTGTTCACAATACGTAGACAACTCAATCCTACCTAATACGGGATAAGTTTAACGAAGTAGGAGCATGAGTTGCAGCTGAATTTTGACCAAGCTTCAACGAATACCTTTCTACATAAGTATAAGATCATTACGTTGTACCTACTCGTTGAATGCTGTATAAAATACACATGAATGTTTAAATCTGCCAAATTTCTTCAATAGATTCTCACTGTAATGTCAAACAAGTTTGGTTCAATAACCTTTGTGGGAATTTGACAAACTATAATAATCTGACGTGTAGCGAGCGTCATATAGGTACATACCTACCTGATAATGAAGTATCTATCAGAAACTGGGCTCAAAGCAACGAAAGCATTGAAAATTCAATATCAGGTAATTCTAAAGATTTTCTTAATGCGCTTTGCCTAAAATATACCATAGAGAGACCAATCTTAATAATTAATTAATAACTCCCCGGTAACGAAACTTGAGTATATTAATCATCATCTAATTCAAGTGTATAGCTCATACATACCATCGATTGGTTTTTGCTAGTGAGTCCAATCTGATGATGATGCCATGACTATGATTGAACCATGACTAGGTCAAGTTTTTGTAGAAGATTCGGGATCGCAACCCACGTATGTGGATATACTTTTTTGTTTGGGCACATTAAGTTATTTTTGGAAGTACCTAATATGAGGTTTGTTGAATATGTTTGTTTTGATTTTGAACGACTTATTTAAACTCAAAATTTCATGCTCCTTCTCAAATTGATTTAACTAGAGAATGAAGAACGAAGGAACGTATCTAACGTGTTTGGTATATTGGACCATAGCCTATGACAGTAGACACAATTTTATAACGATGCTCTGCCACTGGTTGGACTGCTGATCTTGGGGAAGGTTGGAGGCACTCATTCAGCGTTACGAGACAAAAAATACTTACGAAATAATAATAATTTAACTGGCCCGATGAATGCATCGCTCAACAAGGCTTGTTGTGTTTCGTATGATTGAATTAGGTTTAGTGCAGCTTAGTGCTTAAGTGGGTGCCAAGATCACAAGCAATAAGGTAATTTGAAAACCTTTGTATATAGTTATATGGTTCATCATCGGGCTATAATATAAGGGTTTCTTATTCTTTTTTTTATGTACGCATCGTCTCTTACAAGGATTACTAAAGAAATAGAAAATAGAGGAATTACATTATATAATACTTAAATACACATCTATAGGTAATATAACACCAAGATACCGACCAAACACAAGTGTTTATCACACGAATCTTTGTCTAAGGTAGTGATCGAATCCACAACACTTGATGTAGGCATGTTGATGCATAGCATGTTGAACACTTGATGTTGGGAAGGAGCACTACTGCATTTAGCAGTGATTCGTGTGATGAACACTTGTGTTCGTTCGGTGTATTGGTGTAATATCTATAGATATGTATTTAAGTATTATATAATGTAATTTCTCTATTTTCTGATATCCGTAAAAATAATAGTACGAATTCGAATCCTTGTAAGAGACGTTGCGTGCATTAAAAAAAAGAAAAAAAATAGCCCGATGATGAACCTATATAACTAATATACAAGCGCTTTCAAATAACCTTATTGCTTGTGATCTTGGCAACCCACTTAAGCCCTAACCTTCACTAAACCTAATTCAATCATACGAAACACAAAACACAACAAGCATTGAATACATCCAATTACCAACTTCTCGCAGGTAAAAGACAGGCTATTGATCTAATTCATACGATAAATGTATAGCTACCAAATGATTTTCCTTTGACGCCATAATTGGGTGGCAGACATTTCATTGGAACACTAGAAAATTGCCCTTGTCACGAGGAAATTGCATCTAATAACGCTTCGGGGCGACTCGTTCACGTCTTACCTTGCCGAGACTATAAAATATGTATTCAGAGGGGACTTAAAGATTTTTTTGTAATACCAAGTGTAAAATATTTTAAATGATAGAATATGTGTCAGTGAGGTTTTTGGCAAGAGCTGGATGCGAGAAGCCATGGATAAATCACAGTGGCGAACAATTGGAGAGGCCTACGTCCAGCAGGCCTTTCGTCTTTGCAATTGGGTAAAAACAACCTCGAGGATGAGATGAATAGGAGAATCCAGTTAGGTTGGGCAGCATTTGGAAAACTACGTCGTGTCTTCGTATCGTCGATACCACAGTGCCTAAAGACGAAAGTCTTCAATCAGTGCGTCCTACCCGTCATGACATACGGAGCCGAAACGTGGACACTTACGGTACGGCTGGTCCACAAGTTAAAGGTCGCTCAGCGGGCTATGGAACGAGCAATGCTCGGCGTCTCTCTCCGAGATCGAATCCGAAATGAGGTGATCCGGCAGAGAACCAAAGTTATCGACATTGCTCACCGGATTAGCAAGCTTAAGTGGCAGTGGGCCGGCCATATTAGCCGCAGAACCGACAACCGATGGGGTAAACGAGTTCTGGAGTGGAGACCGCGTCTTGGCAAATGTAATGTAGGGCGCCCTCTGGCTAGGTGGGAGGACGATCTGCGCAGGATGGCTGGCAAGAGCTGGATGCGAGAAGCCATGGATAGATCACAGTGGCGCACAATTGGAGAGGCCTACGTCCAGCAGTGGACTGCGATAGGCTGATGATGATGATGATGATGATGACGTCCAGCAGTGGACTGCAATAGGCTGATGATGACATGATGATGATGATGACAGTGAGGTTTAAAGGTCGGGAGGCTCTTGTGACTGCACTGGTGATGCACGCGTACATGGGCGGCGGCAACCGCTTACCATCAGGTGATCCGTCTGCTCGTCTGCCATCTATCACATGAAAAAAAACATTGATTTATTTAATGATTTATGCTCGCATGGATCTCAGGTCGGCGGCATTCCCCCTGTGAGATAAAAAAGGTGACCTACCTGCAAATGAATAAAAGAAATGTTTTTTTCGCGGAGCAAAAAATATTATTATAAGCAATTATGTAAAAAACAAGCAAATAAAGGCACGTATACATATTTCTTTTTTAATAAAAGTTAAAAGATTCTATAGTTTTGACTTGACTATTTAGTATGAAATACGTTTAATATAGCATAAACAGAAATCCCCCAGCAATCCAATTATACCCACAAGTACATTCAAATTGTTAAATGAAAATATTAAGTCGCAAAGGATCCCCAAAAAAGTCAATTTACACTCAAATCCAAGAAGGGTTCTTCAAAAGGCATATTACAGTCGAACATAATCGGTTTAAAGTGATTAATGGATGAACCAATAAAGAAATAAATTCACTTCAAAGAGATAAAGACCTATCAACTGGTAAAATAGATTCGTATAGGGACGAAAATGGGTTTTCGGACTTTTGTGAAGAATTCCATAGAGAAAACCTCCCGAAACCGGATGAAACTTAATGATATTAATTTTATTGAGAAAACAACGATTATTTCCAGTTGTATCTTGTAATTGTCAACGATATCTGTGTAAGTATAGTAAATATCTTTTTTTTATGTGATAGATGGCAGACGGATCGCCTGATGGTAAGCGATAGCCGCCACCCATAGACAACCGCAACACCAGTGGAGTCACATATGCGCTGCCAACCTTTCAACCCCCTTTTCCAGCGAAACACCGCACAACGCTGCTTCACGCCAATTTTCTGTGAGGCCGTGGTATAACTCTGGTTCAATTTAACTTTAATTCTTTCCCCCGGATTGGACCTCCGGTACCCTCACTCACGCAGCGAAACACAGCACAGTGCTGCTTCACGCCGGTTTTCTGTGAGGCTTTTCTGTATCACTCCGGTCGAGCCGGCCCATTCATGCCGAAGCGTGGCTCTTCCACGGTTTTCTGTGTTTTGCCAAGTGAGTGAGGGTAATGGAGGGGGATCCAATCCGGGGGAAGGAGTTTCAAAGTTGGCAGCACTCTTATGACTTCACCGGTGTTGCCGATGCCCATGGGCGGCGGCTATCGTTTAGCAACAGGCGATCCGTCTCCTCGTCTTGCACCTACATTATAAAAACTACTTTAGGTATAGGTATAATACTTTTATACTACTAGTAACTTGAGAACTTTCAAAACTTTTTTCTGAATGTTTAGCACGACATTCAAACCAAGACCAATTCGAAGTTCGAAATACTCGTACTATCTATGGTACATTCATAACTAAAATAAGTCATTTATTTAGGGCTCCCGGGGTGCAGTTAGCACCACGATGCCCCGCGGCGCCTGTCAGACCCTAGCAAACTACGAGTATAAGAGAAAATTACTTTCCTACAACTTCATACTTAAGTGATTTTATGGCCCCTCCCCTGGATGACGTAGTGGCAGACAAGTTACTGAGATTCCACTGCCGACGACGGAATGAGGCACTATTAGGGTTGTCTATAACCAGACATTTTCTGGGGACTTTTGGGTATAGAGCAAATCTGCGATCGTCATTCGTCGTCATAACACAATGATGACGCATTAAGAAATGGCGAACAGCTAGGCATATGCTGAACTTTAAATGGTCCCGCTTGCATAGACTGATTATGTAAGCACAAGTAGTCATGATAAACATTATATACAACAAATGAATTTTAGCTCTTTTTTGACATCTTAATACAAATGAATCAAATTACATATTTATCATGTCTAGTTTAAGAAATATTATGAAAATCCGTTTTTCCTTATCTAAAATGCGTAATAAAGTTTATAAACTTATTTGGTTTCCATATTTTTCTAAAATAATTTTAAGATATTTGCCTGAATGTTTATATATTTACAATTTAAAAAAATGCGTAGATGGTCAAAGTAACTCCTTCGTCAATGAACGAGTAGCTTAGCTTCTCGAACCATTTATTTATTTATAAGATCACCAACAAAATTTACATCAGTATATAATACAATAATAATACCAGAAAATTTATAAATCAATCTAAACGAAATCTTATTTATAGGTGACAACTGTAACAGTAGGTAGTGTTGAAGAATGAATTAAATGTTACTAAAATCAATTTCACTACAAAGAGAGGTGTTTACCATAACCATTGATTATACCTTCACTTAAGATAGTGAACTCGTAATGTTGCATTAAAATAAATCAGAAAAATAAGGTTTTGATAAAATTCAATGTCATTCATCATTGACCTTTCCACCAGACAACCCTAGACACAAATTTGAATCCCAAGTTTCTAATTCATTATTAAGAACAATCATAAAGTTTGAAATGAAGGATTTTAATTAAAAGTTACCCATTTGTTTGTTTCAGCAGGACAGCTCCAACGTACGCCTTTTCGCCATTTTGTTTGGTAAGTAAATTGTAACGATACAAGTTTTTGTGAAAGTGTTAATTTACGTGTTAATTAAGATCCAGC